>OZ007591.1:234258638-236658638 GCA_963931845.1 Maratus michaelseni
ACCTCTATTTAAACACATTCGACATGGTCGACTAGGAAGCCTTCTTTGATAATGATTGACAGGCAATCTGGGACTAACGAACCTGGATGTTGAAGGGTTAAAATTAGTTGCTGCTTGGAAATTTGGATTCCTGTAATTAGGTTGAGGGCGAATCCAATGTCTAGGTGAATTAATGACGTATGATTAAAACTCTTTAACAGAAGCGGCAAATTAAAAAGGTAAAAAGGCCTTTGGGCGCGAAAACCGCTTGGAATCATGGGATGCCGAATGAATTAAATAGAAATAAAAATGGTATTATAAAAGTTCCAAAGAATAAAAATTAAATGTCTCAAAAGAAGAAATTAGGCAGGTGCGTTTAGAGGCAGTGTTGCAATTTAAGAGAATAAGGTTTTAATAAATACGTGTAGCTTTTAACAGATTAAGATTTTTAGAATGATAAATAAAAGAATATTTTGATTAAGTTATGGAATAAAATACAAAATAGATTTAAGAGATATTTTAAAAAGAGAGGGAAAAAAAATTGAAGAATTTGGAATAATTTAACTAAAGAAATAGGGCGAAAATTTTTTATTATTACATACATATATATATATATATATAGAATAATAAATATAGGAAAATAAATATAGGATAATAATAATTTAATAAATATAGGATAATAGGATTTAATAACTATAGGATAATAAATATAGCAAATATATATATATATATATATCAGTACAAAAGCCCTTAATGGGTTAAAAGTTGTGACGCAGCACTTTCTTTTGACTCTAAGAATTTCAAATATGGGTCTTAAAAGTAATGATATCAAATTTGAGTGACGCTATGTTAATTTTTTTTAAATCATCATTTTCTTTTTAGTTTTATTTATATTCCCAGGTGCAATTATTATCTTAACATGAAAATAATATAAAATTTATTCGCTAAAGCTTTTTCATTCAGATCTCTCAGGAATTCAAAATATGGGTTTTAAAAGAAATGATATCAAAATTTGAGTGACACCTTGACGTGAATTTAATAGCATTGTTTTAAATTTAAATTTAAATTACTTTTCGTTTGTCTTCTAAAGTATATTTACGCATACAAACAATACTTTTAATTTTTCAATACACTGTTAAATATATTACTTTCACTGAGCCTATATTATGTATTGAAATGTATTTATTTCAATAGACTGATTCATGTTTTGTGCCACGGTATCCAAAATCATAAGTAAAATTTATGTAAATGATTATTTTGCGTCATAGTATCCACTTGCATACATTTTCCTTTGTTTGGATACTATGACGTAAATTAATCATTTACATAAATTTTACTTATGATTTTGGATATCGTGGCACAAAACATGAATAAGTCTATTGAAATAAATACATTTCAATACATAATATAGGCTCAGTGAAAGTAATATATTTAACAGTGTATTGAAAAATTAAAAGTATTGTTTGTATGCGTAAATATACTTTAGAAGACAAACGAAAAATAATTTAAATTTAAATTAAAAACAATCCTATTAAATTCACGTCAAGGTGTCACTCAAATTTTGATATCATTTCTTTTAAAACCCATATTTTGAATTCCTGAGAGATCTGAATGAAAAAGCTTTAGCGAATAAATTTTATATTATTTTCATGTTAAGATAATAATTGCACCTGGGAATATAAATAAAACTAAAAAGAAAATGATGATTTAAAAAAAATTAACATAGCGTGACTCAAATTTGAAGACCCATATTTGAAATTCTTAGAGCCAAAAGAAAGTGCTGCGTCACAACTTTTAACCCGTTAAGGGCTTTTGTACTGATATCATTACTTTTAAACGGTTATTGATGAAAATTTCTTTCAGTCGCAATTAAGCATTAGGGTATAAATTTATAAGAATAAAACTTAGTGGCTTCGCCCGCTAGTGGGCCTTCAATTTACATCAGGGCCTCGAATATAACTGAATTCTCCATTTGTATGACAATCCCTTAATTTCCACATGGAATAGTATAAACCTATAACCGAACGAACCACCAACCCGGGTCCCTGCTGCCTCCGGCACCGTATACCGGTCGTGCTATGCATGCACCGGATAATACCTTAATTTGCACATCGAACAGTATAAACCTCTAACCGAACGAACCTCCGGCTCGGGTTCCCGCTGCCTGCGGCACCGTATAGCTGCCGTGCTGAATAATACGATTAAGTGGTCACAGACCTTTTAAACAATATATCACATGAGGGGTGTGTGCAAAATTTTAAAAAGTACCCCCCTTGTGGGAGGGGCAAACTGGGGGGGATGGATACTGGAGATGCATAATATGACTAAGTGGTCACAGACCTTTCCAACAATATATCACGAGGAGTGTCAGCAAAATTTAAAAAGTTCCCCCTTGGGGGGGCAAAGTGGGGGTGTGGACACAGGAGATGCATAATATGATTAAACAGTCTCGGACATTTCCAACAATATATCACATGAAAGGTGTGTGCAAAATTTTAAAAAGTACCCCCTTTGGGAGGGGGGGCAAAGAGGGGGGATGGACACCAGAGATGCATAATATGACTAAGCGGTCACAGACCTTTCCAACGATATATTACATGAGGGGTTGTGCAAAATTTCAAAAAGTACCCTCTTGGGGGGGCAAAGTGGGGGTGTGGACACAGGAGATGCATAATATGATTAAACAGTCTCAGACCTTTCCAACAATATATCACATGAAGGGTGTGTGCAAAATTTTAAAAAGTACCCCCCTTGAGGGGGGGCAAATGGGGGGATGGACACCACAGATGCATAATATGACTAAGCAGTCACAGACCTTTCCAACGATATATCACATGAGGGGTTGTGCAAAATTTCAACTACCCCCTTGGGGGGGCAAAGTGGGGGTATGGACACAGGAGATGCATAATATGATAAAACAGTCACAGACCTTTCCAACAATATATCACCTGAAGGGTTTGTGCAAAATTTTAAAAAGTACCCGCCTTGGGGGGGCAAAGTGGGGGGATGGACACCAGAGATGCATAATAGGACTAAGCGGTCACAGACATTTCCAACGATATATCACATGAGGGGTTGAGGAAAATTTCAAAAAGTACCCTCTTGGGGGGGCAAAGTGGGGGTGTGGACACAGGAGATGCATAATATGATTAAACAGTCTGAGACCTTTCCAACAATATATCACATGAAGGGTGTGTGCAAAATTTTAAAAAGTACCCCCCTTGGGGGGAATGGACACCACAGATGCATAATAGGACTAAGCGGTCACAGACCTTTCCAACGATATATCACATGAGGGGTTGTGCAAAATTTAAAAAAGTACCCGCTTGGGGGGGGGGCAAAGTGGGGGTATGGACACAGGAGATGCATAATATGATAAAACAGTCACAGACCTTTCCAACAATATATCACATGAAGGGTTTGTGCAAAATTTTAAAAAGTACCCGCCTTGGGGGGGCAAAGTGGGGGGATGGACACCAGAGATGCATAATATGAGTAAGCGGTGACAGACCTTTCCAACGATATATCACATGAGGGGTTGTGCAAAATTTAAAAAAGTACCCGCTTGGGGGGGGCAAAGTGGGGGTATGGACACAGGAGATGCATAATATGATAAAGCAGTCACAGACCTTTCCAACAATATATCACATGAAGGGTTTGTGCAAAATTTTAAAAAGTACCCGCGTTGGGGGGGCAAAGTGGGGGGATGGACACCAGAGATGCATAATATGACTAAGCAGTCACAGACCTTTCCAACGATATATCACATGAGGGGTTGTGCAAAATTTCAAAAAGTACCCTCTTGGGGGAGCAAAGTGGGGGTGTGGACACAGGAGATGCATAATATTATTAAACAGTCACAGACCCTTCCAACAATATATAACATGAGGAGTATCAGCAAAATTTAGAAAGTACCCCCTTGGGGGGGTCAAATTGGGGCATGGACATTATCATTAATTTCGTCAATCGGGCATGAAAAAATCATGAATTTCGTTGATAGTGTATTTAAAAATCATGAATTTCGTTGATCGGGTATGTAAAAATCTGTGAATTTCATCAATCGAGCACAGAAAAAACATGACTTTTGTCGATCGGGGGAGGGGGGATCATATATTTTGCCAATCGGGCACGTAAAAATCTTGAATTTTGTTTATCGATCGCATAAAAATCACGTATTTCATCAAATAGATACATAAAAACCAAGAAATTCCTTGATCGGCACATGAAAATCATTAATTTCATCAAACGGATGCATAAAAATCAAGAAATTTATGAATCAGGCACATAAAAATCATCAATCGGTGCGTAAAAATTATGAAATTCATGGATTAGGCACGAAAAAATCATGAATTTTGTAGAACGGACGCATAAAATTTACCAATTCGTAGAGTAGTCGCATAGAAATCACGAATTCATCAAGTGGGTGGTTAAAATCACAAGTTCATCAAGTAGGTGCATAAAAATCCCAAATTTCATCAAACGTTTGCATAAAAATCAATAATTTCGTCGATCAGGTTCAGAAAAATGAAATTTCGTCGATCGAGCATGAAAAAAATCATGAATTTCGGTGATCAAGTGCATAAAAATCTTGAACTTCGTTGATCGGTGTGTAAAAATCATGAATTTCGTCGATCGGGTGTGTAAAAATGATGAGTTTCAATAATCAGGCACAGCAAAAACATAAATTTTGTGGATCAGGGAGGGGGAGATCATAAATTTTGTCGAACACAGATGTAAAAATCATGAATTTTGTTTATCGGTGCATGAAAATCACGAATTTTGTCAAACAGGCACATAAAGATCAAGAAATTCATTGATCGGCATGTAAAAATCATTAATTTCATCCATCGGGCATATAAAAATGATGAATTTAGTCTATCAGGCATGTTAAAATCACAAATTTTGTCAACGGGGCACATAAAGATCAAGAAATTTGTTGAACGGTATGTAAAAATAAGAAATTTTGCTGAACGGGCACATAAAAATCACGAATTTCTTTAATCGGCGCATAAAAATCATAAATTTCGCCAATCTAGTGCAGTAAAATCATTAATTTCATCGATCTGGTGCAGAAAAATCACTATTTTCGTCGATCTGGCGAGGAAAATCATGAATTTTTTCAAACGGACATGGGAAAAAAAGAAAATCAGAAAATCCTGCATGTGGTCGGTTTTCTCCATATTTTTCAAGTCAGTTTTTCAAGTTTTATTGCCGAGTGGTGATTGGCGAGTGCCTATTTTCACCTTTACCCAAAAACGAATAACATCGAATTAAAAGGAGAAAGTTATTAACTATTTACGGGAAAAAAACTTTAACGGCCATGTACTTAGCTGTACAAGGTCTTAACTCGAGCGTAAAAATGAGGAAACGTGTTTCCTTACGGATGCTCAACTACTGTATAAAGCGTCGACAAAAAGGGGTGACAATCCCATGCAAATGAACTACGAAAACTTCCAAAAATCAGTGTTGGAAAAACTTCTTCCAAATTTGTAATCGAATAGTGCCCTATATATGGCCAATGCTCCACATCACATGCCTGTTGAAACCCGCACTCCTGCAAAGAATTCTATAGACTGGCTGAAAAACAACAAAATATACTGTGGCGAACAAATGCAAAAAGTAGAACTTTTCTCTCATAGAGAGTAATCGTCCAAAGAAAATCATCTATAAAATTGATAATAAAATTCTAGTTTAGAAGGTATTATTTTTTTTTAATATTTTAAATGATAAAATTTTATTCGCCCTTCCAAATTGTTTGAAAATACAAGCTGCAATTTATAATAGATAAAATACCCCCCCCCCCTCCCCCAGGTATTTTGTTTATTTATTTATTGTTTTTTATTTATTTTGAATTGATGTTTCTCCATTTCAAAATTTTCATTTTATTTGATACTTTGATGTTCTATAGCTGTTTGTGAAGCTTCATGCATGTTTTGCTGTTACTGTATATTAATTTTTCAAATTCATTTTTAATAAACTTATGCAAGTAAATAGTTTTAGAGCCCTATGTTGTTTTCAACATATTCAGACAATTTCAAACTTTGCACTCACCAACACTTAATTTATAAGATCTGACTATTAAAAAACATTGCGAAATAATTAACAGTGGTTTTCTTCAAAAATTTTTTTTTCTTTCTTCTATATGTTTTCAAAATACACCGCTGTACAAGAAACCCTATGTAAAATATTGATATTTATGTAAGTTGTAATCAAAAAATTAAATGTATTAGCAGCAGTTGAAATTTAATAAATTTTCAGAATTTACTTTGAAGAACAAACACTTATTACAGTCAACAGTAAACAGTATTTTATACAAAAATACATTTATACAAAAGTTTAAGATGATTAAATTTGTGAAGAGTTAATTTTTGGTAGGAAAAAGTTTTGTGAAGTGTCCTGTTTTAATATGAAAAGAAATGTGAAATAACCTGTTTTAAAATGAAAAAAAAATGTGAAGGATACTGTTTTAAGATTTAAAAAAAATTGTGAAGGATCCTTTAAAGGTGTTCTTAATTCTTCTTAGAGCCCTGTAATGTACTTACTAAAGTTGTATTTTTTCTGTGATTTAAGCACATATAAGGTATTTCATACCTCTAAATTAGTAATTTTAAATGATTTTTAAAGTCACAGGTAAATGATAGAAAAATTGAAAAATAAAATAGCTATTTGTTTACTTTTTAAACTCTGAATTTAAAGTAAATAAGAACTTATTTATTCATTGTATAGTAATATTTTAGAGCTAAAAAAATCTATGTGGGTTAAAATTATTATATTCTTAAGTTTTGCGAGCAAATAGCAATTTTTTTACTGTATTTTTTAATAATTTTTAATGTAACATTTGACATTGAAAATATAGTGCTCGAAAACTATTTAACAAGCTTATTAAAAAATGAATGTGAAAAATTAATATAAAGTAAATGCAAAACATTCATGAAGATAGAAGTTTGTCACACAACTGTTTCTAAATGTAATGAGAAAAAAAATGATAACAATGTAATAATACTGGCAATATGAATGCAATAAGGTAATATGCAATGAGAAAAAGAAAAAAAAAGCTATTTGTTTACTATTCAAACTCTGTATTTAAAGTAATTAAGAACTTATTTATCCATTGTATAACATAAAACACTTAATTCAGAACTAACTTTCTGCATTTTCTTTTACAAAATAACATAAAAGTAATATTTTAAAGCCATAAAAACATGTAATTGGCAGTTGCTCTGACAAAGACCAATTAAGCACCTTACCAAAACGAAAATTTTTAAAAGAACCATCAACAAGTCATATAAAATAAAAAACAATGAATAAATAAAAAAATACCTAATAGTAAGTATAATATCTTTGATTTTCTGTGCCTATCTTTTCCCCAATTGCCTCTCGCTAATTTGTGCTTCGCGCATTGATACGATAATAGTTGGTTGGTTGTCTTCGTTGCGAAAGAAACAAAGAAATGAAAAATATTTTATCATTAGAAAATGAAAGATTTATTATATTTAGCAGTAAAATTGAATACATGGAATTAAAAAATATTTCCTCATTTTGAAAAAGGAATCGAAATAATTTTTCGAATATATGCATGTTTAAAATCTGAAATTATTTCTTTGTAACAAAAAGAGAAAACATATAAACCCCAATTGAATTTAATACATATGTTTTACGTGTTTAGAGTATATAATCCATTGTTTTTGCATTTAAAAAAAATCAAAATAATTAGCCCGGTCAGAAGCTTTATTGATAACGGCAACCGTACATCAATTTTTAACTGTAATGCCCGGCGGAAGAAGGGAGTGAATACTCTATTGCATTTGTACAGCTTGGCTTAAGAAAATAATCCCATTTTTAAATCGGATTATATAAAAAACTAGAGTTTTCCTATTTAAGTGGATAGGGGGATTAGCTTCATCTAAAACCGATTAGTATTATACATTAATTTAAAAAAAATCCTTCGGGCGGATTTCGAGATAAGCGCCTTTACACCATGACACCATTACATGCAGAGCGAAAAACTTCCCATTTTACTTAAAAATGGATTTCCAGATCTTAAAATCTACTGCATGTAGAAATCTATAAATTTCAGGATAGAGTTAGACCAGAGATATAAGACAGCTGTCAAAAAATCAAAATGATGTGCCTCATATTTGCTGAGATATTAAATGTCGGCTTTTCGCTTTTCCTTTGAACTCAAACTAGCTGTATATATAAGAGTGACGGAAATCTTCGGTTTTGGGCTTTCGGTTTTCGGTTTTTGCTGCGTCACTCGAGAAACTACCGTCTCTCATGATATATATATATATGTATATATATATATATATATATATATATATATATATATATTTGCTATATTTATTAAATCCTATTATCCTATATTTATTAAATTACTATTATCCTATATTTATTTTCCTATATTTATTATAACAGCGAAAAAAATAACCAACCGAATGATTTGAAATTTAATATATATAATCGCTGCAGAATTTTGTCGAGTCATTTTAAATTTTATGAAAAAAACTTAAAACGCTCAAAACTTATGAAAAAAACTCAAAACTTAAAAAGTTATTAATGAAAGTTTTTTTTATTCTGTTCAATCCTATCATAGTAATATATATAGTAAAAGCGCAAGCCATGTGACTGAGGAAAACAAATACAGGCTAACCACATCTTTCTTCATATACCAAGCGGCCATTTTTATTAAAAAATATTTTTTCTAATAAAATTGCATAAAAATTACAATTTTAGAAAGATCGTTCAAAAAAATTGTTTGCTTAAGAAATGGGTCTATACATTCAACAAAGTATAGATTCTGAGATAACTTCAGTGGAAATTAGGTTAACCCAGCCATACTCAACCTTTTTTTCTCGCGGGCCGCAAATATATGTTCGCGACGTTAGGCAGGCCGCAACACACTTTGTAAAAACTAGCCTGCGCCGCCAGAAGCCCACGGGGGTCGCCGCCGTCACGAATACGACCATCGCGCCCAAGCCTCTGAAGGGCTTATAACGCACCAGGGGCTTTGTCTCGCCCCTGTGCTGCAATCGGCCTGGGGCCGCTCCCCACTGCGGACCCCCAGGTCATTTTACCAAGGTCGATGACCTAGGTCGCTACGATAGTAACCCCACACTTGCAGGAAACTTCCGCAGAGACGGAACCTTGATGAACCACCGAGGAACCCCCGACGACTTCATTCGCGAAACCCCATAGGGGGAGACGGTCACTAGGCCATATGTCGAGCTATCACGACGGCTCTTGCTTTACCACAACTCGAGGGGTGCGAAAACCTACAAAGGTAGTCACGTTCCCTCTTGCAGTGGATCCTGAAAGGGAAAGGATTAGTACAAAAAATATAAACTTTTGTAAAATTCTAACAAGAACAACAACTTTGACTAGAATGCGACATCATTTCAAACTTCAACAACAACAACAACATTTATTTACAACTGTGACTAGCCCCTTTTATCACATATCAACTCCACAAAAACATGTAGAGTCGTGGTTGAAGAATCGAGCCTGATTATCGCCAAAGGCGCCGTGTCCCGTGAAGACCTGATTAATGAAGAAATCGCCCTGCAGTCGGCGAGTGCCGACGCGTGGGAAAGACTCATATATCTGCGGCCGGTCCCAGATTGGTCCCATCTCTCTTGTCAATTGGACAAGGCACGTCCAAAGAGGTCTTTTTTGGCGTGGTGGCGGAATCACTACGTCGACAGACTGCCGAGCAGTGGCTTCTTTTGCCAATATGTCCGCCTTCTCGTTAAAGACGTGACCAACATGGGCCCGGACCCAGTTCATATGAATCTCAATTCCTGTGGATTTTAGTCCCTAATCTCGGCAATGGCCCTGTGCTGAGGCACAAGTCCGTGAAGCGCTTGGAGCGCCGATCTCGAATCTGAAAAGATGTCGATTTCCCCGAGACCACTCCGGTGATCATGGGTGATTGCTTCTTTGATCGCTTAGACCTCCGCTGCAAACACTTCCGCACCGTCGGAGAGACGGAACTGGCTCTCCGCTACAACTTGGTTCTCTGACACAGCGAGGAACGCGCAGCCTACTGTTGCGTTCTCTTGCTTGGATCCGTCCGTGTAGTATGAACACGTAGTCCTTGGGGCCAAATCCGCGGTCCAACGGACTCTCCAGAGATCCTCAAGTCTGGGAGTGGGCCTCCAGAGGTCGACCGACTCGGAGTCTACTCTGGTACCGTCAACACTCTTCTTCCATCGGATAAGGGCGGTGTAGTCCCTTTCCAGCCCCGCACGCAAGTCGAGGGTAGAACTCCTGAAAAGACGTGAAGAGCATACGTGGAGGTTGCCGCGTAACATTTTGTTACGCAAAGGAGTAGGCTCCTTTGCATGCTGAGCAACCTGTTTGCTACCACTACCTTCTTTGAGTAAATCAAATAGATACCGCGTAAAGAAGGATTCTTTCCGCTATGATAGAGTAGAGCATCTTTCTAACTTTCGGTCTCAGACCACAAGTGGCAATAATGTAAAAAGTTGATAATTAAAATAATAAGATAACAAAAGCAGTATAACAAAACAAAATGAAAAGTTAATATAATTAGTAGTATTGAACGTTTGTCGTGGCAGGAATGTTACCAAAAAATTTTAAAAACAGTATTTCCAAAAAGTTTACTTCGGGGTAGATTTCTATTAAAAATTATGTAGAAATACGCCGCGAAGATTGTTGTTTAAAAATAGCAATTAAAACCTTTTTCTGCCATTTTTTTCCACGACAACCCGAATAAGCATTATTAACGATATGATAAGTATAAAACTAATAATATAACAATGCAGCATCACCAAATTCTAAAGAAAATAAACAAGAGATTTTCTTTAATAAATCATTCATTTTTCAATACAAAAGCTTTTTATTTATTTCGTAATATAGAAATATATAGTGCAAATTTAATTAATTTGGAATAATGTTTCGTTAGTGTACACCACTATAGCACGATTCGTACAACATGAAAAAAAAACTTTTTGACTAAGGAAATTACATCTAAGATGTTTTAACATGATTTTAAATTAGTAACTACAAATAACTGACGGATTTCGTCTTCCCATGAAAATATATATAGGAACAGCGAAGGTGTTAAAAAACTTTTAAAGAGCATTTTAATTTTATAATTAGGAATTAATTAATGATTATGTGTCTCGGGCCGCACATAAAAGGTCGCCGGGCCACATGCGGCCCGCGGGCCGTAGGCTGAGTATGGCTGGGTTAACCTAATATCTCAATCCATTAGAGTAAATAAACACAGGAGATTCGCTCATTATGAATCATAAAAATATTAAACCATGGAGGTAATCATTCGCAAAGAAAGATCTCCATGATGAAAAAAAAATAGCATTTGTAAACGTGGCATACGTAATTAGAAAAAAAATGGCATGCTCATTTCGCTCCTAGCAGACGACATAATTCATTTCATTGAAATAATGAGGATGATTTTTTTTTATGTTGTGAAACTAGTTATAAAAGAAACACACCTCATATGTTACGTTTAACGTACAATTTCCAACTTGTTTAAATGTGTTTCCGTTTTGTCATCTGTTTGTTAGGATTTGTTGTTATATAAATAAATGAATTTCTTTATTCCAGGGTCATTCCACAGTATTCATGTGTTACGTACGGGATTTTCACAGCAAAGTTTTTAGATATTTGTACTTTTTTCAGTATCAAAATATAAATGAGAATGTTTGCAATTATTTTTAAGGCATTATATATCACTTCAACTAGATTCTTATGAAATTTCTTTTTGTTTGAGCCAATACATATATATTTTTTTATTAATAAAGTTGTGTTACGTACGGGACATCACAAAAAATTGTTTTAAAAGTACCTCTAGCAATTTGGATTTTGCTCTGAATTTATTTAATATTTTCACAAATACATTTAATGAGTAGAAGCACAAATATGCATTTTATTAATTAACTTTAATATTATTTTTTTAATTGCGTCATTAATTAATGAATGCTAATTATTTCTGTTACGTACGGGACAAAGCTATTTGTTACGTATAGGACCTATGACCAAATTATTCTATATGGCTACAAAAAATTGCTCTAATTTTTATTTGATTAAAAAAAAAATAATAATACTTTGGATAAATTTTAATAGAAGATATTTAAAGCTTTAAAATGATGTATTACACTTAACTTTTTATAAAACTTTTTTTTTCAAACTTGTGAAACCAAATACTGTGGAATGACCCTCCACTTTTTTTTTTTTTTTTTTTTTTTTTTTTACTATGGATTTTATTTTCCGTGTGGAGCAATTGATATGTTGCTTTCTTATATGTGGTGATAGGAAGAGTATGACCGAGAATTTTCTCAAGAATATGATACCTTTTTGTTCGTCATCAAAAAATGATATATTTAAAAGAAAACATGTGGATCTAAATTTTACTAGAATACTTAAAAAAAGGTATAAGTATAAAACTGTTTATCTGTAAAATATATCTATATATTGTTTTTCACATGGATTTGCGAAAAGTAATTTTTACGCTAGAAAATAACGTGAAACTTTTATCCTGTCATTAATTCCAGTTTTCAGATTTTATGAGGTGTATAAAAGTGTATATTGGAAAGAAAATTTTTAATCGCAAACTCGGCAAAAAATTCCAGAAACTAGTTTTCAAACTAACTAAATAACTTATACATTTTAGACTTGTGAATTAAATTTCCTTTTCTTTTTCTATCGCATTTAATCATAATCTCCAAAAATCGATATTTAATACAGCAAATACCACAAAAAACGCGATCAATGCAGTACTTATCTTAAATTAGCCTTTGCATTTAAGCAGTTTTCTAGAAATTTACTCTTCTTTCGGTAGGTTCATTTGCTGAGTAATGAAGCATCGAACTTCAATGGACTATATACCTTCAGTTTAACTTAACTAAACGGAGTATAAATAATTATTCTGAGTTCTGATTTGCTTTCTTATTATTTTCTTTTTATGTTTGGTAGACATTTTTAGATGTATATATAAACGCTTCTGAAAATCTGCAGTATGTGCGGAAGTATGTTTAAGTATTTTTGTAGCAAAAAATGGTTAAAATTTTGTCATCATTTTGTTTGTTTGGTTGTTCATATAATTAAACTCACTTTATTCATCTCTTTCTAATTTGTATTTTTAAGGAATTAAAATTTCTGTATTTTGAAAAATGTATCTATTTATTACATGTTTTAGAAAAAAGATGACAGAAATTTTCGTAATAGGATATATATATATAGTATGCCTACTAAATTCCCTTGCCACCCTCTTAACTTCGGAACGGCTGCTGCTATATTCCTAAAAGCGGTGTCTAGGTATAGTAAAGTAGCCATGCGCTACTGAATGAAATCGCCTACGGCCACACCTGGTAGAAAACTGTGGAGTTAGCATTCCTATCACGAAAACGGAAAGAGATAGGGAAAAAAGTTATTCACAAAGTTGTAGAGAATCATCAATTTAGTACGAAAAAAAACTTTGTAGATTTTAATGCGAAGAATAGAACTGTTAAAACGCGCATTTGTTTTTTCGTGATTTCCTGCACTGTGTCGTGACAATACGATCATTGAAAAAAAACTAGTTGAAACAATATACCTTTATTTGAGATGTTCAAACTTCTCCCTGTCAGTGGCAATGCAGATTTGGATCCTTGTTTGAATTTCACGTTACACACGTTGAAGCATAGAGGGTGACACGTTGCCACAAGCGTCCGTAATGCGTCGTTTCGATTGGGAATCACAAGCGTTACTACTGTGCCACACTGCAGTGTCGTGTTTTGTCCGAAAAATAGACATTTCTCCTTCCGTTCAAGTTTCGTGATGTCACAGTGTACGAAATCACGAAAAATCAAATGCGCGTTTTAACAATTCTATTATTCGCGTTAATGTCCACGAGGTGTCTTTTCATACTAAATCGATGACGCTCTACAACTTTGTAAATCACTTTTCCCCCCTATCTATTTCCATTTTCGAGATAGGAATGCTAACTTCGCAGCTTTCCACCAGCTGGCGCCGTAGGCGGTTTGATTCAGTAGCACATGGCTACTTTACTATACCTAGACACCACTTTTATGAATATAGCAGCAGCCATTCCGAAGTTAAGAAGTCAGCAAGGGAGTTTAGTGGGCATACCGTATATATATTTATGTTAATATATGGCGACGTAAAAACATCTAAAGTTTCTTTTATCACTTTATTAAAGGATTAAAATTAACAACATATTTAAATGTATGCATGCAAACTATATTATATATAATCTACAGAAAGCCAAATTTATACAGTCGTTTATACTGAATTAAAGTATATTTTACCTAGAAAATATTATGGGAACACGTTTGATAATAACTCGCCATTCGTGTTTCTATAGTAACTCTAAAATTTTCGAAAATTGCAGACTGAAAAAAAATATATATATATAAATGAACCGATAACTTAAAATAGAAAAACAAAAAAATTATACATGATTTATAAAATGATAATATTATATATATATAACTTAATGTGCTATATAATATGTGATTTAATTTGATATTACACAAAAGAAATTTCAGTTTCACGTTACATAGTATCTCCATATTAATACTTAATGCATATAAAGTGATCAACAATTTCATTTAAGCATCTGATATATACATCAATACAGTCTATTATAAGATACTTATACTATTTTAAATAACTGCGGTTACTGGGAAAGATATTTTCAGCAGTTTTATCTTTACACAACCATAAATATGAGTGTTGTATTTCAATTATTCATTTGTACATTGAATCCGATTATAACTTTACGTCATCTTTCTGAAGCAGGTGTTGGGTCGGCAGGAAAATTCTGCAGAGCTAAAGTATAAAATCTAAACTATATAATGGCCCCACCAGTGGCTGAGAAGTCTGCTTTCGAAGCTGGAAGACGGGAGGTGCGGGGTTCGATCCCAAATCGCGCCCGTCGGCCTAATCGTTCGGAGTTTTCGTGGTTTTCTTCGAGCCGTGGATTTATCCATGCGTAAATACGGGTTAGGTTCCCTTAGAAAGACCCCCACGAAGGGCACTCCTCCCGGGCCTATATCCCAGGTGTAGATAATTAGCCGTCAATAATCAACCCTAAAGTATATAATAATGTTCAGTTAATCATTGATCTTGATCTTGATCTACGTAACAAGACTCATTGATAAATTCATTATATATATTTAATTTTATACGAATGTGAAGGCATTGTATGATAAAACGATGGCATGTACAACTGGAAAACAATCGATAATACTTTTAAACTTACAAGTAAAGGTAATTTAGTATGTGGCGGTAAATTTCGATTTTTATAGCTCATTCTATTCGTCTCATCAAACTTAATAATTGTATACCTCGCATTCCGGTTATTGAATTTTTATAATGACAGGGGGCTGGGTTAAAGTTCAAAATTTCGTCCAGTGAAAAACAGTGCCTTCAAAGAAATAACTGCTATTTAAGTTTACTATTTTTTTTACAGTGCCATATATTGCCAATAACTACTATAAGGTATATTATTGCTGTTATTATACGAATTTGTAATTGCAGATAAAATATTCGTATGCTACTTGACAGGCAGGTTTTCGCAAGTTATGATGCATGCATTGAATGTGTCGTCAAGTCAGCTGAAGAAACCTTTGCTCGTTGTGAGCACTCTGAGAGATATTTTTGTTTTACTCACTTCTTGGGAATGGGCAGTGTCAAAAATTGACTATCATCAATACATGTCAGTGTAAGAACCATAAATAAAATTTAAATCTTACTCATTTCTTTGACGGCAACTGGTTTTCAATGAACGAAATTTTAAACTTTGACCCGACTCCCTGTAATTATCAAAACTCAATAGCCGATATGCGAAGTAGCAAATTACTTAGCTCGATTAGACGGATCGAATGAGCTGTAAAAATCGAAATTCGCCGCCAGAGATTATAGTATCTTTACTTGTTAGAGGTAATGCGAAACAGTTTAATTTAAAAAACAAATCTAGAATATTGTGGATAACGCAAAATGTGAGAGGTATAATGACATTGATTTTTCTTTTTTTTCTACACTCAGACATCTATTTAACGAACCCTTATTTTGCGAATTCCTCTATTTTACGAACTTCCTCTTGATATCAAGAGCATTTTACGAATTTCCTTGTAAAAGCACCTCTCATTAGCGAAGTGCATTCTTTATTTAACAATCATTGTTTATGATATAATTTTTTTGTCTTCATATTTCGCAAAATATTTCAGGATATTCCAAACTTATTCATTATTTTAACATATAATATTCTGTCAATAAACCTGAAATATTTTCATCAAGTACCTACCCTTCAGAAAATGTAAAATCGCTGTGTATTTCATACTTGCAGTGCGATCTTTATCACCACATCACTAAAGAAGATACCGATACTTCTCTTTTATAATCAATACAGCTGTCCTCCTACTTTTTTTCAAGATTTTTGTTTGGTTGTGTTGACAAGTTTAGTTCTTGTACCTCAAAAATCTTACAACGTTCAGTAATTAAATTGAAGCACGCATGTGGTAAGGCATCCTTAAATTTACTCTTCTATAATGAAAACTATAATATAATTTTAAAAAAATCATTATTTTTAACTACACATACAGTGTTTCCTTGGACAGAAATGTTGTTTTATTCTTGTTTGTTCTACAAATAACAATAACAAATAAATGTAAGTAGTTATGAAATGTGTAATTAAATATATTTTTATATGCCATTTAGTGCTCACGAATTAACAAACTTTCTCTAATAGTTTAAAAAAAATTATAAGCGAATATTTTTAAAGAATATTCCACATAACGACGTTCATTTCTGTATTTTGCGACTTCAGATTAAACTGTGTTTCTTTGATATATCTTTATTTCTTAATTGATGAGTAAGGTCTTTTAAAGTGTGAATAGTCCTTAAAACAGTTCAATATAATAATGCAATGATTTAAAAAAAAACGCTATGAAGTGTTTTTCACCTATAAATACGAGGTAGAAATATGTAGATTTTTACATAAAAAACACAAATTTTGAACTTGCAAAAGCCACAGGACGCGCTTTCCCATGATATTGCGAGGCGCGTATCGCGTCACAGAACCCAAGATTTCTTTTAGTGATTTCATTAGAAACTCATGAAAAAAAAGCTTTAATTATATAATTTACTAATCCCTGACCAACGCTTTTTTTGTATTTTTAACAACATGGCAGACTAACAAACTTAATATATCATTTTAATAAAAAAATGTCATTCTATTTTGTTTAAAAACATGAATGAAATTGAAAAAAAAAAAGCTTTGGTAATAAATTGGTGTAGTATGTAAGCTTTAATTTTTTTTTTAAAAAAGAAGACAATATGTTCAACCGTTGCCGAGATATATTGGGTAGTGACTTATACATATAATTACTTTGATAAAAGTGCGTTTAAATTTGCAGCAAGTATCGCTTGCTTGTGTAATGTGTGACAAGAATGGCACTGTCTTCCACATGTGTTTAATATTTTTACAAACTGCTTTGAGCGCATATTCATAAAATATCAAACAATTAGATAATGGAGAAATGAAAATACATTTTTGAGGTCACAAAACTCTCATAAGCCTTATATGTTCTTAAGCTTATATGTAATTATGTAGGACATGCCGAGTTTTGAGTATAAATATATACGAATCGAAATACTCGCTTTATTTAATCGCAGAATTTTGAGATTTTATAAAGTAAACATTTATATTCTTTTTTAATTTCACATTTATAAATTTTTCCATGACATAAAATTTATTGAGCTCTCAACGTACAAATATTGTGAAAAAATGTAGATAAAATACTACAGGCATTTTTGTCTGTGTTCTATGAACGTCACGATTGAGCAAAAAAATGAGATGTATATTTGATTTGGATATTTCGATAAAACTCTCATAAATGTTGATAAATAAAAATATACATTTCTGCGCTAGAGATCGTGGAAAGGAAATAAAATTTGAAAAATTCAAGTATTAAAGAAAATATCGGATATCGAATCCAACGAAAATTAGATTCTATATTTAAACTGTCATGTAATTTAAATATTGTAAAAACATATTTTTAAAATTTTCACAGCATACGTTTGACATTTTATTATTATTTTTTTTTTTCAATAAGTGCTATATCTACTTTTGCATAGTACTATTTTTATAATTTAAAACTCCTCTATCATTTACGTTTTCACACTGAATTTTAATTGAATATTTCGTTGCTGGAAAGTATCACGCATATCTTTTTTTTCAGTTTTTTAAGGATATAATCTATTCAAAATTAATTTAAATATTTTCAACTTAAAAAAATGAAGTTTTAAATATTTTGTTTAAACATTAACTCAACTTACAGACTATTTTATGTTTTTTCAAAATCATCTTCACGTATGCTATTGTTACGGTTAGTTTTAACCATTTTTTTAATCTACATTAAATTCCTTCATTCACTTTAACATTTATTTAAAAGCACTCTTTTTTCTGTTTCTAATAAAAATTTAAATAAATAAAAGTAATTGTAATAATAATAATAATAAAATCAGTTTTCATTTTTTCTTCTTTCTTTTTCTTTTTGCAAAGTAATTTCAACGTTTATAGTCTAGCTTTGCTTCCTGTTTTCAAATGCGAAAGATAAATAGCAAGGAGGGATGTTTGTCAGTTAAAGACCACACAGGTGGCAAATTTGGAGACAGCCATGCACTTTCCCATGCTTGGAATCAGGGATTGGTGACACTGTGTCTATCTTTGGCTAAAAGAAAGCGAGTACACCCCAAGAGGTATTACGTTGTCTGGTGAATAGACTATGGACGCAATTAAGCATTGTATGTTACAACCTGCAGTAAAAGATATACTTGTCCATAGCGTCTGGCTGGCGCCCATATAAACATAAGCTCATGGGACCCCCCCTTCAGCACACATCATGGGGGTGATGCACGGTTGTCATCCCCCATGTAGCGGCCGGCAGGGAATGAGCGACACAGTGCCGCCACCAGGGTTAGTCCATTCCTATTGTTTCCATTCCCGTACCCCCTTTGACAGAGTGGTTCCGGCCAGTTTTTGTAAGCAGCGCGGGAGAGTGAATGTTTACGAATTATCACTTGGCTCGTAAACTGACTTGTTGCTTTTGATCGGAGTGTGGTGGTTGTGGATCTTGAACGGCTTGTATACGAGTACCAGTGTTTTATGACGGTACTTAGAATGAAGCAGATTACTTATTGCTATGACTACCAATTTTTAGTAAATGTTTACTCGAGTAACGTATTACTTGGAGTGAGGCCCTCTACTTACTGTCTTGACTTCTAAACTATGGAGTTGTTGATATTTCAAATGGGTTGTTAATTTCAATACGGTCAGTGCAGCAACGAAAGAAGAGTGGGGCTTCGCCTGCGAGGAACGCGCGATGTTTTTAAAACCCCAGTCGGCGGGTTATACCCTTTCTATCGAAATCGTTGGAGAATAGCAATCTTCATAACAGACAAATAGGTTTGTGAAGCAAGTCGCAAATCCCTTTTTTTTATGTACTGCTAAGATTAAAGATGAGGCAGTGATGTGAAACTCGACTGAATATATAGTGTTTCATGAATTGGTATCCTCAAAGATGTGCCTGCCATTAGTATCATACTCATATTAAAAACTCATTACTGTAGACAGTGAACCGTTTTGGAGTGTTTTAAAAGCAAAAAGGAAGATTAGTGAATCTTCGTCGGATTGTCGACGTAATTGGCCACGGGTTGACAGACTATGTTGATGAGTTAAACAAATCAAATTGGGACTCCTCTAAGATGTGCCTGCTATGAGTATCAGATTCCTAATATATATTTGTAAGTAATACCACTTCCTGAGTTGATTTCACTTGTTTTTTTATTATTATTGATGTTTTATATATATGTATATATATATATCCAAAGAGTATACTTTAAGTGTGTTCTTTCCATAAACTCAATAGGTTGCTTATTTGTGTTATTAAGCTTGGAAGAAGTGTTTTGATAAAGTTTAGAATCACAATATTTTATTGAAAATAATTAATACCTAATTTTTATAGAGTTGATCATCCTTCTAGTTATGATGTTATGCTAGTTTTGAGAACCTTAATATTTGATTTAAAGATATTTAATAATCAACATTGATCAACTTATATTGTTTGTTACTATAATAATATTTCTTTTTGAGAATTACATTGTTTTTATAAATTTTAATTATTCAAATAAAGACTGTTTTTTTCTTATTCTCAAACATGGTATGTTTTTTTTTTCTATATGATCTTTAATTAGTGTTTTCATATTTACAGCAATCCTATAAGAGAGGCCTAACCACTCTATTATTGTGAGTGAAGTTTTGAAAGCTGTAGTCTTGCTAAATTATTATTTTTTTAATTTTCTAAATTTAAAATTCATAATTATAGTTTATTTGAAAATTAATTGAAGTTTACGTAAGATTATTCGATGTAATTATTCTTCCTATTTCAGTATTGGATATACTGACAATCGATGCTAAAGTAAGATTAAGTTTAATTTCATAATTGTTTAAATTAAGCTTTAACTCTCCTCTCTCAGTAATGTTGTTTTCGAAAATAAACATCAAAATGTTTATTTAAAAAAAAAAAAAAAAAAAAAAAAGTATTCAGTTATTTTATACCACTATACGATTTCCGGTTAACCGATCTGATCTGGTTCAAAATCTCTATAATTGTTCTAAAATTTTGGTATCTCATCATATCTCTATTTTGTTAAACTTTCCTTTTTCCTTTTGTCCTCATATTGGAGGAATTTCAGGTTACCTTCCTTTTTCCAAATTATATGATGATTAGATTTTGCTAATTTATTGTGTATGGAGATTTAAGCTTGATCGGGTTGGAGTGGAGTTGGGTGTTCTTTGTGCATCTCAGTATGCTACTTGATTTAGAAATCTGTTGCCCCTTACTACATTTAGTATTATTCTAAAATGATGAGTTCAAAAATATCATGTTATATTAACTTATAACAGTTTTTCTTTGTTTTGTTATTTTGGTAAATTTATTCTAAATTGCTCCTTCATTTCATGGCAACAGATTTCAGTGGAGTTAATCAAGGCATACTTACACTTGTTTTTAAATCAACTAATTGTCAAATGAAGAATGAGTAACAAATGAACCTTTTAAATTAAGTATGTTGTGTTTTAGAAAGAACCCCAAAATACCACAACACTATCACAAAGATGAAATTTATATTTACTATGATGTAAAGTAACATTTTCACTAATATAACTAAATATGATAAACTAAGGTGTAAGTGACAGTGATACCACAATTGGCAATGAATTGCCGAAGCTTGATCTACTTAATTAACCTTCTTGACATACCCACCGAAAGATACTACACAGCTCAGTCGTTAGCATACTGGCCACGAAATGAGGAGCTTGGACAAGGTTCGCGGATTCGATAGCAGCGTCGACTGGGCGGGGTGGGGTGAGTGTACAATATTTTCAGGGTTTTACTTGTAACATAGCAGTAATTCGGGTCACTTTCTCTTCGGAAATCCCCCATAAAGTCATCCCTCTTGTAGCAATGTAGTCACGAATGGCCGATGCTTAACGAAAACCCTATCCCATAACAAAACTAGTCGTTGGGGGCCACCGTAATACTTAACCATCATGGGTATGCATAATATGAAATATTAAAATAAAAATGTGTAAACTACTTATAAAACGCATTGCAATTCAAATAAAATCGTGGCTTGATGACGTCATAAACTTTTAAGGCTCGATTACTGAATTGCTTGAAAGAAACATCCTTATAACTCCAAAAATAATAAACCTATTAACTAGCGGTATATTGCATCTGATTAAGCGTCAAATTTCCAATTAAAATATATCTTTAAAGTGAAATTTGGATGAAATACAGGGTCCTGAAAAATCGAAGAGTGTGCAAAATAGGATTCCAAATATCTCGACAACTAATTATCCGATCGACTTCATGCTTTATGTAAAATTTATGTTCTTTTATTGTCTTTTATATTCATTTCTTAAAATAAACAATTTCGAAAATTTTTATATACCTTTTATCAGAACGAATATTTCGAGAGTCCGAAAAGAATAGTTCCGGTTAATGGAGGTTATTGAAATGAAATAGACTTCTTCCCATTATTAAATACTAAGTACATACCAAATTGCAAGTCTCTATCTCAATTTTTTCGGGAGATAGAGCGTTTACAAACACACAGACACACACACAGACACAATTTTTTTTCTAAAAATATGTTTTTCGGAATCTCCAGTGTCTGAAACGTGTAAATCCGTCAAAATTTTTTTTTCGATTTTCAAAACTATTACAAGACTTACCCTATAGTACGTGTGATGGGTAAGTAATAAATACATATTTTTTTTCGTAAAATGGAAAAGTGGCTGGAACAATTTTTTGATGTTTTCTATATAAATAGATTATAAACGACTTTAGTAGAAATTTTTTTTTAGACGTATAAGTTTAAATAAATTGGAAAACTTTATTAGTTAAATACATAAATATCTTATATTTCATACACAAATGTGTTTTGGTATTCATGTAAAAAATAAATGTTTGACACATGTGATGAAATGATCACATGTTTAAATGTGAAAAATCCATTAGTTATATCTATACTAATAAAATAAAGTTTCGCTCTGTGTGTGTGTGTGTGTGTGTTTGTTGGCGATGGCTAGGAAAATTTAGCGCACCTAGAAATCTGTAAATTTAGATTTAGGTAGTCCAAACCCTCCCTTGGTGCACCTGACCCTAAAAATTTTAATATTTTGATAATTACCCTAGATATTAATTAGATTCTCATTAACCATCGCTTCTAAAATGACATATTTTAAATCAAAATGGCTAAGGAAACGAACAGGCGCATTGGATTTACAAGCGGAAATGAACGAATTCGAAATTAGTTTACTAATTAGCGAATTTTAAGAAAACTAATTGAGATATCAATTTGATAATTTCTGAGTATATGTAAAAAAAAATTCTACAACTGACTATGTGATTTTTGAAAAATTCGGTCGGTAATTTTTTTAATTTATGCAAAAAACTGCCAAAAATCTGCCGGCGACCGTGAAAACGATCCGAGAAAGTTTCAGACAGGGATCTTCTTTCATTAAAAACTGAACTACAAAGAGATCTGTTTCTCTGGCCGATCCCTCCATTGAGTTTGCGAAAATGAGAGGAAATAATTGCCAATTTTTACTAATGAACAAACATTTAGGTAACTAATTAAGATATAGATTTGAAATTGAGGTCGGGAAGGGGTGTCATCTGCCGGCTATTTTAGCGTAGCGTCTTCGCTATGTTCTAATTATCAGAAGAATGTAATACTTTTTATAATGATCGCGTTAATGAAGGTGACGATGGTTCTCTGGAATAAATTATTCATTATATTTGCAGGTATCGGGAAGGAGGGGGTTAACGCCTTTCTCTGAGATTGTAATTATCTCGGACCCGGGTAACACCGGGCGGGTTAGCCAGTTTTTAATAAAACGATATTATGTAAGGAATTTAATATAAAACTGTATAGTAAGATGAAATCTGATATCTCAATTTTAATTCAATTTCTGTAGGCCTCTAACGCGTAACGGCTGACATACTTAACTGTAGAACCAGATAATTAAGTATCTGTTACGCCATCACTGCACTGGCATTTATGCAGTTACTGTGTTTAAATGATTATTTACCACTTGTTTAATGAAACATTTTCTAGTTTTTAAAATTTTTAAATATGAACACATTTGAAGTTACTGAAACTTTTTATATTCCTTTATCATATTTAATAAGAATTGATTTCCCACAATGGAACTGTCTCTAACATTTCAAAAGGCATTTTATTGGCTTGCTTTCCGATCCACATTCTGTTTGAATAACAACCGTATGCACTACTTGGGATAAAAAAAGGGGGGATTTTGCAAAACAGTAATTGCAGAACCTGCAAACAATATTGGAAAAGAAGGCAATCAAAACTACGCAAAAGTTATTATGATTTTTATAAAGCTGATAAAGAGATGAAATTATTTTGTGAAATTTATCTAATTTTAATAAAGATATTTATCTTTTTTACTTAAATATTAAATCACTAGACTTATAAATGAAATAATATTACTTTTTATCTCTTGTATGACTCACATATCTATGCGATTGTATCCTGTAAAATTGTACGATTTGAAATTTTATGAATAAGCATTTATTAATAAAATTCTAATAAACTAATTAAATATTTAAAATAATATTATGGTATAAGGTTATTTTCTTAGTATGTATACAGAAATATATTAAATTCTGTTATAAATTCTGGCTTCAAACAGCAACTAATAATAAGGTATTCGGTTTTAGCATACTTTAATCAACTTATAATTTAAATACATACTAAGTGACTCATCTGTCTTGAATTTCACTCATATTCTTTAAAGAGGACAGTATATTCTGTTACTCGGGTTTACCGGGTCTGATAAGTTGTTTGTTTTAAAATAAATGTACACTTTTTGTCATGTTTACAGCTAAAAAGTTTGTCAAACGAGACAAAAATGTGTCCGCCTTGGAGTACAGCCCCTGACATGTTTATCACCTTTCCAGGAGAGAATTTATTTTGTTAATTTTGTGCACTTAGCTTCCAAACCTTCGAAAAGCAATGAAGTAGGTTCAAACTGACTGCAGAATCTTTTCAAAACAGACTAACTAAATAAGTTATGACTCTTGTCGCAGAATTTGGTCTGTACGAAGCCTTAATTACAAGACTTCAGTATAATAAAAGAAGAATACGTATGAGTTTATAGTTGATTTAATGTATATAAATATCTAATAGAAATAAAAAAGATATTTTTATCATAGATAGCACTTATAGGAAAATATTTTTAATTTTTATTTTCAGACCACTTCCACAAAAAGCAATCTTAGTATAATTAGCATCATCAGGTAAATCGTAAAATCCGTTCTGACTATTTGTTAGATGCTTTAGACTTTTGGTAAAATAAAATGCAAAAATATTAAACAATTTTACATCTTCTGAAAAAATTTATTAGTAAAAATCAAATAAATGTACCGAAGTAATTGAATTTAAAACTTGAAAACAATGAATTCATTTAAGTAACAAACAAAGTAATAAAAATATTAAACATTGCATCTATGACTTAAATGCTGAACATTCCACGAAATTCTTAAATAATTTAAAAAACAGTGATTAAGAAAATTAGCGGATGATAGCATATCTAGACAAATATTTGGAGCTCAATTGAAACCAATATTAATTTTATACCAATTTAATACCAATCTAATCTAATCTTAGATTTTGTCTTCAATATCTAAATTTATCGAAATATTATCCAATTGTGCGTAATTATTTTTGTAAAATCCTTTCAATGTTTTTTGGTGTGAGTAGTTCTATTTTCTGCATCTACTTATCAGTGTGTTTATTGTGTTTTGAAATCCATTTGCATACATTTCTTTTGCATTTTGAGTGCATACAATTCATTATTATTGTCTTAGAATTGAATAAGACAGTAGTTTTCTGTGACAATATAGAAAAAAAAATTACATAGAAAACATACAATATGTGAGAAATAGACGGCGCAAGATGAAGGCAGGCCGGTCCAGGGGTGGCCAATATCTTTTTAATAGCTACCGTCCACTTTTTTAAATGGATAATTTGTGTGTCTTAAATACGACGATAAATCATTATTTAAACTGAATCTTTAAACAGGTCGTATAAATCGTTCTTTGTATTAAAGGATATACGTATTTCTTTATAAGTTCTTCCATTTTAAAATAATTAGAATTATCATTAACAACACTGATAATAAAATAAAGTATGCATAAAATTGCAACGTATCACATTAGAAGTGTGACATTGAACGCATTATCTGTCAGTTACAGGGATCTCGCAAATTTATGTTTCGATTACATTGCATTAATATGAAATGTTGCATTGAGCTTACATGCATTAAGATTGCTCGGAAAGTAAACATAGTAAATAATGTAGATCTTTTTTTAACATTAAACATATTTTTTTCTGTTCCAAGGTCAATCGTAATTTGAGTCATAACATGTAATCTATGTGTTATCCATCAATCAATATATATATAGAAAACTAAAACTTTTTTCTTTTTGAGAGAATAAATGGATGAAATATATATATATATATATATATATATATATATATATATATACTAGGGAGCTCAGCACCCTACTCGCTAACGCTCGCCAACCCACCGTGAATTGCCAAGCAGTTCAGATTGAGACCGCTACGCGGTCCCAGCTCGCTTCGCTCGCTCGCCCCTTTTTATCTTTCAGCAATTCTAGCCGGAATAAGTTCTACCATAAAACATTTGAACATATGAAATTGACAATTTTTTTTTAATATGGCGCTACCAATGGACATATAAATCATTTAAATACTATGAAAAAAGGATCTTGGAAACATAATTAGTTTAAAACTTATTGCACGACAATTTTTTAATGTAATAAAGTAATTCTCCGTTGAAAACATAACTAAAAATGCATTTAGTTGGCGCTACCAATGGACCTATAAATCATTTAAATGCTATGAAAAAAGGATCTTGGAAACATAATTAATTTAAAACTTATTGCACCTATAATATTGTACATCGCGGCTTAAATTCATTAGAGAAAAAATGTATATAGATTTTTACAAAAAAAAAATATTTTTTACTTCAATTTACAGCAACAGATGGCGGCAGGTGCAACCTAAACAGTTGATTTTTTTTCCATTTTTGAGTGAGTGAAATTCGTAAATGAATTCTAAATAAGAGTTGAGAATTCTTTTGAAATTAACGATATTACTCATAATTAAAATGAGGAATCATCTCAGACGCTTTGGATTACGTACATGTTGTTTTATTTTTAATAATTGCTAGTTTGAGTTTCATTCTATGGTTTCACTGCTCTCACAGTGACCGTCATATTGGATTGGAGGCGGAGCTGATCTAACACAATTTAGTCTGTTCATTGGTCTGAGCTCTGGAAACTACGACTGTTGCCAAACCATAAGCTACAAATTCAACCCTATTTTCGCGCCACGCAAGACAAATATATATATATATATATATATATATATATATATATATATTGTAACTTTCAACTTTCTTTTTCTTTAAATTGCTGTTTATTTTTGTGTATCACGTGCAGATCAAACAATTGTCTTCATAAGCATGAATTTCATTTATCAAATAAACTTAAATAGGCGCGATACAGCAATAAGTTGCATTTTGTTTAATAAAATATCTGTTTCTATTCATATTTGTTTGATTCTGAAAATATATGTTTGACATGCGAGTAATAGACATTCATAATTTCATCTTATTCTGAAGGATTGTAGACTTACCAACTTATAAGGGAGAGCAATACGAGGCTGGATATCGACCAGTAGATTAAGTGTACAGCATTGGCGCGCAAAGCCAATGATCCTTGTTCGAATCCAAGCTTGGAATTTTTTTCAGTCTGTTGGTTACGCATCTGATTTAGGAAAATATCAGCAATTATACATTCATTTAATAGAAATCTACATTAAGAACAATGACAATTAAATCAATGTAAAAAAAGACAAATGTTTCTTAATCTACAAATACAATGAATGAAAATATACAATAACTTCTTCCAAGTTAACCATGATTCCGAAACGCGTTTATTATCTTTAGAAATCCCCGAAAGCAATATATTTTCGAAATTTAAAGAAGAATTCTAAAAATAGTTCTTCATCTGCCACTGATTTAAGGAAACGTTTCAGAATATTTTTATAGCGTATTAATAAGTTCAATCAAACCGAATTATCAACCCAATTATATTTTTTTAGGATGTTATCATTTCTCAATTGAAAATTTTGATCTTCGTAATTGAATTTATACATGGAAGAATAACACAATAATATTTATTTTTCTCTTAATATTAATGTTTGTAGAATATGAAAATTCTTACTTAATAATTGATAGCATCTGAAAAAACTATATTCCGGGTTGAGAAAACGGACTATTACCCTATTAAAAAAACTAACCGGAGACGTTTCCAAAAATCAGTGGCGGCAACAGAAAATTTGTGCTTATAAATGCCCCTTTACACGTCGATATATGAATTTCTAAGTTACTGTAGGTAAAGAACGCTTTTCGTGATTACACTGTTAAAAATGACCAATGTTTCTTCTTTTATGAAAATATGCTATAACCACGAACGAAAATATAATATAATCTTATGAGTTATCCGAAATTTCAAATAGCATGTCACATTGTCTTTTGAATCCCCAGAAACGAATACATTTTCAAAATTTAAAGAATAATTTATAAAAACAAATTATTTTTAGCTGCCCGAATTTTTCAGAAACGTTTCCGAAGGGATTTTATAGTGTATTAATTAGTGTCCTCAGCCTGGAATACCTGTTTTTCGAATACTATCAATTCTGAAGTAAACATTTTCATGCTCAAAAAAATTTTTAACAGACAAACATGCAAAATTAACAGCGTTAACAATAACATTAAAATTAAGATTATTTCTTTACTCTTTCATGTATAAATTAACTTATGCGTCTGAAAACGTGTACTTGAGAATGGATAACATTCGAAAAACAGGTATTCCAGCCTGAGGACACTAATTAATACACTATAAAAACCCTTCGGAAACGTTTCTGAAAAATTCGGGCAGCTAAAAATAATTTGTTTTTATAAATTATTCTTTAAATTTTGAAAATGTATTCGTTTCTGGGGATTCAAAAGACAATGTAACATGCTATTTTAAATTTCGGATAACTCAGAAGTTTATATTATATTTTCGTTCGTGGTTATAGCATATTTTCAAAAAATAAGAAACATTGGCCATTTTTTACAGTGTATAGTTAACGCGGAAGAGTTTATTGTATATTTTCGTTTGTGGATCAATTGTATTTTTCTTGGTTTGAATTATCTGGCTGAATGTTTACAGTGTATGTGTGCCATTGTGCTGCAACAAGTTGGAAATAATGTCAGAAAATAATAGGATGCCATCGATATTTTTGCTTGGAATAATAAGAAGTAAAAAAATAATTAAATTGAAATGAGTTGCTTATCCTATATTTTATCATTAAGAAAATTTTAATTAATCTAAATATTTTTGGAAATACTATCTTTATTAAAAAATATTTTTCGTCAATAAAAATAATGATTCTGAACAGTATAAATAATGACTCCGAACTACGTTTGAAACTTCCTTTTTCGATTACTTGGTAAAAATTTAAAATACTAAATATACTTTCATATATTAAGAATAATTGAATAGAAAAAATATATAATGCTAATCTATTTTTATATTTTATCGTAAATTTTTATATTTCAAACCAAATACTATGTTTAGTATTAACATGTAATTTATTTGTATCAAATAATAGTTATGTTATAAAATCAAACATTTTATTTTCCTGCTAAAGAGTTAATTTCAAGAATAAATGGAAATATTTTGCTTGCATAAGTCATACGCAATGTCTTTTCGTTTAAATTATATCCTTTTAAATACTATTATTAATCACTGACTTCTTTAAAGAAATTACACCTTTGTTTGGCGAAATAAACAGCTCATGGTTATATGTTCTTTCATTGGGAAACATTAAAAAATTTTAATTAAAAATAACGACAATTAAATGAGGTTGATTAAAAAATAGAACTAATGTGAGGAATGAATATGTTTGCTTCGTCATCGAAAATCTTTGTTTAAAAAAAGACAATCTTCGTTAAGTGAACTGAGTTGCAGTTTCTACGAATTATCTGTAAAGAAATATATTAATTATTCCAAATAGTTTTGGAAATATTACCTTTTTAACGAATTCTGTTTTGCTAAATTTATAGTAAAGATATAGTTAAATAATAAGTAAACTTATATTTCTTTACGAATGAGTGTAATAATAATAATAATAATAATAATACACATATTATTATTATTATTATTATTATTATTATTATTATTATTATTATACTTGGATATAAAACATTATTTCACACATTATATAATTTTTGATTAAATATAATAGCTTTCAAAGAAATGTAATAAAACTAACAATAAAAGAAAAGTTAAAAATTTTCTATAAGATAAAAAAAAACATAAATTTATCTAAAATAATATTAAAAGTTAAAAGAGTTTTTTAGTACATGATGTTCAGATAGTCACCGACAAACTCAGCAGGTTGTTAGGCAAATATCAAGAGGAACATCAAAACGAAAAAAAAATTGTAATGCAACATGGGGTCGCAAACAACGTTTAGTCGGGGGAAATCGAGAAAATACGCATTCATCTTATGACTCCAGAGGAGAAGGAAAACCGTGCGATCGTTCACTATCTGTATGGCAACCTGATTGCGCAACGCATACGCTGGGAAATGAGCACGTTATGCGTTCGCGTACGTTAGCACCATTGCAATGTAACCACTACTAGTTTCATTAAAGATCGTGATGGCTGTATACGCGAACAGGGCTGCCACTGGCAACTATTTTTTAATTCTATCTCGCATTACTTTCTGTAAAGAAAAATATTTCAGATATACTTTGCGAACATGTGCAAGACAAATATACTATAATGTTTATTGAAAAAAATAAAGGTGGAAATATATTTTTGAAATAGTAGCCAGTGGCAACGCTGCACGAATAAGGAATAGGCTGACATGAATCTAATGTAAGGTCGAACAGATGGTAATGAACGCTAAACACGGTAGATCTCCTAACAAGGGGACGGTCAAACATGATGCGCACAGATTTTGATGATTTTAAAGTATGTTGTAGGGATCATACCCCTAACTATTCAAGTCAAAGGTTTCCTTCAAATGGGCTTTAGTTTTCGAGAAATTTCGGGTTAAAGTTCAGCATACGTTTCAAATACCCATTAATTCACCATTTTGAACAAGGTCTCAGTGGTGCAGAGACAGCGCTCGCGATTTGAGATATGGAGATTAGGGTTCTGTCCTCTGATGCGACTTTTTACACCTTTTTAATAAATTTGATATATTTCTCACGTTACAAATTTTATGCAGAATTATGAATTCTGCTTCTTTGAACTTTTTGATATTTTCCTAATAAATTCCATTTACATTTTCGATTTTTTCGTGAAAATTTACAATTTATTTATTTATTTATTTTGTGCAGTTTTGCAATTAATATTTCTATTGACGAAATTACAAACTAATTTATGTCTAGATTTTTATTATTATTATTATTTACCCTTTATATTTTAAAAACTGTTCTAAAATAATACTTTTTTTTAACTTTATGTAATTTTAAATGAAAAGATATATTTTTTTTATAATTTATACAAAATATTTTTTAGCTCAAATCTTCTAAAGGTATGTATGATTAGGTAATTCCAACAACATATCTTGAAAGGAGTAATAAAATATTAAAGCAATAACGCTTATATCCAATCATGCGTCAAGCATAGATTATGTAACAATTTCCAACGCTTCCAAAATAATTTTACAAATCATACTCTTTAATAAGCTAAAAGATAACATCTAAGTAAATAATTTGGAAAAGGCATAACATATTTAAAAACATAATTTCAGGAATTTCCAACATATACAATATTCGGAAAAATATCCAAATACTTTTATTCAGCCCTGTATAGGATCTATAGATTTGTATAACTACATAGGATGCTAAATTTTAGTTCAGTTAGGAAACGCGTAGCACAGTTTAAAAGTCTCCATCTGGAGTTTCTGTCAATAAACGGAAATGCGTTCGCGAACTTTTGTGCTTCCATGTATAGGATCTACAGAATTTATACACACCACGTAATCGACAAAAGGCGAGTTAAAATTAAAATCGCGTTCAGTAACTTAAAACGCACTTCCAGGAATTATTGTTAACAGACAGTAGAGAATTCTTTTGTGTGTCCCTGTAAATGAACGATGACTGCTATACACACAATATTCTGTAGTAAGCCTCTTGTAATGCACCTTATGTATATATATATATATATATATATATATATATATATATATATATATATATATATATATATATATATATATATATATATAAATTTCAATGCGTTTAAAATAGTGAAACATTATTTAAATAAACCGCAGACGATTTTTCTCCATAGACGTAATGTAACGGAATTCTTTTGACTGTCCCTGTAAAGTAACTATAAGTGCTATGCACACCCTATTCCATATTAAGCTTTTTCTAATGCACTTTAGTGATATATATAAATTTCAATGCGTTTAAAATAGTGAAACATTGTTTAAATAAACCGCAAATGATTTTTCCCCATAGACCGGAATGTAACGGAATTCTTTTGAGTGTCCCTGTAAAAAACTATAAGCGTTACACACTTCCGTTGAAATAGGGAATATGCTATAGATAACGACAATAACATATAAAAATTGCAGAGCAATCCGAGCATATTTACGGCAGTTAGAGCACGGACAGACGGCCAGACGGCCATACGGCATACGGCCAGACAAACCGAAATCATAAACACTTTTCAACTAGGTTGGAAAGGGTTAAAAATTCAGCTAGAAATGAAAAATCGTTTGTAAATTACAATACATATAAAAAATATATGAAAAAAATCGTCTGCAATGACTTTTGCGGTGATATCAGAATAAATAAAATTTTCTTTTTATCCATATCGCTTAGCTTCCTTTGCAGAAAATTACCACGTTTGAAATAATTTCTTTTTCAAATTTAATGCATTTTTTAATGTATCACAATTTAAGTATATAAAGAATATATAATATGCTAATTTATACATTCTTCCAATATTGTTAAAACAATTTACGTAAAGAAGATATTTAAAGGCGACTTTTAATGCGGAATTTGTTTCGAATATTTTTGCGATGTGTATCACACAATTCGTTCCATATTTAATAAACTAAAAATGTCGATGTCGGTGATGATAAAAATTTTAGTATTTTAGCAGTTATCATATTTCAATATATTTAGAACAAGTCAAATATTAAAAAGAATATATTATATTGTTAATTTTTTCATAATCATTTAAATTTGTTTAAGTAGAAAATGCAAATAAAAAATGCATTATTTCATAAATACGATAAATAAATAAATAAATATACATAAATGTAAACAATAATCATTTTAAAAAGACGAGATATCAAGACATAAATTAGTTTGGATTTTCGTCAACAGAAATATTAGAATAAAAATTGCGCAAAAACTACAAAATTTTCACGAAAAATTCGAAAAATGTAAATGGAATTTATTAGAAAAATATCAAAAAGTTCAAAAGATGCAGAATTCATAATTCTGCATAAAACTTATAACGCAACAAATATATAAAATTTATTAAAAATGGTAAAAATCACATGAGGGCACAGAACCCTCATCTCCGGATCTCAAATCGCGAGCGCTGGCTCTGCACCACGGAGACCTTGTTCGTGAACGCGAACTATTAGGTATTTGAAATGCATGCTGAACTTTAACCCGAAATTTCTTGAAAACTAAAGCCCATTTGAAGGAAACATTTGACCTGAATAGTTAGGGGTGTGACCCCAACAACATACTTTAAAATCATCAAAATCTGTGCGCATCATGTTTGGCGGTCCCCTTGTAAGAGAAATTTCCGACGAGGCAATTGTCCGATGTTGTTCGGCAACATCGATCGATGGCTTCAGGAAGCGGTGTCCTTCTTGATACCAATGTTTAATGCAGGGAAACCACATGATGTACGCTACGCATGCCTCAAATAGAAGAAATGGTTCTGTAATGGTATGCCAATTCCCTGCCGACAAGTAAAGGAGCGGTTGCAGCTGACATTGGTGTCTACCACAGTTCGATGTGGAGTGTTCTACATACTGAAAAGATGCACCCGTTCCCCATACAGACGGTACAACTGTTAATTGACGACGACTATCTCCGTCGTGGACAGTTCGGTGGATGGTTGACGTCACCACACATACTAATTCTCAGTTTTCTGTTACAGTTTTATTTTCGGACGAGGTCAGCTATACTTTGGAAAATATTTTCAACACGCACAATGCGCACATGTGGTCGATGCAAAATTATTTGCAAATGTCCCAGGGATACCACAAGCTCTGTTGATGTTTTCAGCGTAAACGCGGGAAAAGTATACCTCGGTGATTATCTGTTGTGGCCGTACAGGCTGCCCGGACGCCTGAATGGAGCAAAGTACTACATTTTCCTGGAACACGTCCTACCAGAATTGCTGCAGTGTGTGACGACTCCAGTGCAGCGAGGCACGTGATTCATGCATGATGGTACCCAGCACATTTTAATACAAAATGCGTAATCACCTAGATGTCACATATCCAGTGAAGTAGATTGGATCCGGCCTGCCCTTTGCTTGGCTTCCACGTTGGACGGATTGCAATTCATTGGCCTTTTTCCTTTGGAGTCACCTAAAATTACTCATTTATTAGAAGCCTGTGGATACACCAGAGGATCTCATAGTGCAGATCGTTGTTGCTGCTTCAGGCATCTATGCCACACCCGGTATCTTCCAGTGCGTTCGGAAATCTTTTTATGTCGTTATAGAGTGTGCAATAACATCCGAAATCGCCACTTCAAACAACACGGGTAATAATTTCCTTCTGTGTTGTAAATGGATGCGAAATAAATATTTTTTATCTTATTGCTTTTCGAATTTTCGTTTCCGTGGGACGTTACAAGCTGAATGCGTATTTTCACGGTTTGAAATAAACAAGGTTTGCAACCCCATGTTCCTGTACAACCCTCTAAGTTTGTTGGATGAATATCTGAACGCCCCTGCATATTGCTTTAAATAATCTATAATAATATTATATAAATAAAATGAATATCTCCTTCATTTGTGAATCCATTTGTTTATATATTTAAATATCTTCAGCAGTAATGAGCTTATCAAGAAAGAAACTTATATACATCTCTAAATTAATTCTTATAATAATCAATATGAACAAATCAATTATTAAATCTCCAAATTAGTAATTTAAATTATAATACGTACAATAGTATTAATAATATAATATTGCGTTAAGCTAAATCACATCAGTTACTTACGATAAATAGATTGCGCCAATTTTCATTCTATTAAATTAATGTTTTAAAGTTTTAAAGGAAATGCTCAGTTCAATAACAACATGTAATTTACGTGTTATCCATCAAAAAATAATTATTCATTAATTATATCATTATAATTGTCATCAAAAAATTCCATTATTATCCCAAACGAGTTTCATTTCATGCTAGAGAATGTATTTCATGTTGACTGAAAATATTTCGTTCGCATTTTTCATATATTTCATTTTCTTTAAATTATATATTTAAACAAGCATTATTTCTGTTAAAGAGATTCCGTGTTTGTTTAGTAAATAAACAGCGCTTAAATTAGATGTTCTTTCATTTGAAAAGTATGAGTACTCTTTATTTATCACAATGACAAAAAATGCAGGTATGCATATCATTGTATTGCAACAAATTAGGAATAGTGACAGAATTGAAAGAATGTTATCAAGCATTTTTGACTCGTTTATGAAGCGATATTTTACATTAACTGAAATGAATTCCACTTCTTACAAATTAGCTTTACGAATATATAAATTAATGTAAATATTTTTGGAAATATATCTTTATTAACGGATTATTTTTGTTAGAGAAAAGTAGCTATTTTACGAAATTATTCTTAACAGGGCAGTAATAAAATAAAATAAATTATTTTTATATATTAGTTGTTGTCATTCCTGTGCATCTAATTTAATTTTTTCAATAACCTTCAATTTTCTAATGCAGTAATGACCTCATGAAAGCAAAAATATATTTATTTATTTATTTCCCTAAATCGCAAGTTATTTACTAATTCAGCAATATGAAGAAAAAATATCTAGTGTTAAAATATCACGCTTAGCAAAATAAGCTATGAATAACAATATTTTATTAAGCCGAATTACATATTTGTTTATGTTAAATACATTAGAACAGGTTTTTATCATTGAAGTATATATATATATATATATTGGTTTTAAAGTGCATGAGAAATTTTTGAACAAATAATTTATATGTTATTCATCAAAATATAATTATGTATTAATTAAGTTATAATAATTATTGCATAGTTACGCGTGTATTTCATGTAGAGTGATAATGTTCCGTTTGAAATTTATAAATATTTAAAATTTTATAAATTATAGATTTAAATGAAATCTTAATTTTATAAAATATATCACTTAATATTTCCATATTTTATTTTTCAAAATGAATATGTGACATGTTTAATACGCTAATTTAAAAATAAAATTATACATTTAGACAATCATCATTTGTATTTAAGTTATTACGTCTATGTTTAACATAATAAATCGTTCAAAAATAAATGCTCTTTTATTTGAAAAACATTAGAATTCTAAATTATAAACAACGACAAGCAAATCAGAAATCCATGTGACTGTAAAATTATAGGATGCTATCGAAAAATTTCGTTTGTTTGAAAAGTGACAATTATAGTAATTAAGTTGAAGTTTATAAGTAACGTCTTAAAGACAATATTTATTATTGTAAATAGATATATAAATATTATTTTTATTAATGAATATAATTTTCGTTAAAGACAAGCAAACTATTTGGAAACCTCGTGTTTCAATTCTTAGCAAAATTAAAGCAATAGTACTTGCACATATTAAGAATAACGGAATAAATTATATGTTTGATGATTTAGAACTTTAGAATAAATTATTATAAAAAATAAATTTTGAAACAGACGCAATCATTAAAGATAATTCTTGAATAACTTTAAAGTGTTTATATTTGAAATTAATCTTCTTTGAAATAACTTTTAATTTTGAAAATTTTTATTCATAATTCGAGGGACGTTCCGATCGTATGTTTCGTCATTTTTTTAAAGAGAAGATGGTACACCAAGTAAAAGAAACAATCGCAAGAATCCACACACATTGCTTGACACATTGTGATTCAAAAACGGATGGAGCGTCAGCGGAGGAGGAGTGACGCTTGCCGAAGAAGAGAGAGTAGCAGCAGACCGGCGCACAGTGTGAGATTTTGCAAATCTAGCGGGTCAAAATTCAATTTATGAAAATTATTGATATTAATTAAATAAAATTTCACTTACTATAGATAAAATTGTTCTATATTATGGAAAAATATATATTTACTCGTTACATTGTACATTTTACGTCATTATTATTACATTATCATAATCATAATAGAAAGAGTTTTCGTTATTTCCATTTATTGACTTTTATACAGTGTTATTTTATTCGGTGCAGATTTAAAAAATATACAATACCTACCATTTAACACAAGAAGAGGTTTTTTTTTAGTAAATAGTAATTAAGTTATTAGATACTGTCATCGCTGTCAGTGTCATCATTAATGTTTTCGGCACTGACTTTTTTTTTACATCCTATCTATAACCAATATGTTAAAGACATTCCATAAATCTTATCTGTGCATGTAGTGTCGATAAGCCCCAAGAAAATGTGTGAGCATTACTCGTATATGTTCGAATCAATTTCAAATTATTCAAAACCTTGGAAGTTGCATTACAGATATATCATTTTCGGGTTGCTTTATTTAAAGATAGAATATTGCACACTTGGCCATCTACCATTGTATCTTCAAATCTGTACTCTATTTCATTAAGTTTGATTATCTAATTCTACTATCGTTGGCACAAGAGCAGTAATTTGATTTCTGACATTTTCAAATTCTTCCGTTATTGACTGATCAGTTTCCTTGATATACTTAAATTTTATGGGTCTACAGTAAGAAGTAGATGAAGGATGTGCATTTTGCCATAATATAAAGTTTTGATTTTCTTCATTACAACCATATAGTTTAAAAGGAACCACAGATGGGATTAGAATATTTGCATCTTCAAAGTTGTTTTCATTTGATTTTTGCTTGTATCTACTTTGTCCAAGGCTGCCATCGACCCCCCCCCCCCCCATTTAAAAATTATTGTTATATTTTTTCACACAGACCCTTTTTCTTTAGTAAGAAAATTTAATAATATCTGTTTTTGTATAATACAAAGTCTTTTTATCGTTAAATCTGCAATAGATTGTAATTTAACTTCTGCAATTGATTAAGAAAATATGCAGTTTTCTTGGGATGGATAGCACATTTTTTTTGCATCTTTTACCTACTCATAGGATGGATAAATGTTCAAAACTTTTTGTAATGCAGAGTTTCTCGTAATCCCGTATTTTCGGCAACTTAATTTCATAGAGGTTATTAAAACCAACGCTTCCTCAAGAGAATATTTAAATATCGGGTATCTGGCTTTTTGAACGATTTTTTTTATAAATTTAGTTGCTTTTTCAGGGCTTGAAGATATGTGCTTTAACATACCCGCAGCATCCTTCCGTCCAAATTGTCTTAATTTTAAACACGTGGCATGTGCTAGTTCATTTAGTGAGTGTTCTGAGAAGAATGGATAAACCTTTTTTTTTTTACTTTTTTTCGCTCCACTTGAACAAAAAATTTTCTTTGGACGTCCAACTTTTTTCGGATAGTCATTATTACTTCTGTCTGGTATATAGAGATTACTTATTGTTATATTCGAATCTAGCCATCTCTTATTTTTCTTTAAAAAAAGTTCTTTATGCAATGGCAATTTTTCCATCTTCGATTAATGTCAATCATAAACGAATGGATCAGCCGCTTAATCTGGTCTAACATAACATATGAGCAATGTTGAAGTTTATATTTGTGTAATACATTGTCTATCAAGATATTTTTAGAATTCACTGGAAATGATTTATGTCCAGTAACATCATTTATAAATATGTCATAGAATTCTCTTTTCGAAATTAACACTTCAGTACCTGTAAAAAATTACTTATATTCAAAAGTTGAAAATAGTTGCAGCTGAAATTGATTTATTTTATATCTATATGCATATATAATTACAAAAAAACCTTATAATGTACCAGAGTGTACAAAAATTTGGCAGCTTTTTTTAATTTATCATATGCTATTAAATTTTCAAATAATTTACATATTAACACACAAGTTCATTTTTAAGAAGTAACACTTTTAAATAACTATCGTAATTGTAAAATACAAAGTAAATACTTTGTTGTACCGATTCCATACTATCATAAAATAATATTTACAAAAAAGTATATTTTTAGCCATAAATATTATTTGCTATTTCATCTACAACAATCGCCGCTCTTAAAAGGTTTAAAGAAAACGTGGTTTTGAGTCGACTTTTGATGTTGTTGTTGTGGAGTTAAACTGCTTTCACTTTATCTCTTTTCTCTTCAATGTGTTAGATGTAATTTAAAATGTCTAAAACTCAAATTACTTAAAATCGATTTTCTGAATTTTTTCCCGCTAAATTTGCAAAATCTTACACTGTGCGGCGTTCTCAGGGTTACTAAAATATAAATCCCAATGGCCAATAGACTACTGACAATGCGGTCGGTCATGGAAGTATGTGTTGTTATCAGGGCCGTAACCAGTCGGTAAAGTCAGAGGGGAATTTAAAATTTTTTGATGGGGTTAATTCACAGCTTGTCTTTCCCCGTCTATTTTAAAGATATATAAATAAAGACAGAAGTAGAAAGAAAGTCCTCACTGTCATAAAACTTTTGATTATCAAGTTTTAAAATTCTCAAATGTAATAAATAATGTTATTTGTGTTGAAAGATTATAAAGTCTAGAGGGGGCTCAAGAACTTTCTAGGAGGGACTCAGACCGCCCTGCCCCCGTCTGGTTACGGCCCTGGTTGTTATACTGTATGAATGGACTAGTGAGTCCGTCATCCATCAACGACTACAGACCGTGTATGGTGAAGTGGTCATGGCTCGTTGGTTGGTCGCTGGTGTTGCGTGTTCAGCGAAGGAAGGCAGAGTGTGGAGGATGAAGGTCACATGTTCGCTGCATTGAAAGCTCTCGGGACAGGACTTCCAAATCAATTCTAAAGTGGAGCAGGCTATGCGACAATTCCTTGCATCGTAGGGCATCGAGTTTTACCAGTGTGGTTTCTTCATACTGATTGCACGTTTCGACAAATATCTCAATGTCGGTGGCGACTATCTCGAAAAATAGTTCAAGGTATATAGTTCATAAAACCATGTTTTTTTTTTTTTTTTTTTTTTTTTTTTTTTTTCTATAAAGTTTCCATGTAAAAAGAAATAACGAATCATACTTTCGGAACGTCCTTCGTAAGAACATTTTCTGTGTAACATTTATGATGTTTGCGGTATTATTTTACAGCATGCATTCAGTGTTCTGTTTATCATATTTTTACTTGTTTACCGCAGCCTCATGTAAAACGCTCACCGGCACTTCCAAGACCTCATTTTGGGGAAACATTAGAACTGCTACTCAACATGTCAGACTAATTTTATTCGTTTGAAATCCAACAATTGTTATTAAAATTACACATTTTGCAAAGTATTGCTTTAGGGTACTATAAATTTACTTGCAAAATAGAATGTCTGGTGATATTATGCGACATATATTAAAAATAATGAAATAAAAAGGTCAACAAATATTAAAAATAAAATATATTTCGAGCTTATATAAATTTTCACAATCAATGTAGCTCTATTCTTCAGCATTTATACACCTCCTCCTCAAGCCATCCAAAGCATTAAAAATGCATCCGTATTAATTCATAACATTCTTGTGATCAGATCTTCAGAAATTAAAATGCATACGTTCATAATAGATTAGTAGATGAGAAGCAATTTAGCTTTTTCTTCACCCTTTTTTCACCATTGTAACCTGACCAGCTTTTTTCCAATAACTCCACATGCTTCCTTTTACGGTGGTTTTTGTGTAGACAGATGATGTGCACGTCAAATCATTCCAAATGCAGCGGCGGAAATTCATATTCCTAATCTTTATATATTGTGCGTATCCCACCATTTAATATGACTTTATAAAAAAGGGAAAACACGTAGCTTACATTGAAAAATACTGCCTATTCATTACTAAATTAGATACACTTTACAAAATACTCTGCGAAACATACATGATTTGGTTCCACCAAAAAAAATGGAGTAACTTTAAAGATATGGTGAAACTGAATGGTCAATTTGCAGCAGGGAATCGGATTAAACTCAAGCATTGAGGCGGTATTTTATATGTTTTGATAGACGCATTAATTTACGATGTAAAGACCTGGTGTATGCTTGCAGATATCTATACTAATAAAAGAAAGTTTCGCTCTGTGTGTGTGTGTGTGTGTCTGTTGGCGATGGCTAGCAAAATCTAGCCCACCTAGAAGTCTGGAAATTTAGGTGTGGATAGTCCAATGTCTGACCATGTGCACCTGAGTCTCAGAATTTTAATATTTTGATAATTGCTCTAGATATTAATTAGAATATCATTAAATATCGCATTGAAAATGCCATTTTTTAAATCAAAATGGCTAAAGAAAAGAACTGTTGTTGTGGATTTGGAAGCGGGAATGAACGAATTCGAAATTATTTTACTAATTAGCGAATTTTAAGAAAACTAATTAAGATATCAATTTGAAAATTTCTGAGCATATGTAAAAAAAAATTCTGTATCCGTCTATGCAATTTTTGAAAAATTCGGCCGGTAATTTTTCTTAATTTATGCAAAAATCTGCTAAAAATCTGCTGGCGCCAGTGAAAAAAAATCCGAGACAGTTTCAGACAGGGATCTGCTTTCATTAAAAACTGAACTACAAAGAGATCTGTTTCTCTGGCCGATCCCCCATTTAGTTTGCGAAAATGAAAGGAAATAATTGCCAATTTTTACTAATGCACAAAATTTAGATAACTAATTAAGATATAGATCTGAAATTGAGGATGGGAAGTGTTGTGATCTGCCGGATATTTTAGCGTAACGTCTTCGTTTATGCTATTTATCAGAAAATGTAATTATTTTTTTAATGATCGCGTTAATGTTGGTGAAGGTGCTTTTCTTGAACAAATTATTCGTTATATTTGAGGGTATGGGGAGGGACGGGGTTAACGCCTTGCACTGAGATTGTTATTATCTCGGGCCCGGGCAACGCCGGGGGGATAGCTAGTAGTTACATAAATGCTACATAACAGTATACATGCTAATGTGAAAATGTAAAGTGCTAAAAAATCTCGAAATACAAAATAAACTTTATAATTTTAAAAGCGTTAAAAACCCAATCATGCAAAGTAAAATTTATAATTTTAAAAGCAAAACATAAAAAATACTCTGAAGATCTGATTAGCTACATCAGTTTATTTTCGGTTTGTGTCATGGAGTAATTGTAAGAAAGACGTTTTGAAGAAAAACATTACTGAATTTTGATTGCTCTGTCTCATACATCTATGAAAAGTAAGCGCGCAAGGTAATTTCACACAAATCGCATTCCAAAAACTAAACAGAATATAAAGTAAAAAATGTGAAACAATTATGCAATTTTAGATATTAGTTTCAGCATTCTTACAATTTTTGAAGGCGCAGTACCATCTAAGAACGAAAATGTGTCTTTTCAGTTATTTGTTATAGCACTATATTAAAAATGTTTGAACAAATCTACTGTATTCAAAATGTTTGATAAGTATGTGACTTATTTCATGTTTACATTCATAATAATTTATGATCAACGAATTTTAATTTTAAGAAGTCCGTTATGAAACTACCTGTCTATGAAAATTAAATATATATATTTACAGCACAGTTAAAAGCATACCTATGCACTAAAATACACTGCACATTTTGAAAAATAAATTTAAAATTTAAAATAAGACCTTTAAACAGAATATTTTTATTTTATTTTTAAATTCTTAGAGAAAAGTAAAATATGTTCTATAAAAAAATACGACGCACAACAGTTTAATTGCCAGGTAAAATATTCATCGTATTTCAAAATTTAATATCAAATTAAATTTAATTCAGATTTTCGCATTTTGATTTACGAGTGTATAAATTTTTGCAGGGGGAATTTTTTTTATTAGATAGACATTCGATTTTGTTTTTCATTTTACATTTATTTTTTTATTTTACAATTATTTCACAGTTAATTCATCATACAACTTAATAGCATATTATTCAAAATAAAAGCATTTAATTTCACGATACGTTGCGTTTTCATAAAACAATACCTTGATTAAATGACATACATGTCTTGGAGATAAGTAAAATTAACCTGCTGCATGAAAACACTCATTTTGTAAAGGGCTTTAGCTTTAGAAATTATGTATTTCAAAATTAAATAACTTTGCAGCGTATTCATAGCAACATATTTTTTATTTCATTAGAATTTGTGATTGGCGATAACGATATGTTTTATCGATATTATCAATAATATGGACAACTGCAATTTATCAATAGTATAAATTTTTTTCGAGGTCTCCAGTCAGTACATTTCTATATTTATCCGATATCAAATCCGATTTTATCAAGAATCGGTTTTAAAAAAATAAAGTTCACAGTTAGACTAGTTTCGCCATAAGTTGACTAGTTTTGCATTAACTGTTTCACATCACCTCTTGAAATATTGGAGATCTTGATTAAGGTTTCAAAATGAGAGTAGTGTGAACAAAACGTTCAAGGGAAGCTTCATCCACTAAAAACACGTAGCAAATGGGAGCTTAAGACAATATAGACACAAAAACAGGGAATTGTAGCGCCCCTTGCGGAGAGAAGAGAACTAAAATGGTGGTGGTGGTAGCGGGGCTGAACAAACCAAGACGGATAGTCTAAGCTGTGTGAGAATCGCATCCATAGAACCAGACAGATCGAATAAAGGAGAAATACACAGTATGCAGTAGCTCTACATAGTGAATGGGGGGAAAATGATCAATAAACGTTTTAAATGATCCCATCTTAAAATAATCCTATAGAAGTTAAAGATATTTAAACAATCTAGCAATGACATAAGAAAGTGAGCGGGAATCCATGGGGCCGAGAAATGGGGAAAATGTCTCTTTCTACCATAAAGAAATATCAGAGATTCAAACTTTAATAGTGGATATGCGTCATTGGCACATGGGAGAAAAAAAAAGCTAAAGACATATTTCAGGGGGAACTGGAGGGGGTTTAAAAACTCCAAAAACTGCCTCTTTTGCATCACCTAGCTAGCGCTCCTCCCCTCCTTCACATCCCCATTTCCGTTTCTAGTCTAGGTGGCCTCTTTCTTGAGCTATTGTTTTGTCAGCTTTAGATACTAAATATCAATACCTATAATACATATATACATAAACTTGATATCCATGGTATCGTTTATCTTTCAACTGTAGCGTTAAGCCTCTTTCAGGCTCTAGCTCCGTTAGTTTCAGTGCTATGAGGTTTTAAATACAGCTTTCCCATTTTACGCCGTTTTTCGGCCTTTTTAACCCCTTCCAGGTGCTTTAAAATATGGTTTTAGATTTTTGTCCACATGAGCCACTAATGCACATCCGCTGTTAACCTCAGCTGATTCTCTTAGACATTTATTTAATTTGAACAGGCCTTTTTTCACATATTTTCTTCTTTTCCTCATCCCCCCCAACGGCCTACCCCACCCTTTCTTTTATGATTTCTAGATTTCATTTAAATTTATCTGCTCTCTCGCTACTGTCTGTTGATCTCAATGAACTGTTATCTTTATTTTCCGTAAATCTATCGATCTCAGTAATATATCTCACATCTTTCTTTTCTTCAAATCATCATTTCATGCCTGTTATAGTGACGGAATTATGGATGGAAACTGGTTGTAGTAATGGGGATAGATAGATCGATAATTCCGTTATGAAACTATTCGAATAAAAGAAAGATGTGCGATTTGTTATTGATATCGAAAGATTTGAAAAAAAAGAAAGATGTACGGTTAATTGAGATCGATAGATAGTAGCAAAAAAGCAAAGAAAATTAAAAGAAACCAAGCATTGATAAAAGTAAGAGTAGGGGAAGCCAATGGTCGGGACATGGAGTTGGGAGGGAAAATGTGAAAAAATACCTGTTTCTACCTTAAATAACTGAGAGATTCAAGCTTAATAGTGGACATGCGTCAGTGGCCCATGGGTACAAAAAACTAAAAACATTTTGTTATGCCAATGGTAAGGGTTGAAAAGGCCGAAAAACTGCCTGAAACAGAAAAGCTGTCGTGAAAATTCCACAGCACAGAAATTAAAGGGCCCAGAAGAACTCATAATAAGGTGTAACCCATTCGTTAACGGTTAGAATATAGCATGGCTATCAAATGTGTGCATATAAGTATTTTAGGTATTGAGATACTGTCTAAAGCTAAAAAAAAGCAATAACTCGAATAAAATGCCATTTAGGATCAAAACGGAAATGGGGATCGGAAGGTGGGGAGAAGGGCTAACCAGGGGACCCAAATAATAGGAGATGCGGTAGGAGGCCAAAATACCCAAAGTACCAGAAAATATCTCTCCAAAGGACCAGAAAGAGCTCAACAGTCGTGGACCTGCTACCATTTCCACCTTACAATTTCATTTTACTTAATATAATAGATCCTTCGCTAAAAATGAATGCTTTATAGTATTTGAAGAGGGTCTGTGGACCTCAAGTTGCTTTTAGACACTTCAATAAGGTGTTTATCTCTCATTGATGGAATTTCTGCTACCCGCTTTATACCAGGTTTTCATTTAAACCATTGTGACTCAACAACGCCTGTTTGAAAATTATTAACTCATATGTTAGAATACATTATTTCATGCATGTAAAAATAATTAAAAAAATTAAAACATAAAAATAAAAATATATTTACTAAAAGATACTTTTTTCACATTTGCAATAAACAGAAAATTACATACTTATCATATATATTGTCAAGTTTCTAATGCAAAATAGTGAAGTATACGAACTTACTTTTGTTAAATATCTATTTTTGGATGCCTCCAGAATTTTTAATTTGACAAAATTTACGAAGTTCATTTTAGCAATAATGATTCGAAACCGCTGAAGTGATAAATAAAACTTTGGAGCGAAACATTAACTCAATATCGGCGTGGTTCCAGAATGCAATAGACAATGTATACTAACTTATGTGTTAGGATACAGAAGCAATAAAAAAAATCGTCTTTTATAGCTCACTGTATAAAGAACAGTGACGTTTGGGTATGTTGCAGATATGCAACGCGGTGATGTAAAGAGCTAAGTATTATACTATGTGTTATATAATAAAACATCTGATATGCATGTCTCCCTTAGCATAAGAGGCGAGCTCATTCTCGTCCTTTGGGTTATTTTTGCTTCCCCTCTCCTTCTCCGTCATATTTTGGATCCTCTAATTAGCTCTCATTCCTCCCTTCTTATCCCCATATACGTTTTTAGCCTAAGTAGCCTCTTTCTTGAGTTATTACTAGTTTCTCTTTAGACAGTATTTCAGTACCCATAATATAAAATAATAATGTAAAAACATGATATCTATGATATCGTCTAACTCTGAACTATTCGGTTAAGTATTAATCTAGCGTCCTTGGGACCCAAGCCATTTAGTTTCCGTGCGATGGAATTTTTAGCTTTAGCATTTCAGTTTTAGGCAGTTTTTGGTCTTTTCAACCTATTCTAGTAGATTTCAAGTATGTTTTTAGCTTTTTGCCCCCATGGGGTGCTTTCGCATGTTCACTATTGAGTTTAAATCGCTCAGATATTTATTTAATGTAGAAACACGTTTTTTCACATTTTCTGTATCCTGCCTCCCATAGCCTCCCCCACCATTACTTTTATCATTACTAGGCTTCTTTTAATTTTCTTTATCTTCTATATGAGTTTAATGATTACTGGATCATTTTAAATATTTTGTGAGCATTTTACCTCATCCACAATGTGGCGGTGCTGCATAGTGTACCTTTCTACTTTATACCATATTTCAGTTTTTCGGGTCCGATTCTCACACAACTTGAACTATTCGATTTGGTTTGTTTCATCCCTCACCCCAGCATAATTTTAGTTCTGTTTTTCTCCTCCAGGGGTCTACAATTTCCTGTATTGGCTTCTATATTCACTTGAGCTCCTATTTTCGACGTGTTTTCGGTGAATGGAGCCCTTTGGAGTGTTTTGGCTGTCCTCGGCTTTTCTTGGAACCCTAAACAAGCTCTCCAATGTTTCAAGAGGTGCTGTGAAACATTGAATTCAAAATAAGTCAACTTATTGACCGCTAAGTTTTTCAATTACTATTTTTATCTTATCGGTGGGATAATATATTACAGAACATCTCAATAGTTGAATTGATTGTTATCTTCATCGATAGTTACTTTATACGATGGCGATTTTTGAATTCGATTGCTGATTTTTTGCGAATCGATCATCATTGGTTTGAATATATCAGGCAAAAAAATAATATTACTTTATACATTCTAATACAGTATGCAGGATTCCGAAAAGCATACGAAACTCTTAAAATTCAATAAGAAGTAAACGGTAACAGCTATTAAATGTTTCCTACGAGGAGATTATTGTGTGAAATTTTACTACGGCTTTTAACGTGAGAATTTCCTATTACTCTCCTCAGTTTTATTTCAAAATAACTCAGATATATTTCGCTCAAACTGTTAGAACGTTTAAATTAACGTATGAAAATTTATCCATGTTTACTCAGTATTTAACCACACTTCTGTTTAGCTGTTTAAGCGCCAAAAAATATTTCTCGTTATGTAATTAAGGTTTATTTAATCCCTTATGCCAGAAGTTAGGTACGAAAAAATTACTCCACCTAAATAGTTATTTTCCTTAAGGTGTGATGACATATTAGAAAATTTATATAATAATAACACAAAATTTAGAATTTTCATTAAAACTGATTTTATAAATATGGAGTTATAGCTCTTTTCGGAAATTTAAAAAAAAAAAATTATTAGATTAATTAACAAAATACTGTTATGGAAATCTCGCAATTATTATAAAAACAATGTAAATAAATGTATTGTGATCCTATCTGTAAATGAAAAATTCTGTAGATGCAAAATTTTTGTATAACATTTTCAAATAAGAGAACAGCCACACCTATGTAAATAACTGATAAAACAAAAATATTTAGGTTCAACGGTTTCTCTGTGCTTTGGTTTCTAAATGTGATCGAGCAAAGTACTTTTTTACTAAAAGTAAAATCTACTTTTATTAATAGACGTATTAAATATTTTTTAATTAATTTTTCTTTAATGGTACTTAAAAGTATCGGCGGGGCAAAAAGGGTTAACACAGTACTCGAGGTAGAGACAGTGAAAACCTATTTCTCAGTGATATTTTAAATTAAAACAAGAAAACAGAAATTGGTGAAACTGACATGATATTATTCTACAGGAATATTTTCCACAAGTGTTACATTCAGTGGTTATTCAATTGTAAAAATGTTCATACAATTTTATATCAACTTGTAATTTATTTGTCCATGCCAAGTAATGCTCAAATCGCTGCAAAAATAGTTGTATCAACAAGAAAAGTAGTTTTTACACTGTTCAGGATGAGTAACGAAACTTTTTATATATTTATTCGTTAATTATGGCGAAAATCACCGACAATCAGCAAAATCGAATTTTTAATTAAATAAAGTATTTCCTGCAGCATTTTTATATATTAGCAAATGTTTTTCTCCATATCACCAAGAAATCTTTGAAAATAATCTGAGAAGCAACAGTACGCATACAAAAATATGACTACTGTATGAAACAGTTTGTAATTTTTGTACTTACGTAATATCTCAACCAGGTAGGTAGATCGGCAAAAATGGTTGTCAATCGCCAAACGTGTTCTAAACGATAAATTCAATGTATACTTAATAAATACATAAAATTGTTAAAAACGATAAATTACCTTAAATGCAAAGTAAAACAATACAAAACAGTAATTTAGAATAAATTTATTAAATACATAAAAACAAATTAAAGGTTTGTAGCAATTAACGATAGTAACGATGATAGTTTTATTTCCAGTGGTTTGGTATGCCAATCAGACTGAATATAAATATTATGTAACATATATTGCATCAATGAATATAATATATTATAAACAGGGTGTCAGAAAAATCTGTAAACGGTCAAATAACTCGATAAATATATATCGGATTTAAAAACGGAAAAATGCATGTTCAATATTTTTAAAAAATCTATCGAGGGATATCAAAGTTTCCCCCCCCCCCCCAACTCTACCCCCGTGGGGGAAAGGGGAGCAACTTTGAAATCTTAAATAGTACGCCACCCCCTTTTTTATTGCAGATTCGGATTCTATGGAAAAAATACGTAACTTTCGTATTGAAAATTTTTAGGGGAAAATCGTAGATGGCGCTGTAATCGTGTACAATGCAGTGAGAATCGTTTCCATTGAAAAGTCTGGAAACGGTCGAATAACTCTAGAAATATACATCAGATTGAAAAACGGAAAACTGCATGTTTATGTAGTATGACAATAGTTTTGAAAAATCTATTTAGGGATATCAAAGTTTCCCCCCAACTCCGCACCCTGAGGGGAAAGGGGGCAATTTTGAAATCTTAAATGATAACCCCCACCACTTTTATTACAGGTTCGGATTCTATGGGAAAAACTACGTAAATTTTGTATTTAACATCGTAGATGGCACTGTAATCGAGTAAAATGCGGTGAGAATCGTTTCCATTGCATAGCAATGTCTGGAAACGGTCGAATAGCTCTAGAAATATACATCGGAATGAAAAACGGAAAAATACGTGTTCAATATTTTAGAACAATTTCTTTAGGGACATAAAAATTGCCATTTAAAAAAAAATGTTGAACACGTATTTTTCCATTTTTCAATCCGATATGTATTTCTCGAATTATTCGAACGTTTCCAGACATTGCAATGGTAACGATTCTAACTGCATTTTACTCAATTACAGCGCCATTTTCGATGTTTCGAAGAAAATGTTAAATACAAAAGTTACGTTTTTTTTTTCGTAGAATTCTAATCTGCAATAAAAAAGGGGAGGTTATCATTTAAGATTTCAAATCTGCCCCACTTTTCCCCCAGGTGGCAGAGTTGAGAGGACAACTTTGATATACCTAAATAGATTTTTCAAAACTATTGAACATGCAGTTTTCCATTTTTCAATCCGATGTATATTTCGAGAGTTATTCGACAGTTTCCAGACTTTTCAATAGAAACGATTCTCACTCCATTGTACTCGATTACAGCGCGATCTGTGATTTTAAAAAGAAAATGTTGAAAACGAAAGTTACGTATTTTTTCCCGTAGAATCCGAATCTGCAATAAAAAAGTGTGTTTATTATTTAAGATTTCAAAGCTGCCCCCCTTTCAGAGTTGAGGGGGAAACTTTGATATCCGTAGATAGATTTTTCAAAAATATTGAACATGCATTTTTCCATTTTTCAATCTGAAGTATATTTCTCGACTTATTCGACCATTTCTAGACTTTTCGGACACCCTGTATATGCTATATCATATACAGTTATACGTATATAAATAGTTCTGCAACTGTCTTTAATATGGTAGCAATCACAATAATTAAAATTGAACAATATTTTACACTTATATACCTTTTCTTCAGTTATGTGTAAAGGAATGTCATATTTCCTGACGAATCTCAATGATCGCAATAAGATTTTGTTTGAAAAAAAAAAAAAAAAACACAAAAAACAATGATTAATCAAAATTTAAAATTTTATAGTCTATATAACTTTATGGACAATGACGGTTTTAAAAATTCAAAGTGTGTTATAAAATTAAGGATATTGACGAATCGAAAGGAAATTCCCATGGTCTTTCACGCGTAGATATCTGCTTGAATCAAATTAAATTTCCTGTTCTTTAAATATAAATTTTCATTACTGCATAATGTGAATGTTGAATCTCAGGAAATTGGTAATTTCAGTCTCGTGTCACACCTAAAAAAGTAATTAGCGAGAAAAATCTTTTTAACGGTAATTTGGAAATAATGAATGTTCTTTTCGATAAAAACTAAAGGCGCAGGAACTTCGAAAAGAACATATTCGATTAATCTATTACTGTGAAAGTCGATGAAAGTGGAAGTAAAGATATAGGCGTTTTTTTACGTGAAAAAACAATCAATTTTAAAGCTATCGCAAAAGAATGCAAGTCAATGTGTGTGTAAACAGATAAGAGAATGAAAAAAAAAGATAAAATGGACGAATATTTCCAATATCTTCTTTCTTTTATTTTTCAAAGAAATAGTTTAATTAAGGTCTAGATTTTTATAAGATCAGGAAAAAGTTTATACACTGATTCTTTAAATTAATAACTGCAATAATCTCACACTTTTCACGATGTACACCGTGTTGCATAAAATTCAGTCATTCAGTATTGCTTTTTATAATGAAAAGTAATGTAAAGTCTATCTTATAATTTCTAAGTTTAAATAAAGCAAAAAATTATTTTTAGAAAAAAAGACACTAAAAATAATATTCCTAAACTGCGTATAAGAAATAGGTTCGTGTGTTACAAACTTATCTCTGGCAAATTGAATTTTCTATAGAGTTATTTTTCAGGCTAAAGCGCAGATAAAAGAAATATTAAATAATGAATAATAGGAACATACGAATCATATAAAATGCAATGGATATGCAAAACATATTCATTGAAATTAAAAACGTTTTAAACTGTTATTTAAAGTAGTTTTGGAATTTTACATAAGAAGCCCTGGAGATGTGTGTTGCTATTGCAACTTGCATTATTTATATATATATATATATATATATATACTAAAACACAATTATACATTTACATTAACCACGCTATGTAGCCAAAACAAATAACAATATATCAACTGAACTCTAAACAATAACCAATTAAAACTATAAAACAAAAATAACCAAACTCAAAATACTAACGAAAAATCAATACCAGGAAAATTAAACCTGAAGGCAGGAGGGCATGGCTAACAACATGCGCTGCAGGGTTAAAACCGGCTTTTACGTTAACAACGTCCCCCTTCTCCTGCCGAGACCAAATTAATTCAAGCTATCAACTAAAATACCAAGCTACACACAGCAGCAACGAACTCTATCTGAATCCATCCAACAACTGATCAAGACCACCCTTAGCATTCAAAAATGAATTCATTTCATTTCTATATTTACTTCTACCTATAAAATTGATCGTGTTTCTCCTTACAAAGTTCACAGGGTAACCTTGCATCAATGCCATGTTAATCCACTCCATGAACTCGCCAACCGCATCGCCAAATCTTGAACATAACCTTTCAATACGAACTAAACCATTTGTAAATACATTTCTAAATACTGAAATATGTACGTTCGAATCAAAATTTAAGATTTTTAAAGTTTTAAAATCGAAATCATTTCTCTTGTCGTAAACCCTTGTTATTAAATTGTCATTCTCCAACACTAAATTCACATCCAGATAATTGATGTTTTTAATATTTCGGGAGGAGAGTTCTAGTTTTAAAGTATTTGGATAATATTTAAAATCTAGGTTTACATTTTCGTTATTTAATCCAACTATTATAACATCATCAATATACCTATAACTCAATATGTCTCTATTTAAATTATTGTTATTCTCATATATATGTAAGTAGATGTCAGCTAAAATTGAACTGCAACTCCCCCCCATTGGGATTCCACGGATCTGTTTAAATACTCTGCTCCCCTCATACAAGTAATTCTCTTGCACTACCAATTGAAACAAGTTAATAAACCAATCTTTATCGCTATCTATATTGCCGTTTTTATTATAAAAATCTATAACCTTTCCTTTAAGTCCTGTAGGTTAATTGTGCTGTATAGGTCTGCAAAATCATATGCAAACAAACTCTTTATATTTTGATATCTTTTCAATTTGTCTAATAAAATGTAACTGTTTTTTATAATAAATGTGGACTCCGTACTCAACACTCTATCAAACACACCACTCAAAACTCCCAACAATTTCTTGTTAGCAGACTCTAGGTATGAACCATATCCACAAGTTACAATTCTAAATTTCACTGGTTTTTTATGAAACTTTGGCACTAGAACAAGATATGGGAAAGTTTGACTTTTCTGCTTTAACTTAACTTTTTTATATAGTGCCTTAACCCTGTTTTCCATCACTGAAACTCTCGACTTCAACAGCTCATAATTATCGCTATTATTATAACTCTCATTTAATATTTCACCATAAAATTTTTTACAGATTAATGCATAACTTGTGTTAGCTTTATCGACATATGTAATTATAAATTTACTCTGAAGTTCTTTAATAGAGTTAATTAACCCAGTATAATCCTCCTGAGACACTCCGTCACAATCTCTAACATATTCTCTCTTTAACTCTTTTAAAATGTAGAATTTCCACTCATCAAAAACATTACTTGGTAAGCTATATTTATAAGTCAATTTTTGTATAAAAATATCTATGTTAGTTGTAAACCGTTTAATGGCTGCACTTTTCGTTATAATTCGTTTCATTCGATATTTTGTGCCATATTCCATCCTCTTTCTCAGCTGTTGGTCTTTTACAATCTGTAAATTACCAGTAATAACATGTCCATAGTATTTATCTATATAATTAATAAATTCTCCATCATTGCAACTGCATGTACTTTCATCAATACCCCTCTTTAGGTCTTTTGCATATCCATTATAATTAAACATAATACGGCCTAAAGGCTTATCATATTTAAATGCCTTAGTTATTTTTACTTTACTCACTGGTAGTAGATCATTGTACTTGTTTAAAATTTTATCAAAATTAACTCCTTTATAGCAATTACCCAGATAATCCAATATAAAATAGATCTTTTCTTCCGTACTTTTGTGACAGTTCTTTAAATTGCAATATCTCTGTAGATCCTGTTTCTTGATTCTATACCGCAATAAATCCAAACCCAAATCGTTATTAACATTTCTTTTGCTAGATTGTAAAGTTATTAAAGTCTCCGGAATCATATATAATCTCCGGAATGTATATATATATATATATATATATATGTATATATTCTTGTTTACATTAAAAATGAATGTACATAATAACGCTACTGTTTGTAATCTAGGTATTTATATGCATATTACACAATTATATGAATATGGATATTTTATATATGTTTGAATAATACTGTAACACATAAAATGGAAAAGTATCAAATTTGGGTGAAGTTATACATATTCAAAAAATGGGAATTTGAGTCAGCCATTACAACTGCTTTAAAAATTGATACGTTTTTGCCTCTTTTGAACTGAAAAAAGTATAATGAAAATAAGTATGGCAGACATATTTTCTTTTGAAGAAATACAGGGTGCTTACCTTCCTTACGTTCCTCAGCACTTTACCATCAATATTTCTGAATACTACTCTTTGACTTATTTAATAGGGTGGATCGAAATTTTTTTTTCACGATTTCAAAACCTACCTATGCGGAAAAGATGTTCTATCGTAGGGAGATTAAGAGAAAAATAATTAAAAAATTTAATTTTAAAATTTAATACTGCCGCAATGGGGTTGAAATTTCTAAAAAAAACTGAAAAAAGACATAATTTTGGTTAGATGATTTTTGAATAAAAATAATTATTTTAATATTAATAAAAACCTACCTATGCGGAAAAGATGTTCTATTGTATGGAGATTAAGAGAAAATAATTAAGAAAATTAATTTCAAAATTTTATACTGCCGCAAGGTCTTTGAAATTTATGTATTTGAGTATTTTTACGGTAAAAAGTCAAAGTGATTTTTGTTAAATGAAATATGCATTTCAGTAATTTTAAATATTAATTGCAATAAGAGGACACTTAGTTGATGTTGATTACAAGAAAAAACTTCAACTTCTTATTTACCAGCTTCTTTATTATTAAATAAAGAAAAACCTATAAAATCGTTGAAATTACAGTGGGCGATAATCACGTTTGGTGTTGAAAATTGGCATGAGGTTTCGTGATTCGATGCGATTTCTTATAAAACCGTCTCTTCTATATGGTCAACAAACAGCAGAAGATGCTTCCGTGACTGTTTCGACTATCCGTTCTATAGCTTGAGTGTGGCACGGAAACCCCATGATTGTAGATATTATTGCCGCCTACATAATTGTTGTATTTACTATTGCTTCTGAAATCATGTCGTCACTAAATCGTTCAGTTAGTGGAGGTTCTATCACATTTTACCATTTAATCAAATCAATGTAATCCGTCACACATAGTTCAAAAGCTGGTAAATTGAAGATACGGATATTATTTTTTGAAATGTTTGGGATTGCAGTAGACCGTTTGACTTCGCTCGCTTTTAGAATTCTTCGAAAGGCCAATTGCATTATGTGAGTTTCGTCGTCAAGTAACATCGACATCAGGATATTTTCAGGATGGCAAAAAACCCGTTTCTCCTAATAACAAGGTCCTATTCCACCAGTCAAGATTCTGGACCCAGTCGTGGTTCCATCTACGTACGCAAAAAGATGACGTAGTGGAAGCTCATTGGCGTGTAACTGACAAAAAAACCATTGTAGTGGACGCTTCAGAATCAGTTCTAAATTTCGACTAACACCTTCTTTAACACCTGTGTTAATAGATGTTCCGACGCAACAGATCGCAACCAACTTTGTTACATCTATATTGTTGTCAACGCAGGACAAAAAATTTTCGATGTCTTTTCCAATGACTTGCACTCTCCCAGAATTTACAAATACGTGTCCGATGTACTCGGAACCAGGCTCTTTTACCAAGCTTGCGTGTTCTTCTCTTTTATGACTTTTCTTCTGTTATCTCCTAGTGATATAGTCCTGTCTTTACGTCCATCGAAGTATAAACCAAATTGATCATAGTCAGAATCTTTCACAACTGACTGAGACGGTAGAGTGGTTCTTGCCTTCGTTCTCTCACGTCGAATTTTATTTCTGTCAACGACGTTCGATACATTGCTTTGTGAGATAATGCCCACATCTTGAAGCGCAGCTGACACGATGGCAGCGCCTGCTCGGTCGGAAATGCCAAAAAGGTCCAATGTCTTTGCTACGGCATGTAATTTCGTCACTACAGATGTGACAGTGACACCGTCAGCGTTTTGGGTGCCGCTTTCAATGACAGCTGATGATGAAGAAAAGTTAGTATGCTCACCAGGAAGATAGACAGAAGAAGAACAACGGCAATGTTTCTACTTATGGAACTAAAAGCAGTACCTAGTATGGCGACGTTTCCGGTTTTTTGGGCATATGGGGAGTGTAGCGCCCTCTAATTCCGGTTTCGACTGACAACTCTTTACTATGCTCAAAACCAAAACGCAGGAAGAGCAGACGACAATTTGTCATGTTTGACAGGTCACATGACCGGCCTTTGGGAGCACCAGCGCCAGGAGCCGGGTACTAATTTCCGGTCCATGTTCTGATCTTGAAAGCCTATCTTAACTGTTCTACTTCTTATTTCTATCTCCCTGATGCTCACATATACGCCGCTTCAATTTGCACCCGTTATTCATATTCATATTCAAATATATTGAACTGGCAGAAACATCAGGCAGTGTTTTGTTTTTATCCACGTATCGCCCTTGCTTTAATTTTCGTTTCACGGCCTTAGTTATTTGTAAAGTGACTTTCCGATCCAGCGACCCGATTACCATTTTTCTTACAGTTCGCATGTCTAATAGAAATTCTCTCTCGTTCATTGGTACTTTCCGTTCTTTCTTACAGAAGCAACATTCAAATGATTTACAAGTACACGCCCATATATCAAAAACAGCATTTGTGTTTTTCCGGAAAACGTCAATCTGCTTACAATAGCTTTCAATCCCTTTTCTGGCTTTGTCAGATTTAAGAAGACCGCGACATTTGTCGTGGTATAATCGAACTTTTCTCAAAATGCTATAGCGGTCAATTATTGGGATTGAAGCTGGTTTCCAGGTCTCTTCTAACTTACTAGCAACTTCTTCACATGAGAAGGAAAGTGTAGATGTAGACAATGTTTCCTTGCTTCGGTATTCTTTTGAATGCTAACATACGCACTTTATTACGTTACTGTAGGTAGGAAGCATATTCGTTGGCATATCACAACCAGACTAATATATAGGGCAAATCATGTCTTTTCTTAACATCGCCATGGTGCAATAATATTCAAAGTACACTACCCAACACAATACACTTACAAAGAAATCTTACGCAATGAAATCGAAATTTATTTCACTTTGCGAGAACAGCGCCCGATTCTGTAAGCCGCTAGCTTTAAACTGAATGAGCGAGCGGTGGGAACACGTTTATCCAGTATTATTCTGAGTAAGGCTCCTTTAACTATTATAGGAGCCCTAATTCAGAGCCACGTGGGCGTATCATATGACGTAGCGCTTCCAACTTATGAAGGGGTGGAAGGATAAAGCGAGAAAATGAAAAAGCTGGAATTGCCCTTTTTTCGAAAATCCAACCCCCTTGCGGCAGTATTAAATTTTGAAATTATTATTTTTTATTAATTTTCTTTTAATCTCCATACAATATAACATCTTTTCCGCTTAGGTATGTTTTGATTAAAATTAAAACAATAATTTTGAATCAAAAATCATCTAACCAAAATTAGGTATTTTTCCAATTTTTTTTCGAAAATTCAAACTCTTTGCGGCAGTATTAAATTTTAAAATTAATTTTTTTAATTATTTTTCTCTTAATCTCCATACAATAGAACATCTTTTCCGCATAGGTAGGTTTTGATTAATAATACTTATTTTTTCACCATATAACATCGATCCACCCTATTATTTAATCGTATAATAGTGTTACATTAAATAAGGACAAAAAACGGTATTCATAAATACTGGTTATAAAATGCTTTTAGAAATTAAAAATCGTTTTCAAGCACTTCAATCAATCTTAGAAGAAGAACAAGATGTTACAGTAGTTAACAAGAAAATAACAAATACTCTACAAGAAATTGCAAGGACGATATCTGGTGAAGCACAATTAAAGCAAACAAAGAAAATAACAGAAGAAACAAGAAGATTGATGAAGAAACGCAGAGAATTTAAAATGAAGAAAAACTATCCTAAATCAAGAGTTGAATATGCAGAATTATGTAAAACGGTAAGAAAATGTGTTACAGAAGATATCAGAAAATTTAACTGTGATTTTGTCAAAAAAGTTCTAGAAGATAACAAAAGTTTAAAATCTGCTAAGCGCAAACTGTGTGTTGGAAGAAAAGGTATTTTTGCACTGAAGAGAGCAGATGGAACAATCACCAAAATCAATAATGAAATAGTACACACTGTCGAAAAATTCTATAACGATCTATATAAATGTGAAGATCAAAGGGAAATCAACCTACGTGATCCACTAGTAAACATAACAGAAACTGAAGAAATAATCCCAGTGATGACAGATGAAGTTGTACAAGCCATTAGAGGCATGAAAAAGGGTAAATGCCCTGGCGAAGATGGAATTACAATTGACCTGATCAAAGAAGCAGGAGAAGAATTTGCAAAAATGCTAGCCTTACTGTTTTTCAAATGTCTCGAGAAATCAGATGTACCAGAAAATTGGAATAATGCTGTGATGGTGTTACTTTATAAGAAAGGAGAAAAGGAAAACATTAAAAACTACCGTCCAATCAGCTTACTGTCAGTGATTTATAAAATTTTCACCAAAGTTTTAACGACAAGACTTGAATCAGCTCTGGACTCAGCTCAACCTAGAGAACAAGCATGATTTCGAAGTGGATTTAGCACAATGGATCATATTCAAACAGTAAGGGAAGTTATAGGAAAACATAAAGAATATAATTTACCTCTCTGCCTTGCCTTTATTCATTATGAAAAAGCATTTGATTCGGTCTACACATCAGCAGTAATTACTTCTCTGGAGGACATTGGTATAGACAAACCTTATATCAATATCATAAAGAAGATCTACAAGAAAGCAACAGCCACCATCCGTTTGGACAAAGGAAAAGTGAAGATCAAGCTTGGAAGAGGAGTAAGACAAGGAGACACCATTTCACCTAAGCTTTTCACTGCTGTCTTAGAAAGTATTTCCAAGAAGCTGGATTGGGAAAACAAAGGGATTAGAATAAATGGGGAATATTTAAGCCGCTTTTTGCTGATGACATTTTAATTTTCAGTAATATCCCTGAAGAATTGCAAAATATGCTAAAAGATTTGGCAGAAGCTAGCATTAATGTGGGATTAAAAATAAATTTGGAAAAGACTAAGGTGATGTTCAATTCATTTGCATCAAAAAAGAAAATCGTCTTCAACAACACTGAGATTAAAGATGTTGAAAGTTATGTGTACCTTGGACAAGAAATATCATCAGAAAACAGTATCATGAATGAAATCAATAGAAGAATAAGAAATGGATGGAGTGCTTTTGGGAAGAATAATATTATTCTGAAGAGTAACATGCCTCTTTGTTTGAAAAGAAAGGTGTTTAACTAATGTGTTTTGCCTGCACTAACTTATGGAGCAGAAACTTGGACTCTAACAAAACGGATGGTACAAAGATTACAAACAACACAGCGAAGTATGGAAAGATGTATGCTAGGTATAACCAGAAAAGACCGAAAGAGAATAACGTGGATAAGAAGTCAGACGAAAGTTTTTGACATCATCGAGAGAATTAAATGGCTAAAATGGAAATGGGCTGGGTACATTACAAGACGAGACAATAGATGGAGCACAAACACCCTACAGTGGTATCTCAGAGATGTAAAACGACCAAGAAGACGACCTCAAGTAAGATGGAGTGACGAAATCAGAAAGTGGCCGGTGTTAATTGGAAGACTAAAGCACTAGACAGGCAACAATGGAAAAATCTGGGGGAGACCTACATCCAGCAGTGGATTGAAAACGGTTGTTGATGATGATGATATATATATATATGTATATACATATATATATATATATATATATATATATATATAAACGGAAATAGCAATTCGACTGGAAATTTTCTTTCAATTTATGTGATAAAGTATTCCGATAGTGTAGGAATTGTTTTACAATCTATGCCTTGATGCAATATTTTTCGTTCTTGTTAAAACAAAAATGAAGGATTGTGGTATAATTAATTTTCTCTCATCTTCTTACAAAACCATGTATAGGATGATTATTTGAAATTATATATATCGTAAGATGATTAATGACACCTTCTTTCACATTTTTTCTTTATGTATATAAAATAAGCATGTTCTTTTCTATAACATAAATTCGCATATAATAAGTTGTGCAATTGTTTTAATTAAAAAAGTTACATATTTCAATGAAATGAAATCACTTATAAATAGAGCCAAGAATTGTTAAATAATTAAACATTCTCGTTTTTAATCCTCTGACCGCCGAGCAAAAGAGCTAAATTGTAATGTTGTTTTCTCTGATTTTTTTTTAATGAAAAAAAAAAACGATATTTCATACATGATATAAAAAACTTAATGAATGTAAATGAATATAATCCTTGAGACTATTAATCATTACTTTAGGTTTTAAAAATACGTTATATTTGTAGATTTATAGTAATTTAAATAATGCTAATATTGGAGTGAAATCTACAGCACAGAGAAGGTTAATATATACAAGGCAATATTTTTAGTATGTGCGTTTATTTCTTTATTTATTTCCTTAATTTATTTTTTGTATTCTCCAGAATTTTTGAAAATAGATCTCTGTTAAGGTTAGATTAATGTAAACTAGTATACACTTCAACGGAGAAATACATATTAAGCTTCTTTCTGAGTCAGAAAAAAAATCAGTTTTATGCTTATTATAGCTGGAAATGAAAAGAAAACTAATTATCGCACGCGATTGTATGGGTAAATTAGTTTTCTTTGTGACGTTCTCTTTCTATGCACGATTCTAAAAAACCTAAAATCCCACAAACTCTTTTAAAAACAAGAGAAAGCAATTATCATAATATTATTGTTTGTTATTGAATTACACGATCTCTATTATTGTACACAAAAAAAGGTAATTTTTGCGAATATCCTGCAAATATAATATCTTATACAGAAAACTATTTTATCAGGAATTGTTTTCGAAAAAGTAGCAAACAACGATAAAACGAATTTTTGTTGCTTTTGTATAGCTTTATTTACATATCTTAAACTGTAAAAATATTCTGAATGCAATATTTGTGCATGAATGTGACCTATTCATTCATTTCAATAAGTTTTGTTTATAGATAAGGTTTTTTTAATAAGGGTCTATGAACCTATGGGTATCTAATTGTCACGGTTATATTTCCAATGATATGTTAATTAGACAACTGAGTTTGTGTAGTTGCTATATTCATAGTGTGGTAGGAAAATAATTCAATGAAATTTGAACACATCCTGACTCTGTGTATTCGAGTTCGCCACGTGTTAATTTTAAGCGAAGCTTCGCCTAGCAGTTTTGACAAAACCTACGGCTGTGAGTTTTCGTCAGTGTGGGGAGAAGTTGCGCTTTCCACTACGAATGAAGATTATTGGAATCCACGGGGTTCCATTTTATAGTGAAATTATCTGTTAACGTGAGGTTTTTGGGTTTCTGCAGAACAAACAGTCAGGCCATTCGTTAAACCGAGTTAAGTGGATTGAATTTAATAAATATGACCCTCTCATATTATAATTTTTGTCTTCCGCATTAAATCAACACGCTCCGTCTCAATTCCTTTATTACGGTTATAAAAAAAAAGTTGTGTTTTTGTTAAATCTGTGTCATGACCTCTTTTTAAATGAACATCCAGGAAGGGTTTGTCACAGACTATGAAAATTAAAAAAAAATTAAAGTGTTATAACTCTGTACGTTTTAGTAGTTCGAAATGATTTTTTTTCTTGTGAAACCGTGTAATGAGCGTGTTTAATTTTCAATATAACTTATAAAACATAGGTACCTCATAAAAATTCTGATTTCATAACTTTTAGAAAAAGTGCTATTTGGATGCAAATGCCTTTTAATATGACAAATAATAACATTTAGATATTTTTTATATTTAGAACATCTGAACCTAACGATTCAAAAATTTGAAATTTGAAAACAATAAGAGCGTCCCCTTGTTTTTTTGGTTTTTTTTAATATTGCTGCATTTTGCAATGAATTGAAAACTTACGTTTCGATCATAAGGTAATATCAATACTTTTATTTGTAGCTATTTATTTGTATATATGCAGCTTTCAAAAGAAGGAAAAACAATTTTTAAGCAATGTTTTTAAATTTACAATGCAAATTATGCAAGATTTGGTTTCAGAAGGAACCATCACATTTATGATAAAACAGTAGTTTATTGATAGTACATTCTTTTTTTCTAAACAAGTTCACAAAAAAAATGTATTACCAAGTTATGCAAAGATAAATAAATAAATGTTAAATAACTGATCAAAATGCACTTTTAAGTTTCATATATATTTCAATTTTTATTTATTTTCAGTCACCTAATTTTGAAACAAGATTGAAATATGTTTGATTTTTAAGTAATAAAATCATTAATAGTAAAGTAATATTGTAGAAATGTTTTAACAATTTTAAGAATTTCTCATATATCTGTTACTTACATTGTATGTTTGTTATATAATCAGCAAGAGTGTAGCGGTCAAAGATAATCAATGAAGGTTTGCTTAAGAGCTTCCTTTTAATTTATATTAGTCCTATAACTCCAAATATAAGCGATCAACGGAAGTCTTTACGCTGTTTTACAACATCCCGTTACAACATTTCATAACATTTACAACATTACAACTCCTAATGATTTTTTTCTTCTGGAAACATGTATGCACACTTTTTAAAATGTACATTTACTCCGACAATACTCAATTAAAAACACACATTTATATAAAATCAATTAAAAGTTCTGCAAATGTTTCAGGTTACGATTGAGACTCTTTTAGAGTTAGAAATTTCTTTTTATTATTTAAATAAAAAACAGATAATTAAAGATATGATACGTATGCATATAAAAATGCATTTTTAATAACATTCCTACATTTATTGCCTGTTTTTTAGACTAATTTTGCAATATGCATTGTGAATTTATAACAACGAAATATATGTGAGTTCTGTAACTTTAACAGTCATATAGAGTCATATTGTAAAACTTAGATTAACAGAAATAACATTTATTTTATCAAAGCTACTAAATTAATCATTTGTGCGAAATATCTTTTTTTAAATATGTTGCAAAAAATTATAAAAAAGAGAATATCATTTACAAATATTTAAAAATTTTCTTAAATATTAGTCCCAAAATTGTTTATATAACCTAACTCTGACATCACATTTGTATTTTTTGGAAAAATGTACCTGAGGATACCAAATTGGAAAAGACATGCTGTGAAGTACACTGCTCAAAACAATTAAAGGATATTGCAGTTTTAGGTGGATTTTGTATCTGGGAAACTTTTTAGCTGATTGATACATGGTCGACAGACATAGTAGGTTATATGAAAATAAATTACACATGTTTGGCAGAAAAAAATGCATTTTATTGCGCATTTGTGTACAAAAGGAAAAAAAACACAATTTGTGCATATGAGAAAAAAAGAATAAGAAAAGGTGTTTTCTTCAAAGAAAATCATTTTCAGTGGTGGGTATGGTTTCCACGGGCGGCCAGCAACGTTGAACACCTTTGAGGCATGGACTCAATGAGGCTATTAATGACGAGTTGGGGTATTCTGCTCCACTCTTCCAGAAGAGCTCTTTCCAGTTCTTGGAGAGTTTGTGGGGGTTGTTGGCGGCCAGAAACTCGTCTTCCTAGAGCGTCCCAAACGTGCTCGATTGGATTCATGTCTGGAGAACACGCTGGCCATTCCATTCGAACGATTCCTTCCTCGAAAAGGAAATCCTCCACCAGGTTTGCACGATGTGGCCTGCAGTTATCGTCCATTAAAATGAAGTTATCTCCGATTGCTGCAGCGTAAGGGACTACAATAGGTCTGAGGATCTCATCCCTATATCGGCGACCAGTCAGAGCTCCATCGCGAATGATGTAGAGGTCAGTGCGACCGTCAATAGAGATGCCACCATACACCAACACTCCTCCACCGCCAAATCTGACACTTTCGTGCACGAACGCAGGATTATTCCTACTGCCACGGTCCCTCCAGATGAAAATACGCCTATTATCCGGATGCACAGAAAAACGGGACTCGTCAGAAAACAGAATATTGCTCCATTCATTTCTCTTCCAGTTGACATGCTCAGTTGACCACTCCCTGCGGTCGCGACGATGCCTTGATGTTAATCTAACACATACCATCGGTCGGCGAGCATACAGACCTACAGCATGGAGCCGGTTTCGGACAGTCTGAGTTGAAATCGTGGTGCCTGTAGCCGAGCGAAGGTGTTGTTGGAGAAGAGTAGCGTTCATGTTTCGGTGTCTCCGAGCTGTTAACGCTAAATACCGATCTTCATTGGGCGTTGTTGCCCGTCTACGACCTTGCCCTGGTCTTCGGGCTGCACATCCACTCTCCAAGAAACGGTTCCAGATCCTGGAAATGACACTTTGTGACACTCCAATGGCTTGCGCTACTTCGGCTTGAGTTTGGCCCCCTTCTAACCTACCAACAATTCTCCAAGCTTCTGAATCTGTCAAATGACTTCGCTGAGACATTGTACTCATCGAAACAAAGCAATCACTGAATGCCGATCATCCTTGTCTTCATTCTCTTTTATCCAGTTGAAAGTCAAATTTCATTCGCTGCCGCTGAAGCGACGTTTTTGACGTCGAACTCAAAATTTGCATACTCCACAGTTTGAAAACCAGAAAAATTTGCATTTGTGATTCTCTTCTTCTATTTTCGGCAAAAAAAAATTCGTTTATATCTTTATTTTATATAAAACTTCAAATATCCTTTAATTGTTTTGAGCAGTGTAGTAGAAAGTATGCAGCTTTTGCAACTGCTAATGTTAACTATATATTAACGTTAGATGTTAACTAACATTTATTATTAATGGTTGGAAAAAAAACTGCAAGGCGTGTAGTGTTTTTATACTCAACCTAAACACTACTTGGCGAAATTATCTGAAATATTGAATTCACATATTTGAAGTTTCTAGAAATAAATTTCTAGATATCTATTAAAATTTTCATTACATTCTATACACATTACTTTTGATTAGATTTTTATACTTTAAATATTATGTAATTTTTTTTCGCAGAAAAAAAGTCTAAATTTGTGAAACTTAAGTTAAAAAAATTCCATTTATTACAATTACTTTAGTTTATTTATGAATTACTCCAGAAAGTAAATGTGTTTTAGCAATCTTTTCCATAAACATTTCATAATTTATTTAAAATCATTTGTGTAAAGTGTAAATTTTATTTAAAGTATGTATAGTTAGGTAATAGGGTGGCTCTAACGAAATTTTAATTCAACGAAAACATCGTTACATGTAATTGTCCCATTTCACTAATTTTAATATTATCATTATATCAAAAGAGTAAAATTATATTTGATAACAATGTTTGCCTTAAATATTTTTTTAACTCAAAAATATTTCTACAATATCTTCTCTGGCTTTGAAAAAGAGAACTAATTACAATTTAATCGCTTTAAACCTCTAAAACAGTTCAATTAAAACAGTTGTTATAATATTTTACTATAAAAGGGCTATCTATATGCAAGAGTAATGTTTCCATTTGTCTTCTGTTGCTAAACTGCGTTAGAGAATGACAATAGCTAATTGCTATAATTGTAGCTATTACAGACGAATGATGTACATGATTAAAAAGCACATTTTATTTAATAGGAAATAAAATTATAAGTGCAACTCAGTATAATAAAGATATCTAATTTTTTATTTCAATAAAATAGAAAGCATAATTAGAAATCTCTCTTTATTCTATTTTAATGTAATGATAGCCTTGATTTGATATTTTTAAATGGATTTTTGAAATAGTCTCACGAATAAATGTAGATTAAAATGCCTTAATAAGTTATTTTTTTTAACAGCCTCATTGATGTTCATCAGGTATTCAATAATCTTAAGTTGTTCAGTTAAAAACTTGAGGCTAACATTAATAAAATCACGTAACTAAAAACCCATACATTTTAAAACATTTTCAGAAATTGCTGCGTCTTGAATAATCAAATGACATATATAACGTACAATATTTTTTCGATAATAACATTACCTTTTAGCTTAAATATTTCTAAAAAAATATATTTATTATTATTATTATTATTTCTGTTTAGAATCAGACTGAAAAATTCCCTAAAACAATATCAACAAATTTATACTCACGTTTGAACCAAAATAACATTTTCTTATTGAAGTCCGTTTAGGTGTTGCTTAAGAATAATTTGGAATAATGTTTTATTTCTATTAACGAAAGTTAATAAAGTTTCGTATAAAAGGATAAAAACAGTAATAGTCTCGCCTATGTATATATCACCATCATCAACCATATTCAATCCCGTGCTGGTCGTAGGTCTATTCCAAATATTTTCATTGTTTGCCCTCTATTGCTTTGGCTACTTGAGGCTAAAGCAATGGAGTCGGAGCATTGAGTCGCATAACTCAAAATATAACATTAAAAGAAAATTTTATTTTTATGTCTACTTTTTAATAGTGTAAAAGTAAGTTTGCAATAGCAGCTGTTGATAAACTGCATTCTCTATTCTGATTTCGTCTCTCCATTCTACCTGAGGTCGTCTTCTTGGTCGTTTAACATTTCTCAGATAACACTGTGGGATGTTTGTACTCCATCTGTTCTCTTGTCTTCTTGCAATGTGCCCAATCCATTTCCATTTTATTCGTTCGATTCTCTCGATTGCGTCTAAAACTTTCATCTGATTTCTTATTCAGGTTATTATTTTTCAGTCTCTCTCTGCCTAGCATATACCTTTCTATATTTTGCTGTGTTGTTTGTAATCTTTGTTCTATCCTTCCTTTAGTGCCCAAGTTTCCATTCCATAAGTTAGTGCATGCAAAATATTTTTATAAATTTTTTTTCATGGAAAGGCTTAAGCAGAGAGACATATAAAAGAAAGAATTTAGAAGAAAAATACTGTTCATCCCTTTAGAAAAATACTGTTCATCCCAAAAGCACCCCAATTTTTTTTCTGCCGTTGTTTTCATTCATGATGCAGTTGTCATGTTCTTGATCATGTTTTTTTTATGTCCAAGGTACACATAGCTCAGCCCTTCTTTAATCTAAGTTTTGTTATCTTCTTTTCTGATGCAAATCAACTGAACATCATCATAATGTTTTCAAGTTTACCTTTAATCCTATGTTACTGCTAGCTTCTGTCATACATTTTAACATATCTTCTAATTCTCCATGGCTGTTACTAAAAATTAAAATGTCGTCAGTAAACCACGGAGATGGCTTCGGTGTTCTCTATTTATTATAATCCTTTTGTTTTCCCAATCCAGCTTCTAGCAGATATATTCTAGTGCAACAGTAAAAAGGTTAGGCCAATAGTGTAAGCTTGTCAAACTCCTCTTAAAATTTTGATTTTTGTTTTTTCTATGTCCGAACACATGGTTTCTGTTGCTTTCTTTTTAAATCTTCTTTAGAATATTTACGTCTATACCGAAGTCCTCCAGAGATTTTACTAATGTTGATATGTAGATTGAGTGAATCCTTTTTCGTAATTAATAAAAGCCAGGCAGAGAGATAAATTATATTCCTTGTGTTTTCCTGTGAGAACCTTTACTGTTTGAATATGATACATTGTGCTAAATCGCCTTTGGGATCTCGTTTGTTCTCTACGTTTATATGGGTCTATATCTTGATTGATTTATATCTTGTCGAGAAATTCTGTGAAAATTACTAGCATCCGTCAGGCCGAAATGTCGGAGCATTGAGTCGCATAACTCAAAATATAACATTAAAAGAAAATTTTATTTTTATGTCTACTTTTTAATAGTGTAAAAGTAAGTTTGCAATAGCAGCTGTTGAATCTGCATTTTCAAGTGTTTATGCAGTCGTCATTTGCCTCAGGTAATGCACAAATACTAATCGATCTGCAAGTGCCCCCATTCTTCTAATTTGGTCAAACCTATCCTTCGCGAAAGAAACTTTCAGATAGAACATGCTCTAAACGACGACAACTCTACGACAAGTGACATATGTTGCTCCAAGTGACAACTTCTTTGGACCAATCTCCACAGCAAATTTTGATAAAGTTAAACCCTGGGATTTGTGTTTGGGGATAGCGTATACAACTGTTAAATGTAACTGACTTCGCGAGCATGAAGCATTGTTTTTGTACTCAGATTTAGCAATAGGTGTGACAGGGAAAAATCTTTCACTGGAAAATGGCGCGTGCTAATCATCAAAAGGAACCATTACATCGTGTGGCAAGCGTACAGGCCGAACTCCTAGGTCGTAGACAATATCTTTTACCGTACCAAGTGCACCATTTACCAATCCTCCCTCTGTGCAGAGCAACATAACTATCCCCCAAATTCTAAGAAAAGTTCAACCTGAAGTCCAGATGCGTGATTATCTGCATTCCATTTTGCTATTTGATTATTGTGGTCTGCTAATATTCTTGCCCCTATCCATTTTGATTTACGAATTAATATTTCTTGATTATGTTCTTCAGCTTGCTTGTTTGTGGGAAAAAAGCGTATGGAATCATGAAATATTTCAAATTCAGCCGGAGGCAGTATCGTTTTACGTCATTGCATAAAGGATGTGTATTGCTCGCCTGCAACTTGGCCACGGAAAACCATTCAAGAGTCTCTCGAAATTGTCTTTGCTGATCGTCGTTTTGTCTCATTGATTTTGTTAAGGTGACAAATTTTTCAAAAATCCTAAGGATTGTTTGTGCGCGCAAAGCCAAAATTTCTTTTATAGAATGTCTTATATAGAGGGATGTCTTTTATAGGCTACAGCTGCCTAATATATCCTATGAGGTAAACACATAAGCCTCCAAAAGTTTCAATGCTATCTAATTTACCTTCGTGACATCTTTGGTCAAGTACAACAATCAGAACACATCCGATTATTGAAAATTCATCAATAACGAGAAATGACACTGGATCCACGCTGATCTGTAGATTTCTTGCTGCTTCACTTCCTATATAAGCAAACGATTTAAAACATGTAGGTAATATTAGCCCAGGGTGAATTGTCTTGCCCTGGAGATTAATTGCAGCAGCACCTGTTGAAGCGAAAACTATAATTGCTTCCGATCACAACTGCTCAGTAACTCTTTTACGAATTTTTTTTATTACCGTACTTTTTCCAGCTCCGGCTTTCCCAATAATAAAACTACGTTTAGGGCAATTTATAAGTATTGACGGTAAAGACGAAAGTTTTTATGGATAAGTGAAGTGCCTTTTGCTGCTCATCTGTAAATCTGATCTAAGAATTATCATAATTTTGATGCACTGTAATTGTTGTTCTTATTTTGTAAAAAAACATTAGTTTTATTTATTTATTTATTTAAATAATAATTATTCCTTGATAATTTTTAATTATCAATTTAGCAGATAAAAGTTGGTGTCTATCGATTTTACCATGTTACCTTTTTCTGGATTGTTTGAACTAAATGAAAATAAAAAAATTCATTTCAGACTTCATTTATACAATAAACTTGAAAAGTAAAAATTAAATTTGTTGGTTTGGAAAGAAAGAGTTGAATGAAACTGACGGGTAAGTTCGATAAAAAAAAATAAAAAGCTAAGTTCACGTACTTAATATGATTTAAACTTCATTGAACTTGTTTTATAATTAAAATTTATGGGTTCCTTATTTCAGAAAAGTAAAATACATCTTCTGCTGCAACTTACATCACTAACTTGCATTTTAATACATGTATCTAAACCAGTTTACAACGATTTTAATTTAGGTAATTTTCACTCATTTTTCATTTAATCTAGACGACAGAATACTTTTGTAATAATTTGTTGTCTGGATTGAGATTGAGATTAAGACATTTTGCTGAAAACTTGTTTCTGAGTATATTGTTTATGATAAAAAATGGCAACAATATAAATTCTTTTAATTTTATTTTAAAATTTTTGAAGTCTTTATTTCAGTTTTTCAGTTTTTAGCTTTGGGGACCTAAAAACATTTGGAAATTCTATTATACACACATACGTACACATATATGTACGCATCTATGTCAGAGAACTTCATAATGTTAAAATATGCCACTATTCACATAATCGGGTTTTTATCATGATTACAAAATGTTCCTTACCCTGTAAGTGTAGAGAAAGTAAAACAAAAATAGGTTATTTGATTTTTCGTCTCTTAAAAAAAAAAAAAAAAAAATACAAAATTCCAACCAAATTGCGTCGAATTTGAAATTACAAAAAGTGTAAGATCAAATTTGGCTACCTAACAGTTCGGACTTAAAGAAAAAAAAAAAAACATGTGGTCATTACGTACTTAAGAAGTAAAACTTTTAAAAGTCAATCTATATTATAAATGTGGGCGTCAGTAACGTTGACGTTATAACGCTGAGGTTAAAATGCGTAAATTACAACAACGGAGATAATGTTTTTATTAATAACTGAAACAATCGTACTGTTATCTCTATGGGAAAATGGAATATTTTTGCGTCGAAGTTTCGGGGCGTTAGGGTTGACGAATATTTCTAATTTTCAATCACCGGCGCTGTTTTGGCATTATCGACTTCCGGCTCAATTTTTGTGTAAATCCGACTAATATTTTGGGCGCTATCGTGATAACAAAAGTGTAATCACGGGAAGCCGGAGCTCTGCTCCGACAATTATTCTAACGCCAAATGCTATAAATTTGCATTGAAAAAATCCTTCGCTATGTAGAGCAGTGCTTGAATCAACGCCAGTTGAGGTTATATTCATGAGAAGTTCGCGTAAATGTTCTTTGATTATCCAGACTCACATTAGTTCGTCAGGCAAATCTCAAAATTATTTTCATCCCAGAGAATCATGAGATATATGTATTAATAGGTTCATTAAAAAGTTTCAGTATGTTGGCATTTATTTCTATAATTTTTTTTCAATATAGAGGTCGTTCTGAAATTTTTGGAACGATTGTGACAAAGTGTAAAAAATAATCGTTTGTTTAAAGTTTTTCTTTCCGTTGTGGTATCGATAATTTGAATGTAATTTATCGTCTGGAACTGTAAAGCTTACTTTTATTTACAAAATGCCGATTACAAATAGCTTGGACGGTTTTTTGTCTTTCGCTTTATGCAATTCTGCTAGTCTTTTTTTTTTTTATTATAGTAAGTGTTTCCCGTGTTCTTTGAAAGTTCACAGAAAAACAATTTTTGTACAATAGACTAATGATCTGAATATCAGAAAAATAAAAGTTCACTCTGAGTACACCGTTCTGCTTTGACAATAACTTGTCTGTTTTGACACGATTCTTTCTGCTAATTATTTTTAATTTCATCTTTGATGGATATAACGTTTTTATAGTACTGAGGAGAAACTGCTATTGGTCCAAAAAGTGAACAATATTTTAAATGATCATATATATTATTTCTCCTGTCAACAGCCCTTTTTCTAAGAAAATATGAAACGCAGAACAACGAATGAGATACCATATGAAAGGCTTCTGACATAGCACACTTACATTTTTTTAAAACATGTTTTTGGATTAAAAATTGCTGTTAATTAAAAATTAAATCGACATTGATTTCATAAATGAAATGAAAGGTTTTCTGAAATCAGTGTTGCCACAAAAAATAAAATGCTGCATTATCGTATGACGTCATCCTCTAATGCAATTAAAATATGATTGTTAATTTATTTCTTCGCGTGATTTTTGAAAAAATATAGAACTTTTAATCGGGTTTTTAATTTAATTTTTACGCGTGCGTCACCTATTGTTTATTTGTTTTCTTTGTATAATCATGGCTGTTTATATGCGTTCTGTATCGGAATCGGAGCACCAGTAGATTACGTAATTTAAGGATTAACTTCCAAATATACATTTCATTAGGATTTACAAAAATTGTAAATATTTATTTTTTAATACTTCATTAAGCTGTTAATATGCCAGCGATGTCTAATGTCACTTAAATGGCTGCTGGACCGCAAAGTTTGAACGCCCCATGTTTAAGTTCCCATAGGCATTCAAAAAAGTGGTGTACCAAATATTGATTTACGTATTTAAGACATTTCTTTAACAGTTTTGCAAAATCTGAAGAAATGCTTTCGGCACAGATGTCATATACGCACCACATTGGCGCGATTTCCCCCCCGCTAATTTGGCGAAAAGTTTGTTTATTTACTTTTGTTTGTTTATTTTGTTTATTTACTTTTTAAACGTTGTTTATTTACTTTATTTCGTATTTTAATTCTATAAATTATTGTTATTATGTATATCCACATTTAATTATATCAAACTATCATTTATTTATTTGTATTTCCTTTTTTAAAATAATAGAAGCTATTTCATTTATTACGTTATTTTACTTTTATATTGAAATAAAATATCACGTGCTATTATAGTATGCTATTTGTAACTAATATTCAAAAACAAAATTTTCGCCGAACTGGCGGGGGAAAAAATCGTGCCAATGTGGTGAGTATATGACATCTGTGCCATGCTGGCATATAAATTCCCCAAAACATCTGATTCAATGTTTAATTTTTTTTATAATTCGTTTTTTTTTTTCAGTATAGGGGTCTTGGCAACCTAGAGAAATAACCTTGGCAGATAAGAGAATTTGGCAAAATATTTTCTGGCAATCTATTCGCACAAGCAATCATTATATATATTTCATTTGTCAACATCCTTTTTTCTATGCACATACAAAGCATACAACGATGAATAAGGTATTCGAAAAGTTTTTGAGCAAGTTTCTGAGAAAGTACAGCTGCATTTCGTTAAAACGCGGTGATTAAATTAAAAAAAAAATCAGTTAATTAAAAATTAGCGCTAAAACGTACCAGGAAATAATCTCAAAGAATGCAGTGCGGAAGCTTCGCACGGGTCTTTCTGGTTCTAATGTATTTTTAATATGTATTAAATTGTCTGAAGTTAGGATTTTAATTTTTATATAATTTTTGATCAGACGTAATGCTTACCTATCTTAAATGACATTTTCCCAACTGAATAAAAAAGTATCCGTGACAAGAGTCGGACCCAAGAGGTTATGTTCTAAATTGCAAACGCGCTGCCTATTACCTGCCAATATAATTCACTCAGACTTTACTGAAAAAGGCATCTGGCCAATCATGTAAAATTCTCATCAGAATATAACACAGGCTAGAGAACTCCATTAATCGATGCATTTGTGGATAACCATTTTTTAATAACATTTTAAACTTTTTCACCGAGTTGGAAAATTGTCAGATCTTATGGTATATTTACCAATTAATAAGACTGAGTTAAAAAGTAATAAAAAGTGATTTTTGCATCTGTACAGAACACTTTCATTATAGAAATAACTGATACTTCAAGTAAGATTTTTTGAAAGCATAAGGATGTGTTCTGAAATGTGCGTATATACAATGTTATATAAAATTTTAAGAAACGTTTTTCCAATTGATGACGATTTTCTTTATTTTTTAATTTTTTTTTTCAGTGTAGAAAACAAATTATTTGCAGAAATAACTTAGAACATGTGATTTATTTTACCTACTATTTTTTAAAATAATTAATTTTGTAATAACAGAATAACAATGATGTGTTATAAACTCTATACCTTCTTTATCTCCTTGTTTAATGAAGCCCATCCTTTGAAAATTACCGCTTATATATTTTTTAAAGTATCAATGTATTGCTAAACTAAAGCAAGAATAATTTTATTAAGATGTAGTTGTGATTATTGTTGGAAGATTTTATGTGTATAAATTATTAGTTTTTTTTTAATTAAATCGATTCAATAATCCATCTTTACACTCTTCCGACATACAAGAGTTTTTTGGTGGAGAAAAGAAACGAACGCATTGGCATCTCACGATTCAAAAATAAAAGAAAAGGATGAAATAGTCTTTAATATTAATATAATTTATTTAACATTAAATACTGAATTATATAAGAAAATACAATGGAAAAGAAATTTTTTATATGTTTTCGCTATACAATTGTTGGTTTGGTTTTCAAGACTTAATAAATAATTAGCATTTTTGTTTAAATTTTATCTTGGAAGCACTGCTAAAATATTTGTTTGTGATATAAAATTTCGTGTTTTGATTTTAAAATAAAAATGAATGGAAAAAAGTTCTATATCATTCTTTCATAATTAATCCAATTTAAAACAAAAAAGTTCCTTTGTCTATTATTTTTAACATACTTCTCTATTTCTAGTGGGATAACAGAAACATGCCATAAACCTATCTTCATCTCCTTATTTAATGGCATCAACAATTTTCCAATTCCAATTAAAATCCTAAACGTAACGTCCTATTGTTAAAACAATAGAAAATGGATTTTAATAAGAGATACTTTTAAATATTGTTGTAATAGTTCATATATATACATTATTGTTTTTTCAAAATAAAGACGAACATGTAATCCATCTTTGCGCCGTTCGAAATAACAAGATTTTTTCCTGACTCAAAGGAAAAGAAAATAATGCATCGCCATCTCACGGTTCATAAATAAAAGAATTGGATGAAATATTTAATTCTGTTTAATATTAAATAGTGAATTATAGAAGAAAAAAAGCAATGAAAACGGAATTTTTCTTTTTCGGTTTATCTCCATAAAATTGCTGCTTGGTTTTCATGAGTCAGTACATTAAATGAATAGTGTTTTTCTTTTTTTATTTTTAGGTCTTTTTTCGAGATGCTTTCCTTATATTAGTAAGCTTAAACATTTATAAAATATTTTTTATTGATAAATAACTTTTTTATTTGACTTTAGAATAACTATTATCAAGTGAAAATAAACAATGCTGTAGCATTTATTCACAATAGATACAATTTAGAACATATAATTTACTTTTCCCATTATTTTTTAACGTACTTCTGTTTAAATAGCATTGAACGAATAATATTTTATACACACTTATTTATTAATTTAATTAAATCAATCCTTTCAAAATTTCCATATGATTTTATAAATGTGGTAGTGTATCGTTAAAATAAAACAAAATCGATTTTTATAAGATGAATTTTTTATATCTTTGGAATCATTTATATATATGGATTCTTTTCTCAAAATATAATCGAACCTGTATTAAAATGTTAAGTAACATTATATGTGAAAATGTATTATAATTTCGATTGACGAGATTTTTTATAGAATCAATAAGAAATAAACGTTTTTCATCGCTATTTCATAATTCATAAATAAAAGAAGCGAATGAAATATTTTATATTATTTAATATTAAGAACTGAATTATAGAAGAAAAATCAATATAAACGAAATTTACCTTTTTCGGTTTATCTGCAGAAAATTGCTGCTTGGTCTTCATGAGACATTAATTGAGAAGAATTTTTTAATTCCTTTTTCGGATTTTTCCCATATATTAGTAAGCCGGATTTTTTTTTTTTTTTAATATTTATTATTGACATAAAATTTATTTGTTTGATTTTAGAATAAATATGAACAAGTAAGCAAATATCGTTATAGGCAAAAATAATAATTGAAATAATTTACAAAAATCATTTATTTTTCCTATTTTGAAACATACAGTACACTCCGATTATTCCACAGTAATGGAAACAAGTGTACGTCGGAAAATTTAAATCATTAGATAATCGCGAGAACATTGTCAGATGAAATTTATTTGTGTAAAAACGATAATCTATATTTAAAATTAATATAAATATAATAAATAGCTGATATCATAAAGTAAAATACTATCACTGAATAAAATAAATATTTTCATAATAGAAATAATATAAAAGATAACTTAAATTTCAAAATAAATGATCAACGTAAAGATAACACAAATAACTAATCAAAGTCAATTACACTAATATCCAGTTTATAAATTCATAATTGGGCTATGCTACGCCGTAGAAAAAATGAAGATGTTACTAAATTAGAAGTACACCAAATCGAAGATATTCTCCTCCAAGTGGCGGGTTTTATTTAGCAAGTCAAAAAACGTAAAAATTCTTAGCTCTAAGGTTTTTAACGCGTTTTATACCCGGCGAGGCGTTATCTTTCGCCAATGCACGGCTAATTTAAACAATGAGCGGGTTGCAAGGCTGTGGAACTCTTTATTATACTCGGCATAATTTTGAAGTGAAATAGTTAGACACGGGAGATGTAATGTATCATGGGATATCGAATGATAATTTTAATAAAAATAAAAATTATATTAAGAGATGTCCTAAAGAAATAAAAATTCAATGTTTCAAAAGAGAAGATAATTTAGGGTTTTTTACAAAGAAGTGTCGCTTTTAACAGATTAATGTTTTTTGAATAAGAATTAAAAGAATATGTTGGCTAAAGATATGGAATCAAAATATAATTTAAGATATTATTAAAAGACAGGAAAAAAATTAGAATTGGAAGAATTAGGAATAAATTAATTAAGATAAAATGGCGAATTTGTTTTTTAATTTTTAAATACATACATACATATATATATATATATTATATAATACAAACTCGGGTTTTAAAATTTCTTTATTAAATAAAACAACATTGTCAGTGTATTATTTAAATAGAACAACACGGACTTGCAAAAAAGGTATTATTTATTATTATTATTATTTTATGTATAAATACTTTTCGATATAAACTCTGCTCTGTTTGTTATACATTTTTTCATTTATTAAAGTGTCAAACATTTTTCTGAATAAAAATGAAATAATGAATTCAAATCTCTTGATCCATAAATAAAAAATCAAATTCATAGAATATTAATTCTATAATATTAAATAGTGCTTTACACCAGAATACAGTAAAGGGGAAGAAATATTGTTTTCACTGTATCATCATAAAGTCGCTTGTTATATTTTGCGAATCCATACATTAAACGAATAGCACATTTTTCGTTTACTCGATAGTCTTTTGCTACATTTTATTTATCATAGTTTCAAGCACAGATTATTATTCCTAGGATATTAGTTATTTAAAAAGAGCTTTTGAAAATTTTCTGATCTATTTTATGGACTATATAGAGAAATTATGATCAAACAATTTATAGCAATGGAGTAGTCAGGGAATAATATAGTAGAATAGGCAGTAGAAAAATTGGCAAAAATATAAATATACATAACTATGTTCGAAAAATACTTTGTATAACATACCTTACATTATTTTATTTAAGAAACTAAAATATAAAAAACGTATAATCGTTTATTTTTTAATCTTTTCACTATTTTGGAAAATCCACTATTGTGTAACCTCCTTCTCACACCGACGAAAAAATGACGCCAAAAGTAATAAATGCGTATGTATTCTATAAATCCACAAGACTGAATTCCCAATGCTTAATACTATTTAATCTTCTTTTGAAAGATGCTAAATTTTAATATGAAAGAAATCTGTGAAGTGTAGAGGCCATTAAATTGTTGAATCCAATGATTCTCAAGAAATTTTACTGTTTTGTAATTTTATGAACAATAAAATAATATTAAAAAAACAAAACAGGAACTTTCCAAATTCTATCAGCAGTCCATCAAAAGACTAAGTGTGCCTTTTCAATCTTTGCAATAATTTTCAGGCGGTATTTTGGAAGAAAAGCTACACATTTCAGAAGGCAATGTCGACAATTAGCAAGAAAAGTGTTCTTCCGTCGTGATCATATTAAAAAAAAAAATTCCTTCAAAATTTACTTCATTCAATTACATGTTCTAATAGGCATCCCTGCTCTCAAACAAGTTTTGTACGTTAAACATAACAAATGAGGTGCGTTCGCACTATAAGTAGTTTTACAATGTAAAAAAAAATCATCTTTAGTACTTCAATGAATTGAGATATATCGTCTATTATGAGCGAAATCTGGCATGTTTTTCTCTTATTACGTATAACACGTTTACTGATGCGAATTTGGTTTTCGACATTAAACAGTTCCGAAAAATTCACCACTGAGATCTTGCTTTGCGAATGGTTACCTCCATGGTTTAATATTTTTATGACTCACGATGAACGAATCTCTTGTGTTTATTTACTTTAACCGATTGAAATATTGGACTGTCAACCTAATTTAAACTGAAGTTATCTCAGAATCTATGCATATTTGAATGTAACTCATCTCTCAAACAAGCAATCTTTTTGAACGATCTTTCTAAAAATGTAACTTTTATGTCAATTTTATTCGAAAAAATAATTTTGAATACAAATGGCCACCTGGCTAGTGCAAAAAGAAGTGGACAGCCCGTATTTGTTTTCCTCAGTCACATGACTTGTGTTTTTATTATCTAGATTACGTTTCGTAGGATTTAATAGAATGAAGAAAATTTTTATTACTAATCAAGTTTTGATTTGATTTTCATAAAATTTTAAATGACTCGAGAAAATTCTGCAAAGACTATATATATTAAATTTCAAACCATTCGGTTGGGTAGTTTTTGCGCAGTCATATGCGTATGGACGGACCGATTAGACGACGACTATAGGTGCTACGTATTTATATAATTACTAACGCACCTAAAATGCCTAATACAGAGTTTGCTTAGGAATAGGAATCTGATTTGAATTTTCATTTTCACGCCATTTTGAGGATAATTATATCTTTATAACAGAAATTTTATATTCACGAAACAAAATACCTATGCGCTATCATTAAATTTGTTTATTTGTTTCAATTTTAAAAGCAAAGGGGTGCTTGCAATATTTATTAAAAACTTTTAATTTTTGCATGAAAAAATACTTGTCATTATTATTTTTCATTTTTTTGCTCTCTGCTATACATTAATTTAGTATAAACAATTTATTTTGCCTTTATTTTAGAAACTAATCATTTTTAATTAAGAGAGAGTGCAGATATATCATAAGAATATTCCGATTAAATTTTGATTTGATAAAATGTCTATTTTTTTCTACTTTGTTTTATAAAATATATTACCGTCTATAAACATGAAATAAATCACAATAAGTGTTATTTGATCCGTGCGGCCTCAAAAAACATACGCAAGGGATGTGCATAGAAATTTTATTTTCGTAAAGTGGTTTCTCTTGTAAAGATATAAATTTACTCAATATATTATAAAAATACAAAACTGAAAGAAACAACAATTTAATTGCAAATGTGTTATAACCAAGTAATTTTTAACTGATTTATACAAAACTGATGTTAAGGAATTGACTCTTACCTTATTTTACTAATATTTACTTATAGCAAGTCCATTTACGCATTTTAGTCAGAATGCTTTAGCAGAACGTGGGTTATTGCGTCGTGAACTTTGTTATTTACATTTGCTTTTAATTCTATTGTTGCCAATTTTGACGCTCTGTAGATGATGATATATTAAAATTTTGACGTGTCCGGAAGAAACAAATCTACAGATAATACAATAAGTATTTTATAAACATAAACTAGAACTGCGCCAATTACTACCAAACCATTTAACGATGATTGGCCAAGCAATCACGATGATTAGCCAAGTTTATTGAAATGTTGAAGCCTACAAAATAAAAATTAAGATAAGAAAATGGGTATACAGAAAAATATGTAATTTTTATATCCTGGTGGAATTTATAACTGTCCAAACACCAAAATGAACCTTTTTTAAAAATAGATTTTTTAAAATAGGAGCATTCTTTTGAAAGTTATGCACGGACATACATAATACATACATATATATGCGAGCAGGAAAGATCGTGCAATGCTCGATCAAAATTAGTTTTGAGTTCAAATATCATGACCCATGACCAAAATAACCCACTAATAAAATTTTCTCGAACATGTGACCAAGCGCAATTGTCTTCTTGTGCCCGAAACCTGTAGGATATAACATTTAATCGAAATAGTCTGAGCCGTTTTTTTTAGATAAAATTAGCTCCTGAATGAAACACACAAATATCATCTTTATATCTGCCAAACTCACAGAGATATTAAAATTTTAAATCATGATTTATGTCATTTAAGAACGCCTCTGAGCGACGAAATAATGGTGCATTTGAAAGGCAAGATAAGGGATTATCCACAAAATTATACATTATTAAAAGGGGGATTTAAAACATTTACAATATTTAATTACACCTGTTTGGTGAATAGAACATAATAGAAATAGGACACCCATTGAGAAAATAGAACAATTATTGAGAGAGTATAACATAAATTAAGATTTTTACAGTAATTACTCAAAATACTGAAATAATTACAAGTTGCAAATCAGTGTATACTTTACTAAAACTGATATTAAAACATTAAAAACACAATTATAAATATCCGACTCTTCAATTTTATCTTCAAAGTCGTCTTCTTGAGTAGTTGATTAATCTTCGTTCAGATCGTTCAGACAATACCCTGTGGACACGGCAACTGATCTCAAACAATTCTGAGTGTAAAGCAACCGATTATGTGAAGTGTCCACTGGGTATTCTTCGCGAAGGTAAATCAACTACTTCAAAAGATGCCTAAAGATAAAGTAGAAGGGTAGGGAAGTCTGCTGCTTCTGTCATACAGTATACATAGTTTAAAAGAAGTAAACTCAGAAAAAAATCTAAAAAAATAATTAAAGTCACATACAGTCTGTAAAATGTTATAACGCAATGTTAATAAAACGTAGTCAGCACTGTTGCTTAATATACGTTCCATAAAGTTTTATAACACGATGTTATATAAAAAATAGTCTAGCAAAAAAAAAAAGCACTATTTTGATAGAATAATCGCTCTAAGATCATTGTGCATTGCTGACTGAGTTCCAAATAAATAAAAAATTCACTTGAATTTGAATAAATATCTACTTTGAGATAGAAAACAAAAATAAGCACAAATGTATTAATTTAAGTTTTTATTCAGAAAAGCGTGCCACAGAGTTCTAAAAAATCACACTAGAGCTAAATCTTTATCAAAATATCACTAATCAGTAGTTTCTATTGAGGCTTGAACATAAATAAAACGCACAGATGGTAAAACTGGAACGTCACACTTGAAGATAAAAAAACCAACAAAAAACTAAAACGAAAGCAAGTTGATTTATTATTTCGTCAATACACTGAAACAAGTTTTTTCTCTTCCCATTTTGTCTTTTAGGTTTTCTTCAGTATAACTTTCGGTGTTTTATTTTAATCATGTATGAACGAATAAACACTTGTAAAACTTCTTGAAACGTAGCACTCGTAGTTTTTGTTTCAGTGTAGTGCTAAGAATGGAGAAGCAAAAAGTTCATTTGTCGTCATATTCTCTTTTATTTCAAGAAAGGTAAAAATGTTTGTCAGACTGCTCATAAAATTTGTGCTGTATAGGCAAAAAGGGCTGTTTCAGAAGACACAGTTCGAAGGTTGTTTGAGAAGTTTAAATGCAGAAATTTCAGCCTCGAAGATGATGCCTACTCTGGACGATCATCATCTGTAAAGGAAGACCTGCTAAAAGAAGCTGTCGTTTAAAATCCACATTACACGGTACAGGAGCTATCACACAGACTATATATTACAAAATGTACAGTACATGAATATTTGATAGCTTCTTTTATAAGAAGTCCTCTTTCGCAGATGATGGTAGTCCAGAGCGGGCATCATCTTCGAGGTTGAAATTTCCCCTCTTAAACTTCTCAAACCATTTTCGAACTGTGTCATCTAAAACAGCACTTTTTCAATATGCAGCACACATTTCACGAACAGTCTGACAAGCATTTTTATCTTTCTTGAAATAAAAGAGAAAATTATGAAAATTAACTGTTGGATTCTCCATTCTTAGCACTGCACTGAAACAAAAATTGTGCTCCAACACAACCGAGAATTATGCATCTCAAGCAGAAATAATCGAAAGTACATATCTGGATCATTCAAGGTCACTCCTTATCAGCAGTAGCAAACAACTAGACGAAACGGCGCTTCACTTTTTGAAAAACCGCAGAATTTTCTGGATGCGTAAAGTGGACTTTCCAATGAGGTTTTCTGTATGTCTAAAAAGAGCCACTTAGAACAGTTATTAAGTCTGCAAAGAAAACTATAAGCTTTCTTCTGAATTGTGGTTAAATCTTTTCTTCCAATAATTATATATAAGGAAGAGATTCTTTTTTTGTAATCAGATCAGTAATTTTTAAATACCCCGCATAAAATATCTTTAACCCCTTTCTATTTAGTTATATTTAATTAAAATACCGTTTTATGAAGCGAATAACGCAAATAGAATAAAAACAAATATTTAGTACATTTATTTCGTGTTTAAATTTTTAATGCAATGTGATCGAAATAAAATTAAAACGTAACTAAATTTCAATAAAACTGAAATTTTAGAAAATATTTTTTTTAAATATTTACAAGAAATACGTTTTATAAATTTAAAATGTATTATATTTGCATTTAATTAAAAAATATTTCATTTAAAATAAATTTTATATAAAAAATATTTTATTAAAAAAATATAAATAGAAAAATACTTTTTAATTTAATATGTCTTAATATTTTCTTTTCCGAAAATAAACTGTAGTTTCTTTTAAATGCTTTTATTATTCTTTTGATCGACAAAACTTTTGGCTATAAAGAATAAAACATAGTTAACGAAACCTCACGATTCATAAATAAAAGAAATGCATAAAATATTTAATTCCCTCAAAGATTAAATATTGATTTATACAAGCGTGAAGCTATGAAACAAGTTTTTTTTTTTTTTTTTTTTTTTTTTTTTTTTTTGCTTATCTACATAAATCTGCTGGCTAGTTTACCAGACTGAGTGAATTAAACGTGATATATTTATTCTTTTCATTTCAGATTTTCTTTACTTTTTTTAAAACTTTTCCCCTTTTTTTCTTTTTTCATTGAATTGCTACAAAAATAGTTTTAAAACTGTTTGAGGAAATATTTTGATTTCGTTTAGAATAAATAAATAATAATAGGTGCATTTGTTATAGATAAAATACTTCTTTAAAATTTAACCACGTGATTATTCGTTCTTTTAAGATCACATTTCCCTTGATGACTTTTGCCAAAATTCGAAGTTTTTAATTTTCCCCTGATGGGATATGGTTGAACAAATATAAAAATTTTAAGGAATATATCTACTTAGGAAAATGGATCATCGGAAAAATACGGTGTAAGAACTGATTTTTATTCAAATTACGAAGTGAAATAGCATAGGGAATTTTTGTACTCGGGAGGCTGATATCCTGGGAACACATCGCTGCTGTTTGCTCCAAGTGTACACCACCTACCTGAAGGTAAAATCAGCAGTGTGAAGAATCCTCACATAAGAGATTACCGTTCAATTGTTTTATGCGTTTTTAAATTAAAAAAAAATTTTTGCACATTACTTGGTGTAAATAAATATTTTAGATCATATACAGGGCTACACCATATAATTCGAGTATTTTCAGAACTGCCAGAATTTGCTAAAGAAGAATTTTTAACTGTGTTAAGAGTTTTCTAAATGAACTAAATTTTTGAAGACTATGTATTATATATACCAATCTATAGATCATATACAGGGCTACACCATATAATTCGATTATTTTCAGAATTGACGGAATTTGCTAAATAAGAACTTTTAGCTGTGTTAAGAGTTTCCTAAATGAACTAAATTTTTGAATACTATGCATTACATATATCAATCTATAGGTCATACACAGGTCTTCAAAAAACAATTCGGATAGTTTTCCTACTACAAATGGTAGATGAAGAAATTGGTTTTTCAAATAAATTGAATGTTTTCCAAATTGTTTACATAGACGTTATCCTTCACCTTGTTAAACGGTGTTTTGTTGCAGTATTCTGGCTGTATTGGAAAGTGTTTCATAATGTTTGCTTGACGCACGATATTTCTTTTTTTGTTTATTATTAAAAAAAATTATTTTTAAAAATACGTGGCGTGTAAAAATTAAAACACAAATATTATTATTGTTATAAAGAAGAAAAAAGAAACATCACTAGAATATAATTTTAATTTTCTTGCCCGTGCATGAAGGAAGCAATCAGTTGTGTGTCCGACAGTGCGTGTCAGGACATCATGGCGTTCCCATTGCAAAATTCGATGATTAAGAAGCAGCGAGGAGTTATCAGATTTCTTTCAGCCAATATCTATCGCCGAATGGTGGCGGTATACAGGGGAGGCTGTGTGTCCGACAAGTCACTGAGAAAGTGGAGTAACCGTTTTCGGGAAGTGTGTGAGTTATGACCCAAGACCAGACCAGGCAAACACGGTAATTATGGTTGAACATATCGACATGGTGCAGGACCTGGTGAGAAGTGATACGCGGAATGCCGTGTCAATTGGACAGGACGCACAACTGCCTGCTTTTCTCCTGCTTCATGCGAAGGCGCCCGCGCATGCCCACAACCACGCCAGACATTCCATTCGCGTCCCTAGGTGTCTCAACACGTTATCTCAAAGCGGCATATTCAAATTTTAACCGATTGGTTGTTACGACATTTCGTACCTTTTGAATTGAACACCCCTCGTACATGTATAGTGAAAATTCCTATGAAATCAGTTTTTCTTTTAGTTTAGTAACGCATGTAGGAATTAAATTAAATTTATTTCTTGGCCTAAAATACTGAGCCACAAGAATTCTATAAATTGTATGTACAAATAAAGTATTTATTTTTATAATATTTTGTTGTATTATATTATAGTTTATTGTACTCTTAATATGATATGATATACTATCATATTATAGAAATTCAAAGTACTTCTATTTTAATACATTTATACTAATAGATAGATAAATTATTTATTAGTGTGTAAGTCATACTTTTTTCTCTAAATTTCAGATGTTAAAAGGGGGTCAGCATTATACACGGAATATTTCCGACAACAAATATTTTATATAAAGCCATATCTACTTTCACTAAGTCACTGAATACAACACGTGAATTTTGTGAATTTAGACTAGCAATGAAAAATTGTACTCTTACAATCGTAGTTTGTTTGTTATTAGCAAGTATGCTACAGTATCGATTCCAGTGTCGAGGAATATTTTAAATATTTTTTTTTTCCCAATGAGAAAAACTAAAAATTGCAGAAACTTTAATTGTATGGTATTTCAATAAGAGGTTGATATCTAAGTAATTGGATATGGCAAAGAGTGACTAAAACGTGATTAAATGCGATTTACGATTTCTACAAAGTTTGTGTCATGCGTTTCGGGGCTATCACGTGGAACGGAGGCCATGACACAGATTTAACCATATACAACAATTAATTTATATCTGTAATTAGGTCATAAGGTAGAATGAATAGAAAGGTAGATGATAGATGAATATTATTAATTACTTTAATTAATAGAAATTAATAAGTACTAGAAATTAATTATTTAAAAAGAAATTAATTAATTAATATAAATTAATTATTTAAAAAGAAATTAATCAATTGCTGGAAATTAAGTAATAGAAAGGGAGAATTAATAGATTAGGTAGAATTAATGCAAACGATCCAGAAATGAGCTCACTTTAAGAAAGGTTTGAGAAAGGGAGAAACCCTTTCAAAACTTATAAAATTTAACTGAGTTAACTGGGTTCCCCCCCCCCCCCATGGCCTCATCGATCATTTTACAGGAACCTTGAAACTTCATTTTAGCAGATAATATCACTATAAATGGAATCTCATCCTTCCCGATAGCCCTTTATTCAAGAAAAAAGTTAACTTTTTACCAAATTGGCAAAAAACTCACAGACGGAGACACTATTCAAACTGCTTATCGGAAACTGAACTTAAAGTCAAGACAGACTAAATGTTCACGAGAGAACACAAAAACACAAAGGTGATATGCGCTCCAAATCCACTGATTTCATATACTACCACACTTTATATAGTTGCTATGCAACCACAGCTCATTAATCGCATTTCATTACAAAAATATCCGCGACAACCGCATTCCCGGAGATACATACATAAACGAGAGAATACGGCTGATTTACGCAAAAATGTTAGATTTCAGGACAAGACAAGCACCTTGTAAAATAGTAGTCTCGCATTCGGTAACAAATTTTAATCCCAAATTTTCTGCCGTTAGAATAGCATGGTGCACATTATGCACGACACTCACACATACAGGGTGTTCCAAAAACATTGACCCCAGCTTCTTTTCCTTAAATATTGATCATAGACATGAATTACCAATAATAAAGTTATGTAAAATAAGGTACAGAATTTCATGAAATCGATTAAAATTTTAGCGGGATCAAATTTGAAGAAATACAAAATTTAAATTTTTATACGGCCCCCGTACGAAATATTTTCCAAATGAGTAAAATGTGCCCTATACATTAATAAGGTCATGTACAAAATTTAAGCACTTTATCATAAAAATTCGCAGCAATGTGTTTAAACGAAGTTGGTGATGATGTAATTATAAATTAAAATGTAAATGTTTAGAGCTAGAGCACAGATGACGCAAAGTAGAAATACATCATAAGCAAATAAAATACGGCTGTTACCTTTAGTTTTATATACAAAGGATCAGGATCCATAATCCGTATTTTTGGCCCATGAAATAAGAGTAAAATTAGATTTTGTTATATTGACTTAATTATTTCACTTTCTTAATATTACAAGGTTTATCCTCTACGATTTCAACAATAGTTTTTGCATTTTGTTCGGATTTATATGACTTACACAAGCTCAAAGTTCGTATTATTCGTAGTTTTTGATAAAAAATATGAATTTCTCTTATTTTTTTCCTTAATTATTTGTATGAGCACAATCGTGCAACATTTTCTTCTTTACATATATTATAAAATACATCAAAATATACAATATATGTAAAAATAAAAGCGTTGTAAATCTGCGCTCATAGTAAACTATTAAAAATAGGGTGGTAAGTAACTATATTCCCTCACGTCACTAAGAGACTTCAGGATGCAGCAACGTGTTTAAACATGCTAAAATGAACGTAACTATTGCTAATGTGAATTAATGCAGTTATTACAAATAACACATCTGCTGATAAGTTCCCGGTCTGGTACATAGATGGCAATGCAATCGCCGAACCGATGCTTTTTTTAGTACTAATCTTTAAAAAGTAGCAGAAAAAATGTCACAACGATTCGCCGTGTGGATAAAACGTTAGAGTGGTTTTAGTTGAACGACTTTGTTGATAAAAAAAAATGGATAAACAAGGTTTTCAAGAATTGTTATTTAATGGGAAAAAACACCGTTCAAACAAAAGGTTGGATTGATAAGTGTTATCCGGACACTGCACCAGGTAAATTAACCATTATTGACTGGTTTGCTGAAATTAAGCTTGATCGTACGGACACCAGTGATGCACCACGCAAAAGAGGTGGTTACTCCGGAAAACATAAAAAAAGTCGACATAATCGTTTTGGGGAACCGTAAAGTGAAGTTGCAGGAGATAGCGTAGACTCTGAAGATATCCAAGGAACGTGTAGATTTTATTTTGAATGAACATTTGTCTATGAAAATGCTGTTGTCAAAGATGGGTGCCGAGCTTGTTGATTTTCAACCAAAAACAACAACGAGTCGATGATTCTGAGCACTGTTTGGAGCTTTTTCGTTATAAAATTATGTTATTTATTATAAAATTATTGTTATTATTTATTTATTAAATTATTATTATTAAATTATTATTATTATTATTATTATTATTATTATTATTATTATTATTAAATTATTATTATTTATTATTAAAGTTATGTTATTTTTTAAAGTTTTAAAGTTATAAATTTACAAAGTTATAAAATTATGTTAAAAAATTGTGTTTTCTTTATTAGACCGGGAACTTATCAGCCCATGTGTTAGTTACGTTCATTTTAGTTTGTTTAAACACGTTGCTGCATCCTAAAGTCTCTTAGTGACGTGATGGAATACAGTTACTTAACTCCCTATTTTAAATACTTTACTATGAGCGCAGCTTTGCAACAATTTTTAACATATATTGTAAATTTTGATGTATTTTATAATATATGTAAAGAAGAAAGTGTTGCCCGATTGCGCTCATATAAATAATTGAGATAAAATTAGGAGAAATTGCGTATTTTGCATAAAAAAATACGAATAATTCGCACTTTGTGCTTGTGTAAGTCACATGAATCCGAAAAAAATGCAAAAACTATTGTTGAAATCGTACAGGATAAACCTTCTAATATTAAAAAGTGAAATAATTAGTCAGTATAACTAAATCGGATTTTAGTTTTATTTCTTGGGCCAAAACACGGCTTATGGAACCTCATCCTTTACAAAATTATGCTTCCTGAAAAATACCTTAAAATGGTACATGATAAATTACAGAATAAAACTGGGAAAGGGATCAATGAACATTAAGTCAGCTTAGAAATGTTTGACAGAAATTCAAACATAGTGTAAACATTTTGAACAAGCTTTGTAATCTTTACGTAACGTTGTTATTTCCTCACAGTTTAGATAATTTTGTACAAATAAATAACAGAACTATTATTTTTTGTGCAATCATTGTTTTATTTCGTAATTTGTGTACGACCCCTGAAACGCGATCTCCGACGTAATTTTTCCCCATTGCGAATTCATATACAGGCATGGAAAAGAGGTATAAGTCAGCATTTATGTATTTTCATATCTGTGCGAATATGTATGATAAAATGCTGAAATTTTGTACATGACCTTATTAGTGTATGAGTCACATTTTACGTATTGGGATTTTTTTGTACGGGGCCATATAAACATTTCAATTTTGTAATTCCTCAAATTTAATCCCCTGAAGTTTTCAATCGATTTCATAAAATTCTGTGCCCTTTTTTACGTAACTTTGTAATTTATAATGTATGTCTATGATCAATATTTAAGTAATAAAAGCCGAAGTCAGTGTTTTTGGAACACCCTGTATATAGTTTTTTCGCTTATCCTTATTAAAACCAAGATCAGCATGAGTTTCAAAGTGTAAAAATAGTTGCTGAAATAAAATTTAAACATTTTTTAAAAATATGAATTAATTACTGTTAGCATAAAGGAAAAGTCAGTTTGGAAACAAAACTCATAAATATAATAAATTAAATCTTTAATATGAGCTTTATAAATAAATCTAAATATCTTCAGATTGAATAACTATTCACTGCAAAGCTGAAACATGTATTTAATGCTTTAGCAATTCGTGTAAAAGTTATTATAATTTGTTTACGCTGCATCGGAGTTTATAATACATAAGCAGCAGAATGCATCTAGCTTGTATTGATTTACCACACATATATTATACTTAAAATTATTCTGGCGTTAGTATAAAGTGTTAGCACTGTCACATGTCAGAGAAGATTTTAATATTCTTTAGGACATAAAATGCCTCATATACGTCTCACTTATAGGACATAATTTTACGCTGACCTGACTTAAGGCTAAATTACAGACCAAATATTAAAAGTTTCATAATTTGTAAAAATAAAGTGTTTTTCATAAATATGTTTGCATTAATATTTTAATATGACTAACTAAATTAAATGACGTGTTTAGTATTTGTATACACATAAGTACATGAGAGAAAATTTACGAAATATTTGAAAAATGCATAATAAAATCTTTTTTTTTTATATTTATACCTATAGCAATTAAATATTAATTTATTTTGGCGTTTAAAATTATTTTTAATGCAAAAGAGTCATATAAAGGATCAGGGTCCATAAGCCGTGTTTTTGGCTCATGAAATAAGAGTGTAACTCTATTTTGTTATACTGACTTAATTATTTCACTTTTCAATATTAGAAGGTTTATCTTGTATGATTTCAACAATAGTTTTTGCTTTTTTTCGGATTTATATGGCTTACACAAGCTCAAAGTTCGTATTATTTGTAGTTTTTGATGAAAAATAGGAATTTCTCCTAATTTTTTCTCAATTATTTATATGAGCGCAATCATGCAACACTTTCTTCTTTACATATTTTATAAGATACATCGAAATGTACAATATATGTAAAAATAAAAGTGTTGCAAAGCTGCGCTCATAGTAAAATATTCAAAAAATATATTAAAATTTGAGGTAAAATTAGGAGAAATTGCGTATTTTTCAACAAAAACTACGAATAATACAAACTTTGAGCTTTTGTAAATTATATAAATCCAAATAAAATTTAAAAAATATTGTTGAAACAGTACAGGATAAACATTCTAGTATTAAAAAGTGAAAAAATTAAGTCAGTATATCAAAATCGAATTTTAGTCTTATTTCATGGCCAAAAACCCTGGATCCCTGATCCTTTCCTTTAGAAATAACAGGATTTTTATCATATTTTCTTTTAAAATAGTTCAATAAGGCGTCAAGATATTGGGTAAAATGACGGGAAAAACTGACTTTTATTATTATTATTATTATTATTATTGATAAAGTTTGGAACTTTAAGAATGTCGTATAATTTGTCCGATAGAAAAAGTCTTAAAATTACGTTTGTAGGATACATAAATATTGAGCCGCGCAGGCTGGCGATATGTGGAAACGCAAAACATTAAATTCATTATCTCAAAACACTGTTTTTCTGCGGTTTTGTCACAACTTTTCTACAAGTTAACGAACTTATTTTTTTTTTTTTTTTTTTTTTTTAAATAAAGGAATTTTTTTTTTTTTTTTTTTTTTTTTTTTTTTTTTTTTTTTTACAAACTATAGCTGAAAAGAAAAAAACTTTCAAGTTGCCCCCCCCCCCCAAAAAAAAAACAAAAACAAAAAAAAAACAATATTTTATGGATTTTTAATTTTAGTTATTTTGTAATTTATATATATAAAAAAAAAATAGATATAATAGTATAACAACATAATAAGGAGATATAAAAGGTATGACGACTCAAAAATATGGAACCTTGTTTTGAAAGAATATTGTCTTACAATATTAAAGCTTTTGTTACTTTTTGTTACAAGTTAAGAAATGTTATTTTATATGAGTAAAATAGAAATGTCTAATTGCATAAAGAAATGATATTCTAATTCAATTATTGGTTTCTTAATCCACGATAAAACTCCAGTCAAATTTCGTCATTTCAAACTCCCTTAAAAATGAATTTAACATTAGGCGTTCCAAACTTTAAGCATGCATAAGTACAAAACTACTTACCCGAATGACCTCTCACTAGATCCCCTTAAATGGTCAGCTACAGGCGTGTTTCATACACAATTCAGCATATAAAATTTAAACTGATACCCACGATTGGTAACGTATATTATTAAAAAGGCATGGAGTCGAACTTGGTATCCAACTGTATATTAAAAATTGCACTTTCTTTTTTAAGATGGAAACACTAACTTTTGGTATGTTATTTGAGTTTCTTGGATTAAATCAGCGCGGAAATTATTTAATTTATGAATTTTTTTTCAAACCAAATCGTTATAGAATTAAAAGAGTTGAAAGTTTGCGGTTGCTATAGTTAAATCCACATGACAAGTTTTAATTCATATCTTCCAAATAGATCATCCTTTTAAAAAATTTTATTTGTAAAAATAAACAATAAAAAAACTAAACATATTCTCAATTTTCTGTTGTCCAGAACACCTTTTTCAATAAGGAAAATTATTAATGAATTTATGCTCAAAATATGAATGTTTGAGTTACATTAATTTTTACAAACGAACCAAAAAAATTGGTATCATCTTTCGAAAATAATAAATGATTATATTGTTCATGTAACATTTATTGTGTGTGAAATCTATACAAACAACTAAATTTAATATATTTTATAGATAATAAAAAACAATTAAAAAATTACTAAAGAGGTAAATTTTGATGGAACTATTGATAAAGTGATTGCAATACTGACCTTAATAACAAATACTAATAAATAAATTCCTACCCAGGATAATATTGATTAGATTCAGTTAAAAAAGTGCAGCTATTATATGAAACGACTTAATTTACTAAGTACATTTCTTTAAGTGAAGAAATCATAATGTTCAAAATTTGTGAGTACACAGAGGCTAAGAAAATGTAAACTGATTTAATTAAATAGCCTAGAACGTTTATTAAACCTGTAGGGATTTAATATGTCACGATTATAATTAAAAACGCGTCATTGCCTTGTAAATAACGAAGTGACTCGCTTTGTTCTATATTAGAATTATTTTTCCTGGAAGAAAATGTCTCTGAACCTTTTATTTACAAGTTTAATACATATAACGTAAGTCTATGCAAAAACATCATAAGACGGTAATTAGAAACTGAAGTATTAATAAATTAAATCTCATATAATTTTATGATATTCAGATCCCTGCGTAATTTCTTTATTGTCTAAAACATAAATCGGTAATATGTTTTAAATTGTACTAATACATTAATATAATTGAATCTTCGAAATAATATTCACTGCGCTACTCGAAGTAGTTTTAAACTGTACATATCAATAAATTTTTCAGCTAAATAAAAATAAAATCAAAACGGTAAATACAAAAGAAGTTTTGATCGTAAAGTTATTGTATCATTACAAACAAGAAAACTCTGTTTAGTAAATAATCTAATGTATTTTTTTTAATAGTGTGTGTGGAGAAATTTAAGTAAGTAAAATCCATCTTTTTTATCTAAAGAAAACATACTTTTTACAATTAATGAAAGTATATCATTTTATGTAAAAGAAAAACTATAAATATAAATTTATATATACCAACCCGGACTTTACGGTTTGCAAAACAAACTACCCGGTGTACAAAACCTTTGTAAAAACAATTTGTAATTGAGAACTCTAATATTTTTAGATTTAGTATATTTTTTAGATGACCCACTAACTACTCAGAAAAGCCTTTTTACAGGAAAGATATCGACTATATATTCAAATATTAAAATTAATTAAAATCGGTACTTTCGTATTTGCCGCATGCAAGCAGTTAAAGCAGTTGAACTGTCTACTTTATGACACATTTTTAGATTCAATTTTGTTCACAAACGCATGAAGCTGAGACGTACTTTTATTCAGAAACAATGTAATTCATTTTTTTTTTCATTTTTCAGTAAAGATAGAACATTTTTCGAAAATACTTTCAAAAATTGCGTTTTCAGTGATAGCGCGGGAGTAGGAAAAAATTACTGTCGCTATATAAAAACCGCACATAACTTAAGATGTAATTATTTTTTTAAACAAAAAAGAAATAAATAATCTGTTCGATTACAAATCTTTTTTTAATTTCGTTATGAAATGCAGTCCGGATACAAATCTTGAACTATTTATATTGTTTTTCAAGTGCAAAAGGGTTAATCTTCCGTAATCGGTCTGCAAGTCCGATGTGCCACTACCGTTATTGACGGACACGTTTTTGCATTATACTATAGATTTGTAAAGAAAATATAGATTTGCCACCAGCATTACTGACGGACACGTTTTTGCATTATAATATAGATTTGTAAAGCAAATCCCGCCTTGCCACATTTGTACCTACAAGTAGGTTATTCTTGTGAAATAACACTTGGTATTATAGGAAATGTTTTTTCAAATTAAAAATATGTCTATGAACCGCTTCTTTGCCAATTTCTTAAACATAAAGTTTTTCAAAAAATGATGGTAACTAAAACAATGTAAACAATTACAACAATAATAACATTTATTTATATATTTCCATTTTTATAAAAACGTTTAGTTTGAATAAATAATTTTTAGCATGAATTCATGTTTTTAAATCAGAATGTGTGAATCATAACTATAATTATATTTTTTATTTTAAAAAGAATCTGTGGATCTCTCTCTAGAAATTTTGTTTGAAAACATTTGAAAAAATATTGGTTTTTCTTTATAGTTTTAGTCGAGAGAGTAATTAATGATATTTTCAATAAGAAAATTTATATTGATTACAAATGAGGATTATAATGTAAACGAAAAATGCGATTCGCTGCCAAAATTTTATTTTTTTGTGTGTATAATAATGTTTAATGTGTATAATAATATCGTTGCATTTATCACAGGAATAATTGAAGATACTATATTTTCAATATTTTTTTTAACCAAAATTTTCATTCTTTTTACTTTTTTCTATCTTTACAAGAAGAAAGTAATTGTATTGATGAAAATATTTGACTTCCGGTTTTCAACGGATTTATACGTTTTAGAAGGTCCTGAACACGATTTGACTAGTTTTAGAAAATGTCTGTCTGTGAGTCTGTGAGTCTGTCTGTCTGTATGTGACAAAAATTTTGTGGGCGCTCTATCTCAGGAACTAATGCACGAAATTTAATAAAACTTTATATTCAGTTAGTCTCTGATATAAATTGGTGCTGGTGCTGGTTGCCTGATATAAATTGGTGCTGGTTTTTGGTGAAAATCGTCCAACAGGTAGCACTGCTATGCGGCATTTTTAACAATATCATCGATAGCTATATCTCAAGAACTAATGCACTTACTTTTATCAAACTTCAGATTCAGTTAGACCTTGACATAAACAGACGTTGATTACGTTTTGGTGTAGATATCCCAACAGGTGGCGCTCTGCTATGCCACTTTTTCCTGATTTTTGCTACAGCTATAGCTTAAGAACTACTGCTCGGAATTTCATCAAACTTAGGGGTCAGTTATACCTTGACATAAATAGACATTGTTTGCGTTTTGGTGTAGATATCCCAACAGGTGGCGCTACTATACCATTTTGTTCCTGATTTTTGCGATAGCTATATCTGAAGAACTAATCCTCGAAATTTCATCAAACTTCAGATTCCCTTAGATCTTGACATAAATAGAGGCTGCTTACGTTTTGGTGTAAATGACCTAACAGATGGCGCTGCTATGCTACTTTTTTCATTATTATCACGATAACTATATCACAAGAAGTAATGTACGGATTTTCCTCAAACTTCATATTCACTTAGACGTTGACATAAGTTGTTGTCGATTAAGTTTTGCTCTAAATCTCCCAACAGGTGGCGCTGCTATGCTACATTTTGCAGGATTTACACGATTTTAGCAATAGTCATATCTCAAGAACAAATACACGGAATACAATAAAACTTTAGATTCAATGAGACCTTGATATAAATTGGTGGTGATTCTTTTTAGTGTATGCGAAACCTGTGTGAGATAGAAGAAAGTTTTGGGATTGGCACATCCGACCATTTTTAACCCTTTATCTACTGACGGTACTTTTAAGTACCATCAGAGAAAACTTTGTATAAAATTTCTTTAATCTGTCTAATAATGATAATAAGGTTTTGTTTTTATACAAAATACTTTTCTGGATCACATTTAGAAAGCACAGCAAAACAGTGAAAGCTAAATATTTTATAAAGTGGTATTTTTCTCAACCTTTTACATAAGTGTAGATTTTCTCTTTTTAAAAATTGTTATATGAAAATTTTGCAACTATGAAAACCTTTCTATTTAGTGATAGGGTCACAATACATTTATTTACATTGTTCCGATAAAGAATTGTGATATTTCCTTAACAAAATTTTCTGTTAATTAATCTAATTATTCTTGTAAATATTTCACAAAAAGAGCTATTACTACCGCATTATTAAATCAGTTTTAATGAAAAACCTTATATAAATATCATATTATTATAATATAAATTGTCTAATATACCTTCAGACATCAAGGAAGATAATTATTGAGATTGAAAAATTTGTTGATTCACAATTCGGTAGATAAAGGGTTAAATCAACGATGGGTATTCACTTTATATGGAGAATTTATTATGGATTTTGGTTTGAATGACAGGAATTTAGATTTGAGATTAGTAATGAAACATAAAAACATACAAATAATGTTCAGATTTTTCTTCGGACCACCAAAATATGCTCGCGAACTAATTATGGTTCAGTGACCATTGATTTAGGCCAATATTATTAAATTTTATTCTCTGTCATTTTTGAATTGTTTGCAAATTTTCTTACGAATTTTTGCGTTTTTTCGCGTATCAAAATGATTTTTTAAGATACGTTAAAGGAATCTGGTGTTAATTTTTTAAGTAATATACCATATTTTTCTCTATGCAATTATATATTTTTTTCCGAATTTTTTTATGCGCTATTTAGCATATTTTTATCGTTCCGTAAAGATTTTGTTTTCTGAAAATGAAAGAAATTTCTGAAAATATTTCTACTCTTGTGACTAAATTCAAGTTGGAAATATGCCAAATCTGTTTCTATACCAAAGTGAACAACAATTGTGAAACTTTGAATTTATTCTAGGTAGAAATTTAAAGTTACTATAATCCAAGGTTTGTGTCATTTAAGACCCCATCTGGCGTATGCCATACGCGTGTACGTTGCCGAAGGCAGTTGGCCCTAACCCAGGTTGGGAGGAACGGACCAGCGAAGCGGACAAAATTTCGCGACAAATAACATAATAATAATAATAAATATTTCACAAAATCGCTACGAGGAAAAAATAATGGTTCATCCCTGATATTGATATTATTACATATTTTATAAATAATAGCCATATCAGTACATGTTCAATGAGCTATTAATCGTTACCTGCAAGCAGGTTAAATCACAATATAGAGCTCTTTATACCAGCTTGGAAGACATCAGCTGGAATGTTACGTATATGCAAGTGGATGGCATATTTTAACTATGACAAATTTATTGTGACGTTAAAATAAATATTTCTTTTCTGATAATCCTAGCACCAAAAGTCACATATGTTGAAGCATGAACGACGTGGCCTTGAAATTTGGAAAATGTGGACAAATACATAATTCTGTCGTATGTAAAATTATGTTTAAGCAATAATTTCACTCATGTACCAGTTTGAGATGCATTTGTAGTGCATTTTAATACGGCAAGCCATTTCCAAGACATTGTGTCTTGGCTTAAATAGTAAATCGGCCTTAACGTCAAAACCCCATGTCCGGAATAAAGCATAGAGGTCCATTTCCCTCCTGGTAGTGACTGTTTGAACTAAACTTGTTTCTTGTGGATTATAAAATCCCTTCACCTCTTTTATAAAGTTCCAAGTTTGTTAAATTTTGGTCCAGAAGTTTTCATTTTATAGACGTTTTAAATTGTAAATTTAATTAAGTTCATCCTGTACAATACATATCTATCAGAAAATTTATAGTTCTCTGTATGAAGCAGTATAAATGGTATTACGCACCAGAAATCTGAGCGCAAATTTAATAATGTGGGATATTCTGAAACATCAAAAGAATGTTTGATTATACTTTTTATTTTAACTACATTAAATACATTAAGAAAAAAATTAATCATAATAGGGTATTTTGACAGCAGACAACTGTAATAACTACTGTAATAACTAAAGTTGAATCATTCAACTTTCTTTTTTCAGTTTACAAAGAAAAAGTTTGACCTATATTCCTTTCGAAAGTGTCTAAAATATAGATTTACTTTTAGCAATTTCAAATTCAAATGTATTATAGAATGTGATTGTTGAAGCAGAATTTTTCCCACTTCAAATACAATACAGCTCGAAATATTGTTGTTTATGTAGAAAAAAACTTTGTAAGAGTTCTCAGAAATTATTTAAAGTGGAATTTTATAAGAGATGGGCTCAAACTATATATAGAAATATGTATACTATGGAAATGTAGTAAAGAAATGCTTAAAATAATATTTTTCCAAATAAAATTATTTGCAAAATACAAATATCAGGATACTTCACACATACTTTTTATTCATTAGCTTAATACTCATAAAATATACATGATACACATTAAAGTCCGGTCCACACCGATTAACACCAGAAGAGGAACAGCTAGACTCATAAACGTAGTGTTTAGGTACAATAAAGTGGCTATTGGCTCTGTGATGAGAAGAATTACAGCGTTACCTAATGACAAACTACATACTTAGCGTTTCTATCTCGAGATACGACAAAACTGTCTGTAGATCATCCTCAATTTGGCATGAAATATGCCGTGTTAATAAATGAAATATGTTGTGTTAATAAATGAAATATGTCGTATTAAAAAAATAAACGTGTTCAGCCCCCTGAAATGTAAATCTTTTATATCCTATCACCACATTACATACGCCACAAATTGCTTGCAAAGGTGTGATATTATAATGATACACGATACATTGCTGCGGATGGTGGACAGATTGGGCATACTTAACATGATTGTTTTAATTAAAATACCGTAAACCATGCTAAATATGTTTTTTGTATATGTACATAAATTAATTTTTTCATTAGTAAATGCGTATCTGCATGATAATGTCATACTTTTGTATGGGATTCGTAAATTATTTAAGCTAGTGATTGAAAAATATAAGTACCTTTCAGGGCTTCAAATACAGTTATTTTTTACATGTAATACATCATTTTATAATAAAACGCTACAACTTTGTAATTGGCTGTTTTCACAAATCGCTTACCGTTTTCGAGATAGAACGCTAAATCCACAATTTGTCAATAGATGGCGCTGCAAGCGATCTCAACGCGCAGCGCATACCCACTTTATTATACCTAGAAACCACGTTTTTGACTATATCCCTCGCCGTTCTCAAATTAATTAAATAAGAATTTTATGGGCACCATGCATGTTGTTTTTAGCGCAAATACATTAAATGCCTATCAGACAGTTTTTAGCTCTTTGTATACAATTTTATAATATGCGATGTTAACCACTTGAACTCTGAATAAGTTTTGTAACGGATAATATTTTGAAATATAGAGAATATGTTAAATTTCATCATTCCGCTTTACTTCATTAAATGTATTATTAATCAAATGATAATCTGATTTTCGGACAACTGCGAACTGCAGCAACTATCTGTACTGACTTATTCAACTTCCTTCATTTCAGATTAAATTGAAACTTGTTGCCCTCTATCTCTTTCCGAAGTATCTCTAACGTCTGAAGATATGCTTTAACTTTAGCTATTACAAATTCAATTGTATCATGGAATGTGATTGTTGAAACAGAACTTCCTACACTTCAGACACAATAGAATCCTCAACAATGTTATGTAGGTGGCAACATTCGCAGTGATTTAACATTATTAGAATGATTTTAAACAGTATTTTGAATGAGAAGTGATCAAAAGAGATATGGAAATACGTATACTATGAAAAGTTTTAAATAAACGTATAAAGGACTCGAGTAAAAGAAGTTACATAACAAAATGCAAGTTTCGGGATATTCAAGATTTCTAAATAAAACTGCAAATAAAAGTATTCTGATTGCTTTCTCTAAAAAAAGATGATTTGTTAGTATTCGGTATTCAGTTAACATATTTGCAACATTTGTTGTTGATAGATTTTATTTTATTGCACGTATGTGCAAAAACTTTTCATTATTAAAATTTTAATCTAAAATGTACATATCATGATATATTATAATACAAGCAAATATTGTCTGTCTGTGTGTGTGTGTGTGTGTGTGTATGGGTGTGTGATTTTGCAAATTATATTTTAAAAGCGGCTCTAAGGATTTTGGCGAAATTTTGTATCCTACCGTTTTCGGGTACCAGTAGACCATAAGGCTAGGTCACATGTTCGATAAAATCCGATTAGTGGATCAATTTGGGGTCACTATGGGTCAATGCATTTCAATGAGAACGAAGGTTGAAACAATTATTAAGTTGTTGAACAGTTGGCATTAAACAAAGTAGCAAAAATCGCAACATTTCGCCAAATTTGGCGATATTTTGTGTAAAGTTGATGACATAGACAAGATTTGGGGAGAAAATCGACTTCTATGATTACCAATGCCAAAACACATGCTTGGCGCCAAATGAAAGAATGTCGCCAAAAAGTTCAAACGATTTTGACTAAATTTAGTACACTACCGTTTTGGATTACGAGAAAACCATTGGTCTCAGTGGCATGTACGAGAAAATTCGATTATTGGGTCATTTTGGGGTTATTACAGGTCAAGCTAATTTTATCTAAAAATTGACTGTAACGATTTTAACAAAATTTTGTATCCTGTGATTTTGGGTTACGAAAATACCATTAAGCTAGGTCACATGTTCGAAGAAATTCGATTAGTGGGTCACTTTCGGGTGTCAATGCATTTCAATGTGAATAAAGGTTGAAAAAGTTATTAAGTAGTTGAATATTTGGCAGTAAACAAAGTCGCAAAATTGGCGACATTGCACCGAATATCGCTGAATTAGTGTCAAATAAAAGAATATTACCAAGTTTGCGACGTTTCGGAAAACAAAATTTTTCCTAATAAGCCAATTTAGATGCATTTTAACAATAAACATACTATATAGCATTTGCTCGATTTATTGCCCAAGCTTGCCGAAGTCATTTTACTTTGTTTTTTAGATTTAGATATTGATTTGATCAATTAAATGGGAAATACAAAATAAAAAATTACAAATTACAAACAATTTAGGATATTATTGATTTTGAATTTTACCTTGAATAAATTTAAAATTATTTATAATTTTTGGAAAAACTGGACAATTCTTAAAATGTGTTTTATGTTGTCCAACGTAATTTGATTTTATGTGACAAAAGGTTCGTTAATCATTTAATATTGAAGCACAAATATTGCATTTGAGAAAAATCTAGAAAATGTTGAATTTTTAAGGATTTGTTCTAAAATATTTTAGTTCATTTTTTTGTATAATAAGTTAAAACACAGATTAAACTATAATGAATGGAGCGTTTCCTTTGAAGAGTTTTTCGTACACACCCATTCTTCTTCATTAATTAAAATTCTTTTCATTACTAAAAAAATTCTGCAGAATAAAAAAAAAAAAGTACTTCTTTAATTACTGAAAGAAATAGTTACATTAATAGTTAAGAAAACTTTTTCATCTTATTGCAGGATAAGATATATCCGGCAAGAACATTTTGTAGTTGGAATGTCTTAAAGTCTTCACTGATGTTCTAAAAAATAAGATTATTTTAGTTTTCTAATAGTTAAATATTTTAAAAATATATAATTAAAAAATATCTTTAAAAAAATATGATTCAGTTTGATGTAAAAATGATAATTAACCTAGCATGTGGTTAAAAATTAAGTTTATCAAGCATTTGATATTTCTGAAAATTAAATTTCAATTCATTATCTATATAAATAGAAGATTAAAACATTCATTAAAAGCTCATTATATAGGCTTTCTTTCTGTTACCATTGTATTTACGAATATGTAACCTACTATATTCCACCTTTGCTCATGAAAATTTTTCAGAAGTAGTTATTTTTTTATTTTACTTTTTTTTGTCAATTAATACAATTACTGTACATTAAAATAAATAAATAACCATACATAAAATAATATTGAAGGAAAAGTAACAATATAATTAAGCTTAAAATTGAAATTTAATAAAATATGTTTATAGCTTATAATCTTTAAATTAATATATTTTCGATGAAAAATATTTTAAAAAGTAGTAAACAAAAAAAAAAACGAAATAAAATTACCATTACACTTTTTTATAAATCTGATTTTTGAATACATGTTGCACGAAATATCTAAGGCAATAATAATTATGTTACCAATTATGCTTTAAATATTTCGAATGGAGACGAAAAAATATTTAAAGAAGATTCAAGTATGCTATTTTTAATTCTGACCACAAGCGTACAATTTTTTTATGTTTTTATTTAAATAATTTTATGTTTGTATAATTTTCATATTTTTTATTTAATATATTATTAATACATATGTAAAATTTGAAAAAAAAATATTCAGTCTAAAATATGCAGTAATGAAAAACGTAGGGAGTTAAAATTAGGGAGGAAAAGTATTGGCGACATATAAATAGGAACCAACTGGTTAGGAATATATTTTTTTAACAAGGCGTGCATTACTTTTTTCACTTTAAAAAAACAGGTAATACATTTTTTTAACCTTTTCACTATTTCAGAAAATACACTCCTGTAATATTGTTGGATTAGAACTGAAAAAAGATTCGAAAAGTTCATGTAATATATTATTTAATAAAACCACAACAATTAGTTTCCATTCCAAAATATACTCGTTGAAACCTCTATACAGGGTAATCAAAAAATAACTCGCAAAAACTTAAAGATTCGTAGAGGAAACCTAAACAAGCATTTTTCGTCATAGAATATGTATCTGGAATTGGCACATTTAGCGCTGGTAACGAGGAAAAATGTGGAAGATCCGTATGAAAGACATCGTATAGGCATCAATAGATAGCGCTTATACGCCTCATTTCCGGACAATATTCTATGATAAAAAATTGCTTATTTTGATACCTTGTACTCTTTAAAATTTTGCATGATAGTTTCCGATTATTTACTGTGAACTCCCTAAATAGGACTACGCTCAAAAACCACTGAAGGAGTTAAATTCTGTGATCTCCAAGGAACTTTTTTGTTTGCAAATGCTTTGCAACCCATTTCAAATATCCATCAACTTACAAAATTTTCCTAATAATCCATCAAAATGTGAATATAGTGTCTTTAAATTTGAAAACTTACAAAAACTTTCTGGCTGTATTTTGCATTGTAAGCTACATATTGCGTATACGGAATCTTTGATATATTTCACCACAGGCAAATTTCTATACTGTCACTAATACCACAAATGTATAGAAAATGGAGTCTCTTTAGGTTTTCTATTTCAATAAAATTTTTAGTACATATATATATTTTTAAAGAAAAAACCCATATTTACGAAAGTAAAATTGCAATTCCCTGTCATTATAATTTCTTGTGTTTCAACATTATAAAGGAAATGCATCACATACTGAGAAATATGGTTTTTAAATAATACTTCAAAACGTATTGCCGTCTTATAAAAAAAGGAAAAATTGTATAACTTTGAAAGTTTGAAGGCATAAAGATGATTTTCTCCTTTTAAGTACAGCCAGTTAGTAAGTGCTGGCTATTATTCAGATATTGATCTATAATGTCTCTAATACAAATTTATCAATATAAAACAGAAACATATTAGCATTCATTTTTAATTCTCGTACAAACAAAAAGTAAAATGAAGAAATCAATATGAAATTATTGCAAACGATTTAGTGAAACATAAAAAGTTTCATTTTATTATGTATGTTATTCCATCAAATAAAAGTATATTCTTTAGAATTTATTGCTGTACAATAGATATTAAGAGAAAATTGTTTAACAGAAAAAATTTCGATATTCATCATTACTAGGCATATTCATCACATTCATTACTATGCATCTTCTTTTTAATATTTTTTAATGTCGATTTTACATATAATACAACTGCTCTGCTTTAAACCAAAGACTGTATGAACATCTGCTCTCTTGAATAACAAGTACAATAAACTTTATTATACGTTTTGAAAAGGTTTAATCAATAATTCAGTTCATCTCCATGTTAATTTAAATGCACAAGATATGCGGAGTAGCTGTAAACATTGCAAAAATATTTCTCTTTGGTATTTTTTTTAAATAAGCTATTAATATGCACTATGTAGGGATACAATTTAATTTTAATATAGTACGTATCAAATAAAATCACAAAAAATGTATGATGACACGTATCTGATTTTTTTAACTTTCTAATTGGTGAATTAGAATTTGGTTCATAAAAGTTATTCATAATAAACCATTTTGAGTATCACAGTTAATACGTGGGATAAAATATATATAACTTGTAAGTTTAAATGTGTCTTTTTGTGTAGCAATAGTCAAACAAGGAAATTAAAAGCATAAATTAAAAATACATTTCCCCCATAAAGTAATTATAACGTTACATAATTAAAATATGTTAAGAAAGCAAATTTACATGATAATATTGTCCTTTACTTATACAAATATCTAGAGAATATATAAATGAATTTACTTTACTAAACACAGTTTGTTTATGTAAAGAAAGTATATTGTCTATAATTAGTAAAGGTACTAAAGTTAATGTAACAGATTTAATTAAAAGCCATACATGCTTTATTACACTGATGTAGCTTGCAGATGTTTACAGATTAATTGCAAACACGCTATTCTTATATGAATAATATTTCGTCTCCGTTTTATTCTCTTTAAAAAGTCTTCTTCGTTTTAGAAAAATATGCTTAAATTTTATTTATTTGATTAAAAATGTAATGCAAAGCGTTTGGAAAAGACTGACTGACAATTATACCAAATTCTCCTAGATGTCACAGAGAAAAATTGTAAAGAGTTTAAATTATCATTAATTGTTCCTTTGCTGAAATTTTGAAAAACGATTTATGTTGCTGGAATTTTTAAAAACAATTTGTGTTGTTGAGATGAAAGCTCATTATTACTGAGTGAAGTAAATAGGATATCGTTGCATTTTTGTTTTAAATATTAAACTAATCTTCATAATAAAGGAAATTGTTTTTAAGTGTTAGTAATATATCTCTGTTTTAAAATCATTTTTCTTTTCAACTGAAAATAATAAGAGTGGGGAAATTTTCCTATTTAAGATGAAGATAAAATATTACATAAAAGTTCATTTGTTGCGGATAATCTGTTTAGGAAGTAAGTAGTTATTAAATGGGAAGTATTGTGATGAAAATTCTATCATCTTTAATAAAAAGGTATGTGCTCTGACGACTGGGTTTTTTGCTAATAGTTGCCACATATTAATCTCGGAAAATTAAACATTTGAAATTACTGAAAAAATTAATAGCTCGAAAAGTGTTTGTCAGAAAATTGTTAGACAAACTGCGTCAGAAAGGTAAAAAATTGTAGTTTTCTTGATATAAATTTCAAATCTAATGATTATGCCGTTTTTCAAATAATGAATTTGAAAAATTACCAAATTTTACAATGCAGTACTATAGCGAAATCTTCACGCATAAAACGATAATGATAACGGCATTGTGCCCTGACGTATATATACTGACTATAGAACGAGGCACAGATTATAGTGGCCTTATTAATCTGTTAAAATACAAAAGTGAATTATGATGACGCGAGTGCATGATTTTTATTTAATTCTCGACGAGTAGCATATTTTTGTCCACCTCAGTGAGGCATATCAATTTGATTATGTTTGAAGTACTGTAAATTATAACTACATTCAAATCCAATTTGAATATAACGGAAATGATTTTTCCACATAGACACCATACTGTAAACCCCATAGACACCATAATTTGACACAGTTATTGATTTTTTTTTAATGCTGACCTATTCCATAATAAAGTCTACAGAGAATTGGCCTAATTTGTCCTTAACAGCCCAAATTTTGTCTGACACATTAAAAATGTAATAGCGCAATAGCGTACGTATCGTTTTCAGAAATGCAGATGGACATTCCAAGTAAACATCCATAGGGTTTTAAAATACAAGGTCAAATTCAAAGTCTATATTTCACTTGATTAAAGGTGCGTTAAGAGAAATTGACCAGCGTAGTGGGCGTAGCTTGCTAGAAACGTTATATTTGCTTGTTTAATGAAAGTCGAATTCATAACGTTATATTATAACATAATCGTTTCTCTTTAGGGGTGAAAAGATCTGACGAATTTACCTTCTAATGGACCACAATTGAGGTACTCGTTCAAACTCAGTTTCTTTCTTTTGGATTAATTTATCTTTTATTGGCCATTATTCTTTTCTGATGCGTGTGCAAATTTTGAATATAAAAATTCAAATAAATATGTTCGATTCTTATTCATGATTCCTAATTCTTTAATGTAAACTCATTCACATTCTGGAATGGATAACAAATTTATATTACCTTGTAATCATCGTCGTTGAGTTCCACAAAAGCTCATGCATGCAGTTCATTCATGTATATTTTTGTCTCTGACATCTTGTAACCTTCAGTGGTTTCTAAATTCGGCCTAAACTATAGTTTGACATCGAAAAGCGCGCATGTAATTTGTCAAAAATATGTTTTTTCGAAAAGAATATGAATACACATACATATGTTTTAAAACATAAATCTATTTCTAGAAGCTTCAAATGTAATACTTTAAAATAACAAGTAATCCCGCTTAGTAGTGTTTCAGTTGTGTTAAACAGGGTACCGCAATGCAATAGCAAACTATTTTTAAGCGAGTAAAATGAATTTTACATTACAATTTACAAACTTTAAACTTGCATGATTGCTAATTTGTTTTATCGACTGACTTCACGTTTGGTATCCGAGGGACAATATTTCGTTAATTTCGAATATAATATCAAAATTAGACCTTCGCATTGAAAATTTTAATATTTGGTACATTTTCTACCTGTAGGCGATTCTCTAATAAACTTTTAAGTATAAAATTATTAAATAGACGTTATTACTAATCGACTGGCACTAATCACATTTATATGGTGTGTTCTCTTATCTTTTTTACGTTTGTACATGCCAATTAAACGAAACGTATGTTGTTTAATCTTCTCTGATATAAAAACTAATGTGAAACTACAACCAGATTTCAAGCATATGCTTTACTAATATGGGATTTCGATTTCTGAATAAAAACAATAGTTCATATTTAATTTTTTAAAAACAATACATTTAAAAACAATAGTTCTTATTTAATATCTGGCAATCTTATTTTTTAGTCATAGTCCTATCCCCAGTACCAATCCTATGTAGGCAATTTGAATATTATATGATATAACTAAGAATTATTTTCATTATACCAATAAATGCGAAAAAAAAAGAGACTATGATTATGCGAGCTACGCGTACTGAAATAAGATGGGGAAATACAACCACCAAAAGCGTTTATTTGTAATAATTTTATTGCATGAGCGTCTATAACGAAAATAGACTGCTCAAAATAATTAGGGGAGCACATGGTTTTAACGAAATTACACAAATACTTACACCAATAAAAACTTAAATTATAACATCCATAATTTAAAGCATAGCAGATAACAGAAAAATAAAACTTCATATGCAAATCAAAGTTCATGACGTCAAAAACCAGAAACATTAGATAAGTGAAGAAATCAGGATTTCGCAGAAATGTCTGTTTCACTGTCTCAGTTGCGAAATTCAATTGCTCAGCTTTTGTTTTGAGAAAAGGGTGATTTGAAAATGTCACAACAACGTGATTTACCGGAATCCATGGTTTGGCGTATTAGAGATAGACTTGAATCTGGGCAAACACAACGAAGTGTAGCGGACGCTGTTGGAGTTGAAAGAAATGTCCTTGCAAGGCTGTGGAATCGATTCCAAGAAACAGAAAATGTTAGATGTCGACCAGGGAAAGTTCGACCACTTGCACCACAACAACATATGACCGATATAGCCTGTTAACATCTCGTCGAGACAGAAAAGGGGTTGATCCTCAGTTGCAAAAACGGTAGCTCTTGACAAAACGATAAAAGGTGTCCAGCCAAACAGTGCGAAATATGCTTCATAAGGGTGGTCTCTGTGCACGTAGGCCAATGATCTGTATTCTGTTGACCACAACCACTGTGCGGCCCGATGAAATTGGGCTGCTGAACATCAAGATTGAAGGGAATGGATTGGAGTCAAATGCTGCTTCCCTATTCAGTCTGGAGTGTGACACTCGACGTGTGTTTGTATGTAGAGAAAGGGGCACTCAAAATAACCCCAAATTTGTTCTTAAAAGATCACATTATAGACGAAATGAGTTGATGGTATAAGCTGGAGTCAGCATAGGTGGACGTACGGACCTGCATATCATTTGGAATAACACTTTGACGGCCCAAAGGTATACAGACGAGATACTGAGACCTCTTGTCATACCTTACGCTTCACCCATGGTGATTCCTTTATTTTCATTCATGATAATGCCTGAGCGGATACAGCTCGTCTGTTGGAGAACATGGTTGAAACTTAAACAATACTGCGTATGGAATTGCCAGCATGCTTTCCTGACCTAAATCAGATCGAGCATGTTTGGGACACACTCGGACGATGCATTTTAGCAAGACGAAGGCTTTCGTTTATTGTCTGGGACAAGGAGATTGCAATTCTTTAAGATTGCAACAAAGTCTTATCGGTAACCTCATCACATCCATGGAAAACAGGTGTGCAGCAGTCTTAGCTGTTAGAGGGGACCACACGCCGTATTAAACAACTTGCATCATTACTAAACAACACTTTTTTTTGTAATTTACATGTAACCAAATTGTTGCCCTAAACCATCTTTTCATGCTCTTTCCACCCTTTCAAAGAATTAAAGCTCCCTTACAATTTTTTTCGCGTCTTATTTTCTGTATTGCGCATTGATACACGTGTACTCTCCATTTTATACCCATGCATGGCTGTCTCGCAAGGTTCTCTTCCTTTATTTGCTTGCTCCCTTAATTTGTTTAAGTGGTGTATTTAAATTCATCCACAGAAAATAATATGTATTACTGAAATAATATGCGAGATTATTATTCTTGTAAAAACAGCTTGACATCGTTGCAAGACATATTTGACTGCATGACGAATTTAAAAAAAAAAAAAAAGCTTCATATGAATAAAAAATTTGTAAAATTTTTCTGATACAAACCTACGATTTTTTGTGGCTCTTTTGATAATAAAGACTGTGTAACTGTGAGTTCACACACTAATATTTTTAATGAACGTGGTTCATTTTATGGAAAAATTAATGCATTCCATCTATATTAAAAACAGAAAGTTTCGCTCTCTCTCTCTGTCTGTGTGTGTGCGATGGCTATGGAAAATCTGGCTCACCTAGAAGTCTGAAAATTTGGATTTAGGTAGTCCAAGGCTGGTCCTGCTGCAAATGAAGCTCAGAACGGCAATATTTGGATAATTAGAGTTGATATTAATTAAAAACTCCTCATTTGCTCACCTCTTTCTTTTCGAGTCGGCGGAGGTGACAGCGCATGCCCCGAACCTGATTTACCCAGTGGAGAATAATGAAGAACCATTTGAATAAAGATTACGTTTATTGCGCCATTCTATTTTCACTATTATGGACAAAACCATTCGGTTTATTTAAAAACGAAAAACGTTTCCTAAAAGATCGCTCTCTTATGTCTGAAATTTCGCAATCAATTCGAAAAAAATTATATTAACTTTTTTAAAAGGACATTTCTCTAGAGTAGATGTTTTTCCCCTTACAGCAACACCACTCAAAAGCGCAGTGTTTGAGATACAGACGAAACAAAAATTTGCTCTTAAAGCCGAAACCTTCTTATAGTAGTGGGTTTAATTGGTTTTAAAAAAATACCACTCTTTCAAAAACACCGGCGAACGCTGGCAATTTGCGCTTACCGAGACAATTTTTTTACTTACGCTAAAATGAACTAAACATTTGTATTTCGACACAATATTTTTAGAGCATATCGGTATACCGGATGTACATACCTAAAACAGTTTTGAAGCGTTCGGACGAGAAGAAATATTAAAAAAAAATAAAATCTGAGAAATTTATAACGAAACAGCAAAATAACGGGATGTTTCTGCACGGCCACGCTCGGCTTCGGAAAAGTTTTAACTATATAATATGCATATATTTTTACCCGATTTTGTGAAGGACTTTGAAAAAAGTTATATTTATAAACTGCTAAAATTTGAGATATTTCGGATAAAGAAGACTATTTTTTAGGGTTTCGTTCATCTCACGAAACCCTATTACTCCCGCTCCATTGTCTCTCCGTCACATAGCCATTCTCAGAAACTATGTAACTTAGAGTTGAAACTTTGTGTATAAATCTGAATATGAACTATAAAGAGCTCAAAATATTAAAATTTGAAAAATTCGTATTATTTTAATAAATAGAGATAAAAAACCAAAATTTTAACAGCCTTTTCCTATTAAATTTAAACATTTTTCGTTATAGCAGATGCCAAAAATTAAAAATCCACGATGAAATTCTTTCTACAATAATTAATTTTCTATCAGACGATTTCCCCGTGAAAAATGAAAATAAAATAAAATGTTTCACCAATTGAAAAAAAAATAATATGAAACAAAATTGATTGACGTCATAGTGGTAATAAAACAGAAAAATTTCTCAATAATACAAGGAGTATGTGTATGTACACAAAACAGATTAATATCACGTCATCAGAGAATTAAAAAGAAAATCTGACGTCATATCGGAAGTTTAAAGGATTTTTCAAATGTTTCAGAATAATACAAAGCTAGTATCAATATGAGTTATAGAGAATAGTAAATATACGAGTTTGAGGAACGTATTGAATCATGATAAAAACCCGATTATGGAAATATTCGCATATTTTAACATTTTGAAGTTGTACAACATGTTTAATTTTGAATTTAATTTTTTTTAAATATCGCATTTAGTCCACATGACAGATATTATTATGACAGAATATAATAGCGTGCTTCGCCCGCTATCGGGCTGGTTTAGATATTCGAAAAAACAAGAAAAATAGACCGGTAAATTTTTACTTTATAAGAAACATGACTTTTTTTTGTTTTGGTTTCTAAATAAAATTAATTTGGATTTATTAAAGAAAGGATAAAGTGTTTTGAAAGGAATATTAAACGAAACCCTTTGAGCAATCTTCGATCACACTTACCCACTTGTTTATTATTTTAACGGACTCGAAGCAAAAAAAAAAAATAAATAAATAAAAAAAAAATTAAAAAAAATTAAAAAAAGTGAGAATAAAACATATTTATTTTGCAACCAGATAACAATATTTCTTACGTAATTTTTACACGGGCCGTAAAGCAAACTTATTTATAAGAATTGACGATTTCAAAAAGTTTAACAATTTTTTTAAACTATGAAACGACTCTACGTGAAAAAAAGAAAAAAATATTTTCTTACGAGCACTTTTATCACTAATTATTAGTATGTTTTTCGTATTTTGTCATTAAAAATATAAATTCATACGAAATCGGATTTAAGATATAAAATAATAGAAATTTGAGGTTTGTTTAAGGTTATTTATTATCACGACTCGGGCAATGTCGTGAGAGTCAGCTAGTAATTCTTATATTTTTTAACATGAATTTATTAACAATTTTAGTAAATAGTAAAAAAGACTGGTATATGTTTAGGTTTATTTTTTGCATGTCTTTAAAAAAGTAATAAAAATTCACACGTATGATTTTTTGGTAAGATATAAATTTGTCACATACATTTATTATTAGGCTCCTGCAACTTTGAACTATTCCAACTGTATAAAGGTTTAAGATAAGTATATAAAGTACATCTTTTTGCTGACTGCTTTGCTACAAGGAACTAAAATATGGTGCGCAAAATTGGTGTTACTATTTGAAAATTCAAATTTCGTACAAATTGTACTATGTAGACGAATGTGAAACATTATTTATCCCCAGTATTAATTAGTGGACATTATTTTGAGGGGATTGATATCTAAGGATTATTTTACGATTATTTTAACAGAATTACTGTTGAGCGATCACTTTTTTTCCGCACTCCGAATCTGTTGCTAAAACTAGGAACACCAAATTCAGTGGATGCGCGTAAATTTTATAATTAAATGTATCGTATATGAAACATTTCGTTGTCTTAAAAATATTAACAACTAAAATTGCTGTTGTGGTCAGACTCTTTTCCTTAACGAGCATCAGAAAGCATTTGAAAGTAGTAAAAATAACATGAATCGTCAACAGAAATATTCAAATCTTTTGATAGCAATTTTGTTTTTAACAGTTTCTAAAACTGTTGAAAAGTGTTTATGATTTCGGTTTGTGTGACCGCCTCTCTGTCTCTCTGTCTGTCTGTCAGTACACTCTAACCCACGTAAATATATTCGGATTTCTCGATAATGATATGTATTTTTACCATGTCATTTATAGTTATTTTATAGATACATTTAAAATAAAACCGTTATATTATGGTCTATGAGGAAAAATAATTTGTAATGCATTTTAATGATTTTGCACCATTTAAAACATACTGAAATTGACATGCATCACTGAGGTGCATTATAAGATGCTTACTATAGAATAAGCTTTAATTTGTCGTTCATTTACAGGGATACACTAGTTACAGTGCGATCTAGAAATAATAACTGCTGGAAGTGCATTTTCAGTTGTAGTATGCGTTTTCAAATTTAACTATTTTTTCGCATATTACTTGGTGTGTATAAATTCTACAGATCCTGTATATACAGGGCAGCACAAAAGAATTCGGATATTCTTTCCGACTATATTTTCAAATGTGTATACATGTTCCAAATTTTTTACTTAAATCTTTCACTTTATTAAACGGTGTTGCTACCGTATTCTAAACATGTTGGAAAGTATTCCAAAAACTACGCTTGATACATAATTTTGCATCCTTGTTTAAATATAAATATAACGTGAAATAGATTTATAAGTATTTTGAAATAGAGCCATAAGGATTTTAAAATTGATTTAAAATGATTTTGAAATATCTAGAAAGTATGTTATCTACAAAAAAAAATTTGCACAATGAATGTCACAAATACAACTTGTTTGAAATTTTTTTTAAAAAGAGAAGAGATAGAATACATCTAAGTAAGCATAAACCACGAATTTCTCTTTGATCGAAACAACTGTGGAGAAGCACAGTATGATACTTTCGAATCGTGGACGAATATCTATTTTCTAAATAATATATGATTCCTGGCACAGCTTTTGTTAAACAAATTGATAATGCGGTTGACATTTACAAGACGAAATCAAGAAATCGAAATTTTAGTTTTCCTAACTTCACCACTAACTCTGTTCAGGAGAAGAAAGGAGTTGCCTTCGAAAGGTTGAGTGTATTTCTTTAAGTGGGATTGCGTTAGAAGTTAGCAGATCTTTACAATAAAATTTTATAAAAAGAAATTTACTAAGATTCAATTATGCTAATCTTTATGGAACGGCTATATTATATATACTTCTTAAGGCTGTTCACAAATCCGAACAGGCTACTTTCTGACACTTTTTTTAATTCGCATTTGTTCGCAAATGCATGAAATTGGAAGGTGTTCTTATTCAGACACTATGTAATCGAAACACGTTATCTATTTTTTGGTAAATGCAGAAGATCTTCCAGAAAATACTGTTAAAGTCGGCGTTTTGAACTGAATTCCCAACACTGCAGTACAAGTAGCGCGAAAAACGTGTCGTCACGTATACAGAATCGCTTATAACTCGATAAGTAAAATATTTATCAAAAAACGGAAATTTCATTTCGATTCCAAATCGCTTCCGTAGTCAGGCTTGCCAATTGTATGCTTTTGCGTTTAAAAATGAGTCAGAAATTGTGTCAGAAAATTTCGTGTTATTGATCTATCAAGTCATTTGAGAACCACCTTCAATTTTTTTTTTTAATTTTTTTCAAAACATTTTTTTTTATCATTTGTGTTTTCTGATGTTGTAATTTTAATTTGTGTTTTCGTTTTATAATAGTATTACACACAAAAAATCTTGATCAATCGTTTGCTAGAAATTAAAATATAAACATGCCCTTTAAAGCAATCAGAAAACCTTCCCTGTTTTCTCACAAATTTTGTTACAATCATGCATTAAAAATGAATTATGCATTTGAAGATGCGTCCTAACAATCTTTAACGTTTGTTGCAAGAGTTTAGAAAGACTCTTTTAATAAGCAGGTTTAAAATATGCATTCTTGTACTTTGAATAAATAGCTGATATTAAAAGAATTGGTTTCTGAAATTAGATTTCATAAAACTCAACAAAATGCAACTAATATCTAGTTCACATCATCTGTTTGACAACCTTATATGAAAAATTAAAGAACAAAAGCTTGCTTAGTAGGAATCTGAATTTACATTTTATCTTTAATCAAATTTAGTATAGTGCTTTGTTAAACAGGTTCTAGATTAAGATAAACGTGTGAAGTTATCGTAAATATAAACATGGATATTTGCTTATAAATCTTGCTTACATTGATGCAGGAAATTTGTTTTCTAAAATGAAATGTTAAATGAATGTACTTATTATTTAAACATTCGTATAATGATAAAAGTGTAGATATAATGTTTGTACACCACGCATTTAACTTGTTTCACAAATTCCACACTACATTAAATTATAAGTTTAATGCGATAATTTCATAATTAATTATTCTAAGCTAAATATAGGCTTTAGTATACATTCTGAAGACTAATATTTTATCCCAAATATTTAGCTTAATTAAAATATTCTTGCATATTTCCTTTAATAGCTATACAGATAGTCTCAAAACATTTAGCCCCTCACTCAACGAATGTGTTTATATAGAGTTTGTGCAATCCTCAGTTTTTTCTACCAGTAATTTTGTATCAATGCTTTTCTGTTATTTAATCACAGAAATTCTGTGGTTAAATTAGATAAATATTGTCGGATGGAATATACATTTTTCTCTTGCTGAAAGATTAAAAATTATGTAGGGGACGCTCGCTACGAAGTAGTTAATACAAAATAATACGAAGTACACAAGAATACAAAGTACACAATAATAGAAGTAATGATGCGTGTCGAAACAAACATTTTTTGTAGAGGAATCCTGGGTAGCATTACATTGATACAGTCAAAAATACAGAATGGCTTACTGCAAGTATAAGCCTGATTTTCTTTCAGAAATTTACTAAAATGAGGGTATGACATTGTGTTCTTTCTGTCAAATGTGATTATATCAGAAGTAGTGCAGATAATTCTCATGTCAAATAATGGGCCGCCAAAATCCTATTTTTAACATGCTCGTCATCAAGATAGAATTCATTATGCCAAAGAATATGGTACTGTTGTTGATTAATACCTCCCCCCATTGTCACATAGCTATATGAATATTTCTCCATATAACGCCTTATATGCATGACGTACACTATTATAAATGCTTTAATAAAATAATAATTTTACATGGAATTATGTATAGATTTTCAAAGAGAAACAAAAGTGTTCTTTGATGTATTACTAGAATCCCTCTTTAGAATTTATTTTCACCTACTTTTGCGCAAACAATATTCATCTAGACGCTTCAAAATGTAAGAAAGTAACTACAAATACATAGGTAATCAGATGCTGTATTGCAGCGTACAAAAGCCCTTTCAAAATGCGATCACATTTCTCACAAAACAAAATAAGTTCGTTGAAATTTTCATTAAAATATTTTTATTGTTCTTAAACATATGAATGAATCCTAGTTCGGTTTTGAGTAAAATAACCCCTTATTTTATCAAGATTGCTAACCTTGTTTCCTGCTAAAAATCTGTTTAACATGATATGTTTTGTCACACAAGATAATTTCTTGAATCCGTTTTAAAACGGCCTGTGTAATATTAATAAAACACTAAAATATGCTGATTTTTTTTTTGAAAAATTACATAATCGAGAAAGAAAGAGAAAAGAAATATTACATTAAAAAAGGAGGTTTAATTTATTTTATTTAAAAGTAAAATATCCTTCCACAGAATGATATTTTAACAAAGAGTTTAACTATAAGTAGAGATATATGTCTTCTATCTTTTACTTTTTATGAATGGTAAAATAGAAATTTTCAGTACATTTTTAGTAATGCAACACCTGGAAATGCAAAAGAATATTTTATTCTAAACTTATTTATGTATGTGTGAAATTTCGGTATTTGCGAGTTTTTAAAGGAAAAGTCAATTATGCAACAAGTTGTTTTATAATCCTTTAAATCGAAAAAAATAAATTTGAAATATTCAGTAATAGTGTTTTTTACTATTTGAAAATATGGTCAATAAAAAATGTTATGTAACTCTACATTCTACACAATCTTTTGTATATGGAAAAATTCTGATATTTTTCTCGGAAGGAACTTCAATAAGAAACAGTAAAAATAATAATAAAGGAAAAGCTTTAGATGTGTCAGATTATAAATCAGACGTATTCAGCTTAGTGTCTGACATTTCAAAAGTTAAGACACTCTCTTGACAGTATTTGGATATTTTATTCTATGAATGCATTTTTAAGAATTGAGATTATTTATAATATAAAACGAGTAAATTTATTTTGAGAAAACCCTGAGAATAATCTTGTTATTTTGAACAAAAATAGTTTTCTCTTCCATTAAATATAGATTTTTTTATGTAAAACACTAGAGACTCGTACCAGCTTCGCGCGGGTGGATAAAATGACATCTAAAATATAAGGTAGGTAATTAAAAAAAATGTTCTAAATCGGATAAAAGCGGAAGTGAGAAAAAATTGCAGTACTTAAAAATTTTGAACTTTAAATAAAAGTTTGTAAAAGTGTGATGATAAATTATTTTGGTTTATTTACATATTGAAAATAATAAATTTATTTTAATATAGAAGAGCCGAGTTCACCCGAGTTCACCATGGCCTTCCGGATAACATAAGTAAAGATTTAAATATCCTAACATTACGCCGATCAAAATAACGCCTGCGTGTCCATAAACCTTCAAAATGACAATCAGAAAAAACGTATGTTATTTTGACGCAATCACACTAAATCCTTCAGCTTTATAAATGATTTATTTTTTTCCTTTTATAAATGTTTTTTGCAAAATATCTAATCAAAAATCAGCGATAGTTCTCTAAGTCATCTAATCTTCCATAATCAGGTTCATATACAATGTTTGAAACCCTTAGTGGGTGAATTTCTAAAATCGCTGAATTACGTGTTTAACTACTTTTTTAGCTGATTTGTTATCCTGAATTTCATGCTCCTACATAAAAGAGCTGATGAGATATAACGAAATGACCTAAAACGTTCGACCCTCCCCTTTTAACCCCCTTAGAGGGTGAATTTCTAAAATCACTGAAATACGTGTTGAGCCATTTTTTAGTAGATTTGTTATTCTGAATTTCATGCTTCTACCTAAAACTGCTGGTGACATATGGCAAAATCACATAAAACGTTCGATCCCCTCCATTTAACCCCCTTAGGGGATGAATTTCTAAAATTGCTGAAACAAGCGTTTAACCATTTTTTAGTAGTTATGTTATCCTGAGATTCATAATCATATATAACTGATCATATATACTGCTGCTGATATATGGCGAAATAACATAAAACGTCCGAACCTTCTTTTAACACCCTTTGGAGGGAAAAATCCTTTCTTAACCTTTTCTCAAAAATCCTTTCTTATTGCTTGCCTAGGTCATAACAGCAATCTACTCTCCAAATTTCGTGATCCTGACTTCAGTCGTTTCAGCTGGGCGTTGATGAGTCAGTCAGTCAGTCAGTCAGGCGTTCTATCTTTACATAATAGTATAGATAACTAATATAATTTCGTTGTAGTCCTATCTCGATTAAGTTGCTTAACGCTGTTGTAAAGAAAAACATTTAAAGTTAGTTAAATAAGAAATTTTATCTTAATATCGAAACTGAAATTCTTGAAAAATATCGAATACATAGTATGCCACTATTACAAAGAAATTACAGTTTACTGACAACTCATGGATAAGTGTCGAAAATAGGCAAAAGTTCTTAACTTACATTTTTCATGCTTACACATTCTACGACCTTATTGGTTGGTGCCTGGTATATTTATGGGTAAAGCTTAAAATTACCATTTGTAAATCCATGACAACGAATTTGGTCATCAAACTCCCACTTCACCATGCTCGTCATCAAGATAGAATTCGCTATGCCAAAGAATAGGATTATTTAGTTGATTAATACCATCTTCCCCTATTCTCTCATAGCTATATGAATAGTTCTACCTATAATTCCTTATATGCATGACATATACCATTATAAATGCTTTAAAAAAACCATAATTTCTCATGAAATCATGTATAGTTTTTCAAACAGAAAAAAAAAAATTCTTCAAAGTACTATCATAATCTCTGTTTAGATTTTATTCTCACCTCTCTTTTGGGTTCCTATAATCTACAAAAGCTAAAATATTTCCATACAATGAAATCAAACGTACGGATCCACATTATCGCGGATTTCACGGGATTAAAAAAAAGTTTGCGATAAAGATATTTTCAGACATCGAATTCTAATATTTAATAATAATAATAATAATAATAATAATAATAATAATAATAATAATAATAATAATAAAAACTTTAGAATTATACATACAAATTTAAAGATATGAAACACATTTTAATGGAAAATTGAAGGCACATTAATGTTTATTTTATTTTAAATATACATTGAAAAGTTTATTAAGAATTAATATATCATATTTAAAAAAAAAATAAAGGAAAGAATTATGGTATATTTTATTATGTAACGCCAACGAAGTTTTCAATAAATGTAATACGATCTTCTTTTCTTCTTCATAAAAGGAGTATCGAATACAGCAGACAATTTCGAGAGCAGACAATTATCGGCCCTCTTCGTCAAGTTATTAGCAGATGAAAGTAGTTTACCGATAGACGGAAACAGGTTTTGTAAGGAGATTTTTAATTATTTTATCTTTGTGAAGAGTGAAATGAGAGTGAATGCTAAGAATAAAAAATATTTCAGGAACATAGACGACCTGCACCTAACTCACAGGTGGGAGTGCGGTCGCATTTAAAATTGTTTAGATATGACCCGAAAGGGCCGAGTCCCGTTACAAGAAATCTATACTAATAAAAGAAGTTTCACTCTGTCGATATGTGTGTATGTGTATCTCTGTCTGTCGGCATTGGTTAGCGAAATTTACCGCATGTAGAAGTCTGCAAATTTGGTTATGGATTGTCAACGATAGGCCTCATGCACTTGCGGCTCAGATTTTTCATTTTGTGATAATTAGCTGAGATATTAATTAAAAACTGACATTAAATAGCACATAGAAAAAAATTGCAACGCAGGCACCACCAAACACCCAGAAAAAGGAATTGATTAAAACAACAAAATATGTTTTGTTGAGTACATTTTGGTTGTTTCAAGCAACATTTTTAGTTCAAGTAAAAAGTTGGTATTGTTGCATTGACAAAAAAAAAAAAAAAATTGTTAACACTCTTACAAAATTTTAACAAAATTTCATCAATTTTACTTGAATTAACAAAATCTGTTTTTTTTTTTACCATAATTTTTTAATTTGTAATTCCAGCAAAATTTTGTTGCTTTTACAAAATTTAAATTGTTGTGTAGTAGCCAAAACTCTCTCACGTAACTTGGTTTATTTGACTTATATAGAATTAAAGTATTAACATAATTTTTGGATAATTAAAACTTTTTTAATTGGGACGGACCAAGGGAGTTTTAAAAATCCCCCTATCCCATTTATTACTTTCTTCTATCTTTACAAGAAGAAAGTATTGGAGTCATGAAAATTTTCAACTTCCGGTTTTCGACGGATTTTAGAAGGTCCTGAACACGATTTGACTGTTTTTAGAAAATGACTGTCTATGACTCTGTCTGTCTGTATGTGACAAAAATTTTGAGGGTGCTCTATTTCAAAAACTAATGCACGAAAATTAATATAACTTTATATTTAGTTACTTCCTGATATAAATTGGTGCTGATTAGTTTTTGGCGTAAATCGCACAACATGTGGTGCTGCTATGTTGCAATTTTCGCGATTTCTGCAATAGATTCGCGATTTCTCAAGAACTAAATCACTGATTTACATCAAAATACAGATTGAGTTAGACCTTGACATAAATAGAAACTGATTACGTTTTGGTGTAAATAGCCCAACAGGTGGCGCTGCTATGTTATATTTTTCATGATTTTCACTATAACTAAATCTCAATAACTAATGCATGGATTAATTTTTAAATCATTTTCAGCAGTGATTTACGCCTGTAATTATTAAATAATAACCAGTGAATTTTTATCCTGCTTTTTTTTCAAGAGTAAACCGACAGAGTGAAAAATGTCCCAAGCCGGGAATTGTACCCGGGTCCTCAGAATAGCGCTCTGAGGCCCCAGCATACGGCAACACAGTTAATTTGTAATTAATTTTCTGCAGTGAATAATGCCTCTAATCCTTGAATAATAACTAGTGAATTTTTATCCAGCTTTTTACAGGCGTAATTCACTGCTGAAAATGAATTAAAAATTAACTACATGTTGCCGTATGCTGGGCTTTGTATTTTCGTCTCATGTTTACCGCAGAAATTTGCATGCTCATGCAGGGCCTGTTTACCGAATAGTCCCGAGAAGCCCGTGCTTACCCAAAGAAATACAAAGGTGCCCCCAAATTTACTTAAAAATAATAATAATAATCAGGGTAAAAAATGGACTTTTTCGTTACGAAATTTTTCTCTAAGAAGCTCGCTCTTTCTAAATTGTTGTTTACTCGAAATTTTGATGGTAAAATTTCAAATTGTTGCAGCATACCAAAAATGGATTTAGTAAATAACAAAGCAATTGGTAGAGGCGTGCCCCAGAGCAGTGTTGCTAGTGGGCTACTTTTTTTATATTCAGATTACTTTATTGGCACCACTTTTTTGAAATGCTATAATTCGCTTTGTTTTCGCCTTATTTAATCTGCCATTAAATAAGACAAATTTTACTTTCTCAAATAACTGGTGGCAATCAAGTAAACTGAATATAAAAAAAGTAGCCCACTGGGAACACTGTCCCAGAGTAACGTCGGACTTCCACTACTTTTATGTCTTAAGCGCGCCCTGTGCCCTTGATGACATTTTCATCTTGTGCTGCGGTCGCAGCCGGTCCGACATATATAAGAGTGAGAAATTTCGAGTGTGGATATCGTTCCTTCTGGCTCAGTGGTTAGAGTCTCAGATCGTTGTTCTGAGGACCCGGTTTCGATTACCAGCTTGGACATTGTTTAATCTGTAGGTTTACGCTTGAAAAAAAGCAGGATAAAAATTCGCTAGTTATTATTCAAGGATTACAGGCGTAATTCGCTGCTGAAAATGAATTAAAAATTACCTAAAAAATAGGTAAGTTTAGATTGGTTCTAATAGAAAAAATAATATTAAAGTAAATATTATAATTGTTTATGTAACAAAAAACTTTTGTTGTTAAAACAAATAATATTCTTAAAATTACACAAAACCATTTTTCTTGAAACAAAACTTTTTGTTGCCGAAACTGAAAAGAACTATTAAAGTAACAGATAATTATATTTATTTTGAGAAAACTTTCATCAAAAGAATTTTGTTGATTCAAGAATAATTGAAACATTTTTACTTGAATTAATATAACATTTTTTGTTAACGGTACACAATTTTTTGTTGGAATTGCAAAAAAAATCAACAATATTTTCTTGTTGATTCAAACAAATTTTCTATTGACCCATATTTAAACGGAAAGTTTTGTTGGGCCAACCAAATTTTTGTTGATACAACAAAACTTTTCTCTGGGTGTAGCAGTATCCAGTGGATCGCACATGCAGAGTGCGTAACGGAGAAGATACGAAAGCTGTTTCCCTGCATTTTGTTCTATTATCTTTGCAAATTTTCTATGGCCGCATCGTACAAAATACGAAAATAAGGTTGACATATTCTTAATTTTTGTACTTTTACGTTTTAAACACCGTATTCCGTTGGAAAAAATATTGTTCTTAATCATTTTAGAAATAATTTTCAACTATTCAAAAAGGTTTGATTTTGCAGTTGTTCTTTCGCCCTATCGCCGACGCTTTCGTTGGGCTCAATTTCAGAGATACCTATTTACAAAAAAAATACCGTCTTATAGCTGAAATTTTCTTATCTTCAAAAGTGTAATTAGTTTTAAAAAATACGAACTTTAACGCTTTCAAAAAAATTTGCGACTGCCAGTCACTTTATGCCTTTCGAAAACACTATTTTTTCTACGATAAAAAAGTACTTTGATATTTAGACACGCCCTTTTCATATCACTTTGTGACACTGGTTTTATAACATCTGTAAAAATATTGAAGCGTTCAGACTAGTAGAACTATTTAAAAAATAATAAAATCTGGAAAATATTTGATTGGAACGCGCAAACGCGGACAGTTTTAGCGCGGCTTTGCTCTACTTCTGCTCAGGTTTTCATGACTGAATATACATATTATTTCGCGAAATTTTTATGCGGCCATAGAAACAACTATATTTATAACCAAAGAAAAAATACAGCGTTTGGGCGGTAAGAACAATTTTGTTTTATGTTAAAAGACACGACTCAAAAACAACAACATCAAAAAAAGAAAGCGACAAGAAAACATTATATTCGTTTTACAACTATAGATATCAATATTTCTACACGAATTTTTTTCACGGCTTACATAATCGTCATATTTATAAGCAATGAAAATTTCAAACAGTTCTGACAATAAGTACTATTTTGTTTACTATTAATAGTTTTGACGCCATTGCTCTCATTTTAGGAACATTACTTTAATTTTTTTTCTAAAATTAGCGTTGTATATAATATTATTATTGATATAATATCTAAAGCGATTATTTGATATATTATTAAAGGTTCATGTTATTTGCATTTTGAATATACGAGATGACGTCTGTAATTTAAAAAATAAGTTTCATTTGGATCTTCTATTTTTTAAAACGTGTTGAAAAGACAAAATATAGCTTTTTTTGCCGCATTCGAAAGATACATTCTTTTAATAATAAGAATTGTATTTTGTAGTTAAAATATGTATTTTGAACAGTTATGTTTGCCATAATAATTTTATAAAACAACACCAATCAGGACTTAATAAGTAAAATCTATCAATCAGAATTACCGAAAGAAAAAGGTTTATTCCCAAAATGGGAGACTTGGCGCCTTCGTTAGTTTTCACAACGAATTGGAACACCCGAAATTCAGAACTCCCACTACGGTATTTTTATGAGACATGCTGCAACGTCCTTTATAAAAATTCATGGAAATGTTTCTTTTTCATTAAGAACAAAAATGCAACGTAATGCTGCATAAAATATGTTCAATCATTTTGCATGCAAAATAGTCAGAAAAAATGATGTAATAATAAAAAATAAAGAGATGGATCATGAAAACGCTTATGGATCTGGTAATTTTATATTTATTTTTAATGTAAATGCAGATGTTGAACTAACTTATATGAATTCTTTGTAAAATATCAGTTTGAAAATCATGTTATCCTACTTATAGCTAAAGAACTGAGAAATAAGTACCATGAATGCACGAAGGCATATGTACAAATCTTTGAACAAATACCTCCATTCGGCGCCATACCTGCCATTTTGGAAACATGCAGTTTCTCCTACATATTCGATTTTTTTTTCAAAGAAAAATTCAGACATTAAAGACTTCCTGTTCATAAAGAACAAAAACAACTGTTCCATAAATAAGCAGGTTAATATAGTATATAGCAACGCTTAAGGGGTGAAACAAACCAAAGTGAAAAAACAATAAAAAAATCTTCTTATAAGCGTTTTAGCACTAAATGTCAATATTCTTTCATGAATTCTTTACGCAGACTACGAAAACATAATGTTTTCTACTAATAGAAATTTTAGCGAGTTTGGACGATAATGAATTTTTTTTAAAAAACATCTAACGTACACGACGACCTTCCTACCTCCCTTTTTCTGGCGTACTTCACAATTACACATCGTTTCGCGAAATCAAAATGCAGAAAAGAAAAATATCAAATTACATATACGTTCATTTCTCTTTCAAACGTTGCACTTGCTCAAAAAAAATAAAGCAATTATAACCGTTTGAAAAAAAAAATCCAAAAGTCACTTTTCGATTTTTTTTTCGCGCATTAGCCCTTAGGATTAACATTACTCACATTTTACTAAAACAAAGTACACTTAATTTACACTGCTTACACATAAAAATTAACTGCTTTTGACAGTTAAATATCAGTTTAAATATTTTAATAAAATTAATTTTAGTATACAAAAAAAAAATAGTTGAATATATGTATAATAGCAGTGAACATTTATATAAAACAATCCTAATATATATTAATTTTACTTTATCTAATAGTGGTAATACATCCATTTATATCAGATAATGAGTACTTACATTAAGCGGAATCGAAATTATAATCATGAATATAAATTCTGAGATTTCCAATAAAACACAGTGTTAAAGAAATTATAATTATACAAAAATATTTACATTTATTTAGTTGCATACTTCGCACAGACTAAATGTAAGACATACATTCAATTCGGCAGTAAAAGTAACCTCTGTTAGTGAACGCTAGAGTAAAGTGTATACTACTCGACTAATTAATAGTAAATACCAATCACACATTAAACATAATAAATGATATTCTGTACCTCTGTAAAATATTGTTATTCATTATAATTGATATTTAATTGTAAATATATACATATAAAAGCCAAAATTTGTGTGACTGTTGTGTATGCATACAAATGTACAATTTTTTACCAGTTTTCACGAAACGTTACAGACATAGGTTTTAGAACGTGGCAAAGAATACTGGCTACTTTACAAATTTCACAAACCCACTCTTTATCTCTTTTGTCAATCTCCTGGTATAATATATGTTTATTAAAATAAATCTCTCTTTTTTTTTCTTTAAGATTTAAATCCAAATTTTCTTTCCTATTGCCGTACCTTAAGAAACTGTACAAGCTATTAAAAGTGATAAAAATGTATGAAAAAAATATTCACATATATGGCTTTTTTTTTAAATTACGCTAAACATATTTAAGATGTGTAAGTTATTTTAATAATACAATAGAAAGTCGTCCTTTTGACGCTCGTACTTCCCACTGTGACGTCAGACAAATATTCCTCATTAATGTAGCATTTCATATATTTTGGCAGAGACACGAGATGTTACATTTAATATAGATATTTATAGCTTCATTTAATATCTTTTTAATTAACTAGCGAATTGGATTACTTTTACAGAAAAATGTTTTCTTGGTGTGATTTTTTACACAATGAATTTTTCAAATGAATATTGATAAAATTTCTTTTATTAAATTCATGATTTTTAAACTAATTTTACGCTTTTATGTTTTAGTGATCCGATTTCAATCTTTATACAAAGTGTATTGCATCTACGCCTTTTTTCCAAAAACGTTATTTGGCAGTAGAAATTTGTTTCTAAATATTGATCATTATCAAAGACACATCGTGACACATCAAGACGTGAAACATTATCTTCTCTCACTAATGTAATTGCTCTATTAGGCGTTTTTGGACACAAAGTACAGAAGGCTGTTTTATACTGTTTGTCGTATAACCAGTTTATGAGGGTGAACTACACAGCGTCCCTTATAGTGATTGTCGTTATAATGATTTATGAGACGCGAATCATACAAAACCCCATTTTTGTGATCGCCGTGTTCTTTAGGATATTACTTTTTTGTTTATTTTTCACATAAGGTTCCTAATATTAGAATGAGCAACGACGGGAGGTCTTTTGCTAGGTCTCCTGCGATACGAAAATAAATAATAATTTTAGTTTTTATTCAAAACAATATATAGTATGGATTTTATTTGTAGAAACTAAAAAGTTCTGAAGTTTACTGAAGTTGTTCGGTGAAAAATTGTTACTTAAAATACTAACTCGTTTCAAAGATTTAAATGTTAAAAACTTACAGAGGCTTACGGTAGAACAATTAAATTTCAAATGTTATTTTATAACTTAATTAAATTTTACAAAATGCAAAGTAACAAAACTATGACAAAAATATATTCTTCACTTAATAAATGTATTAAAACAAAAAAATCTTCACATTATTTTAAGAAACAGCAAGAAAGTGTAAAATTTCAATAAAACAAAAAAAAAAAATGTACAAGGAGGATACAATTAAAATTTTATTATTTTATATCAATAAATTATTTTCTAAAAACAAATTCTAGTCATCTGTAAGTCATATTTTCATCTTTCCTATTTACTAAACTTACGTCATTTATACTCCAAAACAATTAACGTATAACAAATAATATTTTCTATTATTTTACAACGTAATTAACTCTTTGAAAAAAACGTAACAAAAGTATCTAATATGTAAGGTTGCGTTCTTCTAAATTAATAGAATCCTTCATTTAAAAGAATGTATTTTTATTTAAACGAAATAAATATAAAAATAAAAATAGTTATAAAAAACACTATTTTATAAGCATTCAATGTTTAACCTGCAAATCAGGCCTAATTTCATATCTGCAATACATGTTTTCCGAAAAATATTCCGTTTCAGTACGTAATTTGTCGTGGGTACCGAATTAATTCGAATTCGATTATGGAAAATTCACCACTTTTTTTTTTTACGTTTGTTAGAAAGCAGGACCATTCGAATTTATTTTTAAAAATTCTATAATTTTTGCTGCGTTTCCTTTTTAAGATATGGCCAGGAAAGGAAAAAAAAAACATTATTTAAATTGTCGATTCAAGATTTTTAAATTGTTTTCTTAACTTGTAATCAAAATTTAATTAATATGAAACTATTAAATGATAAAAGATTATATATTTTTCAATTGATTACACACTTTATTTTATTTTCATTTTCTTCTTTTTAGTTTTTAAAATATTTTGTAATTGCAGATTTACAAAGAGTTGGCCTATTTTGTTGAGAGTGGTTTGCCATATAATTAAAGTCATTGTTGTTGTAAACTTGTATAAAATTGCAACTATAAAGAATATAAATTACCACTTGTGGCGGGCGAAAGAAAAAAAACCTTAATATTAAGTATACATTTTTCTAAAACTCATTTGATCTGATGGAGTCAAATATGGTAACAAAAGTGTGTGTTAGTATTAGAAAAATCCAATTGCATACAATGTTTTAATATGTAGACGGACCCTGTTTCAAAAATTCATTCATATTCGAAAAGGAGATATAATTTCCGATTGAATGGCACATTTCCTATCTCACTGCGATAGTTCGATGAGAGAATAGTATGCGGGTTTCTTTTTTCTTTTTTTTTTTTGACTTAACATTAAAACATAAACCTTTCAAAATTCTTATTAAAGCTTCCTTAAGTGTTACATTTATTCAAATTCAAAGAATTTAAATATATTATGTATTTTACTTTATGAAATGAAAGTTTAATATTTCAAACTGATTTCTACAGAATAAGTTTCAAGAGAAAATATTTTAGTGAAAGAACGTCCAAAATTTATTGGTACTATATGCATTTACTGCACGTCCTATGTTATACAACGTGGATACATTCACTATTAAACGACGGTGATGAATTCAATACTAAGCAGCATCCATGTTTTCAACAGAAAATTGCATCAACAGTTATTCTCTTTAATAGCAAATCTATTGATGTTGTATTATGTATTATGAATAGCTTTTATCAATGAATCAGCTTCTTCCAGATTTAGTTTAAGTGTACAAGATGTGTATAATATCTGTGCTATTCAAAAATATTACTCTTTTGAAATACCATCTTCTTTCTATGGAGTTTTTCAATTGAAATCTCAAAAACATTTTGTATAGACCCACATGCGACTTTATACATATATATTATATTATTTATTATTATTTTTTTTTTTTTTTGCTTTATTGCATATATGAGAATTTTGTTCAGAAAGCTGTGTTACAATCAAGCAATTTCAATATGATTAATAATATGTGAGATGAAATATATATAAAACTTATGAAATATATATATGAAATGTAAGAAATATAAATGACACTTTAATGCACTTTCTGGTATAACAATAAAATGGTTTATGAAAGGAAATCGAAATGGCAGATTCAAATAATCTTTATTATGGATTTAGATTGTAATATTAACTTTAATAAAATTCGTTAAAGTATATACATTCACATGGTGATCTTGTCGTTATTTCCATGAAATTGTGTAGTTAATACATGAAGAAATTTTAATTTTCCAAGCTCAATTTATGTATGTAAAAGAAGAATAGTGTCTGTCATTAATGAGAGTACAGACGGAAAACATAACAGATTTAAATAATAATTCTTAGGCTTTAATCTATGTTTGAAGCCATATTTCCTTAATATTCATAATAATTGTGACAGGATGTCTGAATACATTTTTTAATAATATTATAGTAGACAAAGGAGTTTTACGGATTTGGCGTCCGGTCTAGTTGTTCCGAATCGTTAATATTTGCGTGTGAACGAGAAATCTATTCTGTCTATGTTTACGTTTTTCAAAGGATCTTTGGAAATTTGATTGTCATGATTTTTTTTCAAATACACTTTAATTAAGTGACTGTGGTTGTGCAATAGCTATACAGGGGATTCGTTACCGCGTGACAACTTCTGGAAGGGGTAGGCTAGTAAAAAATGAAGCACAATCAGATAGCAATGCAGGATCCGAAACGCAATCATAACGCAATAAAAAGCAGGTTGTGGAGGAATCGGTAAAACGACTGTAATGCGAAACGTTTTCCTAATTCTGTTTTGGTCCCTCTGGGGTTATTTTCTGGTGTGAAATGAAAGTTCTGATGTACGAAAGACCAACGGACTGAGTACAAGATCTTGTCCTATGCATGAACGTAGCTTTCGCGACAATTTGAGATAAGCCTGTCATATTTCAAAAAGGCCCGATTCCATGCGATGCCGATAACAGGTTTATGATGCAGCCGATTGCCGGAAGTTCGAACACCTTCTTACTATCACAATTGATAGGTTTTTAGGAATAAAATAATGTTTTTCTAGTGTTCAATTCTAAGCACAGTAGTAAAAGAAAATGGCGTTGTGGACCTTACATTGCTACCTTATTCCGAATAATCTTTGAATAACTTATCTTTCTCAGAACGTTAAAGTACAGAATAACAAAGTAAATAGTGATATGTTATCGGGAAAGTTCTAGTTTACAATGGATCTCGCTTAAAGGTACTCTATCTCTAACCAATATCTATCGTGAAAATTTCCCGAGATGGAAGAAGTAAAGGTTTAAAGTAGCATGTGGACAGTACATTTTCTGCAAGGATGTGGGTATTGGTAAGATGTTGTGTTTTCATCTAATGAAAATATAGTTATTTGGGCTCACGAAGTGAAATCCACATAGGTGTATTTAACATTAAGTAAGGATTGTGTTTCAAAAAAGAGAAATGTTTTAGAGAAATTGTGAAATTGTTGTAGGATCTAAATTTTAACCAATCAGAAAGAAGACTTTTCATTTAGAGGTAAACTTGTCACTCCACTGCTCTTCCTCCTTTTAATATAACACACTGTTTTTGTTGTTAAGTTTGATATCATGTCCTCATTCGAAGTTAACCGCCTTGAAATTCCTGTTAGACTTGAAATGCCGGCGACCGAACAGATCTTGGCCTTTTGGACGGTTTTTCAGTGAGTTTAGTGGTGTGAAAAGTGTCAATGAATTTATATTTCATCTTGAAGAATATATAAACTATATAAGAATGTGACGAGAGAAACAAATATTGATCGTTGAAATAGTCATTAAAAGGGGATGCACTGCTATAGCTTGAGAATATTGGCAACTTTGTTATAACTGATCAATCAAAACGACATAAGCAAACATTTACGAAGTTAAAAAGGTCATTTTTGTGTATTGCAATAAAAGTACTTTGAGGTAAGAACTTTGCAATCTGCAGAATATATTTCAGAAAGCATTTCAATTTTACTTTTGAAAATTAGTGCTCACAAACAAACTGGGGATAGATTATCATTTGGATTATCTTCTCCACATTTTGTTGTCCTAAGTTAATACAAGACTATATTGAAAAGCATAAGCCAACAAAGTCTGCTGAGCTTCATGAATTATTGTTAAAATATGAAAGTAGACTCGACACTGATTGTGGTAGAGTATCGGACAGCCCAGAACAGAGATGGACTCGTAGTAATGAAATTAATTCTTCCTCCTCAAGTGACTTTATAAATGAAAACAATGGAAATTGTTTTCGAGGTGTAAATAGAGAGTTTTGAAGTGGCAATCGCAATGGGTATAGGAACGGTGGAAGTAGTCATTTTCAAAATGGTCGTATTATGGTTTTAATTCTAGAAGTGATTTGGGTAATTTTAGAGGAAATTTTTGAACTGATCGTAGAGGGGATGTCAAAAACACACAGTTATTTTGTAATGCATATAGTAAAAATAATATATCTGGGACATGCTTAGCCCGAAAATTTGTTTTTCCGATTCCGGAGAGGGATTGTGGCAGGATGCTTATCTACTCTATATAAGGGTACTCAAGCGGAAAAATGAGTTTTTATGATTTTGCGTGCGAGCTTGTTGTCCTGAATCAATAACATTTGCGAGTGAAGGAGAAATCTCTTGTACTTTTCTTTAAGTATGTTACGCTTAGTGCCTATGCATCGCCAAAAATTTGGTGGTCACTACTTTTATAAAAAGTTATGTTAATTAACTCTGGTTGTGTAATGGCTACATACAGTAAAGTGTAAGTGAACAGTTCACATTATAGTAGATCTCACTGCCTAAGAGGGACTGCTCAGACGAGGAGGTGAAGTATGTAGAGCATTGATGTCCCTCCCGGTAACTTTGTTGAAGTTATTTAAAATAATACAAAATCAGCAGAAGTTGAACCCGCCGACAAGCACGACAAGGGGGCGACGAAAAGCGCAATGACCTTGGGCCAGAAAAAAAATTAGACTTATACATACTAGGCCTTATTAGACTTATACAAAAGTGTCTGGCCCTTCTAGGTCAGTGATCTCCACGCAACAAGGGGCAGGGGATAGGAAAAAAATGAAGCAGATTCACATAACACATCCCATCTGCTGGAGCGCATAGCCCCACGCGACAGGTAGCGGAAGTGGAAAGTTGGGGTTTTGAGCTATACAATGAGAAAAACAATATTTCCTACATGGGCTTATTATAAAAACAGTCCTAGAAGACTGTGAATAAACTAAAATAAAATAAAAAATACGCCGAAGCAGTGTTTCCACGTGAGTTACTTGTAAGTGGATTAATGGAGACTGCAGACATTCCACTGGATCCCAAGAGGTAAGAATTGAGAGAGCCATTAAAAAGTAATAGATTTCTGCTGGTTAACGGAGGAGCTTGGTATGGGAAAGAATATTCTGGAGTCAAGAAGAAGGGGATAAGGGGGCTTTTTATGATGCCAAGCAGCAGATAGTGAACAATTGAATTAATAGGGCTCCGGTGATCCCAGAGCGCCACACTCTCAATTTTGGGTTGAGAAACGGTAGAACTATTTTAGATATGTACTAAAAGGACCGTGACCTGAAAGAAATTGCTTTTGTGTGTAGAAAAAGATTCAGGATTATTCTAGACACTTTAGGGATCAGTTTGTGGTTGTGTCGGCCATTGCTAGACGAATCCCAGTAAATTTGTCATTCGGGAAGAATCCTAGATTTAAGCACGCGCCGTACATGGGAGAGGGGAACTGGTAGAAAGATCTCCACAGCAGGGCGGGTGGTTGCCTCTTTCGAAAGGGAATCAGCAAGTTCGTTTCATTCAACGCCATTGTGAGCTGTGACGTGACATAGAGATACTTTTTTTAAGAAGGGGAGGAGGACGAGTTTGATTTGGAGGGCTAGTGGATGCTTAGTCCAGTGGGAAAAAATAGCGTGCAAGCTCTTAAAGCTATCGCTGAAAGCCAAAATTAGGGAGAAGAGGGGAGGCCGGCTAACCATTCCAAAGCTTTCAGAATAACATGGAAACCGAATTGTCATCACCAATTCTGTAACCCCACCGATGATTCTCGATGTCCCCTTCTATAGCTCAGAAGGCTGCAGCCACACTGGCTTCTTTTCGGGACACATCGGTATAAATTGACGGATGCCGGGAGGGAGTGTAACTGTGGTTGGCGGAATTAACATAAAGATGCGATGTTTCAACCGCCGGATGAAGACGCCAGCTGAAAGATAATCTAGATGTCTAGATGCAATGAAAACCTGCCGTGGAGTTTTCTCCGGGATCGACGCACAAAAACGTTTGCGTGGCACGTGGACAGTAGAAATTCTACAAAGCTGCGGGTATCTATAAGAAGCAGTATTTTTATCTTTTTAGAATAAAGTGTTATTTGGACTCACAGAGTCTGCTTATTTATTTAATATTTTGTAAGGGCTGTCTTTCTAGGAAAGCGAAGGATTTTAGAGACGTTGTAAACCTATTGTAGGACTTTTTTTAATGAACTGGAAAATAGATTTATTACGTTTAAAAACATACTTGTTATTCCACTGTTCTGCCTCTTTTTAAAGTAATTTAATAAATTGTTTTGTCGTCGAAATTAGTATCAGGACCCATTAGAAGTTCATAGCCCTGAAAGGCACGTTGCAAAGTTAGAAAAAAGTTAGGTAATAAGAGAGAAATAACAAAAAGAAGGCAAAACAATATAGTAATTGTTTGTTTAACAAAAAAATGATCTTGCAGAGTAAACTTTACATTCCAAGCATTTCACAAGGCTTCTAAATTTAAAAAAAAGTATATTAATAACAAATTTTATTGTTTAATTATTTTTTTTAATTTTACCAAAATCGTCTGTCTGTTAATCTACCTGAGTGTATGTGGACGGGAGAAGGTAAAATGAGACTGATCTTCAATCATTGATATAGCATTAAAACAAAAAAAAAAGTTAACCTATATGGGAATTATCCCAAATGCATTTAGAAAATATATATTAACTTAGCTTGTCAAATTAAACAAAGTATTTTTTTTTAGTTACAGAGGGTTAAAAGTAGATTTCTTGAATAATATAAAAACATTTATTTTAAAGTCTTAGAAATTAATATAAAACTATAGATATATGATTGTTTTAAAATATGAATATACGCACATTAAGAAGTGATTGAAATTAAGGACTAAATCTAACACGTTAAAGAGAAATGTATAATTACTACATGTTCACCTATAACAGGGGTGTCCAATCTTTTGGACTCCTAGGATTAGGGTTTGGGGAAAAATTTGTCTGAAGCCGCATAACTGAAAAACTTCTTTCTAATGCTCGAAAAAATTTAAAATTCATAAAATTCAAACTATCATAACTCTGTATGTCTTGTAATATAACAATGATATTCTTACTGTTTTATTTGTTAGACCCTGCAGAAGATTTTTCTAAAAATAACTTAAAAGAACGAGGGTTCTTATAAAAAATTAAACTTCGAAATTTTTAAAAATAACTATTTTGACATAAAGGGATTTTCGATAATGAAGGACAAGATTTGAAAGATTTTTTTAATTTGGAACTATACCTCTAAACCTCATGGCTTAGGAATTGGAACTATATCTCTAAACCTCATTGCTTAGGAATTAGATATTGGTCAACAATAAGAAGGAACATGCTGTATATAAGTTGATGCAAGCCTAAATATAATATGTCTATATGACTGTTTTTTCCTTGTATGATTTCTTTTTTGTATGTTATATAAATTATTACATTAATCATTTCATTACTATTTGTTCTTAACTATGTGTCACATTTTGCAACATCGAAATCCACTTGAATTTTCCCCTTACTTATATAATAGATATATTAGGAGAAAAGGAGAATTCATTTGATGATCTGATCCTCTGATAGTTGAATATCGCAATGAGATACGTTGACTGACACATTTTACTTCCTTCCTTTCAGCTTAGCATTGGAACTTATTGGTACTTATCAGTTTTCAGATTCTAAAGTGTGGAGATAGGCATTAATTTTAATCAGTGCTAATTGTATTTTATACAGAATAAGGCTGTTTTAATGCGATTATCTACACATCACATATAAAAGAGTCTCAAATAAAGTTTTATGGGCAATATGATAGCTTTAAATTAAATGATTCCATCGCATATAGTCTAATAATAAAAAAAATAAATGTATCATTTATAACATATCTTGTAAGCAATTGCTCTCGTTTTTTTAATATAAAATTAACTTATAATTTTTTCTATTTGAATTTGTTTTTGTATGAAATGTTTAGTAACTATTTCAGCTTCATCTCTTTCCTTTCTTTTTGAGTAAGTTATCTCTCATTAAGAATTGTACCTTTCCATTGTGTATACAAATTCTGAAGGCGTAATTTCATAAAAGAAATTCAGTTTATTATTCATAGGGTTTACAGTTGTTGAGTTTGAAATCATTCTGTTGCAGTTCAGGAACTTTATTTATATTACATTATAAATTTCTTCATGTCTACAACTTTTGGAATGACGAAGCGAAATGTAATACATGAATCGTTTGATTCCTTTAATTTCTGAACGATCTTTATAACGTATAACATCCTGAAAAATATCTAAACCCACGAATTTCCCTTCTTCGTCTAACTTTATTGTGAAGGAACAGGTTTTTATTTAACTAAATGAATATATTCTCTTATATTTTTTCATGTGAACGTAAACGTATACTAACTAAATAGTTATAATTGTAAAAAAATATTTATGTTTTGTTTTGTTTATGTAAAAGTATACTTTACAGTTATCTAATGTTCAAATTTATCAAAATTTACTTTTGAAAAATTAAATCCGAAATCTTTTAATCACTACATAGTATAAAACAAAGTCGCTTTTTCTGTCCCTATATCCCTATGTACGCTTAAATCTTTAAAACTACGCAACGGATTTTGATGCTGTTTTTTTTAATAGATAGAGTGATTCAAGAGGAAGGTTTATATGTATAATAACCATATGTTTTGCTTCGTAATTCCAGATAAATCACTACATAGTATAAAACAAAGTCGCTTTTTCTGTCCCTATATCCCTATGTACGCTTAAATCTTTAAAACTACGCAACGGATTTTGATGCTTGTTTTTTTTTAATAGATAGAGTGATTCAAGAGGAAGGTTTATATGTATATCCATTAAATAGAGTGATAACCATATGTTTTGCTTTGTAATTTCAGATAAATCACTACATAGTATAAAACAAAGTCGCTTTTTCTGTCCCTATATCCCTATGTACGCTTAATTCTTTAAAACTACGCAACGGATTTTGATGCGGTTTTTTTTAATAAATAGAGTGATTCAAGAGGAAGGTTTATATGTATATCCATTAAATAGTGGAGAAATACTGTTATTTTTGAGGTTTTTAATGTGATGTCGTAAATAATTTCATTTTTTCCGCTTATACATTGCAAACGCAGGCTGAACCCTACAAGATTTATCAAAATAATGTACTAATTATTGTACACATTAAAAAGGTCTACAGAAAACACAAAGAGATGAAGGTTTTCAAGGTTAACCCGAAGCAAAGCGAGGGAGGGCCGCTAGTATTAAATAAGTATAAGTTTAATAAATTTCATTAATGTATAAGGTTGTTTTACTAATTCTAAGATTTAAGCGTGTACATAATTTGTCTATATATTCACGTGGGAATGTAAATGTTTTTATTTATGTCTGTCTGTAATCCTTGTAGACCACATCCAGGTGATTTAGCAGTTAAAATATATACGCCCTTTTGGTTTGTAGTATTCAAATATGATTTTTCCAGGCATTTAATGCCAATTCTGGAATGTATATAGTGAAGATCTGGGCTAATCGCAGATGCAGTAGGTGTGTTAAGTACAAACCCTAGAAGAGGAATTCAAGAAACAAATTGTTTGATTTTTAGAGGTGGCCAGATTTTAAAATGGTTAAAGCATTTTGTTCAGAAAGCTGTCTATGGGAGACCAACAATTTTATAAATCCTGCCCTATACTCGCGGCCCTTGGGGAAACTTTGTGATACGACGAGAAGAGGTTTGAACGATGGACCATATATATATATATATATATATGTGTGTTATATATAAAAAATTTATTTCCTTCGTATCCTTCCATTTTATTCCCACTAATCTTTTAAATTTAATCTAACTTCTGTCATAGTCAGTATTTCCTTAATTCTTAATAATATCTATTCCTATTTAAAGTCCTTTTAAAAGTAAATATCCGTATATTAATAATTATTTTATTCCAAATCTTAATCTAAAATTTTAAGTTCATTCGTCGCTTTTATCAGCTCCCCAATCTATATAATTCCGAGACGCGTTCTCATTTCGAATGTTTTTTTAAAAGCCATTTTCTTTTTATTATTATTATTATTATTGCTCTGATTTTTTCGCGCGCTTGGGATTTTAACTTCAAAATTTCTCCGCGACCAGGTTCGGAATTCTTTATTGTCTTAGCTTCTCCTTCGCTGGGCTGGAGCTAGCTTCTCACTCATTGGGTTGTGCGCTCGTGACGTAAATTTCTGTATATCTCCGCGGAGAGAACAAAACTCGCCCGCAGCGGTAGGAGCACTAGATTTTTCATGTTTTTGGAAGTCTAAACAAATATGTATCTGGTGTTTTTAATTCCGTAGAATATTCATCTGGCCCAGTAACATCTTAATTTAATGAAGTGAAACATCGTGAGCCCGAGGGCTATAAGTTTTAGACCTTTGGGAATTGTCTCTGCGTTGTTCGTCTTCTAAATAAAACTATTTGTCTGGAGATTGGCTGGATTTAATGGAGAAATTCTGTGATCTCATTTCATTGCCTTACTACTTCGCCATACTCGCTAACTTCGACTGCAACTTGCTATATCGTTGAAGGACTGCCATTTTCTCATCGAATATTATTCCTCATAAGATCTCAACTTCGTCAAAATGCCACACACACATATATATATATATATATATATATATATTATCGCTAGGTGTGTGATGCGGATGCCGGTAAAAATTCATTATCCTCTTTAATAAAAAGCTATGCGTTGCTGACGACTGGGTTTTTCGCTAATCGTTGGCACAGATTACTCTCGGAATATAAAACTTTTGAAGTTACTGAAAAAATAAATAGCTCGAAAAATATTTGTCAGAAAATTGTTAGACAAACTGCGTCAGAAAGGTAAAACATTGTTTTTTTTCTTGATATAAATTTCAAATCTAATGATTATGCTGTTTTTCAAATATTGAACTTCAAAAATTACCAAATTTTACAATGGAGTAACATAGCGAAACCTTCACGCATAAAAAGATAATGATAACGGCAATGTGACCTGACGTGTATGTATACTGACTATAGCACGAGTCACAAATTAGAGTAGCCTTATTATTCTGTTAAAATATAAAAGTGAATTATGATGTCACGAGTGCATGATTTTTGTTTAATTCTCGACAAATACTAGATACGCCATTCATTTTTAGTACATATATATTAAGTGTAAAGAATCTGCTAGAATTTTTACTTAAAAAAAAGTTTTCAGCGATGTTCTGTAACCCGGGAAGCCCAGGTTTGACTCCCTAGTGATATAATATTGCCGAAGGAGGCGCTGATGAACAAAAATAACAAAAAATATTATCATGGGCTTTGGAGATATAAACTAAATCACAACATAGTACTTCTCGTTTGGTTATGCTTAAATGTGCGTCATTAATGTTTTTAAACTTTATTATGATTTGTTTGGAAAAAGAGATGACAAAATACATCAAAAAGCCATTTTCGATACAAAATACAAAATAAATTGGTTTTAAAACCTAAAATACAAAATACTTTTCAAATTTCAAAATACAAAATACATGTCCTTTTCAATACATTTAAAATACAAAATACATTAATTTTAATTTAAATTTTTGAGCATGATCTTTCACTAAGCAAAAATGTTTTAATTGAAATTAGAGTCCTGCATCGAGTTGGATTACTCACTTTTTCGGCACCCGCCCCGACCTGAGGCTCGGTTAGTGCGGGCTGGAGCAATTTTTCGTTACGGGTTGACTTCTACTTTTTTACAGTGGATCGGGTTCACTTTAATTATTTCGGGTTCGGGTCGGTTTCAGGTTATGTTTTGACTCTTGCGAGTCGGGTTCGGGTAGATACACTTTTTCAAAAGAATTTCCAAAGCAGTTTTTTTAGATTAATATTCTATACACAATAAAACCTCAATAATGGACACTTCTGAAAAATGCGCACCTCTATTTAGAGGACACTTTTCAATTGCTAACACTTGTATATTTGAATGCTTTCACTTCTGCTTATTGCGTACCTCCCAATCTACACACACGTAACATGTGTACGTGTGCATAGACTATCACAAAAACAATACTTGTGTTTTTGTGTGTTTCGGAAACAAAATGTTGGTAATATATTTCATATTCCGAGAGAAGTAAAAATATTTCTTAACTGTACCGTAAAGAAGGAATAATCTATGATCCCAATTCTTATATAGATTGTATTTCTCATGTAGTAAATTAAATATGTATATACTCATTTACATTGAAATATTTTTTTTATTTTTATCTGAAATATATTCCTGCTGAAACTTTTTGTGAAAATCCTAACAGCCAGACTTGCAAAAACAGATGTCTGACCCGCAAGAAACCTTCTAGAGTAAATCGAACTTGTATAAATAAAATTATAATCACTCCGTTCAGAAAAAAGAAAATTAGGGACAATTCGACCCGATGTAGAAGGCTATTCAATGGTTCCGATGTGTCCACTAATTATAGATTTTACTGTTTCTAAATATTAAAGAATATATAGATAGGTACATTTCTCTATATAAAAAATAAAATTTTGCATTAGAGATATAATTGTAGAGTACTTTTCATAATTGCATTACAACGTGATTTACTTTCCTTTCATTTCATGTTTTCACTACTAAATATGCATATTTTTTCGCAAAATTTTAAAGAGAGTTTGTATACAGTTACACTTATAACCGATTAAAATTTCAAAGAGATCTTAAGATGAGAACTATTCCTTTATTGCTATGTTAAAAGAGCCGACGCGAAAACAAACAAACAAAAAATCGAGGAGAAAACATTTCTTTTACAACTAGATAGCAATTCTTTTTTCACAATTTTTTACAGTGGCTGTAAAACCGTTTTATTTATAACCAAAAAAGATTTAAAAGAATTCGGAAAAAAAGAACAAGAAAATGAGTAGCTTTTATCACTAAACATAAATATTTTTTCGAAAATTTTTCATCTTAAAATATGATTTCATACAAAATCAAATTAAAGATATAAAATAATAAAAACTTTATGTTTTTTAAAATTTATTATCACGAACTAGTGTATCCTTAAACTACTTAACAATGAATATAGTTTTTTGTAAATGTTAAACTTCCTCCATTATATCGCTTGTTTTTCGTGTCTCGTGGTATGTGCTATATAACGAGTTGTTCCGGTATAATGAAAATCGTGGTATGCACAAATAAAATCTGACAATGAAGGAGTTTTATATTTTTTTGTTTATTTTCAAAAAGTATATGATTTTTTAAAATATAAATCATTATATTAATCATTTCACTATTGAATAGTCTTGATAACGTGTGACACTACAAAATATTTAACACTTTTTGAAGTTTCTTCTTTCGTATAACTTTGTTAGATATTTATGAGAAATATTAGAAATAACCTGACGTCCTGAATCTACGATAGTTGAGTGTCGGAATACGACACGTTGATTGACATAACTGCTTCCTTCCTCCCAACTTGGCACTGGAACATGTTGGTACTTATCACTTTTCAAACAGAATCCGAAGTTTGGTTATAAGCTTTAATTTGACTCGGTACTAATTTAGTTGTATATAGAATTCACTCTTGAATGATATTCTATCCACTTCATATGCAATAGTTTCTTACTTTAATGTTATATATACGAATTTTTCGTGTATAATTCAAACTCTGTATTAATTTACAAGAATCTATCATATGGAAGTGATTAATGTTAAAAATTATATACTTTAAAACATTTTTAAGGAACCATTATTATTTAAATGTATTCTTTAATGATATGAGGTTTAAAACGTACAATTACTTAATTAATTTTTATTTATTCATTATATTGTAGCCCCTCCTTATATCATGTCTCGTTTTATCACTGATTTGAATATGTCGCTATTTTGAGATGTCATTCGGAATGAAGTAAAATGTCCTACTTTAACGTCCCTTTTTTATTAGCTTATACATAATTTGATTAGAAAAACTGTAATATTTTTTTTTAGTTTATGAAGTAAAAGGAGATATGTGTATAAACTAATATTGTGGAAACAAATATGAAACGTTTCCTTAGTAATTTATAAATTCCCTCTGTTATATTGCGCCATTTTCGCGTCCTGCGATATGCGCAAGACAACACTGATTTACTGCATAATAAAAATTCACTCATGCATGAATAAAATGTGTCAATCATGAATTGTTTCGTATGTCTTTCTAAAGTATGTAACTTTTTATATTATTTCATTAATGATAATTCTTGATAACGTGTGACACACCGAAATATCTACACGCCCTTGGCATTCCCTTTTTCGTATAACTTTGTAAAATACATTAGGAGTGAAGGGAGAAATTCACTTGATGCTCTGAACATCTGATTCACGGGTGTCGTAATGAGATACTTAGTGCAGTCTAGATCCTTCTTTCCAGCTTAATCCTGGAACTTGTTGATTCTCATCTATTTTCAAAGTGACTTCCAAGTCTGTAGATACGCATTAATTTTAGTCAGTATTAATTCAATTTTATACAGAATGTGGTTGTTGAAATGAGAATCTCTTCAAATCATGTGCAATAGACATTAAAACCTGCTGCGAATATTTCTCGGATATTCCATATTTTGAAAATAATTTAAATGAGTGTATCACATAAAGGTAGCGAAAAGTAACACTTTCAGATTTATATTTTATGTTTATTTTTAGTAATTTGTCTTGTTTAAAGGTATCACTTACAGATGTAATATTGCATGCATATATTTAACTTGTTTATTTAGATTAACACATTTAATGTTTATTTATTTATTTTATGTTTATGTTTGAAATGCAGCTTTTATACAATTTTGTAAGTAACAAGTATTATCTAAATCTTTATCTGAAAAGTTTAACAAGGAATTTATTTGTTTAACATTTATTTTTTTATTATTATTCATTTATTTAGCTTTTGAAAATTTCCTTTTTGTACAGATTTGCAAGTAATTCGATTTATTTAAATGTATTTTATTTTTTTAATTTTGCATTCTGTATGTTTTTCTATTCTTAATTGTTTGATCTAAAATATAAGTTAATGCGATTCTATTGTTCTATTGTACAGTTAAATTATGCCCCAGGTGTAAAGTATATATTAACTCATTACATTATTAAACTGGCAGATTTTTTTTTTTTTTTTTTTTTTTAAATTAAAGATATGAAAAATATTTCAGAAATTACACACTTTTAGGAAAATAACCAAGCGAAATTTATATAATTGCATATTACTTCCATGATTATCGTTCATATTTATGATTTTGTTGTTAATAAAAACGAAATGAAGTAATCCAAAAGGATTCGGATTGCGTTAAAAGAAAACGAACCTTCATTATAATAAAACATTTCAGAACTTGCAACCAATTTAAGAGTATATTACGCACCTAATCAGTTCTTTTCATTTTGCATACATTTCATATACAAAAGAAAATGAAACACTTTGTTCCGGTGCTTACTCAGCTCATCTATATAAAGGGCTTCTCAGATTGTACCTTAAATGTAGAACCACTGGTCCTAGAAAAAATTTGTGTAGATAAATGGAAAATGTTAAAACTGAATATGTTACGTTATACAAATTTACACAAACTTCGCCTTAGTTTAAAAAAAAATAGATATGGGGGTGCTAAGTCCTTTTGGCTAATGTTATATATTTTTCATACTAAATACACTGCATTATTCTTAATAAAAATATTAATTATATGTAATTAATTTGATTTAGATTAACTTCAAATGCATATATATTTTTAATGATTTGTGAGCGTTATTTGTTATTTTTTAGAATGATTATTCAAAATATCATAATATCAATTCTATGAAAATTCAGAAAACATTTAGTATAGCATTTTATTGTGTGCACTTTGAAACATTTTCAATTTAAAAAGGGGTTTTACGTTTTCCAAAATGTTTACTAATGTATCTTATTTACATTATTCAACAGCAAAGGTTTGCTAAAATATTCTGGAAATGTTGGAAAGTGTTTCATAATCTATGCTTGATGCATGATTTTACTTTCTTCTTTACAATTCATAGCGTATCCTTTTTTCGAAAGGTGCATGTACAAGGACTATTTTGTATCAACCAAGAGACTATGATCATTTTAATTTTAAACTCATTTTGAATAAATCAAAATTTTAAAGTGTAACTATGGAAATAACTAGAAATCCGCAATTTTTTTATTTATAGCACACAATCAACTAAGCTGTTATATACAAGAATCAAATGCGAAATATTAAACACATAAACTGTCGATCAGCCTGGAAGTCCGTGTAATATTTAAATTTATAAAAATCGTTTTAAAATCCAAAGAGTTTTTCTTGTTATTTAGGTAGATTGCATGTATATATATATATATATATATATATGTTATAAAAAAAATATTTCGCATTATTCCTTTAAATTGATCTAAATTCTGACATAGTCATTATTTCCTTAATTCTTAATAATATTTATTCCTATTTAAAGTCCTTTTAAAAGTAATAACACGTATATTAATAATTATCTTATTCCAAATCTTAATCTAATACTTTAAGTTTATTCGTAACTTTTATCAACTCCCCAATCTATAAAATTCTGAGAGACGCTTGTTGTCATTTCGAATGTTTTGAAAAGCCATTTTTTTTATTCCATGCTCCGTTTCGCGCGCTGGGTATTTTTCACGTCAAAATCAATGCGCAGCTGGGATAGGGATTCGTTCTTGTTAAATCTTCTCCATCGCACCTCATTCGCTTAGCTTAGATTCGTCTCTCACTCATTGGTTTGTGCATACGTTACGTTTCAGTAACTGTACGCGCAGTTAACAAAACTCGCTTGCAAGCATTTGGAGAACATATTTTTTTCCAAAGCGTTATCTGGTGTTTGGTGACATAGAATTTCTAACATCCCTTTAAGATCATTCAATAATGTAGTGAGTTAACGTCAAGCCAGAGATGATTACACCTTGTATATGATTACACCTTGATACTGTGGGAACTGTTATTGGCATCGCTACTGTTCCTTAATAAACAATTTATCTGGAAATTGGCTGCACATTTTTGGAGAAATTCTTATGGTGTTTCATCATTGCCTAACCTCCTTTCCATGATTCTTGATAACAACTGCAATAATTCTTCATCTGTAACAAGCTGTCATTTTCTCGTGGAATATTAAATCATCTTCGTAAAAAGTCAATATATATATATAATAAAATTTGTTAAAAACGTTGCACCAGAAAAAATAACAATAATAGAGATTAAAATATATTAATAAATGCTCATTACATCATGTTTTTTACAAATTAAAATTAAATCCAGTTGTTTGTGATACTTAGGTAGTTAAAAAGGACGATTAATAAAGTAGATGCTACTTTTTAGGGCTTAGGGTGCTTTCATGATTTACGATAATCCTATCTGTACTTTAGTTTCGTTATTGTCAGATATATTTGCGATTTTGCAACATTGATTTGATATATATAGAATATAACTTAGCTGTAACATACTTCACTGATGGGAAATTACATGGGCTCAACCCGACCCCCGGTCCCGAAACAAGCTCGATTTTTACATCAATCTTCGGGCTCGGGTGGGCCCGTTCTCAAAGTGAAAATTACACTTATTAACAAATTGAGAAAAGGAAACAAAATCTTGCCAAATGCTGTTTAAGAAACATGTGGGTATTTCAAGTTTCTTAAAGTGTTTTTCAATAAATTAAAAATCAGTTTGAAAGGGAATTTTATTGTTGTTGAGGGGATATAAAGATAAATATTTTACCTGATTCTGAAACTTTGACGCGGTCAATTTTAGTACTATAAATAAATATCTATTGCCTAACCGCTCTTTCTCTTTGAAGTCCTTTTTTTCCAAATTACTAGAAAACATAAGTCAATTCTATTTCAAATATTTGTACAATAATATTTTAAAAGAATAAGAATTGTGACTTTTGTAGATTTCTGTCAGTGGTTGGATATTAATAACAAATTTTCTAATTTAAACTAATTTTCAGAGACATAAAAATCACAAAACCTCGTCATGGAAAAATATTTCTTATTAATATTTATTTTTAAATGAGAAAACTAATCTTGAAACAATATTAGAATGCTATGAAAATATTCGTCTATGTAGTTTCGGGGTTAGGCGTGGTCCTTGTAAAAAGTACCTGAACTCATGTCTAATGTGCATAATCGAGTGACTTGATAATCGAATGATTTGTACTCGAGTTATTTTAATAATCGAATGATTTTAAATAATCCATTATCGATGATGCTAATGCTTGGTTTTAATTTTTTCATGGCTTTCAAACATTTTTTTTTTTTTTTTTTTTTTTTTTTTTTTTTTTGTCTTCATTACAATTTGCCACATCTGAAATCAGCAATTTAAAATTTTAATAAACTTGATGTAAACGTTAAATGTTTAACTTGAAAAATGTATTGTGAGAAAGTATTAAAGCATATGAAAATATTAAGAGCAAAATTATAGATGTAATATTTCACAAAGCGTTTTTAGAAACAAGTGCAACATCAAGCTGCAATTATACAAGTATAGAAATTTAATTATTTGACATAAAACATTTACTGTATAGTCTGTGATTTTTTCGTTCTTTTAATATTGATAAATATAATAAATTACTTGTTTATTGTATGAACTTTTTTTCTGTATACTTATTATGATTAGATAATATGTATCTAAAATTAAAAGATGAAAAAAAAAAGAAATCTATTTGCATTATGCTTAAATATTTCGTCTTTATCATATATTCTAATACGAGCAAATCTTGTGTGTGTTTATATATATATATATATGTATGCAAATTTTATCTTAAAAACGGTTCTAACGATTTTAACGAAATTTTGTATCCTACCGTTTTGGGGCACACGAAAACCATTGGGCTAGGTCACGTGTTCGAGAAAATTGGATTAGTGGGTCATTTTGGGTCATTTTGGGTCATTTTGGGTCAGGGTCAAGCTAATTCTATCTAAAAAACGGTTCAAACGATTTTGACTAAATTTTGTACCTTTCCATTTTCGGGCACGAGAAAACTATTGGTCTGGGTCACATTTTCGAGAACGTTTGATTAGTGGGCCATTTTTGGGTCAACCCGGATCAAGTTAATTTTATCTAAAAAACGGCTCTATCGATTTTGATTAAATTTTGTGTCCTACGAGTTTCGGGCACGACAAAATAATTGGGCTATGTCACATGTCCGAGAAAATTTGATTAGTGGGTCATTGTTGGGTCACTGTGGGTCAAACTAATTTTATCTAAAAAACGACACATACTATTTACACTAAATTTTGCATCCTAAGGTTTTCGGGCACGGGATGACTGTTGCGCTAGGTCACATGTTCGAGAAAATTCAATTAGTGGGTCATTTTGATCATGGGTCATTATGGGTCTAGCTATTTTATCTTAAAAACGGCTCAGACTATTTAGACTAAATTTTGCCTCCTATGGTTTATGGGCACGAGAAGACTGTTGGGCTAGGTCACATGTTCGAGAAAATTTGATTAGTGGGTTAATTTGGTCATGGGTCATGATATTTGAACTGAAAGCTAATTTTGACCGAGCATAGCTCGGACTTCCCTGCTCGTTAATCATTATATTTAAGCAAACTATTAACCCGAGAGAGATCGCGCGGGGCACAGAGTCACCCCAGTCTTAGAAAAACATCAGTCCCGCGAAAAATGTTTATCTGTAATCAATCATCCTTTCAGTATATTCCTGTCTGACTCTCCCCTTGCTAGGTGTAGTGTTATTTTAACATTCCTTTCCTTTGTGCGCGTGAAACAATCGTTTTTTGGAATCCATGTAAAAAAAAGGGTGACTCAGTCTCTCCACGCGACCGTTATTGCTTCGAAATTTCTCATTCTAAGCACCGTATTTTTCAGTTCAGAAGTGTTTATGTTGAATTATTTAATAAATAATGGCGTGCAAACGTAAAATTACAGACTATTAAAATTAAATGGAACTTTTGAGAAATTTATTAGATGAAGTTGAGTCTTTTGAAGAAGAAATTGATCAAGCTGCTGAAAATGAACCTGATGAGGAAATATACAGTTCTCACGACAACGAAGGTAAGTTTGAGCAAAAAGATAAAGATTACGAAAATTCTGATTCAGTAGAAAGTATATTTGTTAGCAAAAATAAAACAGTTTTGGAAAAAGAAAAAAACAAATCAAAAAGTCAAAACGTGATCTTAAAATATAAAAAGTCATTTAGCAGGAGTAAAAATTATCGCACGCAATATAACAGAACTAAACAGATTTAAAGACAATAAATGTACAATTTCTTGCATAATGTATGGTAATTTTACCTGTAAAAATCATTCTTCTTTTGTTTACCAGAAATGTATTGTTGTGAGCTCGGGGTTCGAAAGGACTGATGCCAATATATAAGAACAATAAAAAGGCTTTATTCACTATAAACAGTGCAATACGATCACAAATATCTTCTGAAAATTACAAGATATTCAGTAATCTTCAAATCCAATAAAAGCGCAGCAAAATTTGACACAGAACAATATAGCGTATTGTTCAATACAAAATCGCTCATAGACAACACAGTCTCAAAGCAAAGCCTCTCGTGTGAATTCAATCACAGCTGATCATCAACTAACTGAACTGCACTGCCCGGAGGCCCTTATATAGGCTTTAGAGATCTTTCCAGAGTTTTCCAAAGCTTTCGGATGCTAGAAATTACCAGAAGGTGCTTTAACTTTCGATAGAGAACCCAAGCAAGAAAGGATCCCAATGTATAGGTATAAGGGGGGTGTGGTTGCACAAAAAGTCGCCAAATCCGTCGCCAACTTGGCGACATTTGGCGATATATCGCCAAATTTGGCGACAAAAAAAGTCGCCAAAACCATCGCCAACTTGGCGATAAACCCATTCCTTGGCGATATTCCCATAGGATTCCATTATAAAAAAACGATGCTGTAAGGTTGTTTTCCTTGCAAAGCACCCGAAGCCTTTCGCATTGAGTTACTTGATGCTCAATAGGAAATACATTAATAATACTGCAATTTTCACAATAATAAAATAAAATAAATTGAAACAAATGGAATATTTACAAGTATATACAAAATTCATAACAGTGCCCCCCTCTCAAGGACTGCACGTCCCGTGCAGTTCAACCTTTGATCGGAAAGCAAACCCGTTACCAACAAATGCTATACTATTCAAAACACTTAAAGCAAACATGGAAAATAACAATTAAACAATAAAATTAATTTAAAGCATAGACATCATTACATACAAGTATTTAAATAATAATAACATTAATAATGATAATGCTAAGCAAAATAAATTATTACATTAACTTATATACAAGACCATGGTCATACTAATTTACATTATTTACATTACACTATTTACAATCAATGAACTAAGTGCTATGGCCATAGTATGGAGCCAGCCTGTCGTAATGAACGACTCTAGGCTTCGAACTTGGTGACTTTCGGATCCGAATTACGACATCGTTCAGTCTGTTTAGGACTGTATAAGGACCGTCCCAGTGCGATTGCAGTTTGGGAGAAAGTCCTTTGCGTCGAGTCGGATTATAAAACCAAACCTTGTCACCTTCTTTGAATTGATGTCCCGTGGCTTTCGTGTCGTACCTGGTCTTCATCTTCTCCGTCTGTATGTTGATCCGCTCTCGAGCCAAGTTGTGGACGTCTTCAAATCGTGCCTGTAGATTCTGCACGTATCCCTCTGGCGATGAAGGCGCAACTGGAGGGCGACCAAACAGCAGATCACAAGGTAAACGAAGATCTCGACCGAAAAGCATCTGAGACGGGGAATAGCCGGTTGTTTCATGGACGGCGCTGCGATAGGCGAGAAGAAACAAGGGAAGTTTTGGTCCCAGTCTTGCTGGTTTCTTGAGACTAGAAGTGAGAGATTGTTGAGGATGGTACGATTAAATCTCTCAACCATGCCATCCGACTGCGGATGTAAAGGCGTCGTCCTAGTTTTGTCCATTCCGAGAAGTTGACAGACACCCTCAATCACAGCAGAGATGAAATTTCTCCCCTGGTCAGAATGCATTTGAAGGGGGACTCCATACCTTGATATCCACTGTTGTACCAAGGCATCCGCAACCGTAGAAGCTTCTTGATCAGGGATGGCGTAAACTTCAGGCCATTTTGTGAAATAGTCCATGACAACAAGGAGGTATTTGTTGCCATCAGCACTTCTTGGCAGAGGACCTAGGATGTCAAGGGCGATGCGTTCAAAAGGTGCTCCTACATTGTAGAGATGTAGTCTTCCTCGGCTACGTTTCTTTGGTCCTTTCCGAGCTGCACATGCATCGCAAGATTTGCACCATTGTTCGACGTCAGCTCTCGCTTTTCCCCAGAAGAAGCGCTCTCGGACTCTGTGTAATGTTTTCATGACTCCAAAATGGCCACCAGTGGGACTGCCATGTAATTCCTTGAGGACCTCTGGGATTCGGGATCGAGGAAGTACCAACTGCCACCGAGATGTCTTCCCATCTTCCGATTCGAATTTTCGGAACAGGACACCATTCCTGACGTGGAGAGAGTTCCAAAGAGCCCAATATTGCTTCGTCGTAGGACTGTAAGTCGAGATGTCTTTCCAACTGGGCTTCGTGCTAGAAGATTCTAATAACTCCAAGATTGGTTTGATCTCAGAGTCTGCCATTTGATCTTCTCGAATCTTCTCATCGCTCCAAGGATCTGGTGGCGTTGATAGTGTAGTCTTCGTCTGGCGTATGACATGTTCGGGATTAAACTTGTTCTCCGCTCTTGAACAATAGCGACAACTTTCGGGACACGGTCTTCTTGATAAGGCATCAGCATTTCCATGTGATGAGCCTTTACGATGCCTGATGTCAAAATCGTATTCCTGCAGTCGTTGTATCCATCTGGCTACTTGGCCCTCTGGGTTCTTAAAATTCATCAGCCATGTTAGGGATGCGTGATCAGTACGAAGGAGAAATTTCCTGCCATAGAGATAGTGATGGAAGTGTTCTATGGCTTTCACTATAGCTAGTAACTCCTTACGAGTGACGCAATAATTCCGCTCTGGTTTCGATAAACATTTGATCCAGTATGCTACGACTCTTTCTTGGCCATCTATTTCTTGAGAAAGTACAGCGCCGACACTTTCGTGACTGGCATCCGTGTCCACAATGAATTGTTTGTCGGGGTCTGGATAGGTAAGGACGGGAGAGGATGTGAGAGCTTCTTTCAGCCGCTGGAAGGAATTGTCGCATTCTTGTGTCCATAGAAACTTCTGCTTGCTTTCAGTGAGCCTATGCAAGGGTCTTGCGATGTTGGAGAAACCCTGGACAAACTTTCTGTAATAAGTGCATAGTCCCAGAAAGCTTCGCAACTGGTGGACGTTTTCCGGACGCTTCCAGTTCTTTACTGCAGACACTTTTTCAGGATCTGTTCGGACACCTTCAGCTGAGATGATGTGTCCTAAATAATTTACTTCGCGTTGGAAGAACTTGCATTTCAGAGGGTTCAGCTTTAAATTCGCCGCTCTTAGCTTCGCTAACACTTTTCGAATATTTTCTAGATGTTCTTCAAACGTGCGGCCACCAATGATGACGTCGTCTAGGTAGATGAGACAAGCTTCAAAAGTCAGGCCTTTCAACACTGTCTCCATGAGGCGCTCGAACGTTGCTGGAGCATTGCAGAGCCCGAACGGCATAACTTTGAATTGCCAAAGTCCTTGTCCAGTAGTAAATGCGGTCTTCTCTTTGTCATCAGGATGGATCTCTACTTACCAATATCCACTCTTCAAATCCAGTGTGGAAAACCATTTATGTCCTGAAAGAGTATGTAGCGTGTCGTCTATTCTTGGTAGAGGATAGCTGTCCTTCTTCGTGATATCGTTAAGTTTACGATAATCCACACAAAATCTTGTGGAGCCATCTTTCTTTCGGACCAACACGATGGGAGAGGCCCACGGACTTGATGACGGTTCGATGATGTCACTATCCTGCATCTGTTGTAAGAGCTTAGACACCTCTTCTAGTTTAGCGAACGGCAAACGTCTGGGATGCTGTTTAATCGGTGGATGGCCGGCAGTATCAATTCTATGCCGTGTCAGTGAAGTGCGACCAATATCACTCTCGTTTTGAGAAAACACATCCTTAAATTCCTGGAACAGTCTTTCTGCGGCATGTCTCTGTTCAGGACATAAATTTTCATTACGTCCAATTTCAGGTGTTAAACTTGTAGGCGGCTCCGACAACATCACGCTCGGGTCTTTGCATACACAGGTGACTGGAGCACAGGTTGCAAGCACTTCACCCTTCTGGATAATTCTAGACTTTTCACTTACGTTTGCAATTCTCACGGGTATCACATCTCTCGACAGATCTACCAGCGCTGATGCTATTAGCACTCCCTTTGGGCTCTTCTCAGGATATCCATTCAAGCCATACTGGAAAATTCTTTCGTTTCCAGTTACCCCAGGTATCATCATTTCGGTTCGAGGAGGGATGATAACATCTGCCTTGGCTGTGATCCGTTGAATGGACCCGGACTCATTTCCAAGTTTAAAAATAGTGACATCTTCTTGAGCAGAGCGTAACTCATTATTCTTAAAATCCAGTGTAAATCCATGCTCTTTTAAAAAGTCCAGTCCGAGTATGAAAGGATCTGAAATATCGGCCACATAGACTGTATGATGGTAAGCGGCGTTCCCAAACTTTATTTCCAGTGTCATTCTTCCAAATATGTCGATCTTATCTCCGGTCACAGTTTGAAGGATAACACGTGGCGGGGTCCAGGTGAGTTTTTCTTTCAGCCGCTGAGCTAGATCTTTCCGAATGATGGTCACATTGGCTCCTGTATCGATGATCATATTACAGGGCAAATCATTCACTTTTCCGACTAGAAAAACTCCGTTTTCGCCGCAACTTCTTGCAGAAATTTCACATACTTGAAAATGAGGCTTCTTAAGATCTGGCAACCTCCACCCCGTGAGATGACCATTAATCAGTTTTCCTGCTCCTCCGTTCGCGCGTGAGCTATTACCTTCAGTGCTGGGTCGTCTTGGGCAGTCGATTTGGATATGGCCTTCTCCACCGCATTTCCAGCACTTGATCTTCCTGTAAGGCTTGTTGGCCATTAAGGAGTTCATCTGTCTCATTATGTCCTTCATCTGCTGCTGTAAGCGCTCCACAGCTCTATCCGACGTCTCAGGCAGGTTGGCTGCTCGCACAAAGTGTCGATCTTTCCTAGTAGCTTGCTGGGCTGCCTCGAATTTCAGAGCGTAAACCAAAGCCCCTTTTAGATCATTGAGATCTGCAATCCGGAGTGCTGTCTGGATCTCAGGGTCACGCACACCATCGATAAAATGTTGCAGAGCTAAACTTTCTCTAATTTCAGTCGGACAGTCAGGATAAGCAAGATGGGAAAGTCTCTCGACATCCGTAGCAAGCTCTTGCAGGGATTCAGTGGATTTCTGCTGTCGAGATTTGAGCTGGAGTCTGCTATATTCCTTTATGCATTTCTCGCCAAAGCGCAATTCTAAGGCACTGACGAGCGTTTCAAAATCCAGCGGTTCATTTGCAGGCAAAGTCTGTAGGACGTCGGCAGCATCAGCTCGTAGAGAAGCAGCTAACTGGCAAGCCTTTGTCTGGGAATCCCATCCATTGGCGTCCGCTACGATCCCAAATTGTGTCTTAAAAACTGGCCATGAGGATTTTCCGTCATAGGTCGAGAGTTTAATAGAGGCCCGAGGAAGCATAGCTTGATACTTGACATCTTCGGGATAGTTTTCGGCAGTTATCTTTTGTTTCTTCACATTTTCCAACTCCTTTTCTACACTCTCAATCCTTTCTTCGACGGTCTTGGCGATCTTTTGAACTTTTTCTTCTACTCTTTCTTCAACGGTCTCGGCGATCTTTTGAATTTCTTCTACTTTTCCTTCTATTTGTTGAAATCTTCCTTCAACTTTGTTTTCCACGCCGTCAATTCTGTCATTTAAAGATGTTATTTTATCCTCTATTAAGTCTTTCAACTCTCCAAGGTTGGTTAACATATCCTTCTTCATTTCATTTTTTAAGTCTCCAAGGTTGGCAGTCATTTTCTCGTCTATCGCTGACATTTCCTTCTTCATTTCTTCCGACATTTCCTTCATTTCAGCCTGATTCTCAGTCATTTCCTCCAAAAATTGTTTCAGTTCGGCCTCCATTGCTCTGGTGATCGGCATTCAATCCCACTTCTGACACCAAATGTTGTGAGCTCGGGGTTCGAAAGGACTGATGCCAATATATAAGAACAATAAAAAGGCTTTATTCACTATAAACAGTGCAATACGATCACAAATATCTTCTGAAAATTACAAGATATTCAGTAATCTTCAAATCCAATAAAAGCGCAGCAAAATTTCACACAGAACAATATAGCGTATTGTTCAATACAAAATCGCTCATAGACAACACAGTCTCAAAGCAAAGCCTCTCGTGTGAATTCAATCACAGCTGATCATCAACTAACTGAACTGCACTGCCCGGAGGCCCTTATATAGGCTTTAGAGATCTTTCCAGAGTTTTCCAAAGCTTTCGGATGCTAGAAATTACCAGAAGGTGCTTTAACTTCCGATAGAGAACCCAAGCAAGAAAGGATCCCAATGTATAGGTATAAGGGGGGTGTGGTTGCACAAAAAGTCGCCAAATCCGTCGCCAACTTGGCGACATTTGGCGATATATCGCCAAATTTGGCGACAAAAAAAAGTCGCCAAAACCATCGCCAACTTGGCGATAAACCCATTCCTTGGCGATATTCCCATAGGATTCCATTATAAAAAAACGATGCTGTAAGGTTGTTTTCCTTACAAAGCACCCGAAGCCTTTCGCATTGAGTTACTTGATGCTCAATAGGAAATACATTAATAATACTGCAATTTTCACAATAATAAAATAAAATAAATTGAAACAAATGGAATATTTACAAGTATATACAAAATTCATAACAGTATGTAGATTTAAAACTCCTGATAAAGGTATGTAATTATTTTGATTGTAAAGTTTTCTTAAACATTACAAAAGTTTTTTAACTAAAGAAGTATACTTTCATAATGATTTAATGAACTTATTGTTAAAATCAAATGATATTTTTCTTGTTTATAGCACAATATTTGTATAAAAGTGATTGGGGTGACTCAGTCACCCCGCGCGATCTCCAACGTCAGTACTGGGTGCGCGCCTTCTGTCGGGTGGAAGTTAAAATATATATCCTGTTTATTAGTTATTTGCATAGTTCAAAACGGCTGTATAAATCTTGAAAAATTATTATTCTTTATCTATAGTTGACATGAACGTGTTGAAAGTGTTTGGGAAGAAAAAAACAATAATGACTAATTTCAAGTGTCGACTGGCAAACCCTCCCCCCACAATATATGTATATATATATATATATATATATATATATATATATATATATATATATATATATTATATGTTTATAGATACACAGTCTGGTCATATTAATGTGAACACCATCTACTTTCGACGTCAACGGGGAATAACCAAGTTTAATGACATGGATAATACAATAATAATACAATTTTAGATGGCATAGTGGCTGGATTGAGAATATTTTTATTGTTTTATTTAAAACGCTAATGAATAACCAATTCACAGAAGATAGGTGGCAGCACATTGCAGTGGAGCGTATATAAAGGGTGTCCGAGGGAATCGGAAAACATTGCAATCGTTGGCGTAATGCAGAAACGAAGCAATTTATCCGACGTCCAAAAAGGCTTGATCATTGGCTTTCGGGCCAAAGGTGGAAGCATTTCCGAAACGGCTAATTTTGTAAATTGTTCGCGTGCCGCCGTGGTAAAAGTATACCGTGCATGGTAAATGGCACTATCGAAAATCAGCAACGTTGCAAATGTGGTGCACCAGGGGCTATAGATGACAGAGGAGAACTAGGGCTGCGGTGAAGCGGGAATAAACGTGCAACCGTTGAGCAACTTACCGCCCAGTTGAACCAAGGAGCTACTAACAGTGTCTCCTTAACGACCGACGGTTCAGCGAACGTTGCTCCGTATGGGCCTCCACAGAAAACGCCTGGTTAATTCACCTTATAATTATTTTTCCTTTTTCGATTGCAAAATTGCGCACCCAATTTAGAAGCAATTAAAAAATAATCGCATATATCTTTAAAACTCAGACTGAAAAATTTCTATATAATCGGTTTCATATATTTTTCACAATTTTAATTTCCCACAAGCAATTTAAACTTCAGTTTCGAAGAAGATGTATTCTTTAAATGCAAAAATATTTGTAGTGCTTTACAATTCAATACATACTCCAAACATAGTTTAACAATTAATGTAATGATATATTCATAAACATTAATTAAAATAATATAAACATTTAGAAACGAAATTCAATGAATTGTTATTTGTATTTTATGTTGAATGTACTACGAAATTTCAAATCAATTTTAACTATGTGCATTATATAAGGTTCAATTACAACTCCCAAACTTACAATACGGAATTAATTGCCTAATTCAAAATTTGTGAGTGAACATTTGCCGCAATTACGAATGCCCTTACTCGACTGAGAGGAGTAGTTTAAACAAATACAAGAGATTGTTAACGTCCCAAATTGAGAAGTTTGTAAGTCCAGGTTTTCGAATTACATGCATTCTAATAGCAATGAGATCAAATGATTATTCAAATTACCTTACATTTCAAAAGATTCCTTGACTGCTATTAAACTGCGGAACAGATTGTTTGTTAGGAATGACTTTGATAGAACACAAAATGGGATAGCAATTGTTCTAATATTGTAATGCTTTATATCTTAACAACAACAAATATATATATATGGTAATATTTAAATTTAAATATAGATATTTAAATTTAAATAAAATAATGAAATTTTTTTTTTTTTTTATCATAGTTATGCGTATTTTTCGAATGCTTCAGTCGGGAATGGTGAAATTAGAAAACTTACTTTAATCTGACAGTTTACAGCACTGGAAATACCTCTTGAATAACAGTGAACGTCAAACAAAAGGAATACGTTTCATGAAAAAAAAATTATATCTAATGAGATATTTATAACCTAGGGGATACTGACAGTGTGAATTGTCGAAAAATCTTCTGCAACTTGAATATTTCACAGCAGTTTGCAAAATATATTTTTTTAAACATTACAGTCAATCTGCAATGTATTTTCATCCGCCCAGATACAGGGACTGGTCTGGGTCTCAATAAATTCAGATAATTGGCTCTCTGCTGTTTTTGGATACTTAATTCTTTGAGTGTACTTTTAAGTACTGTAATTAATTCTAATAAAAGAAAAGTTCCTAATAAATATTGCAAACTTTTTATATTACAATTCAAAAGAAATTTAAAAATATGTATAGAGAAAAATGCTAAAAGAAAAGTATGTCATATTTTTTTTCAGATTATAAAACACAACCAACCAACTCAATGTCTGAATTTTAAAACTTCAAATATTACCGTGACAATACTTGCATATTATACTCTTTAAAGTTATGTATAAAGCCTGAAATCGTTTATTACTTAAAACGACTAAACTTTCTGTTTCACACAATATTCAAACTGCACATTCCTGCAAAAATTTTATTCCTCTAATATTTCTTTTCGAAAGAAACTCTATAAAAACAATAAAGACAATAAAACAAATATGTTCGATCTGTCAGATTACAAATCTTTAATATTCAAAATTGCGTGTGGCGTCTCAAAGTTTCAAACATTCCCTCGACAGTGTAGGGATATTTTACTCTCTGGTAGCAATTTTAAGAACTGAGATCGTTTATTAAATAAAACGTCTAAACTTTCTTTCACACAAATACACTAACTGCGGATACGAGATATGAAAGTCATATTCCTTTAAATATTGCAAACTTCTGATATTGAAATTCAACAACAACAGAAAAAATGTGGACACAATAAAAGGAAAATATGATAGAACTGTGTCAATATGAATAAACAATAATGAACTTCATGTGTCGTAGTTTAAATTTTAAACCTTTTTGACAGCACAGTAAAGCACCATTTATCCAAACTCCAACTAACCGAACGTCCAATTATTCGAACACCTATCACCCTCATTTTTTAAATCTTACAACTTAAACATAAATTATTTTCTTTATTAGAGAAAAAAATGGCTGTAAAATCTAAAAATTTGAAAAAATAACAACACTGAAAATAACAACAATTTTATGAAAACAAACAGAGATTTTTTGGTTTACAGCTATTTGGTATTCTATAAACAATTAATCCAAAGTAAGTTTTGAGAAATATCAGTAGGTAAATGAATGCAAATTCCCATAGGTGCTATAAAAATATCTTATTCCTCGTCGCAATCTGAAACCTCAAGAATTTTATCCAGTAGAAACAAGAATTTTTTACAGAAAACAAAGCTTTTCTTGAAGTGGGAATTGGAAATACCTATTCAATAACAACGCAATTCAAATAAAGGAAGACGTATTATGATTGAAATTCAAAAATATTTTATCTGATGCGATATTTTTAATATTGAATTGTGAACACCTGGAACTTCTGATGCAAATTGAATGTTTCACGTAAGTGGTACAATAACTTTCTTTAATATTTCAATCAGTCTACAGTGTTTTTTCTCTTGTCTAGTTATCCAAAATGACACCAGTCCCAGCACTTTCGGATAATCAGCGCTCTACTGTATTTGGGTATTTTATTCTTTGAATACATTTTTAAAAACTGATATTGATTATTAAAAAAAAAAACACTAAATTGTATTTTGCACCAAAAAATATAAACTGTAGGTTCCTGGTAAAGTTTGTAAGCTTTTGATACTGCAATTGAAAAGAAATTATAAAAATAAAATAAATATTGAAAAGAAACATATATAGGGAAATTATAAAAGGGGTTAACGTTAGATTTTTCAGATCATAAATCACCAATTCAATGATAGACATTTAACAACTTATAAAATTTCCTTGACATTACTTGCATATTTTATCTCTAGACATGAACAAAATATTTTTATTACATAAAACGACTAAACTTTCTTTTACACAAAATATTCAAACTGGACATTTCTGTAAAAATTACATTCCTATAATACCCCCCTTCGAACGAAATTCAACAAAAACAATACAGCTAATAAAAAGAAAATATGTCAGATCTGTCAGATTATAAATCAGAAATATTCAACTTAGTGTCTCACATTTCAAAACTTAAAACATTCTCTCTACATTATATGGATATTTTATTCTTTCGAAACATTTTTAAGAACTGAGATTGTTTATAATATAAAAGTAATAAACTTTCTTTGGCAGAAGGATACTAAGTGCACATATATTGAAGTGCATATTACTGTAAATAATGTAAATCTTTGTATATGCCCTTAGAAATAAATTGGATAGAAACAAACTGTGGCCATAAATAGAAAATATATTACGACAGCCAGATTATTTAGTTGAAATAATCAACTGAATGTCTGACACTTTAAAATTTAAAACGTTCCTTTGGCAACACTTACAATTTTTGTTTCTTTGAAAGCATTTTAAATAATTGACATTGAAGGCATTTTAAAGAATTGACATTGAAGGCATTTTAAAGAATTATATAAAACGACTAAACTTTGCCAAAATATAAAAACCATAACCATCCCGGTGCATGCTTCTGATATTTCCTTTGGTAAGAAATTCAATGAAAACAAAAGTAAAAATAAATGTCAGATCTATTAGATTATAACACAGAAATATTCAGCTTAACGTCTGATTTATCAAAACTAAGAAACGTAGACTTTGTGAAGATATGTAAAATGTATTTTTAATGAACAGAAAAAAATATTTATAAGTGCACAGTTTTAAATAATGAAAAATATATTTTTTCATTCCCTATCACTAACGTAACAAAAACATGAGATATGTATGTACAAGCAGTTTCTTATATTTTTATTATATTATGTATCTATATATTGAAAAGTTTTATTATTCAAAAGTTATTTAGTTCTGTTTTTTATGCTATGACTTTCCCCTTTTATGCTTTTTTTGCTTTAATTCAACTTATTAATAATACAAACACTTTAATAAATGCAATATTATCACACTAAATATTATTATAGTGTGTCTTTGCGACTTGGAATAAAATGCTATTGTTGATATTTGCGTTATTCTAAGAAGAAAGTACCAAAAACACCTATTTCAATTAATACAAAATAAAGGTATAAAATCTCTAAATTGCCAAATATTGAATATTTCAAGATATGACTTACAAAATGGGTCTTTAGAAGCATTTTTTGTTTAAAATTCAGATAGAATATGTCACAATCGCTTTTAAAAAAGTATGATTAGGATTCGGAAAGTCTAGTAAGCAAAATTTTTAAAGAAAACGTAACGAGATAATCAGAAAATTACATTGATTTAACACTAAAAGAGAATATTAGGTAGCTTTCAATACAAAAAAGTATAAAGCTACCTATTGCAGCCGTTCGGAGGAAAGCAGTTACGGAAAATTTCGATATATTTTCACCGATCATGACCCCCAGACCCCAAAACCACCCTCCGTTCAAATGTTGATTTATATATATATATATATATATATATATATATATCTCCATATATATATATATATATATATATATATATATATATATATATATATATATATATATATATATATATATATATATATATATATATATATATATCTCCATATATATATATATATATATATATATATATATCTCCATATATATATATATATATATATATCTCCATATATATATATATATATATATATATATATATCTCCATATATATATATATATATCTGACCTATGTCATACGATAACGCTCGTATTTATAAATCAATTTTGATGAAACTAATTGTGTGTATTAAGCTAACCAATGTCTCGACCGAGTTCGTTGGCCAGCTTGTTCCGCCATTTTGTTTCAAGATGGCGGCCATTTTAAAATTTAAAACTAAAATAAATATACAAAAAAGTTAAAAATTCAAATTTATTTTTTAATTACGTGTTAGGCCTTGATACAAGGATTCCAGAGCATTTTTTGGTTTACCTCTATCTTAAAAAAATGGCTGAGATAGAGCAGTTTGAAATTCTAGGATGGCTGACATTTTGAAACAAAACAGCACATTAACGCGATTACTCGCAAATTATTTTCTTTCATTGTTGTAATAATTTTCCCAATCATACTCATAAAACTATATATTCATATCCGTTAGCGCCAAATTATCGCCAAAATTGGCGACATTTGGCGAAATATCGCCAAATTTGGCGACCAAAATAAGTCTTCATAAATGAAGCCAATTTGGCTATTGCTCAATAATTTGGCGAATTTCTTATTCAAATTCATTATTAACGAATCTTTTGTAAACGTTTCTTTGCATTTTAACTTGCTGTTTTCGTGTAACATTAGCTAAAATTTTAAAATGAAGATATAGGAAAGCTACCTTTTCCTCCCGGTACAGGCCGGAAGGACTTTTATTATTTAGAGTGGATAAATATGTTTTAATAAATCGACGTTCGAATATATATCTATATTTATATTGCATGTACTTCGCATCAAGAAAACACGAATGAATTTAGAATAATAAAACTAGTTTAAAATATATTGTCAATGTAAGAAAATATAAGAAAACACAAAAGCAGATATGCAATCCACGTTTCCATGAAACAAATCTAATATTATAATATTTTGGTCTTACTCAAATAAGAATATTAAATTCAGTTCCTATTACAGTTGAGATAAAGCTGAATAGTAATCATGTTCGTTCATATAAATGTTGAGATTTCTATAATGAAACAGTGTTAATTTATGAAAATTAGATTTATGCAATAATGTTTACATTAATTTAATAGGACGCTGCATACAGTGTGTTAGGTAAGGCATATCTTACTTTAATAGAAAAGCAACATGTCTGCTGTGGTATTTTACTGACTGATAAATTAATTTGTTATGAGAAATTCTCTTTTTATGATTTTTTCTAAACTAAGAAGTGTATTTTGTGTAACAATATATTTTATAGATTAGAAGACATGATGTTTTTAATGAAGAAATCACACATGAATGTAAACTGCCGTGGTTGAAGCCAATTTTGAATAAATAAATAAATAAATGAATAAAAATTAAATGTTTTTAGCAGGACTAGCTATTCTCCTGTAAATGGAGTCAAATTTTTGAGAGCGAGCGTTTTGTCAGATGTTAACTTGTGTTCTTGAAAGCGGCCTTTAATTTTCTTTAATTTTCACTAGTGCCTATCTGTATGTCTAAATCTGAGTTTCCCGGTTATTCACGGTATTGTATATTAATTACGGACTATTACGGTCACAGACTATAGTATGAGTGGGTCAGCGAAGTATAAATACGAAAACGAACGTTGATATTGATGGAATTATTCAATAAAATTAGCTTTCCCACAGAGGACTATGTACATTTTTAAATGAAAACAAATTTCTGTTTTTATAACAGTAACCATTAAGTTTGACTTAAGCGCTGCAGTCGCACGCGTCTTGCAAGGTCAAGGGTAGCCGTAACAATACTGTTATTATGCCTTTTTAGTTTACACTAAAAAATACATATTAATTTACAAGCCAGATTTATTACGTGTGTTTTACCATTTAAAGTATAGTTGGAAAATTTACCCCTGTACATTTTTAGTAGGCTGGAAAAGTTGTTCCTCATACGGGGCACATTTTATAAGGTAACATGATCAGACTTAACCATTTTCTTTCAAAAACTACATGTAGATTTTTGAAAAATGTTTTTGCCAGTTTGTAGATAAAAGCTCAGGGAATACAATGATATCCTATTGACCTGCAAATAGATAAAAATACAAAATACAAAAAAAATATAAAAATTAGGAAAATTTGCCCCGTTTCAAAATATTATTTAAAGTAGTATAATTTTACTGACGACTCATATTCCTCTGTTTGCATTATATAAAACATAATCATCCAACTAATTTAATTTAGGAACTTTAAGTTTGAAGTTTAATTAACTTTTATTTTTTTTATCATTACTTTATATCAAAAACCGAAATACGTAGTAAAAAAATATTTCAAAAATATTTTCGTAATCAGATTTATTTTACAAAAACAATCACCGTTTTTAATTTTTTTAAAGTAAAAAAAAAAAAAATATATATATATACATAAAGTAAGTTTTGACAAGCTAAACTTATATCATGAAACTTTATAAAATTATTTTATGAACAATATTTGAACTCATAAGTCTTTATAGTCATAAATAGGCGTGAAAAATAAATCTTTGATGTATTTTATTACTTAAAAATTCTTGTAAAGTGAGTATTGCTTTTGGCAAAAATCCATAGTTGGTTAGAAGATGAAGTTACATCTAATTACATTTTTTGAAATATTTAAGTTGAGTTTTTTTTTCACATTAGTCACTACAGTATTAACTCATCTTTTCAGCTATGAAACAGTTTATGTAACCACTTGCTGCTTATTATCAACATGATATATATATAACCATTAAAATAATTACATAAAAATTTTACAATTTTATAAAAGCTTAGTAAATAAAAAAGCATGCTTAAAATGCTTTTCATCATATTATTTTGTATAAAAAAGAGGAATAGAAAAAAAAATATATATATATAAATTATTTTCTTGCTTAGATTTTATTTTAAATAAAAAACGCGTTTCACCGTTTCCAAAATTAATAAAACATAATACAGGGTGATTTTTTTTTTAAGTTGTGAAAGTAAAACCCAATAACAGAAGAACCACTGATCCAAATGAAATGAAATTTCACCAGTATGCTTCGAAATCAATGGGGTTTTTTTTTGGCGTAGTTAAAAAAATACTTAAAATAGCACCGACGGATGGTGCTATGGGTTAACATCAACTGGTTTCCTTCCTCTACCTGGTTTTAGGATCAGTGAAGCAGTCTGTTCAAATTTCAAAACCATCTTCCCTAAGTCTTCTGTCATGATTGACCATTTTCTTAAATTCTTAAGTGTCCTAAATCTTTTAAGAGCAGTTGCTGCGCTGTCATTAGTCTGATAATACAGTTTTACTAACAACGTACGGTCCGTCAATGAAACAGTCGTTGCGAGGATATTCTTAGAATAATAAACACGCGGTGTGCGTGCTTCACGTTTTTACCGCCACTGTACGTGTGTCGTGCAGAAGCTCGTCTCCCGATTTTGCTGCATATACAGCGCCATCTGTCGGTGGGATTTTAAGTTTTTTTTTTCTTTTTCTGTCTTTTTACCACGTCTAAAAAATACCCATTGCTTTGGGAGCACACTAGTGAAATTTCAGTTCATTTGGATCAGTGGTTCTTTTGTTATAGGTATTTACTTTCACAACTTTAAAAAAAAATCACCCTGTATGTAAAAAAAATTAAAGCAAAATTTATCAAATTTCATAAAATTCATGTTTGCAGGGCTTTTAAAAACTCGTTTTCGTTTTCATGAAAATGCGTTAAAAAAACACCTTATTCCACTTCATTACTTAAAATGTTTGATAAAGCTAGTATTGTTTTGGGCAAATATCCAGAATTTATAAGATTCAAAGTGTAAAACTTTTATTACTAGAAGTAGTATTATTAGACCTAAAATTGGTCCAAAATTGAACCACTTCCCCACAGTGGAGTATTTGATGCAAAATTCTGGCCAAAAAGATAGAAATTAAAATTGGCTCAGTAATTGTAGAAAGCATATTTTATAATAGCTGACTAACTGGTGTGTCAATCTATGTCTATTCCAGGTGAATGAGTCATATCCGGCTGCTCCGGAGTGAATGTTCCTTCTTTGTGAGAAGACATGCTTTTTAACACTTTCCAATCTAGTTGAAAAGTGTTTATGACTTCGGTTTGTCTGCCGTCTGCCGTCTGGCCGTGCTCTAACTCCCGTAAATATGCTCAGACTGCCCTGACAGTTTTGTATGTTATTGTCGTTATCTATAGCATGTTTCCTATTTCAACTGAAGTGTGTAGCACTTATAGTTTTTTTACAGGGACACTCAAAAGAATTCCGTTACATTACGGTCTATGGGGAAAAAATCTTTTGCGGTTTATTTTAATGATGTTACACAATTTAAAACACATTGTAATTGATATATATCAATAAGGTGCATTACAAAAAAATTAATATGGAATAGGTTGTGCATAGCACTTATAGTTACTTTACAGGGACAGTCAAAATAATTCCGTTACATTACGTTTATGGAAAAAAATCGTTTGCGGTTTATTTAAATAATGTTTCACTATTTTAAACGCATTGAAATTTATATATATCACTTAGGTACATTACAAGAAGCTTACTACAGAATATTGTGTGTATAGCGGTCATCGTTCATTTACAGGGACACACAAAAGAATTCTCTACTGTCTGTTAACAATAATTCCCGGAAGTGCGTTTTAAGTTGATGAACGCGATATTAAATTTATCTCACATTTTGTCTATTACTTGGTGGCTATAAATTCTGTAGATCCTATACAAGGTAGCACAAATTTCGCGAACACATTTCCGTTTATTAACAGAAACTTCAGAAGGAGAATTTTAAACTGTGCTACGCGTTTCCGAACTGAACTCAAATTCAGCATCCTATGTAGTATATATACAATAATATCATATATAGGGCTGAATAAAAGTATTCAAATATTTTTACGAATATTGTATATGTTTGAAATATATGTTGGAAATTCCTGAAATTACGTTTTTAAATATCTTATGCGTTTTCCAAGTTGTTTACTTAGATGTTATCTTTCAGCTTATAAAACATTAATGATTTGTAAAATTATTTTGGAAGCGTTGGAAAGTGTTACATAATCTATGCTTGACGCATGATTTTTTGTTCTTGTTTGTTAAGTTTCAGCTTTGTTATTGTGTTTAAATGTATACTTTGACATGTGCACTTAAATAGTTTTTCTTCTCATATAATAAAAATAATTAAAATTGAAAATGGATTGGTTTTTATGCCTTTTTAGATCTAAATTATTGAAATACGTTATCTAATATATTCAAAGCTTTTTAAAGCTGTATCTGGGTTTGTCGAACTAATTTTAAATTATAATCGTATTTGTTATAGATTTAAAACATTTTTTTTTATGTTCCGCATATTGTTGCAATTTTTAGATATCAATGATTTTTGGGAGGACTGCAAATCTATTAAAAATTGTCACAAACCAACATATCTATACTATAGAGACTCAAATTTTCTAAATAATAAATGCAAGTAATACATATATATATTATATACATTAATTTATAGAAATAATTAAACATATATGTGTAGTAAAATTAACCACATTTAATTAAACATTATTCGTAAATAAAATAAACTTATAAAAAATTACTTTCCACTTTTAAACAGTAAACAGTTAAGTAAACGTTGTATTATACAGGGTGTTTCTAAATGAATGTCGAGGTTTTAACGCTTTGTAGTATCTATTATATAAAACTTAAAATTATACTTAATACATAAAATGAAAGAGCAACTCAAACAGTTTGTTGGTACCTGTGCATGCACATGCGTAGGCAATGTTTCTTCTGTGATCCGTTAGAAAGCGCTACTACCGAAAATAGCGACTAGTGAACAGAAAGCATTTTGTGTTCTGCAGTTTGCAAGGACCAAATCTGTAGTTACCGCGCAACGTGCGTTCCGGATAAAGTTCAGGTGTGATCCCCCAAGCTAGCTGTTGCAACAATTACCCCACAGACACTAATTAACGTTTGGGAAGAACTGAGCTATCGACTTGATGTGTGCCGTGTGACGAAAGCTATTGGAGTGTTTCTATATTAAGTTTCAATATTAAGCTATATTAAGTTGTTCACACTGAACACTTGTAGGCTTGTAAGTAAAACTGTTTGAGTTGCCCTTTCATTTTATGTATTAATTATAATTTTAAGTTTTATATAATAAATAGGGGAGACCGGGGCAAGATGAAGAGTGGGGCAAGATGACGAATGTCTTAATTTTTCCGTTTTCCGCTAGGTGGCAGCATCAACCGGACACTACTGGCTCTCCTATCGACCGTTCGTTAAACAATACTATAGAGACGCTGAAATCGCCATTTTTGTGTCAGTTGTGAAGCTTTGATTGTTTTCCGCTGCCACGTTATAACTTTTATGCATGTGTAAATAAGTTCTGCTACAGATACAGGTAAGATATATCGTTTCTCTTTAATATTTATGAGTAACTTAGTTTAAATATTACCTATTACCATGAATTAATGTCAATTAATCGCCTTCCTTCATGGCAATGAAAACGAATATTTTTAAACTGGCAGTCCGGGGCAAGATGACGAGCTCGTCATTTGACCCTGTGTTTCGGAATTTATTAAACTAACTATGTTGTCAATTCTATTTAAATCCTGTAAACGCTTGTTTGTCTGTGTGTTTGTTCGCACGACCTTGCGCTTCTATCTCCTCTGGGGCTAAGGGGCGCATGGGATCGGGGGAGATGTCGTTCGAAAGGGGGCGACCAGAGGAAGACATTTTTGCCATCCGCTAAGCCCCCCCTAGCCTCCCGAAAGAAAAACCCTATCGGGGTCCGTATCTCCACTTCCCAGCGTCCAATCGGTACGAGGAGAGTACCGTTCGACGGGGTCAAGACCTCGCCCCTCCCCCGCTGGTCCCCCTCCTCCCAAAAAATTCAAAAAGCATTTAAGGCCAACTTCCGGCATTGTGACCCACCAACAGAAGAATGGATCCAGTGCTGTAAATGCCAAGAGTGGTGGCATGAGGAATGTTCTAATTATGAAAATAGCATTTTTATTTGTGACTATTGTTAGCTGCACAACTAAACACTTCAAAATTACGTTACAATCAATGCATTATGCTTAGTTTGATACTTTGTAAGATGTAAAAACACAGTTATCATTTGTTAAATCATGTAACATATTCAAAAGATAAAATATGTTCAATCTTTTTCAGTGTGGTCATCTTGCCCCAAGGCCAAAGTCATCTTGCCCAAAGTACTGGGGCAAGATGACGATTTGTTAATGTTATGAAAAAATAAAAGTATCCTTTATTTTTTTTTTTTTTTGAAAAATTAAATGGTAATGTATTTAATACTACAAAGGTATACTCTATCAGTTCATGGAAAATTAATTTTACTATTACTTCAAAATAAATTAATAAACAACAAAAATTGTTAACATAGTCATCTTGCCCCGGTCTCCCCTACTACCAAGCGTTAAAAATCCGATATTCATTTAGAAACACCCTGTATATTTCTTTATTAAATAAAAACATATATTTATGTATGTATAACATTAATTAAGTGTATTTACTAAGAGTATGTCGACAAAAATTGTTTTAACTTTAAAACACATGGAAAGTAATTTTGGCCAGGATTTGCCTCAACTGCTCCACTGTACGCCCTTCAAGGTATTAAAATGTAAGTGCTACTATAATTAGTATAATGTCATACTTAATACACGCATGTTATCCAAGGATGGAGCTAAATTTGAATGTCCCCCGCGACACCGTTCTTCTTTAGTGTACAAAGAAAGTTTCTGTACAATAATTTTTTTTAAAAATATAAATACACATTAATGCTATTAAAAATTCACTCAACAGCGCAAATGTTTTTGACATATGTATTAATTTGCAGACATTACTCTTTGCGTAAAAAAAAAAAAAAAAATCTAACAACATTTTTAATTTTCTTTATACGTATGATACATTTACATTTAATATATATGATACATCTTTAATTAATATATATGTAAGGAGATGATATGTAAATAGTAGATTTACTGGAATTATATGAACAAATAGACGATGAATAACAAAATATGAACTTTAATATGTCCTAGAAATATAATTTTACAATACTTGACTAGCAATTTCTTTTCAGCTAATCCACTTCTCGCCAAACATATATAATATTTTAATTTACCAAAGAAAACAACTAGGCCTAACAGCGCCTTTAATGGATATTTCTCATTTTCTAAGCTTGCTTCACAATAAAAATTAGAAGACTGGCTCTTTTCCAATTTTGAAGATGTTCAAATCTTGATCTCGCGATCCAAAATATTTATAAATCGTGCATTTAAATCATGGATAATAATAGTACACTAGAGTGTCAGTTAATTTGATGATCATTTACGTCATAAAGGAGATAAAGTGTTCAAACTGAAATCCTACGTATATGACACATCAGCAATTATAAATAGTTGTTTCCTCAGGTTCTTTCTGTGACTGCATTCGCTCCGAATGCTTTCGTCCGTGACTAATTTCGTTCCGTCTTTCGTTCAGAAAGTCGGCTTACGTTGTGAACTTTTACGTCGTTCTCTGAAATAGCTTAGGCCATTTTATAAGAAAATAAAATCTGTGCGATTTATTGCTATCTGAGTAACACTTGAAAATTGTATACATTTACGGATATACTAACAAATATTATACAATTACGAATATACCTGAAAATATTATTGATTTATGAATGAAAATGACTTTGTAAATGGTTTATAAATCAGTCTGTTTGGAGTTGTGGACAAACTTAAAATATAAAAATTACTCATAAATGCATGTGACCCCGGACATTACAAAAAGGAAAGTACCTTATGTTACCCATAATTTTTAATCGCAATAAGCAAAAATTCCAGTCATTCTGATGCTTTAAGTTTGTTTCTCTACTTAAAGTATCTCCATATGAAAAGATGTGAAATATTTAAAGATACGAAATATTTAAAAATATATGAAATATTTCACCGTCCATGCCCTAGAACATCGTTCCTTGGGGTTACGCATACTAGATTAAAAATAAAAAAAAACACTGGGTTAGAACATGAAGTTACATTTGAAAATTGATTTGGAAATGTTTCAATCTCTTGTTTTTTTTCTTTAGTCACTTTAATGAATGTTGGACGGAAAAGTAAGAGGGGGGGATTCCAACATTTACGAGGAGGGATGTATAGTGGATACGAGAAGAACTTTACCTTTCAGCGGCGTTGTGAATCACTGTTAATAAAGGTAAAGGGGGTTCGGATAGTTTTACTGATTGAACTCTTTGAATTAAATAATTGCCCTTATTTTTTTAAATCTAAAATTAAGAATACAATACACACTTTGATAAAGAAAATATAGAGATAAAATTATTAAGAAAAAAACATTTTATTTAATTATATAATGAGATAATAAAAGAAATTATAGAAAAATAAGAACACATTGATCTCTCCAAAATTATCCATTCATAACAAATCAAATCCAACACATTTATTTCTCAAAATTATCATTTTATAAAATAAAATTTTCAACACTAACTCTTTTTAATTTAAAGCACTTAATTATAAAAACATCATTATTTTACAGCACAGCATTGTATCGTTGTAAAATTAGAGGCAAATATGCCAAACATTTAAATTTATAAATAAACATATGAGTCTATGTTAATTCAACAATTTTTCTTTCAATCAATCAATACGTAAAATTTTAGTATTCTCTTATATTATTCACTTTGGCTAGCCAGGGAAAAATGTATTGGAAGTATCTCACCAATTGTTCTTTTATTGAAGTTCATCTCTAGTAATGATGTAGGCCTTGTCCATCCTCGCTCGTTATTAACCAGGGGAACTCATAGATGGATCGTTCTTGCCAGTTTGGAAAAAGCCGGGATCCTTCTCGGTGATGACTCTTGGCTCGGCCGCTAGATCTGCCACCCAAGGGGGGTTCAGGAAAATTCATCGTGCGGCGCTGGGTCGGATCGACGAAGGCACTTCTGTTTCAGCGGGCCATCAGCAGTCTCCTCAAGACACCCTTCCGTGGAGATGGCTGGAACTCGAAGAACATACGGGCTGGAAGAACTTAGCAAAAAAAGCTACTTGCACCGATGGAGTTATTTTCTGAAGTGTCATAGAACCAAAAAAAATGTCTCTTCTTCTTATTATTACTATTTTTACTATGTCTCGTCCTGGGCGTTGATATAGCAAAAAAAGTCTATTTCTATTGGATGCCCTTTATGACCTTATGCAAATTTTAGTTCAGGAAAATCCCGTTGGTCAACTCTTTGACCCAATGATAATGTCTTTTTGGGATGGGTTAATTTTGCAGCTGCACATTTTCCCATGCGGGGCAGTTCTTTGGAAAATGGGTGCGCCCAACATGCGAGTATTCCTAGAAATACGATATAAGCTTCCTGTTTCCCTAGCTAGCGTATCCGTGAACTTAAACCTCTAACACTCGTTTGGTTGATGATCACATTGTGTATATAGGAATAATACATACATGTAAAGGAAAACAATGTAACATGCATAAATATAATATAACATCTAAACCATAAAAAAATAAGTACAAAGTTCATGTTCTTTATTTATTTACTAAAAATGTGTGAATAATAGTTCCCACAATGAAATGAAAAGAAAACTATTCATCGATGAATCAGTTTATGTTACTACTGCCTACGTATTATTATCATGCTATGTTAAGTAACTAAAATTATTAAATAACTGTAGAAAGTTTAATTTTTAACCTAAATTTAAAGGGTGAAATAATTTAATAAATATATTTTTTTCATAATTTTATTTTGCATGAAAAAACAACATTGAAGGGTTAATGTAAATTACTACTTTATTAATTAGAAGTATTTTATAAAATTAATAATATCGCTTTTTACATTTTCCAAAATTCTTAAAAACAAAATATATAGAAATGTGCTTTGAAAAGAAATATCTTAAGTTATGGATTTTCATAACATTTCTTTATACATCCATAACTAAACTCATTATTTTTATCAGTCAAACAATAGGTGAACAAAAATTCATTTATTATATTTGATTATTTAAAACTTATAAAAAGCCATTATAGCTTTTGGCAAAAATCCAGAAATACTTAGACTATAAAGTTACATCTGATAATTCGGTTATTAAGTCACTCACGTTTTCTTTACTTTGTTTATGATATACTCAGTTTTTAAACGATGAATCAGTTTATGTTAGCACTTGATGCGTACTATTAATATGATATATTAATTAATAAATTTCTAAGTGTAAGAAAGTTATGTCTCAATAAGGCATTTTAAATATTCAAAATATCTGCCACTTTTTCCGACTAGTAATCTTAGCTTTTTTTATTCATGGAACGTCTGTCATTAAATAGAAAGAAGGTTAATATATGGAAAAATTGGTAGATACTTTAAATAGAGAAAATCCCTAACTGGAAAGACTGATGCTAAAAGAAACCTATAATTTAATTTTGTAATTTTAATTACTAAAGTTCGTCAAATTTTAATTTTAATTTTTAGTTTTTTATTTATTATTTATTTATTTTAAAATAGACTACTTTTTATTTAATAATTATATACAAATAATAAATATTACGTTGAATAAAAAGTTTTCCGCCAAGGGGAGATACCTTCGCGCAAACAGCTGTCATTCGTGCGGTTGTTAACTTTTCAGCCAACCAATTTTTGCATTCGAAAGCAGAGCACAGGGCCTATATGACTGTATAATTTGTTTGTTAAAAAATTATTATCTTGTGTTTCAAATAAGTGTTTAAAATGGAGCTATCAAGTCAGCAGATCAGAACGGTTATTTACTATGAGTTCCGTAAAAAACTCAGTGCGTCTGAATGCCACAGAATGATGTGTGAAAGTTTAGGAATCAATACTGTTTCTTATGATACAGTCAAAGTTTGGTTTCGGAAGTTTAAAGCTGGAAATTTCGGCAGTGAAGATGAACCAAGTTTCGACCGCCCTATTGAAGTTGATTGTGAGCAGTTAAAGCAAATCATTGATCAAGACAGATATGTTTCAACACAAACTTTTGCGTTAGAGCTTAATGTTTACCAAAAAACAATAGTTCACGCTCTAAAACGCATAAACCTAACGTTTAAGTTCAACCGCTGGGTGCCGCACGAATTGACTGCTGAAGTCTAAGCGCAGGAGAAAAAACTGTTGTTATTTAGAACCTGGGGAATCAACTGGCTCGGTTGCAAGACGTGCCTTAACTAACAAGAAGGTACTCCTCTGCATCTAGTGGGATTGCCGTGGAATTCTATACAAAGAGTACCTGAAAAGCGGACAAACTATCAACAGTGCAATATACCGCAACATGCTAATCAAAGTTTGCGATACCATTCAAGAAAAACGAAGAAACGAGTTCAGAGGGAAGGTGATTCTCTGTCACCAAGATAACGCCCGGCCGCATATTAGTATTATAACCGGCTGGACGCTCTCAAGCTGGAGTGGGATTTGATGCAACATCCACCATACAGCCTCGACATGGCCCCTTCAGAGTTCTATCTCTTTTCACATCTGCAGCTGCATCTTGATGGCACAATCTAACATTCAAATGAGGAGGTCACAAATGAGGTCGATCTCTTTCTGGACTCGCTCACGCCACAATTTTTCGCAGAAGTGATTGAAATGTTGCCAAAACGTCGGTAAACGATTGTAGATTTAAATGGAGATTACTATCCTCATTAGTTTTGATAATTTCGTATGTATTTATCTTTTTACAATAAAATATATTTTTGGCGGAAAACTTTTTACTCAACCTGATAATAAGTCTGATATAGTGTAAAAATTAAATTCTATAACAATTAGGCAAAGATCAAATTGTATTCTCAATTAGTTCTTTTTATAATGGTATAAACACCAGTTGTTTACTGCACGTGTCCAATTCTGAGCATGACAGGAACTAAAACTGAAATCCAAACACCGCAATATAAACCGACTCAACACACTCAGAAGTGCCGGAGCAGGTCCAGTTCCCAAGCTGTGCCGGATGCATCATCACCCCCCAGTATCACGTGGATGCCCACAATAGCAAACACACCCCAGAGACTTGCGTGAAGCCAATTTCTAAGAATATCTCTACCTTTAGCTAGCATCGTGCAGAGCCTAGAGGGGGGGGGGAGCATGAACACCTTACTGGTCGAAAAAACATAATAAAACATAAACTATTAGTAAAAATAAATAAAAAGATAGATATAAATAATATGGAAAATTTTTCCTTTCAATCTGAGTACCTCCAATCGACTAGGACGTAGGCGTCAGGGCTACCGAGTAGGAAATAAAAAGAAAAAGGTGATCCAGCCGGACTTGCTGCCGCATGTATTCTGTTTTCTCATCCAACCTACAGACTTTTTTTTGCTACTAAGACAAGGTGCGCCTCTTAGGAGAAAAAGGTTTCGCGTGATGCTGCCGTGGAGACGGAATTTTGGACACACTTGATCTCGGTGACGTAGTCAAGACACTGGAAGCGGAATTCCATCGACCCCTGACCCCGTCTGGGATCCCGCTTAAGCAACCCTACATGAATGGTTGTTGCCACTACGGCCGCCTCTGCTGAGCTCCCGGTCATTCTCTTGCCGGGAGCCAGGTTTAACAGATACCACTCAGAAGGGCTTGTGGCCACAAAGGTATTAAAACAAATTATGTTCGAGTCATGCTCAAAAAGATGTATGAAAAAATAAATTTGATCACTTGAAACTCCTGATAAATCGAATATCGCTTTTGTCAAAAATACATAAATTGTTAGATGATAAAGTTACATTCAAAACTAGTCTTTAGGATATTTATGTCTATTGTGTCTTTAATCAATGTTTTAACAAATCTTTTCAACGGTGAATCAGTTTATGGTATCACTGCCTACCGATTATTAACTCGATACATTAAATACCTAAAATAATTAAATAACTTTTGTAACTTTAATAGCAAAGCTAAATTTAATAAATAAAATAAATTAATAAATTAATTTTTTATCATAATTATATTTTGCTTAAAAAAAGAGGTAAAATCATTTTAAAATTATTTTTGTACTCGAATTAGTTTATAAAATTAATAATGCTTTAACCTGTTCTAAAATTTAGAAAAAGAAAGTACTACTTTTTTTAAAGTAAAACTTAAGTTATTAAACTTCATAAAATTTCTTTATTCGGCGTTATTTAAACTCATTATTTTTATTAGTCATAAAATGCATGAAAAATAAATCTTTATTCTATTTGATTTCTTAAATCTTCTGATAAAGAGAGTATCGTTTTTGGCAAAACTCCAGAAATGGTTAGAAGATGAAGTTACATCCAATAATAGCCTTTCGGTTATTCAAGTCTCTTAAGTTTTTTTTCACTCTTTTCAATATATTAACTCAATTTTTCATCAGTGAATCAGTTTACCTTACTGCTTGTTGTTTATAATTAATATTTTGTGATAATTAGTACATTTTTAAGTGTAATAATCAACACATAATTAATTTTGCTATCTTTAAATTAGTAATCTTGTCATTTTTATTAATTATGTTTAGCACATTTTAATTTTATTATTATACAAATAAAAGTAAGATATTTTGATTTTATCTTATTAGTATATAAATTAATTTCTATATGAAATGTGATACATAACTTTAAAAAATTATATTACAGTATATTTTGTAAATAAATGAAATTCCTTCGTAGAAATTATAAAATATGTATTCATCGTGTATGGTTTGTTTTAAGAGAAATGTTACATGAACTACATTTTGAAGTTTGATTGCATATGTAGTTTTACGGTGAACTGTAGTACCAAACAATACAGCTCCAATATTATTAGAATTGATAACTTCTTGACGCAATTTCCAATATTGGCATGAAATATATCTCCAACATTTCTATATTGCCAAGTGAATTTCGTATTATTGCGGTTTGGTATTTGATTACACATATTTCCAACGTAAAGGCTGTATTTAATCAATATTCAAATTTCATTAGAAATATGTTTGATGAATGCATTAATGGTCTAATATGGAGCCCCAATATAATCAATATTGATTTGCTAACAGAGGGATTGAATTGGAATTTAAAAATATTTTATATACCTATTTGATCTACTGCAACAGTTTTAAAAAGATGGTTTAAAATTTGTTATAACTATAGATTGAACCATCTTAACATTAGTAGACACAAATGTACACTTCAGTATTTTTAAAGAGAAAAAAATTACATGACGGTCAAAAGCGAGAGAAAAGGAAAGGTTTCGGAAATTACAAAATGCTGCTTAATATAGTGAAAAAGAGAAGACAGAAGCAAAGTGAAATGAGAAAGATTTATCGTGAACCCACAATATATAGATTTTATCATAGATTTCCAAAGTTGAAGTTCACACAAAAAATAAAACGTAAAATGTATAACCTAAACTTAAACACTATAATTATATTTCTTATTTCTACACTGTGAAAAATGATCAATGTTTCTTATTTTATGAAAATATACTATAACCTCGAACGAAAATAAAATATAATCTTCTGAGTTATCCGACATTACGAAAAGCGTGTTCCATCATCTTTTGAATCCCCAGAAAGCAATACATTTCCAAAATTTAAAGAATTATTTATAAAAACAAAATTTCTCTAGCTGCGTGTATTGTTCAGAAATGTTTCCGAATAGTTTTTATAGTGTATTAATCAGTTTCCTTAGCCTGGAATACCTATTTATCGAATGCCATCCATTCTTAAGTAAACGTTTTCAGCTGCATAAGTTAATTTATACATGAAAGAGTAAAGAAATAATCTTAATTTTAATGTTAATGCACTGTTAAAATTTTGCAGCAAACTGTCCAGTCATTTGACCGTTTTTGTAGAAAACGGTTACATAGCCGTAATTTAACTATATTCTGATCGTATTATTGCTCATTTTATGGTCATAATATAGTTAAATTACGGTTATGTAACCGTTTTCTAGAAAAACGGTCAAATGACTGGACAGTTTGCTGCAAAATTTTAACAGTGTGTTAACGCTGTTAATTTTGTATGTTTGTCTGTTAAATATATTTGTTGAACATGAAAGTGTATACTTGAGAATGGATAGCATCGGAAAAAACTATATTCTGGGCTTAGAAAACTGATTAATACACTTTAAAAGCTACTCGTAAACGTTTCTGAAAATTACGGGCAGCTAGAACAAATTTGTTTTTCTAAATTATTCTTTAAATCTCGAAATGCCATTGATGTCTGAGGTTTCTAAAGATAAAGAAACACTGTTCAGAATCATGGTTAACAAGAATGAGTTTATATTATAAATTGATTAGTCAATATATTATATTTTCGTAGATTCAGAAACACTCGTCATTTTTTACAGTGTAAGCTAAAGATAATTTATTTTAATTGTCAGCTGTTTAAGATAATGATTCTATATACTGGTTTGCAAAGCTTGTGATTCGACCAGCTTATTGTATTTTGTAAGCAAATTAATACAAAATCATTAATTATTGAAAAACAATTCACCGAACAATTATTTCATTTTAATATTTTTGACACTACTTTCTTAAGTTAGATTATTATTGATGACTAAGCATAAATAAAAACTTTTACGAAAAAGCCTTTTGTTTGTCATGGAAGAACATGATTATAGACAGGCACTGTGATGAGAATCTCTATTCTTACTTTAGATTCTATTCAAAAGCTATACATAACAACGTTCACATTGTTCTAAATGATGATTTTGCTCGATCTTGTAGAATTAAGTTTCATTATAGCTAATCTTGAAGATTAAGGCCACTTTTACTTATAATGTTTTGCAAATTATCGATTTTTTGCGTTTTTTGAAAGTGTGCAGAATGTGCTGCCAAAAGGGTTTTTGGATCTATTCATTATTTATGCTGCTGCAGCCTGTCGTACGTAATGTCATACCCGTCGGGAAAGGGTGGCTAGGTTAAGAAAATTGCTTCATTTATAGCTTCAGATTTATTTAATGAAATAAGATTTTGTTTATTAAGAACGATGAACGTTTTGGGAACTTTTGTTAGTCTGGAATTTTGGTCATAAAATACAACTATCGCTTAATCCCCCGTCTGGCGCAAGATGCCTGTCATTCGCCAAAAAGCTGTTCTCGCCTCCTTTACAGAGGTGCGTACCCTCTCCGTTAGAAAGGGGAGCAGGAGCTGTCCTTCATAGTATTTTGTTATCTCTAGGTACTGTTAAAACCCCCTAGTCAGTTTTCCCGCCTTCTGCTGAGAGCACAGTTGTGGTTATCTTGACCTTTCAAATCCATTGCGTCCGATCTCTTTTTAAGAGTTCGTATTTGCTTTTATTTCGATCAAATTCTTTATTTTGCTCATCGTACGAATAAAAAGTACATAGGTTATGTATGATTTGCGGAAGTATTTAGATTTGTCCAGAGTGGCCTTTCAGGCACACTGCGCTAAAACTTGTACTCACAATCATGTTTTGTTTGTTAGGTTGCTTTCAATATAAAAAGTAAAAAGCTACTTATTGCAACCGTTCGGAGGATAGCAATTCCGGAAAATTTCAGTATATTTTCGATGACCCCCAGATGACAAAACCATACTCCGTCAAAGGTTGATTTATATATATATATATATATATATATATATATATATATATATATATATATATATATATATATATATATATATATATATATATATATATATATATATATATATATATATATAACCATAAATGAAACATTACCATAACACCAACTTAAACTATGAAATTATGATATAGTATGTAATAATTAGTTGACAATGAAAGTAGTCCCCAACACACTGAATATAGATATCAAAAACTTATTTAAAAGACGAAGAAATTGAATGAATGAAATTGAATGAATGAAATTAAATTTCTGGAATTTAGACAGAATTATCAAGTCCCAAATGCCTAAATACCACTAATAAAATGAGTGGTTTCACCATCATATTAGCCATAACATTGCCAAAGAATATGATTTTGGGTCTACCACTCAAACAATGAATAAAACCTGTAAACAAATCTTAAAGATGAAAAATAAATAAATATTAAAAAGGAAAGAAATCTTACCCATAATAAACTGATTAAAACTTGAAATAGAGTCATAAAGTGCGAAATCTATTTGGATTGAAAAAGATAATGGTGCACTTCATGAACCAGATAAATAAGCATAACAAGACAGAGGGAATATATATATATATATATATATATATATATATATATAAGACTTATGTCATACGATAGCATTCGTGTTTATAAACCGTTTTGGATGAAACTAAGCGTGTGTATTAAGCTCCAAATTATCTCGACTGAGTTCGTTAGCCAGCTTGGTTCGCTATCTTGTTTCAAAATGGCGGCCTCTAAAATACTTAAAACTAAAAAATATATACAGAAAATTTGAAATTCAAATTTATTTTTTTGATTAAGTATCAGGCCTTAATGCAAGGGTTCTGGAGCAATTTTTGTTTTGCCTCTATATAAAAAAAATGTCTGAGATATTGCAGTTTGAAATTCTAAGGTAGCTCACATTTTGAAACAAGACAGCAGATTAAAACGAACCAGGGATTAATTTATGAGTTTTAATGAACGGGATAGCTCGCAAATTATTATCTTTAATTGTTGCAATCATTTTCCCAATTATGCGTATAAAACTATATTCATATCCGTTAGCGTCAAATTCTCGCCAAACCTGGCGACACTTGGCGAAATATCCCCAAATTTGGTGAATAAAAATAAGCCAACCTAGCTGTAGTTGACTAATTTGTTGAATTTCTTATTCAAATTCAATATTAACGATTCTGCTTTAATCGGAGTCTTTGCAATTAAACTTGCTACTTTCGAGTAACATTAGCTAAAATTATAAAACGAAGGTATAGAAAAACTATCTTTTCCTCCCGCTACAGGTAGGAAGGACTTTTGTTTCATATTTGCTTCTGAAATTGCCTTAAAACCTATGATCTGACTAATCATAGACACTGACAGGTGATGTGGTGAAGAAAGTGGCCAAGCCCAAGTTTGGATCTGGTGGCAACATTAATGCTGATAATTGGATTACTGGTATACATCTGATTGAGTACCCTACTGTGGCTATATTTCGCGTATGTTCATTTGATTTTTTGCAATGAAAAATGAAAGCAATGTAGCGCTGCATCTTAAATATCATTTTTTTAATTTACTTTCTTTGAGAATAATAAATTAGGTTTTTTTAATCAGATTTCGAATATTCTCTCTTTCTATGTCCTAAAGAAGGTCACTGATCACTTCGTATTGTGATATTTGAATTAATTAAGTGTTAATTACGATAGGCATCTGTCAGGCGTATTGTGGCCTAAACCGGGAATCCCAGAGGAGCACCTGGCGGATATTTAAACATTTTCATCGCCTCTTCAAGAATATTTATTATATATTAAGTTAATTCTTATACCAAATATTTAAAATTGTAAAAAATAATATTATATGTATTGTGAGAGGCATAACATTTCAGTGCAAATTTTGAAACATGTTTCACACAATACAGCAGTTTAAGGACTCTCTTGAATAAAATTCAATTGAAAAAGTCCAATACGTTGTTATAGATAAGAACGTATCAATATTATAAAAGGAATATAAATATTAATACTCATTCAGAAAAGGAGAAATATAAAAATATTTTACCGTGCTACAGTTAACAATACTTTAAATATGTCGAAATAAAAATGAAACCACAAAAGGCGTTATCTGATCCAATCTATCTACACTTTTATGTATCCTCTGAATAAAATAGAATTTTTTTTTTAATGCAGATCTCTATACAATGCCGAATTTTATTTGACAAACAAGAAACTATAATACATTGAATATGAAACCCAATCTGACACAATCTCTTTTATTCTCTCTCTTTCAAGATGTTGTACTTACACTGATGTGAAATCAATATTATCAGTATTTAATCTCTATAAAAGTATCTCTATAAATCTCTATAAAAGATTTATTTCATGTTTTCTGTATTTTTATTAGTTATTTTAGTTTTTAATGTTATTTCTTTTATAAACGTAGCTAAAAGCTGAAATTAAGATCGCATGATTTTTTTTTCAGCATCTACTGAATGAAGATTACAAATTCAAATACAATATATCTGGCTAATTGTTTAACATAATTTCCCGTACTCTATGGATTTTTTATTTAAAAATCTATTTTGAATAGTTTGCTTTATTCTGAAGAATTTCTGAGACCTGCCGGCCATCGTAAAAAAATATACAAAAATTTTGGTTCGATTATCGGCATAACTTTATACACTTTTCAATAATACGATAGGGAAAATTGAACAAAAATCGTTATTGCAGCGCCCCCTTTCGTCGTAATATCTCCAAATTCAAACTTGACCTGCTGGCCACAGTCAAAAACATAGAAAAAAATTCGGTTCAATTTGAAGTATAATTACGTATACTTTTCGATGGTATAATGAGAACCGACGGACAGATGGACAGACAGACATTTTGTAAAAACATGTTTTTCGGAATCTCTGACCCAATAAAACGTGTAAATCCGTCGAAAACCGGAAAATTTCGATTACAATATTTTCTTCTATTATAAATAGAAGAAAGTAAAAAGTAGACGCTTCACGTTATTACACCCTTCATCAGTACACATAACACAATAACCGTAACATATATTAATAACAATAACTGAGTTAAGACGTGTACGTTACAAAAGTTAAATATCAGAAAAATACTGCGTAGTCATGTAATATTATAATATATAGTTTATATAATATGGCTTGTTTCGTTCAATGGAGAATCCGCCAATCTTTTATACTACTCTTCCAAAAAATCCGGTTTAAGTAAACTGAAACTTTAATTGATTTTAATGTATAATTGTACTGCTCAGACGTAAGATTATATGTTTAAAATAAATATATATTGATATTTAGAAAATATTAAAACATTGAATAAACTGGCAGTATATTACAACAAAAGCATAAAAACGTCTTAATAACCATAAAATAAGGAACACGCTAGTCCTTTTCAAAAAACTTTATCTTTCTTCGTCATTTAGAAATTATTAAAATATTGTATAAACTGTTGTGATGCAATAAAAGCATGAAAAATCTTAATAACACCATGAAATGAGGAATGCGCAATTCATTTCGAAAGAACTTTCTTTCTTTTTTGACAAAGAAATACAAAGTTCACGTCGAAAGGACTATCGCATTCCTTATTTTATTGTATTATTAAGAAGTTTTTATACTTTTATTTGGAAAACAATTTAAAATTTGATAATAATAGGTTATTTAGTAATTTCATGAATTTAATATTTCTATAATAGTTTTGTATTATAACACTGGTCTAATTTCTCTCTCTCTATCTTTTTTTTTTTTTTTTTTGGCAACATGAAATAAAACTTTTCTTCAGATGTTTTTAGTGTCTATTTTATCGGAATATGTCATTCTCTCTTTGATGTGAAATCAATTTCACCAATTTCGTATCCTATCAATCACAATTATTTTATCACCGCTCTGTTTCAACTCGGTTAGTAAACCAGACAGGTGAAAAATTAAATTTTACGGTTATATCGATTTCCAAGCGTACTATGTGATTGAAAAATATCGAGATAAATGTTCAAAACGAAGTTAGGTGAGTATAATAGGAGGTTCTGATCTAATATAGAACTGATAATTATAAAATACCTCTATTCGTATAGCAATTTTTATCATAATTATAATGTAATTTATTACACAAAATATGTCCTATTGAGATACCTTTTTGAAAAAAAAAATAAAAGGTATAATAAAATAAATATATATGTTTTTATTTTTAGACATATAAGTAATTTATTTTAAACGTGTCGCGGCCAGCATTCGGTAGAAAAGTTTTCATCTTTTACAACAAGTAATTCCAAATGGAAAAGTTGGTTAAGTTAATCGGAAAATGTTTGTGGTTAAGTGGACATAGTAACACTCTTTTTGACAAAAAATAATAAATGTTTAATTTCAGATTTTTATCCTAAAATAAACCTTAACATCTCTAGAACATTGTAGCCAAATTTCTCGAGGATCTGATAAATAGTAAAGGAGATAATGAAAACCCATTTTTCTCACTTCATATATTATAATATTCTATATGTAAATAAAAAGGTAAGGCTTCTGCAATAATTCATCAAATTATCTGAAATTTCTTTTAATGTATCTTTAGATTCTATGAGAGATAACTAAGTATCACCTTTTTATAACTTTCAATTTTCTTTTCTCAATTCATATATTTTCATATTCTCTATGTAAACGAACTGATACGGCTTCTACAATAATTCAGCAAATTGTCTGAAATTTATTTTAATGTATCTTTAGATTTTATGAGAGATAACTAAGTATCACCTTTTTATACCCTTCAATTTTCTTTTCTCAATTCATGTATTTTTATATTCTCTATGTAAACAAACTGATACGGCTTTTACAATAATTCAGCAAATTGTCTGAAATTTCTTTTAATGTGTCTTTAGATTCTATGAGAGATAACTAAGTATAACCTTTTTATACCTTTCAATTTTCTTTTCTCAATTCATATATTTTCATATTCTCTATCTATGTAAACAAAATTATACGGATTCTACAATAATTCAGCAAATTGTCTGAAATTTCGTTTAATGTATCTTTAGATTCTATGAGGGATAACTAAGGGGATAACCTAAGAGGGATAACCTTTTTATACCTTTCAATTTTCTTTTCTCAATTCATATATTTTCATATTCTCTATGTAAACAAAATTTACGTCTTCTACAATAATTCAGCAAATTGTCTGAAATTTCTTTTAATGTATCTTTATATTCTATGAGAGATAACTAAGTATAACCTTTTTATACCTTTCAATTTTCTTTTCTCAATTCATATATTTTTATATTCTCTATGTAAACAAAATTATACGTCTTCTACAATAATTCAGCAAATTGTCTGAAATTTCTTTTAATGTATCTTTAGATTCTATGAGAGATAACTAACTATAACCTTTTTATACCTTTCAATTTTCTTTTCTCAATTCATATATTTTCATATTCTCTATGTAAACAAAATTTACGTCTTCTACAATAATTCAGCAAATTGTCTGAAATTTCTTTTAATTTATCTTTATATTCTATGAGAGATAACTAAGTATAACCTTTTTATACCTTTCAATTTTCTTTTCTCAATTCATATATTTTTATATTCTCTATGTAAACAAAATTATACGTCTTCTACAATAATTCAGCAAATTGTCTGAAATTTCTTTTAATGTATCTTTATATTCTATGAGAGATAACTAAGTATAACCTTTTTATACCTTTCAATTTTCTTTTCTCAATTCATATATTTTCATATTCTCTATCTATGTAAACAAAATTATACGGATTCTACAATAATTCAGCAAATTGTCTGAAATTTCGTTTAATCTATCTTTAGATTCTATGAGGAATAACTAAGGGGATAACCTAAGAGGGATAACCTTTTTATACCTTTCAATTTTCTTTTCTCAATTCATATATTTTCATATTCTCTATGTAAACAAAATTTACGTCTTCTACAATAATTCAGCAAATTGTCTGAAATTTCTTTTAATGTATTTTTATATTCTATGAGAGATAACTAAGTATAACCTTTTTATACCTTTCAATTTTCTTTTCTCAATTCATATATTTTTATATTCTCTATGTAAACAAAATTATACGTCTTCTACAATAATTCAGCAAATTGTCTGAAATTTCTTTTAATGTATCTTTAGATTCTATGAGAGATAACTAAGTATAACCTTTTTATACCTTTCAATTTTCTTTTCTCAATTCCTATATTTTCATATTCTCTATCTATGTAAACAAAATTATACGGATTCTACAATAATTCAGCAAATTGTCTGAAATTTCGTTTAATGTATCTTTAGATTCTATGAGGGATAACTAAGGGAATAACCTAAGAGGGATAACCTTTTTATACCTTTCAATTTTCTTTTCTCAATTCATATATTTTCATATTCTCTATGTAAACAAAATTTACGTCTTCTACAATAATTCAGCAAATTGTCTGAAATTTCTTTTAATGTATCTTTATATTCTATGAGAGATAACTAAGTATAACCTTTTTATACCTTTCAATTTTCTTTTCGCAATTCATATATTTTTATATTCTCTATGTAAACAAAATTATACGTCTTCTACAATAATTCAGCAAATTGTCTGAAATTTCTTTTAATGTATCTTTAGATTCTATGAGAGATAACTAAGTATCACCTTTTTATACCTTTCAATTTTCTTTACTCAATTCATATATTTTCATATTCTCTATGTAAACAAACTGATACGGCTTCTACAATAATTCAGCAAATTGTCTGAAATTTCTTTTAATGTATCTTTAGATTCTATGAGAGATAACTAAATATCACTTTTTTATACCTTTCAAATATTTTGTTTAAAAAAAAACTGAACTTAAATATTAGTACAGAGAACCTATGAGATTTTCATAGGTTTATTCCAAATACATCTAATTATTATTTTTTTTTCTTCTGATCTAAACTATTTTATCAAAACACCTTTGTAGATAAAATACCTTGAATATAATCTAGTTTACAGTACCAAAATTGAAAAAGAAGAAATAATGTTAAATTTGTTAAATTAAAAATAAAATAAATAAAATAAATATTACTAATTTGTTAAAAATTTAAAACCTTATATTATTTGTAATGTTTTGCTTTATTGAAACATGATTCAAATTTTTTAATATAGGTGTTATTTACAGAATACATATTTTTGATACTGAGTCCCCTTAAGCAAGGAAAATAGTGCTATTCACAATTACTGGTAGGGAAACCTGTAAAATGTACGCACGTTATATGTCATGTATGCGCGAACTCGTCACAAAGAGGTTATGGCTAGTTATTTTATAAATACCTCGAGTTTTTGAGTTTGATCATTATAAACTGACAATTGGTATTTGATAATTAGAAACTTATAATCTAGTAGTAAACAAATTTAAAGAAAAATTTTATTTCATTGTATGTAACTATTATTGCAACATGAAATAAAACGTCTATTCCGAATTTTTCAGGTTCTATTTTAGCACAAGATGTCACCTTCTCTTTCATGTCCAGGGCTTGACAAATGCAGTCACCAAGTCGCCACGAGACTAAGTTATTTTTCATCTGTTGACAAATTATATAGACTGGAGTTTTTTTTTCCTACAAAATCTAAAAACACAACCAAAGCACAAACGGTATTTTTTTCTCTTTCCACCCCTCCTCAAGCGCTTCAAGCAGTGATTTACATCTTTTCTTGTACTTTGAATGGAAGAACCATTCCCGCTTTAGCCATCTAGCAAGTCTTGTGATTAGACTGCGAGGTGGAAGGGGATGTTTCAATAAAAAAATAATGAATAGTGTCAATCTAGTCTCTGTGGTAGGTAAAATTGGACACAATGCTAAAAACCGCTGACTTCGACAGGAAAATTGGCAAAAAGGTGTAGCACTCGACTATTTTAACATTTGAAGCATTCAGCAAACAGAATTTTTTGGAATATGCTAGTTAATGCAGGCTTTACATTAGTTTTCCTTTTTTTTAGAGATACATAATTTCGTTAAGTTTCATTAGAAAAAACTCAGTTCATATAATCTTTCGAAATTATGTACTATTCTAAACTATGATTGTTATTATTTTTTTCTCAATTAATTCCTAAAAAACTTCTATGTTTTTTTTTCTAAATAAATGATGGGAGCAGGAGTTATTTTTTTTACTGGCGATTAGAATTTTTTACTGGCTACCAGATTTTATTAAATTTTTAAAGCCCTGTTCATGTCCAATCTTTTTCGCCAATTTCCTGGCCAATCAATCACGATTATTTCTCTATATCACTGCTTCGTTGTGGTTTCTACTGCAGACAATCAAAAAATTCAGAAAAATCATATTTCAGTGAAATTTTAAGGCTATATCTATTTCTCAGAGTACTCTAACATTGAACAAGATCGATAAGTATTCACAACGAAGTTAACTGCGTTTAATAGGTGATTATGGCATATTGTACTACTGACAATTATAAAATACTTCTATTCTTTAACATTTGGTCGTGTTTGCAATGTAAAATATTAAACAACTTTTTAAACATAATTATTGATATTTCTTTAAAAATATATAATATATAAAAATGAAAATGTGTCGGTCTGTCTGTATTCCTATACAAATCCACAGTTTAAAACCGAGAATCGTGACTTTTTACGTACACTGTAAAAAATGACCAATGTTTCTTATTTCATGAAAATATACTATAACCACGAACGAAAACATAATATAATCTTCTGAGTTATCCGAAATTCCGAATAGCGTGTTCCATTGTCTTTTGAATCCCCAGAAACCAACACATTTCCAAAATTTAAAGAATTATTTATAAAAACAAAGTATTTTTCGCTGCCCGTATTTTTCAGAAACGTTTCCGACCGAAGGGTTTTTATAGTGTATTAGTTAGTGTCCTCAGCCTGGAATACCTGTTTTTCGAATGTAATTCATTCTCAAGTAAACGTTTTCAGCCACATAAGTTAATTTATACATGAAAGAGTAAAGAAATAACTTAATTTTAATGTTATTGTTAACGCTGTTAATTTTGCATGTTTGTCTGTTAAACATATTTTTTTAGCATGAAAATGTTTACCTGAGAATTGATAGCATTCAAAAAACAGGTATTCCAGGGTGAGGACACTAATTAATACACTATAAAAACCTTTCGGAAACGTTTTTGAAAAATACGGGCAGCGAAAAATACTTTGTTTTTATAAATATATATATATATTTTTTTTTTTGGAAATGTATTGGTTTCTGGGGATTCAAAAGACAATGGAACACGCTATTTGGAATTTCGGATAACTCAGAAGATTATATTATATTTTCGTTCGTGGTTATAGTATATTTTCATAAAATAAGAAACACTGGTCATTTTTTACAGTGTACAGGCGTATTAAAATACAACCGAAGCCACTAAAGTAATCCAAAATCGAAATAAATTATAGTTACTTATTAATTAATAAAAATTCCACCAATCTAAGAGCAATTTCCTTTTAAATTTTTCGTTACAGAAACTGTGTGCCAACAATTAAAAACTCACAATAAAACTCTTAGCACAACACTTATTTTCTATTCAAAGGTTTCTACATGAAAAATTTATAACAATTCAAAAAAGCGTGAATACGACGTGATATTAAACAAATAATGGACATTTCAAAGATTTCTAAATAATACAAGGAGCATAAATAGCAGTAAGTACAGAAAGCTGGTGAATAAATAACGTTATATTTGTTTGAGGAACGTATTGAAACATCATAAAATCTCGATTATGGAAATATGGGCATATTTAAACATTTTGAAGATCTCTGAGTTTGTTTTCGCCATTTTAAAATATTTCCCACATATATACGTGCGTGTATGCGTGTATGTTAGAATTTCCACAAAGATATAGGTCCCCAGAGCTCATTTTTAGAAGAATTGAAATGAATATTTCAGATTTAAAAAAAAATAAAATTCATGGAATTTTTGTATTTTCCATATTATTTTATCATGAAAAACGTATTTAAATAACCAAATACTAGGAAATAACTTTTCAGCAAAAGGTTTTAATCTCGGTCTCAATCCGGACCACAGAAATTTACTAAGTAAGCAGGTAATCTTTCATCCCGATTAAATAAAACAAGTGGCTCAGTGTGATCAAAGATCGCTCAAAGGGTTTCGTTTAATATTCCTTTCAAAACACTTTATCCTTTCTTTAATAAATCCAAAATCATTTCATTTAACAAAAAAAAAAAAAAAAAAAAAAGTCATGTTTTTATGAAGTAAAAATTTACTGGTCTATTTTTTCGTTTTTTTCGAATATCTACTCTCTTAAAACGAAAGAGCCAAAATGACTCAAGTTGAGCCGAAATCCACACATCTCACGATTTGAAAGTGAGCTTCTCATGAAGAGTTGAAACAACTCGAGTGAACGAGTTGTTTTTAAGCAACTCATGATTGAGTGATCTCTATTTTACTCATACTTGAGTGAAATCAAATCAATGAAGGTTAAATCCAGTAGCACTTGAGTGATTTATAACTAAGTCATACTTGAGTGAAATGAAGTCCTTTAAGACTAAATCCAGTAGCACTTGAGTGATTATTACCCATCTTTAAACTTTATCTATTGGATCTATAATCATATTGGAAATCTATTCATTATGCTTTCTATATTCTTCATTATTAATTCATTATGCCATCTCTTATATCTTATTTAATTTTGAATAAAAACTGTCAATATTGAAATTAATACAAAAAAAAAATCTCACCAGACAACAATGAAAGTAAATGAAATATTGATAAAAAAAATAATAATAAATAAGGACTTGTTAAAAATTTTTAAATAAGGAGTTATAAAGGCATTTTTTTATTTTTGGAAAAATAAGGATTTTCTAAAGATGTCTAGAGTACAATATTTAAAACATACTTCGTATACAAAAAAAAATATTAAAAAATATTCATGTTTTATAAAATATAATATATAAACAAAAAAAAACATCTTTTCTTTTTTTCGTGTATTTCTTTATATAAAATATGTATAATTCCTAAGTCTTATTTTATTTATTTTTTTAAGAATTCAATATTAAGAAAAATATTCATCTATTTCATTATTTTTCGTTTCTATTAAGTATTATTTTATTTGTTTAATGTGTTATAAATATATATTCATTTCGTGAAAGACAATTTTTATAACACTTTTTTTTCTTTTGGTTAATGTGTAAATTTTAAAGTTCATATTTGAGTTCTAGCACATTTTCAAGAAAATTAATAATATTTCGATTAAAGACTGGATTCCTTTCCATTAAAGTAAGTACTTATTTAGAGTATATACATGCATTTGTATGAATATCAGCAATATTAATCATTATCTATTAAAATATGTTTACTCTGTCGTTGCTACAAGAGTAGACTAAAATATTTATATATATATTTTTATACATAGATTAAATTGTAAATGTGTTAACGTAAAAATATTAACTTAATTAAATGCTTTTTCTGTCACTAATTTATATGCAAAATTATATTAGTTAGTGAAAAAAGGTAAGGTAACTTAATGTAATGCACTGTCTGTCATTTGATAATTACATATTTGATTTATTTTTCCATATATGCTTTTCTTTTAGAATCACCAATAAACAGAGGTATTTTACTATTATTATGAAATTTTAAATATATAGTTGTCCTGTTTTAAGATAAAAATTTTTTTGAAGTGCCCTGTTCTGAAATTTTTTAAAAAAGGGGGTCCTTTAAAAGACATTTTTAATGTAACATTTATCATAACATATATTTTTTATCAATGAAAGTTGAAATCCAGTTACTCAAATTCGAACCAAGATTAAAAAATACTTTTTAAATCATTTTGCTGAAGTTTTCCTCTCTGGTGAACTTATTTGTTTACAAATTACACATTTTAAAATTTCACAAAATTATAAATAAATAATAAATAGTAAGTTTTTATGGAATAAAAAGGAATTTCGTGAAGGAGCCTGTTTTATTATAAAGAATTTGGTGAAGGGACCCATTTTATCAAATTGAGTTTTGTGGAGGGCCTATTTTATTAAATTGATTTTTGTGAAGGATCCTGTTTTATTAAATAGAATTTTGTGAAGTGACGCTAAATATTCACCAAATTTCGCTTGTTATATTACCCTTGATATATTTAATATTTTCTAATAATAATTAAACCCTATCTGGTGAGTTTTATTGCAGATTATATATATATATGTATAAACTATGTAATATGGCAAAATAAATCGAATATGTAATTATCGTGTGACAGACAGTACATTATAGTACAGTTTTACTAACTGATATTATTGATAAAATTTTGCATGTGAATTAGTGACATCATAAGAAGCATTTAATTAAGTTAATATTTTCATGTTCAAAAATTTACAATGTACATTTACATCTGTATAAAAATAGTTTAGCAATGGAAGATATTAAATATGAAAAAATAAATAAAAGGGAAAAGGAAAAGTATGAGAATGAAACAATCGTGAATTTATCAAAACGTAAATTTCCTTTATCATTGAAAAAAGTATTCCGATTTATAATTTTGATTTAAATTCATATTAATATTAAACATATTTACATAAATCGTGCTAAATTCAAAAGCTATGTTAAGCGAATTATTTATGCACAATTTTCCATTGATATGTATGAAAAGAAAGGTAGGTCTTAACTAAAAAGTATTAAATTTACAAATAAAGCAAATTCATATTGAATACTGAATACTGAATAATGCATAAAAATTGTTGCGCGAGATTATTTACTAATAAATAAATTGTGCAAACATAATAAAATATTTTCGCATCACGAGCTTCAGACAAAGCCGTGGAGTTAAGCCTACTCGCGCAGAAACGACAAGCTAAACATATTTTAATACATAATGATCAACATTGTTGATATTCATAAAAATACACATATAGACTGTAAATAAGTACTTACCTTAATTAAAAGCAATCCGATCTTGAATTGAACTACTTTAAATTAACATCAGAATTCAAAACATATTTTGATTTCCCAACACGTTGTATCTGAAACGCACGGTACTATGTTACTTTTCTACGAACAAGTACGGAATGGGAGAATATTGTGACCTGCTTTATGACCGAGGTTGAATGTCAGCGAACCAGTATTTCCTCTGAAACCTGGCTGAGCCGGTGTTGTTCCCGCTCGCCAATGAGTGCTTTTTTTCATCGAGATGAGTTGTTTAGTATTAGCTCTTCTGGAGTGCATTAGAAAAATAAAAATTCAAATCAAGATGAGTGAAACGTTTAAAAATCAACTCATTCACGATTCAATAAATTACAGCTCTTTTCTGAGAAGCCAAATCGACTCTTTCGTTTTAAGAGAGTAAACCATCCCGCTATTATATTCTGTCATAATAATATCTGTCATGTGGACTAAATGCGATATTTAAAAAAATTAATTTCAAAATAAAACATGTTGTTTACCTTCAAAATGTTAAAATATGCGAGTATTTCCATAATCGGGATTTTATCATGATTCAATACGTTTCTCAAACTCATATATGTACCATTCTCTATTACTCATATTGATACTCGCTTTGTATTATTCTGAAACATTTGAAAAATCCGTTAAACTTCCGATATGACGTCAGATTTTCTTTTTAATTCTCTAATGACGTGATATTAATCTGCTTTGTGTACATACACATACTCCTTGTATTATTGAGAAATCTTTTCGTTTTATTACCACTATGACGTCAATCAATTTTATTTCATATTAATCCTTTTTTCAATTGGTGAAACTTTTTATTTCATTTTCATTTTTCACGTGGAAATCGTCTGATAGAAAATTAATTATTGTAGAAAGAATTTCATCGTGGATTTTTAATTTTTGGGATCTGCTATAACGAAAAATGTTTAAATTTAATAGGAAAAGGCTCTTAGAATTTTGGTATTTTATCTCTATTTATTAAAATAATACGAATTTTTCAAATTTTAATATTTTGAGCTCTTTATAGCTGGTATTCAAGTATATACACACATTTTCAACTCTGTAAGTTGCATAGTTTTTGAGAATGGCTCTGTGACAGACAGAAAACGGAACGGGAGTAATAGGGTTTCGTGAGATGAACGAAACCCTAAAAAGAGTGAAAATTATGCTAATTAAAACTCAAAATAAAACGTAAATGAAAATTTATTTTTTAGAATGCCATAACATGTGTTTCGTTTACATGCAATTTGAAGGAATCTTAGCAGTTGTGAATTTTCAGTTTGTATTGCTCCAATGATGAATGAAAGAAAACTAGCTGATTTACACTTGATTTCTGGTAAGTTTATTATATAACTTTATGTATTTTTATATCGGGTTTTCATTCTGTTCTTGTGTATAATATTTCCTTGCTTCTTTTATTATGTTTTCATACCACATGTTTAATTTTGAACTTGATTTTTCTAAACAAACATTCTTAAAATCACGGGGAAAGACCGGGTACTTCAGTTAGCATAAAATAAATATAGAGTAAAGTAAATGTTGATTTATATTGTGAAAGATTTGTAATTTATTTTACGGTTTAGATACTTTTGAAATATCAAGTCCCAGCTTTTAAAACTCACTAGTTCAATAAAATTAATCTACCATCGCAAAACTTTAAACAAACATTTAAATTCAAAGCATACAACTATTTATTTCTGGAAATATAAAATAAAATTTCTATTCCGAAAGTTTTAGAATCTATTTCAGCAAACTGTGTCAGTCCTTCTTTCATGTGAAATCAACTTCTCTATTTCGTGGTTTATCAATCACGATTATTTCTACATCTACTAGTTTTGTTATGATTAGTAGTGCAAGTAGATGATAAATTCTGAAAATTCATATAACAGTGAATTTTATCAGCTATATCGTATTTCAAGGATATTGTATTTTTGAACAATATCAATGAGTGTTCAGAATGTTGCTAAAAGCGTATTGCAGGAGGTCATGGTCTATTATTCTACTAAAATTTATTAAATACATCTATGCCTCTATCAATGTTGTTTGTATTTCTAATGTAACTTATTAAACATACTTTGATAAAGAAATTAGTCATGTTTTTTTTTAAGGTATTATATCTATACTACTAAAATAAAGTCGTTTTCCTGTGTGTGTGTCTGTCTGTGTGCGATGGCTAGGAAAATATAAAGCATGTAGAATTATGAAAATTCGGGTGTGAATAGACTAAGGCTGGTCTTAATGCACCTAAGGCTCAGGTATTCCATTTTTTAATAATTAGCGGATATATTAATTAAAAATTGAAATAAAAAAAACACATCGCAAGCATCAGCCCAGCAGGATGAAGTCAAAAGAATTCTCTGGAGAACCGAACAGAGAAGAAACGGAGGTTTTGTATCATCGGCGTAATGTCTTAACGCGCTACGGTCTAACCGTTCAAAATACAGGAAACAGATGACATATTCTTAAATTTCTTACTTTTATGTTTTAAATACCGTAATCCGTTCGAAAAACATTAACATACCTACCAACTTTTAACTAAACTCCCTTACAGTGTCAAATAACTTGTTCCATGTTAAAGACGTTTATAACCAGAAAATATATGTGAAAAAATAATATACGTTTAGTTTCATGTTCATACGTGTGAACCTATTTGATTGCATTTCTTTAAAAAATATCTGATTTGAAATGTGCTTCACCTCGGCTAAATTAACATACATTGTATGGAAGTTTAATGCTATGCGTTGGCAGGCATGCATTAATATTATACCATTCAAATTTTTTCAAAAAACGTTCCATTTCGCTGTTGTCTTTTTCTCCTTTTTGCTGACGCTTCCATCGGGCTCAATTTCAGAGATACATATTAACAAAAATACCATCTGAAATTTAAGAGTATTCTGTCTTCGACGGCGCAAATAGTTTTCAAAAATACGAATTTTAACTTTTTCAAAAAAATTGGCGACTGCAAGTCACTTCGCGCAGCTTGGAGACACTCTTTCTTTTTACGCTAAAGGTTATACGTTATTATAATTATTGAACAATGGCATTTCAACACAATCATTTTACACCTTCTTGGCACACCGGATTTACATCACCTATAAAAATTTCAAAAATTTCGGACGATGGTGTTTTTTTTTCAGCTACGAGTTTTTTTTTGTTTTTTTTTTGTGTTTTTTTTTAATGTATGTAAAATCAAAGCTGTGAAAACGCGAACGGTGTCCGCATGGCTTCGCTAGAATTCGATTCATGTTTTCACAGCTAAATATTCATATTTTTTCACGAAAATTTTTCGCTGGCTTTGAAATAGTTATATTTGTGATCGATAAACATTTCACAGAGTTCGGACGATAAAAACTGTTTTTTAATTAAAAAACCACATGAAAAAAAAAGTGGATAAATTTTTGAAAAGTTCTGACAATAAGAACTTTTTTTTTCTACAATTACACGAGCCAAATTGAAAAAAAAAACAATAAAAAAAATCGTAAGAAGGCTGTTACCACTAAAAATCAATATATATATGTCAATATATTATATATATATATATATATATATATATTGCAGGGTACGGAAACATTGTATTTTTATCTCATAAAATTTTCAAAGTTTAGACGATAACGATAATTTTTTTTAAAACATCTAACGTACACGACGACCTGCTCCCTCCCTTTTCTCAGCATATTTCAAATTTGCGTATCAATTCGGAAAATGATAATATGAAAACAAATACACATATACGTACATTTCTCTTTTCAACGGTGTATTCCGCGTAAAAAATACGAATATTAACCCTTTGAGAAAAAATTATTTCCGAAAGTCTTTTTTCCGCAGATTTGCTTCAGAAATTATGAGATTTATTGGGGAAATATCAGTTTGAGAAAAAAAAATCCCATAGGAATTAAAATGAGCTGTGATATTTACACCTATAACGCAAGATTATTTTTGCTCTCATGCTCTGAAATAGTAATATTTTTAACTAACCTTTTATATATTGTTCGAGTAAAAATCTGGTTTAGAAATAATGCGATTTAGGAATAAAATAATAAGTTTGAAAATTAAAAATTATTGGAAGGATTTCGATCTCAAAAGTAAAAAGTGAGAAGAAAAACTTTGCTTTTTACAAATAAATATGACTATTTTAACCCAAATATACATTCATTTTAACACTGATTTTAGGTATATTTAAGGTTATTATCTCGGTTCCGGGATATGCCTGCCTTTCGTTTAAAAATATAAAATCAAAAGATACCGAAACGCTCGTAGAACGCCTGGTGTACGCTACTGAAGACCGTAAGGCCTCAGCATAAGGAACATTTTGAAAGATTTTCGTTGAAATATACTAATTCATTCAACATTGATTATAGGTATGTTTAAGGTTATTATCACGGGCCTTGGCAACGCCGAATGGATCAGCTAATGACATAAAATAAAATAAATATTGTATTAAATTTTTGAAGATTAGTAATTTATTTTAAGATAAGTTACTTTTAAAAGTGAAAATTTAGTGAACATATTAAAAATGTTCAGTCTTTGTTCAAGTATTTCAAATCTTTAAAACAAATTATTGAATGGAATCATTAGTTTATTGCAACAAGTTATAAAATCTTTATTTCGAAATTTTTAGTATATATTTTTGCGCAACATGTCATTCTCTCTTTGTTATAAAATTAATTTCGTAAATTTTCTGGACTATCAATCACGATTATTTCTCCCTTTCCCAATTTCGTTGCGTGTACTAGTCCTGATAGAAGAAAAATTCAGAGAAAGCATATTTCAGTGAAAATTTACTGTTGTATCGATATCTCAGGGAGATAATAGAAAAAAATCGACAAGCGTTCACAACTAAGTTAGGTGCGATTAGGTTGTGGTGTGTTATACTACTAGTATTTATAAAATAACTTTAATCTTTAGACAATTTTGGTCAGATTTAGGTTGATTTTTAAACTGGAACCATAAAGAAAATAATTGATATTGTTTTTCAAACATTATTAAAATATTGTAAATAGTGAATTGTGTTTTGAAAGAGTATTAATTTATTTCAGGAGTCTTTACTATAAATATCAAAATTTAGTGAATATTTTATATCTCGTTATGTTGCACATTTTTAATCTACTGCTCCAGAACGTAAAAAAAAAATAATAATAATTTTATTTTACAGAATCATTCACTTTTTTTAACATGGGATAAAATCTTTATTCCGAAATTTTTAGTGTCTAAATAAGCACACGATGTCATATTTTTATCTCATGTGAAATCGATTTTGCCAATATTCTGGCCTATCGATCACTTTTACACTTAGACAAATTTTTCGAAAAATGATATTGCTGTGAAATTTTATAGCTATATGGAGTTTCAAGTATATTTTGTTAGTGAACAAGATCGATAGGTTTTCACAAAGAGGTTAAGTGCGTTCTGTGGTCTATTATACTACGAACATTTACGAATACATCTATTATTTTAGAATATTGTATCGTAATTACAGTGTAAATTATTGAACAATCTTTGATAAACGATATTATTGATATTTACTTTTTTCAAAAATATATAAAAAAATATAGTACATATTGAATTGCATTTTTAAATATACGTAATTTATTTCAGGAATCATTTACTGTCAAAATATCAAAATTTAGTGAAAATTTTTCATCTAGTTAAGTTACAATTTTTTTTTCTACTGCTGCCAAACGTAAATAATAATAATAATAACAATAATTTTATAGTATGTAATCATTTACGTTTTTGATCATGAAAAAGAATCATTATTCCGAAATTTTTAATGTCTATTTCAGTGCACGGTGGCACACTGAGAAAAATGACACTTTCAAATCTGAGAAAATAGTTTTTTTCATTTTGTTATGAAACTTTTTGTTTCAAATATGACGACCCAATGCTTTCAATTCTGAAATACCAGAAATACTCAGAATATTGAAACATGGACATACTCAAAACTGAGCACATAGAGGTCAGTTCTTACTCATTTTTGAAACATGGACATACTCAAAAATGATTAGAATCAGTTCAAACTCATTTTTGAAACACTGAAATACTCAAAATATGAGCACATAAAAGTCAGTTCATACTCATTTTTGAAACACAGTCATACTCAAACATGAGCACATGATGTTTTATTCTTAAGTGTGCGCATGTTTTCAGAAATGAATTAGAAAAATTTTAGAAGAGTTAGAGAAAGACACGTGTTTCAAACTTGAGTAATTTTGATTCAGAGCCATTTACTATGCGACATACTCATATTTGAGTATTTTTTGTTCAATTTTGAAAATGTCGTTTTTAGAGTTCATGCTTTATTTGATGTGAAATCAGTTTCGGCAGTTTTTTGGCCTATTAATAAGGATTATATCTTCATCTTCTTGTTTCGTTGCCTTTTACAGGTACAGGTAGGCGAAAATTTTAGAAACATTATATGTCTGGGATATTTTATAGCTATATGGAATTCCAAGTATATTTTATTACTGAACATGATCGATAAGCGTTCACAACGAGAATAACTCCGTTTAATAAGATGCTGTGTTTTATTGTACTGGTAACATTTACGAATATATATGTTCTTTTAAAACATTTGATCGTAAAATTAAATTATTGCTTAAAGTGATCAAAAAATAACACCAAAGGTTTAAAATACCTTTTAATATAGATTACGTATGTTTCCTTTGCTCAAACGGTGACCTTTTCAGATCAAAATGATTAATAAAATATTCTCGCAATGTTTTGAAAATGATAAACGAGATCACATGTCCAATGCAAGCAGTTACTTAAATTGATCAAAATGAAAAACGTGAAATTTATTATTTTATTTTTGCTTTTATTGCTTTTTAGGTCTGTAAAGCATCGAGTGCCAAATTTTAGGTAATTCAAAAAGGGATTCGTTGCAAATGTTATCGTTTCACAAATATATTTCTAGTCATTCAATTATGATGGATGGGAAATAAACTCTTGATGGAAAAATTATTTTACTATTCTTGAAATCAATCTGCAACGGCCCTATTCTATGTAGTAACTAGAAACTATGCAGTAACTAACTCTACTAACTAAGGCAGTAGTTCTTCTGTCATATTTGATCACAGTAAACCCTTTTATCGTAATTTAAATATAAATTATTAAAAAATCTTTGATAAAGGAATCTATTGATTTTTTTTCCAAAAATATCGTATACAGTATACTGAATATTGAATCGCATTTTGAAACATTAGTATATTTTTTCAGGATTTATTTACTCTTGAAATATCAAAATTTAGTGAAAATTTTATACCTCGTTAAGATACAATTTTTTAATCTGCTGCTGCAAAACGTAATCAAAAATTAATAATTTCATTCTATAGAATCATGTACATTTTGCAACATGAAATAAAATCTTTATTCCGAAATGGTTACTGTCTATTTCAGCATACGATGCCATTCTCTATTTTATGTGAAATCAATTTCACCAATATTCGAGCTTATCAATCACATTTATTGTTCCATCTCATTTTTCGTTGCGGTTATTGGTTCAGAGAGGCGAAAACTTTTGGAAAATAATATCGCAGTGAAATTTTACGTCCATATCAAATTACAAGCATTGGTATATCATCTAACAAGATCTATAAGCGTTCACGAGAATGTTCATTGGGTTTAACATTACGTTCTTGTATATTATACTACTGACATTGATTAACACATCTGTTATTTTAATATATTTGATCGTAATTAGAATAGAAATTATTAAACAACCTTTGATATATATATATATATATATATATATGTGTGTGTGTCTTTTTTTAAAATATCATATAAAATAGAGTAAATATTGAATTGCAATTTGAATAATTATTCATTTATTCCAGGAGTTATTCACTGTAAAAAAATATAAATTTAGTGAACATTTTATATCTTGTCTTTAATCTACAACTTAAAAATGTGAAAAATATATACTTTTATTGTATAGAATCATTCACATTTTGTACCATGAAATGGAATATTTATTTCGAAATTGATAGTGTATATTTTATCACACGATGCCATATTATGTTTGATGTGAAATCCATTTCGGCAATATCTTAGCCTATCAATCACGATTATATCTCCATCTTCTTGATTCTTTGCGGTTATTGGTTCAGACAGGCGTCAAATTTAGAAAAATCATATCGCAGTGAAATTTTAATGCTATATCAAATTCCAAAACTACTTTATTATTACACAAGATCGATAAACATTCATAACGGGGTTGAGTTCGTTTATAAGGATGTTGCGGTCTATTATACTACTAAGATTTACGAATTTTATTTAAGACCCTATTTTAGAACTGTTATTATAGAAATTTGATCGAATTACAATATAATGTATTTTGTAGATTTCGTAAGAAATACTACCTATTACATTCTCCCCTATATTGGAATGTCTGAAACATTTTTGCAGATCTACGCTGATTATGACCACCCCCAAACCCATCCTGAGTTCAAAACTTTATCTATCTATCTATCTTTCTATCTATCTATCTATCTCTATGTATATATATATATATATATATATATATATATATATCACACTTTATGTACACAATAACTCCCATAATTCTGCACGAATATCTTCCAAACTGATACATAAAATCATGAGGTAGAAAATCTTGGCCATGTTCGTTAATGGGCAAAATCGGACCAAGTGAGTAGATATGAAGAGGTTTTTTGTGAAAACAGGAAAAATCCCATAACGTCTTAATTATGATACATATCGAAACAGTTTAAAGTTAATTATACTTCTAGGTAAAGAGCCAAAACTTATGTATGACAGATTTTGGTAACATTAAAAATGGCCTCAAGGGATGAAATCGATAGGGTTTTAAAAAGAAAAAAATATATAACTTCGTCAATTCACAAGATATCAAATCCGCTTAAATTTATTATAAATCCTTTTATCTACAAATTTTATATTGACAAGTTTTTTATAGGACCAACTCTTACAGCAAAACAAAATTGAAAAGGACAAAAAAAGGGTGGGGGGAGGGGTTATAGAAGAAAAAATAATAACATCACCGTTAATCCGCCCTTAAGGCGCTAAAAAAATCATTGGCGTGATGAATTTTTTTGAAAACCCTCAGAGATACTGTATATAGGGTTGCATTGTTAAACGCGCGTGCGTCTCAATAGAAAAAAAGTCAGATTTTAAAATATAGTGTGCGGCGCATTTAATGAAACAATCATTTATCTCTAATCTTGATTTAGTTTTTTTTGGTGAAATTAAATTCGAAATCTGCCTGTGCCTATAGTCCGAGCCGGCAGGCAGGGATATTAAAACAATCTTTGATTTTAAAAACATATACTGAGATCTCCTTTTGAAAAATACTGCATAAAATATAGAATAAAGTAAATTTTGGTTTAAATTTTTGAAAAATTGGTATTTCATTTAACCCTTTTTATCCTGACGGTACTTATAAGTACCACTATAATAAAACACCTATATATTCGTAATATGACCGTTTTTCCTAACAGTATTCACAATGGCACAAAGAGTGTATTTCTGACAGCTTGCAGGAGATGGCAAATTCAAGCACATCCTCTTTCTTTGCATTGTAGGGATTTTACATTTGCCACGCTACATTCGAAATCCATTTTGCAATAGAATTGACATGCATGTTGCTCTTCATTTGAGTAATTTTAGTGGTTTATTACCGGTTATTCAGTACTATTATTTTCTATTGTTTTCTATACTCTACAGGTGAACATTTCCTATATTTTATTTGAAGTTTACTATATGAAATTTACTATTTTATTTTATATCATAGGGTAAAAAAATTATGGTGGTTACAGTTGCATAATTAACCACTAAAACACTATAAAAATTATTTTCCTCTTTCCTATGTTTATTCTGCACCAAAACTTATCCATTGTTTTAAAAATACAATTAAAAAGTAGCTGGAAAATTAATTCAGGATATAAAGGGTTAAGGACTCAGTTTCACCTTCAGCACTTTTGAACTATCAAAATTTAGTGAAAATTTCAAATATCGTTAAAATAAACACCTTTTAACCTATTGCTGGAAACCTTTAACTAAATATTAACTTCATTGAATAGAATAATTCACAGTAAAATCTTTATTTGGAACTTTCAGTGTCGATTTTGATGAGACTGTCTCTTAGAAGTGACATACATTTAGTCAATTTCGTGGCCTATCAATCACGATGATTTCTCCTTCTCGATGTTTCGTTCAGGTTTCTATTTTCGGCAGGCGGAAATTTCAGAAAATTGATTTTGCAGTGAAATTTTAAGACTATATCTATTTTCAAGGGTACTTTGTTACTGAAGCAGATCAATAAGTATTCAAACGAGATTCAGTGCGTATAATAAGGGGTTGTGTTTTATTATATACTACTAACATTTATGAAATTCATGTCCGTTATTCAAGAATTTTTTGGTTGTATCTACAATTCAAATAGATTAAACTGTCATTGAAAAAAAATTTGGATATACGTTTGAAAGCGTTTATATAAAAGTGAAGATAAAATAAATAGTATATCTTTACTTTTAAATTTATAGTCGTTTATCTAGTGGTCGGGAATCTTTGAAATATGACAAATTAGCGAAAGTTATAATACTTGTTAAGTTAAAAATATTTAACCAACTACTACAAAAATATAAATAAATATATAATTTCATTTTAAAAAGCTACCCTTTAAAAAAAAATCTGTGAATTAAAAGTTTTTTATACTATTTTTTTTTTTTTTTTGCTTAAACACAAAAATTTAAGCTTTGATTTGCCATTTTCTCCCCAAATAAGAAAAGATTCACCAATCTACCGTTAAAATTACCTACAAATTTCCAATCTAAAGCTGCATTTCGTCGGAGCGCAGTGTTACGACAACTGTACTGTGCTTTATTTTTACGTATTAGAAGCTGAGTTATTACGCATGTTCCTTATCGCCAAAACACGAAAAATTCGAGAGCTAAAATTTTCGGAAATTGTCCAGTCAAGGCAGAAATTTCTCCAAGTGATTGAAAAAATTCATCCAATCACAGGGTTGTTGCGATAACACTTTGCCTGGAATGTTTACGTTTTTTTCACAAAGTTTTTTTTTTTTTTTTTTTTTTTTTTTTTGAGAGTGTATACATTTCTTGTAAGGTGAAATGAAAACTTTTTCCGGAAGTGTGTACTTTAGCAAAAACGGACACTCTATGTTTTGAAGGGAAAAGAGTTTTACCATTTACCATTATCAATTATGACTATTTATGAATATCCCTCCTCCATTGAGATAGATCACAAGTCCAGGCAGATGAAAAATTAAGAAAATTCATGCTGCAGTGAAATTTCGCGACTATATCAATTTATAAGTTCACTTTTATATTACAAGACTCGTAAGCATTTAACAAGAGTTTGCATGCGGTTAAGACTTTCTTGCTAACATTTATTAAATACCCCAATTCATTTATTATTTTCGGCCATAAGAAGAAGATAAATTATTTATCAGTAATAACAAAAGATTTACTATTATTTCTTTTTGGAAAATTTTATGTATAAGATGAAGAAACGAAATATGGATTTATTTTAGGAAGAAGAGTAATTTTATTTTAACACATTGACGGACAGTAGGAACAAGTGAAGTTCGAAAATTGACACTATATGTTTTTGTAATTTTTAGAATATTAGAAGTATAGTTTTACTCTTTCTGCTTAAATTAACTTAATTTTGATTAATTCAGCACCTTTAATTAGGTTGCACTACTCCCTTCACAAACGTCAGGGTGGCTAGTCGTCAGGGAAAAATTCAGTCAAAAAAGTGATATATACCAGTATATTCTTATAGAAAAAATTATGTTGATTATTCGATCAAATAATCAATTTAAATTTTTCTATAAGAATACACTGGTAATTATAATTTTTTTTTTACTGTATTTTTTCCTGACCACTAGCCACCCTGCACGTGCATACTGAATCTGCAACTCGTACAACAGGTGGAAAACGAACTTCAACCTAAAAAATTGTTTCCAAAACATGACACTGGGCTTCTACTTGTACGCAGGTAAATGCACATTTGTGCTGCTATAGCCGTAGTGTCTAAAAACTACCATTTCGTTTTTGACGGCTATTGCCGTCATGCCGCATAGTGAACTTCACTTTGACGGCTATAGACGCAAGTGTCCGTCAACGTGTTAAGAGCTTTAGAAATATCAAAAGTTGTAAATAATTCAAAGAATGTTTTTTTAAACGTGCCATCCACATCTGCAAAACATTTAAGAAATAGTTAAACAAGCTCCTTATTTTACAATTTTTTACCGACATCACTGCCATTTGGCGTAATTACGAACAAATTTTTCAATTACTGAGAGTTTTAATGAGAGCATGCTCCACCTAATTCCTTGTAAAACCGTCAATTGTATACACCATTGCTTTCTAGTCCACTGTAGTATCAGCGACTCTCACATGAGCGTTAGTGGCTCTTGTTATACAGCGTTGCATAACTCCACATAACTCAACTAGATTTATCTTTGTGGGGTTGCGTTGAAGACAGAGTTTATCAAACACCTGTATCTGATGTATCCCTTTTAAATGAAAGGATACAATTAGTAATCCTCACTGTTACACCGAAAATGTTAAAAACACTTGGAGGGAAATCGAGTACAGGCTCCACATTCTTCGTGCAACTAACGGATCGCACGTACAGATACATTGAATGTACTGTAAAATAGAAAAAAACTCTTATATTGCTTTATTCTTTTGCAGCAAACTGCATTTCATTTCACCTGTTATTATTTTTGTTATTAATGTTTAGAATGATAAAGACATTTCTCGGACACGCTGTATATAAAACCCATGTATATATGTTGTTTTAAATGAGTATATAAATATGTGTATGATATGTTGTAAATGAACAAATTCAAATTGTTGGGCATGTAAAATAATACATTCCCCTAAAATAAAACCTAGTGCTATTTTGAGCAAAAATTAGTACAAGACATCGGTCGTATTTTCGGCTAAACGCAATGGTGTTTATTTTAAAACAGCATGCAAATTAATCCTCTCTCCTTATATAAAATTTCCAATATGATGATTTTTAATATAAAGTTTCTTATTTTATGCTCGACTATTACGCTAGAACAGAAATGTGATATTTTTAGTACAATTTGTTTTACTCTGAATTTTAGGTAAATGAATTTCTATTTTAGAATCTAAAAGTATTCTACCCCTACTCATGCCTCAAATATTTTTATAAATCAAAAGACTTAAATTTCAGACTCAAAAGACTTAAATTTCAGAATTGCATGTAATTGAATCTGTTAAGCTCGTTTAATAAATTGCATAGCAACGTATTTGTTCAAAAGATTTCTTTTTAATAATTCTGAAAGAAATAAAGCGAATAAGGAATATAATTTTTTAAATTCTGAATTCTACACAGCAGTTTTTGTGAAATCGGAACTTTTTCATTAAATACCTTTTTCATTTTCGTAATTTAATATATTTTATGAGGATGTTGAAGAAGGTTTTATTTTTTAAGAGCTCTCGCATTACTTTTATTTAATAAATTTATTGTAAAAATGTGATCACGCTAATCTAGAAATGGTTATTTAATTGTATTTATACCAGTATGTTTAAAATATTATCTATTAAAATTAGGTTTCACTTTTCCTTCATGTTGTTATTTAATTTTATGAAAAATCTGCTAATTTATTTTTTATATTATTTTTATTTTATTAAATACTAGCAGGCTTTGCCCGCTACGCTGGTCGGTTTCTCCGAACGAAATATACCCGTGAATTTGATAACAGTTTGCGGGAACAGATTTCGCCACATTATCTTATAACAATGAAAAGAAGTTCCTCGCAATTTATCGACAATTTGAATTCCTTCCATTGCTATAATACGCGCGTATGTTTAGAAATTGTCATTTGTAATGTTAGAATTTTGAGGTCTTGGCGCCAAATTTGTAAAATATGCAATATCTCACGAACTATGGGACTTAGAAGAATATACTTTGTACCATTGGATTCAACATACAAAATACATTAAAATATGTTATCTTTTTTCACTTAACTATAATACTCGAAACTATAATACTATAATATAATTTTTAAAGTTTGTTCATTTTTTTACCCCCCCCCCCTTAGGGGTGGAGTTTTTGAAAATTCCGTCTTAGTGCGCCTCTACATACTAAAAAGTATTTTTTCTCCAAGTTTCGTGTTTGTAGGTTCAGTAGTTTGGGCTGCGCGTTGATCATCTATCCTGTCAGGACTTTCATTTATACATATAGATTTTTAAAGATAATATATTCTATGTCTATTAATTATTTGTATTAAGTATGGCGATATTATCCTGATATAGAGGTAAAAGGAATGGGGTATTATTTAAATACAAAAGTTTCTATGGAGTCAAATATATGACAGAAAAACTATTAGAAATAAAATGAAACAGAAAAATATCGAAGACAATAACCGTATGAGCTCTGTAACAAACTGCACGGTAAAATTTTAATCGTAACACAAAAACTATTGGATGGATAGATTGGACTGTTTGTAAAGGCATATTATAATTCTCTACAAATTGATACCTGTTGACATTCTCATAGGCTCTTAATCAATTTTCTTTTTCAAATATTAATACAATGATTCGCATCGTAAAATCTCAGAATATACAACACTAACATTTTCTTGCTTTGATTTTATGTAGTACATTCATACAGAAAATCAGCATGGTAAGATTCTTATTTTGAGAAACATAAACAAAAAATGTGTACATAATTGAATAAATATTATCAAAAGTTTAATTATTTTTTATTATATAACGTACGTTCCAAAAGTTTTAAAAACCAATATAATGACTTAAATAAAGGTAAATTGGGATATTGCCACTAAAACAATAAACGGTTTTGAGAATTTAATACGTTGATTTAGACGGCTACCAAAATTTAATTCATGGATCTATTGATTTATTAATAATTTTAATCTTTAAAATAACGGCAGAAAATAGTTACAAGAAACTTAAAGTCTGTTATTGCAACATTCATTTCAATCATATTTCTGATTGTTTTTTTATAGAAATCGACCAATTGCAATCACTTTGTTTATATATATATATATATGTTACTGTAAAAGCCTGAAGTCTAGTAAATCCTATAATTTACCTAGGATTTACCTAGTATTTTAACAAAGTGAGTTAGTAAAAACACTCAATATGCTTCTAAATATTTCTATTTCGGTCTTTTACCAATCCATTCTTGGAAAATGTTGACATTTATCGGCACTTTTTGGTAAAAGTAATGATCTAAACATAGGGTTTGGAAAATACGTGTTTAACATATTGTATTCCCCTATTCAGGCATTTGTGATATTCAATAGAAAATTCAATTATTTTTATTTATTCAAAGACTATTGAAAATTAAATAGCAAATAGAAAAATCTTTATTTTTGATTGCATTCTATATTTTCTGCAATGAATTTATAATAGTTTACTTTTCACATGAAATACGAACAATTGCGCTCGCCTAATTTTATATAACATTAAACTTACTTTTTTATATTTTATTATATTTTCCAATCTTATTAAAAGAAAATATTCATGGAATAAATGGAATTTATTTTTCAGAATTTCCTCCATAGTTATCAAAGCACAACTAAACTCACGTCTTAAAGAAAGTTGAATGTTGTGGTACTTTGAATTACATAGTATGTATGACGTATTTCTTAAAACACATTCTCGCGATACACTTTTTAAGCAGTTGCATTTTCTAAGTCCTAATCTTCCAATTAAAGAAAGCTTATTTACCACTTCCAGTACAGCGGGACGAAAAAAGTAATTTATTTGTTGTAGTCATTTAAGGAAAACCATGTTGCATCAAGGATAACAATGTATTCCCATTTATCTCTTGCTAAATTATTTTCCTACAGGGACACGTTGAGTCACATGCCACCAAAAAAGTAGGTGAACATATGATTTTTTGTTTTTTTCCCAAAATGGAAGCAATGGCGCATAATGGGATTTAATTATTACTTCTACAAAGAGAAAAGTCACATAAAAAGGTTTGTACTGTTTTTAATATTTGTAAAATGAAATCGCTGATAAGAAGATAAAATCCGTCGGTTCAGAAAACAATTACAAAGTCTTTAAATATATTTGTAGCAACAATAAACAAAATAATAAACCAACAAACTGAACGGTATTTCATGTTCCGATAAATAATGTTGTGTATTTTGCATTTAGAAATTTTTATACAATGCGTTTCACATTTTTTAAATCACGTTAAGAAGAAAATTTCTCCCTGGAAAACGGAAAAAGGGATGCTTCGATCTACAATTTATTTAAATTCGCCATTTTGAAAGAATAACAAATTTTAAAATGTTAGAAGATAACTTTAATCCAAGTAATAAACTGTTGCCAGATTTTTACAAAATTATTTGCATTCTTTAAGTCTTTTATCAAATTTGTTCTAAAAATGTGTAAACATCCTTTATTAGAAGGTATGGGATGCGTAAAAATTTAGAGAGAAAATGTGGTAGATAATCTTTTGTTCTTAACAATAACATTATCTTCCGGGATTTCCAGAAAATCATTAGTTATTCGTAATTAAAGCTAATACTCTTTCATATTAATACTATTATTAAAAATTAGGGAATAGTTTTAGGATCATTAATTTGAAGAAACTTTTATTAACAATTTACCGAGAAATATTCAACTGATATCATTTTAACTGTCACAAAATATTACCATGTCTCATTAGACCCTTACTGCTTAAAATTGATTGCGAAATGTATTATTCAAAAGTAAGCAAAAAATAATACCGTGCTTTATAGATATTGACTATATGTCGCCATAAATTTGTAAATATTGGAATAACTATAAGAACGTGGGGAATCGATATTATTGTGTGGGATTTGAAAAGACATTATTCTAATAAAAAACTTTTTTTTTTGCTTTTTTGATAAAACAAATCGATTAACATTTTTGTCTGTATAGGATACTTTAATCAATGAAATCAAATGGAATATGCAAATCAGAGTATCTTATACAATGCAGTATTTACAACTGACCGATTATTATTAAATTATTTTGTTAATGAAAAATACATAAGTTTTCCTCATAATTTTCACATTGTTAAGAATATTTTAACTTCTATTAGCAATAGGGGAATGTTCTGGTTTGATATAAAATATATATATACTAAGATATTTGTCAATGGTGAGCATTTAAAACAACAAAATCACAGAAAATATGCAAATTAGAGTCTTATAAATCGTCCTATGTAAAACTGACGGTTTATTACAAAGTTTTTTTATATATACCGCTAACCAGGCCCCTACCTACCCGGCATGAATGCCTAGCTTGACGGGTTAGTACCTAGGTGTGGGCGGAAATCGCCTGATCAAAGCATGGCTGTGATCCACCTGACTATAGGTTTGTTCACATCGCTGCTGTGCTTGCTTTCTTGTGGTTTGCTACAGTTATCTTTGTTTGCCGGTTCAAGGTTTCTGTTTAACTTTGTTGAATTGACAGATTTAGTAGGTCTCGTAATTTAGAACCTTGATCAGGTGACGAGACCCTCACCTGACTAGGCACCCCCAGAGGTATAATTCACAGGTAACTTGGAGGGCTTTGCACCCACGACGGATTTTACATGCACCAGGCGCCATTAGCGTACATTATTACAAAGTTATCCTGTTACTGGCGATAATGAAAATTTTTTTCGTGATACTTACATTTTACTAAAATTGTTACCGACAAATGTTATTTCATCTCATGCACGATACGTCCACTGTATATTTTCATCAGTTTTGTTGAAAGAATGTACAGAAGAAATGTCCAGTGACTCCTATAGAGCTCTCACCTCATACGACGCGACGTTTCCAATACACGGGAAATGTTTATGTTATCTTAAGGAAAGTTGCATCTTCTTTTCGTAGTGTTCTTACATCTGTTTTTTTTTTACATACTTCAGAAATTTTGAGACTATTAAACGGTATACTAATTTTTATTTTTGCTTTGAAGATGAAATGCATTTTAAGAAGATGTTTGCTGTTTGGCCACATTAAATTGACTAGAAGACTTGTTTGTATGTGAAGCTTTTATTCTTTCATTTTAATAGATTTATTAAATTTTAAAGACATTATTAAGACCAAAAGGAACGAAACTTTCATGACAGGTAAGGGTAATGTGATGTAATAAAAGACAGACAAAGTTAATTTAGAAAAAGTATATGTGTATTGATTTATGAAAAGTGGGCAGTGTAAACAAGTACATTATCCTTGATGAATTTCATAATCAATTTTATTAACTTTGTTTTACAGCCATCAATTTTATCGAAATATTTTCTATCATGTCTCTCTCTTTACTACTATAATAAGAGACTAGTATTATATAGACTACGTTAAACTGAATGGGGTTGTAGAAGACATATATAAAAACCTCTTAAAACACAGCTTGCTCTTATGAGAAAAATCACACTAAAAAAAATTAAATAACATTAATATTAACACACAAGTAATAATCAATTTTTTATTTACAGAAGATGAAAAAATGGATTTGTTGAATTAATCAACTAGGTTTAGTACTTATATCACAAATTAATGTACAGGTATAGATATGTAGGTTTGATACACAATATAGATATTCGATTATTGCATAGACTGTAAAAAATCACTAAAAATGAAACATTGCATAGAGACTGTAAGGAAAAAAGCCATTGATGAAAGTAAAGTATGTACCTAAAACATACTTTTAGTATTTTACAAATTAGAAAATGAATTAATATGCTATTTTTCAAAATTTGACAGGTCAATTATATCTACAATTTGAACTAATTTTACATTATAACATTTTATTGTGAAAAATATCTTAAATTATTACGAGTAGTTCAAAGCGGATATATATTTAGAAGACAAAAAAAAAAAATACATAAAAACCACAATAAAATTTTATTGGCTAGGTAGTAATATTATAAAAGTTAAAACATATTTTCCAGCACATTTTTTATAACTAAAATATACATTTACGGAGTTGTTTTGCCACTCTCTTATAACCACTCTATTCCCTACTGGGAAATATTACAGAGACATCCATTTAAGGCTCATAAAATATTATAATGATTCATATGATTTGTAATTTTCCCACTGGACGAAAAATGTCCGGGCCAGGATTCGATCATGGGATCTCTTGGCTGGAGCTGTCATTGTTCTACCAACTGAGCCATTCCCGTCGAATTTGGAGGACCTAAATCATACAGTTAACCGTATTGGTCACAGCATCTGAATCAGCTCAACACACTAAATCGCAGGTAATTTGAAACTCCTGTAAACGCTGGATAAGTAATTAGAGTAGATTAATTTTAACACAATTATTCAAACTCATAAAGAAATAATATGTTATCATATGTAAGGTTAACTGGATGAATTAGGTCTTCCAGATTTGACCGGGATGGCTCAATTGGCAGAGCAATGGCAGCTAAAGCCAAGAGATCCCAGGTTCGAATAGTGGCCAGGATATTTTTCGTCTAGTTGAAAAATTACAACTCATGTGATTTCTTTACCAATTTGAATAATTGTGTTAAAATTAATCTATTACGATGATTTTTCTATTTAAAAAAAATCGATAAGCACATATTATTTATTAAAATGTGTAAAAACTAACTCATATGCTAAGCGACTAACTTTACATATATACATATATATTAAGACTAGCTGACCCGCCCGGCGTTGCCCGAGCCCGTGTAATAAACTGAAATCTTTTTAAAAACGAAACTCTGGCCAAGGTTTCCGATGGCTTCGACATCGTATACCGGGCACGATCGCACGCTCCGGAAAATCTTTTATTTCCCCCTTCCACCGCCAGGGGAGCAACCTCTTTCGGAAAGAACCTCTGAGACAGGTTAACGTTGCCTGCGGTACTGTATAGTAGGCGTGCGACAAAATCGAGCTGGTTTCGAGAAGATGGGAACATTATAAACCGAGTTATTGAAATAAAGAACAGTTAGAGAAAATAATCATGAGTGAGGTGCCAGGTGAAGGGGATGTTCAAGTGTCCTTCAGAAACTGACTAATTAGGAGGACTAGGATGCTTCTTTAAAAATTCGTCCGTTTGGTTAAGCTAGAAACTTAATTACAAATTTGGCTTAAACTATTATTCGGAAATAGTGGTAGCCTCTACTCATAAATTAAGTTTAAAGTTATAAAGGGCGTCTATTAAGTTAATTATAATGTTTGGAATCACTTGCGTTCAAATCGGAATGATAGTTGCTGAGATATGGAAAAGGGGTATAGTTAGGTAAAAAACCTTGAAGGAGGGTTCGGGGGCAGGGAGGGGATGTTTAAGTTCTGTTCAGCAAATGACTAATTAGGACAACCGCTATGTATCTTTAAGTATTCGTTCGTTTGGTTAAGCTAGGAACTTAATTAGAAATTTGGCTTAAACTATTATTCAGAAATAGTGGTAACCACTACTCATAAATTTAGTTTAATGTTATAAAGGGTAACTATTAAGTTAATTATAATGTTTGGAATCACTTGTATTGAAATCGGAAAGATAGTTGCTGAGATATGGAAACGGGAAATAGTTAGAGAAAACTTTGAAGGAGGGCCCCGGAGGGGAGGGGATGGCGAATGTTCAAGTGACCTTCAGCAAATAACTAATTAGGAGGATCACTATACATCTTTAAAGATTGATTCATTTGGTTAAGCTAGGAACTTATTTTGAAATTTGGCTTAGGCTATTATTCGGAAATACTGGTAATTGCTTTTTAGAAATACACCTTGATGCAATGAATGCTGAGTTTTACGATAATTTAGTAAAAATGGAACTAAATGGAGAAGTTCGGAACATTATTACTGATATATTACTGAGAAACTGAGATTTAAAATAGCGGTATTCTGTATATAAAACAACAATTAAACGCTACGGGTTAAAATTGTTAAATGTAATTAGACCCCTACCCCTCGCCATTCCCGCAAATATATGACAAATAATCTGTTAAATAAAGTTGTCTGTAATAGTAGTCTCTATCATAATAACATATGTCCTGTTTTAAAAAACCTTAAACCCAGATAATTATAATGAAGAAAAACGTGCCTGTAAATGTCTTAAACAGGTGGCGTTTATGTAATTTGCCGTGAATAGATGGCGCTGTATTATCTTGGCTATATGCAGGTAACTGCAATCAATGTTGGCACTATTTCGTTATAAGTCCTTATCTGTGCAACGTCACTCTGATTTATTTAATCTGTTCTGAAAAGATATTCTACACAATCAACCAACCGATGAAAAAAAGCGTATTTTTAATGAGAGTTCTTTGTGCATTTTAATTAATATTTCAGAAAGTAATTAAAATATTAAAATTCTGACGCAATGTTGCACCAGGAGAGGGTTTGGACTACCTAAATCTAAATTTGCAGCCTTCTAGGTGGGCTAAATTTTCCTAGCCATCGCCAACAGACACACACACAGAGCGAAACTTTCTTTTATTAGTATAGATATGTAGCATAAGAAGCATATATATATATTAAGATATGTAGAATATTAAGATGCCAAGCATATTTTACTTAATTATATATATTTCTAAATTTAATCATAATTTAATTAGGTTTCCAGGAAAAATATTCCTGAGAAATTTTCAAACTGAAACCCGTTACTTCGCATTCTATTATCTTGAAAATGTGAAAGGACATTGCAACTTATTACATGAAATCTCAACATTTTCTAATTTTTCTTACTGCAATTGACAGATAGCCGCTTTATTAAAAAGCAGATTTACTCTGAAGGCTACAATGTGGAAATTAACGATGGATTTGTGGAAAAAATGTTAACATTAAATGAAGTTACTATGTCGTCGATGTTAAGACAAAAATGTCGAATCTTAGCTCACCTGAGCGTACGTCCTTACTTTTTTATGAAGATTCAGTAATGGGTTTCATCCATCAATGTTTACTGAAACACAATGTACATCCAATAAAGTAAATTTAAAATTTCAAGATTTCTTTTTCTTTCTTCCAATCAAGTAATCATTCTGTTAAAGTTAAACAAGAAATTTCATAGATCTATAAGGCACAGTATTCAGGAGTGCATAAAACGTAGAATAATATAAAAAGAAATGCATTCAGTTTCTGAGATATAATTGAAAAGCCTAAAAAAAGATGATTATTTTAATATGAATTTGATTTTTATATTATAAAATTATATTATTCGAGTTATCTGTATTGCAGCAAATACACTATAACATCTAAATTTTTAGCGTATTTACATAATAATGTTTAATATTATAACAATCTTATAATTTGTAGAAAAATAAGCTGCCTCTTTAATTTTTAAACTTTTTTATTTCTAATAATTTATTCCAGTTTAAATAAAATCATCATTTATCTCACTGCCAATGTTTACCTTTTTGTTAGGCTCAATGTGACAGCATAAAATAAATGAACTTTTGTACAGTTTACGCTTTTATTCTATTCATATTCAAAAAAGGCAGAAAGCTATTTGAATATTGCAATTATACGCAACATTTTTAGCCATTCATACACTTTTTTTCAATTGAATAAAATTTCAATAGCATTACTTTCGCAGAAAAAAATATAACATATACAAAAGTATCTTTCGGAAAACTTTAAATAGATACAGAATTTGAATAAATGTTATTTTACATTTCGAATTCTGTAACGAAAAATTTATTTCTGTATTTCGATAGCTTATTTATGTATAAAGAAATTTTACTTTATTTTCAAATTTCCGCATATTTGGCATGTTTTTTTTTTTGTTACATTGTATATCCTTATTTTATGTTTTCTTGATGTATTTTAAAAACTATTTGAATTTTAGAATTAAATTTCTATTTCCGACCTTCAAGAAATAGTTACATTTTAAGCCCGCAGTGTTGCCTGTAGGTTACTTTTTTGAAATTCAGATTGCTTGATTGGTACCACTTTTTTGAAATGATAAAATTCACCTTGTTTTCGCCTTATTTAATCTGTCGCTAAAGGAGGGAAGTTCTACTTTCTCAAAAAAAAAAATGTAGGTAATCAAGAAAATTGAATAAAATAAAAGTAGCAAATTGCAATACTATTTAAGATATACTTTTAAAAGAGAAAAAATCGCTCTGTTTGAAAATCTTTTATGATTTAAATTTTTTTAGCTTCCTTCTTTTGAAATCAGAGAAGGTTTACCTATTTCGTTTGTTAAGTATCATTTTCAGGAAAAGTGTAATGATTGACTTTTTTTTTCGATTAATGATACTTATTTTGCACATAAAAACTACATAAGAATAATTCTTTCTTTTAAGTACAAAATACACCTGTTTATTCAAAGTTTTTTTTTTTTTAATGCATCCTTTTAAATATAACTAAAGTAGTATTTTTTTTTTCTTTAAGCGATTGTACCTAGTCATAAATTTCGAAAAATCTATTTTTTTTTCGTTATAAAGGATTAATCAATTGAAGGGGAACCACTTTATTGTGTTGGAAAAGGTATACGAAATCATTTCGTTCAATCACTGGACAAAATCTTATTTAATTAAAATACGCTAATTATTTTTATATATAACCGTTCAAAGACAAAACGGAAACATCATACCACAATCGGGGAATAAAAATAAATATGAAGAATGTATATATATATATATATATATATATATATATATATATATATATATATATATATATATATATATATATATATATATATATATTATTCATGCTTTATATGCATTATTTGTTTATTATCAGACGAAGAAGTGAAAAGGTGATAATAAATTAAATTACAGCATCAGCAGCATTAGTTTTTTTTTAGAGTGGAGACATTTATTTTATCGTAATCACTTGAAAATATTTTACTAAACGATATGTCTACAGTCTACAATTTTGTTTTTGGCTTTTCTAATTATGTATTTTTTTTTTACAAAAGTGGCACGTTAAGGGGAATGAGAAACAAGCTGGTATCTATTCCAGATAAACCAAAACAGGATAATTTGTATTTTATTACTCTTTATTTTCATAAATGTCAGACTTCAAGCGATTGCTTAGTTTCTTTGAAATACACTAATAATATTATGTTGTTTTTTCCTTGTCAATATCTTGTGAAAATAATAAATATCAAATCATATATGTATTATTTTGATTCTTTTTTTTTTTTTTTCATTATAGGGTAAATTTTACACGTGAATTCCATAGTAGTGCGAATTCTCACCGACCAAAATTGCAAATGTGGTCTCAATGTATACTTATTGTACGGATCATTATGAAGTTTTTAGAAGATTTTTCAAAGCAATTTCACACTAGAATATAAACCGAGATTTATTCAAGAAATCGATGAAGACTGTTAAGCTATTTGAAGGACTTTCTAACGGAAATTGTGTTTACTAATATCTATCATTTGGAATAAGTTAAAAAAGTATGAAAACGATGTGTAGGTAACACGATATTCATGGTCTCAGTAAATTTCCATTTGCGTGCCGTTATTATTCGGATCTAAAAGTGAATCCTCTTTTGACTATATGATTACTTTTTGTGCAAATGAGTCGATACGATTATCCACATAAGGAAAAGCGACAGTATTATCGGAAAGTGATACAGAAAAGCATCAATATCATATTTACACAGACGAAATATCCCTATTCGCGTATGCTGAAATATATGTTGTATACAGAACCTTATGAGCCCCAAATTGTTAATCTCATTAGGTGTATACTTCTATAAGAAAGATAGCGAAAGTTTTTGGTATATCACGAGGCACAGTGTCTAAGATTATAGCTGCATACAGAAGGACTTGTGAAATTACATCTAGCACACATCTGTGTTTAATGAAATGCAGAAACAGACAAGAATTGCGTAGAATTGTGATCGAAAATTAGAAATCTACTGCTGTAAATGTCACTGCTGAGCTCGAAAATGCGCTCACAAATACTTTTAGCACAATACAGTACAAAGGGAAGTCTTCAAGCAAGGTGCTTCTTCGCCAAATTAGTCAAGATTCTATAGTTTTTGGAATGTGTTTACATATTTTATATTAAAATCTAATTAAGCTATATATTGAAATCTAATGAATGAAAATATATCAAAAACATTTATAATCAAAGATGGAAAATTTAAAAAGAAATCTTACTCGTCAAGATTTTTTTAAATAAACCAGCAAAATACAACATACAGCGATGTTCTGGTCAGTTTTGGTGCAAGGTAATTGTGAGTTTCAGTGGGATCCGACTAATATTAAAATACTCATTAAAATCAAAGACGTTTTGGAGTTGATCTCTGGTCAGCTTCGGTGAAATTTCAGTACTGCAACTTGCGAAAATTGCGCTTAACTGAAGAAATTTAGGAATGGACTTTAATGCATCTAAAAATCACTTAGCTACCAACGAGAGTGGAGATATATGTTCAATTTTTGTTGGTTCTGTGTTTCCCTATGTTAGTTACGCATAACAATGTGAGTGAATTACTGCTTTAAAATGTCCATTTATGCGTACATCAAGGACCTAAAATTCGAACCGGTCACAGTAACTAGACAAGCTAGTTAATAAGAGTTGTCGTTGCATTTGATTTTAATACGTACCGAGTTCAATTGTTATGTTTTAGAGTGGAAAAGAGCATTTACGATTTGAGCAAATACAGTTTAAGACAGCGATATATTTTCATTTATATTGATTTTAAATCACAAGACTAGAGAGAAAAGGGAATGTTCATTGAAACGGATTTCGTTTTACTACCAATGCGATAGCAGTTTTAAAAAAATCTAGTTGTTTCCTAAAGAATATTTTACAAATGTTCAATAGAAATGTTTTATTTAATATTTATATGAAGTTTTGATATATTTCTTCATATTATTTGAGACTGAATGATACTTTTTGTTAAAGGAAGTTCGAAAATGACTGTAAATAAAGGTCGATGTATTTTATTTTATTTTATTTGCAAATTTATAAATGATTTTAAATATATAGTTGAATTTATTAAGCCAGAAATAAGTTTGATCGTTGCATTATGCAAAAATTAAATACGGTTATTATGATAATGTATAACAGCTTATATTTTTCAACTTATATCTTGTAACGCATACTACTTGGTCCACATTAGCTGTATTTTAATAACAGCTGAAAGAAGATACAAGGATATGGTTATATTTAATTTAATTATATATTACATCTGTAGGACATTAATTTAAATCCTTCAATGGCATTTTATATGACAAGCGACAGAGATTGAAGAGGTTTCTATAGAAAATGATAGATGTCACCTTGGGCGAAGCTCAAGTTTGTTAAGGTAACACTAGTTCTCTTTTAATTTCTGATTTTTTTTCGCATTCTGAATAATTTCGAAATAATGTTTCTAATTGCTTTTTCCTTAACTTAGTTCCTTTTGACATTCACGAGAAGAGACAAGTTCTACAGCGAGAAGAATTTAGTCGGGTTCGTCAAAGCAGCAACACATTTTTTGCATGCATAAAATTACAAAGTGACGCTAAATTAATGTATTTAATACCATAAAAGCTATAAGTAAAAGAAAAGTGTGGAAATGGAAAAATATTAAGCTTTATAATTTAATCTGCCATAGTGGATGTTATAATCCTTAAATGTTAATGTTTTGTAAGAGTAAACTTAAATGTATGGTCTCTGTAAACTGTCTTTGTTTTAGATGGGTTCGACCATCGATAGGTTTAGTCTGTCATTTCTTGAATCTAATGGAATTTTATACTTTTTTATTGCTAAACGTTTATTTTTCTATACATTTTAATTGCTTTTATTACTTTTATTTTTCTTTTAACTAGTTTTTACTACATTTAATTATTTTCTTTACGGCTCCCTATTGCCTTCCATGTCGCTTACCTTTTCACTAGAAGTAAAGTTGCTACGCAAATAGGTATTTCAACTAGGTATCTGCATTGTTCCATTGTTCCATCAGCTTTATAATTGTATCTTTGTCAAAATTGCTCTATTTGCTTTAAGGACAGACCCGTTTGAAAGTTTCAACAAACCGAATTTTTATCTGTGTTTTCAATACATTTTTATATGTCTGTATATGATTGTAGGCCATACTATGTTGATCAAAGGTTTCAATGAATACAATCCTGAAAAATGTCCAGTTTTCATGTTATGAGCATACATATTTGCAAACCCTCCTCGTTTTTTTAAAGTGAAACTAACTTAATTTAAACCAGATAAAATATTTAACGAAATATTTTCTGTTTCAATGTGGTTTCTTTAATAAAATATCCAGTTTCAGTTGATCCGAAAAAATGTATTTCCATTATAATATCATACATAGAGTGGCCAAAGTATTAAGACAACTCCTCATTGAAACTAATATTCTTAAGTTATGTTTTAAGATCCATCTTCCAGAGCACGCAGATATGCTTTGAAATGATTCTGAGTTGTATTGCGCTACCATTTGTTGTCTTATAGCTTTTCTCTTGCAATAAACAATGTATGTTAGTCACCTAACACCTCTATTGTTCACAAACCATTTTCGCTAGAATTTTTTTTTTTTTTTTTTTTGTTTAGATGCAATGCTTTGAAAACGCAGGACGTTCTTGTACAAGAAAAGACAAGAATGTTAGCAATTTCTGATCGGTCTTTCAGCCGGCGGGCGACAGTATTCGGCCCTTCTGTCGCCCACAATCATGTCGTATTCAAAGTCACTCAAATCGTCATTTTCTCCATGAGTAGGCAAAATGCAAACTTGAGTGGTGCTTCTGACAAAGAGCAAACTTTTTGTCAGAAAAACCAGTTTATTACATCAGCGCACGTGCTGCAAGGACGAGTCGAAGTTTCGTGAGGAGTAGTGATAAAAGTTTGGCCAATGAGTATAATTGCAAACCTTTCGTTTTTTTTAATCAAATAAACTAGAATTTTCATTAAATAATAAAATCTAATTAACATTGCTAACGGGACGATGCGAATTCAAGTCGTTCGGACATGTATAATTTCGCTCCCGGGCAGTAGTTTTGCATTTTAGTTGTTACATTATTTCTCAAAACGCATACACAAAATTCGCATTTTTACAATTAGAGTTATACGCATATCAATACTTCGATTAGAGACAAAACTATTATTAATACATTTATTTATAATACGCACACGAATAGAAATATAACATGTAAGTATAAAGGTAATAGGCGAGACTTCCTGATTGTAATCCGTTCCGATTGTGCTAAGAATATCCTGGAGGAAAGAAATGTATCGTTAAACTGTTTTATAATTCGAATTATGTTTATTTAACGTGAAAAATAAAACTGAAAATCTATGCAATATGAATTAAGATCTTTCAATGATCATAGCATTCAAACTAACCATTTTTCAAGATTGTGCTTATTGAGACATTTGACTAGCACCACATTTTCGGCCAATTACACCGGATCCACATTTCCATATAACTTGTGAGTGAACTTTTTTGAAGAAGAAATGTTTTTATTTGTGCATAGTGACATACATCCTGTATAGTGTACTTTGAATTGTTAAAAGTTAGACAGACATTTATGTATAAGGTATTGAAAAATGTGAAATTAGCCACTATCATACGGAAATACCTTGATGTTTCGAATATGATTGATGAATACATGCAAGTCTGCAGTTTAGAGTATGCCAAGCGTAAAGTACACTGAGAAGATTTGCAGTGCATAAGTTTAGAAAGAGCTGTTAAAACAAATCCATCATAAATGCAAAAAAATTAAAAATAAATTAAAAATAAATAAATAAACAAATAAACTTTTTACATTACCAAATTACCAAAACTTTAAACTTCTTATACAACCAAAATATTTACTACGCATTTAACATTACGTTTTCCTTTTTCAAGTTTTTAAATTTGTCGAGTTGTCTTTGAAGACAACACGATTTCGTGATTGCAGCAGGATGTATAAAGAAACATAATAAATGTTATAAGTGAATATTTTAATAAAAATATTTTCATTAAATTTTCCGGTAGTAAAAAAAAATGAATTGAGATTGGCAAATATGGATAATTAAACATACCCTTTGTGATAAGGATGCTTTTTCAGTTTTATTGCCTGTTTAAACGGCAATCTTGGAGAAAATGAGATAACATGCACTGAGACAAATGTCCCTTTGCCATCAAAACAGTAGCAGTTTAATAAATTGTTTTCTAATTTTCAGTCAGAAATCTAAACTTGAATCATAAATAAAATTTATAAATACACATCTGTTTTTTTCAGAGTTGCAAACATTTTAATACATTTCTTAATAATAGTTCAGACCAAGAGGTACATATTGTTATAATTAAAGTGAAAATGGCATTAAATGCGAAACCAAGAGACAATTAAATTCTATTTTATATTGTTAGTAAATTTATAACTTTTTAATTTCAAATATTTCCAAAAATAAACTCATTAAGGAAAAACAAATGTAATAAAAATAATTATATAAGAATTAAAAGAGGTTGAATTTTAAATATAGCAGTGTATTATTTTCAACATAACTGGTTAAACGAATCTATAATCCTAGACAAACTCCATTTTACAAAACAAGTCAAGGGAATTACAAGAATTAGGTTTTCTTTAACTTAAGTAATTATTATCACTATAGAAGATTGTCATTTTAAATGGCAACAATCGACAATCAAAAAGTTTCAATAGAAATTATAGAAAATGATAGGTGTCGTCTTAGCTAAAGTCAAGTGTATGTTACAATTAAAGGCAAGTATGGCAAGTTTATGCTTACTCTCCATCGAATCCTGAACATAATATTTCCCTTTACAAATAATTTCTAATTTTCAGAGATATGTTTTATGACATTTAATTCCCAGAGCTGTTGGTTCCAGGCTATTGTTCTAAAAGAGTAGTTGTTCTTTTTTGACATAATCCTTATTAATATGCACAAAAATCTTGTTAAAATTTATATTCAGACGTATATTCAGAATTTTCAGAAATCCATATAAAAGTTAACAATTCTTGTTACAAATGGTTCACAGGCCGGATAGCGCAGGACAGAATAAAGACTGGGAGAGTTGTAGATAGGGACATTACTATGGAGTCACCAGGAAGCACCACGATGACACATGAGTCCATTTACGCTCACGCTCTCAGTGGGCTTACTAAATAGTTTATATAACATAAATATACTCATATTTTTACTTTACACTACCATTTATAGACATTAAAAGCAAATTTCATATATAAAGTCAATGTAGATGTCGTTTCCAAAGATATACGTTACTTTCTTCCAAAAACTAGAAGTCAGTTCTTTTAAAACATTTATATATGCTAAAAAATATATTTTCGCCCATCGTCTTGGGCATCTTCAATTTTATTGATTTTCGTCATCGCCTCTTGATTTTATTCTACCTTTCCCAATTTTTTTCAAAATGTAACAGATGGCGCCATCTATTGTATATTGTTGCATGCATTATATCATTGCAATACTGTTTTTTTCTGTATCTATTTCATTGTTTTCAAGAATTAATGCAAAATTCAAATTATTATAATTCCAAGTTTCTGTACTTCCTTAAAATTTATCCTTTTTAGAGAATTTGTGTTTAGTCGGGCTCTTGCTGTGGTCTCTTTATTTAACCTTATATCTCTTTAATGTTCTTTAATCCTTTCCCCTATTTTTCGTTTATTCATACCTTATATATGCACCCTCTTTTCTTTCCTTGTTATTAAAATTTGTTTTATATATTCCTGAGGTTGTTAAATGGTTGATTTTTTCTTTCTCTGTTCTTATTAATTTTATTATTGAGGGGGTCTGGAGTTATTGGTATATTTAATACAAGCTTTTAAATTATCTTTTTATTTTTTTCATATATGAATGGAGTATCCCTAAAAATAAAAAGAGAATTTAAAAAGCTTGAATTAAATATATCAATAAACCCAGACCCCCTCAATAATCATATTAATAAGAAAAGACACAGAAAACATCAATGGCATCATGTATAACTAATGTTTGTTTAATGTTAATACCAATTTAAATGGCAATGGTAAAAAAATAAAATCGCAGATTCTTTTTTCTATCAATACAATAGTAGTAAAAAAAGTAGTTTTGTATCCCGAAATTCAAATTTTTTTCTAAACAAAATTTTATTAACCTATTTATTTATTTGAGGTAAAAATATTTAACACGCGTAAACGAAAATTTGGTAACAGAAATTCTGCGATTAAATAAGACGTAAAATAATTTTTAAATAGGAGACATGGCATGTCACCTATGAATTTTATTCACAAAATCATTTTGGCATGCGTTGCATATTTTTCCAGAGAAATTGGTGGAGAATTGTTTTCCTTTCACATGTGTGTGGAGTTTTATTATATTTAATTATATTAATTAAGATTTAAAGATAGCCTGTTTCAGTAGCAGTGCAAAAACGGCAGCAAAATTAAAAACAACGGAGGATTTATATTACTTTATTTTATAAGTAAATTAATTAATTAATTAATTTTTATTTAGAAAGTGGAAGTCGTTATGAAATAAATTAATAAGCTTAAAAATAACATTTAGAGATTGAAATCGCGCAAACTCGAATCCTTTTCTATTTTCTTGCAAAGAATTCTTTTACGATTATCCACTCAGGAAAAAGCGACAAGTATTGACAGTAAGTAACGTATAAAAGCTTTAAAACCAAATTCACTGAGGAAATATCCTTATAGAAATATACTTATTAAAATTACTAAAAAGGCGTATAAAAATTTTTAAAACCATATGTAAAATATGGTATATTACATAGTTTAACCCCAAGATCTTTCAATTACGAACGTGATCATGTTCAAGGGGGTACGTTAACTGAAGTGTAGCCTCTATTGTACTGTTACATAACGGTTTTGAACAAGGGCCAGCCTATTAATCTGTAGGGGTGTATAAAAAGTTCGTACATTACGGCTTTGAAGTCCTTGATCTTTTCAAAATATTGAACCATATCTCAGGTGTGTTGTAAGATAAATCATCATTACATGCGGCATTTCATATGTCTTGTACAGTATAATTTCAATTGCACTTTAAACACTGCGCAGATATTGATTGTGAACAATTGAATAATGTAAATTAAACCATCGTGATTCAATTTATGAATTAATAAAAAAATTTCCTTCTAAAGCACTCTTGCAGGATTTTAAAAAATATTAGACGATTTGTACAATAAGTGCGTACATGTTTGAAAGATGTCTAACAATAATCTAAATCATTGTTTATTGGTTTTTTGTATACTTTCTACAACGTTACAGAAATCTTTTTTTTAAATATTATTTTTAGTATTTTACGTAATTAGAAAATTTAGATATATATTCAACTGACAATAGAGTTATAGAAATTCATCGAAAGTGAAAATTTTCACTCCGTGTCTTTTAACAGCGAGGAATGTGAACAGTTAAAACTGAAAAATAACTTATCCATTTAAAAATCTGTTTGCTTTGTATAACGAATTATGCTTTTGGAACTTGATAAAGTGAAATATCTATAACGCATCTTAAGTTTTATTACTGCCAATCGATCGTACAATTGAATTTTACAAAAAGTTTTTTTTTTTTTTTTTTTTACTTTAAAATACAGTCGGGTCGTAAAGGGTTAAGTTAAACAACGGAAATTCATTGAAGATTTGAACAGAAAGGAAAACATGATTAGGAAAAAATGCACGTTCGTAACTTAGCATTCGCCGAATGCACGATGTACGCAGGTGCAATGGAATGAAGTTTTAACAAAACTGAGAATCATTAATAAAAAAAAATCACCAAGCAATTATAAGAGATTATTTTATTTATTACAAAGATTACAAAAAATGAATTTTTATATGTAATAAGAATATGTACTATTTAAATATTTAACATTATTTTTTTCTCAAAACTTTATCGAGTCGTCTCTATAGAGAACACGATTACATGATTGCATCATTTTGTGATGATATTCAGCACTGTAGCACTGTAAATACGTATTATTAAAAAATAATACCATATGTATTTTTCTTCTGGCAATTAAATAGAAATTAGTTTTCATTCATTAAATAATAAAAAATCGTCTTGTATGATACTTTGATTTCTCACCATTAATGACAATTTAAACTGCAACAATAGAAAAATAGAGACTAAGATCATATATACTGATATCCCATTGCTATCAACACAGGACAGAACAGGACAGCACAGGACATCTGGGAATCGACACAAGGAAAACCTCTTTATGTATATATAAGGTTTAAACGTTGCATATCAACATATCTATCGAGACACAGCCACAGGACCGAACCCAGAGAAAACAATGCAGGGAAAGAAAATAAGATTTGCAGCTATTTTGGAAGTTTACTTTGGTTAATTACAATATTTTTCTCTACGTTGTTATTCTTTATACAGTGTGATTCATAAATATCGAAACAATAGGCTATCTCCTTAAATATTGCCCCTAGGCACATACTTCAAATTGCAAAGTTTCATAAAAAAAGGTGCAAAATTTGATGAGATAAGTTGCAACTCCATGGGGGGTCTATTTGAGAAAATACAGAAATTAAATTTTTATACGGTCCCCGTATGATAAAATTTCCATTTAGGAAATTTTTCCTTATCCATTTCTGAATTAAACAAAAAAAATCCCATCTTGATATCTGCAAAATTCACAGAGATATTAAAATCCAAAATTCGTGACTTACACCACTTAAGCATACCTCTGAGCGACGCGATATCAGTTTATTTGAAAGGCAAGTTAGGGATCGACCATAAATTTACACATTATTAAAAGTCGATCTAAGACAGTTCTTTAACTTTTAGATATAAAATAACAGCGTATAGATTTTTGCGTTAAACTTGCTTGAGAAATATGCTAGAAGTCTTCATGAGCCCAAGCTTGGCGCCAGGCCCATTACCAGCACGGCCCGGTGACTGGGTCGTGCCGGCCCGTATCTTTATTATTCTTAGAACGTGTCTGGCAGGTAATAAGTTCTGTAAAAATAGTAATAGCGATAATGAAACTTCTTTTAACGGAACCATTTGAAATATATTATTATAAATTACACAGAAATATTTTCAAAAATCTACTTTTTGTTATGCAGTTTCAAAAACTATGATGTTTTTAAACTTATTTTTCATTTTCTCCAAACGACATTGTTTTTTAAAAATAAATCGTTATTCGAATGTAACAGTCTAAGAGTATACATAATCATTAACGTTGCGATTGCGTATTTTCTTAATAGATGCCAAACTCCCACAAATCTTCCGTTATAAGTGTGTTTATTTGACCTAGGTTTAATACGTTCGAACCAGAAACTCTTTTAAGAAATTCAATTGAATAAATTCGACTTAAATCCTTTAAATTAAATAAGTCAAATATTCATTAAATAAATTTTCTTGTTTTATAGTGGTTAACTGGTTCAAATTAATCTACATATTACGGAGGATTAGTGATAGGTTTGGCAGCTATGTTTTTGTCATGCGAACACATAATAATCACTACATAGTATAAAACAAAGTCGCTTTTTCTGTCCCTATATCCCTATGTACGCTTAAATCTTTAAAACTACGCAACGGATTTTGATGCGTTTTTTTTTAATAGATAGAGTGATTCAAGAGGAAGGTTTATATGTATAATAACATCCATTAAATAGTGGAGAAATACTGTTATTTTTGAGGTTTTTAATGTGATGTCGTAAATAATTTCATTTTTTCCACTTATACATTGCAAACGCATGCCGAACCCTACGAGATTTATCAAAATAATGTACTAATTATTGTACACATTAAAATGGTCTACAGAAAACACAAAGATATGAAGGTTTTCAAGGTTAACCCGAAGCAAAGCGAGGGAGGGCCGCTAGTCTAAAATATACTGTAAAATTTTCTTATAAATATGTATGTGGTATTCTTTAAAATAATCTTAATTGTATCTTAAGAAAATTGAGAATTTTTTTGTACATATTTCGGCCTGTGCAGAAATCTAAAATATGCACAGACACCTGCATAGATAATGAATTAAATAAAACTAAGTGCATCGCCCATGAAAATAGTTTTAACAGTGAGTCATTAGAGGCAACTTTTACGCCTCGTGTAATTGCACTTTTAAGGGGAAAAATATGAAAATGTCAGGGCTAAAACTATGAAAAAACTCAAAATCGACATGTTAGAAAAGTCTTGTTTAAATCAACTGACACATTTAAAGAGTAAAGAAAGAAGAATTTGTTTAAAATTGAAGCTACAGGAAGGAGTTACTTATTCACCTGGAAACCTTTAAAAAGCATTTAAACGCTCTATTAGGAGCGAATCTTTATTTAAAACTTTAAATGCTTTTTTCTGTATCATATTTTTTTTTCAGCATTTCTCATCTTTAAATTGATATAAGTCAATAATCGTTAAAGATAAATGGTTCAAACTGGAAACATATCATTTTTAATATTTTACTTAAATTTTAATTCGGAAAATTTGAAAAAAATATTCACTTTTGAAAATATATTTGTTTAAAATAAGTTGCGTCTTTTTTTATATATTTTAAATATTTAAAAAAAATTTTAATTAATATTTTTTAAAATGCTGAATCAAAATTAAAACTTATATATTTCTGTTTAATTAAAAGAAAAAAATTCAATTCGACAAATAATATTTCGAGTTATAACATTTTTAAATTACTCTGAATTTTTTTTTTAAAAAAAAAATTGTAAGAAGTCTTATGATGTGATTCTGTTTATATGCTTATATGGTTAAACATTACAAAAAATTCAAAATTCTAACTCAATAAATAAATAAATAAATGTTTCCCGGACACCTTACAGTAACATTGTTTCTTGAATTACACGCATTTGAAATTGTGTCTGATCTCTTGAAACCACACGAATTATTAAATCCGGCATATCTCTCTGAGTTCTGTAGATATCAAGATGGAATTTTTTTTTTTTTTGTTTAATTCAGGAATGGATAAGGAAAAAATTACTAATTGGAAAATTTGTTCTACGGGGGCCGTATAAAAACTTAATTTTTGTATTTTCTCAAATATGAAAGTGGAGTTGCAAATTATCTCATCAAATTTTGAACCTTTTTTTATGAAACTTTGCAATTGGAAGTATGTGCCTAGGGGCAATATTTAAGGAGATAGCCTATTGTTTCGATATTTATGTATCACACTGTATATTGCATGTCAGTCATCTTCTACATACACAAAAACGGAATTAGATGTTTGAGTTGTTCATCGTGAAGTCTTTTTTGCAAAGTTGATAATATTTTTAAAGAATGTCTCTGGATTTGTAGCTATTTTAACCCATTTTGTTTTCGGCAAAATTTCTCTTTTGAAAATAATGCCTTCTGATAAGATATTACTGCTTGATTCATTAAATAAGTTTACTATTGACAAAAAGACAAAATCTAGAAATCTTGAATAATTAGCATTAATAATTAAAATAAAATCTTCTATATATAACAACATGGCTATCCGAGTATATTTACGAATATTTGAGCACGGACAGACGACCAGAAAAACAGAAATCATAAACTCTTTTCAAAAATGTTGGAAAGTGTTAAAAACTATGTTGGAAAGTGTTAAAACACTCAGCACAAAAAGTTAAAATATTATGTGCGTATATGAAACATGCATGAATGAAAAATAATAAAATTGATGATACATTATATTTTCAAATAATTTCAAGTCAATTTCATATTTAACATTTCATGTTTTATATTTTCATTTAAATTTCGGGGAATATATATATATATATTTACAGCATTAGACAAAAGAACTTGATTGCATAATTATATCTTGGCAGTAATTGTTTATGATGCGGTTTATGAAAATGATATACGTTATTGAACTGCGCAATAACATCTCCCTTGAAGATGATAAGACATATAAAATTAATGTTCTTTTACAAGGTCGAAACTAATTCAGTTATAATAACGTCTATAAACGATAATTTCAAACGATCAATTACGTTGCATTTTTTTTTCTAAATGTTTTCTTTAGATATATAATTTCATCGTATGGAAAAAGAAAGCTTCATAACAGCATTCTAATATTGTTCGAAGATGTTACATAATCTATATGTGTTGCATGATTTCTATTCCTTGATTTTTATTTTATATTGTTATTTCTTGTTAATGTTTTTAGCTCGAATGTTTCATAACATTTAAAATGTGTTATTTGTAAAAATTCCTACTTGTGAAGAATTCTCTTTTGAGAATACCGGAAGCTTCAAATCAAATTTTTCATCTCATTGAAGTTTTAAGTATATTTTATGGAATTAAATATTAAAATTAAAATAATTAATAATTAAATAATAAATAATGAAATTATCGTCTACAAACGATAATTTAAAACGATCAATTACCTTACATTCTTTTTTTCTAAATGTTTTCTTTAGATATATAATTTCATCGTATAGAAAAATAAAGTTTCATAACAGTATTCTAATATTGTTCGAAGATGTTACATAATCTATAAGTGGTGCATGATTTTTATTCCTTGATTTTTATCTTATATTATTATTTCTTGTTAATATTTTCAGCTCGAATGTTTCACAACATTTAAAATGTGTTATTTGTAAAAATTCCTACTTATGAAGCATTCTCTTTTGAGAATAACGGAAGTTTCAAATCAATTTTTTCATCTCATTGAAGTTTTAAGTATATTTTATGAAGCAAATTAAAGATCAAAAGATTTAAATATCGCAATTAAGTCAAAGAATGAAGTTGGTTTTTGAAGATCTATAAAAGCATGACCATTCGAAAGATAAATTTTAAAAAAATATAGTAAAAAATAAAAAAAATATAGTAATCAAAAATCCTTAAAAAAAATATAGTAATAAAAAATCCAATATGTATAAGTTTAGTCTAGGAATCACGTTTGCGAGAAAAAAAATGTTAAGCATTAAGTTAAATTTCAAAGTAATACAGAATGGTCTAAATGACCACAAAATCTGTCTATCAAGATTATACATTGATTTCTGAGTTAGTAATAACTGAAACAATTTGAGAAAATTGTGATTTTTTGTGGCATGAATGGAACGCTTTGTACGTGCTCTTTGTATAATTTTGAAAGGTTGAAGAAATACTCAACTATACATTAATTTAGCATATTTTCATCACTGAAAAATACATCACTAAAATACAGTCGAAAAAGATATAGATAACATCACGAAAGTTTGATCGATTTCCACGAGCACTGCAAGTGATGTCCAAATTCAAAATAAAGGCATAAGTTTAAACGCAAAGAAATATTGAATGACTTAAAATCTACTTACCAAAATTAAAAGTAGATTTCTTAGTTAATACTAAGCATAATAGTTTTAAAATTGTGTGATATGGTCGTAGAATCAAGGCTTTTTATGACTTTTGTATCATTTTGCAAGACTGAAGGTATCAATAACACATTAATACAGCGTTTCCTTCATTATCGAATCATCCTATATTCTAATACGAGCAAATCGTGTGTGTGTGTGAGTGTGTGGTTATACTCAAATTTTATCTTAAAAACGGCTCAAACGATTTTGACGAAATTTTGTATCCTACTATTTTTGAGCACCAGAAAACCATTAGGCTTGGTCACATGTTCAAAATATTTCGATTAGTGGATCATTTTAGGTCAACGTGGGTCAGAGTCAAGCTAATTGTATCTAAAAAATGGTTCAAACGATTTTGACCAAATTTAATATCCTACCATTTTCGGGCACGCGAAGATTATTGGGCTGGGTCACATGTTCATTTAAAAAATTATAAGTTAGCAATTACAGAAATTATAAGAACAGAAAATTAGTAAATTCATTAGTTATTAGCATACAATAACGTTATGTATATTAATATTTTATAATAATTATCTAAAACTATATTAATAATATCCATATTTGCATTTATTAAAATTATTAATAACTCTATTTAATATAAAATTGCTATCAGTGTTTAAAATTTATAATTATTAAACTATTATTTATAAGGCAAATGAGGTTTATTTATACGAAAAAATACATATAGCAATTTTTCAAATTATGTTCATCATAGATTTTAATACTTTTTATGACATTTTAAACATTTATAAAATTTATGATTTTAATCACTATATAATTCTCAAAATTAGTGATTTACACTAAGATTTTAGACACTACAAAAGCAAAGTGCTTAACATTTATGCTTTTAGTATGTGTGAAATACTGTATTATTATTTTTATAAAGGTCATATTGTCCTGTAAACGTTCAAATTAAAACTTTCCGATTTCTTTCCGATCTTTTTACAAGAAAATCAAAATTTTATGTTTTATATGATCTAAAAAATAACTTAACAAAACATTTAAAAGAGATGATGCACATTGAGATTTGTTCTTGAAAATAATTTTTTCGACAAATTTTTCTGAAATGCAGCGGATGAGGAAGTGTTTCTAACCGAAAAACTACATTATTGATTTTGACATTAATACCTACCACTGTTTTAAAAAACAATAATTATTAAAATTTTTAATTTTTTACATAGTCTTCTAATTCAAATTTCTAAAATAAATTGGTGTACGCATTATGAAATTAAGTAAGATTTTGTAAAAAATATGTTGTTTATATGTCTCAACACTTAACAGCCTCTAAATGTCTTAAAACAATTTAATTTGCTCGCAATATTTTATGTTGTTAAACAGAATGTTGTCTGTATTATATTTTCATTCTTGTTATTTTTAATTTTCGTAAAAAAATAAAGTTAATTAATCAACTCATTCTTGTACTGTTTGAGCTTCATTTGCTTTCAATTATTATATGCTGAAAACAATTACAATAGATAAGAGTCTTAGTTCTTCATTTATTTCAGGAAATGTGAATTAAATTTTCAATTAAAAAGTTTTAAAATGAAATTTTCAGCTTTACTTCAAACCACTAGAAAGATTAATTAGGAGCATTTTCATTCTCATTTACATAATTTGATGTTCATTATCGCAAGTTTAAGTTTTTTTCTTTATTTTCGGGAACAACAAATCAATTAGAGTTTTTTTCGGATTGTCTGTTAAAATAATTAAAGAGTTGTGTGTGCTAAAAATTTTACAAAATAGAATATTGATTTTATTAATGATGAGACAGAGCAGAAAAATAGTAAAACAAAAAAATATATAACAGATAAGTATTTTTGAAAAACATTCCTTTTTTAAAGAATGTGTCTGCTCTTCGAAGAATACATTCACTTGCAAAGATTTCCATACTTGTTCGTCTTTGTTTGTATAAATTTTATTTTTTTTACTGTCATCTTAATAAACGTCATATGTATTGTGTATAAATGCTATAGATCATATACAGGGGTACACAAACGATTTCGTAAACATTACTGTGTATCAGCGTTAATTGCTTAAAGTGGGTTTTTAATCGAATTATGCATTTTGAATGTGAACTACATTTAGTATACTAAGAAGTGTTTGTAGAATATAAATAAAGTCATATACAGGACCACGCAAATAACTGGATACATGGCCGCCTATGTATGATAATTTATGGAAGTGAGGTTTCTAGCAGTTTTCAGCGTGCATTTACTTTAATTAGACTATAGCTTAATATGTGGCGTATAAAAGAATCTTAAGCATATATACATGGCTGATCGAAATAATTCAAGTATGTTTCCGTCTATTGGAAGAAACTGCTGTATATGAGCATTAAACTGTGATATGTTTTAATTACTAAACTAAATTGTAGCATGCTATATAGAGTGTATATAAATATATAAATTGTATACAGGGGTGCACAAAAGAATTGGAGTACTTTTCCGGCTGTAGACGGTACTTGCTGAAATCTGGATTTCAATTGTGTTATGCGTTTTGCAAAATGCTTAATTATGTACCTTAGTTACCTTATTAATTAGGGAACTTTTTTTAAAGTATTCTGAAAGTGTTGGAAAGTGTTTAATAATCTATGCTTCATGCATGATTTTTCTTTCTTGTTCGATTTATTTTTAACTACAAATATTTTGTAAGCATTTTTACATTTTTTTAAAATTTATATATTATTAATTTAATATAAATTATACTTTATTTATTTCCGAAAGCGGTCTTTATATTGTTTATTTTTCTATTTTTTTTCGGGCCCATTTAATTTTTCCAGTGTAAATGTTGTTCCAGACTTCGGCTACGGTCCTAAATCTGATATCTACATTGATCTTACTAGTGAAACAAAGACCAAGGCTACAGGGACTTCGACTAATGAACACTTTCAGAGTTCCAAGTATAAATTTTACGATTAAACAAGCTGATTGCAAATTGTGCAATTGAAATCTATAGTAATATTATAAAGTAGTAAAGATTGTTTGTTTGTTTGTAGGGGGTAATCTCTGGAACTACTGAAGCGATTTCAAAAGTGAAGGTGGCAATCACCGCTAAAACATAGGCTATATTTTTTGTCGGTGCCACTACCCCCAGGGGGGTGCAAAAGCGAAAAACGTTCTAAAATTTCGATTTTTTTTTTTTATACTGGAGGAGCTAGGAACATGCAATTTGGCATGGTAATTACTTATAAGATGTAAATGCTCTAACAAATTCTAATAAAATACGAAATTTAAAAGGGTGATATGAGCGAAAAGCGTTCTAAAAACATTTTAAATTACAATTTCTATGGAATATCTGGAACTACAGAACCGTTTTCAAAAGTGATATTGGCAAATTGATGGGGACATTCCCTGCTCCCACATAGGCTATATTTTATGTCGGTGCCACTTCCCCCAAGGGGGTGCAGGAGCGAAAAACGTTCTAAAATTTCTATTTTTTTTATACTGAAGGAGCTAGAAACATGAAATTTGGCACGGTAGTTACTTATAAGATGTAAATGCTCTCTAAGAACAAATTCTAAAAAAAATCGAAATTTAAAAGGTGTGAGATGAGCGAAAAGTGTCCTAAAAACATTCTGAATTACAATTCTATGGAATCTTTGGAACTACAGAACCGTTTTCAAAAGTGATGGCAAATTGATGGTGACATTCTCTGCTCCAACATAGGCTATATTTTATGTCGGTGCCACTTCTCCCAAGGGGGTGCAGGAGCAAAAAACGTTCTAAAATTTTATTTTTTTATACTGTAGGAGCTAAAAACAGGAAATTTGGCAAGGTAGTTACTTATAAGATGTAAATGCTCTCTAAGAACAAATTCTAAAAAAATTCGAAATGTAAAAAGTGTGAGATGAGGGAAAAGCGTTCTAAAAACATTCTAAATTACAATTTCTATAGAATATCTGGAACTACAGAACCATTTTCAGAAGTGATGGTGGCAAATTGATGGTGACAATCCCTGCTCCAACATAGGCTACATTTTATGTCGGTGCCACTACCCCCAGAGGGGTTGCAGGAGCGAAAAATATTCTAAAATTTCGATTATTTTTATAGTTAAGGAGCTAGAAAATTTAAAATTCGGCATGGTAGTTATTTATAAGATGTAAATGCTCTCTAAGAACAAATTCTAAAAAAGTTCGAAATTTAAAAGCGTGAGATGAGCGGAACACGTTCTAAACGCATTCTAAATAACAATTTCTATGGAATCTCTGGAACTATAGAAACATTTTAAAAAGTGATGGTGGCAAATTGATGCGAACAGTCCCTGTTGTACCATAGGCTGTGTTTTATATCGGTGCCCCTACTACAGGAAAAAGGGGTAAAAGAGCGAAAAACGTTCTAAAATTTCGATTTTTTATACTGAAGGCGTTAGAAACATGAAGTGTTGTATGGTAGTTACTTATAAGATGTAAATGCTCTTTAAGAACAAAATAAAAAATATCGAAATTTAAAACGGTGAAATGAGCGAAAAGCGTTCTAAAAACATTCTGAATTACAATTTCTATGGAATATCTGGAACTAGAAAACCGATTTCAAAAGTGATGGTGGCAAATTGATGGTGACACTTCTTGCTCCAACATAGGCTATATTTTATGTCGGTGCCATTAATCCCAGGGAGGTGCAGGAGTGAAAAATTTTCGAAAATTGCGACTTTTTTTATATTGAAGGAGCTAGAAACTTGAAATTTGGCATGATAGTTACTTATTAGATGTAAATGCTCTCTAAGAATACATTAAAAAAATCCAATGAGAGGAATCAAATGAGGTGAAATGAGAGAAAAGCGTTCTAAAATCATTCTAAATTACAATTTCTATGGAATCTCTGGAACTACAGAACCGATTTCAAAAGTGGTGTTGACAATCCCTTGTCCAACACCCTCTTTAATCTTTAATATACAGCTATGCGTTGCTGACGACTGGGTTTTTCGCTAATCTTTGCCACAGATTAATCTCTGAAAATGAAACATTTAAAGTTACTGAAAAAAAATAATAGCTCGAAAAGTATTGGTCAGAAAATTGTTAAACAAACTGCGTTTAAAAGGTAATAAAATGTATATTTCTTAATATAAATTTCAAATCTAATGATTATGCCATTTTTCAAATATTGAATTTAAAAAATTACCAAATTTCACAATGGAGTACCATAGCGAAAAGATAATGATAAGGGCGACGTGTCCTGACGTTTATATTGGCTATAGCACCAGTCACAAATTATAGTAGTCTTATTATTCTGTTAAAATATATAAGTGAACTATGAAATGTCAATATTTTGTTTAATTAAAGGTTCGTTAAGAGAAATTGACCAGCGTAGCGGGCGTAGCTTGCTAGTATTAAATAAAAAATTTGAAATCTCAAAACGTGGTGCAAATTTCAAGCATTGGACGAACCTTGAAAACAATGAACCTGGTGATAATTTTTTAAATGTTGGTAGCAGCAGAAAAATGCGCGGATTGCTAAAGTGAAAATTCTAGTCAATTTAATTTAGTAAAATGCAATTTAAATTACTTTTCAATTTTCATTTTAAGACATTATTTTTTTAGCTAATGTTCTCAGACACATTTTAGGATGAAATAAACTAAAATTTAAATTTTTTAAGCTTATTTATCATACGCTTTAATTTTTCAAATCATGTCATAAACATATAAATGCTAAATATTTGGAAGTGGGAGACTTTAATCATTTAACATTAATTACGTAAAATTTCCTTTTTTTATGTTTTATCTAAAGACTTTTATTTTTTTATCGTTAATGTTTGTAGACACATGTTAGTATGACATAGAAGGAAATTTTGAATCAGTAAAATTAATTAATTGCCCTATGTTTAAATATTCAAATCATGTCAAGTAAAAAAATATATCACTGGAAAGCTTTAATTATTAACATTGATCAGCTTAGATTTTTATGCGTGTGATCTTAAAAATTTTACTTTTTTCCGTTTTAATATGTATAGACACGTTGTAGTATATACAAGGTGGTCACCGGTCAAAGAATTTTCAGGAAAATACTAGTACTTTCTTATAGAAAAATTCACATTGTTTTTTCACGCAATTAAATAATAGGAATTTTTCCATTAAAACATACTGGTGTTTCCCCTGGAAAATTATCTGACCGATGACTATCCTGTATAAAATAAAATGAACTGTTAAAGAGTTTATAAAAATACTGAACACATGCCTTAAATTTGTAAATAATGTCAACAACTAAAATAGATGTAAATTGTCGATAGAGAAACATTCGTAATTTGGCATTAGTGATTATTAGCTTTTCATTAGTTTTTCTCATACTTATTTTTAGGTATATATTTTAATAATATTAAATATATTTTGTGAACTTATACCAGACGTACTTCTAATAATATTGAATGCATATTTTGATATAAATATCTAGGATTATGAAAGTTTTTTCCTATTACATATTGGCAGATAATTATTTATAGTCATGCAAAAATTGTGATTGATCCAGGATAGTTTTCTAAAAATTTCATTTACATTTGTATAGATAAATATTGTATAGACATGAGAAAAATGCAACAGAAAACAGATTTTACAAATCTTCTATAGTACAACACTGCATATAATTTTATAAATATTATAAGATTATTGTTTTCAAAAGTTTGCATCACCAATTTAAAAGAGGATTACATGGAATTAAGCTTAAAAAAAGCAGAATCGTTTAAAATGTTTAATTTCTTTTTATAGGAACTCTACTTAATAATTAGTACTTTTAAAAATAGATCTGTATGTATACAAATTATTAATTGTAATGTAAATATTTATTTTCTTAAAAAATATTTTGTCGTGAATTAAATTGATAGGATTATGATTAGAATTGAATTAGTAATCGCTATAATTATATTGTGAAATGAGTTATGCCATTTCAGCTTTTTCTTTTCTAACTGGACTAATTAATAGTAGATATATTTGTATTTTAGAAAAAAAAGCATTTTCAGCATTTTATGTCAGGAATGTTTGTGAAACTTTATTAAATCATGTTAAAACATTTTTTTATTTTGTGAAAGAAAATATCTAATATTGTTGAAAAAAAACTGGAAGTAGTTATTATTTTGATTTTTTAATATAGAAACGAAATATTATTCATACTAAAACAAATGTCTTAAATTTACAGAATATTAATTTTAAAACATTCTAAGTAAAAAGCTTACCATCTTTAAAATAATATGTTATTTAAAATAGTGAAATCAAAAATTGACAAATTTATTGAGTTACTCTTTTACAGTTTTCTTTTTTTTTCTTTTTTTTTGTAAAAAAAACTTTCGTCTTCTTAGAAGAAGAAAGTTTAATTACAAAGTAAACGTAGCATACATAAATCATTTTTTAAATTGCTTATTTATTTATTTGTTTATGTATTTTACCAAAAAAGTCACATAAGTCTAGAAAGCTGTTTTTGCAACATTTGTATTATTTGAAAAACTTAAAAACTCATTTCGAAACTAAATGAGATTTCCATTTTATAAATCCTACATTTTTGCGTTTGAAAAAGTTTTTTTTTTTAATTGATAAATTATGTAAGACAAAATGCATATACACTGCAGTAAGTTTATTTGCACAGATGCTAAATTTAACCGTGTTTTTAACCGAAAAATTACATTATTAATTTTGACATTAATACCTATCAGTCTTTTAAAAAATAATAATTTTTAAAATTTTTATCTTGCACATAGTTTTATAATTCACATTTATAAAAAATAAATTGTTCTACGCATTATGAAATTAAGTATGATTTTCTAAAGAATATATTGTTTATATGTCTCAACACTTAACAGTCTCTAAAAGTCTTCAAAAAATTTAATTCACTCACAATAACTGATGTTGTTAAACAGAATGTTTTCTGCATTAAAAAAACTAAAATGAATTTTGCATTAATAAGTTGAAATTTATTATTTTTATTTTTTTAGAAATGGGTTTTTCTTTTATTTATAAAATTACTTAAGATACAAAATACATACATACATAGTAATTTTACTTGGACATTCTTGAATTTTCCTCATTTCATATAAATATGAATTAGTTTCTAATACATTAAATTATCGCTGCTAATTCTCCTTAATAGTATCTATAGCAGGTAGCCCTTTTGTTGCATGTATAATTACTGTTCATGTCTCTTTTATTATTGCATATCCGATCGTCATTATCAGGTTATGATATAGATATTCAACTTGGATATTCCATTGTACTATTTGAGACTGTGGGTCACATTATACAGGGTGGTCCAAAAATATATGTCAAAAATGTAAAGGTAGGTATAGAGGGCGCCTAAATAAGCATATTTCGGAAAAGAATGTGTGTGCGGTAATGACACATTAAAGCACTAGCTTGTAAAGTAGTATGTATCAAAGGAAACTGAAAAGACAAGTAAAGACAAAAGAAAACAAAAATTTATTAACAGTTTACAGGAGGTGCTCGAAAGAACAGCCACCAACAGCGATAAAAGATTCACAGCGGCGGCGCATAGATCAGCGTACATTAGAAAAGACGTCAGACATGTCGAGCACATGTAAAGCAGCAACAGACAAGCAGGCAACAAGATCTTCTTCAGATGTGACGGGACTCTCGTACACCAGGCTTTTAATTTGACCCCAAAAGAAAAAATCCAAGCAGGTTAAATCAGGAGAACGCGGTGGAACTGGACCCAAGGAACTGTACCGCCCCGTCCTATCCAATTCTGACCGTAGACAGCGTCCAGGTGATTCCTGACGTCTCGACTGAAGTGATCTGGTGCTCCATCGTGCTGGAACAACATTCGTCTGCGAACAGCTGGAGAAATATCGACCAGAAGTTCAGGTAAAACCTCCTGTAGGAACTAAAAATTCATTAAGATACAACTAAATGTAAATATATTGCTTGAAGGTGCTAAAAATATACATAAAAACATTTAAAAGCACATTAAAGTTACTTTTAAAAATTCCAAAACGTTTTCAACCGAAAACCCGGTCGTCATCAGTGGAAAAACTAATTCTGTTGAGTTGAGTTGTTACATCTTTGCATTTTCTTGCTTGCCCGGAATAAACTATTTCACTTCAAGGGTTTGGAAATAAGGTGGGATGGGAAAAGTAATCATTGATGCATTAATTCATTCCAGACTGCGTGGATATCATATGATAATACATCGTTACAGACTATTTCTTTTTTAGACATTATTTCAAGAGACTCTCTTATAATTGCTTCCAGGTGATTATTTGTGCGGAATATAATTTTGGATCTATTGATCTATCCTCAACTCAACAGAATTAGTTTTTCCACTGATGACGACCGGGTTTTCGGTTGAAAACGTTTTGGAATTTTTAAAAGTAACTTTAATGTGCTTTTAAATGTTTTTATGTATATTTTTAGCACCTTCAAGCAATATATTTACATTTAGTTGTATCTTAATGAATTTTTAGTTATTAAACAAGGTGAATTTGCACTGAAATTTTAACTTTTATTGAACTCCTGTAGGAAGATGTTGTATGTATGGCCAGTTAAACGACTAGGTAGAATGTACGGTCCTACTAAGTTATTGTGTACAATGCCTGTCCAAACATTAATGGAAAACCTTTCTTGGTACGCGTGTGATATTGTGCCATGTGGGTTGCCATGAGCCCACAGGTGAGAGTTATGGATGTTAAACATACCCAACCGCGTAAAGATAGCCTCATCAGTAAATAAAACATCTGCTGGGAAGGTTGGATTGGCTGCCGTCTGCTGTAGGTACCAACGAGCAAAGTTGAGACGTGGGAGATAATCGTCAGGGGTCATTGCTTGCACTCTCTGTAAATGATACGGATGCATTCCGTCTTCATGTAAAGTCCTCAAAGCACTTTGATGGCTCACACCCAACGCACGTCCTACAGCTCTCGAGCTTGTTGAAGGATTTTCCTCTACTGTGTTTAGTATTCTGGTTTCCACTGCAGGAGTTCTGCGATATCTTCCAATGCCAGCTCCACGCATGGAAGAATAAAACTATCCACTTTTTAGTAACTCCCGATGAAGACGCTCGAATGTTCGACGATCCGGCTGATTCCTATCCGGGAATCGCTCTCTGTACATCCTCTGTGCAGCTAATCCGTTTCCTTGTGCAGCCCCATACATGAAATGCATGGCAACAAATTCCACATTGGTGAAACGATGCATGCTGTTTGAGATCCGTTCGGGAAATGATGAATCCAGCTAGCGAAGCGCTTTTATACGCCGCAGTCATCAGCGCTCCCTACCGACTCAAGGCGGCATTACCGCACACACAATCTTATACGAAATATGCTTATTTAGGTCCCCTCTACCTACCTTTGCATTTTTGACATGTATTTTAGGACCACCCTGTATATAGAACGATTTTTTGAAATATTCTATGAAATGTTAGACATGTTTTTGTAATCGTTTATTAAATAAAGGGAATTCAAATGAGAAACATTTAATCCAAATTAGCCAAAATTAAAATGAGAAACAAATTACGGATTCTTAGCGAAATTTGTTAACTTGCTACATAAACTAAACTGAAGGCATATACAAAAGCAAAAGCTGAGAAGATAAAATAACATTTCTATTGTAATTGCAAAAATGCCAGTTGAGGCTCACTGTGGGTACACGAAAAGTTCTATCAGTCTGTTCGTCTCATGATAAATTCTTGAAATGCATTCGTTTAGTTTATAAGTAAATAGGTATGTTTCTGAGGTATCCAGAATACGCTCTACAGGTTTTGAATAAATTTTGATGATTTGTTCGGACGATATAGAACATTTACTTTTACGTCGTAATGCTTTTGTATGGGACTTCAGAATATTTTAAAATTTGCCATTCATTTATAGAAAATGGCGCATTTGGGTAATTCAGTTATACACTGCTCAAAACAATTAAAGGATATTTGAAGTTTTATATAAAATAAAGATATAAACGAAACTTTTTTGGCCGAAAATAGAAGAAGAGAATCACAAATGCAAATTTTTCTGGTTTTCAAACTGTGGAGTATGCAAATTTTGAGGTCGACGTCAAAAACGTCGCTTCAGCGGCAGCGAATGAAATTTGACTTTCAACTGGATAAAAGAGAATGAAGACAAGGATGATCGGCATTCAGTGATTGCTTTGTTTCGATGAGTACGATGTCTCAGCGAAGTCATTTGACAGATTCAGAAGCTTGGAGAATCGTTGATAGGTTAGAAGGGGGCCAAACTCAAGCCGAAGTAGCGCAAGCCATTGGAGTGTCACAAAGTGTCATTTCCAGGATCTGGAACCGTTTTTTGGAGAGTGGATGTGCAGGCCGAAGACCAGGGCAAGGTCGTAGACGGGCAACAACGCCCAATGAAGATCGGTATTTAGCGTTAACAGCTCGGAGACACCGAAACATGAACGCTACTCTTCTCCAACAACACCTTCGCTCGGCTACAGGCACCACGATTTTAACTCAGACTGTCCGAAACCGGCTCCATGCTGTAGGTCTGTATGCGCCGACCGATTGTATGTGTTAGATTAACATCAAGGCATCGTCGCGACCGCAGGGAGTGGGCAACCGAGCATGTCAACTGGAGGAGAAATGAATGGAGCAACATTCTGTTTTCTGACGAGTCCCGTTTTTCTGTGCATCCGGATAATAGGCGTATTTTCATCTGGAGGGACCGTGGCAGTAGGAATAATCCTGCGTTCGTGCACGAAAGTGTCAGATTTGGCGGTGGAGGAGTGTTGGTGTATGGTGGCATCTCCATTGACGGGCGCACGGACCTCTACATCATTCGAGATGGAGCTCTGACTGGTCGCCGATATAGGGATGAGATCCTCAGACCTATTGTAGTCCCTTACGCTGCAGCAATCGGAGATAACTTCATTTTAATGGACGATAACTGCAGGCCACATCGTGCAAACCTGGTGGAGGATTTCCTTTTTGAGGAAGGAATCGTTCGAATGGAATGGCCAGCGTGTTCTCCAGACATGAATCCAATCGAGCACGTTTGGGACGCTATAGGAAGACGAGTTTCTGGCCGCCAACAGCCCCCACAAACTCTCCAAGAACTGGAAAGAGCTCTTCTGGAAGAGTGGGGCAGAATTCCCCAACTCGTCATTAATAGCCTCATTGAGTCCATGCCTCAAAGGTGATCAACGTTGCTGGCCGCCCGTGGAAACCATGCCCCCTACTGAAAATGATTTTCTTTGAAGAAAACACCTTTTCTTATTCTTTTTTTCTCATATGCACAAATTGTGTTTTTTTCCTTTTGTACACAAATGCGCAATAAAATGCATTTTTTTCTGCCAAACATGTGTAATTTATTCTCATATAACCTACTATGTCTGTCGACCATGTATCAATCAGCTAAAAAGTTTCCCAGATACAAAATCCACCTAAAACTGCAATATCCTTTAATTGTTTTGAGCAGTGTATGTTATTGGGTACTAAACTTAATTTTAAGTGATTTAAAAAAGAAGGCTACGTAGCAATGGAGGTGTAAGGCGTTAAGACAGCCAATGACATATGAAAGCACTATCAATGGGCTTTAAGAATCAGTATATTTTATTTAGTCGAAGTGTAAACATCAGATGTGTATTGTAGATTGAAGATGTCAAGATTTATACCAACGAAATTCAATGTGTGAAAAGCGATACACTTTTGTTTCCATTTGATGCAATCGGAGGCTGGATGTCGTCGTTTGCTGACCGAAGCTTATGGGGATTATGTTCCATTATTGAATTTAAAGTGTAGTTTCACTGATTAAAAGACAGCGATATTAATAAGGAATGCCATCCGAAAACATTTTCAGGCGTAGAATTGGAGGCATTGCTGGAGCAAATGAATGTCAAATGTTTAACGGCTTTCTCGAAATGTTTCATGTCGATGGGAGTGGTTCCAAAGCAATGACATTGGGTGTCATAAAAATTAAAGTTAAGAAACATCGAACAGCGTTTTTGTAAATATGAATTGCTGCTTCAACGGCAAAGATGGAAAGACTTTTTTCATCGTATCGTCAATGGGATATAAAATGAATAAATTACAATAACCTCAAATCGACGAAAATCGTGGTGCATTCAAGGGCAACAATCCACATCACCACAAAGCCGAATATCAATCATTGGTAGATGATGATATGTATTTGGTGGGATCAGAAGTGGATAGTTTATTTGGACCTTCTCAAACCTGGTAAAACTATTACTGCTAGTTGTTATGGAACACAGAAAAACGACCAGAAAATAGCAGAAGACACGACAAAGAGATTTTCCTGCACTACAATGATCGGCACCAGGTCTCAAGAACGGTAAAGGAAACACTAGAGGTGTTCGAATAGAATAGAATATTCCACTCGCCTTATTCTCCAGATCTTGCTCCTTTGGATTACTAGTTGTTTTGATTTATGCAGAATCGCCTTTCAGAACCGCACTTCATTTGTTTTCAAAATATCCAAAAAATGCATCGATTCGAATTATTGAATTCAAAGTGTGAGTTGTAGTTTCGCTAATTAAAAGACGGCGATATTAATAAGGAATGCTTTGGCCATCCGAAAACGTTTTCAGACGTATAATTAGAGGAATTGCTAGAGCAAATGAAAGTCAAATTTTTAACGGCTGTCTCGAAATGCTTCATGTCGAATGGAGTGGTTCCAAAGCAATGACATTGGGCGTCATAAGAATTAAAGCTAAGAAACATCGAACAGCGTTTTTGTAAATATGAATTGCTGCTTCAACGGCAAAGATGGAAAGACTTTTTGCATCGTATCGTCAATGGGATAGAAAATGAATAAATTACAATAATCTCAATCGACGAAAATCGTGGTGCAATCAAGGGCAACAATCCACATCACCACAAAGCCGAATATCCATCATTGTTAGATGATGCTATGTATTTGGTGAGATCAGAAGTGGATAGGCTATTCGGACCTTCTCAAACCTGGTAAAACCATTACTGCTAATCGTTCTGGAACAATTGCAGCTGCACCGCGAAATGAAAGAAAAACGATCAGTATATTACAGAATACACGACAAAGAGATTTCCTGCACTACAATGATCAGCACCAGGTCTCAAGAACGGTAAAGGAAACACTAGAGATGTTCGAATAGAATATTCTATTCCACTCGCTTCATTCTTCAGATCTTGCTCATTTGGATTACTAGTTGTTTTGATTTATGCCGAATCTCCTTTCTGATCAGCACTTCATTCTAAAGCAGTTCAGTACTAAAGAGAGTTACGTATGCTACAGTTTCCAAATAGGGATCTTAAATTATTCCAACTAGGTTATAATTTTCTAAATATTACAAGAATAAGGAGTTTAGGCACATCATTTCATGAAATCGTTTTTAATATTTAGCACAATCTAATAGTTCTTTAAAGTTTTCTAATACGGATGTTTGAGAAAATTGGTATGTTAATATCTATATTAATAAAAAAAAATTTCACTCTGTGTGTCTCTCTGTTTGTGTGGGTGTGTGTGTCTGTCTGTCTGTCTGTTTGTCTGTGATGACTAGAAAAATCTAGCGTACCTAGAAGCCTAAAATGTAGATTTAGATAGTTCACGGCCTTATCTGATGCACCTGGGACTCAGAATTTTAATATTTTGATAATTGTCCAATATATTAATTTTAATCTCATTAAATATTGCTTCAAAAATGACATCTTTTTTATTAAAATGGCTAAAGAAAAGCACTTCTGTTCTCGATTTGCAAGCGAAAATGAACGAATTCGAAATTCATTTACTAATTAGCGAATGTTAAGAAAATTAATTAAGATATCGATTTTAAAATTTATGAGCATATGTAAAATAAGTTTCCGCATCCGTGAATGCAATTTTTTTAAAACCTGTAATGTTTCTTAATTATTGTAAAACTGCTAAAAATCTGTGGCAGAGTTAAAAAAAATCCGAGAAAGCTTCAGACATGGATCATCTTTCATTAAAAACAGAACTACAAAGAGTTCTGTTTCTCTGGCTGAACCCTCTATTTAGTTTGCAAAACTGAAAGGAAATAATTGCCATTTTTTACTAACGAACAAAAATTTAAATAACTAATCAAGATATAGATATAAATTTGAGGTTGGGAAGGGGCGTCATTTTACGTCTACTTTAACGTCTTCGTTATGTTCTAATTATCAGAAAAATTTAATTATTTTTTTAATGATCTAATTAATGTAGGGGAAGGAGGTTTTCTTGATCAAATTATTCGTTATATTTTTCGGGTATGGGGAGAGATGGGTTAACGCCTTGCTCCGATTTACGCAAAAAAAAATTACATTGAGGAAATTAAAAATTTTTAGCTTCTCCCGTAGCATTTTATAAATGCTATACATAGAGAATAACGGAAATTTCCAATGACGATTTTCGTAAAAATTAAATTTATTTTCTTAGCAAAAGTACGCAACCCATATTTACTTGATGCATATCAACAATCAAAGTATTAAATCATCTTTTGTTGAACACTTGCATTCTTATAGAGGGTTCTATGGGCCTGATCACAGCGCGGTTTAGATGATTCAACTTGGTTTCGATCTCGTTACAGATTTTAGTTCCGCCTTCCACCGCCAGAGTTACATCATTTTCTCGAGATATATGGGTCCGATTTCGATGGGAATTGGCTCATTTAACTCCCTTGATACAATGGGTACCCATGTCGGATGTTCGTACAGAAAAAACTGAGCCCCCTGGTGGTAGATAGTGGAACTAATGGATTTTGAAGCGTGTGCGCAGCACTCCTGCTATATGGCGCCGGAGGCAGCGTCAGAGTTTCGTTTGGAAAAGGTGGTTTGTTTGGAACAGATTGCCCCGCCTGGCAGTGGAAGGTGAAACTAAAAGATTTTGCAGCGTGTGCACTGCATACCTACTATACGGTGCCGCAGGCAGCGGAAATAAGGGTCATAGGTTTGTGTATATCAGAAAGCACCCCCTATCGGCTGAAAGTGAAAATAAAGGATTTTTCTTGCGTACGCAGCACTTTTAAATAAATACTTTTATATTAAATAGGGTTAGAGATAAAAAATTATACACACTTTAGTTTTGTTTAATTTTATCACTGGCCCGTGCAACGCCGGGCAGGTCAGCTAGTATATATATATAACTTTAAAAATTAAATTATGGACTGTAGGATATTACACACTAGGTAAATTAATATTTTATAAAAAAAATTTACTTGCGACTATTGTGGATCGAATCTGCAATTGTACTAGTTATTATTATTTTCTGAATATAACGGGTATGCAAATTTGTTACAAGTATTTCCTTCTTAGTATTGAAAATCTATCTGTAGGCAACAGTGACATTCATAAATTTTCTATAGAGATAAGAAAAATAGTTGGACTTTTCGCGTGTTACTCTTTCTTTACATTTTTTACGACATCCTTCGTCTCTTTTCCATAATCTGGGTGTCTTACCCTTTTCTGTTTTCGAAGCTCCTTTCCGTGGAATCTAAAACTGAATCGTCTGAAATAAAATTAAAGAAATCTTTATTACGTTATTTCAAGAAGATTATGATATATCAACGAGACTAGAAAATTTTGAAATGACGAAACTGACAGAAGCCTGATCGTTAATTACGGAACCTATAATTAATTTCGAATATTATTTCTTACTGTATTTATTAAAGTATGTTTATAAAAAAAATCTGAAATCGTTAACAAAAAATTAAAAAACAATAACAAAAGTTTTGTTATTCTAAGAAAATATTCACCTTGCAAAACCAGTTTTGAAACTATCTGAAGCCCTAAGTCGTCATTTCTTATTAAATACTGCTCTTTAGGTTGTCTCGCGAGTATATCTAAAACAATGTAAAAAAATATTATGAAAAATTCAAAATCTATAGAAAGTAATTATATTTTTTGCTATAAGTTGAAAAAATAATTATGTGATTTTACATGTATAAGCAAGATATAACAAAATAAGCTGTATAAAGAAGAAAGGACGATTGAAAATTATGGAATCTGCATTTCAGAATCGTGGCAAAACTAATTTTGCAAGTTTGCTTTTGTCGTACAATAACAGAACTTTTGTTGCTCTTTATAATTTGACAAATATATATATATATATTTTATTTCTGTGAAACATAACTAAATAAATACAAAATGAAGCAATGGTCTAAATTAGTTCCAGTGCATGATCGATTCCACGATCAACTTTAGTCAATTTTTGTCATTTGAAACTTTTCTGCGGCCTTTGAATGAAAGGATCTTTTATTTAAAATATTATTTCATTGCTGGTAGTTTAGTTTGAAATTTATTAAAAATCTGGATTCAAATAATAATAACAACTAATTTAACTAATAACTTACTTAAAATTTTAACAACTATACATAATAATTCAGAAATCTTCCGTAAATAAAATATTCTATGATACTTTTAAAATGTTTTTTAAACAAACGGAAGTAAAAGCCGCTTTTTCACTAGTAAACTAAATAAAATTAATTTCATTAAAAAATTAAATCTAATTGAAAGGTTATTTTTACAAATTGACTTCAGACAGAATATACAAATACATGTAGTCTAGTAAATTAATTTCCATATTTACGGAAGTCCTTGACTACATACAAAGATGAATTATTATCTAATATCATTAACATACGACTGAAATTTGTCCTGAATACTATCTTACACAGTAAGTACAATTACCGCAGATAGAATGACCATGCATATCTATGTCATTATGGCATGTGCGGACATTATTATCAGGTTATGACAGATATCCAAGCTGCATATTTCATGATTTCGATTTAGACTATCATTTGCAGTATATAGCTTTTTTTTTCACAACTATGCAAAGCACTGTATATATTTGCATAGGTATTCATCAAACAAAAGGATAATCATAATTCTAATAAAACACGATTTAGGGACTTTGAATACTAAAAACAAATAAACTTCATAATATTGTATTTAACCGAACAAAATAAATTTTACAGATAAAAATATGTTGTGTAATATTACTCTTTCCTCAATATAATGGATATTTAAAAGTGCTATCATCAGACGATGGGACATTTACCATTTCTAGCCTGGCAAAAGTCGAATTTTTAAATATTTATATAATCGAAATTTTTTCATCACCTGATATAGCTAAATCGTGAAAGCGATGCACGCTGCAAATGGTTTTTATATAATTTACAATTGTATCCAGTATGAAGAATTTTCAGACGACAAATTGTTTATATATATTTTTTAAGCAATTTTTTGTTAAAGCTGTGTCATATTTGTCTTGTAAGTGAATTTTTAAAAATATTATAAAATACATGTTTTTCAATAATTTGTTCTCATAATAATTGAAATTAATTCTATATCTTAAATTTTATTAATATTTTTAAAGTCTCATTAAGATTAGTGATAAGCTGTTATTAGTAGTTATTTTAACTCATTTATTATTTGTTTTAAAATTTTTAATAATATTTTACCTAATGGAATATTATACAATACAGGATTGCCAACGACGACTATATAGTCCTATAAATGTTAAAAAAATGATTATTTCTGATACATTTTTCTTGCAGTTGCTATGTAACTTAATAGTGAAAGCGATGTTCGCTGCAAATGGTTTTTATATAATTTACAATTGTATACAATATGAAGCACTTTCAGCCGACGAATTGTTTATATGTATTTCAAAGAAATTTTTGTTAAAGATGTGTCATATTTGTCTTGTACCTGAATTGCTAAAAATATTAGGAAATATATATGCATGGATTATAGTTTAAAATAGTTTTAAGAACCCTTTGAAACAGAATTAAAAAATCTCATCCCGTGACAACCCTCCATAATAAGAATAAATTAATATTTTCACTACTAATGCCTTCAAATTTATCAATTGAAATTGAAATTCAATGATTTCCGAAAGAACTTCAATTAAACACATCATATTATGTTAAAATCGTTTTAATATACCATTTATTTGAATAAAATATTTGCTTCTGACTGTTACAAAATTATATTCTTCAGTTATTTTTCTTTGTGAAATCTTACACTTAAAGTGTCTTATAATGTTTCCTTTTAGTAATAAAAAAAATGTACATGATTATGCTATTCCAACTAATCAATAAATATTTCATAAATTGTCAGTTTTAGAGATGAAAATCCTAGTGGAATGATGATTCAAATTTTGTTCCCATCATACTAAAGTTTATTAACGTCAAAATAGTTGTTATTGTAAAGTAAAGTTTTATTTTTATACAGTACCTGGTTTATATTTAAAATAAAAATTCTGGAGTGTCTCCACTTGAATTTTCGACGATCCAGATCACGTGTCCAGAAAAAGAAAAAAATATACAGGGTGTGTAAAAAGTCTTTTTAGAATTTCAAGCTTTTATTACAAACAGAAATGTAGAGATATTATGTGAAAGCTCTATACGTGCACTATTTGCTGCTCAAAGCCGGCAAGTCGATAATAGTCGACGTTGTCCTCTGATACTCCATTTCGTCCATTCCTTGCTTTATCCAATATTGATTCGCTCTCCTCAAATTTCTTGTGCCGACATGCTTCATGCACACAATGGTGCACATATACAAATTTACTAATTGATGTGAAATAAACTTCAGTATCTACTCCTAACCTTGTACTATTTTACATACGTGTATCTGTTCGTTTGTGTTTGTATTAAAAGCTTAAATTTGTAAAGATACTTTGTGGACACCTTATGTATATAAGTTTCTCAGACAATGAAATTTATTGGATTGAAACACTGGACGCTCCGTTTTGAAACTGCACACATTACATCTTCTCTATTGATGCTTGATTATATCTTCGCAATATTTATCGCTTATACTCTGTCACATTTCTTTGTGGATTTCCCTTATATAATCGGCCTCAAAATGATTTTAAAGTGGTTTAGGAATGAATTAAATGCCTAATCGACAGTGCGATTTTTACGATAATTTAAACAATGATTAGAGACAGTGATAAGCCTAACGGGAGCTCCATTGAAAGTACCTTTAGAGAATTATCATGTTTAGTCCATCTTTATCTCACACAGACAAAAATTTCATTATTAAAATTTCTTTCTTTACACTATAGGTTCGGAAATTAAAGAGTTTCTCTATGCTCCAAACTATTAACCCAAACAAAAAAAGTATGTCCGGGCCCAACTTATAGAGTTTTTTATAATCCACGTTACCCAAAACCCAAAACACGTTTCTTAAAAAACATGCTATAAATTGATAATTTAAAAGTATCTTAAACTAGGTATGTTCTGGTAGCACAAAAATGACTGTTTCTTTTAAATTTTTATATTATTAGAATAGTATATTGGCTATTTATAATATAATATTAATAAAGAGGGCTCTGCCTCTTCGTGCGCCAACTCCCGGACATGTCTCTGTCTGGCTCTCTCTTTGTCTGTTTCTCCACTATCTGCTGTCTGTTTGGTAGCTCTGTGTCTGTCTGTCTGCTGTCTGTTTATACGCTCTCAGCTGGTCTGCTACCTGACTTCTGTTTATCTGCTGTATATCCGTTTACTTCATTTCTGCTGTTTGAATCTCTACTTCCTGACTGCTAACTAATTACAGTCAGCTGTATATCTGTCTGTTATTTGCTATCTTTCTACCCTCTGTCGGCTATCTGTCTGCTGTCTGTGTATTACATGTCTGTCGGTTGGATGTATGCTGTCTGTCTGTCGGAAATATGCTTTCTGTTGTATGTGTACTCTCTGTTGGCTGTCCGCCTGCTATCTGTTGTATGTCTGTCATCTGTCTGCTCTATATTTGTTTGCTGTCTGCTCTCTGTATGTTTGCCATCTACTGTCTGTCTCTCTAACTGCAGAAACATACTAAAAATACATTACAAACAGTGTTAAAAAACCACGCATTTAAAATATATTCGTTTTATATACTCGTATTCTTTTTTGAGGCATTAAAAAATAACTATAAATGATATATACACCTTCTTCGAGAAAAATCATACTGTAATTAATTGTCATAGCTTACTAAAATTTAATTACCGGCAGCATTATAAAAATTCCTCATTTAACATATATTCATTTCGTATTTCCGTATTCTTTCGTGTTGCCTTGTAAAATAACTATGGTGTTTAGTTATTAATATAATTACTAGATGGCAGAACCACAGTGAATTTCTACGTCACTTACCAGTAAAAGTTTTGTTTGCTGTTAAAATGTATCTCTTACGTGTGTTATGTTTGATGTACGTGTTTGTGATTTAAATGTAAATTAAACGTCTTTAAAGTCCACCTCGAGTAATTAATAATGATGCTGACTCAATTACTTTAATTTACTTACTTGATATATTATATAATGGCGACGATGAAAATCAAATTTCTTACCGGAATAAAAATAAGAAGAAATTCCAACTGAGCAAAATGGCGAATCTTCGGGTTTTGCATCTACAAGAGTATATGCTGTAGTAATATTTTGAATGCGTACGTCATTTCGAGGGTGATAAGTGCTAAAAAAATTTTTTTCTTCTCTGCAATAAATAAAAGTTAATAATGTTTGCTAATTTTAAGGACTTCAATGATTCCATTGAATCGTTTCAATCATATGTTAAGAGATTGGAACAGAGTTTTTATTACATGATGTTGAAGGAAAAAAAAGGTACCTGCCATTATTTCATGTTTGGGGCCTAAATTATATAATGTACTGTCCGATTTAACGTTTCCTAAAAATCCGGAAGCATTAAAATATGAGGAAATAGTTGAAATTCTGTTAAAGCACTTAAGCCCCGCCCCTGATAAATTTTGTTCTAGAATTAAATTCCGTAATTCTTATCAAAATGAAAACGAATCTATACAAGATTTTGTTTCAAAAGTAAAGAAGTTAACCCCGTTTTGTGCTTTTGCTGCTGAAACATTAAAGGAAAATTTGTTGGAACAATTTCTGAGAGGTTTAAAAAATGAAAGTATCCAAAGTAAATTACTTTCCCAAAGAGATGATTTGACTTTTGAGAAAGCCATTGAAAAAGCAATTATTTTGCAAAATAATGAACATGAAATTTCTGAATTGAAACACAAAAATGTAAATGTTAATAAATTGTCATATTCTAAAAATGTTCAACCGAATAAAATTTCAAATAATTTCCAGAAACGGAAAATTAACAATGTAAATAAGGGGAATTTTGAAGTAAATAAAAATAAATTACAATGTTTTAGATGTGGAAATCTATCACATCTTGCCAACAAGTGTAAGCATATAAATACTATTTGTAAAATATGTAAAAAAAGAGGCCATCTTGGTAAAGTATGTAAGAGTAATTCTCAGAAATCAGTCAGCCATGATAAAAGTTCTACACCTATAAAAGTGTGGGTTTTAATTGAAAACAAAGCCAAATCTGAAATGGAGTTAGACACGGGCTCCGGAATTTCGGCGGTACCTGTAAATCGTTTTCAGAAAAAGTTTCCGAATAATAAAAATTTTCCACCAGACGTTCAATTGAGAACGGCAACGGGTGAGGTGTTTACACCTGTGGGGTATGTAACAGTAGATGTTTCTTATGCAAATATTGCTAAAAAGTTTAAATTGTATTTCATTAAAGAAGATAATTTCCCACTTTTATTTGGCAGAGACTGGGTAGCTGCATTTAATTTGTTTCCCACTAATTTTAAATCTGTGTATGTCAATGAAATTGCAAATTCTACTGATAAATTGAAAGCATTATTAAATGATTTTTCTGATTTATTTTCGGAAAAAGTAGGGGAAATAAAAGGTTTGAAAGCAAAACTTTATCTAGAAAAAGGTTCTACACCCATATTTTGTAAGGCTAGAACAGTTACTTATGCTCTACGTAATGCAGTAAATGATGAAATTCAAAGGTTACAGGATGAGGATATTATTAAACCTGTCACCAGTAGTAAGTGGGCAACTCCTATAGTTCCAGTGGTAAAACCTAATGGTAAAATACGTTTATGCGGAGATTTTAAAGTTACAGTAAATAAATTTTTGAAAGTGGAAAAATATCCTTTACCTATGGTAGAGGACATGTTAGCTACTTTAGGTGGTGGTTTACATTTTACTAAAATTGATTTAAATAAAGCTTATCTTCAGTTACCTGTAGACGAAAAATCGCAGGAATTGTTAACTATAAATACTCCGAAGGGCTTATTTCAATTTTTAAAGTTACCAATGGGTCTTACTAGCTCTCTAGCAATTTGGCAAAGATATATTGAACAAATATTAAGTGGTATTGATGGTGTCACTGTGTTCATTGATGATATTGGTGTTACAGAGGAAACGGATGAAATTCATTTAACAAGGCTAAAACAAGTCTTAGAAAGATTACGTGAATATAATATTAGGATTAATAAAGATAAATCAATTTTTCTGGCTGACCATATTATATATTGTGGTTATAAAATTGATAAGCAAGGTATTCATAAAACGCAAGATAAAATTGAAGCTATTGTCTATGCTCCTAGACCAATTAATGTGTCACAAGTTAAAGCTTTTTTAGGCTTAGTCACATATTATTCTAAATTTGTACCAAATTTATCTACAATTGCTCATCCTTTAAATCATTTGCTCAAAAAGAATGTAAAATTTATTTGGTCTCCTGTTTGTGAACAAGCATTTAAAAATATAAAAAATGAAATTATTTCAGAAAGAGTTCTTACTCATTTCAACCCTAAATTGCCTTTAGTGTTAGCAACAGATGCTTCTCCATATGGTATCTCTGCAGTTCTTACGCATATGATGCCAGATAACATGGAAAAACCAATTGGTTTTGTGTCCAGAACGCTTACTAATGCAGAAAAAAAGTATAGCCAGGTGAATAAGGAAGCACTAGCTATTATCTTTGGAGTAAAGAAATTTTTTCAATATATATATGGTAATAGGTTTACTTTATTTACAGATAGCAAACCACTCCTGTCCATATTTTCTCCATATAAAAGTATTCCTGTCCTTTCAGCTGCTCGGATGCAAAGATATGCATTATACTTACAAGCGTTTAAAAATGATATTCGTTACAAGAAAATATCCGAACATGGAAATGTCGATGCTCCTTCACGACTTCCATTACGTAGTGAAGATTTACCCCCACAATTAAATTCAAGTAATGTAATTGATGAATCTGAATTTTTTCAAATTAACCAAATTTCTACGTTGCCTCTAAACGCCAAATCAATTGCTGTAGCTACAAAATTTGATCCTTTATTACGTCAACTTTTTCATCATCCAATTTCTGGTTCTCCAATTCCTAAAAATTTACTTTTTGGTGGCAAACAAGAAGAATTTACTCTTCAACATACTTGTATTTTAAAAGAATGTAGAGTAATTATCCCAGAAGTTCACCGCAAACAAATTTTACGTGATTTGCACTTTGGACATTTAGGTATAGTGAAAATGAAGTCCTTAGCTCACAGTTTTGTTTGTTGGCCAGGAATTGACCAAAATATTGAAGATCTTGCACGAAATTGCACTACTTGTGTCAATTTAAAAAATAATCCTCCTAAGGTAGATACTCATCATTGGGAATGGCCTACAGCTCCATGGCAAAGAATTCACATAGATTATTTTGGTCCTGTGATGGGTAAAATGCTTTTGCTTGTGGTTCATGGTCATAGCAAATGGCCTGAAGTTTTTATTGTTCCTAATACAACGTCAGAACATACAATTACTTGTCTTTCTTCTCTTTTTGCCAGATACGGGTATCCTATATCTCTGGTATCTGATAATGCAAAACAATTTACTTCTGAAGAATTTTAGACATTCTTGAAGAATCATGGGGTTAAACATAGGTTTAGTGCTCCATACCATCCAGCTACAAATGGTGAGGCAGAGAGATATGTACAAATTCTCAAACGAGGGTTAAAAGCCTTATCTTCTGAAGCTGGTACTTTACAGATGAAAATAAATAACTTTCTTTTACAATATAGAAAGATGCCTCATGTTACTACGGGGGAAAGTCCTGCATCTCTATTTCTAAAGCGAAATATTAGAACGAAAATAGATTTGATAATTCCAAATGTTACAAATTTTGTGCATGATAAACAAAATGCGAGAAAGGCCAATTCTAAAGTAAAAGAATTTCAAATTAAGCAGAAAGTGGCTGTAAGAAATTATACTCCTGAAGCAAGTGGAAAATTGGTCGCATTATTGCAAAAGAGGGCAAGTTGCATTATAGAATTCAAGTTGGTTCGAATATTTGGAAAAGGCATGTTGATCAGATAAGTAATGTCGGTTCGAAGATACATTTAACTAATGATTCAAATTTTGAAGAAAGTGATAAAGAAAGTCGCAAAAGTGATAATGCAGTTGTTAATCAACATGATACTCAGCTAATGTCTCCTAGTGTCTCAGATCTTCGACCAGCTGACTCTTTTGTCCCATCTGCTCCAAATCCTCAAACAGATGACTCTGTTGTCCCATCTGCTCCAAATCCTCAACCAGATGATTCTGTTGTTCCATCTGCTCCAAATCCTAAACTAGATGACTTTGTCCTCCGAAATACTCCAAGTCCTGCTCCAGTAGACTCTAAAATGAAATCCATGGTGCCTAATACTTCTATTTATGATGCTACAGATACTTTAAATACTAACTCTTCTTCTTCCCTACAGGTACCTAGAAGGTCCACCAGGAAAAGAAAAGCTCCCTGTAGGTTTCGAAATTAAGGAGGGGGAAATTATGGTGTTTAGTTATTAATATAATTACTAGATGGAAGCACCACAGCGAATTTCTACGTCACTTACCGGTAAAAGTTTTGTTTGCTGTTAAAATGTATCTGTTACGTGTGTTATGTTTGATGTACGTGTTTGTGATTTAAATGTAAATTAAACGTCTTTAAAGTCCACTTCGAGTAATTAATAATGATGCTGACTCAATTACTTTAATTTACTTATTTGATATATTATAATAACCATAAATGCTATACACACTCTAATCGAGGAAAAATATTCTGTTGGTGACTGTAACAACATACTAAAATTTCATTACCGTCAGCATTCCAAAAATCAAGAATTTAACATGTATTCCTTTCATATATTCGGATTATTTTGTGCGGCACTGTAAAATAAATATCAGTGCTATATACACCCTCTTTGAAGAATAAAAATACTGTAAGTGACTGTAACAACTTACTAAAATTACATTACCTACAAAGTTCTACAAAGCCCGCAATTAACATATATTCTTTTTATTCGTTTAATCAGTCGTTTTATTAGGATTTTATACATATAGGGTAGTTAAAATGCCACTTTCATTTAGTTAACAAATACTGAGGGACATAATGTAATTAGAATGGAGTTATAAAATTTCAGGATTGCGTCCAGTTCTACAATTTTACTTAAAGAATCTGGTATATTTTAAAGCAAAAACATTCCCATGAGTAACGCGGACGCCCGCATGCTATTGACTGTGAAAACAGTCAGATTAAACATTATTTTTCAATCGCATAAACAACTTCTTTTTATCGCACAATTTTCACTTTTACATCGTGGAATAGAGAAACAATCTATTTTCATATGCAGTTTCGATACTGTATTTCAATTTATGATCTATCTTGGATTTTTTTAATAATTTTCAAGCATGATTTTTTTTTCTATTAAACCGCAGCAACCGTGAAACAGGCAGAAACGGAATATTAACCCGTTTGCATATTAAACAATTTAAATTATTCGTCATTTGTTTGTTTCCGTACAATATTTTGTAACTAAACTGCGATACGAAATTACATCTTTAGAAATGAATAATTAAAACACGAATTTAACGAATATGTAATCAAACTGCGTTTAAATATTGAAATATTCAAAGTCAAAAAGTTTGCTATAAATGGTGAAAACTTTCGCAATTAAGTTCTACCATGCTGTTAAATTGAAAATATGAAAAATGCGTTTTGGTGTAGTGGATTTGCAATAAAATACACAAAATGCAAAAACTATTCGAGTTATTAATTAAAAACGATTTTCACCTACCTTTTGAGCACCGGACAGTGTGTTGTACATCTTTAACACGGATTTTCCGGGGTGGATTGCCTGGTTTTAATAAATGCATTTTACGTCGTCAGAATTCAATAAAAGAAGCAGTTACAGGGATAAAAAAAATTATTTCCTCCAAATCTGAATAGCATTGCGTGTCTATAGAAGATAGCGTAAAAAAGAAATATCAATGAAATACATGCCACTTTAAAGTGTATTCTTAAAATGAAAGAGTGCCTTGAGTAAAGTTTTTATATTTTATATAGTGTACATATTAAGAAATAAGAGTTGAATCAGCCATCACCAGTAAACAAGAAAAAAAATAATGTAATAAATGCCAGTCTAAAACGTAGTCTTCAACTTAAAAAAACATATTGTGTAGATTATTTATTTTTAATGTGTGTATTAAGAAGTAGGTGTTGCATCAGCAGTCATTAACACCGAACATGATAGACGAAATGTAGTTATTTATATAATAATAAAAAAATATATTTAATAAATCCACAGTGTACCAAATTTATTGAACACTAAAGAAAAACATAAACATGGATGATATATTTTAGACAAATTTGAGAAATTTCAGATTATTTTACGATGAATATTTGGCTAAAGCAAGAACAACATGAATTATTACAAACATTTATATTAGATAGACGAAATATTTGAAAAATGTATTGTAGAAAAAGTTTTCCAAAATAGAAATTATAAACATTATACGTGTTTGAATTTGAATTTAATATTTTTTAAATTAACATGTATCGGTATTATTAAATAAAATAGAAATAATGAAAAAAAAATAAATTAAAGAGAAAAAAATTACAAGTAATATTTTTAAATAGAAACATCAGAAAATGATATATTTTTCTCAGAAGCAATATTCATTTCCCTTTGAAATTTATTCATTAGAATAAATTGTTGAAATATTTTCTGATACAAATCACTTGAATGTAAGTATATATTGTACAATCTAGCTGCTTCATCAATATACAAATTCAATAAACGAAGTGTTTTTTTTTTCTATTAAATTTCCAGTAGAAAATGTAATTCAAGTTTAATTCTGCTTCCAAAGCAGAAAAATATTTAATGTTTTTAAAAAAATAATTCCAAAAATTAAATATTTAATACGCTTTTCCTCATATAAATTTTTCTCTCTTTATTAATATCCCCGTGAATAAGAAAATGCATATTCGAAGCTTTTCATGGGAAATAATTACATTGACATACTGTTTCCCTTTAGTGTTTGAAAATGCAATACGTCGCAATTTCTTGTTGCGACAATATAATCTAATTATTATAGGATTTAAATCTTTACTGCGCGTCAATGACTTCCAATTGCAGTATTTCAAATAAATTGATTTTACACTGCATGAATAAGCTTTAGTTACATTGAATGTAAAGGCCGATTACAAAGTTATATGAAGTGGACAGTGTTTGTTTTTACGAAATCATTAGAAATTATAATAAATCATTTAAGCTGAAATAACTTTATTTGTTACGTTCATAATTTAGGAAAAAATTGATATTAAATGTTTCTGCTAAACAAATTCGTATAGATTTTCTGTTACGCAGGTTTTACTGAAATTTCTACACTTCCTTTAAGGATTTCTGATGCAAAAGTTTAAACGAAAATTATGTATTTACCGGCTGACCCGCAATGGCGTTTCCCGTGCCCGTGATAATAACCTTAAACAAAACTCAAGTTTGTTAGATTCTATATATCTTCGGAAAGTCTTTCAAAAGAAGCTAGTTTCATTAGCCTGTGTTTAAAATGAACCCAGATTTTGGGGTCCCACTTCATTCGGCAGCGTCTGATATGCTCCGAACAAACCTCTTTCCGAACGAACCTGTGGCCTGTGTCAACTTTGCCTACTATAGCGTACCGAGAGTGCTCTACACACGCCGGGAATAATTGAAAACCAAGTTGAATGAGCCAAACCCCGTAATAATCTGGCCCATACAGCCCGAGATAAGAATGCGCCCCCTGGCTTTGGAAGGTGGAACTAAAATCTGATCTGTAAGACACGAAGTTGAATGAGATAAACCCCTTTGTAATCTAGCCATAGAACCCGCGATCAAAATGCGCCCCCTCGACGGTGGAACTTAAAATATGCGACAATTGAAAACGAAGTTCAGTGAGCCAAACTCGATTGCAATATGGCCATATCACAGGAGATAAAAATGCGCCTTCTGGAGGCAGAAGGTGAAACTAAAATCAGTCAGACAATCGGAAACGAAGTCGAATAAGCCAAACCCCGTTGTAATCTGTCTATAGAACTTATGATAAGAATGCACCCCCTGTCGGCGGAAAGGAAAACTAAAATTTTAAAGAAAAAAAACAAAGTTGAATGAGCGAAACCGTATGTGAAATTGGGCCCATAAAACCCAAGATAAGAATGCGCCTCTTGGCTGTGGAAGGTGAAACTAAAATATGTATGGCAATTGGAAACCAATTTGAATTAGCCGAACCCTGGCCATTAAAACCCGAGATAAAAATGTGCCCCCTGTCGGTGTAGCTAAAATCTACATGACAATCGGAAACGAAGTTGAATGAGTCAAACCCTGCTGTAATCTGGCCATATAAACCGAGATAAGAATGTTCCTACTCAAGGTGGAAGGCGAAACTTAAATCTGTAAGAGAATCGGAAACGAGTTGAATAAGCCAAATATATAATCTGTCCATAGAACCCGTGATAAGAATGTACGCCTCGACGATAAAAGGTGAATCTAAACTCTGTAATAAAATAAAAGAAGTTGAATGAATCAAACTCTGATGTAATCGGGCCTATAGAACACGATGTAAGAATGCGTCCCCTGGTGGTGGAAGTTGAAACTGGAATATGTAAGACAATCGGAAACGAAGTTGAATGAGCTAAAACCCGTTGTAATCGAACCCATAGAACCCGAGAAAGAATGTACCCCCTGAGGGAGATAGCTGGAACTAGAATCCGTTAGAAAATCTTAGCTAAGTTCAATGAACCAATCACCGTTGAAATCGAGCCAGTAAAACATTTTAATTTCAAATATGACGTTATATTCCCTTGCTGACGTCATATGCACTTGCTTTCTGTATTTACGCATATTGATCCTCTCCTTGCATGATGTATGATTGTCAAACATTTGATAAAGTCCGCTAAACTTCCAACATGACGCCATATTAATTTTATTTCTAATTCTTTTAATGACGTCATATTCATTTTATTTTTTATTCTTTTAATGACGTCATATTCACCTGCTTTCTGTACTGACGCATATGCTCCTTTAAATGTTTGAAAATGTCCGTTATATTTCAAATATGACGTCATATTCAGCTAATTTTTCATTCTTGAAACTTTTTACTACATTTATTTTTCACGTGGAAATCTTTCAATTGAAAATTAATTGCTATGGAAAGAATGTTATTGCGAGTTTTGAATTTCTGGCAATAAAGTATGACTAAAAATGATTAAATTTTATAGGAAATGACTTTTAGATTGTTGGTATTTTATCAATTAAAATTTAACTATAATTTATATCGATTCCATATTTCTTTTGTTGCCAATACACCTGCAAGTAAAATTTCAAAATTTTGGCTTCCAAACTGTGGATTTGTATAGAAAGACAGACAATCTAAAATATTCATAGCCAATGTTTGATAGTTATATATATTTCCACTGACTGTTAATTTAATGTTATGTATCATGCTAATTTCATTTTTAAGTTCATAAATTTATTTCCATGTATTATTTTACATATTAGCACACGTGTTACACTGTAAAACAATACACAAACGGTGCCCTTATAAAACAGAATTAATTACAAAATTTAAGCGTAACCTCTTTTTTTTACCCATTATTCCAAAAAATAAATCCGTTATCGCTAGAAAACTTTAAAAGAAAAATAATTAAAAATTTCAGAAAAAAATAAGTTTTTAAGGTTTGCAGAAACACTTCTGAAAAAAAAATCCTTTTGCTGTCAGCAAAATTTAAAAAAAAGAAAAAAAAATTCAAGGAAGTGCTTTCTGTTGTTTTGGTTGGTTCTTCTCCTAAATCTGAACATCAGGAAAAACTTTTCGTAATTGCGGGTAGCTATGAATCTACGTTGAATATCCATAAACTTTACTATCATATCCATACTACGAGTATTGAATGTGACAATTATTTTTTTAGACAGTAAAATGTATTAAGAAACACATTTTATCAGGAATCAGAAAACAATTGCGAAGTAAATATGGAATCCCTGTATCCTCGTTGAAGTTTTGACAAGATTTTATATATTATATATACATATATTGTTCTATTGTACATTACTATATTACTAAAAATAACAAAGAAGTAGGGAGGTTATTTAACATATATTATTGTCCTACATTAATAAAATATATTTTTTTAATTTTTTAACATTAATGTTGAATTAATACATAGATTTTCATGTAAAAAGATTGATAAATTGTATTAAATTTATGCATGTATTTACATGCTTAAGCATTCATTTATACATTCGTAATTAATTATTGTATATAATAATTTAAACTAAAACACTCTAAACTTTAAACAATTAGAATTTTTAATGAACGTTTAAATTGCATTTCTAATTATGAAAAATGCCACAGTAATTTATTTTTCTTCTTATTGCAAGTTTTAAAGCATTTGCCAAAGGACTTTTTTTTTTCAACGAATTTTCATGACATAAAAATTTATTGAAAAATATATTCTGTATGAACAAAAGATAGTCTAATATAAAAAATTATATACCATCTATAAATTTGTTTCCCTGTGGCAAAAGTGATTAATTAATGCTAAAGAGGAAAAAAACAATGTTTTTTTTTTCTAATGGCAGTTTGTATAATTATTGTTCACTTTTATTATCATTCTTCCTTCAGTAAAGCGAACTTTCACTTTTTTTAGTGTTTCTTTTCAACACACACACACACACACACACACACACACACATATATATATATATATATATATATATATTATCAATTTTAAAACTATAGAAATGATTACATTTTAAATTAATAAGATAAATATATATTTTTTAATATTTATCAATGACGCGTCTTTCTATAAAAATATTAAAAACAAAATAAATATTAATATTTAAACTGTAAATTATATACGTTTTTATATAGTTTTATGAGAAGTATAACAGGATTTAGCCAGCACAATTTTACTGGAGCCCATTTTCAAATGAATATATTTATTTAATTTATTTTTTAACAGTAAATATCAAAAAAATGTAAATAAACCAAATACTATGCCTTTTTTTAAATTTTAAATTCATTTCGTGACAAAATTTTTACCCAAGGGTTATTGGAATATTTACTACACTCTTTATATAAGAAATATAATTTATACTAACAAATTTCAATAATTGTAATGTATAATTCATTGTGGTCACATACTCAATTTTTTTAGCATTTGTAAAAAAAATCAGAGTGAAATTAACTTACAATTGATAGTATTAAAAAATTAATAGTTCCGATTTCATTTGTTGAAGAAAAAAATGCTTAAAATATTTGGAAATAAAAATTTTCATCAATTTAATAATACAAATTAAATCAACCAGAAAAATACAACAGATAAGAATAATTTAAAATATGCAAGTATATAATTTTAATCTGAATAAGTTAAAATGACCAAAATTTCTAAAGTTAAGCTATCTTTTTGGATAGATTTTGAAACAAAATTAAAGTTGTTAAAGAGAAATTATAGTTATTGATCGAAGAAGATATAATGAGCAAGGTTCGGATTTTCACTTCTTTTTGAGAAACTTTTCTGTACGATGTAGCAAATTTGATTAGTAATACATTATATGCTTTCGAATTTTCTCTAAAGGAATTCTCCAACAATCTTAACTCCTGATAACATTACGAGCATTTTAATCACTATAGTATGCACAGTTATATATATGTATATTTCAAAGTATTTGGTGAGCATAAATTCTATAGATCATGCACTGGGCTGAACAAAAGAATACGAGCACATTTTTGATTATTGACTGAAATTGCTGATGAAGAATATTCAACCCTGTTATACTTTTCCTAACTGAAGTAAATTTTAGCAAACTTTACGGTATATATACAAAACTATAGATCATCAACAAGGGCTTCAGAAAAGAATTCGAATACTTTTCCGACTATAGAGGGTAATTTCTAAAATTTGGTTTTCAAATATGTTGTGCATTTACAAATAGTTTATTACGATATCATATGTCACCTTATTAAATGGCGAAGTTTCGTTACAAAATCTGAATATGTGGAAAAGGAGTAATTTATGGGAAAGTCATAATCTTTTCTTTTTGCATGATTTGTCTTTTTAGGGTTTCGTTCATCTCACGAAACGCTATTACTCCCGCTCCGTTGTCTGTCCGTCACAGAGCCATTCTCAGAAACTATGTAACTTGCAGATTTGAAACTCTGTGTATATAAATAAAAATACATAGAAAAATCTATATAATACGAACGTCAAATTCACCCAATAATCTGTGTATATATATCTGAATAGCAGCTATGAAGCTCAAAATATTAAAATTTGAAAAAATCGTATTTTTTAATAAATAGCGATGAAAAACCAAAATTCCAACAGCCTTTTCCTAGTAAATTTTAACATTTTTCGTTATAGCAATTGCCAAAAATTAAATATCCACAATGAAATTCTTTCTACAATAATTAATTTTCTATTGAACGATTTCCACGTGAAAAATGAAAATGAAATAAAAAGTTACACCAATTGAAAAAAATATTATTATGAAATAATAATGATTGACGTCATAGTGGTAATAAAACGGAAATTTTCAAAGTTTCTCAGTAATACAAGGAGTATGAGTATGTGTATGTACACAAAGCAGATTAATATCGCGTCATTAGACAATTTAAAAGAAAATCTGACGTCATATTGGGAATTTAAAGAATTTTTCAAATGTTTGAGAATAATACATTTCGAGTATTGATATGAGTAATGGAGAATAGTAAATATAGGAGTTTGAGAAAAATATTGAATCATGATAAAAATCCGGAAATTATGGAAATATACGCATATTTTAGCATTTTAAAGGTGTACAAAATGTTTAATTTTGAAATAACTTTTTTAAATACCGCATTTAGTCCGCATGGTAGATATTATTATGACAGAATATGATAGCGGGCTTCGCCCGCTATCGAGCTGGTTTAGATATTCGAAAAAACGAAAAAATGGACCGGTAAATTTTTACACGACTTTTTTTTTTTTTTTTTTTTTTTTTTGCTAAATGAAATTTATTTGGATTTATTAAAGAAAGGATAAAGTGTTTTGAAAGGAATATTAAACGAAACCCTTTGAGTGATCTTCGATCACACTTACCCACTTGTTTTGTTTTATCTTTGTTCTTTAAAACTCGACAAAAAATTAGGGGATTAGTTATGCAATTACATATCTATTATACTATAAACCCTTTTTTGTTTCTTACTTTCTTGCAATGTTAAAAAGCACCGTATTTACTTGAAATTACATTGTTGCTAGAATCACGGATGTCTTCAGTCTTTTCCAGAACGCAAAATTAGTAGCGTACTAATTCGACAAAATTGAAATATTTATTTTTTTAATCTTTTAACGAGATACACGAATTCTAAATAATTTATGTTTCTTTTCATACGTATTTGGGAATAGGATATATTGAAATAATTTAATCACAATATTCCAATTGATCACACTGGATTTGAACATTAAAGTAACCTTGGTTCAAACAAATGCTCCTTGCTCAATTTTCAGTCAGGCTGTCATTTTCTCAGATTCACAAGCTACGATTATGACGGTTGCCAACTGCTCTCAAGCCCCTTGCTGTATGTCAGTGGTGCAGTGCAGATCTTTAATAAGAGAAATGCGTGAAAAGCATAAGACAATTGTCTTACAATGGATCTCCTCACACTGTGGTATTCCCGGTAACGAAAAGGCGTATGAATTGGCCAAAAAGGTTGTTCTGTTAATCAGGCTTCATGTAACTTAATTAACTATAAGTCTGCTTCTTCAATGGTTAATCAAATAAGACATCACATATATCACTACTAAAGGAACGAACAAAAGAAAAATCGTGGAGAAATACCATCTCTAACCTCCCCGATTGTCCAAGAAGCAGTGCTGTAGCTGCCTTTCGTCTCGAGACAAAGCATGATTGTTTATATGCTCATCTTTCCCGTCTCCAGATAGTGGATAGTCCTGCCTGCCCCCACCTCTCTGACTGTTCAGCACTCACGAAGAACTGCATTTACTTCCGTTACTGGGAGGCCAGAGACCCTTTACATATTTTAACTTCTTGATTTTATGTAGTTCTCATGTTAATTACCCTTTACTTTATTCCTGTGTTTGGTGTTATCTTTTTACTTATATTTCTGTCTTTTTTTTTATGATATCTGTAAGGATAATGTCTGTTCGCCTGCTGCATTGGAAAAAAAGGATTTATACACGATAACGAAAATTTAATTAAGTACACAGTACATAAACAAACAAAAAAAGATTGTTCGATAGTGAATTAACACGACGCATTATGGTGATATATCGAAATTGTAATGATATCGTTACATAGAAATATTTTTGCTTTCTCTCAACAAACAAAATCATTCAAATACGTGAAACCTTGCATAAAAACTTCACGAATACTGTTTTACCGATGACATTATACACAGTCGTCTTGGCTCGCGAAACTTTTTAATCCATCGAGTTAAGATGTTGCTTGTTTTTCAAACATTTTTCGGTAATTCTGACAAACTGACGACCTCGATAGTCAATATAAACACTGTAGAATTTGTATACCAAAACGTACCTGAAAAGAAAAAAAATACAAAATAAGTGTCATTTACAACTTTTTTAAAGTTCGAAATAAGAAAAAATATTTCTAAAAATATTTCTCTGTAATTTACTACAATAAATTTGTAAAGATTCCGTTAAACAAGTATACATTATCACTTATTTTCACAAAAAAGGAAAAAGGAAAAAAATCAGACCCCAAAATAAAATATTTAAGTATTATATTTCAGATGCAGAAAAAAATTGTACCAGGTTGGGCCCGAATCTGCAGAAACAAATGTTAGTCCGGGAACGGTTGCAGCTTAATTCGAGTTTGGAACGACATAAGCCCGCGCCGTGCAGACTCATATTTCTTCAATGAAAAGAAAAAGTAATGCCAATTTTTTCTCTTTCCCTCAGAGCAGAAAAACATTTTTTCATGATTTATCAGTCTGAGCTTAAACCTCAGCAATGAACAAAAAAATAAACAGCTTTAAAAAACGCAGGTACGGCCTAACCAACTGACAGGATGTAAAGTCTACTTTACTAAGGTCGTTATCTGTGCCTTATGATGAGAAACAACGGACTTTGCCGTGGCGCCGTCGTAACATAATTTCTCTTCAAACATAAAAAGATCGTTCATTATTATTTCCCATTAAATCTCAACCAGGAGCATATTATTGCGATTACAGAATTATCGAACATTCGCCGTCGCTACGATTAATTATTATTATTATTTTGTATAATTGTTAAGTTTTGCAGTTGGTGGTGTTAGCGTCTCAGTGAGACGATCTATTGTAGAATATATCGATTGCAGAATTTAGAAACGAAACGGTGACTGTTTCGAATGTTATTTTATACGATGGCGATTGTTCTCGATTGTTTAATTATCGACAATCGCCCTTCACTAGTTACACTATTCCAAACATAATGAAATTTATACGCATTTTCGATGTGAAATACAGCAATCAGTTGAATATGGAGTGTATAATACATATATTTCATCATCAGGTACGAACGTATTACATTATGGTCTTTTGAGAAAAACGTTTCCAGTATATTTTTAAAATGTTACAATATTTCGAACATAAAGAAATTAATGTACATTGCTGAGGTGCACTACAATATGCTTACAGTAAAATATGGAGTGTATAGCATTTATTTATTTATTTTCAAGAACCCCAAGAAAATCTATAAGTGACGTATAATTTTCCTTTCGAGTTTTTTTTTAATTTACTTTCAAATACTTTTACGTTTGTATTTCATAACGGGATTTCATCATATTATTTAAATAAAAAGAACCTAAAGATAAATAGCCTTTAAATATAAACCCTTAAACATAATCATTTTCATTTGCTTTCTAGAATATATGACTAACAGAACAGCGAATTTGAGAATCAAAGGAAAAACATACTTTTGCGTGTAATCCTTGTGCAATATAATTAGAACAATCATTTATGTCTAAGAAACATTCAAAAAGTATAAGAATTTTTTTTCCTCTTAACTTAACAATCAAAAGTCACCTTAATTTAGAAATATACCATAAATTTTCACTTTGATTCGGATAAAAAAAAACTTTCATTGACGGTTAGAAGATTCAATCTAATATTGGCACATACATTAAAAGAGAATGGATTCAAGTTGACTTGCTGAACATATTTTTAGTATGCGTTATTACACATTTGCCACAGTATTAGAACACAGAATTATAGAGTCGATTTCGTTAAATATACAATAAAAGCCAATAAGTTTGAAACGTTCTTTGTTAACGAGTGGATAAAAGGAAACAATGTAAATTCCAAAGTGTTCACAGGACTGGGAATAAATTTATGCTAACGAACTCTTCCAACCATTCATTTTCAAAATGTTACGCTTTTAAATTTTTATACGATCTCGCTATACAAAATTGGCAAATTAGACAATTTTTTTTCTTTTTGCTGGAACAATATCATTTCAAAAAATTGCATCCAGTCTATTTACTACCGTTTATGATATACGAGTGTATACAATTGATGAACTAACGAAGTCATTCTCGAAATGATCATTCAAAGAATCGTGCTACGTCAAATAATTGTATATTTAAAGGAATTAAAGATGGTCGCTTTAATGTATTGTATTCGTAATGTACACATATAGTCGTTTTACATGGCGTCTCTTACATATGGAATACTTTATAGCTCAATGAAGACTATGCTGTATACATTAAAATATGACAACCAGAAAATGTACGTTCAATTTAACAATCTTGTATTTTCACGCTATGTGTTAACAACAGTGTTATAACTTGATCGATCAACATTTTCATTTCAACAGTATTTTGAAAATATATATATATTATGTACCAATATTTCATTGCAATTTTTCTTATAGGACTAAATCATTTAATACCTTTTATGAAAGAAAATTTATCTACATATCAGTCGTAGAAACGAAAAATAATAAATTGGTTCGTTAAACCAAATTTGAGATTAGTTCTTACACTATATAGAATAATTTCTTTAGTATCCTAATAAATCAGGGCATAGGTTAAAAATATGAGTAACAAATAGCTATCGACGACTAGAAATCGCAATAAAATACAATGAAGACCAATAACGTTGCATCAAATATCTTTGGATAACATTTTACTTTGATTCTGAACGCCTCAAGATTATGAAAGGCATTCATAATCTTCAATACATGATTATTTTAAAGCAAAACAACAAAGTTAAAGCATTTTTCTTAAGTATGAACTTAAATAAAGTAACATATCTAGAAAAATGTATTAGTATTTATATATCTATTTGAAACTGTACTTATGTTCTTTATACATATAATGTTTGAACATTGACAGTTGCATTACGCTAAGAACTTCTGCAAACACATGTTTTTAGAAAACCTCATGTTTGAAAATACTTTCATTTCTTTTATATATTTTTCCATATTTTCTATTTCAAAAGGATAAATTTGAGAGAACAATCTTTTTTCTATATTCTTTACAAGATTTTTATCTGAATCATTGTATTTATCTTTTTGTAATTTAGTTTATTCCTTAGGATTTTCATATAGCATTTGTTTTACCACGGCCAAACTCAATCTTAATGGAGAAAGATTGAGTTTGGCCGTGGTTTTACTTATCAGGCAGAAAATGCTTTTCATATATGTATTTTTTGCAGTTTTTGTCACAATTAATTAAAAATTCTTAAGATATCACATTTGTACGTGTGGAATTTTGTTTATACATAAAATTTGTCGCCAGTGATCAACATTTTATTGTGTTACTTTTTAAAATCCGAATTAAGATTTTCAAGTTATATTAAAAAATATATATTTTATTTTTTTAGTTATGATTACTTATATGTCGTAATTGTTTCAAAGCGAGCACACACTAATTATTTATTAATTCCAGTGGGGCAATGAAAAAATTAAAATTGAGGTAGTTAATTGTTTTGATACTTTTCATTCCAATTTCAGATCAATAGAAGGCAGTACTTAATTTACTATATCATTTGCTTCAATTTTTTGTTTATACATTTAGGTGGAGTGGGTCATATGACCCTGTATTATCCTCGCCGGGATTTATCTTTATGTCTAGAACATGGTTTTGTAATATGTCATTATATGTTTATGTACAAGTTTGAGTATAAGAATACTTCTTTTTTACAACTTTTTTTTATTGTGATCATTTTGTCTTCTTTTTACTACGAGCAGGGTAGACCGAGCTATGCTCGGTCAAAATTAAATTTGAGTTCAAATATCATGACCCATGACCAAAATGACCCACTAATTGAATTTTCTCGAACATGTGACTTAGCCCAACAGTTTTCTCGTGCCCGAAAACCATAGGATGCAAAATTTAGTGTAAATAGTCTGAGCCGTTTTTAAGATAAAATAGCTTGACCCATAATGACCCATGACCAAAATGACCCACTAATCGAAATTTCTCGAACATGTGACCTAGCCTAATAGTCTTCTTGTTCCCTAAAGTGTAGGGTGCTAAATTTATTTCAAATCCTCTGAACCGTTTTTAAGATAAAATAGCTTGACCCATAATGATCCATGACCAAAATGACCCACTAATTGAATTTTCTCGAACATGTGACCTAGCCCAACAGTCTTCTCGTGCTCGAAAACCATTGGATGCAAAATTTAGTGTAAATTGAGCCGCTTTTTAGATCTTGACCCACAATGACCCAGAAATGACCCACTAATCGAATTTTCTCGAACATGTGACCTAGCCCAATGATTTTCGCGTGCCCGAAACTCGTAGGATACAAAATTTAATCAAAATCGTTAGAGCCGTTTTTTAGATAAAATTAATTTGACCCACTTTGACACAAAAATGACCCACTAATCGAAAGTTCTCGAACATGTGACCCAGCCCAATAGTCTTCTCGTGCCCGAAAATAGTCGGATACAAAATTTCGTCAAAATCGTTTGAACCGTTTTTTAGATACAATTAGCTTGACCATGACCCAAAATGACCCAAAATGACCCACTAATTGATTTTTTTTTTGAACATGTGACCTAGCCCAACAGTTTTCTCGTGCCCGAAAACCATTGGATGCAAAATTGAGTGTAAATTGAGCCGCTTTTTAGATCTTGACCCACAGTGACCCAGAAATGACCCACTAATCGAATTTTCTCGGACATGTGACCTAGCCCAATGATATTATCGTGCTCGAAACTCGTAGGACACAAAATTTAATCAAAATCGTTAGAGCCGTTTTTTAGAAAAAATTAATTTGACCCGCGTTGACCCAAAAATGACTCTCTAATCGAAAGTTCTCGAACATGTGACCCAGCTCAATAATCTTCTCGTGCCTGAAAATGGTCGGATACAAAATTTCGTCAAAATCGTTTGAACCGTTTTTTAGATACAATTAGCTTGACCATGGCCCAAAATGACCCAAAATGACCCACTAATCGAATTTTCTCGAACATGTGACCTAGCCCAATGGTTTTCTGGTGCCCCAAAACGGTAGGATGCAAAATTTCGTCAAAATCGTTAGAGCCGTTTTTAAGATAAAATTTGCATTATATATATATATATATATATATATATATATATATATATAACCACACACAAGATTTGCTCGTATTAGATTATATGATACCATATATTACAGTAAGTCGAGTCGAAAGAGCCATACCCCTTCATGATCCAGCCCATAGAACCAGAGATAGAAAAGCGCCCCTGGTGGTGAAAATCAAAAAGCTCTATCTATGTAGAGTCGAATGAGCCATACCCCGTCGTGATCCAGCCCATTGAATCAGATATAGGAAAGCACCTCTGGTGGTTGAAATACGAACTAAAATCAGTCAGCTCTATCGATGTCAAGTGAAAAGAGCCATACCCCATTGTGATCCAGCCCATAGAAACAGAGATAGGAAGCCACCCCTTGGTGGTGAAATTCAGAACTAAAATTGGTGAGCTCTATTGATGTTGTGTCGAATGAGCTAAACCGTGTCGTGATGTGACCCATAGAACCCGAGTTAGCTGCAAAATCCTTTAGTTACACCTTCCACCGACAGGGGGCACAATATGTTCTATACGAACATAACTGAAATCATTAAGGTTATCGATGTCGAGTCGAATGAGACATACCCCGTCATGATCCAGCCCATAGAACCAAAGATATGAAAGCGCCCCCTGTGGTGAAAATCCGAACTAAAATCAGTAAGCTCTAATGATGTCGAGTGGAAAGAGCCATACCACGTCGTGATCCAGCCCATAGAAACAGAGATAGCAAAGCACCCCCTGGTGGTGAGAGAAAGTTGATGTAGAATAAATGCGATATTTAATAAAAAGTCGTTCCCCCCTACCCCCTTTATCTCGCCATTTTCGTTAATTATTACAAATACACAAATGTTTCTTAATAACATCTAATGTCCCGATCCGATAATGGGGTTTCCCTATCTACCTATCCTAATCCGCTTTTCCCTATCATAATAGAAAAAAACATATTTTATCAAAGAATCGCTGGCAAACGCGAATTTCGTCAAAGGTTCGCAAGAAAAACACGAATTTCACCAAATATAGGCTGAAAAAACGTGAATTTTGTAAAAGGATCGCTAAAAAAACATGAATCTCGTCAAAAGGCAGCAGAGAAAACACGAATATTGTCAAACGATCATTAAAAAAGCAAATTTCATCAAAGGATCACGGAAAAATGAGAATTTCATCAAAGGATCGCGGGGAAAACGCAAATTTCGCCAAAGGATCACAGGAAAAATGTGAATTTCGTCAAAGGATCGCTGAAAAAAAACACGAATGACGTTGTAGGATCACTGAAAAAACATGAATCTCGACAAAAGTATGCGGAAAAAACACGAATTTCGTTCTAGGATCACAAAAAAAGCAAATTTCATCAAATGATTGCAGGAAAAACTTGAATTTAGTCAAAGGAGCGCAGAAAAAGTACGAAATTCGTCAAAGGACTGTGGAAAAAATGCTGATTTTTTGATAGGTTCGCAGAAAAAGCTTTCGTGAAAGGATCGCGGAAAAAATGCAACTGTCTTTATTAAAAACAGCACACACACAAACATCATCCCATTCCCGCTAATTATTACAAATATAAAAATGTTTCTTAATTACATCTAATGTCCCGATCCGATAACGGGGTTTCCCTATCTACCTATCCTAATCCGCTTTTCCCTATCATAATAGAAAAAAAGCATATTTTATCAAAGAATCGCTGGCAAACGCGAATTTTGTCAAAGGTTCGCGAGAAAAACACGAATTTCATCAAATAATCGCTGAAAAAACACGAATTTTGTCAAAGGATCGCTAAAAAAATATGAATCTCGTCAAAAGGCAGCAGGGAAAACATGAATATTGTCAAAGGATCACGGAAAAATGCGAATGTCATCAAAGGATTGCGGGAAAGACACAAATTTCACCCAAGCATCACAGGAAAAACGTGAATTTCGTCAAAGGATCGCTGAAAAAAACACTAATTACGTTGTAGGATGACTGAAAAAACATCTCGACAAAAGGATGCAGAAGAAACATGAATTTAGTTAAAGGATCACAAAAAAGCAAATTTCGTCAACTGATTGCAGGAAAAACTTGAAATTCATCAAAGGATCGCAGAAAAAATACGGAAATCGTCAATGGATTGTGGAAGAAATGCTGATTTTGTGAAAGGTTCGCAGAAAAAACATTCGTGATAGGGTCGCGGTAAAAATGCAACTGTCTTTATTAAAAACAGCACACACGAACTATACAAACAAACCTATTTTGCCTTCCTGCCTGAGGAAAGCACCGTAATTATAACACCTAGGCCTGATTTTTTAAATTTCAATTTAGATTTTTTTTTATTAAAACGTGCATACGGAATTCTGGATTCGAGGCTATTCCATGCTCTCCGTTAATCCACAGCAACAAAGCAGACAGCCAATGAGAGCATGTGTGAATATGGGATGATCCAGGATTCCAGCGACGACACAGCTGAAAGCGACTAGCTACAAATTTCATTGTTTTGTTTATGTTTGAGTTTTATTTTAAAAAAAGGGTATATATTTTTGGTTAATTGAGGTTCACATAAGTTAGTTTCAATTGTATTCATTCTTGGTATGCGTAGTTGCCCCATATATTATGTGTTTGGTAAGAATATATTTTGCACTTGTTTTCATAGCGCTAGACATATAAGCTCATGTTCTTAAATGAAACAAACTGTTTTCAATAACAAATCTTAATGAATCAAATTAATCTTACACTTTACTATAAAATGTACAGTTCTACAATTTATTGCATATTAGGAACTAAAAATGTAGTCCAATAACAGAAACAGAATGAAAATTGTAAATAACAATAAATAAATAATCATAAATTTCACATCCTTGAATTAACAAACTCATATATAAGATACAACTTTAAACTGATATGCCTCATCAACTGTTGTCGAAATCAATATAATGTAAATAATTCTTAAACATTATGAGTTTGCTAAGAAATTAAAACATTCAGTGCAGTGTAGGATGTATTTTTTCCTCAAAACAATTTAATTTGTAAATATGAAGTAAAGAAAAAATCACCTTTTCTCACATATTATGAGTTTTATCAGCAAGTTAAAACATTAAGTAAATATGAATGATTTGCGGAGCTGTTTCTATCAAAAATTCAATAACATCGCCCAAAAACCCTCAACAAAAATAATTATAAACAGTGTGATGACAACATAAATTTTATACCACATTGCATGTCCGTTCTTGGGCGATTCTTATAAAACTCAAAATTTATCACAAAATGGTGATTTTTTTACAACATGCTTACAAATTAAAATGGTTTATAATTATTAAAAAAAAAAAAAAAAAACTCGGCCAGAAATAAAATTGATTTTACATTTTAAAGACTTATTCTTTATAATTATTTTGAAACAGCTCCGAAAATCATTTATATTTATTTATTGTTTTACTTTCTGATGAAACTCATGTGAGAAAACGGTGATTTTTTTTACCTCATATTTACAATCCTCAAAACAATTTAATTTGTAAATATGAAGTAAAAAAAAATCACCGTTTTCTCACATATTATGAGTTTTATCAGCAAGTTAAACAATAAGTAAATATGAATGATTTGCGGAGCTGTTTCTATCACTAATTCAATAACATCACCCAAAAACCGTCAACAAAAATAATTATAAAGAGTGCGATGACAACATAAATTTTATACCACATTGCATGTCCGTTCTTGGGCGATTCTTATAAAACACAAAATTTTTCACAAAATGGTGATTTTTTTACAACATGCTTACAAATTAAAATGGTTTATAATTATTTTTAAAAAATCGGCCAGAAATAACACTGATTTTACATTTTTAAAGACTTCATCTTTATAAATTATTCTGAAACAGCTCCACAAATCATTCATATTTATTAATTGTTTTACTTTCTGATGAAACTCATCATGTAACAAAACGGTGATTTTTTTTTACCTCATACTTACAAATCAAATTGTTTTGATGAAAAAATACACCCTACACTTCACTGAATGTTTCCAATTCTTAAACAAAATCATAATATTTAAGAAATATTTACATTACATTGATTTCGACAACAGTTTGTGAGGCATATCAGTTTAAAGTTATATCTTATATATATGAGTTTGTTAATTTACAATCTTTCTGTTACAGATTTTGACTACATTTTTAGTTCCCGAGAACGTTGTAACATGAGATAAATTGTAGAACTGTACATTTTATAGTAAAGTGTAAGACTAATTTGATTAAGATTTTTTATTGAAAACAGTTTATTTCATTTCAGAACATGAGCAGATATGTGAACGTTTTGAAAACATTCAGTAAAATGCAAGTTATATTCTTACCAAACATAATATATGGGGGCAACTAAACATACAAAGAATGAATATAATCAAAACTAACTTACTTTAACCTCAATTAGCCAAAAATATATTCCTTTTCTTTAAAATAAATCTAAAAAATAAACAAAACAATGGAATTTGTAGCTAAACAGACGCGTAAGCTTCGAACTAAACTGTCGTCGCTAGATCCTGGATCATGACATAATCACACCTGCTCTCACTGGCTGGCTGCTTCGTTGCCACGGATGGCGTTGCCCAGGCTAATTCATGCGGAGAGCTTGAAATAGCTTCGAACCCAAAATTCCATATACACGTTTTAATTTTAAAAAAAGATCTAAATTAAAATTTAAAAATATGGCGGCGAGGTATACTTTCCGGTGATAGTATCTACACATGACAAAAATTTTAGAATCCTAGGTGTTATAATTACGGTGGAATCCTCGGGCATGCAGACAGACACTTACTCTTTTATAGAGATAGAGATTACGTTATTATAACGTTATTATTACGTTATTATAAAGTTAACGTATAATAACAGATAAACAACATTTGGAACATATAAAGCAGATCAATATTGGAGTTCAACCAATTTTAGTTATATTGGTTTAGAGTGTAAATTTTTATTTAGAAATTATAGCTATAAATATACTGCTAGATGGTATTGAATACTTCTTAAAGTCATCTTTTTGACAATAAAGCATATATATTTATACCACTTTTTTCCATGCTTAGTAATAAAAACAAGTTATGTATACTAAATGTGTCCACACTCGACAGCGTGCACGTTTTTCCTGACTTTAAAATGCACCCTGCGCATCTTAAAAAAAGACACACAGTAAAACAACAGTTTACTGTCTGTAATATTATGTAATCTGGCAAATTAGACTGAAAATAATTAAATTATTTTTCTAAGTTTTTAAGAAATTTACAGTGATATATTTGTTAATTATTGGTTTTAACAACACCTTTAAAGTGTGTTTCAACTCTATGCACAATTTTAATAATAATTAATAAAACAGTGTTTTTGTTTTATTGTTTTCAAGTATAAAATCCCTATTGATAAAAAATTGTAAATCGAAATCGAAATAGTATTTTTATATACAAAATACGCCATCGAACTTACATTCACTTGGACACGTATGCACATACGTGTATTTTTATATAGCCAACAAGACGGTTTAGCTCTAAGTTAAGCATCTCTCGATACATCTACACAAGTGCAAAAAATATTCCTTAGTATTCGGTATAAATTATTCATATATTTCAATTATCTGCCTTCTCACTACGAATAGATGTTATTTTCGAGTTTATATATATAAAATATATAAAATATTTTTATGTTAAAATAAAATAATAAAATAATATTTATTTAAAAGAAGTACATAGTAATAATAAACAAATATTGCTAACATACATATATATCATCGTTAAAAACTTAACTTTCAATCAGAGAAGTCTTGCACAATTTCTAGTCATATTATCGCAATTAAACACAGTATATCAGAATGAAATAGATCGTGGCGACACGAATATTTGTTTTAAAAACAGGTACATTTTCGAAGAGCAGGTGGGGCTTTTATCGTGCATTTTTTCCACAATGCTCGAACAAAACTAGTAACGTAATTGGGTTAAAAAATTCTTATTATCTAAAGTTTTTTTTTTTTTTTTTTTTTTTTTTTTTTTGAGCAATAACTTTGAATTTTATCCAAACGATCAAACTTTAAACAATTTTTACATTGTTATATTTTTACATGTCCATGCAGACGTAAACATTCGTAGTAATATATTCTTCCGATGTTTCAGAAACAAGATATTGTCTTTAAAAAGGTATCAATAAATATACAGGGTGTCCACGTATAAACTGATCGACCTTTATTTTCGCAACCGTTGGTCCTAGATGCATACTTCCAATTACAAAAATTGTTTAAATAAGGTAAAGAATTATTTTTAAAGTGATTTGGGTCAAGAAAAGTATTTATTAAAAAAATACGAAATTTAAATTTTTATACGGTCCCCCGGTCCTATAAGTGATATTTAGTAAAAATTTACTGTGACACTAACAAGTAAGACAAAAAAAGTTCCATTCATCTAACATTAAAACTAACCGAGTAATAGCTGTTTAAAGCTGGAGTATATTTTTTGTTGCGAAATAGGGGTCATTCACAAATGTAGTAGAGATATAAGTAATCGTCAGATATATAAAAAAAAAATAGTTGAGAGCAAAATTAACATTGCAATCAAATATAAATATTGAATCTATAATCATTCTGACATATTAATGCAAAATATACAATTTGTACTGAACATATAAGAGGATAAAAATAACAAAATTTTCGTTAAATAAAAGGGTGAAAAACAACAGCCTCATTTCTTTACAAAATGATACAGATTTTAAAATGCTGTTAGATTACACTGTCTTTCAAAATTTGGGTTGTGACATGTTTTTTATCTTTTGAGAATTGATTATTTTGTATTTTTTACCGCTGAATCCAAAAATGACCTTCACTTTAAACCATGACGTCAGGATTGTTCTCAAATCGCAAATTTCAAAGTTAAAAAGCTCAAAGTTAAAATTGATCCCCCCTCCCCTCTTTCATTGGACCCCTGAGCTGTTTAGCTTTAAGAAACCCAGTAAAGCCAAAAAATTGAAAAAAATATTGAATTAAATAAAATTAAACTCAATAAAAAAGTCTTGCATCTATTTTTTAGTATGAAATTTTTCGTTAGTTTTTAACCTTGAAATTTACGATTTGCGAAAAATCCTGACATGATGGTTAAAAGAGAAGGTATTTTTTTTTTTTAATTCAGCGTTAAAAAAATACATAAAACGTAATTATAAAAGTTAAAAAACACAACCACCGCAGGTTTATGTTACCTAATCTAAAACTCCTTCTTAAACTTGTTGACGGTAATCTATCCGATTTTTTTTTGTATTATCCTCTAATATAAGTATGTATAAGATGGTAAGCGTCGAAAATTATAATAATATTACACTGTCATCGGATTTAAGTCCGTATGTAAAATTTAACTGCGATCGGACTTTTGAAAGTGAGTTAAAGTTCAAGTACAATTTTTAAACTGGAAAGACGATCGTTGCAAGTTAAATAAAACCTTATGAAAATAACATAATTTTTGTTTAAAAAAATCTTAGCCTCAAATCCTTACAAAATAAAACATATGTTAAAATACAATTATTTTAACTAATCTGAAACTTAAATAATAAAAGTTAACTCAATCGTAATAGTTGTACGATTTCTTTTAAAGCGCAGATACATCGAAATAAGTTTAAGTACTTTATATACGACCCCTGAAAGCATGGCCGAAGTCATCTGTTTTGAGATGCAAAAAAGTGGTACAAGTCATTCATTTCAAAGTTTCATAACTCGGTCAATTTTAATGTTAGATGAATGGGACTTTTTTTTATCTTACTTGTTAGTGTCACAGTAAAATTTTACTAAATATCACTTATAGGGGACCGTATACAAATTTTAATTTCGTAATTTTTAAATAAATGTTTTTCTTGACTCAAATCGCTTTAAAAATAATTCTTTACCTTTTTTAAACCCTTTTTGTGATTTGAAGTATGCATCTAGGACCAACGGTTGCGAAAATAAAGGTCGGTCAGGTTATACGTGGACAATCTGTATATACTACCAGAAGGACACGTTCGAAGCTTTAGCACTGCAATCTTTGAAATTATTTCCTGATACGTTTTAGCACTAATTTTTAATTAACTGATTTTTTTTTTAAATCAAACAACGCGTTTTAACAAAATGTGGGTGTACTATCTCAGAAACTTGTTCAAAAACTTTTTGAATGATACCTCATTCATCGTTGTATGTTTTGTATGTGCATAGAAAAAAGGATGTTGATAACAGAAATTATATATATATGATGATTGCTTGTGTAAAAAAATGGGGACAGATTGGCAGAACATTTTTTGCCAAATTTTCTTCCTCGCCAATATACTGAAAAAAAAAAAAACGAATTATATAAATATATATATATATATATATATAAACACTGAATCAGACGTTTAGGTAATTCATATGAAACCATTTTCTCAGTTTTTGCAAAACTGCTCAAGAAATTTCCTAAATACATACATCAATATTTGGTACACCACATTTTTGCAAGCCTATGGGAAGTTAAACATGAGATGTTCAAACTTTGTTGTCCAGCAGCCATTTATGAGACGTCAGACTTCGCTGGCGTATTAACAGCTTAATGAAATATTAAAAAATAAATATTTACAATTTTTTGGTGAATCCTAATGCACTGTATATCTAATTGGAAGATAATCCTTAAATTACGTAACCTACTGATTCTCCGATACAGTACGCATATACACAGCCATGATTAAACAAAGAAAACAAATAAACAGTAGGTGACGCAAGCGCAAAAATTAATAAAAACTCGATTAAAAGCTCGATATTTTTTCAAAAAGTACGTGCAAGAAATAAATTAGCAATCGTATTTTAATTGCATTATAGGGTGACGTCATCTGATAATGCAGTATTTTATTTTTGTGGCAACACTGATTTGAGAAAAACCCTTCATTTATGAAAACAATGTCAATTTAATTTTTAATTAACAGAAATTTTTAATCAGAAAACATGTTTTAAAGAAATTTAAGTGTACGATGTCAGCAGCCTGTTCAAAATGCTTTCATATGGCATCTCATTCATCGTTCTGCGTTTTGTGTTTTCTTTGAAAATGGGATGTTGACAACAGAAATAATCTATACAATGGAGACTTTTTAAACAATATAAAAAATTCTGTTTTCGATCAGTACATGGCACTTGCGAATACTCTGTAGCTGGCCGCTCTGTGCACAAACTGCACAGAACTTCTAAATTATATGGCTAACTAATTCCTACTATCGAAAAGTTTTGTTTGTTTATGATGTTTCGACTAATACAGCCAAATTTTGAATTATCAAAATTCAAACTTATTTTTTAAAACATACGATACAGGTGTGCTCTGTGCATGTTCTTCTTATACACTCTGCAAATGAAGGCGTCTTCAATTCAGACACGTCTGAAAAACTAATTCAGGCACCTTAAGTGTCTAAATGTGAATTTTCAGACATCACAGATGTCTCAATTTAAAACACGTAACTGTCTTACTATGACATTGGTTTAGACGAATTTAGAAAACGTTTGAATGCTGATTATATACCTGAAATTAAGACATTTAAAATTCAGACACTTAAATGTCTGAAGGGATACAATTGTATTTTGTGTGTAATGACTATGATACCATTATATCGTTATATATACCAGTGCCATCAGTGAATATTTTCTAAAGTTTTTTAAATACGTTTCCACCCATTAAATGGTATTATTTCATGGAGGAATTAACTTGATTAGAACATAATATATGTTTCATAATTGTATGATTTATTTTTGCGCATTCAGTAATTAAATGTTTTTCACAAAAATATAAAGTTCTCCAAAATTTATTTGTACTCATAGGCATACACAGGGGACCGGTGTGTGCAGGGAAGAGTCACCCCCCCCCCCTTAATATTTGTACATGAAAGTGGTCAAAAAAGATTTTTCACTTCCGACAAATGAAAGTTCAAAAATGGCCGCAATTCAGTTGTTTCAAGTGTCTGAAATTCATACTCAAGAAAATAAAGAAAAAATAAGACAGTTTAAAAGTTTTTATTTTTTAACTATTAGTTTAAGACACATACGTTTTTTTTAAATTTGATCATAGAAACTCGACAGAGTTTCTCGCCAAGTATAAGAAACAGCAATGTATTGAACCATAAATGAAAGGAATTTTCGCCATAGGATGCCAAACGATTTTACAAAAAAATTTTAGCACTCTGTCTAGTTTATATTTTGCGGACGAGACAAAACGGGTTTTTGACACACCTATATCTCACGTTCTATTCATGATAAAAACAAAATTATTGATTCTATGGAATGGGGCGTGCTAAGGGACTAAGAATTCAAAAGTAAAGCAAAATCCGACGAATAGGTTTTCAGCAAATGCGATTTTAAAAGTGCTGTTTTTTGCACTTTTTAAATCTTGTTCAGACCAAAAACTGTTGACAGGGCTACAGAAATGTGTAATTATCAGATTTTTACGCGGTTCACGTTATTTGAATCGTTTTTATAAGTAGTTCGGACCTTTGTAAGTTTCATGTAAAAATATTAATTTGTTTTTGATTTATATCAGTTTAAAGTTATTGATTCCTATACTTAACATAGAGCAAAAAAATAATAAATGACCCAACTCTTTTAGGAATGGTCGTATAAACATGATATTAAGATATGTTATTACACTCGATCCAAGTAAGCTTCCTATTATAAAAAATTGTAACATTTAAGGTTTGTTTACAGAGTCTCACAAAAGATCTTTGATATAGGGCTAAAGAGTTGTGTAATTATTCGATTTTTACGCGGTTTGCAGCATTTGAATTGTTTTTATGAGTAGTTCAAATGTTTAATATTTCGTGTAAAAATATTAATTAGTTTTTTATGTATACCACTTTAAATTGATTTATTCCTATACTTAAGATGAAGCAAAAAAAATATTAAATGGTCTAACTCTTTTCAAAAAGAACGTATGCGCATGATGTTAAAATATGTTACTACGAACGACCTAAGTTAGCTTCCTATTGTAAAACAGAATTGTAGAATTTATTGTTCGTTTACAGGGTAACTCAAAAGATTTTTTAATAAGACTAAAAAGTTGTGTAATTAGCGAATTTTTACGTTGAAGTACATGATTCCTGTACTTAACACAGAGCAAAAACAATAGTAAATTGCATAACTTTTGTCAAATTGGCTATATACACAAGATATTCAAATATGTTACTACATCCTCTCTATTGTAAAGCGGCATTGAAGCATATACGTTTCGTTTACAGAGACTTTTAGAAGATCTTGATTACATTACAACCGATGTATATTTACTGAGTGAGATGTATTTTAATGATTTTACACTGTTTCAATCTCTGTAAGGTTTCATTATCTTGCTTTAAAATTTAATATGAGTTCATTTTGTCCGTCTGAAATCTCGTCGATGTTAAGCTCAAAATCTATTAAAATATAGTATTTTCATCGATTAAAAAAACTGTGTTTATTTATAAATATATAATTCTAGCGTATCAGGAATTGATTGAAATAGCGATTGCAAAATTCCAACTTTACGTTCATGCGCTGAGTAATAGAATGTAAAAATGTTGCTACCCCAAGATTACAAGTTTTGTGTTTAAATATTTGCCGTTCATCGAATCTCCAGCTATGACGAATTTAAAATGCTAAATTTCGTATACAATAGGTTATCTGTAACGAACTGTTCGGTTTACGAACAAATCGGTTAACGAACACTTTCGCGTGAGATTTTTATGTTCGGAGAACGAACACCTCACGAAACAAAGCCATGATGAAGCAATGCCGTGTTTCATATTTGCCGAGCTATACTTATTGCCTATATTGTAAACTTTGAGAATATTTTAACAGTTTCATACATATGTCCTAATTAATTCATGAACTGCCGGAGATTGAGGACCTATATTTTAGGATCACCGAATTGGAATGAACAGACTATATGAATAGAAATCACTTTAATAGTTTTTATACTTTTGCAAACGTTGCGAATTTTATATTTTTCAAATTCAAATGAGTTAAAAAAACTTAAACAAATAAAAAACTTCTAAGGTGCTCAGTAATTTTCAAAAATAATATATTTAATATGTTAGTATAAAAATCCCTGTAATTTTTTATACTAATAGAAATTGGTTCGTAGAAAAAAAAAATGTTGATTATTCTCGGTAAAGTATGCTCTATAAACTTTTCGTTGTAGTTGACGAAAAAAGTGCTTCTTATTTTATCACATTTTTCTGAAACTGTAGTATTTTAGTTAGTTTGTAAACTACTGTAACATTGTCTAATTTTTTGTTTTTGAATGTATATAAACGGAAGAGTGATATAATCAAAAGAAAAATGAAAATAAATATGTCATAAATAATCTGATGAATACAATTTAAGGAAATTAATATAAAAGTTTCCCCGTTGTTATGGTAGCGACATGTACATTGGAATAAGTCACTCAATAAATTGTATAATTCTGATGTATAATTCTGTTTATAGCATCACTATTATTATTTTGCCCCTTTCATCTTTTCTGTTCTGAATAAAAATGGAATCCGCATAATTGAAATTAAATACCTTACAAAAAGGAGTGATATCTCATCAAAAACAACTTGTTGTAAATGATCCCGCCAAGCCACAAACCTAAAACGTCAGTCACAAAAAGAAGTGATATCACATAAAAAGAAGCGATATAGAAGTGCACACTCCGAGTCCCGTGTAAAAATCTATCACCACTCATAATGTTTCCAAAGGACTCGGAGTGAGGTACAGTATGTGAAAACTGATTGGCGATCTGCAGGCTTTTATAATGTTTGCGTTTCCTGCAATTACATATGGCTATATTATTTTTCTTTTCTTTTCTTTTCTTTTCTTTTCTTTTCTTTCATTTATTTATTTATTTATTTATTTTGCTCCCATAAAATTGCAAAAGTTGAAACTTCTGTGTTTGCATGTCCTTTCTTATTTATGAGCTTGAGAAATCAATTTGTTGATTTTATTTACCATTATTTAAACTAAAAACACCACTCTTACGAAGAGGATTTTATATATATATATATATATATATAAACCTTATAATAAACGTTAACTAAATTGAGATATATTGCAGTAATTCTAGCGTAAGGAAATGGCATAGCTCTGGGGGAAAAACTGTTCTGTCAGTTCTTTCGCATACAAAAATATTTATAAAAGTGACATATCAAAAATATAAAATTTATTTTTCGATTTTCAAAATTGATATACTACATATATTATAAAAGCCTGCAGGTCGCCATGCAGTTTTCACATACTGTACCTCACTCCGAGTCCTTTGGAAACATTATAAGTGGTGATAGTTTTTTACACGGGACTCGGAGTATGCACTTCTATATCGCTTCTTTTTATGTGATATCACTTCTTTTTGTGACTGACGTTTTAGGTTTGTGGCTTGGCGGGATAATTTACAACGAGTTGATTTTGATGAGATACTTTTCAGTTTACAGAGCAGATATTAACTTTCCTAGAAATTTTTTGATCAAAAGTTCTAGCAAAAGTGCACCATGGAACAAGACATCAATACTACATAGACGCTTCAAAGCGTTCTAACACATTCATTTTTCAACCAGCAGATGACACTGATGAGCGCGCCTTATGCATAGTAAATAGCCAGTACATCTTGAATTCCCATTATTTGGACAGAACTTGTAAAAGTCATGCGCCTAATAAATTCTTATTATCAATATTTTGTGTTTGTGTGTGTGTGTAGTTTTTTTACTGGTACAGCCCATATAGCACCAAAGCTCCTGAAAACCTCCCCAGGAGTTCCAATTCATCCCAAATTCCTCCTGAAACTGTAATGACGCTATCAGGCGTTCCTGGGGAAGATACTTTAATCACTTCCCCAGGACTGATCTCCCAGATACCTCCCAGGGAGCAAGCTCCTCGGGCTGATATTCCTAAGGAAGTACCTAGGAAGAGACGGTGCTGGTGCTATCTCATGGGTGATTTTGACACTAAAATAACTTATTATAATTTTTTATTTAAAAAAATATTTAATTTGATGTGGTTCGATTTTTTAATTAATAAAGTTTATATTATTATTTGATTTATTTTATTTCCTAAGCACACCTGGTTATTGTTTAACTTTTAATTATTGTTATAATATTTAATTATCCTTATTTAGATATATTTTTAATTTATAAAATGCAACCAAAATGTAGTTAAATAAATAATTAAAATAAATTAATCTTTAAATATAAATTGAAAATTTATTATTTATTTTATTTCTGATCTTTTAAAAATTAACTTATATATTAATTCATTTTATCATTACATTCATTAATTATTTTTCTGAACTTTCAACAATTACTTATATATTTTTACTATTACTTTTTCATCTAACTAATAATTTTACATTGATTTCACTTATATACTTTATTAGTTTCTATAGAAATAATTTAATTTTAAATATAAAATTGATTTACTTTCGCCTAATAAATTATTTTTATTTTCAATTATAAGAAATCAGAATTATTTTTTTCGAAACACGAAGTTTAATATATATTTATATATTTGTATATAACTATATTTTATAAATTAAGGATTAGAGATACCTAGTAAAAATTATTTCTTCTGATCCTTTAAATATAGTCTCATATATTGAATTATGATTATTATTTGTATTAAATAATTAATCATTTCATATTAATTTGAATTATATATATAACCCGTAAGGCATGGTGACGTCACGGCGACATCATTGTGATGTCACACTGTAACTTTGTGACCGTCGTCGTGACGTCACGTGACGTCGATGTGAAGTCACTGTGACCTAAATGTGAAGTCGTTATGGCCGTTTTCAAGGCTTTCTGTGACCTCACAATGTGACTACTTTGTGAAGTCACCGTGCGACTTCAATGTGAAAAAAGTGACGAATGTGCATCGGATAGGGTGACCAGATTTTACCCGAATCCTATCCGGATTGTTCGGATCGACATTTTTTATGCTACATATTTGTGACGTTTGTGACGACACTGCACCGGGTCGGGTGACCAAATTTTACCGGAATCCAATCCAGAAAGTTCGGATCGATCTTTTTGGATTTGTTTGGCTACAGAACAGATTTGGATTAGTGGTCGGGTGACCTGATTTTCGTAAACCCGAACTAACCCGAGTCGGGTATAATGTTTTTACTGTAAGTCTTGTTCGGAATAGAATCTTGCATACGACAGAGTTACCAGATTTTATCAGAAATTGGTGTTACGACACAATTTCTGATGTCGGCTCGGATCTAGAGTCATGCACAAATCCGGTTATATACTTTTTGAACATGGTTGAACGTCTACTTGAGCATGAATGATGATTGACTGAAATTATATTTTGATTCAACCCATATTCTTACCCTAACCCAACAACAACAACAAAATCTGTAGGCCCACAACCCGACCGAACCTGATAAATGATTTCGTATAGATTCGGATAACAAGATTTTACCAAATCCGGATAAGGTCGACGATAAGGATTGGATCGGAAATAATTTTTATTGATGCAACTCGCATTCAAATTAAAACTTTGCATCTGATTGGGAAACCGGCTAATGTAGCCGTTAAGCAAGACAATTATAAATGTAAAACACGCATACTAATATAAAAATACCGTAATTTCGCGCGTATGCGCCGCACCCTAGTTAAGTCTTTTTCAAACCGGAAATTTTATTGAAAATAAGAAGTCAAATAAGTTCTAAGCAGAAGTAAGTCACATTTTATTTAAAATAAATTCTGGTAGGAAATCGAATTGTCTGAGGTACGGCGTATACGCGCGAAATTACGGTAATATATGAATCCATCAAAAATTATAATAAAAGTAAATATTTCAATAATATGAAATTCTATTGTGCAAATAACAACTTTTTAAATTAACTCCTACTTCTATTTGTTTTGTGTAACCACGAAAAATATTGACAATAATTAAACTATGCTATTTTGCTGTTAAGTAAGTCTTTAAATGTGCCATATTTCCCTTCTCTCAGTAACACGAAACTTTCTGACACATTTATGAACAAATTTTTAAACTTGTGGCACTTGCATGCCTGATTATTAAAGTGATTTGGATTGAATAGCGTTTCCATTTTTTAGATGTTATTCAATTTTTAGTCCTCCTATAAGTACCAAAATATGGGATGTATATATTTAATCCTACCCTAGCTTTGATCGACACATTACCAAATAAAATGGAATCTGTCTGACACTCCAAACATTCATATGCATTGACTACATTCAAGAAAAAGAAAAATCATTATCATCAACCTAACCAAATTTTACTGCTTTTTTCTGATTATTTGGCTATAATGTTTGATAAATTAATTAGAATTAAACAAACTGTATTGCCTGATATTTTTGATTAAATTATTTTTCCAGCGGTATAAAGCTTTTATGGTATAACTAAGAAATATTGGGTGTTATGAGCCATCAAACTTAAAAAAAAAAAACATTGTTCCCAAAAGGTTTCCACAATTTTGGCCATTACTGTATATACAGCTAGATACGAGATTCATTGGCGATTTCAGCTGTTATGTGACATGTTTTGTTATTCTAAAATCATCACATTTCTGGAGGATTCAGAATGGAAATTGAAAAAAACTATGAATTTTTTGAAGGGTCCTATGTTTTAAGGTGAAAAAATTATAAAGGATTTTTTAAAGGACTCAAGTTCTTCTTGAACTGCTTACATATCATATTTTCTATGTTAACATTTTAATGGTAGTCACTGAACATGAAAATATATAAAGAAAAAAGTATCAGAATGCAGCCATTACATTTTGAATACATTATTTTATAAATTAAATTTCAATTTTTCTTATTTGAAAAAATTGAAAAATACCCCTTCAGAAAAAAACGGAAAAAACCCAGTTTTTTCCCCCAAAGTTTCCGTTTTTTTCCCGAGTATTCCCATCTCTAATCTTATATATTTAAGTAATAAAAATATCAACACAATGTATTCTATCATATTCTGGGGTACAGATTTTAGATGATATTTTAAAAAAATAACGATACGTTTAATTTATTAAGGATGATTTTGGAAAAATATTTGATTAAAGTTGCCCTTTTTGAAAGAGAAAAACAAAAATTTAACCTACAGATCAAAATAGACTATTATTTATAATTATATTTTAACCCTTTGGGGCTCAACAACATCGATTTGAAAAATATATACTCACATGATAGAATACATCATTTTAAGAAAGTAAAAAGTAATTAAAAAAACTAAATCATAAAAATAAAAATTATTGGCTAAAATAGTATTTTTCATATTTGTAATAAACAGAAAATTACATAGCTACTTCTCATAAATATTGTCATTTTTAATACAAAATTCTAAAGTGTACGAACTTACCTTTGTAAAAAATCTATTTTTGAACGTCTCTGGACTTTTAAATGCAACAAAATTTAGTTTACAATAACGGGGTGAAACTGTTCAAATGATAAATAAGACTTTCATATGAAAAATTAATTTAGCATTGTCGTATGTTGAGAATTCTGTGAACAATTTATATTAACTTCTGTGTTGAAATATAGCAGTAATAAATAAAATCGCCTTTTTAAGCTCACTGTAAAAAACTTTGACTTTTGGGTATGTGTACAGATATGCAACACGGTGATACAAAGGGTTAATTCATTTTGCAACAGGGTTTGAATGCAGTAAAATATATTACTTAAAAACAATATTTTGGTTATTAAAAATATAATTTTATTAATTGATTGTCAAATTTATAATTTTATTTAGGAAATTATATATTTATATAAGTAATAGATCTTACTAGGGATTATTTTTTGAAAACACAGATCATAATTGTTTATAATGACACAGCACCACACCTACTCTGTTTGGCGTCTAATGTGAGTCATTTTTTAACGTTTTACTGAAGATTTTAGATGCATCGATAGTGTCACATATATGTATCATATGACGCCGATGAAGGATCTATCTGGTTTGATATTTGGTGACGGGACAATAACCACAATAACGTTCTGTAATTCTGATATCACCATCAATAGAACAAGTAGATTTAATAGAATCTGAATAGACAGAATATGACATAATATGATAATTAAAAATAACATGCCCCTGTTAATAATAAATGTTTAATAATAGTGCCTACATATTTTGATGATTCAGGAAATGAAACAGTAACATTAATCATCTGATTAAAATCGTTGAAATACTGCTATTTATTTAAAAAAAAATAAACATTCTAAATTTAATAAACTTTATGTTTATAAAAATTAAATTAATGAAATATATAGCTTTTGTAAAAAAGTCATATGGAATTAATTGAAAACTTTATAATTTAATAAAAATATAACAAGTAAAATAATATTTCTTCATACCAATTTTCCTTTGTCATCATCTTCAATATTCTGAATGTTTTGATATAATCCAAATAACGAAAGCTTCGCTTCTTTCGGCGAAAATAATTCGGCCAAATCTGGTACAGTATCATTGACCGGACTCAAATTTCACCGCGCCAATAAAAACTGTACCTTTCTCGAACGTAATTTTCAATCAAATATGTATATGCGAAGTTCTGTGTAGGTTTTTGTTAAATTTTAATTCCACATTCATTATACACGTCTATTGTCCAAGTACTTCATTCACATCCCACTTCCATCCCTACACTGTTATTTTTTACTTATTAAGAATTTCGTACTCTGACGTCGATCTGCAGACGATATTTTCAAAACATCTGCCTACTTAGAAGGGCAGATGATTTTTTTTTCTTTTTATAGTAGTTTAGGTTAGAGTAGAAAGTTAAATACGGAATTTTTTTTTTTTGAGACTCTCTCCAATTAAAATTTACTATTTGAAGAAGTATTTTTTATGCATTTGATCTTATTTTTTTCGATTAGTTTCACAATAATTTCAATTTAAATGATTTGTAAGTTCCTTTTTTGTAAACTAAAACAATGATATTATAATATTTATGGCATATCAAATAAAACATTGTTTAAATTTTGGAGTATATAATAAATATTTTAATGGGCAATAATGCAAGATCGGTTAACAAAAACAGTAACATTTGTATCACGCGTAATAAATGCAAAATATGATCATAAAAAATAGAAAAGGTTTATCGCGGGACATGGGAGGAGGCATTTTTCCTTTTTCAACCTTTCTTTTTTTATTTATTAATATCCTGTAGAATAAAACAGCTTGTAAAATAGCAATATTTTTTTTAAATAAATTTCTGATAAATGAAAAGGGAAAAGATAAATAATTATTTATGTCATGCGTTTTGCATACGTTTCGTATATTTCATTTTATTTTCGGAAAATGTTAAATTTATTCAAGAAGTATGAAACAAGTACCAAAATATATATTGGCAGAGGTACTTAAACACTAACAGAAAAACAATTATTATTGGAAATATACAAGGGTTTTTATTATAATAAATGTTTGTTTATCAACCTACCTCCCTTCACAAAAACAAATCTTTAATTACCCCATCTGTATATTATTTTCTGCCGTAATTTACAATTGAAACAAATAGGGGATCCAACCCGGGTTCCTCGGGTATAGAATAGAGCATATATATAGATAGATATTTTCTGAAATTGAAAATTCTAATTTTACATTTAATACTTTTTTTTTTTTTTTTTACATTTAATACATTATTTTAGATTGTCCACTAACAACACCAAAAATAATTTTCATATGAAAATTATCAATTATGTATTTAAATAAAGTTTTAAAATTCTTTAGTGATACTTTTGTATTAGTCGCATGTCAGGTTTAAATTAGTCGAAAATATCGCCACCTGTATATATATATATATATATATATATAATTTTGTTTGTTTGTTTGTTCTAATAGTTTTAGTGGTTTAAGCGAATAGTTTGATTTTATGTCTATTAAATTTGTGTTTTAAAAGAATATGAAATCCTATTTTTTATGAAGTTTTTAATTTCTATGTTGAATATTAGTCGGAAATAAACGCTGAATTATGGGAAATAAATTATTGTAACATTTTGTATTTAAATATAAACGTTTTAATCCGTTTTGATTGGAATGCCCTCAATAGAGAGATTTAAAAATAAAAACATGCTTGAAAATTATTTTTTAAAACCATAAAGAATAGTAAATTGCAGTACAGTTTCAAGCATATTGCATTTGAAAGAAATTTTTTTTTTCCCTGACGGCGAAATTGTGCAATGTTTGGAAATTAAAAAAATTACAGTAAAATCGTTCTTTAATGTTCACTTGTTGCCACCGTCAACATACCGTCATTGTTACTCTCATATATGATTTCGCTCTATAATATAGATTGCTGTTCTAATTTTTAAAAAGTTGTTAGTTTTTCGCATAATATGAAAAGCAAATGAAAATGTGTCTTAATTTTAAAAAATTGTTCATGGTGTACATGCAGAATTATGTTTGTATTATAATTTATAATTTCATATTGCTTGAAATTTATCTATTTACGAAGTATTTTCCTGTAGGTCGATAAATAAATAAATAAATAAAATTATTTTAGGGGTCATAAAAATCACTCAGAATCAGACCTTTTAAGTGCATAGGCATTCCTGATAAATATATTTCTCCTCTTTTTCATATATATATTTCAAATTCCCATTTTGGTTAAACTGTGACTTCAAAACATAGTGGTCTTTTGACCACACAGGTGACGTAACGTTTGTGACTTGCAGTAACGTCACAGTGACGTCACAAAAATAAAAAATAAATATCAGAAACATGTTTTTTTACATTGAATATTTATTTTGTAGTGTTTTTGCAATTTTTTTAAGCTTTCTAAGCAATTCACATTTTAGTCACAGTGTGACTTCACTGAATGGTGGTAATTCGGTCACATATGTGACGTGACGTACGTGACTCACAGTGATGTCACTGTGACGTCCCTGTGAACATACATGCTATACGGGAAATAATTTTTGGATCAATATTTAATTTTAAAATGTAAATTCGATTTATTATTTTTTTTTCGCTATTATATATACTATTATTATTATTTCTAATAAATGAGGTTTTTTCCCGTAACTGTAAGAAATCAAAAGGAATCAAAAATTTGTTACAAATAAGGATTTTACAACAGTTTAATACATATTTACATATTTGTATCTATTCAGAATTTGATAGTTAATAGATTAGAGATAAGCATTTTTAAATTAAACAATCTATTTAGCAAAATCTTATTTCTATTGTAAAAGTTAATTTTCATGTAAGTTTCAAAATCTAATCATATTTAAGTCATATCGAGCATATTTACTTTTATTATTATTCTTCTATTAATTATTTTTTTCTGATCTTTTTAAAAATTACATATATATTTATGTATTTTATTATTACATTTTCAACTAATTAATAATTTTATATTTATCATCATTATCAAATCAATAATTTACTTTTAAGTCTAAATTATAACACCAACTTAAAGAGATTACGTGCTCTATTGAAATGGCACATTTGGTTTTAAAAAATACAAACATACCCCCCCCTCCCATTCCCCCCTGAATAAGATTTTTGCTTGAAAGATTTTTATTTAAAAATATACTTTCTAACAAAATCGAGTTAAAGATATAAATTCGTGCAGATTATTAACACGGACCTGATCAATACCACTTGTCTCATTTAATATACTTTATATATGTGTTGGTAATGAGCAAATGTTCGCTAAATGATGTCAATTTTTAATTATGTATGAATTTTTATGAAGTGTCTGTTCTGGAGGTTTTACCATATTTAGTTTTATTTTATTTTTTAAATACAAATTAGTTATTTTCTATTACCTCTTTCAAATTACGATACATGGTATATATTTTTTAATTCTTAATAATGAAGGTGAAATCTCAATTTAGTGAACTTAACTTCATATATTAGCAACATACAGATTCAGAAAACATAAATAAATATTTATCTTTCTAAATAACAAATATTTCTCCAGCATTTAAAGCTTTTTAGTTTAGGATATTTATAAAAGATTATTTTTCGTGCAAATTCTTCACTCCTGTTTAAGCAAGGAAATACTTCTATCCAGATGTCAAGAACGATTATATAATCAGCTGCAAAAGTCCCATAATGCAAATATGTTTAGTCAGGCAAGGGTAGAATTTTAACTACAATAAGAACATGAATAGTACTGAGCAACCTCCAATTCCTTTTGATGGATGAAAAATAGATATGTATGCTTACTGGAATGCATGCAATACTTGCAAAGAAAAGTAGTTGAAAGCATGGAACTTAGTTCCATGGTTGAAAGGAGAGAAACGTTCTTCCCAGAATAAGGAGTAAGCTATTTCAAATTTAGCTTTGAGATAACTAAAATAAACAATTGTCGGTACAATAGAAAAATAATCTTTAAAGCAGTCGACCAATGATTCTATAAAAGACAAAAGTATTGCTTTTAAAGGATTTCCTTGTTTAGAATTTTTACACAATACTTCGTTGACAATCATAACAAAGAACTCAAATTTTATGTCAAAGTATCCGTACATTTAGGCATTTTAAATCTCCTGAAATATTAGTTTTGTTAGCTAAAATGAAATTATATTTCAATGAAAAATAGTGCATAATGAAATTTCTATGTATTGAATGTTTTCATAGGATTTCAAAAGATCGCTAAATGGAGATTTAATTGTAAATTAGTTTTATTTATTACAATAAGAAAAAAAAATTTTTGTTACAGACACAAATTTTATTAACAGTACTTTTTTTCATATTTAACTATAGAGTAGAAATGCCCATATTTTAAAAATTAAGAGCTAAAGAAATATTATTGTCATTTTAAACAGCAGTTTCATGTAGGTAATTGAAAATTAAACGATGTATTTATGTATCTAGGGTGTTTCTCAAATGATCTGCTCAACAACGCGAAACTTTCTGACACATCTTTTGACTTATTTTTAAACGCAAAGACATAAAATTGGCTGGCCTGACTATTGAATTGATTTGAGATCGAAATGAATTTTCCATTTTTTGATAAATAAATTACTTATCGGGTTATAAGTGATTCATGTTACATGACGAGACGTTTTTCTCCTTTCTCGTGCTCTCGGAAATTGAGCTCAAAACACCGACTTTGACGGTATTTTTTGAAAGATCTTCTGTCTTTACCAAAAAAATGGAAAACCTCTTTTGATTACAAAGTTTATAAATAAGAACACCTGTCAATTTCAAGCGTTTCCGAACAAAAATGAACTAAAAAATATGTCATAAAGTAGCCAATTTGAATTTGAGATCAGCCTAGCATGCATGAACTCAGAAAAGCTTTTATAGATATATCGTTTAACAACTTGTAATATGGTAATATCAATATTAGAAATCAAATTGAGTTTTGCTTATTCTAATTCTAAATTTAAAAGTATAATATTTCTAATTTTAAAAAAAGTGCATTTTGAATTTGTTTTTCAATTTTTGGTTCATAAAAACGTCAATTTTTCTCTTACTTTGTTTAATTGTGATTATTTATAATTTATAATTTAATTTATTTAATTGGCCTCTTTATCATAGACCCCTGACCCTGATATATGTGGCTCCTAACTAAAATGATAAAACGCATTGTTATTGCAAATGATAAAACACCCCTTCCCTTTTCCCTTTTATTGTGATGCCGCGTGGGGAATTCGGTTCAAAACGACGACTTTCACAGTATTTTCTAAAAGATCTGCGTTTACACACACACACACAAAAAAAAAAAAAAAAAAAAAAAAAGGAAAACGTTTTTCTAGTATTACATATAGTTTCTAAATAAGACCACCTGCCAATTTAATGCATTTCCGAACAAAAACGAGTTAAAAAGTGTGTCAGAAAACAGCTCCTTTGGGTTTGAGAACAGCTTTAAACAATTGATACGCTTTTTTTCTAGTTATCAATATAATATTGTATTGAATATATATCAAAGGGTATGCATCTTTATTTGCAATAAAAGTTACAGAATTCCTGCTATACGAAGCATAAAAATATGCATGTTTTCTATTTACCGACTTTCATAAGAAGAGAAAGAAATAATTTAATACCGTATAAACGATTCAGGTTCAACGGCCGTGTAGCGTAATCACTAGAGCATGTTTCTCGTATGCGTAAGTACCCAGGTTCAAATCCAGTCGGCGGTAAGAAAGTTTATTACGTAAAATCTGTATCATAACTTTCATGTGATTCTGTGTGCGTGATTAATGAAAGTAATGTGTATTATGTAAATTTTTAAAAGATAATGTCCGTATTTATCAATAAAGAAAAAAAAATTAAATACTTTTTACATTACGTCGAATAATAATAACTTCGGATGTTTTTTATGCACATTAAGTGACCCTGAAGTCTCTCAAAATCCTCCGGTATTACTTCCTGAAATCTTCCCTAGAACAACCTGAGGAGGAACCTGAAGGAGGTCCTGGGGAGCTCCCTGGGATGCTATGAGGCGGACATTTTCGGTTCCTAAGGACCTCCTGGTGACAAATTTTTGCATCCTCAGGGATGCCTGGAGGATGAATGTCAGTCTTCCTGGGGACGTCCTAGGGAAGCACATGTGCTATATGGGAGCTTATAATCGAAATTTAAAATTTAAAAAAAGAGTACGTACCAGCTAACCATGATCAATTGTATACATATATCAGTTTAAAGATGTTATTTTAACCAGACGTTCTAACAAAGATATTACCATGTAACACGGTATCAATATAATCCGGTATAAACATAAAATGGTCTATGGAACTGCGATTAAAGTAATTTAAAAACTCAAATGTGGATATCGTAGATGACAGCTTGCGGGTGTTTCATTAGCATTCACATTTATGCAAATTACGCCCTATGCACATTTTGAGAACTACTTTTAAAAATTATACGATTAAAAATTTCCTACAATCGAATTTTTTTTTTAATTTTAGATGTCTTTTATCGACTAGTATATCAAAAGTTTTTCTTGATAACCAAAATTTTGAAATATTTTGCAGATAAAAGAAATGATAGCGAATGATTTACTTATAGTAAATTTTACTTTTTCTGTAAAGAACTTTTGTGAGGCCATTATGAACATTGTTTTATTTATGTGCAATCCTGTGTTAATTTCTGTTGCATTTACACATAACCTTTAAACACAATTATGACAATTTCAGTTGTTTTTAGGTGTCTATGCTTAAAAAGTAAAAACGGAACCATTGTAAGATCACTCTTGTGTCTGTCTGTACTACTGTTACAGTCGTTTTTCTCGAAAAAATTGGAAAGTTCAAACTTACAGTTATAAGGGCTATTGGCTCAAATATTTATATATATATTAGCCATACACAAATATTTTAAAGAAAAAAATAGGGGGGGGGGCGTAATTAAGTTACAATGAAAAAAATGTATACCGTGTGGAGTATAGTTCGAAAAAACTCATAGCACCAAACTCAGAAATGTATATGTTTAATTTTTAGGTATTATATTTTCAGAGATATCGTCGAAAATGTACTGGAAACATATATCTCCTCCCTCCTTTTTTTTACTAAATAAGAAAAAACGAACCATTATAATATCACTCGTGTGTTTGTCTGTTCGTCTGCCACAGCCATTTTTCTGGAAAAGTATAAAACGTAGAAACTTGAAACTTGGCAGAGTTATAAAGGCTATTGACCCATATATTTATTTTTCACAATTATTTTTAGGAAAAATTAGAAAGGCTAATTAAGTTACTTGGAAAAATATTTATATCGTGCATGGTATCGTCTAAAAAATTTCGTAATACCAAACTCAAAAATATATTTGTTTTAATTTTAGGTATTATATTTTCAGAGATATCGTCAAAAATGCACTGAAAAATATGTTCTTCCTTCCCCTATTACCAATCTATTGAAACTAAAAATATAAGAAAATTAGGGGTAATAAGAGTTTATTTAAATCTTGGAGCAAAACTATAGTGATTATCGTAGGTCACATAGTTTTTGTGTCAATCACATTTTTCCGTTACACACAAACTTTACTATGCAAACCTTCAGCGAGACAGTTGATTGGCGCTCGATGTAGCTATCTACGCAGAAACATTTAAGAATTGTTGATAATGATTTTCAAATAGGTTTGTCTGTAATTAATCTACACTGCTCAAAACAATTAAAGGATATTGCAGTTTTCGGTGGATTTTGTATCTGGGAAACTTTTTAGCTGATTGATACATGGTCGACAGACATAGTAGGTTATATGAGAATAAATTACACATGTTTGGCAGAAAAAAATGCATTTTATTGCGCATTTGTGTACAAAAGGAAAAAAAACACAATTTGTGCATATGAGAAAAAAAGAATAAGAAAAGGTGTTTTCTTCAAAGAAAATCATTTTCAGTAGGGGGTATGGTTTCCACGGGCGGCCAGCAACGTTGAACACCTTTGAGGCATGGACTCAATGAGGCTATTAATGACGAGTTGGGGTATTCTGCCCCACTCTTCCAGAAGAGCTCTTTCCAGTTCTTGGAGAGTTTGTGGGTTTTGTTGGCGGCCAGAAACTCGTCTTCCTAGAGCGTCCCAAACGTGCTCGATTGGATTCATGTCTGGAGAACACGCTGGCCATTCCATTCGAACGATTCCTTCCTCGAAAAGGAAATCCTCCACCAGGTTTGCACGATGTGGCCTGCAGTTATCTTCCATTAAAATGAAGTTATCTCCGATTGCTGCAGCGTAAGGTACTACAATAGGTCTGAGGATCTCATCCCTATATCGGCGACCAGTCAGAGCTCCATCTCGAATGATGTAGAGGTCAGTGCGCCCGTCAATGGAGATGCCACCATACACCAACACTCCTCCACCGCCAAATCTGACACTTTCGTGCACGAACGCAGAATTATTCCTACTGCCATGGTCCCTCCAGATGAAAATACGCCTATTATCCGGATGCACAGAAATGCGGGACTCGTCAGAAAACAGAATATTGCTCCATTCATTTCTCCTCCAGTTGACATGCTCGGTTGCCCACTCCCTGTGGTCGCGACGATGCCTTGATGTTAATCTAACACATACCATCGGTCGGCGAGCATACAGACCTACAGCATGGAGCCGGTTTCGGACAGTCTGAGTTGAAATCGCGGTGCCTGTAGCCGAGCGAAGGTGTTGTTGGAGAAGAGTAGCGTTCATGTTTCGGTGTCTCCGAGCTGTTAACGCTAAATACCGATCTTCATTGGGCGTTGTTGCCCGTCTACGACCTTGCCCTGGTCTTCGGCCTGCACATCCACTCTCCCAAAAACGGTTCCAGATCCTGGAAATGACACTTTGTGACACTCCAATGGCTTGCGCTACTTCGGCTTGAGTTTGGCCCCCTTCTAACCTACCAACAATTCTCCAAGCTTCTGAATCTGTCAAATGACTTCGCTGAGACATCGTACTCATCGAAAAAAAGCAATCACTGAATGCCGATCATCCTTGTCTTCATTCTCTTTTATCCAGTTGAAAGTCAAATTTCATTCGCTGCCGCTGAAGCGACGTTTTTGACGTCGAACTCAAAATTTGCATACTCCACAGTTTGAAAACCAGAAAAATTTGCATTTGTGATTCTCTTCTTCTATTTTCGGCAAAAAAAATTTCGTTTATATCTTTATTTTATATAAAACTTCAAATATCCTTTAATTGTTTTGAGCAGTGTAGATATTACTTTAAAACCTATCTAGAAAAACGCGGCACGGACCAAGGTGGCGTTGCAAATTTGCGACCTCCTTTAAAAGCACGCTTGACACAATGCCAAGATAAAATTTTGTACAATATCTTTGTTTTAGGTCAGAAAAATCATATTGATAAATAGTAACAGTTTTTCATGCAATTTAATTCAGTTATTGAAGACAATTATTGAAAAATATTTCATAGAATAAATCTAAATTTTCAAAAATTCTCCTTATTCTTTAAGCAACGATAGAATTTTTGTTATATTGTAATTAGTAATTAATAAATTTATTCTAAGGAAAGTTTAGTGCGGGAGTAAAAGTCACACTTGACCGATTATTGTTCATTTGTTTTGTTATCTTTAAAATAATAAGACAGAAAATATTTATGGAACATGTTTACACAAGAACCCTGTCTTAAACAAAACATTTATTATTGTTTTTCACTAAAGGAATACCTTACAAATATACCATAACTGCTAATATCTAAACCTGTCTATAACGGATGACTTTTTCCGTATGTTTGCGATTCCGTTTTTAAAAAATGTTGCTGTATATAAAAGAGATGGAAAATGTAATCGAATATTCATCTTGAAATTAATTAAAAATTAAAAAGTACTTAATATTTATCACTTTGGAGTTTAAATCTAGTTTTATCATTATTATTATTATTATTATTGTTTACATATTTATTTCATTTTAAAATGTTTCATATTTGAAATTGGAACAAAATGATTGTATGGGATAATGATTAATGATGTGCAGTGTCGAGACTGCATAACCATATAACTAGAAATTGATAATATGTCGTACCATTTTAGTTTTCCTAGATTTTAAGAAAAGAAAAATTTCCAAAAATTATTTCAAAACATTTTTACATTATTTATTATATTTTATCTTACACATTACAGTTATTTATTGCAGACAAATTGGAGCAATGTTATGAAAACTCCCATAGCATAAATTCCCGTAGTATTATTAGCATTTCCTTAGTTTAAATAAAATTAGTCAAACCATTACAAAACTTTATACCGACAGTTGAATATGTTTCAGAAATTGTTAAAATTACTTCATTATCACAGAAACATATTTATTAGAATCACATAATTGAGGTACGCCCAGTTAAACGAATATTGTCAATTAGGCATTCAGTAATTTCATGAAAATTCATCCTTAGTTTAGCAAGTTATGTAAAACAAGGTATTTTCTGATTAAACAAGTGTGTATATGATGCATTTCCTGTTAAAAGGAGAGTTTTAAGCAACGGCGGATCCTACCTTTGATATAGAGAGGAGTTTTTTTCGGGGGGGGGGGGGATTATATCTTTGAAAGAGACATTTATAGTTTCGTTAGTAATTATATAAATAAGTAGCACCTATAGTCGTCGTCTTATCCGTCCGTCTGTCCGCATATATCAGCGCCAAAATTACCCAACCAAGTGGTTTAAAATTTAATATTTATATTCAATACAGAACTTTATCGAGTCATTTCAAATTTTATGAAAATCGAATCCAAACTTAAAAAGATATTAATCAATTTTTTTTTATTCTATTAAACCCTATCATACGTAATTAATTCAATGATATCCCATGATAAGTAATGATTCTAGATTGCTATGGTGATTACGTCCTATTTAAGATGGAGTCATATTATTGCCGTATTACTGAATATAAAAACCGAATTTGTATACTAAAATTGTTTAATTATAGCAATGATATAATCTACTGACAGTTTTTTTTATAGATCTTTCCGGAAGTATAGATATTAATTGGAAAAAGAGACTAAATATGGATTTCAAGTTCTGAAATTTTCAAAGTTAGGCCTATGTTTCCCATTGGAATTTTCAGTAAATGGCAACGAAAGTTGAAATGTTGCCAACTTAAAATGCACTTATTTTATTACGGAAATCAATCATACCATAACAATAGACGGTATAGTTCATTTCAGGGATATAATAACAGTAGGAACGCATCTCATTTGTTACGTTGAACGTACAAGTTTCAACCTGTTTTAATATAACAATGTATAACCAGAAGAAAAATATACTATTTTGTAGACATTTTATTTATTCAGGAGGGAATCTTGACCTACGAGATTCTACTAGATCAGTCCTGCACTGATCGGATTGTACCCGACCCAAACCCGAAATTTCAGCTAAAAGTAAACACGAAATCCAAAACAAACTCGACCCGAACCCGATAAACTTCAAATCTAAACCGACTATAACTCAAAATATTTAAACTCGAAAGCGGAGTAAAAGAAACTTAATTCACATTTTAATGCAATTAGGGAAAAATAGTCCACAATTCTATCTCTAACATCAATTATTTTTTAAGATTTCTAGATTTTTATAGGGAAAATATGGGAGGAAAATATAAGAAACTGTGAGCGAAGGAAAAAGTTTGTAGTAGCACTTAAACGTGCCTAAAAAGAAATTTTACATTTTATATTTTTAAAACTAATAAAAATTAATTTTCTAATACGACAGAATAAAATCGTCTATTTGTCTTAATGTAAATAAAATAATGAACATCTGACTATATTTTCGTGTATTTATGATAAATACAGTCGATAATTTATTCAAGCTGCTTACATTTATTCCTTAAGCCATTACTTTTAATTCCACTGTTATTTTTTTATATTATTTCTTGCGCAAAAAATAATGAATGGCTATAATATAATTATTTATAGGGAAATTGTGGGAGGGAAATATAAGAAACTGTGAGCGAAGGAAAAAGTTTGTAGCAGCACTTAAACGTGCCTAAAAAGAAATTTTCTCTTTTATGTTTTTAAAACTAATAAAAATTAATTTTCTAATACGACAGAATAAAGTCGTCTATTTGTCTTAATGTAAATAAAATAATGAACATCTGACTGGATTTTCGTGTATTTAGAATAAATACAGTCGATAATTTATTCAAGCTGCTTACATTTATTCTTTAAGCCATTACTTTTAATTCCATTGTTATTTTTTATATTATTTCTTGCGCAAAAAATAATGAATGGCTATAACAGAAATCGTAAACGTAAAAAAGTGTAATAATAAATACACAAAGTTTTAGAATTGATTTTAGCTTGTGCGTAATATATAATGATATTGTAATGGCATTGTTAGAATTTAATAGGGAAATTATGGGAGGGAAATATAAGAAACTGTGAGCGAAGGAAAAGTTTGTAGGAGCACTTAAACGTGCCTAAAAAGAAATTTTCTATTTTATGTTTTTAAAACAAATAAAAATTAATTTTCTAATACGACAGAATAAAGTCGTCTATTTGTCTTAATGTAAATAAAATAATGAACATCTGACTGGATTTTCGTGTGTTTAGAATAAATACAGTCGATAATTTATTCAAGATGCTTACATTTATTCCTTAAGCCGTTACTTTTAATTTACTTTGTGTTTTCTGTAGACCTTTTTAATGTGTACAATAATTAGTACATTATTTTGATAAATCTCGTAGGGTTCAGCCTGCGTTTGCAATGTATAAGCGGAAAAATGAAATTATTTACGACATCACATTAAAAATCTCAAAAATAACAGTATTTCTCCACTATTTAATGGATATACATATAAACCTTCCTCTTGAATCACTCTATCTATTAAAAAAAAACCGCATCAAAATCCGTTGCGTAGTTTTAAAGATTATACATAGGGATATAGGGACAGAAAAAGCGACATTGTTTTATACTATGTAGTGATTTATCTGAAATTACAAAGCAAAACATATGGTTATTATACATATAAACCTTCCTCTTGAATCACTCTATCTATTAAAAAAACCGCGTCAAAATCCGTTGCGTAGTTTTAAAGATTTAAGCGTACATAGGGATATAGGGACAGAAAAAGCGACTTTGTTTTATACTATGTAGTGATATATATATATATATATATATATACTTAGATTCCGGCTACCACCTTTTCAAATAATAATCTCCTTTTTCGACATTTCTTTCGTTTCGTTTCTTTTTTTTTTCTTTTTTTTTTTTCACAGTAATACTTATTAGATTTTCCTAAGAATTGGTAAATAACTGTCTCATAATATTTCAATTCTATTCATGCACTTTTGGTCGCCAGAAGATACATTGTATTAGGTTGTCCGAAAAAGTTATGCCAGATGGGAAAATCAATTTATACCGGAAAATTCTACCTTTTAATTATTAGACATTGATTCCGATATCTAATGTCTAATAATTAACGTGCAGGATTTTCCGGTACAAATTGATTTTCCCAACCGACACGAACTTCCGCTCAACCCAATATCACCAGCATTTCCGAATAAAATTATATTTACGTACAGATGGTCCTATAGCTGCCTGGTTTGATTTTCGTCTTCTGGGTTGCTTGAAAATTCAAAAAATTAATTTACGTTTATCCCTTAGTAACTCTAAAACCGGTATTTCTGAATAATGCATTTTTGAGGGTCTTTTGCTGCATCCTTTTCCCTAATGGTACGATTTCGGTAATTCTTTTTTTGTTGCGTAGGGATTTTTAAAAAAGTTTTTTCACCAGATATCTTTTAATTTTAGTACTACTCTTTCACCACTAGAGGGCGCTTATAATTTCAGTTTCATGCTTTTTTCTCAGTAATAATTCTAGGATTTTCCAAAGAATTGATACATAACTACTTTATAATATTCCCATTCCATTCCAGCATTTTTGGTCGTTCCCAGATAAGTTGTATCACCACCATTAACTAATAAAATCCAATTTTTCTACAACTTGTCTCACAGATTTCCGATTTTATTTTCGTGTTTTGAGGTCTAAAAATTTAATAATTTTTAAAGCCTAAAAATTTTATAATCTTCGTCACTTATTATCTCTATATGGTGCCTTAGGCAGAAGAGATCCGTGCCGGAAGTTCGTTCGGAAACAGGTTTGTTTAGAACAGAATGTGCCTCCTGGCGGTAGAAGTTTGCTAGCAAGTGGTTAATCGTAAAACTTTTTGATTATTTATAGCAACATTTGTTATACTGATTATTTCAGTGTTTACCTGCTTAGTTCGATTACATATCTGTTAAATTTGTGTTTTATTTATTTATTTATTTATTTGTGAAGTTTTAACCTCGTTTGACAATTTAGTTATGGAATGTTACATGGAAACAATCAAAGTCTGAATTATATGCATTGATTTATACATTCGTTTTGATGCTACAATAATGAAAATGGAACAAAAAATTTTATCCCAGCAAAAATGTGTAAATCCGTTGAAAACCGGAAGTCGAAAAAAATGTCGGTTACAATACATTCTTCTATCTGTAATCGAAGAAAGTAAAAATGAAATATACATTTTTTTTAATTTAAATTTCAATAAATATCAATATAGATAGAAGAAAGTAAAAATTTAGTATCCATTTAATTGCTTTTAATTTCAATAAATATTAAATTGCAAGCAATCATTTTGTTTTCTTTGTGCAACACAGTGACACTAACAATGATATTTTGCTCATTGTTTGTTTTTCTAAATTTTGAGAAAATAAACAAGAAAGAAAAATCATGCGTCAAGCATAGATTATGTAACACTTTCCTACGCTTCCACAATAATTTTACAAATCATTACCATTTAATAAGCTGAAGGATAACATCTAAGTAAACAATTTGGAAAACGCATAACATATTTAAAAACGTAATTTCAGGAATTTACAACATATATTTCCAACATAGACAATATTCGAAAAAATATCCGAATACTTTTATTCAGCCCTGTATAGGATCTATAGATTTGTATATATACAGTGGTGGACAAAAGTGTGGGCATTTTTTGAAAGTTTCTTGTTTTTCAATTTTGTGTGCTTGTAGAATATATTAATTTTCACTTAAATACAAACGTTTATATATCAAATTAAAGGTAATTTAATGTAAAATTTAATAATAAAAACAGTATTACAATATCTGTATTACAAAAAAGTTATGCAACTAATAGTAAGATCTATCTTAGATTTGCATTTTTTTAACGTGATACTTACACAATCAATACTTAGTAGGATAACCCTTATTTTTTAAGACAGCTTCACAGCGTCTTTTCATCGAGTGAACGAGTATTTGGAGCTCATCTTTCGTAATCACATGGTGCCAAGAATCAATTATAGATTCAATAAGTTGTCTTTTATTGGATGGACGATTTTTTCGTACCAGAATTTTCAAACGTTGCCACAAATTTTCAATTGGATTGAGCTCAGGGCTGCTTCCTGGCCATGGTAATATATCCATGCCTTTATTTTGAAACCATGTTTTGCATACTTTTGCTGTGTGGCATGGAGCTGAATCCTGCTGAAAAATAAATGGTGCGTTATTGGGGAAGAGATCCCTGATGGAAGGTATCAAATTTGGTTCCAGGACAGTTTCGATGTATTTTTGGCATTCAGGATGTCATCAATCACTTGAATTCGGCCCACACCAACTGCAGACATACATGCCCAAATCATGACATTTGTTGGGTTTTTTGTAGTTGCTTCAATGCAATCAGGATGAAGTGCTTCTCCTACTCTACGTCTCACGTATTTTCTACCATCACTACCAAAGAACGATATTTTACTCTCATCGCTCCAGATTACTTGCTTCCATTGATTTTCTGACCATTTAATGTGTTCTTTTGCCCACTTAACTCGTTTTTCGCGTTGCTTTTGATTTAAATATGGTTTTTTCCTTGGAATACTAGCTTGTAGTCCAAATCCTGATAAGCTTCTTCTTATTGTTCTTGAACTTACTGCAATACCCGCTGCATTCACTTCACATCTAATGGCATCTGATGAAATTTTTCTATCTTGAAAGCATAGCCGTTTAATTTTTCTACCTGCAGTAGCAATTGGGCATTTTTTTCGGCCTGATTTGGCCTTATTTTCCACTGATTTCGTTTTTTCATAACGTAAACAGAACTTTCGTACACCAGAACAAGTCACTGAACCACCAACTTGTCTTGCAATTTCAGCATAAGAGAGGCCATTTTCTCTCAATATGACAATTAGGCTTCTTTTTGTAGATGTCCAATTAGTTCTTCTTGTTGATGACATTGTTTAAAATTAATTAAAAAAAGGGCTTTAAATATTTAAAAACAGTAATACTCTATTTAATTGTACTAGTATGCATCATTCCGCAAAATATTTCCACAACAATAACTCTTTTACCTTCCAAATAACCTAAACTATAGTTACAGACATTTGATTGGTCCTGAGAACAGTGTTTGTGATTGGCTAGTACGCTTTTATTACAAAACACGTCCTTATTCAAAACGATTTGTGTTTGTTTGTTGTACTAAAATGAGCATAACTTTTTTTGTAATACAGATATTGTAATACTGTTTTATTATTAAATTCTACATTAAATTACCTTCAATTTGATGTATAAACGTTTGTATTTAAGTGAAAATTAATATATTCTACAAGCACACAAATTTGAAAAACACGAAACTTTCAAAAAATGTCCAACTTTTGGCCACCACTGTACTACATAGGACGCTACATTTTAGTTTAGTTAGGAAACGCGTAGCACAGTTTAAAATTCTCCTTCTGGAGTTTCTGTCAATAAACGGAAATGTGTTCGCGAACTTTTGTGCTTCCCTGTATATGAAATACAGAATTTATACACACCAAGTAATAGACAAAATTGAGTTAAATTTAAAATCGCGTTCAGCAACTTAAAACGCACTTCCAGGAATTATTGTTAACAGACAGTAGAGAATTCTTTTGTGTGTCCCTGTAAATGGACGGTGACTGCTATACACACAATATTCTGTAGTAAGCCTCTTGTAATGCACATTAGTGATATATATCAATTACAATGTGTTTGAAATTGTGTAACATCATTAAAGTAAACCGCAAATGATTTGTCCCCATAGACAGTAATGTAACGGAATTCTTTTGAGTATCCCTAAAAAAACTATAAGAGCTGCACACTTCAGTTGAAATAGTGAACATGCTATAGATAACGACAATAACATATAAAAATTGCAAGGCAATCCGAGCATATTTACGGGAGTTAGAGCACGGACAAACGGCAGACGGCAGACGGCCATACGGCAGACAAATCGAAGTCATAAAAACATTTGAACTAGGTTGGAAAGTGTTAAAAATGGAAAATCATATATTTGGTTCTTTTAGTAAGAATCTGAGATTTAAGGGGAAATGTTTCGTTTCAGACAGTCGTAGTAAAATGCTTCAACTTCATGTATAAAAATGCACGTTTTTTTTTTTTTTTTTTTTTTTTTTTTAATAGTTCAGTTTCAATGATGGATTTTCACCATTTAAATTGTTTGAATGTTTTACTGCTTGGTTTATCCGTAGAAAATAAAAACCTATAATTTTGTGATGTGGAACTTTTATCTTAGTCTAGGCTAAAAATAAAAGTGTAAATTTAAACTTTTTAAAACAATCTATGTAATATGTTCCTTTTTTATTAATGAAATTGCCTATATTACACATATGTCATATTCATGGATGTATGCAATGCGTATTGGTATGTTTAGGGTTGATGATTTCATTTTTTAGGGTTCCGTTCATCTCACGAAACCCTATTACTCCCGCTTCGTTGTCTGTCCGTCACAGAGCCGGTTCTCAGAAACTATTTAACTTACAGGCATAAAATTTTGCTGATAGCTGAATACCTGTTAAGAAGCTCAAAATCACAAAATTTGAAAAAAAATCGTATTATTTTAATATATAGAGATAAAAAAACACCAAAAATCTAATACCCTTTTCCTATTAAATTTAAACATTTTTCGTTATAGCAGTAAAATGTAATTTTAAATTATTGCGCATGTTTAGTTTATTTAAATTATGTTTAATCTATTTAAAAAATAAGAAATGATATCTACAAAAACAAATTTTCAAAAGTAAAAAAAAATAAATAAATAAATAAATAAATAAAAATAAAAATAAAAAGTTGTGGCTAAAAAATGGTGTGATATCAAATTTCCAAGCTATTACATTACTTTTTTTTAACTTTTTTCCATTAAATAAGTTATCCTAATATCCTAATAATATTATAAATCTGATTGTGCGCAAATGTTAGGCTGAAGCCAGCGTCGAAATGGAGCCTTTAATGATCCTGTATTTTTGCATACAGATTGATTATAACCCTCATTTGAACATAGGCTGGTTTCTGTTTATTTTATTCAAATATTTTTCTTAATAATTCAAAATTTCGTTTTTTCATAGAGAGTAAATGGACATTTTTTTCGTATAATATTTTAACATGGTTAAATTTACTTTACCGTTGCTATTACTTTATCGTTGCCAAAACTAATTCAAATTCCGGAATAATAATTTTTAGTCAGCAATTTAGTTTCAATGGAAAAATGTTCACGTGAAAAATAAAAATTAAATAAAAAAAAAATAAAGAATTAAAAAGATGATTAAATAATATTATTAGAAATAAAACTTACTTTTTTTTTAGTTTTTGATAATAATACAAGGTTTCAATATGAGTAACCATAGGAAACAGGCGAATATGACGCCATACATCAAAAATAAAGCGGATATCTTTGATTGGTGAAATAAAATGATCTTGGGTTTTTTTTCTTCGCTTTTTTCTTTTGTATGGTAATAATTCTTGGCGTTTTACCGTCTGCGAAGGGCTAATATAACTATACCGTATTTTTTATTTAAATTTTAAAAAAGTAAAAAGAAGTTTCAAAAGAAAATGGTCAGCAAATGTCAATAATATGCTCCGCAAAATTATCCATATCGAAAATGATGTCATGGATAGCGAGAAATATTTATTTTCATTCTTAAAACTAAAAGAAATAACTCGATTACCTAAAAAAAAATTACGAATGTTAATAGTTCCATTTTTGTTGATAAAAACTAAAGATTTAATATTTTTTCGTTAAAGCAACATAATTTCCCCTATGCCAGTACTGAAATTAATTGCCTGGAAAAGAAAATTAACAAGAATTATATCATTTCTCTGCGGGAAAAAGAGGCGTCATATTTGAAATAAAACGGGAATTTTCCAATGTGTTTTAAAATGAGTGTGAATCAATTCCTTACATTTATAATACAAGGATCATTAAGTATAGAAAGTAGATGAGTTTCACGCCATATTTATAACGAAAAATTTAAATGTTTTTTTATCTATACTGATTATTAAGCATGAATATCCGTTATATACAGATGAGAATTTTCTGCTAAAAATCGCATCATAATTTTAAGAAAAGGAAAATGAACACGAATCTATGTTTGTATTTCGCAACTACTCCTCACTGTAAAAAATTGCTGCAGTAAAATTACTGCAGCAGAGATTCCAGGCAATGTCCATAAGAAAACCGGTTTTGTGACTAGATAAACGAGCTTTGTTATTAGATAAACGGTTTTTGCCCGTAAAAACATGAAGTTTACTGAAATGGACCGTTTACCTTGAAAAGGGGGCATTTCCCGTAAAGTTACGGCAGCAATTCACGGAGAATGCCCGTGAATTTACAATTTTCATTTACAGTGCCAGAATATCGAACGCAACGAGCTTTACTTTATACCGGTTATCATTGATCCGAGGATGTTACACAAACTGTCATAATTTAAAAAATTAAATTAGATGCCAAGATTTTATTTTCTTTTTTGTTAATTTTAACGAAGTTTCTCTAAAAACGGAAAGTAAATTACTCCATATTTGTGTATAAAAAAAGGAGAAATAAAATAGATCTGTATATTTTTTACACCATTTTCTCATTAAAACTGAAAAACAGAATTGATTTTCACTTTGAATAGATGGTGAAAACAAAATCTTGATTTCAGTAAATTATCCGAAAAATAAAAACATATTTTCACATATTCAAACTTTATGAATCAATTTATTCTGGAGAACAAAAATTGCCTGTCAACATACTGTCATTTAGAAAATAAGATTTGTTTCAGCTATACATTAAACCAAGGAGGCATAACTGAATTTAAAGAAAAAGCCTGTACTATTTCCAATTAATGTTTTTTTGAATGATGGCTGTTAAAACGTTTCACAAAGGCGTTAAAAGAAAAATTGTTTATCAGGTAAAATTGACATTTGTTTTTACCCAATTCGTCTATTTCCACGATTTTATTTGGCCCTCCTTTTTGCATTGGTTACAATTTCATTTTCGCGATTATTTGGCACAAAATTTCACTTTTTAAAGACTGAGTTATGTCAAGGTCCCTATAACAAAAAAATACCGTATTGTCGCCTATGAAATGTGATAAATAGTTAGTTAATTTTACTGTTTTTAATTATTGGGAGTGAAATATTTTCTTAATTAATGTATTTATTCTTCTTTTAATGTTGCGTGAACGAAGTCACGGGTAACAGCTAGTAATATTATAAATCTGATTGTGTGCAAATGTTAGGCTGACGCCAGCATCAAAATGGAGCATTTAATAATCCTGTATCTTTGCATATAGATTGATTATAACCCTCAAATAAACATAAACTGGTTTTTGTTTTTTTTATTCAACTATTTTTCTTAATAATTCAAAATTTCGTTATTTTCATAGAGAATAAAGGACATTTTTCCATATAATTTAACCATTTTACTTTACGTTGCTAGGGCTTTGATTGTTGCCAATAAATAAAAAAAAACGGAAAAATAATTTTTCCTCAACAATTAATTTTTAATTGAACGATTTTCACATGAAAACTGAAAAGTAAAAAGAATGCAAAAAAAGATGAATTTCTGTGATATTTGAAACAAAAATATAGAGTATTTGTTATTATACATGACGTATGAATATCGGTTACATTAAAAAGGTCTTTTTCTGTCAAAAACTGCGTTATAATTAGAAGGAAAAATGAACAATAATTATATTATTAAAAATAGATTTCGCTTGGACCATGGGACTATGAAAAGGATCCTCCTCGGCTTGGACAAATATGACGTCATAAATAAAACATGTATTTTCAAATATTCGTAATAATACAAGGAGCATGACTATCTATGTATAATAAAAGTAGATAGATAATGGACGTAATATTTAAGATAAAAAGCTGAAATATTTTTTATCGATACTGATGAATAATTAGCTTGAATACCAGTTACATACAAATGTGAGTTTTCCGCTAAAATTTACGTCCTGATTGCCAGAAAAAGAAAATTAACAAGAATTATGCCATTAAAAAGAGATTTCTCTGAGGAAAAAGTGACGTCATATTTGAAATAAAACGGGAATTTTAAAATGTGTTTTGCAAGGAGCATGAATCAATTCCTTACATTAATAATACAAGGATCAGTAAGTAACAAAGCCTAGAAGGTAGATGAGTTTCACGTCATATTTAAAACGAAAAATGTAAATGTTTTTTTTATCTATACCGATTATTAAGCATAAATATAAGTTACATACAGATGAGAGTTTTGTGCCAAAAACCACACCATGATTATTAGGAAAAGAAAAACAAATACGAATCTATTATACTAAAATCTGACCGCCTGTTTATATTTCGCAACTATTCCTTTCAGATTTACGAATGCAACGCGATTTACTTAACGCTGTATATCATGGATCCGAGGATGTCATAAACTCTCAGAATTTAAAAAAAAATGATTTAAATTCCAAGATATTATTATTATTATTATTATTATTATTATTATTATTATTATTATTATTATTATTATTATTATTATTATTATTATTATTATTATTTTGTAAATTTTAACGAAGTTTCTCTAAAAATGGCAACTAAATTATTTTAAAACTGAAAAAGAAGGATTTATTTTTAATTTGAATAGATAGTGAAAGAAAAAAAATCTTGATTACAGTAAAATTTTTGAAAAGTAAAAACGTATTTTCACACATTCAAACTTCATGAATCAATTTATTCTGGAGAACAAAAATCGTCTGTCAATGTATTTCCATTTAGAAAAAAAGATTTTGTTTTCAGTTATAGATTAAATCAAGGACGCAAATTTAAGCTCCTTGCATTTAGGTCTACAATTATTACTCCCTATTCACAAGAATTGAATTTAATGAAAAAGAATGTACTATTTCCATTATCTTTGCAGGATGGCTATTAAAACGTTTCACAAAGGCGTTAAAACTAAAATGGTTTACCAGGTAAACTTGACATATTTCGCCGATTTGCATGATTTTATTTGGGCAGTCTTTCTTCATTGATTGCAGTTTCCTTTTCGGGATTATTTGTCACACAATTTCACTTTTTTAAAACTTAGTTATGTGCAGGCCTCTATAACATAGAAATACTGTATTGTCTCCTATGGAATGTGATAAAGAGTTAGTTAATTATTTACGTTTCTAAACTATCGGGAATGAAATATTTTGCTTAATTAATGTATTTATTCTTCTTTTAATGATACGTGAACGAAGTCACGGGTAACAGCTAGTCATATATATAAGTCGAGTGCCTACGAATATGTTAATAGAAATCGTTTTCTCCTCTACTAAATACATCCTAACGAGTTTCTGAAAATTCATTTTTTTTTTTTCAAATTATGCATGGTGGGCTTGGCGGCCATTTTTCCATATTTCTAAGCACCCAAATTTCTAAAGTAAAAGCGTAATATGTTTTCAATGTAATATGTTTATAACAATTTCGAACTTCAGATTTTAACTACGGGCAGATAAATTAGATAAGACTGATATTTTGAGAAATTGATTTTTACTAGTTTGAAATTATTAAATACTCTAAAAAATAAATCATAAGATGAATCTTTAAGATAAGTCATCATTATCTTAAGACAAAATTTTCAGAGCATACAAGTCTATAAATGGAACGCTTAAAATATTTGCTTAAATAACAATTTTGAACTTCGGATTTTAACTACGGATTTGGGTGCTTAGAATTTTGTGAATAATATGCAAAGATGACCGCCAAGCCCATCATGCATAATTTGAAAAAAAAATGAATTTTCAGAAACTGGTTAGGATGTATTTAGTACAGGAGAAAACATTTTCTATTAACATATACGTAGGCACTTGACTTATATATATGATAACTTATTTAATGGAAAAAAGTTAAATAAGTTATATAATAGCTTGGAAATTTGATATGACACCATTTTTTAGCCACAACTTTTTTTTTTTTTTTTTTTTTTTTTTTTTTTTTTTTTAAACTTTTGAAAAGTTGTTTTTGTAGATAACTTCTTTCTCTAAGTCTAAACTTATTTCGATAAATACTGTAATGATTTTCAGTATTGCTTTTCCTCAAAACGCTGAAGTCGTTAAAATTACTTAGCACGTTTAAAGCGGAGTTATCATCAATATACTAATTAAACTTTGAATGAATGAAAATGAATTTTTGTACATATATTCGCTGTTTTCATTCTTAGAGCTGCTTTGAATAGTGAAATGACAAACAGTAATATTCGTTAATTTGAGAAACAAATTTATCATTTTATGCGCTTGATACAAAATTTTCTTCCACCTGTTACTACGATTTCAGAAAAAGTGTAATCCAATTTTGAGGCAATGTAATCAGGAATATTTAATTTAGAATATTTCCATTTTATGAATGAAAGAATTTGTTGCTGCGATACTCTAATCCAATATAGTTGTGAAAGGCTTTAACTCTTTGTTCTACTTCAATGGATTTTGAAAACTTAATTTTAAATAATTTAGGTTTAAACTGCATGAATTGATTCCAGGTACATTGAAATATAATCTTTCATAATTGATATGAGCAATTATTCTTTTCTAGAGTAGATTTTAATTGATAATTTAAAGAAATCATTTCATTGCATTTAATTTATGTACATTTGAATTAGATCATAACGCAAGATTTTCATAAATTTCACTGCCATATATCTTAATGAAATAATTAGATTATGGCATAGTTAAAAAAATATATCCAATGCTATTCAATCACGATTAGTTGAAGTGTGATTTATTAAACGTAAAAGTGGTCCCAAATTTTACTTTTCTTTTGTTTTAAAATAGTATTACGCTTTCGTTTCATGAAATATATATTTGTACATATATTTGTTTTCAAAAATAAATTATAAAAAGAAAAAAAATAGCCATGTTTAAAATTTGATATACGTTCTGAAAATGTTTCTCATTTTACAAACTTTATTTCATATTTGAGAATAGAAAATAATTATTAATTTATCTTCAATATTAGCATATATAGATAATAAAAAATATATAACAATGCTAATAGAGAAAATTAACTTTATATAAATAATTGTTATTATGAGTATCATGCAGTAAAAAATATCTCCCACACACTCTATAAAAGGATATTTAAAGAATCTGTAAAGGGAACACTATACAAGGTGTTATGACTTTATATTTGATTTAAAAAAAATACATATATCAATTTACATATCGCAAATCTGAAAAAAAAACATTTTTACATATGTGCATTTAAATCCTGGAAGAAGGCGAGACAACAACAGGTTGTATTATAATCTGACGGATTATCCTATAAATAAAATTACGAGTATACACGACAACCATCATAAAAAAGTTGTATCCTTCGGACTAATTGTCGTATTTAAATGCACTTTGCGCATTTCATTATACAAAATTAAGATGTTTTCGTATAAAAAAAAATAAATGTGATTTTACTAAACATTTTTGTGTCACAACCTTAAATTTTATTTTATTTTTATTATTATAGTGAGAACTAGAAACAAAATCTAGCAGGGTGTAGATTCTATATATTTATTTATTTAAAATAATAAGTATTTTAAATTAATGTGCAATAATGCTTAAAGTGATAAAAAAAAACATAACAGAGAATATTTTAAAATACATTTTTCTTTAATGTGGATAACATATGTTTCATGCACAACTATCGGTGACATCTTCAGATCTTAATAATAAATACAAAATTCTCGAATATTTGAAAATAGTAAAACATCTACCACGAGATCGCATGTCAAAAGTTAGTAGGTGCTTAATTTGGCCAAAACTGGGAAACGTGAAAGAATTATTATTTATTTTTATTTTTATTGCTTTTCCATTTATCGATCATCGCGTGCCAAATTTTAGCAAATTCAAAGGAAACGGTTTCGTTACAAATGCAATCTTTTCGCAAATATATTTCTATATTTCTATATTTTCTATATTTACGGATAATGGATGGGAAATAAGCTCTTGATTGAAAAAAATATTTTACTATTATTGAAATCTATCTGCAACTGCTCCTTACTATATTGTCTAGCTAGACAATATAGTAAGGAAGATGTCACCGATAGTTGTGCATGAAACATATGTTATTCCCATTAAAGAAAAAGGTATTTTAAAATATTCCGTGTTAAGTTTTTTTTTATCACTTTAAGCATTATTGGACATTAATTTAAAGTTAACAAGTGATTGGATTACATTATTTATAATAAGTATTCTTAAATACTTGTGTTGTATTTGGTACTTTTCTGCGTCTGCACATAACGAACGGTACATAGTGCACGCGCCTTCTGATAATAAGTGTGTACTGCAGCTTTTCAATTTTGCATCTTCCTATCAACAGCTACTCCGTAATTATAATAAGAATACCAATAATAATGACAATGCTATGAAAATTGAAAACAAAAATGAATGAGTTATTTATATATTTAAAACGCTAAGCGATTTCTTTCGACAATCCGTGAGAACAAACTACTGCATCAAATTACACCATTCTTTTTTTAAATGAAAGATATTTGGATACAGAATTGTTATCGTGCATTCGTTTGTTGGAAAATTTCATTAATTAGCCGTAATTTTCAATTAAACATTTACTTCTGCTTATGACGTCATAAAGTCGACAACTCCCATTTTTGCCAGGCATAGCGTTTATTTTCTGAACTCTGTGGTTTGCAAATCTTTTGACATTAGCTAATATCAACTAGGTAATCTATATATTTAAAACGCTAAGCGATTTCTTTCGACAATCCGTGAGAACAAACTACTGCATCAAATTACACCATTCTTTTTTTAAATGAAAGATATTTGGATACAGATTTGTTATCGTGCATTCGTTTGTTGGAAAATTTTATTAATTAGCCGTAATTTTCAATTAAACTTTTACTTCTGCTTATGACGTCATAAAGTCGACAGCTCCTATTTTTGACAGGCATAGCGTTTATTTTCTGAACTCTGTGGTTTGCCAATCTTTTGACATTAGCTAATATCAACTAGGTAATATTAAATTTATTATGGGAGGAGATGTGTGCTTCATTTACTATGTTCTTTTATTGACTGAATATGAGATGAACGTAGGTATATACTATTTGTATGATACTTCATAGGTCCAGGAAATTTTCTTTCTTGCCGTGGGGAATATGGCAGTAATGTCAAACTGATTTGCATTTTGTTTACGGATTGTTTGTTTGGAGTTTGCATCGGAAATAGTACTGTAATTCACTGGGGGGAAAAACTTTTAAAATAAAATATTTGAAAGACTGTTTCATAAGCACCCCTTCTTACGTAATAAAAAGCTTATTTTACTAATATTGTTATTTTAATTTTTTTCCGTCAAGTTTTGACGGGTTCCATCTAGTAACATATTAAAATGCTTCAATCCTTAAAATCTCGGTAGAAGACAATCATATATTTAGAAATCCTCGTAATATTATAAATGTGAAAATGTGTGTGAATGTTTGTTTGGCTGAAGTTAGCATCAAAGCGAATGATTTCTTGCGTTTGTACACTGTAAAAAAAAATTGCAGTAAAGTATGCAATCATTCGATTACATAACAGTAATTTAACAGTGTTCTGATCATAATATGGGCAATATTATGGTCAGAATAGCGTTAAATTACAATTATGTAACCGTGTTTTATAAAAACGGTCAAATGACAGGATACTTTCCTGCAAATTGTTTACACTGTATCTTTGCATGCTTGTAGATTATGACCCCAAAAAAATTTTGTTATTTTTTTGTTATTGTATTAAAATATTCTTTTAAATAATTAAAAATGTCATTATTTTCATAGAGAATTAAGGGATATTTTTCATATAAAATTTTAATATTTTACTTGAAATTTGGCAGACCTATGAAAACCATGATTTTTCAATAGAAATTAATTTTTAATTGAAAGATTTCCACGTAAAAAATGAAAATGAAATAAAAACTGTCAATAATTAAAAAAACAGATAAACCATACTTAACATTAAAATCGAAATATATTTTACCGATACTGATTGTTGAACATGAATATCAGTTACATATAGAGGAGAATATTCTGTCAAAAATCGTATCATGATTATCAGGAAAATAAAATGAACAACAATCATCTCTCTATTCTAAACAACACTGCTGATGTCCTAATTGAATTAATGTTGATCTTTTCAATTCCTCTGTTTAACATGCAAAAATTATTGCATATAAAATCTTGAACACTGTAGTTTTATAGGAAATTCTGTGATAAAGACTTTGAAGCCAACAGTTTTTAAACCAAAGAATTACTTTAAACTCTATTTAATGTTTAAATCAGGCATAAATTTTATATGATCAATAACTATGCATAGCAATTTCACTACCTTTTGTAGCCATGTACATGACTAGATTGTGGTGCGTAATGTCCAATCACTTTTAAAAGTTATCTAATGTTTTCAACTTTTTTTTCCAATTTTTTAATCAAAATGTAATTATCTGAATAGAAATTTAATTCATAGTTTTAAAGCAGCCGTTTTTAATCTGCTGTTGCCAGATTTAAAAAGACCAATTATTACTATTTCCAAAAACTTTCCAACTGAAACTCATATTTACGCGTGAATATTAAAAAGAAGGGAAACTTTAAAATGATTAACTTTATATGTGCGAAAAGCACACAGTGGTGAATATTACGTCATATTTAAAACGATATATTTAAACGATTTTTATAGCGTCTAAAAGAAATTTTTCTTCTAGCCGTTATAAAAGTCTGTCAGATAGCGAAATTTTTTACTTAGAAATTTTATAGAAAATTATTTTCAAGTCTGTAATTGACCGTACTTATTCAATCACCAAAAAGAGCCGACAGCTGCCTGGGCATCTGTGGATGCGGCTTTGGGAATCGAAAAATTCACCAATCAAAGGGAACGGAATGGAAACACAATTACAGAAGATTTTATAGATTTTAGCATCAAAGTGCGTTTATAATTAATCAGACCTTGCTACTAATTTTTTTTTAAACTACTGCTCTGGGAAATCAATTGCCAACTATAGAAATCTGTCACTAGTTTCATTAATTTTTGTAACGAACGAATGTTCCTTGTTGAGAAATATATATATATATTTAAAAAAAAATAATGCTTGAAGGTTTTTAAAAAAGCCGTTAAATATAGCTGCAATTCTCAAAGAAATTCCATTCAAAAGTACTATTTTCTTTGTATTCGATGATGCAAATATTTTAATAATGCGATATTTATAAATTACGTATGAGCGAAAAGAAAAAGCAAAACTGTTTTTGGCCAAAAGGCGTTCAAAAATAGCCTGAACATTTCTCACAGAACAGTCCACTGTGAAGGAAATATGACTTTGTCGTCAATAATAATAATATGTAACTAAAGAAAATATGCTGTTAACATATTACAAATATAATAATTGTGTATTTTAAATTTCAATTATTAGTATATTTCTATCACTTTGTTACTGTTACTTGTAAGTCTGAGTTTCTTATATGTAACATATTAAACAATATTAATACTAATAATTCTTATTAGGAATAACAATTCTTCATTTTTTTCATCTCTCATGATACGTATCATTAAAGATAACTTTCCATCATCGTCTCATTAACATGATACATGTATCGGTAAATGCTGTTTAGTATAGGAGAACCTAGGTTGTTCTGTTCCCCACATGTGGAGAAAATTGGTTCACGAACAGGGCATTTTAGCAAAATTTTACCCAGAAAAAATTAGATTTTCAACGGGTAACGGTGTGATGGAAACAATAACGGAATTGTTATTATTTTTTGTCGCTGTTGTGTTCATGTTTTCGCACACAAAGGAGCAATAACGATTGCAGCTTCACTGAAACTCGTAGATTTCGAGAGTTCTTTACAGTAAGGTTGCTGATTGCAATCATATTCCTTTTTCAATTCTTTCTGTTTTGGGGGAATTTGCATAGTTGCAAAGCGCACGTACATGTGACACAGTGATCCAGCTGCTAAGAAAGATTTAGTGGTCTAATGATTTAAACAAAGAACCGTGTTCCCCTCATTTTCTCCGCAAACTCATGCCATGCAAAGGCTCATATAAAGTATGATTATAACTTTTTGTTATTTTTCAATTGCTTTTTGGAAATTTTTTATTTGCATAGTTTTAAATTTTCATAGTACAATGTAATGTGCGGTATTGTAAAGTTTTTATATATTTTACCACACTGCACAGTGCTGTGTATCGTTTCAAAAAATTAAATGCAAGGATATACGGGAAGTAACGTGTGTGGAGGAAACTATCACTTGTATTTCCATTTTTTTCGTATGTGTGTGGGGGGTGGGGGCGTGATAACTGGTTTTCGAGCATTCCAAGGTCTGAAATATATATTTTTTGAAAGTTTTGTGTTGGAGAAGAGAGATTTAGAAGTATAACAAAAGAAAGATGTGACCTGAATTAATTGATTAATTATTTCAAAACAGCATAACGAAATCTCGAAACTGAAATCTTTCATATATTTTTATAATATAAAAATTTTCTTGTTTCAGTTTCTTGTCCATCTCTGATGTCAGGCCGTGCGGTAGAGCAGAGACAAATAACAAGTCTATTTTTAAAACCAAAAACGGTTTATTAAAACAAAACGGTAGGGAAGTTGAGCGAGCTCCACTTGATTTTCCTAAAAATTAATAAAACGAAAGGCTTTTGCTAACAACTCGTAGCTGTATAGAAATTAAAACTATATGATAATTAAACTTAAACTATTCAGAAGCAAATTCACGATCCAATAATTTTATATTTCAAATTAAATAAGCACTGATGCAGGCTCAAATCAGCTTTACAACAGCATAGAACTTCACTATAAAAATGCTAAGGCCAGATATTAATCTTGAGACTCGATGCGACGTCTCAAGGCTAAATCTAAATCTATCTAAGTCTCAATATTAAATCTCCCAAGCTAAGTCTGCTCTAGCTCCCCTGAGCTCTGTTCTGAAATGAAAATTCGCTGCTTATATACTTCACAGTATCGATCGACCAGCTCCAAAAAATTTGCATAACTGAAAGAAAACGGCGACTCACATATTCCGAGATTCAGACATCCCTCGAAAGTTAGAGAAAAAGAGCATTGCTAAATCTTTTACGCACATGGCCAGTTATTGGACAAAAAATTACGATCTCATTCAAACATCGCCTATTCACGTGACGAGAGTAGTCGATCCCTTACAAAGTTAATATTTATTTGAGATTTTGACACGCTGTATTTTCAAAATAGTTAATATGGGTTAGGAAATAGTTACATTAACCTTAATTTACTTTTCCCCAGATTTATCGTGATGCAAACACCGGTTATTTTCTTTTAACCTATTTAATACTAGCTGTTTATAAAATCAAACATTTTACGTAAAGTTGAATTATTCGATACATGTTTGATCTAAGCCGTTTTGTCTATGGAAGATATTTGAGGTGTTTCCTGTTGTAAACTTATTTGTGTTTGAATTCTTGTGTTCCTTAAATATATAAATGACATTAAAATGAAAAATACTTTAATCCTGTGCTACATCTAAAAATTTCTGGCGTATCAGTTTTTATATTTAATAATAAAATATTTCAGCATTCATTATAAAGATGCAATCATACGAAATGCGTTCTGGTACTTATCAAGGCAGTAACATGCACTTTATTGAATTAAATGATAAGAGAATACGTCATACTTGATTGATGAAGTAAAACGCATTATGTTAATTGATAAAGTCTGAACTTGGTGAGATAAAATATGAGAATAGGTATAAAATTAGTAACGTATAATTTAGAGAAATATATTTTACTGTAATATTTTAGGAATAAATACGATGTTTGCAATAAGAATTTTTTTTAAAATACGTGATCATTATTTTTTAAAGTATGATTTTTATTCTGTGTAGGTATTAAATCATGCTATGCAGTGATGCTTACTATTTTTGTGAAATGTATTCTCACACAACTATTTGTCAAAAGTAATATGTTTCATATTTAATGACAGGAATTTTGCGATTAAATAAGGTCAACATTTTTTACCAGAAAAATTAAACTTGTAGCTCTGTGGGCCGCGGACCATTTTGAGGTAACGGTGGTTCAGTTTAACGTTAGATTAAAACAAAATTCATTTTTAATCACTTTTTTACGATATGGGAACAGGAAAAAATATGCGTCGTGTTTCGAAACACGCATCTGCCAGGCCATTGGAAGTACGGAACAATTAAAAACATATTAATTAAGGCTATTATCACTTTCCCAGGCAATGCCGGTCGGCTCAGATAGTTAATACTAACAATCAAAATGAACATTGATTTTTTAAAATGGACTTTTAATGGCATTATAGTTTAGATTTGAATTATCCCACTACGTTTAAATAGCCAATTTTTATAAAATAACACAGCATTATTTTTTAGTTTTATTCGAAAAACTGTACAATTTGCTATTCAATATGGTTTTTACTTTCTTTGTATGACCTTTGGAAGTATATATATATATATATACTTGTTTTAGCTTTCAAACCTGAAGTGTGTATTTATATTGTTTGTGGAAAGTTGTATTTTCTAATAATGAGATTAATAGAAGGTACATCATATAAATATGAGCAATTATTATGATCTTGGGTTGAATATTTCCAATAAATTTTCGGAAATAATTCTTAAAAGTGAAGCATAATTTTCTTGAACAATCATTTATGAAAACTATGTGATTTTCAAAATTCATCGTTATATTTATATAAGAGTGATCGCATACAATTTATGCGGTGTTGTTAGTGTAATGAATTTACAGTATGAATATCTGAGAATTTCTTGAAAGTTTACATCTACGAGGGCAATTCGGAAAGAAACCTCCGTTTATGAATTAAAAAAAACTAATGAAAGGATACGTTTTTCATTACTCACGTTTGAAAGGCACATTCTTCAGCTACTTCTCAGCGTAATCGAAGTATTATTTAAAACAATTATCATCGCTGTAAATCAGCTTTGAAATTCCATTGTCACAGACTTCTGCTGCCGGCCTATTCAACAGGGCTGTTCGTTCTATTCTATCCACACCACTATTTTTTTTTTAATTTGTAATAAAAGGACATTTCGAAAATTAACTTCCGTCGAGGGGTGGCACTATTAGTAGTGGGCGGAGCGCAACCATTGCTAAATCAAACAATCTGTAATTCCGTAAAATTTCAGCAATCTTAGGGAGAGTGTCGAACTACCGCGCGTTTCCTCGTTATAACGTCACAAAATGTGCGCTGCTATTGAAAATCCTGCCAAATGCGAGGTACGAGGAGTAATAAAATTTCTTTGGGCGAAAAAACTGTCAGCAGCGGACATTCATTGTGAACTGTGTGCCATATATGGCCCAAACATTATGAGTGAAGGTGTAGTGCGTCAATGGGTCAGGTTTTTCAAAGGAGGAAGAACAAGCATCCATGATGAATCAAGGAGTGGGAGGCCGTCTGTAGTGAGTGATAATCTCGTCGAACAAATTGAAGACAAAATTCGTCAGAACCGTCGATTCACAATCTCGGAACTTTTCCAAGAATTTCCGAACATTTCTCGGACTGTTTTGTACGAAATTGGTCACCGAAAAATTAGGCTATCGGAAGTTCTGTGCTCGATGGGTACCAAAGATTTTCACGGAGACCCACAAAATTATTCGAATGGGCGCTGCCTTAGACTTTCTTTCCCGGTACAACACGGAAGGGGCGAAGTTTTTGAATAGAATAGTGACTGGCGACGAGACTTGGATTGCCTATGTAAATGCTGAAACAAAGCAACAGTCAATGGCATGGGGTCATACCGGTTCTCCAAACCGGCTGAGGAAAGCCCGTCAAACTTTGACATCGAGGAAGATTATGTTAACCGTGTTTTGGCATGCTCATGGTATCTTGCTGGTCGAATTCATGAAACGTGGTAAGACAATAAATTCTGAAGTTTACTATAACACTTTGAAGAAACTGAAAAGAGCCATCCAGAACAAACGTCGCGGCCTGCTGACATCTGGAATTCTGTTTTTGCACAATAATGCTCGCCCTCACAGTGCTCAGAGAACACAAAATGTTTTGCGCCAATTCGAATGGGACGTGTTTATTCATCCCCCTACAGCCCCGACTTGGCTCCTTCTGATTTTTATCTGTTCAAGGAAATGAAGAAGTGGCTTGGAGCACAGCACTTCGCTGACGATGTGGATCTTCAAACCGCTGTGACAAGTTGGCTGAATTTGCAGACAGCTGAGTTTTATTCAGAAGGGATAGGTAAGTTGGTAAAACGGTATGAAAAGTGCTTGAATGTACATGGTGACTATGTTGAAAAATAGCAGACAGCTGTACCTTTGAGATGTAAATAAAAAAATTGTTGAAAGTAGGCGTGTTTTTCATTTATACAACAAAACGAAAATTAGTTTCCGAATTGCTCTCGTAATATTTTACTTGGCCCACTATTTTTAAAAACATTTTTGTTGTACATTTATCAGCAAATTATATACAAAAATATGTTAAAATTCTTTGGATTGAAAGAGTGGTGCGAGTTGAATTTACAAATAATCGCAGTTGAATAGGCCGGCGGCAGAAGTCTGTGACGATGGAATTTCAAAGCTTTTTTACCGTTATGATTATTGTTTTAATTAATACGGCAATTATGTTGAGAAGTAGCGGAAGGACGTGTCTTTCATACGTAAGTAATAAAACATGTTTCCTTTCATTAGTTTTTTTTTAATTCATAAACGGAGGTTACTTTCCGAATTGCCCTCGTATTTTTATAAGTTAAGTAGTTGACAGACCCGACAATGCCCGTGCTCAGATACCTATACATACTTAAAACCGTTATTCATTTCATGTTCGTTTCGCAGAAAAGTATTTAGCGTTGTGGGCTGCGCTGTCTTTAGCAGCGTGCAATCTAAAATTTGCATGATATTATATTTTTAAATGAAAATCTATCCAAACAAACATATAGTTTGGGGCTCAACTATTTTCAGAAGCTTTTTACTTTGTGTGAAAATGAAAGATATCACGATCAGATGAGGATGATAGAAATGGCTATCATCCTCATCCAAATATCACTGCACTAGACGCTGCATATTTCCGAGTAGAATTGACAGTTAAGGTGTTTTTACTGGGCAAAATGTCACGATATATTTTATACCTTACACAAAACAAGGTAACTATTTTCTAAATTGCTCTCTAGTAGCTATATTTTTTAGCTGATACGCACAGCGATGCTCAGGACCATAAAATAAATAACAAAAAATCGAAAAAACCCTATAAATCTCAATACAAAAATACAATCGCGAAAAATTTAAAAATCGCTCCAAAATTCAGAATATACTTTATTTAAAAAAGAACAAAATTTATTATGTTAGTTTAAAAGATAGAAGTCGGATTCCTTCTTTCAATGAGAAAAAATCACAGCAAAAATCGAAAAATGCTAAAAGTTACCTAAAAAATCACTCAGATTTAAAATATTGCAATGAACAAAATTTATTATATTGCATTAAAATATTAAAATAGGATATCTTTTACGAATGTCAGAAATTGATCGCAAACACGAAAAAACTCTAAAAAAATAAAATAAAAAAATAGTCACGAAAACATTATAAATCACTGAACGAATTCAAAATAAATTTTGAAAAAAGAGGTCAAAATTTACTTTTTTGGGCTAAAAGATTAAAAACGGATTCATTTTACTAATGTGGAAAATCGTCGAGAAACGCAAAAAGAAAAAATAACCGCTAAACTTTACATAAGAAATGGGTAAAAATTCAAAATCTAAGAAGGAAAAATTTTATTATATTAAGCTCAAAGTTTGAAACAGAATTCTTCTTATATGAATATCCAAAAATCTATGCGAAACTTGAGAAAAAAGTAAAAGGAGTGTTGGAAATCGCATTAAAATCGCTAAAAATTCAAAACTCGCGATCAAATTGTCAAAACATCACAGCGGAACACGAAAAAATGCTAAAAATTGCAATTAAAATTAATCGAAACTAATAAATCCAACAGGACACATACATACAGTTTGCTATATTAGGCTAAATGTTTGATACCAAATTTCTTTTAACAGTGTCAAAAATTTGCTACAAAACTGAAAACACTCTAAACAACACATAAAAAAGTCGCGAAAAATGTAAAAATTGCTGGAAGAATACCAAATAAAATTTATTTAAAAGAAGACAAAATTAACTATATAGTGCTAAAAGTTTCAAACAGGATTAATTTTACTAATGTGAATAAAAGCAAAATGCAAAAGAAGCTAAAAATCGCCCAAAATATTAAATTAAAAAAAATCAATCAAAAAGTCCAAAATCAGAATTCGAGATGCATAACTACAGATACTTTTATACCAAATCTTGTAGTTCTGCCTGCAACAATCTCATCAGAACACACGCACACACATACAGGCACACACAAATACTTCTTTCCTTATTATTATACGTATTAAGCTATGTTCGTATTGTCATGAGGCACACTATTTTGTTTAAAACAAAAATAATAGGAATTGTTTTTTTAATTCCCCTAACTATTTTTAATCAACTTGTAAACATTATAGCTAGAAAAACAAAGTATTTTTATTACAATCGAGTTATGTTTTGTTATTTTATATTTCAACTATTTAATAAATCCAATTGAACAAGTGTCATTTCATCCATCATATTTTTTTTCACTTAAAAAATCATTATGTTCAAATTAATAGCTTGTTTAGTATGCGCACCAAAGTGTCTGTTATCAATAACCGTATTATAGTATATTCCCATTTCCTGAAATGCAGCTTATTTCAGTGTAAGTGTATGTTGTGATCTGTTTTGCATTTTCAGAACGGGGAGTTTTGAGCTCATTATCCTGCCTAATATTCCTTTGTAAATTGAATATTGGAATTATCTAAAACGATGGAATACACAAAAGCATTTTCATGTGTTTCTACAGAAATCATTTATTTAAAGCAATTGTTTAAAATATTTAATCGTTCTATTTAATCCCATATATGATTTGGGGATTTAGTAAGTTATTCTATTCTATATGTAGGAAATAAGTCAGATTTATTTTTAAATTTTCTTCATGAATCCAAAACTTAAATTATAGCGAATCGCCTAATAAGTCAGTATGACTAGAAATATTATGATATTGAAATTCTACGAAGTGTACTCTATATTAACACATAGTACTTGATTTTGGATATACATAAAAGTTCATTTATATGATTTTTAAAAGAAGTAATATATATATTCTTTAATATGATAAATAATAACATAAACAATAATGTAAATATTTGAACTTTAACAATTTCTCTATAAATGGCAGCAGAATTAATTGAAATAAGAGATCAGGAATTGCAGAGAAAAAAATATTTTTACTAAATAAATGTTTTTCCTGAAAATTAAGTTGAAAACTCAATAAGTATACCCCTTATCAAATGTTTAGAAATAAATAGACACAAATCTCCAGCAACGCAAGTGGTATCTTGAACAACTTTTAAATTCGTTAATAAAAGATTTCTAATTTTGTTCCAGAAATTACATGTTTTGACAAACATTTTTACTGTGTGACATACTCAGTATGAGAAAACAGTAAACCAAATAATTTATAGTAAATTCTAATACAGATTCCTTGCTTTTAATATTATTTATATTATTTTTATATACGTTTCCTAAATTATTTCTTTATAATAATATTTGTGTAATTTCTTTCGCATATATCCTTTAGTAACTTTACCTTATATTTTTAGATTTCCACTCAGAAAGAATTATCACTAAGTTATGTCTCTTAAAAGTTCTGCCTTTTTGCTCAGAAAAATTAAAACTTTTATTTTTTGCGGAAATGTATTAAAAGATTTACGGTTGATGTATATGGAAGATTTTATTCCATAATTTTATAAAAGATAACTGTATTGTCGGTGAGAATATCTGTGGGCAATATTGAAGGAGGCATTCAATTTATCATGTACTAAATGTTCTTAATAATGAGATAGATTTTCTGATGATCATTAAATTTTAATGCCGCATTTCATAGTAAGAATATAGTAAGATTTTTCTTAACACAAATAGATAAATAACTCATAATAGTAATTCATAGAAAATAGGGAAGAGTCACACACAGTGAGACAGTGTACTAAGTGAAATGGAGACAATTTTAAAATAAAATTTGTGTTTATTTCGTTGGATGTTAGGCCTATTTCGTCGAATCCATTTCAGGTGTGGATGCTTATTTATCTGGACTAACGTCCACATAATAATAATAATAATAATAATAATAACAATGTTTTTTTGCGGAAAGTCAATGTTTTAATTATATTACACACTATATAAATTCATATTAAAATCATTAAAATTTCAGACATTACATTACACTTACATAAAACAGTAAAAACATATTAAAATTTGACGTTTCGGATTTACATGAAAATCCCTCATCAACAAACATTTTTCTTAACGTAAGTCACAGTTCAAAAATATCAACACATAGAAAATGCAGCGTATCAAAATGTCGAGGACAAAGTTACAGCTATAATAACACGGAGTATTCATTCGGGATTGCACCTGCTTCATTAAGAGGTAAATGTGTAATTTTCGTATACCATGCTTCTAAGAAAGTACGAATTCTGTAGTCGCTGCACCTCCATCTGATTACAAAAGATTTAGAAAATCTGGAAAATGGTCAGCTTTTTTTGCATGATCCCCTATTTTGGAATTTAAATTCAAATTACGTAAGTGTAATGTAATGTCTGTAATTTTAATGATTTTAATATAAATATAAATATGTTCAGACGTAATATTTTTGTTTACTTCAAATCTATATAAATTCATTTGAATTGTATGTGTTTATGTTCATCTTACTATTTTTACCTCAATGAAACTGATTGATATCGATTTCATACGAGTTTAAAAGTTTCAATTTGAATGAAAAGGTCTCCATGCCAGGTGTCGAACCAGTTACCTTTCGCTTACTTTTCAACTGCTATTGTTGGACCAAAAACGGCTAGAATACCTACACGTGGAGTATAGTGGATAAAACTGAAAGTGTAACGACTTTACCTGGCTGCGCGTTGTGAGTACAGCTCATTCAAAGGTAATAAATACCTCGGATCGAACTCTTATTACCATCTGCATGATTACTTTGTGAAAAGAAATAGAATAAAAATACAGGACAATTGAACGAAGAAAAATATACATGGCTATGCAATAATATTTATTTTAATTAATGAATTTCTTGAGTCATATACATGTTACCAAATTTATTTTATTGTTTTATTGGAAAATTATATCATTTGGTATTTTGTTATTTTACTTTTATAGATATGTAAAATCAAATTTTACAAAAAAACTAACAGGGACATTTATTAGCTCTTTTTTTTTTTTTGCCAAAGAAAAATAATTGAAATTTGCGCAAAAGTTTCCTCCTCTCGAATAAGTTTACTTTTATTTTTTAAATTATTTTAGTACGCCAATGATAATAAAAAATATACATATATTATAAGCCCCTCAAGATATAGAATTATATAAAATGAAGCTCACCCATCCGATCATTCCCAGTCATTCTTGCATTATAAACTCAAGGTTCTCACTGGTAAAGCCACAAGACTTTCACCGTAAAAGTTCAGGGTATTGAGTGATAACTGATCAGTTGATAGAATTCTTTATGGCATCTCCTTTGACAGGAATCAAATGCTTTCTGGTACTCGCTAGGGCGTTGAGCAATCACTGCACCTCTAAAAGAATTCTTTAACATGGCATCTCCAACGGCAGCAATTAAAGGATTTCTGGCACGCACTGGAGCGTTGAGAATCACTGCAACGCTGATAGAATTCTTTAGTATAGCATCTTTAATGGCAGGGCAATTGAAGGGTTTTTAGCACGCGCTGTGTCGTTTGGAAAAATAGGTCCCATTTTCTTCACGTCCTCATCTCCGGATGTCCAGAGGGGGTGTGTAGGGGGGGGGGGGGCTACCGTATATATTTTTTCAAATTTCTGATTCAGGCCTCCCTTTTTTTTTTAAATTTCATCTTCAGAGACTCGTACATAATTAATTCTCGTTTCAGAAAAAATCTTTTTTTTTTCTGAAAAAAAAGACACATTTTTTTACTTTAAGATTCTATGGGCTATTCGGCCAATATCATTGGAGGGGGCGTTGCCGCTCTTCTAAATGATTGGCTTACCGTCTCGTTCCCACAGCATAGAATTATTGGAGGTGTTTCCACCTCCTCTTACAGTGATTGACATCATTCATGCCCTCGATTCAATATAATAAATATTTTTTATTGATTGGCGTATATCTCCGCTGACTGTTTTACGAGCGTGTATAAACGTGCATTCATTCTTTATATCATGAATGACGTATTTCTAAAGTATTTTATTGCGTCTGGTTATTGGTGAGATCGTGCCAACAACTCTTTACTCAAATACAATTTAATTAAAATAAAATAATTCATTAATTATTTTATATATACAAAAACTAACTGTCTATTCGGAATCTATGCGTTTTATGGAATAATTTGAAATCTGATTTCATATTTTTTTTTGTTTAAAACTGCTCTTTTTATATACATATTTAATTAAATTTTCAATTTTCTAAAATAAATATAAATAAGCATTTGTGTTGACTTCAACGCAACAGCTGAGCTACCTGGAAAACTACTAAGGGATACAATTCACAAACATTTTGGCAATAACATCTCGTCTGTCATCCGAGAGAAAAAAAAGACACAAGAATAAATCACAGGCAAAATAACTCCATTGAACTATTGATACGTCTATTCACACATGACAGACCAAATAATATTGCCCAAAGATTGCCTAAGTGAATTGTGTCCTCTAGTAGCTGTTTAGCTATCTAATTTCGCAGAGCGTTCGCACAGTACGCGACAGGTCCCTGGTTTGAATCCGGACTGGACTCATTTTCAGTCAGTTTGGAAAATTTCAACTTGTAATTTTGTGCGGCATTTCATATCAAATAATTTTATTTGTGCTTTCATTTAATGCTTTAACAAAGCCGAAGATAGAAGTATGTCACATTTGTTTTTCAACAAATTGACGTGGCACATAGTGACTATTGAACGCTAGTACACGGTGAAATATTTTCCAGATATGTAGGACTACAATTATATTCATTGTTAAATGCATAATATGCATTATATGTTATTTTTAAGTGGGTTTCAATTTTGATACATGGATACCAATAGATAGAAGCACTTTTCTAACATTACCGCTAGATAGCACCTGTAAACTCCAGTTTCTCGATTTATAAGTTTACGGAATCTGTAAAGCATTCTACAATGCGTCCATTGTTATGTGGGCCATTCTAAAAAAAGCTACAATTCAGAAATTGATTGTCTTGATTTTTTTTTATTTAATATAATTTTTTAGGTCACAGGCTATCAAAGCCTGAGAGCTTATGTCCCCGCCGGTTCTGTATGTACGCATGTATGTACGTATGTATGCACGTACGTATGTATGTACGTAACGCAATAACGCTTGATAGAACTAACCGTTTTGCTTTAAAATTTTGTTATAGGTTCCTTGTGATAAGGCGCTTCTCTGATTAGTTTTGGGGGTTCTTTGGTTAAGTATAAAGGGGGAAAACGGGGGCTACCCCCCCCTTAATTTAGATAAATGGGTTTTTCATGCAGAATTATCCGATTTCCTTCAAATTTTGTATATAGGTGCATTGTGATAAGGTGCTTCCCTGATTATTCTTGGGGGTTCATTGGTTAAGGAGAAAGGGGGCTAACACCCTTAATTTAGATAAATGGGTTTTTCATTCAGAATTATCCCATTTTCTTCAAATTTTGTATATCGGTTCATTGTGATAAGGCGCTTTACTGATTACTTTTTGGGGTTCATTGGTTAAGTATAAAAGGGGAAAGAGGGTCTAATCCCCCTTAATTTAGATAAATGGGTTTTTCAAGCAGAATTATCAAATTTCTTCAAATATTGTATATAGGTTCAGTGTGATAAGGCGCTTTTCTGATTAGTTTTGGGGGTTCATTGGTTATGTATAAAGGGGGAAAGGGGGCTAATGCCCCCTTAATTTAGGTAAATGGGTTTTTCATGCAGAATGATCTGATTTACTTCAAATTTTGTGTATAGGTTCATAGTGATAAGGCGCTTTTCTTATTAGTTTGTGGTGTTCACTAGTTAATTATAAGGAGGGAACGGGGGTTGATACCCCCCGTTAATATATTGTCAATTTTTTTTAATTTCTCGAGTGCTTATTTCAAATTCTTTGTAATGTCCTCAGATTAACTGAGCAGTTTTCTATTTTTATTTAAAATTTTAATTAAGTAGATTAGTATCTCGTGTTGAAAGTTTTTCCACACTTTTCTTTTTATTTATAGAAAAAAAGGTCAATTTTTGCAAACACAAGAGCAAAATGTCCAATGTATTACTTTATGTATTACTTGTCCAATGTATTACTTTATGTATTACTTGTCCAATGTATATACTTCTTGACATAAGAGTTATTTTTGATTCTTCAAATATATTATATTTTGTTTTAAGTGGTGAAAAATATTATAGAAAACAAATATTTTTTCAAATATTTTACCAATTTGGATAGAAAACAAATATATATCCTCTCTGTTATTATGACTTAAAAAATTAGACAGTTCAATTGATCTAAAAGATTCAAAACAATAATTTGAATTATTGCCCTAATACTTATTTCACGTTGTTAAAACCTTTTAAAAGTATACAATAATGTAATTTAAAAATAATGTATGAGTTGTAATTTAATGGGAAATCTACTCTAGTAACAGAGTGGACAAATACAAGATTTCCCTTTTTTTAAAAAATATTAAAGCATTATTTAGGCCTAAGTTGACTTACATTATTACCTACATACATAAGCTTACTAATTATATTTAATAATCTTAACTGTTATTTTTATTATTTACAGCAAGATAACATAGTGGACAGACCAATATGTACGTATTTAATTTTTTGTTGTAAAAATCTTTAAAAAAATATTTTCTCATTTTATGCATGCAAATTCCATGTGGAATAAATCTTCATATGTGTACATAGTCTTAAGACATGTGCTGCCAACTACTGTTTAATGGGATCATTAGAATTTTTCGGTGACAAAGTGGACATAAGAAAAAACGCATTATTTGGGGACATTTTATTTCAAGCTAGATTATATTTTTATAATTAAAATGGTTTCTCAGTTTATATTTTAATTGAAAGATAAGGTATGTAATTTGGAAATGATGCATAATTTAAATACTTTTCCATTCTGTATCTTGTATTTTTAAGCCGGTCTTTTTTAAGTTTGTCACTGGGGACATTCGGTTTTTCATATATTGAGCATTCTAAGCTGAAAATACTTAAATGTTTTAAGAAATTCTTATTCAACAGATATTGTATTATTTTCAAAAAGTTGCAAATATTTTGTAAAATAAGAATAATATATATGGAATAATATATATAAGAATAATGTATATAAGAATAATATATATAATTATAACTGGAAATATAATTCTATTGTTCCAAACTGTTTCGTAACTTTCTTTAAGAATGACCGATATGACTTCTCAGAAATCCTAGGCAGAAGCATGTCGTATAGGAAACTGTTGAATGTGTCGATGAAGCATATAAAAAATCAGCACAGGCTCACTATGTCCTAGGTATGGTACACAGTGAGATGAATAATAATATTATTTTAAACCGTTTTACTTTTTTTATGTATGCAATTATTTTGTATGCAAGATGCCCTAATAAGCAGATTTATGTATAGAATGGTTAAAACTTCTTCAGTCAATTTTATCTCGCTCTTATTTTATGTCTTAAAAAAATCGATCTGACTGAGTATGACTCTTTGACGCTTACGCAATGCTCTAAACTTCATTGAATTAAATGTGATATGTAAGTATTTGCAAAGCATTTTTGTGTCGCTATGTCGTCTATTTAACACTTTCCAACATAGTTAAAGAGGGTTTATGATTACCTTTCTACTGTTTCTCTGTCTATTCTCAAATATGGAATAACTGTAGTTTTCTTCAGTCGATTATATCATGTTATTTTTTACGCTTTTTAAAAATGTGTTTGTGTTCAACTCACATGACAGCCCCAACTTATATGACTGTGCTCAACTGTCCCCTGTGTAAGCATGCAAACTATATATTAAAATATCAAAGGAATGAAATTTGTGATTTAATTAAAAATACTTCTTCTTGCACATTATTGCAAGACAATTCAATCGTATCACTTAACAACAAAAATAATCACATATAAATTATCAAGTTATTCAGGTAAGTATTATAGGTACTAATTTTATGTTATGTGAAATTTAGAATGGATTGAAATTCTGATTGTTTTTTGTAAGATTTTAATATATATATGCATATATAGCAGCCAATGATTTAGGCAATGGATAAAACAGAAATAATATTTCTGTTCCTTCTGTAATCACTTCTGTTATCATTTTAATAGTAGAATAAGATGTGAAAATCCTTGTTAACATTGACCAAAATCCGGATTTATAAAAAGAAACAAATAAAGGATTTATTCTATGCGCCTTCCTCTCCATGCCTCAGTTGTAAATCTTTGTAATCTTTAAAGACCTCAGAACATTCCTTCGCTTTTATTGGATGAGGTTTTTTCTTCAAGATTGAAATTCTTTCTAGTAAAACTGATAAATTACTGCATTTTGACAGACAGTTGTAATAAATAAATTCGTTGAGAGAGTGAGAGGAGTGTTCAATAAAAAAAGGGATTTATTTCCTAATTTTACCCTACATCTCGCCAAAAATTACATTGAAATGAACCAATGTTTTCCCATATTACCCGTGATTCTGATTTCGTAACTTGTGAAAATAGTAATAGAGTTTAAAAGATGAATCATTATTAATCAAATCAGTGCAAATTGCTCGTTTAAGCCGTTCCCGTATCACTTAACAACACTTAATAACGATATACAGTCAAACTTAGTCAAACAAGTTTGACTGTATATCGTTATTATTATTATTATTATTTTTTTTTTACGACATTTAATTTGTATATTAAAAATATTTACATAAAAAACAGAATATTCTGTTTGTTTTATCAATTCCATATATCATTGTTTGATAATTTATTATTATTTTTCTTCTTTATTTATAATCTTATAAAATGAAATTTTTTGTATATTTTGTATTCAAATGTTGCTGACATATGAAAATAAAATTCAGTCTTCTATCTTACGAAATCTGTTTTAAAAGATGTTATGATTGAATTATTTTCTTAAATTGCCCCACTAAAAGTATAAAAAAGTTATTTTTTGTTTAGTTCTTTCAAATAAGTCTTTCTAAAATGAAAAAAAAAAGTATTTCTCTATTTTTTTCTTAATTTTAAATATTAATTTTAATTAGATAAACATTATTTTTTTGGAAATCTTTATGCTAATTTAGTATTTCTTAGATTAAGATTAAAGGAAGCAGTCTTTAAAAAAATATCGTGTTTTGCGGTTAATTAAATCAGTACGCTTCAAAAGTTAACAGCATAAAAAAACTCTTAATCACAGTGGATAAAAAAAAATAATGAAAAAACAAGAAAATTCTGCATGGAAATTGAAAAAAAAAAGAGATATTAAGAAATGAGAATTGTAATATGTAATTAAAGTGGAAATTTTCATAAGAATGAATACTTATGTCTCACTGTGTGAAATGTATGGGTACTGCTAATATAAAATGTAAAATAATTCTGTAATTGAAATTAAATTAAGCATTTATTAATAAAAGTACGGAATGAAAATCAAACTTTTAGATAATTAATGTAATTTATGATCCAAATGATTGCTTTAAAAGCCCCCACGATAACCCAGTTACCATGTTTATTTTTATTTAAAAAAAAAAAAAAAAAAAAAAAAAAAAACAGATTATTAACACTAGTTAAAAAGTCACGTGTAACAATATTTCTCCCAGCGTGTAAAAATTTATTGTATATCATCTTAAATATATATATATATATTATTATCGGAAGTAACATTGTCATATTCTCAATCTATATAAAATTTGAAGCATTAAATTCAGAAAGATGAACATTGAATGAAAATCTATCTGTTCTTATATTGCCAAACTTCATCACTTATGTATTTCTAACTGGCTATATCATTATGAACAAGGGAAATAAAATTAATTAGAAACTGGATAAAGGAAATGACAAGGAATATAATACATTTCGTCGTATTTGTAATACATTCTCCAAAAACTGAATTTTTTGAGAAAACCATTTTATTTCATTTATTACGTATAAATTAGTGTTATAAATGAAAAAGAAATATATATGTAAAAAAACACTTTTTGATAAATTAAATAAAGTCAAAAAATCTTTGTAATAATATCATAAAGAGGAAAATGAGCAAGGTATTTCGAAAGAATTCTGTCATTCTTCATTAGGCGCAAAGATGACGGCACTTTGAAAGCAGCGATAACACTGTAAGAAAATGGAAGATAAATAGAAAATCTAAAGAACCCCTGAACTTAGGACCAATATGAACCAACTCACAACCCTAAGGCGTAAGTTGTGCTTTCTCAAAAATTTTTTAGCTACCCTGCTTATTTTATGAGTCACAAACAAATTATTTACAGTAAAACAGCAGCACTTACAAGCGTGGCATTCTTGAGCTTAAGCGTTGCGCATTGATCTCCTTTTCGTCTAACCAGAAAGATTCCTATGGTAACGCTCGAAAATGTTTTAACGGAAAATTCTTTACTCTCGATAAAATTGTTCTTGAACTGCCTTCCGGCCATTATCTAGACAGATAAATCTTGAATTCATAACAGATCAACTCTCCAGTTACTGTTCAGTGACAATTCAGATCTTATCTGTGCAACACATAATGATAAACTCTTCTCTAAATTGGAACTGCGGGCCACTTCTAGCAAATTAAAAAATAATAAGGAACCTGGTCCGGACTCTATTGTTTTAAAAATTCTTAAACAAGTCTTTATTCTTTCGGAGATATATACCCAATGGGTTAATCTATGTCTCCACTTTCAATATTTTCCTTTTGTCATGAGTCACGGAGAAGTAGAATATTTTCTCAATCAATGGGAGGCTCCCTCTGAATCTAGTTTATATCCCCCGATATTCCTGTATCCGACATTAGGAAAATTATTAGAGAATTTAACTGCAAATCGTGTTACCATTTTTCTTGAATCTAATAATATTTTACATTATAAGCAATTCAAGTACAGATCATGCGTCAAAGCTTTGTCTAAAATTCTGTCTTCCTGCATGCTTAAAATTTCACAATCAGTATACACTTCCATGGTCTCCCTCAACATTAAAGGAACTTTTGATAATGTTTCGAATGGCGGGACATTCTTCAACAACTAATAACTATTAATTGCCCTGGTACTATTGTATGAGTCACCCGCACCTATCTTTCGAATAAAACTATTTTAGTTAACTGAGATGATTTCTCTACACATCAATAATAATAAAAAAAAGATTGTCCACAGGTGTCCAACCTGGGACTTATTTTGTGGATCCATATTGTCAATTTTAAATTGAATGCATTAGTAAATTTAGATTACTTATTTTATGCCTTCGCGGCTGACTTAAGCTTTATATTCTCTGGCCGTAGGCGTCTAGACGTAGAATGAGAGGTAGCTTTGGCTCTCGCTAATTTTAGTGAGATCTTAGAATGTTTTCACCTACAGTTGTCATCTTTAGAATCTAATGCTTTAACGTTCAATAAACTCTATAATTTAAAAAGGAAACTTACAATTAGAATAAACGGAAACAGTGTACATCATGCGCCTAATATGCAGCTGTTTGGAATTGTAATAGATAACCACCTCAATTAGTTTTCACATATTCTTAAAATTAAAACTTCTTAATTATTATCATAACTCTACCAAGCTTAAATATATGGTATTCATAATAAAATATTAAAATGGTGGTACCTGACTGTCATAGAAAAAATTATCACTTATGGGGCGGGTATTTGTGGAGGTAATTTAACAAAAGTCGCGAAGGAAAAATTAATATACATTCAAAGAAATATTTTATACAAGTATATCTGAGGTTGCACAGAGGCTACAGGACTATTTCCAATGGTGTTCTATACGTCATTACAGGTATTCCTCCCATTGCACTCAATTTAAGTTCTCAATATAACATTAGTAAAATTTTTCACCTTAATAAGAATGATATAAATAATTTACATTTTCCAAGTACACTCTTTCAACAAACGTGTTCAACCTGGCAACTCTATCCATCTCAAGGCAAATTAACATATACAAGTGAATTTTTCCTGTAATTTATACAAACCTTCACAGTCTTCCACTGTTGGTTCACGTACCGATAGATGACATCATTTCTGTTTTCCAAGAAGAATTATTTGCTATTCACAAAGCCCTGGATTGAATATTTAATCATTCTTCTAAAAGTTTATTAAAGTTTACAGTCATAGTCTATTCAGTTTTCAGGTAATTTATGCGTTCAAATAAACAAACCCGCAAGATAAGGAATTTAAAATTCAGTTAAAATACCTTTCACATAAGTCTTCACTTGGTCACGTCTCATCGTACAAGGGGGTCTGTGGTAATAAATCTGCAGATTCTCTTGCTACAAATTCAACCAAATTTACCGTAGTTGACCATTTTTCGACCGACCGCTACTCTTAGACGTTAAGAAGGTAATTTTTTGAAGCAGTTCAAGAATCACTGGGAGTATTCGGTCAGGGAAAGATGCATCTATGATCTTGTATGATCTCTTTAGAGCTTCTTGGCCTCTCTCTTTACGTCAGTGCCTTCCTAACAGGACATAGTCCATTTACGTACTATCTCCATGAATTTCATTGCCCCGGTTCCTCTACATGTGAGCTTTAGCAATAGTCTCTAATTTCTGTTATTATTACCCATTTACCTAGCTTTGGCACATACGGCGGCGATCCTAATCAACTCCAAAGACTTGGCTTAATAATTTTTTTCGCGTCCCGTACTTCATTTAATATTAAAACTAATTTTTGTTTCCTGATAGATTTTAATAATTAGTTCTTTATTTGGTACATTAAGGAATATTCCTTTTTTCTATTATTCTTTTCATTTCACCCTGGGTTATGGTCTCTCATCTTAAACAGTTGTTTCTTTGATTTAACTATCGCTCCTTGTCAAGCGCATGGCGATATGGTTTATGATCATAGTCTGTTACATCTCTATGTATCTTTCAGTTGCACATTCAAAGCATTTTTTCGGTGGCTCGAGTCTACGGACTCAAAACTGCAACTTTATATTTATTTATTTATTCGTTTAAGACCTTAATAAAGGTGTCTATAGGAGAAATCCATGCTTTGCAGACGTGGTATCCACATCTGAGCAATATTGTGCAAAAACATTGGTTTAAGTTTTTATCTGTTTATTTTCTTATTGAAAATAGTATGTGTTCATTGACACATTTCATTTTACAAGATAAATGAATAGAAATTCTAAATAATTTTCAATAATTAAAATTTATATTTGCTATTATAGTAATTCCTATGTATTTCGATATTTTAAAATTCAACTAAAGAAAAAACATCCGAATTTAAAAATTAATAATATATTAACGAATTTTATAAATATTATTTTTAACATTCGATTTGCCTCCTAACCATACAGGAGCATGATGAAAAAATTACATTTTTCCCATTAAACACTACATAATTCATTTATTTTAAATAATACAAAATTATAGGAATATCTGTATAAATATGCATTTTTTGCTTTCACTTTTTTATTAAATGTTTAATTAACAAAAATTAATAACAAACAACTGTCAAAACTTAAAAAAAAAACGTAATATGTGTTTAAAACCATTTTTATAAATGTTTATTTACATTTTAAAAATTCTAGTACTTTTCTTTGAAATATTTATATTTATTTAAAAAAAAGTATTACTTCCTTTACAAAAATACCACTTTGTATTTCCAATCATTGTAATTCCATTGCTTTGGGATATTTTAAATATAAATTTACAAAACGAAAAAAATATATAGAAATAAAAATATTTTGAAGAAGTTTTAATTTTTGTTTTTCACAAGTTGCTATGACACTTAACATTACAAATCCGTATTGAAAACATTATGTACATCTACATTTTTATTCGCATGAAAATAAAATAATGCCTTTATTTTAAGTAAAGACATATATAGCAATTTCATTACAAATATACATTTTTTCCTAATTTTTCTGTAAACGTTTAAGTAGCACTAATAAAGAATAAATAACATATATTTTATTCCTGTTTGTTTCTTCAAAATCATTTATTACTTGATATTTATTTTTAAAAAGTGTTCATTCACGCTTGTTTTATTTTCAAAACAGTTTAATTTGCACGCTTGAGTGTCCTTTTCTTGATATAGAGTATTTTTAGCTTTTCTAATTTAAGTACACTTATTTAGTATTCCTAAGACGCTACAGGGAAAATTAAAATTGTATCGATTACATTTTTATAAACGGCATTTTCGCTCTTTAATTCGTTTTTATTATAAAAAATCTGAAATAATATATATTTTTTAATTTTAATTTTAGACACATTTAATTTATACCTTTTTTTTTTTTAATTTTGTTTTTCTTTTATACAGGGTATTAATTTTTGTTTTCTTTACAAGTAGTGGATTCATGAAAAATTTCGACGGATTTATACGTTTTAGAAGGTCCTGAACACGATTTGGCTATTTTTAGAAAGTGTCTGTCTGTGACTCTGTCTCTCTATCTGTCTGTCTGTATGTGACAATGTTGTGGGCGCTCTATCTCAAGAACTAATGCGTAACATTTAATAAAACTTTATATTCGGTTAGTCCCTGATATAAATTGGTACGGAATAGTGTTTGGTGAAAGTCGCCCAACAGGTGGCGCTGCTATTCTGTATTTTTCGCGATTTCCTCAATAGCTGTATCTCAAGAACTAATGCAGTTATTTTCATAAAACTTCAGATTCAGTTCGACCTTGACAAAAAGAGACGCTGATTACGTTTTGGTGTGGATATCCCAACAGGTGGCGCTGCTATGCTATTTATTTCATGATTTTCACGATAGCTGTATCTGAAGACCTAATGCACATAATTTCATCAAACTTGAGATTGTGTTAGACCTTGACATAGATAGATGTTGATTACGTTTTGGTGTAAATAGCCAATGGTTGTGTATGTGACAGGTGGCGCTGTTATGCTACGTTTTTCATGATTTTCACGATAGCTGTATCTCAAGCACTAATGGACGGAATTTCATCAAACTTCAGATTCTGTTAGACCTTGACATAAATAGATGCTGATTACGTTTCGGTGTCAATATCCCAAGAGGTGGCGCTGCTATGCTACTTTTTTCATGATTTTGACGATAACTATATATGAAGAACTAATGCACGGATTTTCATCAAACTCCAGATTCAGTTAGACGTTGACATAATTTGTTGTTTATTTTGTTCTAAATCTACCAACAGGTGGCGCTGCTATGCTGCATTTTTCAGTATTTACCCGATTTTAACGATAGTCATAGCTGAAGAACTAATGCAGGGAATTTAATAAAATTTTCTATTCAGTTAGACCTTGATATTAATTGGCACTGATTCGTTTTTAGTGTATGCGAAACCTATGTGAGATAGAAGAAAGTTTTGGGATTGGCACATCCGACTAGTTTTAAATACTTTCCTTTCCAATACTTTGATAAATGTACTCATAACTATAAACAAAACTGTCCAATGATTTAAGATTATATTTTGTAAACTATTTATGTGTTTGACTTATTGTAGTTTATGACACATTACTTTATAATATATAGAAATATGTGTATGTGCGTGCATGTATATATATGTGTGTGTATATATAGGGGAAGTAGGGTATAACCGGCACGTAAAAGTTTTCCTATTTTGACAAAATGTAGAAGGGCTGAAAAATCGGAAATCCCCACCAATGTGTTTCGTGACATCTGGGCTATTGAAAAACTACTCATTTTGCCACAGGAAAATTCTTCTGCACTTAGGAAAAGCCATGTTCTAGAAACATCAGAAACAGCTCCGAATTTCGGCGGTTGAGTAATACCTGGTACTAATCATAAATTAAATTTTTACACTTCCAGTAACAAAAAGCTTTATTGTATTAAATTTTGAATCAAACTTTAAAATATATATACATTTTTTAGGTCAGTAAAGGTTTTTTTTCAGATTTTCAAGCAATTTTTAGTGTTGCTGTGAAATGACTTTCTCAGCTTTTAATTCTCGTATCCGCTGCTATCCTCATGTATTTACACTTTGCAGACTGAACATTATATCCATACTTTACAACTTGATAAACGAAGAAACAATTCTATATATAATTCAATGCAAAGTGTTCAAGTGTGGATACCCGATTTTACCCCAACAGACGACCAAACATCAACATGGTCTTTTTGTTGGATAGCTGGACGTATACATTTCTACTTGCCATCAAAATATCGTGCGAAATCTATAGAAAATAGTTGGTTTTTTTTTAATTTACCTAATTCGATCCGTCAGACTCAATTTATTTAATGTTCAGAAAAGATGGTGAAAAATTAAAACTTTTGAGGTGAATTTGTTTCCACTATTACTGTACGTACGCAGATATGAATTCGCATCAAAAGCCGATGGCACACTCCTAGGAGTCGCTAAGAGATGAAGTTAAGATGGGTGTTATCGAAAAGGTAGCATCCATCAGCGAGAAAATTAGGTTACCGGTTTTGACGCGATTACATTGTTTTACCCACCGTACTCTCCCCTATGCTATATATATTTATATATATAATTCCTCAAAATATTAAATATTTAAAGAAGGTGTGTATACAATTGTTTTATAACAGTTAACTATAAACACTTATAACGTTAAAAAATAAAAACTACACTGACGAAAGACTGTCTGTTTCTCATCAGTGGACGGACAGAGAGAAATACACATATATATATATATAATAATAAAAGAATCTCTCTCTCTCTCTCTCTCTCTCTCTCTGTCTGTCTGTGTGTGTGTGTGTGTGTGTGTGTGCGATGGCTATGAAAATCTAGCGCATCTATATGTCTGAAAATTTAGGCGAGGATAGAAAAAGGGCAACATTATTAAAATGCATTCAAAATGAATTTTTCCCATCGAAAGCAACTTACTCCCCTTTTTTCGTATGCTTCGATTTATCCACTAACTATTTGCCTATCATTTTTTGCTGTTTTATTTACACATGTCAGTAGCGTGAAATTCCGCACAAAAATATGTTACGTACCCCTCGGCCCATCCACAGCACACTTTTTGTTTAACCCAGATATCGATAAACACTGGAAATGTTCAATTCATCTCTGATTCTTTATCGAATAACATCTAATATCTGTTAAAAAGGGAGGCCACCTCGAATGCTAATATATGTCTTCACGAAATAAAGAAAGCTTTCCATGGCGATATTGTATTACATTGCTTCCCATCTGTCACATTGTATTCAGTATGGGAACAAAGGATTCTACCTAAGCGACGCCTATTGTGTACTTTCACGGATTGAAGGTCTATCTACAACACTACGTGGTGTTTACATCCAGATTCCATCAAAATATATTCTCTCGCAAGTTATAAGCATCACACGGACGATACCGGGCGGATATAAATAGATACCCTAGCACCGTCACGTGAATGTGATTAAATCGAGTAATCATCATTGCCTACTTCAAGTAATATAATCCACATTGCTGTGATACGGTGTGGAAATTTATTCATTTTGTTAACACATTTATGCCTAGCGTCCCAATTTTGGGACGCTTTAATAAAATGGAAAAAAGCGTATTTCACACCACTTTTTCTTTTATAGAAATTTGGTGTCTTTTTTTATCGAGGAGTCCTCAATAAAATAAGACACCAAATTTCTATTTAAAAAAAAATGGTGTGAAATGCACTTTTTCCTTTTTTGCTACAGAATCGACGCTAGGCATAAATGGGTTAAGATTCTAAAGTTTTTGTGCAAATTTTGATTAAGTTTTCCATAGGAAATTCTGAACTGTAATTATTAGGCATATTTTAATTATTTTTACGAAATTTACTTCAATTGGTTTATCACCATAAATAATAGCGATATAACTTTATTTGTAATAAACAAAATCAACATTCATTACTTCTGTATGTTTCAGCGTGTAGAATATTGATTTTCTAAAATATTAAACGTGTTCTTTAGCATTCTGTATATTGATGTTTACAACTAAACATGCTTTTATGGATTCTATACCGCGTTTGTAATTTGTCACTTAATTTGCTTAAAATTTTTTAATGTTTCATTATTCATCTAACTCACTCTTATTAGTAGTATTCAAACATTCAAATAATCCTGCAAAAATGCAACTTTATTGCAAAAAATATCCTTGCAAAGTAAACAACATAATTTAACTATGTTGACTTAAGAAAAATTCTTCTTTACTTTGTAAAATTAGAATAGATTTTGATAGATATTGTTTTTGCGGTACGCCTTCTGTACTATCACAATTTACTGGTAGAAAAGAAGTGTTTTACGTATCTAATTATTACGAACATGTCGTGAAAGCATATGCTTGAATGAACATGTCGTAAATTTATTTTTTCGCTATTGAAAAGCTTTCCGTGTTAACTAAAAAATTGCCACAAGAGCGAGAATAAAAAAAAAGATTTGTAGATAGAGAAGCGAAGTATCCGGTCTTTTTTCAGATTCAATTCAAAAAACACCAGTTTAATTTAAATATTTAACCGAATTTTCTTCAATCTTAATAATTGCAAAGTAACTAAAATACACAGCGTAAATACATTAATTTCATAATTTAATCGTTACTAAAATACGTGAAAATAAAATATCAAAGCTTTAAAACATTAAAATCATTTAAATGTTAAAAGATACAGATGTCAAAATTACCCTGAGCGTTTCAGCTAAACACTAGCCATCATCAGAGGAGGGAAAACAAGACGAAAACAATGAAATCAATGTATTTACGTTGTGTATTGTAACTTATTTAGGTAAATATGACGTTCAATATATATAATTTTCTATGTGTATTTAATTGCAATGAAACTATATGCATTTTATTGAACAATTGCGTTTATAATTTCTAAATTTCTTTGTCTAATATTTCATGTAAGTGGCAGAAAGTATTCCTCATCTCAACATGCGCAAATGTAGCTGCATATCTCTTTAGAAACTTTGTACTCTACAAAATTTTATTCAAATTTTATTATGTCTACGGATTGTACAAGCCTTTAAAAGTACAGCTAAAACTTCATGTTTTACACTGAATATTTTTTAAAAAAGTAAAATCATCTTTTTTAATTATATTTAAATTATTGTACGATACAGGCATGAATTTGAAAAAAGTTCTTCCGGCCTGTACCGGGAGGAAAATGTAGCTTTCCTACATCTTCGTTTTAAAATTTAACTTTCTGTTACACGAAAACAGCAAGTTAAAATGCAAAGAAACGTTTACAAAAGATTCGTTAATACTGAATTTGAATAAGAAATTCGCCAAATTATTGAGCAATAGTCAAATTGGCTTCATATATATATATATATATATATATATATATATATAAATCAACATTTGAACGGAGGGTGGTTTTGGGGTCATGATCGGTGAAAATGTGTCGAAATTTTCCGGAACTGCTTTCCTCAGAACGGCTGCAATAGGTGGCTTTATACTTTTTTGTATTGAAAGCTACCTAAAAATAAAGAGTAATTAGATGAAAAATGTTCAATAGCAACGAAAAAGCGACATTTCCAATATAATTATCTTCTAACATATTACAATGTTAGTACGCTTTTATCACAATTTTTAATATAATTTGTCGCCTTATTTAAATGCAGAAAAGTATTACAAATCCTGCAATTTCTGTTATTTAAATACTGAATAGAAAAATTCTATTGAAAAATTGTAGTAAAAGCGTACTAATCCTGCATTATAAAAAATCTGTAAGACAATTGTCCAAAGTGCTTTCTGTAAAGTAAATTGACAGTATTTGTTTTTAAAAATTTGTTCATGATGTCCGTAGGCATTTTTAAAAGCTTAAAATCCAATGATTTATAAAAAAGTTAATAAAAGTCTAATTTTTTGTAGCATTTATATCGATTTCGTCACATATAAATAAATAAACGTATAAATGGATAATTTTGTATTAAAAAATACTATTTCATTTTCAATTCTTCGCTCCTGTAAAAAGACAAAATCTAATGTTCTATTTAATAATAATTTCATAAAGATGTTTATGAAATTTCGACATTGATGAAATTCATTTATAATTATTAATGGATTTCGTGAATAAAGTAATCTAATTTAGATGCATTATAACAGGAAATATATCATTTGAAACGTTAATTTCATCTTAAAACTGAAAGCGTGTCACGTCATGATTACTTGCTGTGACACTATAATCCAATATAGTTCTAAAGGGATTTAAATCTTTAATAAATTTTAAAAGCTTCATTTTAAACAAATCAAATATAAACATGAAAAGATTTGTAATATATATACGAAATAATAGATATATTGTTATTTCATATAAATAATTATATCTTTATAGAAATTATTTTAATAATCCCCTTTACTGCGTTTTTTGCTTAATCTTAATGTGAACCGAAGTGAAGTACCGAAGACATAAACACAACACATCCTTATAAATTCGGCTTGTGTGTCTGACCCTACTGTAATCTTCATAAATACATTTGTATTTACATATAGTTGATGTATGTTATTGAGATGTATTGATGGGTGTTATTGCCCTTCTTTCAAAGTGGTTACACGTCTTCTTTGCGCCTGACGAAGAAAGACAAATTTATTTCAAAAAGCCTAGAACATTCCTTATTTTGGGTGTTATAAAGAAGTATTTTATGCTTTTATGTTATTGAGGTTTACTATAGCATGATCGCTGTTGAAAATGAAGCATGTAGTTTTTATAGTTCGTTTACAGGGATACACAAAAGAACTCCATCACATTATGTTCTATGGGGGAAAATGCTTGAAGCGCATTCCGATGATTTTACGATACTTTAAAAATAATGAAATTGATATGCGTCTTTGATGTGGAGAAAAACATGTTTTCTATAGAGTATTGGTTAAGTAGATTTTATAATTCGTTTATAAGACACACAAAAATATTTCATTACTTTATGATGCAAGGGAAAAATCGTCTGCAGTGTATTTTAATGTTATTACAATATTTCAAACACTAAACTGCACTGCAATACGCTTTAAATAGATTATGAAGTGTGTAGAATTTGTCGTTTATTTACAGAGACACTCACAAAAATCCTGTTAAAGGACTGACTATGACCGATAACTGCTGACTGCGTTTTCAATTGTACTATTCCTTTTTAAAAATAACTAATTTTTAGTGTATTACGCGATGTGTAGATCATATACAGGGCTGCACGAAATAATTAGCATAAATAACTGGTTAAAATAGATTTTATCTGTGTTATTTGTTTAATAAATTGTTTATTTAGTTATGCCATTTGTTTATATTAAAAGTGAAATTAACAATATCCCGTTAGTGTTGGAAAGTGTTGATTAATTTATGCCCTGCTGCATGATTTTGCGTTCTTGTTTGAAATGCACTGGATTTCACTTTTATGAAAATTATTTTCTTTTATTGTAATATATTTTTTATTTTGAATTTCCGGCATTTCAATACTAATTTTACTTTGCTCTATTGAGGCCTTCATATTTTAATACTTTATAATAAATGTTAAGTAACTTTAAAAATAAGCTGCCATACAAATTTAAGATAAATTATTTTACTTTAATCATAAAACCCTATTGCTATTACTGATTATTACCTTAATTAACGAATAGAATTATCTAAATATGCGTTAGGAATGAGGCCTGATATTCTGAGAGAAATATATCCCGGAAGTTCACAAATAAAGTGCACTAGAATTATACATTTAAATTGCCTTTGTAAACAGATTACGAGAAAAAGACAAAAAAGCACTGGGCACAGGTATGGTTAATTACGCCACTAAAAACATATAAATAAAATTTGGTTCAATTGTATGTTCTTCATACACTTTCCGATGGTACAATAATGAAAATGGAACAAAAATTTTTATCAGAGCGCTACCTACTGAAGAGTACCTCCTAATTCAACTGGGACCTGCTGGCCATTGCCATAATCATATAAGTGAAATTTGGTTCAATTCTATGCATAACTTCATCCACTCTTGGATTATACAAAGATGACACACGGACAGACAGAACATTTGTGAAAACATGTTTTTGGGGATCTCTGAACCCTAAAACGTGTAAATCAGTCGAAAACCGGAAGTCGAAAAAAATAGATTACTATACATTCTTCTATCTATACTAATAAAAGAAAGTTTCGCTCTCTGTGTCTGTGTGTGTGTGTGTGTGTGTGTGTCTGTTGGCGATGGCTAGGAAAATTTAGCGCACCTAGAAGTCTGTAAATTTAGATTTAGGTAGTCCAACCACTCTCCTGGTATACCTGAGCCTCATAATTTTAAAATTTTGAAAATTAAAGTAGTTATCAATTAAAAACTGATCAAAGATCACAAATAAAAAAGTCATTATTCAGAAGCGAGCTGGCGCATGTGCAGAAACCAATTTCCGTATCTTCCGGAACAGAAGAAAGAAAGCAGAAGACATTCCGTTTTTGTTTAAAGTATTTCAAAATTCGCCATGGACAAACGGCTAAAAATACAGAAAAACCGTCTACATATTCTAAAAGAACATACTTTTACGTCTCGAACGATCTGGTTGGTTTGAAAAATTTTTACATTTAACACTTTCAAAAAAAAATAATCAAATAGCATCGAATTCGTGTTTTTTATTTTATCTCGTTTTCTGAGCCTTGCATCTACCGGAATACAAAAGATACGGAAAAACGAAGGTCACCAAGTTAAAGAACTGTTTTTGTCCTTTTCAAAGCCACCTTTGGTTTTAAAAAATACAAAAATTAACCCTTCGAAAAAGTATATTTTCTGTATGCCGTTTTGCGATTTTTGCGATTTTGGCAATATTTAAAATTTCGCATCGGCGATTCAGAGACAGGTACGAAAAACTAAAAATACCAGACAATATCTACATTTATTCTTTTTTCAACATATGCATTTGTTTTTGAAAAATACGAATATTAACCCTTCAAAAAAAATTCGTGCGCAGGACTCTCTTTTGCGAATTCCGATTTTCTGCTATATAATAAATCTGGCATCGGCTTTCTAAAATAACCAAACAAAAAGCAAACACACCTAAAGACATCTACGTTCTATCGGGTTTAGGCAGAAACCTTTAGTTAAAAAAATAAATCACGTTAACCCTTTCGAAAACGTTTTTAACCGTAAGTCATTTTCGCTTTTTTAACTGTTTCTCCTATTTTTAAAAATCCGAATTGGTGTTTATAAACAAGATACAAAAAACTAAAAATACCGTGAAAAATCTATATTCCTTTGTTTTTAAAAATCTGGTATCCGTTTTGAAAAAAATTAATTTTAACCCTCCGAAAAAAATCCTTTTCAAAACTCACTGACGCGAATTTCCTTTTTTTGGTCCAGATTTAAAAATCGGCATTGGCTGGGAAATGCAAGTACGGACAAACAGTAGACTCCAGATCATAGACACATTCATTTTCTTCAAAATGCATCGTTGGGTTTTAAAAAATATCTACATTAACTCTTTAGAAACCGATCGATTACGTAACCCACTTTCACGATTTCCGCTATTTTGGCAATGTTTACCCGTAGTTAATTTTCAATTCTACTAGGAAATTTGGTTGGGTCAAGTGTTCTGAAAAGGCCTCTTCCAGAACAGACTGCGCCCCCTGGCGGTGGAAAGTGGAACCATAGGAGTATATCTGGTTCTATGGACCCGATTACGACGGGGTTAGGCTCATTCGACTTGATATCTATACCCTTAAATATTTTAGCTGCACTTTCGACCGCCAGGAAGCGTTTTCCGATCTTGGGTTTTATGAGCCCGATTACGACGAAGTTTGCCTCATTCGACTTGATTTCGATAGCCTTACAGATTTCAGTCATATTCGTATAGAACAGATTATTAATATTTCGGGCCCGGGCAACGCCGGGCGGATTAGCTAGTTATAGATAAAAGAAAGTAAATATATACTTAAATCACATCTTCTAATGGAGGGCAAGGGTTGAATTTTAACATAGAAAACATTGAATCCGTATAACTCCGTTTAAGTCATATAGTGAGATTACTTTTGTATGAAGCATGGCACATAAAATGTTTTTTTCTACAAATACTTTTATATGAAGCATGGCACATAAAATGTTTTTTTCTACAAATACTTTTATATGAAGCATGGCACATAAAATGTTATTTCTACAAATATTTCTATTTTTTTAATATGCGCAGTGTTCCAAATATATAATGGCAGTATCTATATTATAAAGGACAAACGTGTCCGTGCGTAACGCTAACGTCACTTTGCGAATGCCAACACTTGACGATAAAATTTCGGTTTTGTGATTTTTACAACTGCCAATTTGTTAATTTCTATACATCGCGCATTTTCAATTTTTACACCGTTATATAGGGGAAAAAATCTACTTTCAAATGCAATTTTCTCATTCAAATGCAATATTCTCATTAGCATTTAAATTAAATATCAAGCATGATTTTTTTTTAAATCTGTCATTATCACTTGCAGACGATTACAAATTAATACGTTTGCACTTTAAACAATATAAAAAGTTCAGTACTTGTTTCCATCTAATATTACATAACGAAATTATAATTTCATAAAACAATTAATAAAATAGTATAAATAAAACACAAATTGAACTTACATGTAATCGAAATAAGCGCTGAAAAACATTGAAATTATCAGAATAAAATAGCTGCAGTTGATAACGAAATTTTTAGCGATTTCTTCGGCTATTAACTACTTCTGGCACGAGGCCAATACGAAATTACAGCTTTTAATAAATTTCAAAATGTTATTTGGATAATTGACAATATTGACAATATATAATTGACAAATTTCTTATATACAGGGTGATTTTTTTTTAAGTTGTGAAAGTAAAACCCTATAAGAAAAGAATCACTGATCCAAATGACCTGAAATTTCACCAGTATGCTCCCAAAGAATGGGTTTTTTACGCGTGATTAAAAAAAAAAAATTAAAATCACACCGACATATGGCGCTGTATATGCAGTAAAGTCGGGAGACGAGGGAGCGAACTACACGCGCGCAGTGGCGATAAAAAAGTGAAGCATGCATACCTCGTGTTTATTATTCTACGTATATCCTCGCAATCACTGTGCCATTGACAGAAAGTGCGTAGATAGTGAAAATGTATTAACAGAATAATGACAGCGCAGCAACTGCTCTTGTGTCCTATGTCTATAGGACACATAAGAATGTAAGAAAATGTCCAATGACGACAGAATGCCCACGGAAGATGGTTTTGAAATTTGAACAGAGTGGTTCACTGAGCCTAAAATCCAGTAGAGGAAGGAAACTAGTTGATGCGACTGCTGTAGAAATCGTAGCTACTGCATTAGAAGAAAGATCCAGCAATAGTGCGGGAAACTGCAGTGCACGGGGCATTGCCAGAACTTTGGACATGACGGGTACTACGGTACATAAAGTTTTGAGAAAAATCATGCGATGCTATCCGTACAAAATAACCCATGTGCAAGAATCACAGCGCCCTCTGTTGGTGTGACTTTAAGTTTTTTTTTTTAAGCCATGCCTAAAAAATTCCCATTGGTTGGGAGCATACTAGTGAAATTACAGGTCATTTGGATCAGTGTTTTATTTTTTTTTTGTTATAGGATTTTACTTTCACAACTTAAAAAAAATCACCCTGTAGAAATGCTCTTTGGTGTTGTTAGGAGGTAATTAAAAAAAATATTAAATATAAAAAATCTATTAGGTTTTTTAATAAAAAAATAAATGGTTTTCACCTATATTCTTTATCCTGAGAAACCGGCTTTGGTGCCCTAGAAATTTTAATAGAAGAAGAAGTGAATTTAAGTTTTCTTGTTTTCACAGATTCGAAATAACCTCCTGTAGACCCGGTACAGCGTTTAAATCGATCTTACAGGATTTAAGACGCACCTTGGTAGAATTGAACTTGTATCTTCGTTCGGTCACAGAATGTTGAATGTCTCGTTTGTCACAAATTCGTTCTCATTTCAATGCATACTTAACCTTGAGAAAGAGAAAAATGTCTGCAAAATTGGGGCATTGCCATGGAGATGAAATGTATAATATATATACACATAAATAATACAAAATTATTTTTAAATAGCTGACAAAAAATGAAAAGTCATTTCAGGCATACGAATGCAAACAAAAAATACACAGGAATACTGAGTATTCATTTATGTTTTTCCCAAAATATGCAAACCTTATTAAAAGCTGAATGTAAAATTCTGCTCAGCACTTTAACGATAAGGAAGATTTTCTAACGTTATTTTCAAATAATTTTACGTTAGTTTATAAATTTTAATATTTAATTTAAATAATTTTTTATAGCACACACTTGAAATAGTCTGTTATTCAGGTCTAAAGATTTTTTTAGTAACACTGGTAAAATGATATATTTTTTAATTAGCGATAGAGTGGTCGCCGTTTATATCATTTTTTCAAACGTTGTTTTCACAATATATAGACATTTTGTTTTTTAGAAGTTTCCGATTATTGAAGATTTTACAATTTAAAATATATTTATTAGAACGAAACCGTGCTATTTCTCACAGAAAACGATTAAAACGTTGTTAAGTTTTGTTTTTGAAAACGAAGTAAAAATTCTAAATTGTCATTATTTCTATATTCTTAACTTTTCAATGATTTCTTAACAATATTTTTAAACGAAATGGTAGACTAAAGGAGTATGAAATATCTTTTGAGTGTATGGCCATGTCTTATTCGGTATATTTGAAAAAGTAAAAAGTTTACTGTGAAATTAAGGGGGTGGGATCCATACAATAAATTTCAAGGGTAGTTTTTAAAACAAGGGTATTTTTTTAACACGACAAATCCTATTCTAAAATTCTATGTCAATGATCAGAATGCATTTTTGAATTGATTATCGAAATCGCAGTAAACATAATCGAAGGTTTAAATAAAAATAAACAAATTTGAAGCTTGATTTTATTTTAAAGCGTCGATTTAAACAAAACATTTTATACATATATTACAAGAAAATTCAATTTCCACGCTTCATTAAAGTTAGTTCATAAAAATGTCTGTCTAGATTGAGTCTAGAATCCTGGTTTATTAAATTATTTCCTATCTTAAACAATACTCCATTCATTTAATTTATTTAAATTATTTTCTAATTAAAAGGCGTAATAATTTTCCCATCAAAATATTTTTACAAAACATTTCCCGTAATCATTTTCTTTAAACCACTTTTTATTTCACATAGCTTAAAACACCGATTTTGATTCTATTTAAATTATCTGTTTTGTACTGTTCTCTTTTTCTTATTTTATTCTATAATTCTAATATGCGCCCTTTTTCGAAAAGACCGCAGCACTTCAATTTTCTGCCGCCCTTAAAATATAGTTCATCCTTGATTCAAAGCCGCGATTGGCTATCCTACGAATCTGCATTGACGTAAGTAATCATCTGCCTTTTTGTATTTAACGCTTGACATGAGTTGCGGAGCTCAGCTTTTTGTGATATCTGTCTTCTTAAAGATTACGTGCTGTAAGTAGGCAGCAGCAAATTTTTCACTAATCTCTAAATTCACTAATTTAGCTAAATATATTTTTTGATCCATTAGACTGTATGAGTTTCAAATTAATTTTTATTTTAGTTTTAAATAATTTTCAATAGATTTTGAATATTTTCAAAGTGTATGAATTAAATGAGGTTATTGAATATTTGAAATGAGTATTATATCATCTAATATTATCTAGTTTGATTAAGTCGTTAGAATTATAGCGGTGAAAGTGTTCAACGATATCAAGTATGATTGGTGGATGTTTTCTCACTGTATTATAGTTGAAGAAATAATAAATATTCTTCGATGATGGGAAATTGTTCATTTTGTGTGGAAACTTCCAATGTTTATCGACCAAGGCAAACTAAGTATGAGACCTACGACTGCATAGACTTCGATTAATACGGTTATTTTGATATTTCATCGAGACTAAATTTTAGTTATCGAAATATCGTCACACACACACACACACACACACACACACACACACAGGTTGGCAAGACGTGCAAACTCAGGACTTTGTGTGTACACCGCCAATTAAGGACTTCAAAAATAACAGACTTAAAAGTTTATTTTCGGCGAATAACTATTACTTATACTCCATAATATCTGAATCAACTTTGATTTTTGTTAAAATTTCAAAATTTCCCAATATGTATTTTCGCAATGTAAATGGGGACATTGATACACACCTATATACACAGTGAACTCGATACACACAATGAATTCAGGACTTCATTATTTTACAATCAATTGGGGACATTTACTGTTATGATACACACAATCAACCCCGGACATTCTGAAAAAGTTTTATGCTACTGCATAATTTACACGTTGCTCATTTATGAGTGTAAAAAATATATTTCAACATTTAACCTTTAAATTCATTTTAATGTTTTTTATCTTATTTTATGTACATAAGAAAAAAATATTGGAATCGCGAAAATTTTCGACTTCCGGTGTTTATTTTCGGTGAATAACTATTATTTATACTCCATTAAATCTGAATCAACTTTGATTTTTGAGAAAATTTCAAAACTTCACAAAATGTATTTTCGCAATTTAAATGGGGACATTGATACATACCTACATACACAGTGAACTCGATACACACAATCAATTACTTCATTATTTTACAGTCAATTGAGGACATTTACTGTAATGATACACACAATCAACACCGGACATTCTGAAAATTTATAAGTGTAAAAAAATATATTTCAGTATTTAATCATTAAATTCATTAAATTCATTATTTTAATTTTTTTTTTTTTTTTTACCTTTTTTTATGTACATAAGAAGAATGTATTGGAATCGCGAAAATTTTCGACTTCCGGTTTTTGACGGATTTATACGTTTTGGGTTATCCTTAACATAATTTAACTATTTTTGGAAAAACTTCTGTCTGTCTGTTGTAGATCTGTGGGTCTTTGTGTGTGTCTGTGTGTGACAGAAATATTTGCAGCATCGCTAGTGTAAAAATTAATGGACAGAATTTCAGGAAATTTTACATTTAGTTGCACATTAATATAAATTGTAGCTGATTAGATCTTGGTGAATATCGCTGAACAGGTGGCGCTGTTGTTCCACCTTTTTCCAGAATTTTTGGGATAGGCAGATCTCGGCTTCTATAGTATGGAATTGCACAACATTTTGCATACAAGGTACTTTCAATTAAAAAAACCATTGCAGCAATTTTTGTGCGCATAAGTTACTAGGGGTGCTGCTATACTGTTCTTTTTTTCTATCATTTTTGCGATAGTCAAATCAAGGCTTGGAATTACACTGCATGGAATTACACAAAAAATAACATACGAAATGCTCATTATAAGAAATGACATTTGTGTTTATATATATCCTTATAATTCTGCACTGGTTTTTCATAATTACTGAGATTCACACATCTCGAGATCTATTTGGAGAAATTACATGAAATTTAATAAACGAATTATTTATCATAAGAAAGTAAGCTCATTCATTTTTTTATGTATGCATCAGATTATGTATACTCAAGAGGTGGTGCTCTCAAATATGTTTCTAAATTAATATATTACATTTATATAGATAAAAATATTGTTATAGCCATAACATAGGTTCTAGATTGAATAAATAATACATCTAATTCTTTAAATTAAGACATAACTGTCATGAATAACATTTAAAAAATGTTTCTAAAAATTATTTTAAAATGAGAAAATATCTACACTTTTGTCATTTAAAAAAAGCATTTTCTTTTAATGACAAAAATATATATTGAAATTAATTTTTTATACTATAATTTTTTTTTCTAATTATACGTGAAGGAAATCTTTTTTTTTTCTTTACTTTCGAAAGGTCAAAAATTAAAAAAAATGTTACGGATGCATAAGTTTTTGTTTGTTTAGTATTATTTATTAGACTACATAACAAAAATTAACATAACAAAATTAGTTTTTCGGTATCTGTATTTGTAATGCGTTAAACATCAGTAAATGATGACACTTTGCAATTCGCAAAGTGAGAAAATAACAAATGCGGGTGAGCAACGACGTAATTCACGCAGACAAGCGAAAGCGGTATTCGCACCGGCAACGAAAGACATAATAAACTTTGTCAATCGATGGCCTAATGCAGAATACACGCCGACAAGCGAGGACATATTACACACCGAACAGTAAGAACAAACGAACAGCGACAAACAGTGACGTAATACACACCGACAATCGAAGACGTAATACACATCGGCAATCTAGGACGTAATACACGCCGGCAAGCCAGGACATAATACACACCGGAGAGCGAGCACGTAATACATACCGGCAAGCCAGGACGTAAACCACACCGGCAAACGAGGACGAAATACACAAATTTAACTTTTATAAGCAATTAATTCTTCAAAAAAAAAAAAAAAAAAAAAAAAAAAAGCAATAATCTTATGAATAATAATTTTTTTTTCAAATAAAAAACGATATATATGAAAATCTTATTTTTGTCCCCTTCCTCAGTTCCAGAGGGGGGGCGGGATGCAGAATTCGAAAATTTCTGAAATTGGTTTTTAGCTGTCCATGTTTGTAATAATTTAAGGGGAGAGTCTTATGAATGTCTACTTTCTTTAAAATACGAAAATATATGTGAAAATCTTGTTTCTGCCACCCCCCCCTCTCCCTTTCGAGGAGGGATATTGAAAATTCTAGGAATTGATTTTTAAATATGCCTCCTTGCGATATTTTAAACCAAAAAATATATGAATATCATTTCTTAATTGAAATATAATGAAAAATGTAAAAAGCTGTATTCCCCCCCCCCCACACACCCGCGAATTTTGAAATTTTCAGAAATTAGTTTTTTTGTATTTGTCTACGTAATAATAATATAAGCAAGAAGCTTATGAATTCTATTTTTTTTTAAAATACGAAACGATACATAAAAATCGCGTTTTCGTCTCCAGCCCGTCTTTTGGGGATATTTTTGAAAATTCCAGAAATTGGTTTTTAGATATTCGTGTTTGAAATACTTTAAAACTAAAATAATTTAAATTTAAATTTAAATTGTAATAGTACATAGAAATATTAAGAGTAATTTGAAAATTGCGATTTCCCCCCCCCCCCTTTCCTTTGGGGAGGAATTCTGAAGTTTCCAAGAATGTATTCCTCCTTGTGATATTGTAAACCAAGAATCTTTACAGCGACAACCCACCATGAACGTGACAAGCCAACAGACATGGTAAATATGTAAATCTATGTACGCTAATGGCACCTGGTGCATGTAAAATCCGTCGTGTGTGCAAAGACCTCCAAGTTACCTGTGAATTATACCTCTGGGGGTGCCTAGTAAGGTGAGGGTCTTGTCACCTGATCAAGGTTCTAAATTACGGGACCTATTAAATCTGTCAATTCAACAAAGTTAAATAGAAACCTTGAACAGGCAAACAAAGATAACGGTAGCAAATCACAAGAGAGCAAGCACAGCAGCGATGTGAACAAATCTATAGTCAGGTGGATCACAGCCATGCTGTGATCAGGCGATTTCCGCCCCGCACCGAGGTACTAACCCGTTAAGCTAGGCATACATGTTGGGCAGGTAGGGGCCTGGTTAGCGGTATTTAAAAAAAAAAAAAAAAAAAAAAAAAAAAAAAAAAAAAAAAAAAACAAGAATCTTATGAATATCTTTTTATAAAATAGAAACAATAGCATTGACCCATTCCCCCCTTGTGGAGGGGCAAATTTTAAAAATTTCAGAAATTAGTTTTTCGGTATTTGTATCTGTAATACGTTAAACATTAGTAAATAATGACGCTTTGCATTTCGCAAAGTGAGAAAATAACAAATACTGGTAAGCAAGGACGTAATTCACGCAGCAAGCGATAACGGTATACGCGCCGGCAACGAAAGACGTAATAAACTTTGTCAATCGATGACCTAATGCAGATTAGCAAGTCAGGGCTTAATACACACCGACAAGCGAGGACATACTACACACCAAACAGTAAGAACAAACGAACACCGACAAACAGAGACGTAATACACACCGACAATCGAAGACGTAATACACATCGGCAACCCAGGACGTAATACATACCGGCAAGTCAGGACTAAAACACCCCGGCAAGCGAGGACGAAATACACAACTCTATCACAATTTTAACTTTTATGAACAATTAAATTCTTCAAAATAAAGCAAGAATCTTATGAATAATTATATTTCCTTTCAAATAAAAAACGATATATGAAAATCTTATTTTTGTCATTTTCCTCACTTCGGGAAGGGGGGGGGGGATGCAAAATTCTAAAAATCCTGAAATATGTTTTTAACTACCCATGTTTGTGATAATTTAAGGGGAGAGTCTTATGAATGTCTACAATCTTTAAAATACGAAAATATATGTGAAAATCTTGTTTCTCGAATATTGAAAACTCTTGCAATTGATATTTAGGTATTCCTCCTTGCTGTATTTTAAACCAAGAATTTTTTGAATATAATTTCATAATTGAAATATAATGAAAAATGTAAAAAACTGTATCCCTCCCTCGTTGGAGAGCGAATTTTGAGATTTTCAAAAATTTGTTTTTTAATATCTGTCTGCGTAATAATTTACTTATGAATTCGATCTTTTGTTTGAAATACGAAACGATATATGAACATCGGGTTTTTGTCCCCAGTCCCTACTTTGGGGAAAGAAATTTAAAAATTCCAGAAATTGGTTTTTAGATATTCGTGTTCGGAATACTTTAACGCAAAAATAATTGAAATTTCAATTTAAATTGTAATACATAGAAATATTAAGGGTAATATGAAAATTGCGAGTTTGCCCTTTGGGGAGAAATTTTGAAATTTCCAAGAACTGATATTTATGTATTCCTCCTTGTGATATTGTAAATCAAGAATCTTATGAATATCTTTTTATAAAATAGAAAAAATAGTATTGACCCATTCCCCCCTTGTGGAGGGGCAAATTTTAAAAATTTCAGAAATTAGTTTTTCCTTATTTGTATCTGTATTACGTTAAACATCAATAAATGATGACGCTTTGCATTTCGAAAAGTGAGAAAATACAAATACAGGTAAGCAAGGACCTAATTCATGCAGCAAGCGAAAACGGTATACGCGCCGGCAACGAAAGACGTGATAAACTTTGTCAATAGATGGCCTAATGCAGATTAACAAGCCAGGGCTTAATACACACCGGAAAGCGAGGACATACTACACACCGAAACAGTAAGAACAAACGAACACCGGCAAACAGAGACGTAATACACACCGACAATCGAAGACGTAATACACATCGGCAACACAGGACGTAATACATACCGGCAAGTCAGGACTAAAACACACCGGCAAGCGAGGACGAAATACACAACTCTATCACAATTTTAACTTTTATGAACAATTAAATTCTTCAAAATAAAACAAGAATCTTATGAATAATTATATTTCCTTTCAAATAAAAAACGATATATGAAAATCTTATTTTTGTCATTTTCCTCACTTTGGGAAGGGGGGGGGGATGCAAAATTCTAAAAATCCTGAAATATGTTTTTAACTACCCATGTTTGTGATAATTTAAGGGGAGAGTCTTATGAATGTCTACAATCTTTAAAATACGAAAATATATGTGAAAATCTTGTTTCTCGAATATTGAAAACTCTTGCAATTGATATTTAGGTATTCCTCCTTGCTGTATTTTAAACCAAGAAATTTTTGAATATAATTTCATAATTGAAATATAATGAAAAATGTAAAAAACTGTATCCCTCCCTCGTTGGAGAGCGAATTTTGAGATTTTCAAAAATTTGTTTTTTAATATCTGTCTGCGTAATAATTTACTTATGAATTCGATCTTTTGTTTGAAATACGAAACGATATATGAACATCGGGTTTTTGTCCCCAGTCCCTACTTTGGGGAAAGAAATTTAAAAATTCCAGAAATTGGTTTTTAGATATTCGTGTTCGGAATACTTTAACGCAAAAATAATTGAAATTTCAATTTAAATTGTAATATATAGAAATATTAAGGGTAATATGAAAATTGCGAGTTTGCCCTTTGGGGAGAAATTTTGAAATTTCCAAGAACTGATATTTATGTATTCCTCCTTGTGATATTGTAAATCAAGAATCTTATGAATATCTTTTTATAAAATAGAAAAAATAGTATTGACCCATTCCCCCCTTGTGGAGGGGCAAATTTTAAAAATTTCAGAAATTAGTTTTTCCTTATTTGTATCTGTATTACGTTAAACATCAATAAATGATGACGCTTTGCATTTCGAAAAGTGAGAAAATACAAATACAGGTAAGCAAGGACCTAATTCATGCAGCAAGCGAAAACGGTATACGCGCCGGCAACGAAAGACGTGATAAACTTTGTCAATAGATGGCCTAATGCAGATTAACAAGCCAGGGCTTAATACACACCGGAAAGCGAGGACATACTACACACCGAAACAGTAAGAACAAACGAACACCGGCAAACAGAGACGTAATACACACCGACAATCGAAGACGTAATACACATCGGCAACACAGGACGTAATACATACCGGCAAGTCAGGACTAAAACACACCGGCAAGCGAGGACGAAATACACAACTCTATCACAATTTTAACTTTTATGAACAATTAATTCTTCAAAATAAAGCAAGAATCTTATGAATAATTATATTTCCTTTCAAATAAAAAACGATATATGAAAATCTTATTATTGTCATTTTCCTCACTTCGGGAGGGGGGGGGGGGATGCAAAATTCCAAAAATCCTGAAATATGTTTTTAACTATCCATGTTTGTGATAATTTAAGGGGAGAGTCTTATGAATGTCTACAATCTTTAAAATACGAAAATATATGTGAAAATCTTGTTTCTCGAATATTGAAAACTCTTGCAATTGATATTTAGGTATTCCTCCTTGCTGTATTTTAAACCAAGAAATTTTTGAATATAATTTCATAATTGAAATATAATGAAAAATGTAAAAAACTGTATCCCTACCTCGTTGGAGAGCGAATTTTGAGATTTTCAAAAATTTGTTTTTTAATATCTGTCTGCGTAATAATTTACTTATGAATTCGGTCTTTTGTTTGAAATACGAAACGATATATGAACATCGGGTTTTTGTCCCCAGTCCCTACTTTGGGGAAAGAAATTTAAAAATTCCAGAAATTGGTTTTTAGATATTCGTGTTCGGAATACTTTAACGCAAAAATAATTGAAATTTCAATTTAAATTGTAATATATAGAAATATTAAGGGTAATATGAAAATTGCGAGTTTGCCCTTTGGGGAGAAATTTTGAAATTTCCAAGAACTGATATTTATGTATTCCTCCTTGTGATATTGTAAATCAAGAATCTTATGAATATCTTTTTATAAAATAGAAACAATAGTATTGACCCATTCCCCCCTTGTGGAGGGGCAAATTTTAAAAATTTCAGAAATTAGTTTTTCCTTATTTGTATCTGTATTACGTTAAACATCAATAAATGATGAGGCTTTGCATTTCGAAAAGTGAGAAAATACAAATACAGGTAAGCAAGGACCTAATTCATGCAGCAAGCGAAAACGGTATATGCGCCGGCAACGAAAGACGTGATAAACTTTGTCAATAGATGGCCTAATGCAGATTAACAAGCCAGGGCTTAATACACACCGGAAAGCGAGGACATACTACACACCGAAACAGTAAGAACAAACGAACACCGGCAAACAGACGTAATACACACCGACAATCGAAGACGTAATACACATCGGCAACCCAGGACGTATTACATACCGGCAAGTCAGGACTAAAACACACCGGCAAGCGAGGACGAAATACACAACTCTATCACAATTTTAACTTTTATGAACAATTAATTCTTCAAAATAAAGCAAGAATCTTATGAATAATTATATTTCCTTTCAAATAAAAAACGATATATGAAAATCTTATTATTGTCATTTTCCTCACTTCGGGAGGGGGGGGGGGATGCAAAATTCCAAAAATCCTGAAATATGTTTTTAACTATCCATGTTTGTGATAATTTAAGGCGAGAGTCTTATATGTAAAGTAACTTTTTAATCATTTATGAATGTCTACAATCTTTAAAATACGAAAATATATGTGAAAATCTTGTTTCTCTCCCCCCTTCCTTTGAAAGGGGGATATTGAAAATTCTACCCATTGATCTTTAGGTATTCCTCCTTGCTGTATTTTAAACCAAGAAATTTATGAATATAATTTGATAATTGAAATATAATGAAAAATGTAAAAAGCTGTATCCCTCCCTCGTTGGAGTGCGAATTTTGAAATTTTCAAAAATTTGTTTTTTAATATCTGTCTGCGTAATAATTTACTTATGAATTCGATCTTTTGTTTGAAATACGAAACGATACATGAACGTCGTGTTTTTGTCCCCAGCCCCTTTTTTGGGGAAAGAAATTTGAAAATTCCAGAAATTGGTTTTTAGATATTCGTGTTTGGAATACTTTAAAGCAAAAATGATTGAAATTTCAATTTAAATTGTAATATACAGAAGTATTAAGAGTGATTTGAAAATTACGGTTAATAATTACGGTTGAAAATTACACCCCCCCCAACCCCTCCCTCTCCCTTCGGGGAAGAATTTTGAAACTTCCAAGAATTGATTTTTATGTATTCCTCTCTGTGAAATTGCAAACCATGAATCTTATGAATATCTTTTTATAAAATAGAAACAATAGTATTGGCCCATCCCCCCCCCCCTTGTGGAGAGGCAAATTTTAAAAATTTTAGAATTGAGTTTTTTGGTAATTGTATCTATAATACGTTAAACATCAGTAAATGATGACGCTTTGCCTTTCGCAAAGTGAGAAAATAACAAATACTGGTAAGCAAGGCCGTAATTCACGCAGCAAGCGATAACGGTATACGCGCCGGCAACGAAAGACGTAATAAACTTTGTCAATCGATGGCCTAATGCAGATTAGCAAGCCAGGGCTTAATACACACCGACAAGCGAGGACATATTACACACCGAACGGTAAGAACAAACGAACACCGGCAAACAGAGACGTAATACACACCGACCATCGAAGACGTAATACACATCGGCAATCCAGGACGTAACACATACCGGCAAGTCAGGACTAAAACACACCGGCAAGCGAGGACGAAATACACAACTATATCACAATTTTAACATTTATGAACAATTCTTCAAAATAAAACAAGTATCTTATGAATAATTATATTTTCATCGATTTTTTGTCCCCTCCCCCACAAAATTTGAAAATTCCTGAAACTGGTTTTTATCTATCCATGTTTTTAATAATTTAATGCAAGAGTCTCATGAATCTCTATTTTCTTTAAAATACGTAAAGATATGTGACAATCTTGTTTTCTCTCCCCCCCCCCCTTCCTTCGGAGGGGGAATATTGAAAATTGTAGGAATTGATTTTTAGGTACTCCTCCTTGCGGTATTTTAAACCAAGAATTTTATGAATATCATTTCTTTATTAAATATAAGGAAAAACGCAAAAAGCTAAATCCCTTTTTGGGAGAAATAAATTCGAAATTTCACAGAAATTGCTTTTTAGATGTTCGTATTTGTAATACTTTAAAGCAAAAATAATTGAAATTTCGATTTAAATTGAAACATTAAGAGCAATTTGAAAATCGCGTTCCCTCTTCCCCACCCCCCCACACCACCACCCCTTTTGGGAGGAATTTCGAAAATTCCAAGGTATGATTTTTAGGTAGTCGTCCTTGTGATATTGTAAACCAAGAATTTTATGAATATCTTTTTATAAATTGAAATATGAAGAAAAATGGGAACAATAGTATTGCACCTTCTCACATGTGAGGGAGGCAGGCGAATTTTAAACATTTCAGAAATTAGTTTTTTGGTATTTGTATATGTAAAACTTTAAACATTAGTAAATAAAGATGCTTTGAAATTCTCAAAGTGAGAAACTAACAAATACATGTAAGAAAGCAGGTACTTAAGCAACAAGCGAAAACGGTAAACGAACTGGCAATCAAAGAAGCAATAAACACCATCAATCGACGGCCTAATGCAGATTAGCTAGCCAGGGCTAATACACACCGTCAAGGGAGGACATATTACACATGAGAATTCAGAACAAATATGCACACCGGTAAACAGAGACGTACACATAAGTAAGCCATGATCCGCTGGCAAGCCAGGACGTAATACACACCGGAGAGCGAGGACGAAATACACACCGGAGAGCCAGGACGAAATACATATCGGCTAGCAAGGACGTAATGCAGACTCTGTACAATAATTGTAACTTTTATGAAGAATTAATTCTCCAAAATAAAGCAAAAATCTTATGAATAATTAAATTTTCTTTCAAAAAAAAAAAAAAAAAAAAAAAAAAAAAAAGCGGTATATGAATATAGTATTTTTTTTTTTGTCCCGGCAAAAATTGAAATTTTCTGAAATTGGTTTTTAGCTATCCATGTTTGGAATAATTTAAGGCAAGAGTGTCTCACGAATCTCTATTTTCTTTTAAATTCAGAAAGGTATGTGAAAATCTTGCCCCCCCCCCCCCTTCCCTTGGAAGAGGAATATTGAAAATTCTAGGAATTGATTTTGAAACTTATTTTCTAGGTATTCCTCCTTACGATATTTTAATCCAAGAATTTTATATCATTCCTTAATTGAAATATAAAGAAAAATGTAAAAAACTGCATCGCCCCACCCCCTCCCTCGTTGGAGTGCGAATTTTGAAATTTCCAGAAATGTGTGTTTTGGTATTTGTCTCCTTAATAATTTTAAGCAAGAAGCTTATGAATCCTATTTTTGTTTGAAATGCGAAACGATACATGAAAATCGCGTTTTCGTCCTCAGTCCCTTTTTGGGGGAAAGAAATTTGAAATTTCCAGAAATTGGTTTTTAGATATTCGTATTTGTAATAATTTAAAGCAAAAATAATTGAAATGTCGATTTAAATTAAAATATTAAAAGTAATATGAAAATCACGTTTTTGCCCCATTTTTTACAATAATAATAATAATAATAAATTAGAAGAATGATAAAATTCTGATGATATTAATCATTTTTTTTAAATTAAATATACTCAACATATTATTTTTGAAGATGGTGTGCAGAGATGGCAAGAGGTTGGATGCCCTGGAAGGTCAAAAAATTATTTCACAGCATAAATGGTACTAATCTTGTAAATATAAGACGTTTTGTCAAATTTTTTCCTATCAAATTCACATTTAAAATTTTATTTTATGTTTACACACTAATGTATGATTTAGAGTTTCGAAATATGTTCCGATGTACTGTTCCTCAGCCACTCAGAAGTTTAAATTATTCGCTAAGTAAATTAAACTTTAATAAAAATAAAATATATTGATTATAAATCGTTGTCTATTTTTCTTATGGAAATTTCATATAACATTTAAGGGGATTACAGAAATTTCATTATATAATAATAATAATAATAATAATATATTTGTGGGGACATGGAATTTCAATTTTATTAATTATTATTATTATTATTATTCATGTTAAAAAAAATTTTTCGTTATTATGAATCTAATCACACATAAAAATTATTTTAAAAAACAAAAACAGAAATTTAAATTTTTAAATTGAAAAAATTTAGAATACAGTCAAACCTCGTTAACATGAACACTCTTAACGTGAATTACTTTTAGCACGAACTGTTTCCGATTGCCCCGTCCAGTTGTATGTAATGTATTTAAGTTCGGATAACACGAACTACTTTTAACATGAACAAAAAAAGTTTCCCCTTGAGTGTTCGCGTTAACGAGGTTCGACTGTATTTACTATGCATATTTGAATCCTACACTTAGTTTTTTCTTAATTATGTATATATTTTTATAGTAACTTATTCAACAAACTTAAGGATCGTATTTTCTTTAACGTAAATAAATTTAAAGAAAAATAATTGAACCAAAATCTTACATGAAAAAAAAAAAAAAAAAAAAAAAAAAAAAAACATTAAATAATGTACACGAATAATGTCATGTTTTTTTAGACAAAAGAGTATTAAAAATATTGCAAATATCTTATCCTTAAATCTCTTATATATGATATATTTTTTTATTTGAAGGAAATTAAACCAATTCCATACTCATTTGATAAAGATTTATCATCTTGAAGAAATCAAAAATCTTAATAATCACGAACGGAGATAAATGAGTTAAAAATTTTATTCAGTTGAAACTTTATTAATTAAATTCATTTTTATTCTTTACGTACATTTACTTAGCAACACACTACTAAATTAATCCATTAAATAACATAAATGTCATTATTTATCTATGGATAACCCTCTAGTTATTGAATACAATCCAAAACTAAAATACTGGAGGATAACTGTCCCAAGTAGTTGGGGATATGACACTTTCATTTTGACAGAACATACTTTGAGGATAACAGTTCTTTTAATATAAGATACTCAAACATGTTTTTTTTTTTTTTTTTGTAATAGTAAACATCTAAATATCTGGTCCCTGTGTTATGGTAAGAACAAACAATTTAGGATCGTTTCTTCTTTGAAACAACCTTTTATTCAAAGAAAGAGGGAGAGGAGAAAAGCTTTGTTGACTGTTTGCAAACGATTGACAACATATGTTACTTGAATGATGTATGTAAAGAGCGTTCGAACCTTCGAACTGTTTCTCTGGCAGTATTGTGGATACCAGTGTTCTAGAAGGGACGTATTCAAAAGTACAGCCGCTTCGATAATAAAGAAAGCAAACCTCCCAAGAAAAATTACATCTCAACGTTCTTAAATGTTAGTAAACTTGTAATAAATCACAGATTTTTTATAAATTGCTAATTGTTTTTCGCAAAAGAAGAAAAGTGTAACATTCATTTATATTAATGTAGAAACATCTTTTATTCTGAGACGGGCCGCTCAAAATTTTTATCTCATTATTCTGTTTTTCCACTCTGGACGAGGAGAACCCCCCCCCCCCTTTTTTTTTTGGTAAATTTATTTCAAAGAGAGGAATTTAACTTTTAGCCCTTCTCCTTAAGTCGATGGTTTACGGTTGGGGGGGGGGGGGTCTACTTGTAGCGTATGACTGTTCTATATAAAAATGAAAGTGTTTGCAAGACGTTATAAAAAAAAATTACATATAAGAATACAGGGTCTGGTGAGGTAAAATGAATATAAACTTATTAAATTGATAAATTGGAAAATAATTTGCTATGGCTTATTTTACATCCAAATAACATGATGTAAGTAATCCGAAAAATAAATACATATAATCAAATATGATTTTCTGCAATCGACATACAAACTTGAAAAACCTCATTTTTATACGCATTTTATCGCACCAGACACTACGACTACATGTCAAATATGGATAATGTTTTAGAAATTCAGTATCATTGAATCCTTCTTCATTAGGAACGGCAGCAAAATATGCACAGGTATTTAGGGATGCACAGGGAAATATACGCATTTTATCCTTCTTTCTTTCCATACTTAACTATTCTAATGATTCCAACAAAACTTTGTACAATATTACTTAAATGTCTAGAAAAAATACTGTGCGTGCCCGTAGGGAGTTTTAAATATAGCGGAATACCTAAGGAAAGGGGGGATTTCTTTTTTCTCTATTTTTTTCCTTTTTTTCAATTTCAACCAAATTTTGTGTAATTATTACTTATTCACTTAAAAAAATACTCTGGAATTTAGATATAACTGAGAAGGGGGAAGAGAAAAAAAGAGCACAGTAGAAGAAAAATGTATTTATTTTTCTTTTCTTTTCCGCCTTTTGATTTTCTTTTCTTTAAATCAACTGAGATTTTAAGTTATTAATAGTAAGCATCTCACTTGTAAGTAAGACTTGTATGATTTCATTTTTTTCATCACAAAAAAATACATTTTGTACATTTAAAAATATTAAAGGTTTTTCTAAGCTGTCTGGAAATGATTGTACAAGGCTTAATTTACATCCATTAAAAAAAAATAATTACGGCTGTTTTCAAATACACGCTGCATGAAGCAAAACTTTCTAAAGAACTTTTCAAGCCTTTTACGAAAGTGAACGAAATTTGTAATCATGATGACTTAAATGAAAAAAAAGTCGAATGACATTTTCTATTTTTCTGTCAATATAACATAACTCACGATTCCTCTGACGGGCTTTCAACCGTGCAATTTTTCATTACTTTTCGCTAAAAATTGGCTCGAATGCTCATTTGGACGCTTTTTCTCAAAAACCACTGTCTTTATAGAAAACGAAAACGTCATTTGATTTTCTATTAAAAAAAATATACCTGAAAATTTCATACGTTTAAGTTTTGTTGAAAGTATTTGAATAGGTAAAGCTGTAAAGTAGGATATAAAAATGCCTATATATATTTTTTTAAAATGCTTTCCGCTGACCTCCTCACAGTAAAAATCCAACTATATTTAAACCCCAAGTATTTTTTTAATATTAGTAGTAGTAAGTTACAAATGCACAAAGTTTCCTTCCTCCTACTTCCCACAGTATATTTAAAAAATTAATAAGTAACTAGCTGACCTCCGAGCGGCGTTTCCTGTGCCCGTGATAATAAAAAATTAAAAATACATCAATTTTTTATCATTTTATATCTTTAACTCTCAATTTTGTATGAAATTATATTTTTAAATGAAAAATTCGTGAAAAAATATTGATATTTAGTGATAAAAACGCTTATTTTCTTGTTTTTTTTTTTTTTGTTTCTTTTTAACCCAGGGTCGTTTTATAGTTTTAAAATAAAAAGTTATTTCTGTCCGCACTCTTTGAAATCCTTATTGATGATAAATAAAACGATTTTACAGCCCATGTAAAAAAATTTTGAAAAAATATTGTTATCTAGTTGTAAACGAAATGTTTCCTTCTCGCTTTTTCGTTTGTTTATTTGTTTTCACGTCAGCTTCTTTAACATAGCAATAATTATAAGAAAAAAGTTCGAATCTTCCAAACTCTCTGGCATTTTAATCGGTTTAAATATAACTGTGTCCAAGCTCTCTTTAAAATTTCGCGAAAAAATATGCATATGTAGTTGTGAAAACATGAGTAATTTTTTTTAAAAAAAGGTTTAGCTTTCAACCTGAGAGCAAAAATAAATTAGAAGGTCTATGCTTTCAGTGCAATGATACGGCTTCATCCGTTTTCAATCAACCCTTTTCAATCCTCCTAGGCTAAACAGGTGAGGGCTGGTTTAATCAATCATGTTTCCCATTTCTGAGGGTAGAAGCCTTCAAAAAAAAAAAAAAAAAAAACGTTGACGCATACGTAAAGAGATGATTTTCATGTTGATTTGACAGAATGCGTTTTTCGCTTTGGTTCAATGTTAGGTACAAGTAAAAAAAAACTTTACCTCCCCCCCCCCCCTCAGCTACATCTAATACAATTTGACCATTCTGTGCTACATGTAATTTTCACACTATTTTTTTTTTCTAATTTAATAGATAATGAATGTACAACGTTTCGTAAATTCAGCCAAATAGTTCAGTCTATAAAAATAAAAGAAAGAAAAATAAATAAATTGGGTAGGTGCGCATAGGAATACGCCCAATTTAGGGTTCCATAGCTTCATTATTATTATTATTTTATATGTTAATACTTTATTTATTAGTTATTTTATTTTAATGTAATTCTATAACATTATATCTTTAGTCAAAAATTAAAATTAAAATCCTTGGCGAGTTTCGTGGAAAAAGTTTTTCCTTTTAAAAGTTTGTCTGTAGGATCGTTCAGAAAGTTTTTTGGTTTTATAGCATTGTTTTCTGTGATAAAAAACAAAACAACTTTCCGAACAATCCAATATTGCGAAAATGACGTCATATTTAGAAGAAAAGTAATTTTATTCACTTTGGCTTTTTATTGATGATTAAAATAGAACTGTTTTAAAGAAAAGGTGCTTTTTCACTCATAAAAAACCTATATTTTACTCTAATTAAATAATAATAACGTAATTTTTCTTTCTTTTTTTAGAACTTACATTAAAACCTTCTATTAAAATCAAATAGCAGACGATATTGCATTTTTAGTTTATTGAAAAGGTTAAAATAGTGAATCGAAAAATAAATTGGAAAAAGTCGTAAAAATTGAGTGTTTGTTATAATTTTATGGCAACACGTAGATTGTTTACAAATTTATTTATTCTTTTTCGCTTTTAGACTTAACATTAAACATTTAAATTCTCATAACTTTTGGACTAATTAAGATAAAATAACAAATTATAGCTTAAAATAGCTTAAAAGAAAGGTTGGAAGATATGAATAAAATAGTATAATAAGTTAAAGGTTTACTTCCTTAGCTTTTTAATACAAATTACGTTTGTTGGTAATAGGCTAAAATTCTAAAGAAATTGTGACTATATCTTGATAAAAACAATTTTCGGTGAAAGACCTTATTAAATGTCATAACCATGAATTGTTTCAGGTTTTTCGTTTATAAGGTTTAGAAATTAGAGGGGTGTGGGGGACACACACATTTTTTCACGAATATGGGGGCTCATGTCTCGCAAAATACGCTACTGATAATATGATAATATATGTTCTATTGCAAAAATTATTGCATTTTTTAATATCTTTCGAACAATACCATACTCGATCTGATATGCAAAGAAAATTTTTTCAGGTGTATTTTTTTACAGATCTGTTTGGCGGTCAGTATGGAACACCTTCATATGAAATTTCATCGCAATTCATGCAATAACGGATTAGTTACAAGGCTGTGACATACGGACGGACGGACGTACATGACGAAATCATAAGTGTTCCGTTTTTGCCAATTTGGCTCCCGAACCCTAAAAAGAAAGAGGAAATTATAACTTTTTAATCTGTAATGAATCCATTTTTAGGTGCGTTCGTAATTATATAAATACGTAGCACCTATAGTCGTCGTTTGGTCCGTCCGTCTGTCTGTCCGTCCGCATATAGCAACGTAAAAACTACCCAACCGAATGGTTTGCAATTTAAAATATATTATCTTTGCAAAATTTTGTCGAGACATTTCAAATTTTATTAAAATCGAATCAAAACTTTAGGAGATATTAATAAAAATATTTATTAAGAAATTTGAATTTTTTTTTTTAAATCGGTGCTTTTTTGTGATATTATTTCGAAGTTTAATCGTCAAGCGACCGAGATACTTATTTTATGACAGAAATTAATCTGCAGACGATATAATTCATTTCACAGAATTAAAAATCAGAAAAGAGCTGAATATTTATGTAACTAGATATTGTACGAACGCACCTCATTTGTCACGTTTGACGTACAATTTCCAACTTGTTTATTACAGAAGTGTCAAAATACAAGAAAAAAGTTCACATTAAAAAGAAAAAAAAATTAAAGTGTTATGTGAAAGGGAAAAAGGTATGATGTGTGAAGAATATGAACTGCACATAGACATTTTTCTCGTATCTCCTCCTACTCCCTTCTTTCTATCCAGAAATTTTTTTAGCATTTTTGCCACAAGTAACACGTGGGTGAAAGTCAAATCATTGTGCCACGTTGTTTCTATGAGGAATTAAATCTTTTTGGATTTTTGCGTATCTTTCTCAAATTGCAGGTGCCGTTTCTTCCAGGATTTTTTGATAACATCCTTAAGATACATTTTTTTTTTCGGTTATGATTCGTTATGATGGATTTTTACAAAATTAACAAATTTATTGGCACTTATTCATTATTTTGAACAGTCATTGAACTTTTAAAGAACTAAAACACAATGTTGCTCCGAAAATACTTCAACACGTAAATGTAATCTGTCACTAAGTGTTTTCTTTCATTTTTAGGGTTTCGTTCATCTCACGAAACCCTATTACTCCCGCTCTGTTGTCTGTCCGTCACAGAGCCGTTCTCAGAAACTATATAACTTTCAAGCATGAAAATTTGTGTACTTATTGCTAAATACCTACTAATTAGTTCAAAATATTAAAATTCGAAAAAATCGTATTATTTTAATATATTAGAGATAAAAAAAAAAAAAAATCTAACAGTCTTTTCCTATTGAATTTAAACATTTTTCGTTATAACTGTTGCCAGCAAATAAAAATCCACAATAAGATTATTTCTACAATAATTAATTTTCTATTGAAAGATTTCCACGTGAAAAATGAAAATGAAATAAAAAGTTTCACAAATTGAAAAAAAAAAGATTAATAGGACGTCATATTGGAAATAAAACGGAAATTTTGAAACATTTCTCAATAATACAAGGAGTATGGCTATGTGTAAATACAGAAAACAGCTTAATATGACGTCATTAGAGAATTAAAAAGAAAATTAATCTGATGTCATAACGGATTTTTCAAAAGTTTGAGAATAAAACAAAGAGAGTATCAGTATGAGTAATAGAGAAATAGTAAATGTATAAGTTTGAGGAACGTATTGAATCATGATGAAAACCCGATTTTTAAATATTGGCATAGTTTAACACTTTGAAGGTTTCTATACAACATGTTTAATTTTTGAAATTGATTTTTTTTTAATATCGCCTTTAGTCCACATGACAGATATTATTATGACTGAGTATAATATCGGGATTCGCCCGCTATCGGACCGGTTCAGATTTTCGAAAAGACGAGAAAAATAGACTGGTAAATTTTTACTTTATAAAAAACATGACTTTTTTTTTCTTTTTAATGAAATTTTTTTGGATTTATTACAGAAAGGATAAAGTGTTTTGAAAGGAATATTAAACGAAACCCTTTATGCGATCTTTGATTACACTTACCCACTTGTTATTTTATTCCTGCATCCTTTGATCCTTTGCTATGAGATAAAATTTTAAAACGGATATTTCATCGCAGCCTTCCATAAATAAAGAGAAAGACTAGAATCTCTAGAAAAAAAAAAGCTCAAGAAAAAATACAAAGCTAAATGATAAAAAACATGTAAAAATGCCTAATCGTCTTCCCTCCTACTTTTCTCTCCATTGATGTAAGCCGAACCATGGGTCGAAAGAAAGCTGAATAGAAGTATCTTCATCCCTTCACTGCATTGAAAATAAAGTATATTATCCGCAAAACAGATTGCTCAGTGATTGTTGAAGCGATGAATTGAAGGAAATGTTATGATTATCGTTGACTACATTTACAAAACATACGTTAGACACATGTTTAAAGCCTGTTCTCAATTGCCAAATCTGCGCCTTTCGTAACGTATCTTTTCTATAAAAGAAAAAAAGAAAAGAAAAAAAGAAAGGGAAAAAGCAACGCGCAGCAGAAATAAAAATGGTTGTCCAAAGATGCTTTGATATAAAATTTCGGATATAAATTTCTTGGTTATAGAAGTCGACTCCATAACACTCCTTCACTCAACAACTATGATCTTTCTGACACCTTTGCAAACTAATATGCAAATGTCATGCCACTTGCAGGAATGACTATTGAAGTTATTTGAAATTGAATAGTTATTATTATTATTATTATTGCTCATGAGGGGATTGGCTTATTTATTTAAAAAATAAATTATTATTATAGCCCAATGCAACATAAAAGATTGCTTATTGAGGGAAGGACTATATTGAAGCTATTTGAAATCGAATAGGTATTTCTTTTACTCACGAGAGTTCATTTATCTTCACGAGGGGTTCATTAATTTTAAATTAAATTATGAATACAGCCCAATATAATATAAAAAATTGCTGATATAAAAATAAACTGAGACGTCATTTTTTTTCGTTTATACTTTATAATATCAGAGCAGTAACCTCTTCCCCTTCGCTCGCAGAAAAAGAAAAAAAACTGATAATAGCCTAACAAATATTTATATTACAGACTAAATTCTCAGTTTCGATTCAGAAATTTATTTTTGTGTCTTTTTTTTTGTCATGATAATTTTTTTAGATTTAAATTTATTTAAAGCTCACACAATTTATTTATGCTCACTTTTTTTTAAAGAAACTCAGTTATTATCAGAGTCAGTGCCAATAAGGAAATTGTAACACTTTTTCAGAATTTATTGTTCGTGAAAATCAATCTAACTGCATTGTAGGTAGATTTCGCAAGAATCCCTACCTATTGCAATGTCCCCTATGTTAGAATTTCTGAATCATTTTTGCAGATCTACGCCGATCATGACCCCTAGAACCCAAAACCACCCCCAGTTCAAAACTTTATCTATAAATATAACTATTTTATGGACATAACTTCCATAATTTTGCACGAATCTCTTCCAAACTGACACATAAAATCAAGGAGTAGAAAGTCTCGGTCAAGCTCTAGGGCAAATTCGGGGGGGGAGGGGGTGGAGGGGGGAGGTTTTGCGAAAACAGAAAGAGCTCCGTAACTTCTTAATTATGACACATACCTAATCGGCTTAAAGTTATTATTACATCTAACAAAAGGGCCAAAAATTTATGTATTACAAATTTTTTATATCATTAAAAATTGTCTCAAAGAGGCCAAAAATTGAGTTTTAAGAAGAACAAAATTCACAACTTCATCAATTCACAAGACATCAAATCCTCTTAAATTCATTTTTTATAAATCTTCTTACTATTATCTACAACTTTTATATTGACAAGTTTTTGATAGCAACAAACTCTACAGCAAAAAAGGGGATGTTGTAGAAGAAAATACACCACATCTCCGTTAATCGCCACCAAGGCAGTAAAAGAGTATCATTGGAAAGATATAATTTTTTGACAACTCTCAGAGATACTGTATATAGGGTTACATTATTAAAAGCGGCGTGTCTCAATTAAAAAAAAAAAAAAATCAGAATTGAATATATAGTGTATATTTAATGAAACAATCATTACACAGTTTAAATGAAGTATAATGGAAAAAAAAGATATTCAAGAGCAATCAGATAAAATTGTTAATCTGAGTTTATCTCTAATTTTGATTAAGTTTCTATTGGTGAAATTAGTACATAACTTCGAAATCTACCTGTGCTTGTTAGGCCTAGCCGGCAGGGATTTTAATTTATTTATTATTTCTAGAAGTAACTTTTGGAAGTGAAACTTTTGTTTTATAATTTAGTTTATTTTTATAATAAAAGCAATTCTGATTACTTTTAAATGCTATCAATTTTAATATAACAAAGATGTTTACGGGCTAAGTTTTTCTTAATGTTGCCAGGTGCATAGGTGTACAGTTGTATGGGCTCATGGGGCTTGAGCCCCACCAATAATTTCCAAGATGGATTCTTTTTTTTATGCGACTTTTATATTCTTTTTCTGTGGTTACAGAGATAAATGACATTAGGCTTTTGTTGTTGATGTTGTTCTTTTTAAATTCCATTTTTTATATTAAAGTAAAATGTTAAATGTTTGAACTCGTATAGTCAAATGGCCATATAAAATACAGAAGGAAAAAAAAAACCAAGTGGGTAAGTGTGATCGAAGATCGCTCAAAGGGTTTCGTTTAATATTCCTTTCAAAACACTTTATCCTTTCTTTAATAAATCCAAATAAATTTCATTTAGCAACCAAAAAAAAAAACCCCTCATGTTTTTTGTTTTTTTACAAAGTAAATATTTACCAGTCTATTTTTTCGTTTTTGTCCGATAACGGGCGAAGCCGGCAATTATATTCTGTCATAATAACATCTGTCACGCGGGCTAAATGCGATATAAAAAAATAATTTCAAAATTAAACATGTTGTACACCTTCAAAATGTTAAAATATGCGAATATTTCCATAACTGAATTTTTATCATGATTCAATATGTTTCTCAAACTCATATATTTACTATTCTCTATTACTCATATTGATACTCGCTTTGCATTATTCTCAAACATCTGAAAAATTCGTTAAACTTCGAATTTGAAGTCAGATTTTCTTTTTAATTCTCTGATGACGTGATATTAATCTGCTTTGTGTACATACACATACTCATACTCCTTGTAGTATTGAGAAATCTTTGAAAATGTCAGTTTAATTACCACTATGACGTCAATCATTTTTATTTCATATTAATCTTTTTTTCAATTGATGAAACTTTTAATTTCATTTACATTTTTCACGTGGAAATCGTCGGATTTGAAAATTAATTATAGTAGAATGAATTTCATCATGGATTTTTAATTTTTGGCATCTGCTATAACGAAAAATGTTTAAATTTAATAGGAAAATGATGTTGGAATTTTGGTTTTTTATCTCTATTTATTAAAGTAATACTAATTTTTCAAATTTTAATATTTTGAGCTCTTTATAGCTGATATTCAGCTATATACACAAAGTTCCAACTCTGTAAGTTACATAGTTTCTGAGAATAGCTCTGTGACAGACAGACAACGGAGCGGGAGTAATAGGGTTTCGCAAGATGAACTAAACCCTAAAAAACACAATCCGCAAAAGATGTTATTCAAAGTCAACTTACGTTGTGATTTTATTATAAACGATTCCAAAATAGCAGCAAGTATATAATTTTTATAAAGAGTACATTAAAATACATTAAAATTTTTACATTGTCGTAACGTTTTATTCAACTTGTGATTTATTAAACTATATATGATTCTGTTTAATTTCTACGAAAGGGAAATCAAGAACCAGCATTAAGGCTGTTCTCAAATCCAAACTGGCTGCTTTCTGATAAATATTTTAATTCATTTTTGTTCGCAAACTTATCAAATCAAAACTTGCTCTTATTAAGATACTATGTTTTCAAGCTGATTTCTTCGTTTTTCGGTAAAGACACAAGATCTTTCAGAAAATCTCTCAAAATTAGCTCTTTGAAAAGAATTCCTGGACTGACAGCGCAGGAAAAGAAAAATATCAGAAAAAAAAACTGTTTAATTTCAAATCACATCAATAATCATACCTGTAAGTATAATGATTTTATGTTCAAACATCAGTCAGAAAATTTCTCAGAAAGTTTGTTGAGCAGAGAAAATCTTTCTTTGAAAATTGTCTTAAAATGGTAATCAATCTATATTACACACATATACGTATTTGTCTGGAAAATTGTTACATTCGAGTTAAGCCTCATCAATAATTTTCAAAACTCTGCACCTATGGCCATGTGTCCCGCGTAAATCGGGGCTCCAATTCCTCTTGGACACCACTAATTTCTTACATAATATTTCGCTATCTTTAATTGCTGATAAATCTGCTGTTATATACGGCGAATAAATGTACTTTAAAATAGTGGTGTCCAAAGCATTTGTAGCCCCGATTTACGCGAGATACCTGACAACACTAGTTTTACTTAATATTTATTAGAAAAATAATTTAAACTATTACCATATGCAAAAAAGTAGAAAAGAAATATAAATATATTTTTTTATATCAGTTTGTGACAATGTCTGGTTATTTTATTTTGCAAAGTAGTTGCTGTGTCGCCTTCGGTGATTTAAATCCATTAATCTCAGAGTCCTTATTTTTCGTTGTTGTTCGATTCGTCGCATTTTAAGTTGTATATCTGAATGCCTATCAAAGAAAAGCTATTATGTTACTTTGTGCAATTTTTTCAGATATATATTCTATATATAGAGAGAGAGTGTTATTTATTTATTTATTTATTTATTTATTTTTTTTTGCTATTAAAAGAATGAAGCAACGTTCATTACAGTCACACATAAATATGATATAATATAATATTTTTAAATAAATGTTTTTTTCTACTATAATGTTGGCCAAATGAGTAATTACACCATAAAATCTTGTTTTACTTTTTTTATTGATATTTATTTATTATTATTAATATTATTATTTCAGTTTCAATGTGGAACATTATAGTTAAAACAAAGTTAAGAACTGTGAAATAAATTATTTAAAAACATATATGTTTTTCGAATAAAGTAGAAAAGAAAAAGTATACATTTATAAAATTGCAACTATTTGGGGTGTCCAAACTGTGCGGGCTGCATCGAAACTTGGCCATGTAGAAATGCATATTTTGAACAATGTTGGAAACTGGCATAAAAAAAAAAAAAAAAAAAAAAAAAAAAACACATTGCTCATTTCTGAAATAATTTTTGTTAGGAAACATGTAATATTTTCGTGATACCTCTTACTGAGAAACTGTAAATCGAATAGTTTATCCATTTTTCTACAAAGGCAGGGGACTTTAAAAAAATTCTGTGAAAATTGACGTTTTTAATCAAATTTCTCTAGGAGTTTTCAGGATTTTTTAAAAATTTCATTTCATATTATGAAAGATAAAGAAACGTATACACTCAGTCAACAATAAATAAATGATCATAAAAAATATGCTATTTTTTCTCATTCTGTTGCACAGAACGGTCGATTAATATTTATACGCTCTATGTAGGGGCAGGGGCCATCATTGAATAAAAATGGGAAGTTATCTCATTCAAACGCATATTCGCTAGTTTTGAATTATTCTTTTACAGTTTTTTTTTCCTTTAGCGGAGGATGCATAATACACATCTGCATTTAAATGCACAGCGAATTTTTTTTTTCAAAAGTTTGTTTTATTGGTAAAAAGTGATTACAATTATTCTGAGCCCATTATATCTTTAAAGAAAATCTCATAATAGTATATTCTTTCATAGGCTGACTCTCTCTCTCTTCATTGTCTTTTTCTTGACAACAAATCTTAAAATCCATGTCTCATGATGATAAATCATCCCATCCCACCTCTAACTCCTGTGCCTTACTACAGGTTTTAAAGAATGAACATGAAAACATGATACGACACTTCATTCTTCCCTCTTAAATATTTTGTAGTGTGCTCCTTATTAAATCCCTCCCCTCATTTAATGCATGAAAATGTCACACTTTAAAATATTTCGAAGCGTCTCAATGATATGACAAAAATTTTATGTATTCTACCCAACACTTTAGTATGAATGTGGATAAGCCATTTGTAAATATAGTAAAATTTCATTCAATGTGGAAAATGTTTAAAACTGTTGCAAATCTTGTTAAATTCTAGTCTTTCCCTGCGTAATGATCTCTTTGACAGTTTGACTGATCATTTAGTGACCACAGAAATATACTGAAGTTATCATATTTTTTAATGCGTTGAAAAATATTAAAAATCTCAAATCTACTAAAATTCGTGATTTAAAAAATGGCTTAAACCAAGCTATTTATCATATTTTAAAGGATATGTATAATCAATATTCAATAATCTGAACTCAACATATTTTAATGCATGTATACAACATATTCCTTCTTTAAACGGAATTTTTTTACTGTTCCGGCGAAATGAAGAAAATACAATTACAATAGTTGGTGTGCAATCCTCAGTTAGTTTAATTCGGGACCGTTTGGAATAAAAGGAACAGCGAAGCGCGAAACTCCGCTAGTTATACTTAAATCGAAATATTATTTTGGTTAAAATTTTACAATTGTTTAGCTGCAATAACTTTTATTACATTTAAAAATTAAAATTTTTATGAAAATCGATGTTATCAGATTTTTAATAGAAAAGTTTGAGACTACTTTTAATTATCACTACATAGTATAAAACAAAGTCGCTTTTTCTGTCCCTATATCCCTATGTACGCTTAAATCTTTAAAACTACGCAACAGATTTTGATGCAGGTTTTTTAATAGATAGAGTGATTCAAGAGGAAGGTTTATATGTATAATAAAATCCATTAAATAGTGGGGAAATACTGTTATTTTTGAGGTTTTTAATGTGATGTCGTAAATAATTTCATTTTTTCCGCTTATACATTGCAAACGCAGGCTGAACCCTACAAGATTTATCAAAATAATGAACTAATTATTGTACACATTAAAAAGGTCTACAGAAAACACAAAGAGATGAAGGTTTTCAAGGTTAACCCGAAGCAAAGTGAGGGAGGGCCGCTAGTTTGTTATAAAATCAACATTAAAAATGTTATTCATTCATATTTAAAGAAAAAAAAAAGAATATTCTAAACTTAATTATATATTCTGCAATGGAATATTAAAAGCAAGAGAAATGATAGTGCATCAGCGCATAATAAAATAAATTTATTATATTGTTTAATAATAATAATAATAATAATAATAATAATAATAATAAAAGAAAAAAAACTGCAATTTAAACTCGGAGTAATGACACATCTGTTCTAATAATTTGTCTAGTATACTTTTCTTATTCATCTCAGCGGAATTTTACCATAGCCATTTACGCGTCGCACCTTTTGACCAGCTTTCGGGGACCTGGCCACATGTCAGCAAGAATCTTAAACAAAGGACTGGGAAGGTGTGCAAATCGCTCTAGATACTAAAAAACATCTGTTTAACATCTGCAAAAATTCAGGGATATTTTCAAGTGATAAATAAATACTTGTTCAAAGGGGTTCTCCAATGAAGAAAATGATATTGTGTTGTTTCTTTCTTTTTTTTTTTTTTTTAACCTTCACAGAAGAAATTCCTTAAATTCCTTTTAAATATTTTTTTTCTTTTAAATTCTTTTAAAGAAGAAAGAAAAAGAAAATAGAAATAATAATCTTATATTTATTTATTTATTTAGAAAATGCATATAAATTTTACTATAATTGCTCATAAAAAAATAATATTCATTAAATATTCATAGATACCGCTTAAAATTTATGTCACAGTTAGGAAATAATTTTAAAATACAGTAACAAATGTTTTTGATATTTTAACTCAGATTGCATTAAACTAAAGATTATAAAATTCGTTAAATATCTCTTACATCAGTTCTCAAACAAACCATCAATCCTATAGAACAATTCTTTTAAGGTGGTTCTCAAATGACCTGCTCAGCAAAGCGAAACTTTCTGACACATTTTCAGACGCATTTTTCAACGCAAAGGCATGACATCGACATGCCTGACTATTAAAGCGATTTGGAAGCGAAATAAGTTTTCCATTTTTTGAAAAATAAATTACTTCTCGTTATAAGCTATTCGTGCCACGTGGCAACGCATTTTTTTCCAGGCTCGCTTAACAATATACAAATATATGTCTAACATACAAACAGGAAGAAATATCGGCCTGAATAAGAATACATGAATGTTTTATATACATAATAATATTGGAGTTCTCGAGAGTGTGGGCAAAAACGCTTTTTCGGGTGAAAGGAAATGAAGAATTTAAAACTTTATACATTATTTTTAGCAAATGAAAACAGTTTTTTTTAATATAGTATCAGAGAATTCTTTCAATCTGTGGAAAAGTAGCATAGTAGAAACTTTTTTACTGGCACAAAATAAAGTCGTATCGCAATAATTCGTGTTACGTGGGAACGCGTTTTTTTTTCAGGTTTGCGCAAGCACAGCAATAACTTGGTTCAAAAGGTCGAATTTGACAGCATTTTCTAAAAAATGTTCTGCCTTTAACCCTCTGAGCGTTTTGAAAAAGGGTAAAATTGTAAAGTTGTATTCTCTGTATTTTGTTTTAAATGCTAAAAAAATATGATTCTTTCAGCATTATAAATAGAACTTAATTACAAATATGAATGTAATCCTTGAGAGTATTAATCATTCTTCAATGTTTTGAAAATTCATTAAATCTAAAGAATTATATTATCTTAAACATTGCATATATTGCAGTGAAACCTGGAGCTTAGTGAATGGAATATTACGTTCCACACGCTTAGAGGGTTAACAAAAACTGGGAAATATTTTCCAATTACATAGTTTCTGAATAATAACACCTGCCAGTTTCATGCGTTTCCGCTCAAACATGAATTAAAAAATATGTCATAAAGTAGCAAGCTTGAATTTGAGAACAGCGTTAAAATATCTCGTTTGCATTTTAATATTTTGAAGCAATATTTTTCTTTGCATTTGATAATTAAGATCAATTTCTATAATCGCCACTTTTTAATTTTTCGATTTTGTTTGCAGGTTTAATTTATGTTGATACTTCCCTTTTGGAACCATGATAGTATAGTAATCTAGGGGCAGAAAAGCTTTAGTCTATTACCCCGAAATGTGAGTTTTATTCTAATTTGGGGAACGATTTAGTTCATTTTCAGGCTCCCTCCTCCACGAATTCAAAATACTTGATACTCCACTGCTGAGTTCGAATCTCATGTGAGAAATGGGATGAGAAGAAAGAAAGAAAAAAGGAAAATAACTGAATTTGTTTACACATAAAAAAAAAAAAAAATCTTAAAAATTTTTGAATGCAGAATGACGTTTATTTAATGAAAAGTTAAGCGAAAAGGTGCGTAGAAAAATTACCTGCGAAAGACAAATTTTTATAAATGAATTCCTTTTTATTCATAAACACATGGAATCGGCAAGTGCTCTTATTCATTAATTGTGAAACTGAATAGTTTTTTCCATGTTTCGATAAGGAAGGGGGTGTTTAAGAAAATGCTGTCAAAGTGGGCATATTGAATGAAATTTCTGTACGCGACATATATGTAGATAAACAATATTATTTGTAATAGACAAACAAAACTGGGATTATATTTTAAGTCCAATTTATCCCTTTATTTGATTTATTTTCTTTCTTTTATTATTTCAGTATACATTAATATCATTAACATCAAACTTGAACTTAAAATCAATAAAATAATTTTCAATGAGTGTTTAAAATAAATAAATAAATAAATAAAAGAAAGGGGCGAATAAAGAAAATATTATATTCATTTGTTAAGTATCCCAGTAAAATTTTTTATATTAAATAAATATTAACTATATAAAGTTTATATAAATTTGTTTAATAATTTTATCTAAATTTTACATAAAATACTATTTTTTATAAATAAATAAATAAACAGAATTTCTAAGTTTTGCATCTTTATAATCATTATATATATATTTAAAATATTTGTATTGTAATTTTTTTTATGGAGAAGGATACATAACTTGTACCCCACTGAATATTTAATAGCACACCGATTAGCTTTCAATTTCAAACTGGGAATTTTGTTACAGTTTTTGAAGATTTGTACTATGGGAAATTCATTGTTTTAGACCAATTTCAATGTATATTAATATTTCAATGGAACACAAACTAGTTGTGTATTCGATGGAATATGTAATTTATTTATTTAGTACTTTTCTTATATGACACTACTGACACTCGTTTCCCTTAAAAAAAATGTTTGTAAAGTTCGTATTCGCAATCTAAACCTGAAAACAGATTTCGTTGTTGTAACCGCCCCCAGAATCCCACCGCAACTCCAGTTTCAATATTAAACATTCTTGAAACTAATCATAGAAAATTCATAAAAATGGGTAGTTATGCTAATTGAAGGGTGTAGCAATAAGTAATATTTTTATTTATAACTTTATTCTTTGTTTGTGTTTCAAAAAACAGATTAAAAAAAATTAATAAAATACAGAGTTTTTACATTCAATTCATTCTAGTAGATTAGGCATTCAATATTTAAATTAAAGTACATTTTGCAGGTTCAAGAAGTTTTTCTACTGATAATAACCAAATATACACCATTGCGGAAACGGCAAATGAAAATGCAGCATCCCCTTTCACTATACCAGGAATAAAGTGGAAAATCCAGTTTTTCTCCAAATGCTTTCCTTAAAATTCTTTAACGAGTAGACTTTCAGGTTCGTGTCAAGTGGGGAGTGGGGGGAACCTGCTTCAGGCTAAAATAAGTTTAAAATTTTATCCAAGAGAGTGACATATGTAAAAATCTTTTTTGTTTTTTGTTTATATGATATTGTAGATGGTTCCATGACTTTTACTTTTTGTTATATTTTTCACAATGAGAATTTTGGATGTATTTCTTAATTAAAAGAATAAAATATTGAAATGGTTAAAAATTAAACAATAAAATGAATAAAACATGAAACACAAATTATTACTCGCGAATAATTTAAATCCATCTGTGTTGATTTTAACTATGGATTGTCAAATTTAAATTCCTAAATAATTGTGAATGAAATTCACATTTATTCATGAATTTTATTTATGCAGTATTAAACGATCCTTCTATAATGAAAGCAAATGTACTGTATTAAATGTATAGTTAGCTAAATATATAACGGAGTATAAACTATAAACCATTTCTTAATACTGATTCAGTTAAAACCTTACAAAATAATTTAGAGTGTTCAATATTCAATTAGGTACTTTTCATAGTGTAGCAAAATGTCTCACTTTTAGTCTAAAAAAAAAAAAAAAAAAAAAAAAAAAAAAAAAAAAAAAAAAAACTTTATGATATATATATATATATATATATATATATATATATATACATATATATACTTTTATATATAAATTTTGAGAATAAAGCAATCAGACAAACGAAATCATGGCCACATTTAGAGACAATTTAATTAATTTTAACCAGGGAAACTTTTTTAACCGGATTAATTTTAACCAGCTCAACCACACAAAATTTCTAGTACATTAATAACCTTGTTTCACATATTAAAAGTAATAGCATTTACATAACAAAAAATAGAAAAGATTTTATACTTTTTTTACACATTTAATAAATCTTCAATTATAGCATATTGCTCGCAGATAACCATCATTTCGTAATTGTCATGTTAAAAAATTCTATTCAAAATGCAAATTTGACGATATTTTACAAAATATTTGTTACTTTAATAACAAAATAAGAAACTAGATTTTTTTTTCAGTGTGGTCCATTATGGGAAAGTAAGAGAAAAATATGCCTGAAGCAAATATTGAGAAAAGATAGTTTTACAATGTAGAGTGCTACTCACTATATCATGCATGTATAGATACAATATTGAATTATAAACTCTCAGTCAATTTTATATCTTTAATTATTTTTCTTTCTTTTTTTCCTTTTTTTCAGTATACATTAATATTATAATCATTAACATTACAATCACATTTATTATCACTCATATCACAAAACACATAAAAAAAAAAAAATTCTGAATTATATATTTTTTATTTGTTTATTTTTAAAGATTGGAAACATATATTTTTTAGTCTACCAGACGTGTTCTTTTATCTAGTTGGAAATTACAAACTACGCAAAAACTACCCAACCGAATGCTTTGAAATTTAATATATATAATCGTTGCAGAATTTTGTCGAGTCATTTCAAATTTTATGAAAATCGAATCAAAACTTAAAAAGTTATTAATGAAAGTTTTCTTTATTCTGTTAAATCCTACCATACGTAATGTATATAATAAAAGCGCAAGTCATGAGACTGATGAAAACAAATACGGGCAAACCACATCTTTTTTCATATGCCAAGCGGCCATTTTTATTCAAAAATTTTTTTTTCGAATAAAATTACATAAAAGTTACATTTTTAGAAAGCTCGTCCACAAAAATTGTTTGCTTGTGAATGAGTTACATTCAACAATATAGAGATTCTGAGATAACTTCGGTGGAAATTAGGTTAACCGAATATTTCAATCCATTAGAGTAAATAAACACAGGAGATTCGTTCATTATGAGTCATACAAATATTAAGCCATGGAGGTAATAATTCGCTTTTGTAAACGTGGCATACGTAATAATAATAATAATAAGAAAAAGCATGATCATTTCGCTCCTAGCAGACGACATAATTCATTTCACTAAAATAATGAGGATGATTTTTCTTTTTTTTTTTTTTTTTTTCTTTTTTTTTTTTTTTTTACATTGTGAAACTAGTTATAAGACGAACAAACCTCATATTCCACGTTTAACGTACAATTTCCAACTTTTTTAATTGTTTGAGACGTAAATAAAGTAACGAAAAAGTCATACCTCCCCCCCCCCCCCCCCAATTGTGAAAGAATCCTTTCACCCTATTCCATTCTCTCTTCACTGCGAAAGAAAATATAATTTATACTCACTCGGAGTAAGCAGGAATTTTGGTATTCCCCCTCCTTTCCAAAATAAATTTATAAAAAGAAGTTTTTAATCTATTCCTTTAATTTTTCCGTTGTTCGAATCCATGACACCTTAAATAGTAATAAATACAAATTGCACACTTTTAAATATATAATCTCCTTGTGAATGTGTTAGAAAGATGTGAGTTACCAGTTGCAAGGCAAAAAGAAAATACATGACAATACCCTTATAACTTTTAAATGCATGTTTGATTGGATAAATTTTCAGACGTGATTTTCATGATCCCAGTAAGTCGCGATGTCAAAATTTTATGCATTATGAAGTATACAAGCACAGACGTTTAACAACGGGTTTTCCGGGTTAATAATCTTTCTATTATACAATATAAAACTCTGTTAATAATAAAGCTCAACAACTTATTTTTTTTTTATTTTATCGACTGATTTGGATCTTCCCCCTCCACACAGACAAACTTATGAGGTCCTCTACCAGAGCCACGTATACGTATCACTTAGATACAGTTCATCTGTTGGTCGATTTAAAATATATAGATTTGGGGGCCTCCAAATTTATGAGCCCTAGACAAGTACCTCGTGTGCCCATGCTTTTATATCATATGTTTTTTTTTGAAAATGACATTAAATATTTATATTTCGATTACTATCGACTCGGAATTCCTTAAAATCTGTAATATTTTCGATAACTTTATTTTGTGCCTGTAAAAAAGTTTCTACTATGCTACTTTTCCACAGATTGAAAGAATTCTCTGATATTATATTAAAAAAACTGTTTCATTTGCTAAAAATAATGTATAAAGTTTTAAATTCTTCATTTCCTTTCACCCGAAAAAGCGTTTTTGCCCACACTCTCGAGAACTCCAATATTATTATGTAAAACATTCATGTATTCTTATTCAGGCGGATATTTCTTCCTGTTTGTATATTAGACATATATCTGTATATTGTTAAGGGAGCCTGGAAAAAAATGCGTTGCCACGTGACACGAATAGCTTATAACGAGAAGTAATTTATTTTTCAAAAAATGGAAAACTTATTTCGCTTCCAAATCGCTTTAATAGTCAGGCATGTCGATTTCATGCCTTTGCGTTGAAAAATGCGTCTGAAAATGTGTCAGAAAGTTTCGCTTTGCTGAGCAGGTCATTTGAGAACCACCTTAAAAGAATTGTTCTATAGGATTAACATTAGCGAGCGAAGGTTTTCGTGTGAGTGAAGTAACCTTTTAATCAAAAAACATTTATTTTAAAACTTGATGGCACTTCTGTGAAGGTGCAGCTGGTTGCTAAAAGATAATAAAAAAATAATTAATAAACAACAAAAAGGAATGTTTCTTCGCCTCACTTATTAAACAGGCCCGTATTGGCTTTATTACTTTCAATAAACTTGTTCATTTTCGTCTTAATTTATTAAAAGCGGCGTGTCTCAAAAAATAAATAAATAAATAAATAAATAAATAAATAAAATAAAATAAATAAATAAATAAATAAATAAATAAATAAATAAATAAAATAAATAAATAAATAAATAAATAAATAGATAAAAATAAATAAAAAAATAAAAAAATAAAAAAATCAGAAATTAATATATAGTGTATGGCTCATTTAATGAAACAATCATTACACAGTTTAAATGAAGTATAATGGGGGGAAAAAATTCTTCTAGAGCAATCAGATAATTGTTAAACTGGATTTATCTCTAATTTTGATTTAATTACTATTGGTGAAATTAGTATATAACTTCGAAATCTACCTGTGAATGATAGGTCTAGCCGGCAGGGATTTTAATTTATTTATTCTTTCTAGAAGTAACTTTTGGAAGTGAAACTTTTGTTTTATAATTTCGTTTATTTTTATAATAAAAACAATTTTGATTACTTTTAAAGGCTAACAATTTTAATATAACCAAGATCTTTACGGGCTAAGTTTTTCTTAGTGTTGCCAGGTGCATTGGAATAGAGTTGTATGGGATCATGGGGCTTGACCCCCACCAATAATTTCAAAGATGGATTATTTTTGTATGCGTCTTTTATATTCTTTTTCTGTTGTTACAGAGATAAACGACATTAGATTTTTGTTGTTGTTTAAGTTATATATATATTTTTTTATATTAAAGTAAAATATTAAACGTTTGAATTCGTATAGTCAAATGGCCATATAAAAGACAGAAGGGAAAAAAAAAACATAATCCGAAAGGAGATGTTATTCAAAGTCAACTTACGTTGTGATTTCATTATAAACGATTAGCAAATAGCAGCCAGTATATACTTTTTATAAACAGAACTATACATTAAAAATTTTACATTGTCATAACGTTTTATTCAACTTGTGATTTATTTGACGATATATAATTCTGTTTAATTTCTTTTTAAAAGGAAATTAAGAACCAACATTGAGGCTGTTCTCAAATCCAAATTGGCTACTTTCTGTCAAATATTTTAATTCATTTTTGTTCGCAAACTTATGAAATTAAAACTTGCTCTTATTAAGATACTATGTTATCCAGCTGGTTTCTTCGTTTTTTTGGTAAAGGCACACGATCTTTCAGAAAATCTGTCAAAATTGGCTCTCTGAAAAGAATACCTGAACTGATAGCGCAAAAAAGGAAAAATATCGAAAAAAAAACTGTTTACTTTCAAATCACGTCAATAATCATAACCAGTAAGTATAATGATTTTATGTTCAAACATCAGTCAGAAAATTTCTTAGAAAGTTTGTTGAGCAGGGGAAAATATTTCTTTGAGAACTGTCTTAAATTGGTAATCAATCTATATTACACACATATACGTATTTGTGTGGAAAATAGTTACATTTGAGTTCAGCCCCATCAATAATTTTCAAAACTCTGCACCTATGGCCATGTGTCCCGCGTAAATCGGGGCTCCAATTCCTCTGGACACCACTAATTTCTTACATAATATTTCGCTATCTTTAATTGCTGATAAATCTGCTGTTATATAAAGCGAAGAAATTTACTTTAAAATACTGGTGTCCAAAGTATTTGGAGCCCCGATTTACTTGAGACACCTGACGACACTAGTTTTGCTTAGTATTTATTAGAAAAATAATTTAAACTATTACCATATGCAAAAAAGTAGAAAAGAAATATAAATATATTTTTTTATATCAATTTGTGACAATGTCTGGTTGAAAACCAGACATTACCATTGTAAGTTTATTTTGTAAAGTAGTTGCTGTGCTGCCTTCCACGATTTAAATCCATTAATCTCAGAGTCCTTATTTTTTGTTGTTGTTCAATTCGTCGCATTTTAAATTATATATCTGAATGTCTATCAAAGAAAAGCTATTATGATACTTTGTGCATTTTTTTCAGATATATATTCTATATATTTTTCTATTTTTCTTTATTTTTTTTATAAATTTTTTGCTATTAAAAAATGAGGCAACGTTCATTACAGTTATTCTAACATATATGTATATATAATATTTTTAAATAAATGTTTTTTTCTACTATGATGTTGGCAAAATGATTAATTACACCATCAAAATCTTGTTTGACTTTTTTATTGTTATTTATTATTATTATTATTATTATTATTATTATTATTTCTGTTTCAATACGGAACATTATAGTTATGCCAAATTTAACAGCTGTGAAATGAAGTATTTTAAAATATACATGTTTTTCGAATAAAAGAGAAAAGAAAAAGTAAACAATAATAAAATTGCAACTATTTGGGACATCCAAACTTTGCGGGCTGCCTCGAAACTTGGCCATGTAGAAATGCATAATATTTTGAACAACGTTGGAAACTGGCATAAATAAAAAAGAGTACATTGCTCATTTCTGAAATAATTTTTGTTCGGAAACATGTAATATTTTCGTGATATCTTTTACTCAGAAACTCTAAATCGAATAGTTTATCCATTTTTCTACAAAGGCAGGGGTCTTTTAAAAAATGCTGCGAAAATTGACGTTTTGAATCAAATTTCTGTAGGAGTTTTCAAAATTTTTTAAAAATTTCATTTCATATTATGAAAGATAAAGAAAAGTATACACTCAGTCAAGCAATAAATAAATGATAATAAAAAAATACTTTTTTTTTTTTCTCATTCTGTTGCACAGAATGGTCGATTAATATTTATACGCTGTATGTAGGGGCAGGGGCCAACATTCAATAAAAATGTGAAATTATCTCTTTCAAACGCATACTCGCTAGTTTTGAATTATTCTTTTGCTTTTTTTTTCCCTTTAGCAGAGGATGAATAATACACTTCTGCATTTAAATGCACAACGAGTCACGAAAATGTCACAATTTAAAATATTTCGAAGCGTCTCAATGATATGACAAAAATTTCACGTATTCTACCCAACACTTTAGTATGTCTGTGGATAAGCCATTTGTAAATATAATAAAATTTCCTACAATCTGGAAAACGTTTAAAACTTTTGGAAATCTTGTTAAGTTCTAGTCTACCTTATCTCCCTGCTTAATGATCGCTTTGACAGCTTGACTGATCATTTAGTGACCGCAGTAAGAAAACGGATCCTTTGAACTCACCTTTCCTGCTTTTTCGAAGAATTTTTCAGTAGAAACTATTTTGGTTTTATCGGAAGCTCCAGAAACAAGAAATTGGGACTGGGACCAATATTAGTTCGAATATGCAGCTATTCTGATTTTAAATAAAGAATTTAAATAGGATTAACGTCAACTTGAGATAAATTATTTCCTTTATGTATTTTCATTTATTTCAGCTGTTTCCAAACAGAAACTTTAATATCTATAAGTTTCGATTCATTATCCATTATCTTCAAAGTTGTTTTCTTTTTCAAAAGTCTCATTTTCAGATTGTTATTTAAAATATTAATTTTATCATTCTTAAAATTTTAATTGAAATGAAAATTTAAAATTTTTAAATCTGGTACTCTAAATCATCCGAATCACTTTCTATATCAAATTCTGTATTAAATTGTATTTAAAAGATTCCAATATAATATTATTTGCAGAAGATCTTCAAAAATCCCTATTAAAAATAAGGTTTTATTTTATTTTATTTTATTTACATTTAATATGGCAATAGCAATCCACAAGTTACAGAAATCGATAAAGAAGGAAAAGACAGTAATATTAGAAAATATAAAATAACAAAATTCCACCATCAAATAAACCATTAAAATTGTTGAAAGCAACATAAAGAAATTTATTAGCTTTTAACCAAAAAATAAAAAATAAAATAATAATAAAATGCATTATTTAAATAATGGTTTGCTACAGAGTAAGGTAAAATGAGATAATTTCTTTCGTTCTTTTAATACGACTCTCTTCAAAATAATTATCACTCTTTCTATATCATTGAAATATTTTTTTTTTTTCATTATTGCAATTAAAATATCCCTAATTTTTCAGACAATCTTAAGTTAAAATATGTAAGCTTGTTTTTAATGATAATCTGTGTAAAATTTATCTAAAATATACACTGCAGCTTAATTTTTTTGAATAAACTAAATCATTGCCCCTCCCTTCTTTTTTCCTTGTTTATCTAAAAACTATTCATAGATGAATATTTACTCAATGTATGCGTGTACAAATTTTGAAGCTAATCGATTAATAATATCTCTGAATAAACCTGTTTAAGTAAAATTAAAAGGGACAAGTGTCCCCCCCCCCCTTACACTATACCGAGGGATCCGAAATTTAATTCGGAAGTCTCATTATCGAATTTATGCGTATACAAAATTGGAAGCTAATCGGTTAGTTATGTTGAGAAATAAACGTGTTTAAGCAAAATTAAGATGAAGCCCCCCCCCCCCCCCTCCTCACCTTCTTTTCACTTATTTTCCCTATAAACTATTCAGTAAAGAATCTTTACTCAATATATACGTGCACAACATTTGTAGGTAATCTGTTAATAATATCAATGAATAAACGTGTTTAAGTAAAATTAAAAGGGCAAATTTCCCCCATTGCATTATACCGTGGGACCGCAAAATTTAATTCTGGAAGCATCTTTATCGAATCAGATCTTTATCAATGCAGAGACAAAATTGAAAGCTAATCGGTAAATAATGTTGAGAAATAAACGTGTTTAAGCAAAAGGGGCCGTTCAAGTATTACGTAAGCATATTTTTAGTCATTATGTACCCCCTCCCCCCCTTGTAAGAAAATATAAGCAAATGCTAGACCCCCCCCCCCCTTTGCTTACGTGAGATTTTATGACAGTTTATACATCAAGACTTCTTGACAGATAAAAAGTTACCAATAAATTACATTATTAATCATACAAATTTATATAAATAGGCATATAGGGATTGTGATATCAAAAAATACAAAAGGGTTTTAATATATTGTTGTTTATTGCATTAAACAAACCATTGTTTAAACCACCAAATTCATTGTTTAATGCTTACGTAAGAACTGTCGTGACCCCCCCCTCCCCCTTGTCAGAGAAAATAAGCAGACTCTGGACCCCCCCCCTCCCCCTTTGCTGCTTACGTAATACTTGAACGGCCCCAAATTAAGAGGAAGGACCCCCCCCCCCTCCCCATTCTTTTCACCTAGTTTCTATAAAAACTATCCATGAAACATACTATATCGTGGGGCCCGAAATTTAATTCTGGAAACATCATTATCGAATTTATAGGTACACAAAATTGGAAGCTAATCAATTTAGTTATCTTGAGAAATAAACGTGTTTAAGCGCAAAATTAAGAGGAAGGACACCCCCCCCTTCCCCTCCCCTCCTCCTTCTTTTCACCTAGTTTTCATAAAAACTATCCAAATAATTATAAATAACTTATCATTAAATTAAATTATCCATTTTACGTTGCGATTACTCTTTGCAAAAAATCAAAAAATAATAAATTAAAAAAAGGAAAGAAATCGACGTAGCCCCAAACTATGTGTGTTCTAAAAACTACTTGAGAAAATACGTGCAAAAAAAGGCACAAATTACTATAAAATACTCGAACGTAGTAAATAGTATTTTCCTCCCCTCGTTTCGAAACCTGTTTAACAGCTTTCCTTCATAAATCTGATAACATGTAATTTTACTGTACAAATGGGGACCTACCATTTTCGACCATACACACTCGTCTCTGCGATACACATTTGTGCTAGGAACTTTTCTCTAAAATACCCGCAAATGAGGACCTACAAAAAAATTGCCCCTGTTAATGTCTTTATACTAAAAATGCATCACTTAACAATAAAAACGCAAAATAAAAATTTTTTCTAACCCAGGACGTCCTGGGTTGAGTGTGCGTCCTGGGTTTGAAGGTGTGTATACATATAGAAGTCCCCGATTCCCACCCTTTGCCAACACACACACACACACACACACACACACATATATATATATATATATATACAACAGCGATATGTATTTTAAAATGAAAAAAAATATTTTTCATCAAGTATTAGTTTACACTTTTTACGATTATTTTTTGACAGTAAATTTTATCAAACATATATTGATAAAAATTATAAGTGACATAAATAGATTTTTAAGACTCAAGTTACTAAAATTGCCAAAAATTAGATTTTTGATAAAATAAACTGATGCATGATATTTAAATATATTTCTTATACATAGAAATAATTGTACGTAAGTTTTAATGATTGAAGAAAAACATTTATAAAGATCATTAACGACTATTGCTTGAATGAATATGGTATTATTTCTATTTTATTTCACATCAAAATGCTATTTTTCCTCTTCAACTTTGAGATTTGAATTCAGCTCACCTGTTGAATTTTTTACAACTGACTTTTTTCTATATCGTAACTAACTTCATCCTGGAAAATAATATTCGTGGAAAATGGGAAAATGGCGGTTACCTAAGTAAATGTTATCCGTGCAACTCTAGATTTAACGTAATTATGTTCAGAATACATGTATATAAGTCATTAATAATTGTATCCACTTGATAGTAATACGTTAAAAATCTAAGCTTTATCATGGAATTATTAAATTATTATTTTAGAAAATTGTACCTTTGTTCGGATTTACCCGTAGCTTGGGTTAATTGCAAGCACTACGTAAACTTAAGGAAAAGAAAGTACATTATCTGAAAGAAAATGTGTGAAATCACAATTTGTAATTATTTCTAATTTCTACAACAGCATAACAATAACAATGAGTTACTACTGTAGAACGAATGAAGCTAAATAGATACATATATAAATATAGCCTTATAAAACTACATTGTCTTAGAGGAATTTCACATTCACCATTTAATGGTCAACAAATATTGCGTTTAACGCACTATTATAACTATATGACTAAGATATAGTTTTAAAATGGATTTTGTATGTTCGTATCTGCTATCGTTGCTTGTTGTCTTTTCTTTTCTATTCCAGGCCTGTTATCTGCCATTATTTCCCAATCACACCATGTTTGAAAACGTTAAACAAAATAAAAACTACTCTATATTGCAAAAATGGCAAATATTATACATTACATACAATGTAACGTACCATATACAATAATTCTCCCTAAGTGAAATTCGAGTATTTATCGTGATGTAACGATGATTACTTTTTAGAGACTTTACAGTACAAAAACCAGACAGACAGTGCCGAGGTGATATCTTTTTTTTTTTTTTTTCAGAAGCTCCACGTGGTAGCAACAATATTAGATCGCTTCTGCCACAGAAAAGCTACCAGATAACTTAGTGACCGCCATTATCCCTATCTTCCCCTAATTCAGAATAATCTTATTCTGTCAGCGCAACACATTCTTTTAATTCAAACGAGCATAAAAAATTGCTCCCAGCACTCAAACTAAAATACAGTAAACCCTACATATCCCTATATATATATATTCCCGAATAATATATACCCTTTTTAATACCCACAGCTATTTTTTTAATCCCCAAAACATGTATTATTTATATTTGTTATTATTTTACCTTTGAATAGCATAACCCTCCAATTAGCAGAGACCTTCCCAGAGAACTGCCCGAGGTGTCAGTTATTTAGAGGTTTTAATATTTTATATAATGCAACCACATGGTTATTTAAAAAAAATGTTATTGTGCTAAAACGATAGTGAATATTTTAATCGTTTAACATTTGATATGCTATTACAGCAAAATACTGAAAATATATTAATTTTTCACTTTTAATATAAAATAATTCCTTTATTTTTAATAAAACAAGATTATCGAGATTTATTTATAAATATGCATTTATTGTTTTCAGTTTCCATTAAGAGTTTAAGCAAAAATAATGAAGATCAAGCACAGAAAACAAGTAACATAATTACATACTTTTTTTCTTTTACAACTCATTTATCATGCTATATTTATCGTTTAAAAAATGTGTTTATTTATACTTCTTTTATTTTAAAACGCTTTCATTTACTAGATTAAGTGTTCTTTTCTTGACATCGAGCATTTATTATATGTACTAATTTAATGACTTTTATTTAATATATTTAGAAAGCTATGGGGAAACTTGAAATTGTTTATGTGATATTTTAAGAAAGTCCATATTATTCTTTTTGACTTGTTTTTATTAAAGAAAACTTGATATGATTATTTTCTTTAAATTATGATGTAATATATTTTGATGTTTATATATTTAGAGAAAATTTAGATTTTCCTTTGTTTCGGGATACATATTTTAATTGTTAACACTTTGCAAAAAATATTCTTAAAATGTTGTGATTGTTTCAATCAAAGCTGCCAATTTATTAAAATTATACGTAGAATGTTTAAACCTGTGACTATTCACTTTTAAATTAGAAAAGTATTTTAAATTATATAGACAATACATTTAAAATTTCAATAGTTTACTATTTTTTTCATTACATTTATTATTAATGAAGGTATATCAATGATAATTGTACTTAAAATCATCCATGAATTCCTGTAATCTTTATACAGGGTGTTTCACAAAGGATCCCTAACTTTAAAAATCCCCGGAAACGGTGATAGATAGAAACATGAGACCAGTGGTATGTTTATTAAAAAAATCGTAAGAATCTTATACGTAAATCTCAAAATTTAGTTAAAAGTAGCACCGATAGATGGCGCTGAGAGCGTTAAGAATCCTTCTAAAGAGAGTTCAGAAGCATAGAAAGACTAGTCGTCGAAGATTTCGTCATTGAAATCTGGCCGCTATTAGCGTATAGTGAAAATAATTCCGAAAGTGGTGTATACCGTGGAGGAACGTATGTTTATTGTGTTGGAGTACCACCGATTAAGTCAGAGTCCTACTGCACAAGGAGAAGTTTTCAAGTCGCAAAAGGCCCATATGGAAAAACAGTTCGTGAGCTTTTAAAAAAAATTCAACAGACAGGCAACGTGGTCGATGCGAAATATTTTCACTATATGAAAATAGCGGTCAGATTCCAATGGCGAAATCTTCGACGGCTACCCGTAAGGCATGGTGACGTCACGGCGACGTCACTGTGAAGTCACACTGTGACTTTGTGATCGTCGTCGTGACGTCAAGTGACGTCGATGTGAAGTCATTGTGACGTAAATGTGAGGTCGTTATGGCCGTTTTCAAGGCTTTTTGTGACCTCACAATGTGACTACTTTGTGAAGTCACCGTGCGACTTAAATGTGAAAAATGTGACGAATCTGTATCAGATAGGGTGACCAGATTTTACCCGAATCCTATACGGATTGTTCGGATCAATTTTTTTTTATGGTTCAAGTTTGTGACGTTTGTGACGACACTGCACCGGGTCGGGTGACCAGATTTTACCCGAATCCAATCCAGAAACTTCGGATCGATCTTTTTGGATTTGTTTGGCTACAGAATAGATTTCGATTAGTTGTCGTGTGACCTGATTTTCGTGAACCCGATCTGACCCGAGTCGGGTATAATGTTTTTACTGTAAGTCTTGTTTGGAATAGAATCTTGCATACGACCGAGTAACCAGATTTTATCAGAAATTGTGTTACGATACAATTTCTGATGTCGGCTCGGATCTAGAGTCATACACGAATCCGGTTATATACTTCTTGAACATGATTGAATGTCAACTTGAACATGAATTTTGGTTGACTGAAACTATATTTTGATTCAATACGTATTCTTATCCTAACCCAACAACAACAACAACAAAAAATCTGTAAGCCCACAACCCGACCGAACCTGATAAATGATTTCGCATAGATTCGGATAACAAGATTTCACCAAATACGGATAAGATGGACCATAAGGATTGGATCGGCAATCATTTTTATTGATGCAACTCGTAATTCAAATTAAAACTTTGCATCTGATTGAGAAACCGGTTAACACGAAACTTTCTGACACATTTATGAACAAACTTTTAAACGCATGGCACTTGCATGCCTGATTATTAAAGCTGTTTGGAATGAATAGCGTTTTCCATTTTTAGATAAATGTAATACTTAAGATCAATGTCGGTCACGTTTTACCCGTTTCTGACGCTGCGCGTCGGAAATTTGGTTCAAAACACCGACTTTGATAGTGTTTTCTGAAACATCATCTGCCGTTACCAAAAAATGGATAACGCCATTCAATTATATATAGGGTAGATGTGCCAGTAATGGACACCCTTAAGGAATTTCTTTAACAATTATTTTTTTAATTAATAGTTATAATTGTTATATTCAACATTTTTTAATATTATATTACTCTACCAACAATATTTAACCATGCTCATAGTCACATTTCCCATTGTGAATCTAAATTTAATTGTAAATAACAGAAATAAATCAAAACACCCTAAACTCAAAAACTGTAATGGACACCTCACAAAAAGTAATAGATAATTCATATTATGATTGCATTTAAAACTAGAATTTAAAGATAGCATATTAATGAAATAAATAAAGCTGAATTTTTATTGATTATTTTTTTATAAACCAAAAACATTGAAGGTGTCCCATTACTGGAAGGCGGTCCATTACTGGCACATCTACCCTTTTCTGAATAAGAACACCTGCCAATTTCATGTATTTCCGAATAAAAATGAATTCAGAAATATGCCAGAAATTAGAAATTTTGGATTTGAGAACAACTTTAAAGAACATATAAGTATACATTTTCAAATAAACATTCTGAAAAATTTATATTAGGAATCAATTTAAATAATAGATATACCTATTGTGCGATATTATTAAATAATAAACATTGTATCAAGCAGTAAAACAGTTTTCGTTGTAAATGAAATATAGAACTTAAGATCATAAATGCCAAAGAAAAAATTATATATATTTTTTCGATACAAATTATTTTATTTATAATTTTTGATAAAATACTAAATTCAGAACTTAAATATCAATTTTTACAGTAAAAACATTCGATAACACAGCTGGAAAAATTACCTTAACTAAACAGTTATTTTATTGTTTCATCAATATTTATTATTTTTGTGCATCTAACATTGACATATCTCGACAAATAAATTATTCAATGCATTAAAATGTCACATTTTTTTTTCAAATATACCGGAAAATTATTTCTGGAAACCTACACTAGCAACGAAATTATTAAATTTCAAATCAAATATTAATAGTTTTAAAAATTGCAATGTTTTTAATTATAATGAATAACTATGAAAATTGAACTAAGAAACGCAAAACATTAAATAAATTCCTCCTTTTACATAACACTTTACATTTAGAATACATATTGTTAGTAAATACTTTAAGCTTTTTTCCAAAAAATCTATTTAAAAAATTTAAAACATTAAAGATAAAATTTAATACAAGTGATTTTTTAAAAGAAAATTTAAACATATTAACTTTTAAATAATGCAATATTAAATGTACTAGTACTAAACATGCACTATTAACAAAACTGCGAAGACATTAAAAGTTACCTGCTGATCTATATGTAAAGGTGTTACTATTGAATGCTCCTAATCTGCTTCCCTTTCATTGAAAAATTAGACTGTACATCCACTACAATAATTTTCAAATTATTCCAGCAGAGAGGTGTGTTCATAGATCTGAGAAATCAAATATCACCCAGGCCTTATGAACGCACCCGGCTAGACACAGGGAGATGTTAAAATGGATGGTTTACTTTAAAATGGAGATTGTTCACTTTAAAACGTTAATTTACTTACACAGTATAAATCTACAAACTTAAAAGAACGCAACACACGCTAATCCTATCCTAACTTCGAATGAGAAAAAAATCGTCTGCCTTCAATATGCGCGCGCAGTATTGTTTAAACACAACAAAATAACAGCTAGCAGATGTTTCCAACTTTACCGCAAATGATATAGGAAGAAAATAATTTAAATAAAGACATTTCAAAAAATTTATAATTTATATGGCTGAAAAATGAACATCTAATGATGCTATAATATTCTTTTTTTTATATGAGAGAGTTTTGTATTCTTAGAAATAAGCTGTGAAAATTTACATTTTTATATATTTTTTAATCCATTGCATTTGCTTTAGACGTCAAAAGTAAAGATAAATTTTAAATAATAATTGATTTAATAGGCTTTATAAAGTAATTTCGATATAAATTTAAATTGCAATCAAATTTCCTAAGTACAATTTTTTTATTTTTTACACTCTATCGAAAAGAGCAATATTTTTAATAGAGGTGACATCTTACTAAGCACTGGCCAGTTTTGGATAAATTGCTGTAGGAATGACATATACTTTATAACATGTTTTTAATTCATTTTTGCTCGGAAATACACGAAATTGGCTCGTGTTTTGTTCAGAAACTATGTTATTGAAAAACCTTTTCCATTTTTTGTTAAAAGCAGAAGATATTTCAGAAAAGAATGTCAAAGTCGGCGTTTTGATTTGAATATCCGACGTGACAGTGAAAGACAGGAGAAAAACTGGTCGTCACGTGACACGAATTGCTTATAACTCGATAAATAACTAAATTTCTATTTAAGGATTTTTACCTGTGTATTATATAGTATATTTTGTTAAATTTCATGAAAATGATAATGAAAATTGTAAAAAATTATCTGCCTCATATATGTAGACAGATATTTATTTATTATTTTATTTTGGAAATACTCAATATATTTAAATAGTGTGTGACAATATTTTTATTAATGATTTAGGTACATGACATAATTCAAATCTATATTTTATGAGTTTTTTTTCCAAATTCCCTCTCCGATCACACCGTGAAGTCACAGAGTGTTGGCATTTTGGTCATAGGTTTTACGTGACTTATGTGACTTGCAGTGACGTCATTGCAACGTCACAAAAATTTCTAAAGTGTCAAAAAGTAATTTTCTTTATGTTATAAGATGTTCTAAAGTTTATTTTAAGTTTTCTTTAGATCTCCAAGACGTTCACATTTTGGTCACAGTGTGACGTTACAAAGTGGTGGCATTTTGGTCCCAGATGTGACGTGACGTACGTGACTCACATTGACGTCACAATGACGTCACTGTGACTGTGCATGCTATGCGGGTAGTTTTTCTATGCTTCTGAACTCTCTTTAGAAGGATTCTTAACGCTCTCAGCGCCATCTATCGGTGCTATTTTTAACTAAATTTTGAGATTTACGTATAAGATTCTTACGATTTTTTTAATAGACATACCACTGGTTTCATGTTTCTACCAATCATCGTTTCCGGGTTGTTGATTTTTGAAAGTTAGGGGTCCTTTGTGAAATAACCTGTATATTACTAATTTCAATTATTTCCCGAGTAAACAAAATAGCCATCTTACAAAGTTGTGTTGGTGGAAAAACACTCATCTCAGGACGGGTTCCCAACCCCGTGGGGAAAATAATGTTTTGCTGACATATTTTGAATAGAAAAGACAATCTCTCTGAAGAACGGAAAAGTCGTGGATTGGACTTCTCGTGAAGAGTGAAAGAGAAACTCTTGTTAGATTTTAAGATTTCAAATTACTGTACAAGACTGGACTATGCATTTTTTGTTAATTGATTGTAAGTTGAACGAAGCACGCTGAAAAAAAAATTGTTGTAATGAGTTGTAATGTTAAGAAATTCGAGAACGATATTTAATAAAATTCGTTTCGAAATAACATATTGAAGTTGATCCATACTAAAAGGTTCCACGCTATCCCTTTTCTAAATACCCAATTCATGGAACACGAAATCGGTAAAACTTTTAAAGTCTGCTCGTTACTATTAAAATATAACTATTTTAACCAAATCTACTCATTTAAAATAAAATTTTTGCACCTTGTAAAACAAATGACTCTCCAATGAATTTAGGTACCACGTCTACTAACATTTATTTCAAACAAAACTATCGACACATGCAATTTGGAAAATACTTTGAGCTGACATACAATTTTTGGCACAAAGCAAATCGTTCGCTACATTATAATAAATTTTAGTATACTAATCAAGTTATGCAATCAAATAAATGTGGAATGTCTAAAAGCAGATTATCCTAAAGCCAAAACTGGAAGAAATCATGTCAGCGTCACTACGATATAGGATAATGAAAAATATACGTATAAAAAGGAGTGATCTGTTACTTTAGAGTTGCAACCAGAAACTTGAATGCTTTTGTTCGTTCTGTGTACTACACTGCTCAAAACAATTAAAGGATATTAAAGTTTTATATAAAATAAAGATATAAACGAAATTTTTTTTTGCCGAAAATAGAAGAAGAGAATCACAAATGCAAATTTTTCTGGTTTTCAAACTGTGGAGTATGCAAATTTTCAGTTCGACGTCAAAAACGTCGCTTCAGCGGCAGCGAATGAAATTTGACTTTCAACTGGATAAAAGAGAATGAAGACAAGGATGATCGGCATTCAGTGATTGCTTTGTTTCGATGAGTACGATGTCTCAGCGAAGTCATTTGACAGATTCAGAAGCTTGGAGAATTGCTGGTAGGTTAGAAGGGGGGCAAACTCAAGCCGAAGTAGCGCAAGCCATTGGAGTGTCACAAAGTGTCATTTCCAGGAACTGGAACCGTTTTTTGGAGAGTGGATGTGCAGGCCGAAGACCAGGGCAAGGTCGTAGACGGGCAACAATGCCCAATGAAGATCGGTATTTAGCGTTAACAGCTCGGAGACACCGAAACATGAACGCTACTCTTCTCAAACAACACCTTCGCTCGGTTACAGGCACCACAATTTCAACTCAGACTGTCCGAAACCGGCTCCGTGCTGTAAGTCTGTATGCTCGCCGACCCATGGTATGTGTTAGATTAACATCAAGGCATCGTCGCGACCGCAGGGAGTAGGCAACCGAGCATGTCAACTGGAGGAGAAATGAATGGAGCAATATTCTGTTTTCTGACGAGTCCCGTTTTTCTGTGCATCCGGATAATAGGCGTATTTTCATCTGGAGGGACCGTGGCAGTAGGAATAATCCTGCGTTCGTGCACGAAAGTGTCAGATTTGGCGGTGGAAGAGTGTTGGTGTATGGTGGCATCTCCATTGACGGGCGCACTGACCTCTACATCATTCGAGATGGAGCTCTGACTGGTCGCCGATATAGGGATGAGATCCTCAGACCTATTGTAGTCCCTTACGCTGCAGCAATCGGAGATAACTTCATTTTAATGGACGATAACTGCAGGCCACATCGTGCAAACCTGGTGGAGGATTTCCTTTTCGAGGAAGGAATCGTTCGAATGGAATGGCCAGCGTGTTCTACAGACATGAATCCAATCGAGCACGTTTGGGACGCTCTAGGAAGACGAGTTTCTGGCCACCAACAACCCCCACAAACTCTCCAAGAACTTGAAAGAGCTCTTCTGTAAGAGTGGGGCAGAATACCCCAACTCGTCATTAATAGCCTCATTGAGTCCATGCCTCAAAGGTGCTCAACGTTGCTGGCCGCCCCTGGAAACCATACCCCCTACTGAAAATGATTTTCTTTGAAGAAAACACCTTTTCTTATTTTTTTTTCTCATATGCACAAATTGTGTTTTTTTCCTTTTGTACACAAATGCGCAATAAAATGCATTTTTTTCTGCCAAACATGTGTAATTTATTCTCATATGACCTACTATGTCTGTCGACCATGTATCAATCAGCTAAAAAGTTTCCCAGATACAAAATCCACCTAAAACTGCAATATCCTTTAATTGTTTTGAGCAGTGTATTATATAGAACAGGTTTCTTAAAAATATATCTACAGGTGTCAAATGGCACCATTTAAGATTTGGGTTTATAGTTACGTTAAGTATAATTTTAAAACTTTATCAGGATGAAAATAAACATTCAACGAATTAAAAAGGATCTATGAATTTCTTAATTTTATAAAACTACAAATAATATTACCATAAATAAAAATCTTTAAAGGTGTCAGTTCACAACGGTATTATTGTGTTAAAAAGTGTCTTGAAACTTCCGAAAATTTTAAAAGTGTCATATTTTGTTAAATATTTATAGCAAACTGTCCAGTCATTCAATCGTTCTTGAAAAAGAAATACGATTACTCGACCATATTATGCAGCGTTCTCACTAATCAAGATGGGCTAAAATTAAGGTTAAGTAATGGTTATCTACAAAAAACGATCGAAAGACAAATTTTTAACAAGACCTTCTAGGTAGTTTATAACGAGTGTGTGTCTATAAGTAACTCACAGCATTTCTGTGACGACCAGTCCTGTAGTTGTAAAGCAGAAGTCATACGCTATAGTCAAAGGATATACGCCAGAAAGTATACACTTTAGCTGTACCTAGCAAACAGAGGGCATAAAAATCCAGAGGGTATACAGCGTGTACTACCATATACTCTCCACTACAGCCCTGGTGACGACACCGGCAGTAAAATCCTTTTTTATATCATGGATTGTTTAAAAAACAAAATATAAAAACGTCGTTTATGTTAAAGATAACCTACAACTCAGACTCAGCAATTCAGCACGGAAAATTATGCAAGGGGAAACAAGCGCACCCGACCTATTAAAATACTGGCTATATGTTATGATTACATTATATGTACAACAACCATTATGGTTATTTATATTAAAACCATTAAATTACAGACATTACATTACAATTACATAAAACATTAAAAACATATTAAAATTGGACGTTTCGGATTTACATGAAAATCCCTCATCAACAAACATTTTTCTTAACGTAAGTCACAGTTCAAAAATATCAACAAATAGAAAATGCAACGTATCAAAATGTCGAGGCCAAAGTTACAGTTATAATAACACGGAGTATTCATTCGGGATTGCACCTGCTTCATTAAGAGGTAAATCTGTAATTTTCGTATACCATGCTTTTTCGATATTTTGATACGTTATATTTTCTATTTGTTGATATTTTTGAACTGTGACGCACGTTAAGAAAAATGTTTGTTGATGAGGGATTTTCATGTAAATCCGAAACGTCCAATTTTAATATGTTTTTAATGTTTTATGTATTTGTAATGTAATGTCTGTAATTTAATGAATTTAATATAAATATAAATATGTTCAGACGTAATATTTTTGTTTACTTTAAAAAAAATTATGATTATTTGCATCAGTTTGTTGTTTTCTCTGATTGATTCCATTTTTCTATTCATTAGTTTTACAATTAAACAAAAACAGGGGGTACCTAAGGTATAGTTAAATCTACAAGGGGTACAAGAATTATGAATGTTTGAGAATCACTTGCTTACAATCAGGTATTAAAAACCGCTTTCACCGTTGAACATCTCGGAAACACATTCTAAATTTCAAAATTTTTATGTTCTATCAAAAAGCGCTCTTTTGTTAGACCCCCCAAAAAATAATTAAATAAAATTAGATATTATAAATTATTTTAGTATTTATTCCATTTCCAGTTTTCACCCCAGTGCTTTCCATTCTTTACAGCTAAAAAAAAACTCGGAATACTTTTTCTGAATAAATGCATATAGGTTTATGATGTTGCATCATATATTATTCAATTTTAGTAATTTTCCCCTCTCATTTAATTCCCTTTTCCAAATTTGTTCCCTTTTTCATTATTTTAACGCTCACTGTTCTACAAAAATACTTTTTCATTTTCCTTTCCCATCATTTTGTTAAATTCAATGTAACAAATTTCATTCCGTTTATTCTAATATCCTTTTAATTCAGTTACACTAAAAATATTTCTATTCTGTGCTATGTAAAGGAAAACCGCTACATTTACCCTTTCAAATAGCTGGCATAAGATTTACCATCTCCCATCTCCTTATTTGGTCACACAGTTCTGTTGCTAACTGATTTCTTCATACACACCCTTTTTAATTACAATGATTCCCAAGCGCATCTGAATAACTCTGGTCCAAAAATATCCAACGTACATGTCGAAGTCATAACAAATTCTAAGGTTCGCGGGTTCAAGAATGCGAAAACTCTTTCGAGCCCCATTTGTGTGGTTTTGCATTCCCACACATGTTGGCTACCGCCGGAATAGTCGTTAGGATGATTTATGCCAAAAATGGCTCTGTTCTCTAAATTTTTAATTGTCTTTATGCTCTGTTTGGAGAAATGATCGCCATATTGTAACCTTTTGGCGAAATGTAATATTCATTCGACTTCATGTCATGATACGAGAAACTTCACTTCTCTCGTTAATCATCTTGCTTTCAACATGTAACTTTTCACGAACTGTGTTGCGGGCCCGGGTGCCCTGCGCTGCCGTGGGCAGCCAATGTTTTCCTGTACTTGTGCAATTTATATAGAACCTGGGATTTATTAAAATACCTTCATCTACTCACGTCTGCCTGTTCTTCTAAATGTGCCTATTCTTATTTCTTCCGAATTTCTAGATTTCTTAGGAAGGTAATGATGTTTTTAGTCATCGAAACACTCATCGTATCAAATCCACTTTACCACGACCAAGAACTTCATATTACATAAATTATGGTGCCAGTCACCAGAGCACTAGTACAGGAATATTTACGACATGGTACCCGGGAATGTTCAAACTTTGTATCAAAAGAATATCGATAAGAATAAATTAAAGGCACGGCAGACAAAAAAACTTTGGACTGAATAATATTCATGGAGAAACTGTTCACCTCTTTATCGTGACTTATACGTCTGTTCTCATAATATATGAGTACATATTTTTTGCAAATCTACCCCAGCCTGTGTCTAAGCATTCAAAATAATCGGAATAAAGGAAAATATAAATCAAGAATGTCTTAAATCGAAAAACTGTTCTTGTTTCGTATTCAACGAAGTCGATGTTCAGAATTCATCTGTATACAGAATTCCTTTTTCTCGTCGCCTAACGAATAATTAATCGGACAATGTGCTGATTCTTCGTATGCTAGGAAGAAAATAAAAAACTTAAAAGTATCATCTGTTTCCAGCATAAAAGAAAAAAAATCGGTGATTCTTATTGTTTAATGCGACCGCAAAAGAAACTGTTTCTGATGACGATAAAAAGAACGAAAACTTTTCCTATGTTTCTAAAGTGAAACATGCGTCCCGAACTCCGACCACTTTTGGAAATGGAGCCTATTGTTTTTTTTCTCCCCGAGAGAGAATACTTTCTTTAGGCGAATATATAATTATCTATCAAGAAAATTTTATTTCTGTGATCGTCAAAACCACAAATCGCAGAAATGAACTGTACTTGTAGCTGAAAACTTTGCTCAAAGATCGAACTACTTAATTATCATAGCCGAAAAGTGTAACTTCAATAAACTGAATAAATCAGCAAACAGCTGTATGTCAAGGGCGTAGATCATGACTTATTATCAACGCTTTGCGATCAGATGTTTTTCCTTTGCTTCTGAGTTCCGATTTTGTGAAAGTGGATTATTAGTTTTTTTTTCTCATTCAGTGGACTTTATCAATAAGCAAATTCAAAAATAGTGTTTAATTTTTAGTTTCTTTTATGTGTGCAATTTAAGGTAAATAATTTTTCTTTAATTCCTTGGTTATCGGATCTTGAAAGGTATGTACAATATTATTTATCTTTTATGTGATAAAGAAAAGGTATAATATTCATTCATAAGTATTTCTTAATAGATATTTAACTTTTGTTTATGATGTGTATTATTCTTCTATAATCCTTTATTTTAGTATCAGTTTGCTATGCAGAATTTCAACATTTTTTAAATATGCTACCGCTCATGCAAGTTTTATCTAAAGGATTTTTTTAAATGAAATTTTGAATTTTTCTCATTATAAGAAAAAGTATAGGTGTATTATTTTGTGCAAATTTTTGGTTTTGTTCACACTTATGTATATTGGATGCATACAATGTACTGATGTTATGTTTGATGTTTCCTTGTGAATGCTCTCGGCTGGTCCAAGTTATTTCATCAAGGGAATTTCAAATATAGCAATCTTGTTGTGAACATTATCTGTTATATTTTATGGGGTATTTGCATATATATACACAATGTTTCTCTCATCACTTAAAAAAAAAAATAAGAATAATAATAAGAATAAAACCTAAATCTTCTTAATTTTTCATTTATGTTATTCTTCTTTCACTCAAATATTTACAATAATTGATAATAATAATTGTCACATTAATTTAATTCTAAATTATATGTTATATTTATTAATTAACGACAGTTAAGTATTTTTTTAGAGATATATGTCCGCATCTCATGACTTGTTACACTTACCGATTTTGACAAGCTGTCTCTCATTACTCTAGGACTGACTTTTCATTTAACATATATACAATGTATGTATATATACTTTTTATAAGTATTCCCTTTCGGAGTGGTGATCTGTTCAAAATTACAGCCCTTAGGATCCTCCACTTCATTGTAATGGGAGACATCTTCGAATTGGAAATACAATTCATTTTCAAATTCCCTGTAGAAATGAATATACGAGACTGCTCCTCAGTTTGTTGCATCACTGCTGCGGGAGCAAGGAGGCTTATATTGTGTCTAAAGGCAACAATATAGATCTCTCCCTAAATATTTCATACTCAAAAAAGGCAATTGTCTTAAACTTGCGCCAATACACTTGTCCTTTGACAAGAATTAGGGCAGATATTTTTTTTGGATCGTGGGTCACTTTCCTTTCCTGTCCTGTGCGAATGCACAAATTTTTTAATTATATGCAATTAAAACTTCAGTAATTTTACATCACCTTTTGTATTTTTATGCTTTTTATACACATGTAAACCTGTATTTTTTACATTTTATACTTGCATTTATATATCTGATTTTTTTTGCCATTATATGTTATACAATATCAGTGTTTTTATTTTACTCGAATAAGCATCATATATTCATGAGGTAATTACATCATCAAAATATTAATTCTCTTTAAGAACATTATAAAGTATAATAATCTTGTGTTTATGTATTGGATCAGTTAGTGCACAAATTTTTGATTTTGCAATAGGATACATGTTGCCAGATATAATATTTTTATTTATAACAAATTGTCCTTTCTTTTTAATTTATGTTTTGGATGCATAGTTACAATGATTCAAAAATTGAGTGTTGACATTAGGGGTGCTCGCACAAAATAAACAGGTAATGAGAAATGACAATGTTTGCATACAAACATATTACACACTTACAATTTCTTGATAGGAATTCCATATTCGTAGGACACTATTTAATTTTTGTCTTAACTTTATTCTAAATTTATATTGTGTTGAGGTGATATTTCCTTGCATCTTTTCAAGGACCCAGAAAATGGTGCAGATTTTTCTCATTTTTTATTGATTTGAATTTTTAGCGCTAATTTTTCATCAATTCATTCAGATCAATCTTTGATGATAAACTTGGTATCACTTCTTCACAATACACTTTTTAGTTTTTAATTCATTGATTCTTTTTGCTGTTAAATTTAAATATTATTATAATATTGCGGGTATATTTTGGCAAGAAAACCTAATTATTACACATTCTAGACATATATACACTCTGTTTATTATAAAATTTATACACTTTATTTTTTTTTTTCAAAATTGCTTCTTTAAACTTTAATTGGTAAATAGATAACACTTGATATGACCCATTTCTTTGTATCGAAGTTTTGATTTACACACATGACTAAAGATAACTTTGCTTAAATTAACATGTTCCTTACACTTTAAGGTCACTTTTGTCATGTTAAAACAAAATGCAGTACTTATGTGTCAGATATTTCTGGCCATGTATAAAATTACTTTTTTAAAGTTATTTTCCCCAGTGCTGATCTATGTTTTAATGAATATATAAGGTTTGTGTACAACATTTTTGCACATATATATACTTATATTAAAGGTGACTTTTCCTTCTCAATTTCTTTACACATATTTGTTTATGCCATATTTATTGCCATAATTTCTAAAAAGTTTAAATTTTTCAGGTTTGTATGTATTTAGTAGTTTAATACACAATTGACATTTTTGTTGTTTATTAATGTTTTGAGCATTAACCCTTAAATATATATTTTTTCTGTTTCAAAAGAAGATAGGATATATTTTAAGGTGTTTTTCATTATTAGACACAGCCATGTTAAAAAAAAAAAATAGGAATCATTGAAGTAACATTTTTTTTTTCGTTTAAAAATATATGGCGCTGTTTACCGATATAGCAACTAATTAATTAAAGACATTTTCACTATTTTATTTATACATACCATATTTTATTTTATTTAGATAAATTTTATTTGTATGATGGCAAATGTTTTTGTGTATATTTTTATTAAGTTGATATATTTTAATTCACGTGTATTGTTTTAGTAGCATTATTCAAGAACTTTTTAAACAACCTAAGTAGACTTTGAGATCTTCTGCAATCTTGCGTTATTTTACGCTACATTTCTATATCCAATAACCAGTTTTATAATCTGCAATCGTTCCTTTTTTAAATTAATTACACATGCCATTCACTGTACGTGTCAAAGTTACCAGTCATTATACTGTACCAGTTAATAACTTTCATTTAATTAAATATGTTTACGGATGCAAAATAAATGGTGCATCACTGAATCAGGCCTTAATGTTAATTATATTATATTTAATATTACGATTCTTAGAAATCTACTCAGATTTCCGTACAATGCACTCATTTCAGGAAACTTTCATGATTAATGCATCAAGTATTTAATCCTGTAAATTTACACAAACATCTTACACATAATTCTATCATCTATACTTAATGTATTCTGTGTTATCATTCAAAGTTTTTTTACTAGTCAATGTTACACAACCAATCAATGTTTCAAATATTACCAGTAAATCAACGTACACATATTATCAATCAAGGATATAAATACATAGTACCAGTCAAAGTATTTGCTCCACCATTCAATGTACAACTGTGCTTTTCACATTCATTCTCTTTTTAAAATTAACACCCGTTTCTTTGACTTTACATACATTACTTGTAGGTTCTAATTACACTACTCGTAATATTCAACATCATTCGTTAACACAATCTCTGCACATATATCATCTCATCATGTTTTCCATGTAACTTTAAATTAGGTACTAGTTATACCATATATTTATTGGAGGAGTTCATAGAATTCGCTATATGCACCAATTATGGTAAACAACACTGTACTTAGTTACCTACTGCAATCGCAACAATTTTGGTACTGTTAGTTATCATGGTAACATGCTCTTTTTCATTATTCATTTCATCAGTTACTTTACTTAAACATTTTCAGTCATAGTTACATTATCACATATTCTTTTTAGTAAAAATAAGTTAAATAACCTTTTTATTGCTAAATTTTGTCTACAGTTGAAAAATAAAAGAAAATGTACATTACTGAATCACGCCAGTATGGCAATATTATTATTTTCATAATAATAAGATTTTGTAGGAATTTACTTCCTTTTCTTGTAGTGCACGTTGCTTTCATAAAATTACTGAAATGGAGGCATTATTTTTCATTCTGTGGACGTACACAAATTTTTTACACATTTCTTTTCTACATGTATAACACTGCATTTCATCAGTTTTTTTTTCGTATTTAATTTTCAACATGACATATTCTTTCAAAAATTTTAATTCATTTTTCTTTTAGTGTTTAGAGGTATTTATTCAGTTCTAATGTAATTGCAATTTTGTTGGTATTAAACCAGTTAAATCTTCTGTCGAAGATACATTAACGGTTGCAATAGAACAGTACATACATACTTTCTAATACACTTCTCAGTTATATTTTATTTTACATTTTTTTCTCTGTTATAATTAATATGTTTCTATTTATTTTAATTGATAGCTTCTATTTCATACAATCACACTTTCATACATATCAGTACTTAATTAATTGTGTTCACATTTTTTTTTTTTTTTTCACATAAATGTTGTGTTTCCACAGTTTAATCAACTTTTTTATTCAAAATTTATTATTTTTTTCTTTTCCTTTTTTTTAAAGGAGTTAAACAAACATTTCATGGTTTTTAATGTTGCTCATACTTAACATACCACTTTTCTCTACATAAACAATCATAATATCACACACTTTTTTTAAAATTTAAATTTAGATTAATTTTCTTAAAACAACAGAGGTCAACTTTTATTTCTTTTTCAAAATATCGTAGATTTTTTCAAACATTATTATATCAAATATTGTATTATTTAAATTTGTCCCGTATCTTACCATTAGTGCAGAACAACTTATGTTGTTATTCTCATGTGTCATGTTGACAACATGTTTGTAGATGGTAGGTTGTGATAAGCATTCCTAGATATCACCCGTTATGGGACAATCTTTCCACTTTACACATTTCACTCTTTCCCAATAATAAATAAAATAAATAAATAAATATTTAAGATATGCAGATCTGCAGTATGATTTACAAAGTAATACCAAATTTTTGAATATGCTACAATATTCCATATTATTTTCCTTTTCTTCAATACACTTAATATAAAAGATATACACACTATTTTATTTATATGTAACTTGTATTTTCAGTTATTGTTTATACAGCACAGCATAGGTGCTAATTTAAAAAAAAATGTCTCATATGTTATGGCTTTTTTTAACTAATGAAACAGTTTTTCATGCTTGGCCAAATCACCTATGAACAAAGTCTCAATTGCAAAGAGTACATGCAATATAGGTCAAAAATAGTCTTAAAGGACTATATTAAATATAAATGTGCACTATTATATCTATTCTTATTATATTGCTGCAGCTGATTTTTATATGAGACACATATATTCTTATTGAAATATTTCACCGGTGTACATATTGAGGTACCTCATCAAAAGAAGAACGTTCATATTTATGTTTCATGTCATATTATTCAATTATATGCTTTTCTTTTTTGTATTTTATACCAGGTTTGCACGCATTTTCATTGCTTATAAAGTACATGTTGGTATTATTTTAAATGTGAAAATATTATGTAATCTCTGAACAGAGCATACATACCATGTGACCAATTTTTTTTTTCAATTCTACACAAGGAGGAGAAATATATGATGTTGCATCATATATTATTCAATTTTAGTAATTTTCCCCTCTCATTTAATTCCCTTTTCCAAATTTGTTCCCTTTTTCATTATTTTAACGCTCACTGTTCTACAAAAATACTTTTTCATTTTCCTTTCCCACCATTTTGTTAAATTCAATGTAACAAATTTCATTCCGTTTATTCTAAAATCCTTTTAATTCAGTTACACTAAAAATATTTCTATTCTGTGCTATGTAAAGGAAAACCGCTACATTTACCCTTTCAAATAGCTAGCATAAGATTTACCATCTGCCATCTCCTTATTTGGTCACACAGTTCTGTTGCTAACTGATTTCTTCATACACACCCTTTTTAATTACAATGATTCCCAAGCGCATCTGAATAACTCTGGTCCAAAAATATCCAACGTACATGTCGAAGTCATAACAAATTCTAAGGTTCGCGGGTTCAAGAATGCGAAAACTCTTTCGAGCCCCATTTGTGTGGTTTTGCATTCCCACACATGTTGGCTACCGCCGGAATAGTCGTTAGGATGATTTATGCCAAAAATGGCTCTGTTCTCTAAATTTTTAATTGTCTTTATGCTCTGTTTGGAGAAATGATCGCCATATTGTAACCTTTTGGCGAAATGTAATATTCATTCGACTTCATGTCATGATACGAGAAACTTCACTTATCTCGTTAATCATCTTGCTTTCAACATGTAACTTTTCACGAATTGTGTTGCGGGCCCGGGTGCCCTGCGCTGCCGTAGGCAGCCAATGTTTTCCTGTACTTGTGCAATTTATATAGAACCTGGGATTTATTAAAATACCTTCATCTACTCACGTCTGCCTGTTCTTCTAAATGTGCCTATTCTTATTTCTTCCGAATTTCTAGATTTCTTAGGAAGGTAATGATGTTTTTAGTCATCGAAACACTCATCGTATCAAATCCACTTTACCACGACCAAGAACTTCATATTACAAGGTTTTCTAATAATTTTTGTATTTTTTTTTAAAGTAGTCAATAGCAAATTTTTCACGCATATCTCAATTTACTAATTTAACTAAATATATTTTTTTCATCCATTAGGCTATATGGATTTCAAATAAATTTTTATTTTAGTTTAAAATGGTTTTCAAAAGATTTTGTATTATTTTCAAAGTAGAATTAAAAAGCTGGGAAAATTTAAAAAAATTGTTCACCCCTCTCTGATTAAAATATTTTCAAATATAATTTTCACATCTCTGATTATATATATTTTTTAAATTATCATAGAAACTATCTGGAAAACACACTCTTAGGAAATAATCATTATTAAGATAAAAAATCTGTAATGACTGCACTTCAAAATAAAATATATTTAAATATAAACATTCAACACCCCCCCCCCCCCCGAAATGTTTCAACACACATTCAACACACATGTCAGAAACAAATATTTTCTGACATGAAATGAAATCGGATGGATTTGAATGCTAGAACCCCTGTTTCGAACCGAAGACGTTATGTTACCTATGCATACTTGATTACAACGACGCTATATTTACACACTCTGCAGAATTGAATGGTGAATTTTTCTTTTAATATCTGTAAAAGAAAGGTTAGACTATGGTTTAAAAATAGATTAATTATCTATCAACACGGACAAGATTTACGAAAATCTATGCTGTTACTGCGACTGTGGTATACTATACCATATTTGCCAAATGGTCAGTTATCATTTTATTCACACATGATAACCGGGTATTTACCGTGTATACCGGGAGAAAGAAGGGACTCTTTTTAAATTTAAATAATTTGTATACAGTTAACGAAGGAAATGTTTGTAGCATGTTTAAAAAATAATAAAAAATAATAAAATTTTAACCATACGACTTCAAAATTAGTTTAAACTTTCGCTAACAGATGGAGCAGTAATTTGAAAATCTAAAGGACAATATTCGCCAGATTTGAATCCTTGCGATTTCTTTCTGTGGGACACTTAAAAGAAAACGTTTATGTACAAAATCCACAAAGGAACTGGTACAAAACAACTATAAGGCATGGAAGCATATTGCTGATGAGACATATACACAAGTATCGGCAGGTTTTGTTATGAGGTTACGCCATGTTATTGTTGCAAATGGTAGATATTTCGAAAATATTGTCATTTAGCTTATTCAGTTTACAATGCAACAGGGTTAGTACGTATCAGGGAATTTTCCAGGAGAGTCACCAGTATTTTCTTTATAGAAAAAAATCAATGTTAAACTCGCGAAACTTCGCCTTCTTTTAAGGAGAGATTTTCTGTAATAAAATACTGGTACGGAAGAATTTCCTGTTCGCAAAATTCCAGGAGCCGTACGAAACCTGAATGCAACCTATTTTCGAAATGTTAATCTAATTTTGAATTAATTTGGTTAAAATTTATTGTTTTACTAATAAAAATCCAAAAACGGGATTTTTTTTCGATAACTCTTTTCAAATTACTTAATTTTTAAAAAGGTTAATCTTTTTTCAGACCCCCGTTACAAACCATAATTACATTACTTTCCATACACTATGCGTTCGGAAAATACAAATACCAAATAACAACTGAAATTTAAATATTTTTTATTTTGATAGTTTTTTTTAATTAAAGAAGTCGATTAGCGTTAATCGATTCTGAGAAGTGGCTTGCAGTTAGGTTTAGAAAAACTCCACTTAGAAATACTGAAAGCCATTACATTGTTCTTAATTGTTAAAACCCGATGTCGTAAATACAAAAATTATCAAAGGTGTAATTTTATCGAGTATGTTCGTTCTCCTTCGTGTAATATACATGAAATAAATATAATATATACAGATATTTTTCATACTAATTCATTTTTAAAACTTTCCAACATACTTGAAAAGCGTTTATGACTTTGGTTTGTGTGTCTGGCTGACCGTGCTCTAACTCACATAAATATACTTGGATTTGCAAATATTTGATATATTATGTTATTAAAAGCTTACTGTATCATGGTCTCTATTAAAAACCAAGTGTGTAGCCTTTATACCATTTAATATCACAAGGACACACAGAAAAATCCCGTTATATTATGATCCATAGAGAAATATCGTATATACAGCATTTTAATGACGTTACACTATTTCAAATATAATGAACTTTATCAGATTTTCTGACGTGCACTAAAACACACTTTCTGAACAATATGGCGTGCAAAACGTTTATTATTTAATTACAGGGAAACGTTAAAGAATTCTGATACATAATGGTCTAAGACTTAAAACTTCAGATACTAATGGAGAAATATCTTTTGTAGTGTATTTCAAAACTAATGAATTTTATATAGATTACTGAGGTGCACTGTAAGTGGATTACTCTAAAATATGGTGTGCTTATCGTTCATTTACAGGCATGTACAAAATAATTCGGTTTGAATACTATCTATGAGCGATAATTGATAGAAGTGCGCCTCAAGATGTGGTATGGGTTTTTAAGTTTAATTACATTTTGGCATATTACGTGGTGTGTGTAAATTCTATAGATCATATACAGGGCTGCATAAACTAGTTCGTAAGTATTACTGTAAAAAAGCCTGAATTGGTTAAGGGTGGTTTTTAATTGTGTCATGCATTTTGCTTCTAAATTATATTTAGCATATTAAGAGATGTTTCTTCAATACAAATAAATTCATATAAATGGCTGCACAAAGAACTAGAAACATTGTTGTCTTACATTGTTAATTGCTGAAAATGAGTGTTTTACTTGAATTAAAGTTTTGCTTAATATGTTATGGTTTAAAAAATCTGTTTCTAATATACAGCGCTGCACAAAAGTATTCGAATATATTTCCGTCTATTGTAGAGATTTGATATATGTGATACTTAAAATGTGTTATGCGTTTTGTAACTGCACTAAATTTCAGCTTAGCATGTAGCATATAAACAAATCTATAACTCATTTACAAGGGAAAATGCACAGAAAAATTTGAGAATTTTCCGACTATGAGTTATAATGGCTCAAATTCATGTTTAAAACCTTCTCACCGCAGTGTATATCCGTTCACTATGCTGTAGGTTTCACTGCAATAGAAGCATTTTTTAAATTGATATAATTCTACAAATTATAATGCAGCTTTAAAACATCGAGTAATGGTTATACTCTAATACGTAATTAAGTTTTTTATATCAAGTTTGAAAATTCATCTTTTTTTAGCATTTTTAAAAAATTACAGAGAAAACAACCTTACAAATTTCCCATTTTTTCCGGCGATGTGTTATAATTTTTTAAAACTGAATGCTTATATATTTTTATTTTATTTAATGGTGAGGATACATTACTGTATTCTGGATGTGTTGAAAAGTGTTTTATAATCTATACTTGACGCATGAATTTTCTTTCTTGTGAAAACTCAATCCATTTTGACATTTGTAGTAAAATTAAATTTATACACTGACTTTTATGCATTTAATATAAAAATAATATCAATTTCAAAATGAAACTTAAGACTACAATACTGATACAAAATTTCGTTACATTTATTAACGCATTTTGTCAATAAAATAATCCAATAGAGATACATTTTAGCAGGAAATATATCATTTGAATTGTTACATTCAACTACAAACTGAAAGAGTGTTGCGTCATGATTAGTTGCAGTGACAATATAATCCAATATAGTTGTGAGGGGATTTAAATCTTTCTAACACTTCAATGAATTTTGTAAGCTTCATTTTTGAACAATTTGAATTTAAATTCCACGAATAGATGTTTATTACATCGAAATGAAATAATAGATGGATGATGAATTATTGTTTGATATGAACAATTGCTTATTTTAAACGTGTTTTAATATATACTTTTAATAAGAAACCTCAATGCATTTTTTTTTCATTGCAATGAATTTTATTTTCATGGAAAAATACCTTTTTGGTGATAAATTCTTCATGGTAAATTTAAAATATTGTATTATGAATTTTGATTTTCTATACCTAGGAATAAACATCATACATAAGTTATGTCAAAAGTCAATACATACTTATACATACATACATACAAATATATAGGATATATATATATATATATATATATATATATATACAGGGTGATTATAAAAAAACTATCCCGATATATGAGTCCTTAACTATCACACCCTTCACAACAACTGACTGAAATTTTGGTTTTAAGTATTTTGAGGTATGCGCTCAAGAATCTTATGAAAAACAACAGTTAAACTCTAACAGTTACGGTTACAGTGATAAAATTTTGAAATTTTCAAATGGCAACACCTATTGTTTTATAAAACATTTTATTGTAATTCAATTGTAAAACATTTTTTTATTCAGTGCTATCCACCATCTGCCGCATGCAACGTGTCTTCGTGTGTGACGTGGAAAATTTGTGAAGCACAATAAAATGTTTTGTTTTCTGTTGATTCTCTGTCCTTATTCGTTGTTTTCACTTTTCTTCTTAGTCTGTCTAACGCCGGAAATTTTCGTGCTACAGGTACCGTTCCAACGCTTTTTATGGTTTTTCACTATGAAGATCACATTCCAATAAAAAAAAATAGGTGTTGCCATTTGAAATTTTCAAAATTTTGTCACTGTAACCGTAACTATTAGAGTTTAACTGTTGTTTTTCATACGATTCTTGAGCGCATACCTCAAAATACTTAAAACCAAAATTTCAGTCAGTTTCTGTGAACGGTGTGGTAGTTAAGAACTCATATATCGGGATAGTTTTTTTATAATCACCCTATATACATATACAGGGATTGACAAATGCCGTCGGCAAGTCACCGCTGACGAACTTTTTTTTAATCGATATTAACTTACAATTTCTTTCAAGAGCAGCAATCACAATGTTTAATTAACATTCTCATAGGAAATCTCATTATTGATGTTATAAAATTATAAAATATTAAGAAATAAACTTAGTAATTATATTCAAGCAAAACAAAAATATTTTTAACTTCTATTTGTAATTTTAAGTAAATAAGTTGATCAAATGCAAATTTTAAAATAATAAAATCAGAAATATTTTACTGACTTAGAATTGAAAATAAGCAAAAATTGTTTTCATCGATTGTCTTCATTGGATATAGATTTTGTAGCACTCAACTGTCCAGACCTTTGAAGCATTCGCAATCAGCATTTCCCGAAAATGCCGGTTAATTCATCCTTTACATTATATCTGTTTTCGTTTCAAATATGTATAATTTTGAAAAATTTCACTTGAAAACTTTGTTGGTATTATCTCTCTAAATTATGCCCTATTCTAAACTATGTAACTAGTAATTCTAAACTATGCGTGCTATTCTATTTTCTCAAATAATTCATGAAACTTTTGTGGTTTTTGAAATTCAATAACAAGAGAGAGAGGTGGGGGAGTAAAGATTTTTTACTGCCGACTAGAATTTTTTGCTGGCTATCAGATTTTATTAAATTTGTAAAGCCTTCTCTCTCTCTCTATATATATATAATAGTATTAAATATAAAAACACTTTAAAAAATTGATTGACCATTATTTCATTTTATTTTAATGCAGAGTCCTTTATAATCTTGAATATTAATTTCATGCAGGATATAGAAAAAAATAACAGTATAACCCAAGTAAGAGCATACATTTTAACAAATGGTTTCTGCTGTGTTATGTAAAACAAGCACTTGAATATGTACTAAAATTTCAGATCCGTTTCGGTAAGACTACAAATCATCCGTGTTTTTAAAATAGGATGCTAAACCTAGCTGGTTAGCATTGTTCTGATTATCTTAAGATTCAGCTATCCTGAACATAATGACATTTAACTGAAGAAGAATACGTTAGCTTTCGTTTAAAATTTGTTCTAAGCAAGCTTCAGATCAGTTCGTCGTTGTTTGCTGGTATATCGTTTTTTTTCTATTTTGTAGGACCTAAGTTCGGATCCAAGACAAGAAAAGTTAGAAAACAAAATTATATTTTTTTGTTTTTCCGAAATTTAATTAAAATTTAAAAAATATTTTAATAAAGTGGAAAGTTTTTATGTTTCAATATTTAATTAAGTTATAAAAAACAATTTGAAATTACATTAACAATTTCTATAATGTGAATTTGCTAAATTTATAAAACCTTGCAGAAGAATTGTGACAATATTGACATTATTAAACACAAGCGAAGCGCGCAGGCTCCTGGCGAAGGGGGCGAGACCCGTAGGGGTGCGTTCAGCAGATTACACATTATGTTGTAAAAAACGTAGTTTATTTTAATTTGTTTGTATAAATTGAAAACAAATCAATAAAATAGTTTGTTAAAAACATATTCTAATTAATTCTATATTTAAATGGTTACAATATCCTAATAGTCATGATTTATTTAAATCATTGTCGAACACAGTGCTATCGCTCACGTATGAAACACGCTCAGCGAATTTACAAGTCTTACCGCTTGCATCTAATGTTTGGAGTTTAAAAGTCAGAAAATCTTAATAGCCAATCGGAACACTGCTAACCAGCTAGGCTTAGCCGGCTGGGTTTTTAACGGTTAACTGATTTCATACATTTTAATTTTGGAGCGATGTATGCACCATTTTTCTTCAAACAAAAAGCATTTAATCATTTTATATAACGAAACCCATAAACAAACATTGCAGTGTTATCTACCTCCCCTGAATGTCTGTAATTGCTGTAAGACACCATGTTCCACCATTTTAAAGGATTAATTTAATTCTTACAAAATATATTTGGATTGAATATCTGGAATATTGTATTAGCAATATGAAACAATTGGGCAAAAATATAGAAACTAAACTCTAAAAATTTCTCTGTCTTTCTTTCTTTTTTTTTTTTTTTTGGGGGGGGGGGGTGCTACGTTGTAAATTAAATAAATAAATAAATAAATATATATATATCAATGCATTAAATGAAGTGAATCACGAATCTTTATTAATGCAATGTGAGTATCTTCTTATGCAACATCAAATTGTAAAAAAAAAATCTATTCCTTTCTTAATTATATTTTTGATCATTTTACTGATTTTCTTTACTAGAATATTATTAGTATTTTTTTACAAATCGTAGTTAATGTTAAAACGTATAAAAATACCATATAAAAGAATGATATATATAAAAAAAATTCTAAGGATGCAACAAAAAATAAATTGCTTTATCCATACTTCTACTTTATATCATCCTTTTTTCTAATATAACACTTTTGTTCTTATTATCAAAATGCAATGATGCAAAACATATTCTTCTGTTTATCCCGACGGTAACATGCACTTTATTGAATTAAATGATAAGAGGATCCTTCATACGTGACTGATGAAGTGCAGCATAATTAGTTATTTGAGATAATGTCTGAAATTAGGAAGTAGAGTATGAGAGAAGGGATTAAAATATTTAGCGGTGCATTTGTCTAACTATATGCCTCTTGAAATGGTTTAGAAATATAGTTAATGTAATTTTGTAAAAATGTCGAGGAGTAAAAATATTTGCAACTTAAAAGACTAATTTCGATTGAGGTTATAAAGTGTATATGTATACAAGTTTTATAAAATCATGTAAATGTAATGTTCTTTTTATTATTTTGTTCATTAATTTCATGCGTATTTAATTAAACATTTTGTTTATAAGCAGTATTTTGATTTTCAATGTAACGTATTTTGGCATTCATATGTATAGAATGTATAAAGTTATTAGATGTTTTTCAGAATAAAAACAGCTTATTAAAATACCATTAGCCAACTTACTTTTATGAATAAAATTTAAAAATATTTTAGTTGTAACAGCTACATAATGTATAAAATCTTTATATAACTTGTTCAAATGATGACCTATATATAGTACAAGCGATTTTTGAAAGGGGAATTTTTTTTTATTTTTACAGGTGCATGTTATACGTCGGATATAAAAATGAAAGTTAAAAATTATGCATTGAAATTGAGATTTCTATATTAATGAACAATAGAAGAAGACGTGATTAGCTGAATGAATTGCGATCCCAAGAACTCTGCGGGGTTTCAAGCAGATAGTCATAGCAGTAGCGTATGTCCCCACTTCGTATTTCCTTATTTTCTTTATGTTTGTGCTAGTTATTATATATTCAAATGATTTTTTTGTGTTTACATACAATACATCTCAAAATGTCATCTTCTTTGCAAAAAATTGGGTTCGCAAATACGACAAATTTACCATAAAATAGATAAAATACATTATGAAATCGTAGTTGGGCGTTATGCGTCGGAGCACATTATTCGGCTGAATATACGGTATATATATTTTCAGAAAAGCCATACATAATGTATCAAACCCTTTCTGGTATGTTTGTAGAATTTAATGAAAACAACTTATGGAAATAAAACTATAAAAAACCCTTTTATAAATAACCTATAAAAAACAGATTGGCAGGAAAAATTTAATACCACCAAGGTTCCTCCGACAGTGGTATTTTTATATGTTATTTTCATTGTTTTAATTTAGGGGAGGTGGGGGTGAATGGGACAAGGGATGGATCGGACGTTCTCAATATTTCAGGCAATAAACTATTTTTTTAGTTGCTTTCTATCCTCATAGATTTCACTACCATAGTGTGCTTCAGAACCAAAAGCAAGACTACATGGCTGTTTTCAGTTTCCCTCAAATTATCATTTCCTGAAAACTCTGCTTAAAAGTAATTTTTTTTTTACATTTGAAGTTACTTAAATATCTTATGCAATATAAACAATAAAGATATGTTGTAGTTTTTTATTTCAAGGTTCAATATTGGTAATTAAAATGAATGAATATTAACCATTGTGACAAAATAATTTTTGAGACAAAATGGCTGACAATTGAATATATGCATCATGGGGATGATTGGGACATTTCAAATGGTTATCCCTGCTAAAAATTTATTTATTATCTAAATTATATTATATAGTTTGATAAATTAATAATTTATGGTAATTATTCTTTTAACATTTCATCCTCATTGTAGTTATAGTCTTCAGCCATTGAATGCTACAGTTTATGGGTCTTTTAAGGTAAAGCTGAGATGAGTCCAATATGATTGGTTAACAAATAATTCTGGAGATCATATAACAATTTATAATCTCCCAGCTTTTGCCCAGGACGCATTTTTTGTAAACTTTTAGTCCTTAACATTGAATAAAAGGAGGAAAATATTTGTGTCCCATTCATCCCTGCTGTGGGGATGATTGGGACATAGAAGAATTGTTTTTTTTTTTTCATAATATATTTCTGTATAATAATAATCTTGAATAAATATTGTGCATAAGATGTAGTCAAACACTTAATGTATGAAATGTGATATATAATATTGATAATAACCTAAATAAAATATTTAAAATAAAAAAAAATATATGAAAATGTCCCATTCATCCCCCATCTCACTTACTTTGTATCTATAGTTACTGCCTCTCTTACTTTTGCTTGAGGATTATTTACAAGTTTAATATATAGGAGTGTCGCAAATTTTAATCTATTTCAATAATATTAGATTTATTTTATCGAAATGAAGCGGTCATGTCTGCATGGTAGTTTGAACATATGTCTTGCTCTATTAAGTAAACTTCGATAGCATTATAAGTAGAAAACAGCGCAAAAAATATGTTTCTGATCTTAAGTAATACATTTTAAAATCTTGAAACAAAAATCGACAAAAAAGGAAATAAATATAGATCGTAATTATAAATATATATTAATTATAAAGATCTAAAGAGATAAATAATTATAAATACCTTATTTTAAATATCTATATTAAAAAGCAAAAATATGTCCGTGAGTAACGCTGACGTCATATTGATAATGCCGAGGCTAACGAAAAAGACAGGCTACCGCGGTGCATTCCACTTATCTTTTTTTCAGACCGCTAGAGTGACGTGTTGCTCTTTTCGTACACCTGCATTGGTGCATTCGAGCATCACGTGACCCTCGCGGTCTAAGATACGCGTGAAGCACCGCGGTAGCCTTTCTTTTTCGTTAGTCTCGGATAATGCCGATGAAAAGTGTAATAAATTTAATTTTTAGAGAACTTAGTCACTTCTAAACATCGCACAATTTCAATGTTTACACCATTGAAAAGATAAACTATTCGTGGGGGCCACCGTAATACTTACCTATCATGGATATGCATAATATAAAATATGAAAATAAAACATGTGTAGACTATTTATAAAATGAATTGCAATTCGAAAAAAATCGTGGCTTGATGACGTCATAAACTTTAAATGCTCTATTCGTGAATTGTGAAAAAGAAACATCCTTGTAACTCAAAAATTGATAATCGTATTAACTAACGGTTTACTGCGTCGGATTAAACGTCTTATTTCTAATTAAAATATAGCTTTGATTTGAAATTTGAATAAAATACAGGGTCTTGAAAAATCAAAGAGTGTGGAGAATAGGATTGCAAATATGTCTGCAACTAATTATCTTATCGACCTCATTCTCTATACAAAATTTGTCTTTTTATTGTCTTTTATGGTCACTTCTTAAAATAAACGATTTCGAAAATTTTTTATATATCTTTTATTAGAACGAATATTTCGGGAGTCCGAAAAAAAAATAGTTCCGTATAATCGAGGTTACTGAAATTTAATAAGCTTCTACCCATTATTACATACTAAGTACATACCAAATTTCAAGTCTTTATCTCAATTTGTTCGGGAGATAGAGAGTTTACAGACACACACACAGACAGAAGGACGACATTTCTTTTTCGGAATATCCAGTGTCTGAAACGTGTAAATCCGTTTTAAAAAAATTTCGATTTTCAGAACGATTTCAAGACTTACCCTATACTACGTATGATGGGTAAGTAATAAATGTAATTTAAAATGCAATTTGAAAAGTGTACCTTAACGTTCTGATTTGTTATGGTTTTAAAAATATATTTTTCTACCAAGGTTTTAAAAGCAAATGCTTTCCCATTCCGTTTTGACCGATTATGAAAGATTAACTGTTTTGGGCTAAAAATAATGTAGATTGTTCAGCATTTATTTTCTGCTAATATTCCAAATCGGACATAAATCTTTACCAAAATTAAAATAAATAAAACGCAGTTTAAGGCATATACATTCAAACTAACACTGGGATAATAAGAATAAAAATGGCTGCTGTAGTTAGTGAAGTCTTTGTCGATTTCTTTCTCTGTTAACCTTTGTCATGCGGTTAATACAAAAGTGCCGTTTTTAATAAAATTCAAAACTTTATTTCTTTTATTCAAAACTTTATTTACATTATTAGTATGTTTCATATAAAATTGCGGTGTCGCGTAAATTTGTCGCACACAATTCATCGCGAAACAGTTCATCGCGCACTATTCATTGCAGTGTCAATTCGTTGCGGCGACAACTCATCGCAGCGTCAATTCGTCGGAGCGTCAATTCTTTGTGGTGTCAATTCGTCGGAACGAAAATATTTTTGGTGGGTATGATGATAAAATAAAGATAATTTAGTAAAATTATTAATTGATAATTTGTTTCATAGATATAATAGCATGTAAATTATTAATTGTAATTCTCTATGTCTAAAAAACGAATTGACACCGAATTGACACCACGAATTGACACGAATTAACGACGAATTGACACCACGACGAATTGACGCTGCGATGAGTTGTCGCCTCGACGAATTGACGCTGCGATGAATTGTGCGCGATGAATTGTTCCACGATGAATTGTGCGCGACGAATTGACGCAAAACCAAAAATTGCAGTTTGGTGGTGTCATTAATTAAAAAAAAATATGTTAACTGTAACAAATCTATTAGAGTTTTCATTAAAATTATCTTTACCCATGTTTTGTACACTGTGCAATTTGTTCCTTATCCCGGACAGGCCGGGTTTTATATCCTTATTTTATTAAAACAATCATAGAAGTAATAATCATAGAACAATCTTAGGAAAAAAGAAAAAGAAATATTTTACCCTATCGGAGGAGGGGGGGGGGAGGTCATTGCCTTTCTCCACATATGTTTTACTAATTTTTAATCCATATACTATTCATAAAGTTCTCCTTAATATACGTTTTGTTCGTTAGAATGAATAAAAACAGTGTAATGAAATAACGTAATAAAAAGTATTTCTATAAAACCCTTATACAAATGATTTTTTATAGCATATATACATAAAAAATGTATAAAAATCTCCATGATGTAAATTGTTTTTGTTATAATACATAAAGTATATAATAAAATTTCTTTTTTATTACGGACGAAAAAAAATCATACAACTCATGCATAATGTATAAAGGTTTTTCTAATGTAACATATGTTTCATAACAAAAAAAACACAAGTTAGACTACAAATAAAACATGGTGAAGTAAGATCTTTTCTGTAAATTAACATGGTAACACATGTTTTATTTAAATTACTAATAAGATGATGTTTCATACTTGACTCGTTATGTACATTTTAATTTACTAGTTGGAAAAACAGGAAACAAATTGAAAAAAAAAATAGTAATAATAATAACCAATACATTCGCATAAATGTATTATAGAAAACAAGGTATAGGAAAATATGCACTAATATTTTACACAAAACGAATGGCAGTTTGAAAGGAAAAATTTGAATAAAAATATTTTTTTAAACCTCAGTTTTAGTTTAGTGTATATATCGTAGGCTAATTGATAAATCATTTTCTTTGCAAAGGGCCTAAACTGTTTTCAAAGAGATGGACTGATTGGATAATTATCCCCATTTTTTTAAAATCAGATTGATATTTTTTAGGCTTATTGCAAAGATAGTTTGTAGGTTTAGGCTAATTGGAATATAGCAAGTTGTTTCTCAATTAGCCTCATATATATTTTTTAACTTATTGCAAGAAGCTAATTGAAATACAGCGTTAGGCTAGTCTATAAATAATCATTTGTTTTTTAACAAGCTGATTTTTTATGCGTATTGCAATGAGCCTATGAAGTTTTGGATAATTAGAAAATGAGCAGCTGTTTGTAAAAAAGAAAACAGGATTATTTTATTAAATCCAAGAAAATGAATAATTATGCATAAGTTTAGTATAAAAAATAGGAGCAAGAATTTAAAATGCTTTAAAAAAAGTGCATAAGAAAAATTTGTTATTGATGAATTTTATTAATGCGACTGATAGTCTAAGGTTAGGAAATGCCCCCGTTTTTTTTAAATTTAAGGGTATATTTTTGGCAAACGACCTGTATCGAAGTATTAATAAAATCTACAGATAAAGCAGATTTTTATTGTTTTCCTAGCATACTACAGAGAGGCTGAAATAAAATAATTATAAAAATATATAAGAAAAGTGCTATATCAATGAAATATGCAGATGAAGCTAATATCTAACGTTTTCGGAACAACATGTAGAAATGATGTATTGCTGAATTGAAATATATATATATATATAAAATATATATAAGACATACGCAGACACCGAGTCGTTGTCTTGTCCGCAGTGTTTTTGAACATATTTATGGGGGTTATGGTGAATATTTACCAATGAAATAAAATCCAAGTTTTTATAAACCTCAATTATCAATGAGTTCCATAAATCAAATCTGTCAATGAAGCAGTTTTCTTCTTATTTATTTATTTATTTTTTTTTTTTTTTTGCAATCATCTTCATTCAGCAACCCATTTTCTCTACATAATGCTGGGAAAATATTAAAAATATGCCACGACAGCAGATTTTTTTACTGCTGACATATTCTTATATATAATTTTTAATTATTATCATTAGCAATTCACCTTCTCGGCGTAATTATTATCATTAGCAATCCACCTTCTCTGACTAATTATTATCATTAGCAATCCACCTTCTCTGCGTAATTATTATCTTTAGCAATCCACCTAATTTGCGTAATTATAATCATTAGCAATCCACCTTCTCCGCGTAATTATTATCATTAGCAATCCATCTTCTCTGCTTAATGTTGGGAAAACATTAAAAATTTTCTCATCTGCGGATTTCAATAAAAAAATAATTTCCATATAAATATTTTGTAATATTTTTCATTCAACAACCCATCTGTTTTATGTATTCTGGGAAAACAATAAAACTCTGCCTCATCTGCAGATTATTTTGATTCTTTTGCACGGGGTTTTTGCGAATAATATAACATTAAAATAAAAATGAAGTATTCACTAACATGAGACTTTCAGTCGCGAAAATGAAAACTCTCAGTAAGACGGTTTTCTTATACATTTTTTATAAGAATTTTAAGTTCTTACTTCCACTTTTATAGTAAAATTACGGATAATCATTCCCATCCTTTGACTTTAAGCAATAAATCTGAATGTTTGGACTAACAGCTGGTCATTTTTTTATTAGACCACATCTGTATAGGATCAATGCAATAATCATGAAAAAAATCAGGCCTATTGAAAAATAAATGGTCATTATTAAAGTATTTATTACAGGATAAAAAATGTAAATAAGATTAAAAATGTTATTATTTCCGTAGTTAATTGTTTTTTAATGTATCTGACTACGTTTAAAAAGTGTTTTTTGAACAAAATTGTCAAAACAACTTCATTACATTATTTTATTAAAGCCGAACTTTTTCCTTTTCTCAAGCTGCATTTTTTTTAATTGTACGATTAATAGAACCGGAGTTGTAGCTATTCTTAAACTACTTAACAGCTGTCACTCAAACCGGAAGTAGTGTTTAAAAGACCGGAAGTACTAATTACAGGTACTAATTGAGAGGGAGGAAGCAGAAATATACCCTTCTAGAAACAAACAAAGGCTCAGTACTAAAAAAAAATGAGTGTGGCTCACAAAAACAGTGAAGTTTAGATCCATATTACTATGTAAATTTTTGTAGTAAAACATAAATCTAAACTTTAAATGCATTTTTTGAAATATGTAATTTTTGATGAAAATTCTATACGCAAAGCAGGATTTGTCAAAAACTTATTAGAATATCACTATGGAATTTAAATTGCTTGTTGTGTACACTATTGTGAAGGCAATGAACTAAAGATTTAATTTTATAATAAATAATCTTTGTTTTATGGATGTTTTCGTGTAATGACATCGATGAATTTTATGAAAATCAGCATATAAAAATGTGCGATATGCTATAAGTTTTGAAGCATTTAAAATATCTCTTAGATTTTAGTTCATTGCCTTTACCAATGTCATAAGTATCATGTGTAAAAAGGACATTAATAAAAAAACAATCAAATTTTCTGTAGAGCGTTTTGCGTACTGACCAAAGTTTCACCAAGTTTTACCACAAAATCCCCCATTTACCAAACTTTCATCAATGAATGAAATATTTTTTTTTGCTTTTTTTAACAGTTTCTAGTCCTAATCTAAATAAAAATAAGTTAAAAAATAATTAAATAGCTTTTTTGGAGAACATTGCTCTGTACGTAGTCAGGCACTTTAATATTTAAAACTTTTTATCACTTTCTATCACTTATAGATGCCCCTGATTGATGCTAAATGACTTTTCAATGACGTAACGTATCATAATAATATTTATAATCATAGATATAGATAATGTTTACTGAAAAAACTTGAAAGAAAGAGCACTCTTTTAATAATTACAATAACAAATACAATTTTGAAACGTATACAAAAAATGCGGTGCAAATGAATTCTGAAAAAAATATATAAATTCTTAGAAAAACACAAATAAAAATTTATCTTTATGTTTGGGAAAAAGAAAAACTAAAAAGAACTATAAATAACATATTTGGCAATCTATAATAATTTCCGTTAATATTAAACGCAATTTTGATGATGGTATACAACATATACGTAATAGCATTTAAAAAAAATCATAATAAAAGAAAATGAGAATTAAAAAAAATTACATGTAGTGATTTTTTTTTAATAAATTATACACATTTCAATATTTATTTTTATTACTTTTTACCTTGAAGAAAAAATAGAAATGAGCAGAAACCCCTGATCTTTTAATAATAAAGTTCATTATATTCATTTCAGAGGATATCATGTGCTATACATAATACTTTTATACATATGTAATATCTTTGAAATATTAGACTGAAATAAAAAACAGTTCCATGTAAAAAATATGTTTATATACAGGGTGTACATAATTAAAGTTCACCTACTCACAGCTGTCTGTAGTTGAAACTATGCATCAGAAAACTATGAAATTTGTAATGCGTCTACATGAAGAGATGCGAAAGACATTTAGATGAAAGAAAAATTCAAAAAACGCCCCTAGGGGTAGTTTTCTGATAACATTTCGGCATATATGTATATTGTAACAAACACATGATGTATCTACTCACTTAAAATGAAAATTTTACATAAAAAGACGCAATAAAAGTATCCACGGAAAATGTACAGTTTAGGATCGTGGTTTACTGGTGAAACTTTCCATCAAAATGGTGATTCCGCACCAAAAGCATTACGAAGCTTTAGACCATTGAAAATCATTCGCAAAGGTGCAATGTCTGCAAACAGAACATTAACAAAACTGGAGGACAGTATTTCCCGTTAAGCACGCAACAAGAATTTGCTGCGTGTGGCTATTGAACATATTGTTTTGGGATTTCAAACGGTACTCGACAATAATGACGAACACATTGAACAGGACATTCCTTGGTAAAGCAATTCTACAGTGTATAACTTTGTATTTTGTTAAATAATTGAAAACAAACCAAAAATACGCCCTCTGCTGGCCATTTTCTTATATTATTTTTTCTGCTAAATGTCTGTCGCATCTTTTCATTTAGACGCATACCAAATTTCATATTTTTCTGATGAGTAGTTTCGACTAGAGACAGCTCTTGGTAGGTGGATTTTAATTATTTACACCCTGTACATTATTGAATTATTGCAAAATAAATTGTATTTAAATTCTCTTACTCATTTGCAAGTATATATTATTTGAACCAGATCATTTTTTCGCGGGGATAAACTCATGAGATACATTAAAAAATCACGAGCTGTATAGAATCATATTTTTTTTATTAATGTGTTTTAAAATATAAGTTGTTTAAAAAATTTACTTATAAAGTCTAAAGCAAAAATAACTATTTTAAAACTAGCAAAAGAATTTTGAAAATTTATCTAAAGAAAAATAAACGGTTTATGTCCATCCAATAAAACTCGATCTTCAAATAATTAATCATAAGAAAAATATTAAATAAAAGTAAATGAATAAAAGCAGAGAAAAATATCATTTGAAATTTTTAATATTTGTCTGCAATATTCTTAAACTTTTAAACAGATGATTTGTTTACAGAAAAATAAATTATGCTAATGAATTCGGATAGTTTTTGAAATTTACAAAATCCTCCTTTTTAAATATAGATCGTACGCTTGAGTGCTTTAAATAATTCTTAGAATAAAAATCAATGCTTAAGCAAACTTAAATAAAAAAATGGATAAAATTAGAAAGTTTTAATAAGAATAAGAGAAAAGAGACGTGATGCGTAAAGTTTGCTTTTGAGTAAATTTATGTAAAGAAAAAAAGCTGATGGATAATTTTGCAAATTAGACTTTTTGATGCATGTGGTCAATAAAAAGGGTGATTAAGATGATAAAGAAAAGTTAATATGAAAAAAAGGGCGTAAAATAAGCTAGGAATAAAAATTAAATGTTATCACTTAATTATTATTTTTTTTAAAGTTAACCTACTCTTCTTGACTATATTAATAGCTTTTATATATCATTAATGTTATTATTAAACATTTTTCGCAAGAGTAAATTTTATGGACTGTAAAACATAAATATATCTTGAACCATACTGTCACGTTTTTAAAATATTTTATTAATATAATCGACAAGAAACGAGTTGTTTATATAAAATTATATATATCTTTAGGTCTTTTTGTAGACATTTTTGTTAAGGGGGTGATCACGTTGAGCAGCCTGAAAATGACAACAATTAAACAAGTGCGAAAAATTCTGTGGTTTTAAAACCAATGACTGAAATACAACAATTTTTTTATATAATTTCACAAATTCTTGTAGTTAAACAAAATTACTCCAATTAGATACATTTAGCAATATTAATTAATTAAATGATAACGACAAAAATGGGTTTTTAAAAAATATGCATTTTGCGCGAAAGATAAAAAAAATTCTACTGCAGACACATACTTAATATTTAATTTATTTTTACTTATACTACTATATTTTACACTTAACCTAAATTTAAAAGTATATTGAAATTCATTAGCATAATTAATGGCTTTTATAATGATATTAACTAAATTTACCAAAATTTTTAAATTTAATTTTTCAATACAGAATTTTCTATTTCAAAAATCAGTCTAAATTTAGGTTCACCATAAAAGTATACATGAAAATTAATTATACGCAAAATTTCAAGGTTCTATGATAATTAGTTTTTTAATGACAGTGCTCGCAATGCCAAAAAACACTGTTTTGAGAAAAGGGCTTCAAAAGTAATTTTATAGCATGACAGGAAATGACTTTTTACAAGATATTTTTAGCTATAACTTCTGTTCTAATTGGAATTATTTTTTAAATTCTTTTTGCAGTGTATTTGTAACATTTCAAGGCATCCATGCTATTTTTTTTTTTTTTTTTTTGAAAAATCGATTTTTTAAAATCTTCAACGTGATTTTCCCCGTTAAGTGCTCTATTACAGAGTATAAATTGTTAGATTCTGTGGTGGTTGGATGATAGTTCCTTTTTTGTGATCAATAGAATATAGTGAGTACATATATTGTTATGGCCGCAAAAGACCACTTCGACATGACATTAATTATTAAAACAAAGATTTGTTAAATAAATTATTCATGCAAATTTATAATCAAGAACAATGAAGATAAAATTAAAATATTACCTGCATCAACCTACAAAGGAACACAAGTGAGAGACGTGATTAAAAGAACTTGCACTGAAAATTGCAGCTTCAATAATTATCTTTATTTATAAAGAATCTTGAAAAAGGAGTATTTCTGAGGGAAACTCTTCTTTATAGATTCACCTCTATTTCTTAAATTATAAGTACACAACTGACGTTTTAAATAAACACCATCATAAAGAAACTAATGACATTTTTTCTCTTGGGAAACTCGGATATGTTGATTTTTAAAAAAATAATAAAACATACGACTTTATCAAGCAATTTGTAGAACAAAAAAAGGTATCACCACTCGAATGACAATAAGCCATTTTCGCCATATATGCCAGGTTCCAGTGACCTACCATCACACACAACCGTCTTTTTTTTACGTTGGTGGAGAAGATTTTTATTGTTTCCGTACTCAGAGTAAACTAATAAGGAGGTCAAATTCATCATAATTTCTTTTAAAAAAGAAATATTTTTTTTCATATCGTAGCTTTTACAGCCAGGCAAGTCATTACGTTACACTCTAGCAGCCAACATCTCTGTGTGAGTGTCGAAAGCGTGCAGCATCCGCGCTGACAGGGCATGGAGGGGAGGGGGTGCCAAAAATTGAAAAACACCAATCGGCAGAAATAAAAAATTACGTATTAGAAACATTTGAATTTGATTGGCGAGGGGCGGAGCTTAGAACAGGAAGTGAGCATAGGCAAAGAATGATATCGAAGCTTCTGCTAAAAATCCAATACCGGAAGTACAAAGGTAACAAAAAAGATTACTATCAATTTTAAAAAGCGAAATGTTATGAAAAAAGAAAAGATTACAGGGGAAGTTTTAAAGAGGAAAGTATTAAAATAATTTTGAATGTGAATTTTAAAATTAAATGAATAAGGACTAATAAAATATTTCTTAAATTGAATTAAAATATGTCACTGGTTGTAAGAACCACAACAGTTTCCCACATCAACAATAACATTTACTATAGTCAAAATCAATTGGGTCAATTTTACTGCAAATTAAAGAATATCATTTTCAGTAAAATTGACCCAATTAATTTTGAGAATTATTCAGGGGTATATGAAATACCTTTTATTAAAGTAGACGGATCTAAGAATTACTATATTAGCATGAAATTTATTTACATAAAAAAGGAGCATATAGCTGATATTAAATATAATATAAAAACCGCAGCCCTGGCAAGATTCTATCAAGAAGAAACCATAGAAATAAATTTAAATGAAGGTAAAATAGTCCAGAAGGTTCAGTCTATACTATCCATCCATAGTAAGAGAAACCATAGAGATAGTAACACGATAAAATACAATATGTAACGATGCAGAATCTTTTAACTTACCGAAATTCTGGCTCGAGTACTCCATGGTGTGGTTACAAATATGGAAATAAACAAGTAAAAATAAAAGATAACGTGCGTAATTTCTAAAAAGTACATGAAAATTAAAATAGCATTTCAAATAATTACTTCAAAGACCGTGCAATTATATAATATACTCATTTTTTTAAAATGGCTCGGAGTGAGCCGAAACATGTCAACGATCTAATAAAAGTTATTTTACTGTATATTATGTTATTAGTTTATACCTTTTAGCATTTAAAAGGAATATATATGTATAGTTTATTTTATTTATTTAATTTTTTGTTGGGTGGTCTTTATGTTTCAGCGTCTTTTAGTATTTATGTATATATAATATGGTATGATGTTGTATTTCAGTCCTAGTTAAAAGAAAGAAAAAAAAATGCTAATTTCTAGACATTTTTTAGCATTGGATACAGAGAAATTTTTTTAACAAACACTGCAATAGAGACAGAGTATGATTTAAAAACAATAACTGGATTTCAATTCTAACGTTTAATTTACTTTCGATCAAAGTAAAAGTATAATTATTATACATTTAGTACGTTTGTCTTGCTCGTTGAAGTTATAATATCAGTCTCGGAATAAAAAGAAAAGTTGTCAGTTTTTATTGGACTTGCAAAAAGAAGCAAAAGTAACAACGTAAAAAAGTGCAATCCTTTCGTTTCTCTTCTAGTTTTTACTTTTGATATCATATAAATAATTCATACATTAGTCTAGCAAACATATGATATTTGTTTATCTGAAAATCGTTCTTATTAGTCTTTTTTATTTTATTTTTTGTATATTTTTTAAAAAAGGATAAACGTAATATATTTTTTAGAACTCTACATCTTATACTGTTAATGGTTTCAGACAAAAAGACCCTTTAAAATAGCATTATAAATATCAGGCACTTATAACTTTACAATGCGAACTTTTTATCACTTTTATTTGTTCTCAACGTACATTTACTGAAATGCACTGCCTCCCCCCCCAACAAAAAAGTATATACCATACTTTTTAATCGCCAAATTCTATTATAACAAAATCCCAAAACTAAAATAGCCATTCGAGCTTGAATTATGTTTTCTTTCAATTAGTAATTTAAAAATAATTTTAGGGACACCGTCTTTATATTAAAATTGAAACAAGTTCGAAATATTTAAAACGACCACCCAATTCATAAATCATATTTAGATTTCTTGTAAATTTGTCTTGGGATAAAATATCTGAAGTCATTGAGTGAAGAAGTTAATGAATTATGCAGATGTAACATTTTAAACTTCCAAAGTTAATTTAATTTTTATAATAAGTTATAAGTAATAAACTTATATATAAGTAATAAACTTATATATAAGTTTTTTAAACAGTTGTAAAAGTAACTACAATGCGCCTAGTTTAGGAATTGTGAATGTATAAAATTTAGAACTCATAATGTTAAATGCCTTTGTAGTCGTTTCAAAACAAATTGTAATGCGGGTAGTTTTTAAACCCTAACCCAAAAACCACTGAATGATTGCAAGTTCCGGATTCTTATATTTGAAGCTTTTAGAGATTGATTTTTATTAAAATTGTTATACGTTACAATGTATATATTTTCCAAAATTATTTTCATGATATAAATATTAAGAAGTTAATCTTAAAACTATTGTTCTATGGAAACCATAAGGTCTTTTTGAAACTTATTTTATTTATGAATGACATCGTTTGGCTATTAAGTTTTTTAAATACCAGCCATTTTCAGCTGTATAAAGAAACATTCATAAAGCATTTTCTAAAACAATGTATTATTCTTAGTATATAATAGCACTTGTATAAGCAGTTGTTTTTATTGTAAATTCTATCTTTTTCTGGATCCTAAAACCGCATTAATAATGCACATTTAGTAGGTTTTTTTGGCCCACGGAGGTTATTATATCAGTCTTGTAAGAAAAAGAAAAAAAATGACAGTTTTTTTAGGCCAGCGAAGACAAATGCTTCCATTAGTACGGAAAAAGTTATTTGTTTCTCTTCTGGCATTTGGCTTTCGATATCATATAAATGATTCATACAGTGTTCTTACTAAAATACAATTTCTTCGAAAGAAAACCTATTTATTTTATTACTGCGTTGTGTGAAACTATATAGAAATAACATATTTTATAGGTATTAAATTGTATGCTCCGAGTGCTTGCAAGATTATTAAACATGTCAAATATTTGTGCTATATAATACTGAATAATACATTTAAAAATAGTTTTTTCACACTGTAAATTATAGAGCACATGTGTCGCAAACAGCTATCTCGAAATATTTAAATTATTTTTTCAGTATTTCTTCTGATAATAATATGCATATTTATAAGCTAAAATTTTATCAATAGCAAATATTTAGATTTACATAGACACTTTTGTGACAATAATGGGGTGATAGAAGTTTTTACTGAATACTTTTAAAATCGTCAATTCGTTGAAAAAAAATTACAAAAACTAGATTAAAAAAATTAAAGCAGATTTATTTATAGTTGATTAAAAAATTGGTTTGGAAATAAGAGCAATAGAATAAAACTGGAAAGTAAACATAAAAAGAAAATAAAACCTTTCATATTTATATTTTCCTGATTTTAAGCAAATAAAGTATAATTACTAACCATACATAGAAATCGAATCATTACATTTGGTATCAAATCTCGACAGCAAGCGCTTTGAAAATTTTATTAAAATATTTTACAGAAACAAATAGAAACATAGAAAAGCTAAAAACAATTAAATAAAAAATTTTTATAGTGCAAGAAAAAAAAATTATATAATTAAAAAATATATTTATAATCGAATTAAAATTGAAACGCAAAGGGAATAAGCTAACAAAAAAGCAAAAGATAAAAAGGCGCGATATAATCGTATAGCTAGCTAACTAACTAAACTAAATATCCAAAGAGTACACGCTTAATATTTCTTAAAAAGACTGGGATAAATTTTATTCTTCACACAAAGATTTCCGATTTACTCTCGTACAATTATAGATTGGTATACAGTTCACAGCATGTGCAACAGGTGGAAGAAATGTTTGTCTGTTTAGCTCTTTAATATAGCGCTGTCTCATCAACTTTTGCTAAGGAATATTATCATGTTCAGCTTAATATCATCGTATCTATCAAAAATTGCGACGTTACCAATTATAAACAGTGTTCCAGAGTGCGATGTTTTTAGTTCTATTCTATGACGCATCGCAAGTTACCATCGTATGTGACACCGATCTGAAGTCACTATCAACTTTTCTTGTCGATTACGTCTCAGGTTACGTCAAAAGGAACCTTATTTTGTCATAGACGAAAATAAGTTAAAAACGATACTTAAGTAATTCTGTAATATGGTCATGCTTTTTACATTTCGAATGGTCACATATTCGGACATATTTTGGTCTCGGTGTTATAAGAGTGTCAGAAGGTGTTATAGAGTTTTTACCCTTAAAGTCAGGACTTAAGAGTCGGGAGGTGTCGAGACTGGGTGTGATAGAGCTTGTTCATAAACGTATTATTTTACGCATTTGCTCAATACTTTTGGTGGATTTTTTCATATGCCGTTAATATACTGCTACTGTTAACTTACTGCTTTTACTGAATAACTTATAAAAAGTATACGTAAAGTACATTTTACAATACGTTTTAACTGACGCAATAAAACAAAAATATTTAAAATAAATGTAAACAAATCCTAGATCGTTTATGAAATAGAGTTTTAACAAAAAATAACATTGCTATTTCTATAACTTTGATTTAAGCATTAAATGTAAAAGCTGTAAATCATCCAAATATATTTTTTAGTTGCTTGTCAATCTGCGATAATCATCGATTTCCAAAGTAGTGCATTTTTTCAGAAATCATATGAGATATGATCATCTCTTGTCTCACGATACGCGAGTTGGACACCAGAAAAATGACTCGATTAACATAACTGATAAAAAGTTACGTCAGGTGCAGCTACTGAAAAATATCAACTAAAATCAAACGCCAGTAACTTATACGACGTGACGCTTCTAAGAAAGTGCCGGGTTTATCATACCCATGTCCCGTCCCACCGTGTTTTAAAATATTTATTTTTTCTGATTTTATATTGTCAAGAATTTTTTTTTTCCAATCCAAGAAGAAAATTTTCTTTCTGGGACACATAATATTGTATTTAACAAGAAACACTTCTGATTGCACTATTACAGTTAAAAATAAGCGTTATAATTAATGAAACAGAAGTACAGTTTGCAGTTAAAAACAGTAGTGTATATGATACTATAAAAGCCCTAAGTGTGGTACTAATAATGATTTACCGGTAATTCGTAGCATTTACCAAAGGGAGTTAGTAAAAGACCGAAATAATTCTTTTGAACGCTTCTATTTCGTTTTTTTTAACCATTTCTGTAAATGCTCGGATTTACCTGTCCCTTTTGTTAGAAGGCCGAAATGAGGGACTTGCTAAAACACGTCTAAGCCCATCCTCTTATCTGGGTACGCACCTTCCTTGGTAACTCTTATCTGTTCGCGCCAGGAGCAGCGTCACTTCGAGTAAGTAGAGACAGGTGTGAACGGCAGCTTTTATTTAGAAAGTGAGAAATACATATCCAATGGCTGGAACTTCATAGTTGAGATATTTTCCAACAGAGCGAAAATATTCCGGGAACAGGACTCGAACATGGGTACTTTGGCTTGCCGTGTCAAAGCTCTTCCTACTCAGCTATCTCAATATATTCTGCCAGACATATTTCACTCTTATTTGTTCTACAAGACTGCTAACTGTAGCGCTAATTTACTTCATCCAAGCTATATTTATAGCATTTTACATGATGAATCGGAAATAGCACGGAAACTTGTGTATACCATGTAATTTTGTAATAATGAACAGAGGAAATTATATTCAACTAGGTAAATTATATCCAATGGTTGGAGTATCATAGTTGAGATTTTTTCCAACAGATCGAAAATATGCGTACTTTGGCTTGCCGTGACAACGCTCTTTCAACTGAGCTATCCCAACAATATCCTGGCTGACATTTTTCACTCTTATTTGCTGTCCAACATTTTTTAAATAAATTTTAATAACATTATTTTTTTTAACGAATGTTATTTTGAGTGTCTAGAGTTTGCAGAAAAAAAAAATATATAACGATCGACATATTGATAATTATAATACCGGAGAAAAATAATAAATACAATAAAACATTTATATAAGAGACATCTCAGATGCGCAGAATTTTACCGCTACTCGGAGGTTACGCTATTGGAAAAAGCTTACAGACATTCACAAAATCACTTAGAACTGTTTAATGTTTCTTTATTTTTACTCAATCAATTGTAGTTTTACAATTTATTAATTCTAAAACTACATTTTTTTTCTATACACTGTAAGTAAATAAAGAACAGAAATCCAGTAAAATTGACTGGCAATTTGGATGCTAGCTTTTATCTTTTGTTGCAAGTAAACAGCAAAATGTACATTGAAATCCTTTTATATAAAAAAAAACACAGCTGTAAATCATGCCAAATTTCACATCAAAAATACTGCCATCTAAGTTGTTAAAATATTCTACTGTAATGTTTTCCTTTTTTTCTTACAGAATTCTAACAAGGAAAATTTTCTAATACATAAAAGCCAATTTACGTAAATTACAATCGGTGTAAAGAATCTGCTATAAGCATTTATTTTTGTGTGCGCTTGCAAATAAGTTGCTCTTTAATGTGAAGTTTAAAAACTGTTAGTAATTTTAATCGTTCTAATTCACCTTTGAGAAAATCTTTAACTACAACATATCACTATATTTTGCTCCTTCTTGAAAATTTCGACAATCCACTTGCTACAATACTTGAAATTTCTAATTTATATTTAACCGAATCATTTGTTTTTGAAGATTCCAGATAAGAAAAGTGACGATAAAATGATAATTTTTCAGCAGTATCTAAATCATCTTCTATCTAAAAAAATATTTTAGCTAGTTTCTTCAGTTGTAAAACATTGAATTAATTTAGCAATTATGCTTAATTCGGCAGACAGGAACAAAGACAAATATTTTATTTCCCTTAATAAGATCCCTTAATAACATTTTAATGCCCTTAATTAATAATTCCCATTAAAGCCGGATATTCTGAAACACTACATGATTCTTTGTGGTTTTATGTTATCCACAACTGAAGAAAATCAAACTACAACATGGAGGTTATTAAATGATTTTGGTTCTCCACATAACGCATTATACATTTATATGTTCTTGAAATAGCTAGGTGTGTCAGATTTTATAGTTATAAACAGGATTTAAAACTACTTTAATAACTTACAACATTACAAATCAATGAGTCTTTTCCTGTTTTACGCCGATGCAGTCACCTTCATTTTATAAGCAGGAAGATTTATTTGAAAAAAATATATGTATATGAACCGTTGTGTTTCATAACAATTACAAATGCTTCTCTCTATATACGCTCCACAAATTGATTTTAATTTTTCATAATACTCTTCTATTTATTTTCGAGCTTCCCAATTTCTCGACTTTTTTTTTCTGTTAAACTCTCGAAAAAATCTGTTTATATCTTCAAATAAAGAGAAATTTAAATTATAGTTATTATTATTTTTCTTATTTCATAAAAAAATGTGTGGTAGATTTTGAATGTCAACTTATTTCATCGGTTACGAGCAGAGCTCACTATGATTACCAGCCAAGCTATGCTTGGTCAAAATTAGCTTTGAGTTCAAATATCATGACCCATGACCAAAATGACTCACTAATCAAATTTTCTCGAGCATGTGAACCTACCCAATAGTTTTTCGTTCCACGTTCGTGCCCGAAACCTGTAGGATACAAAATTTAGTCAAAATAGTCTGAGCCGTTTTTTAGATAAAATTAGCTTGACCCACAGTGACCCATAAATGACACACTAATTAGAATTTCTTGAGCATGTGAACTAGCCCAATGATTTTATCGTGCCAAAAAACCGTAGGATACAAAATTTAGTTCAAATCGCCTCAGCTGTTTTTAAGATAAAAGTAGCTTGACCCATAATGAGCTATGACCAAAATGACTCACTAATCGAAATTTCTCGAACATGTGACCAAACCCAATAGTCTTATTGTTTCTTAAAACTGTAGGATACAAAAGGATCAGGGTCCATAATTCGTGTTTTTGGCCCATGAAATGAGCCTAAACTCGATTATGTTATACTGACTTAATTATTTAACTTTTTAATATTAGAAGGTTTATGTTGTACGATTCCAACAATATTTTTTGCATTTTGTTCGGATTTATATGACTTACACAAACTCAAAATTCGTATTCTTCGCAGTTTTTGATGAAAAATACGCAATTTTTACTAATTTTACCTCAATTATTTATATGAGAGCAATCGTGCAACACTTTATTCTTTACATATATTATAAAATACATCAAAATGTACAATGTATGTAAAAATAAATGTGTTGCAAAGCTGCGCTCATAGTAAAATATTAAAAAATGTATTAAAAATTGAGGTAAAATTAGGCGAAATTGCGTATTTTTTATCAAAAACTACGAATAATATGAACATTGAGCTTGTGTAAGTTATATAATTCAAAACAAATTGCAAAAAATATTATTGAAATCGTACAGGACAAACCTTCTAATGTTAAAAAGTAAAATAATTCAGTCAATATACAAAAATCGAATTTTAGTCTTATTTCATGGGCCCAAAACATGGCTTATGGAACTTGATCCTTTTAGTTCAAATTCTCTGAGCCGTTTTTTTTTTAGATAAAATTAGCTTGACCCACAGTGACCCAAAAATCAACCAATAATCGTATTTTCTCAAACATGTGACAAAAATTCGATTAGTGGGTCGTTTTGGCTCACCATGGGTCAGCGTCAAGCTAATTGTATCTAAAAAACGGTTCAAAAGATTTTGACTAAATTTTGTATCCTATCATTTTCATCACGATAAGACTATTCTATTAGGTCACATGTTAGAGAACTTTCGATTAGTGGGTCATTTTTGGGTCCACGGGTCAAGTTAATTTTATCTAAAAAACGGCTCTAAAGATTTCAATTAAATGTTTTATTCTACGAGTTTCGGGCACGAGAAAATCATTGGTCTAGGTCACATGTCCGATAAAATTCGATTAGTGGGTCCTTTTTGGGTCACTGTGGGTCAAGATAATTTTATCTAAAAAGCGGCTCAGACTATTTAGATTAAATTTTGCATCCTAAGGTTTTTGAGGACGAGAAGACTGTGGGAAAAGGTCACACGTTCGAGAAAATTCGATTAGTGGGTACTTTTAGTCATGGATCATTATGGGTAAGCTATTTTTATCTTAAAAACAAACCAGAGAATTTGAACTAAATTTAGTATCTTAAAGTTTTAGGGAACGAGAAGACTATTGGGATAAGTCACATGCTCAAGAAACTTTGATTAGTCGGTCATTTTGGTCATGGGTCATCATGGGTCAAGCTATTTTTATCTTAAAAACGGCTCATTGGATTTGAACTAAATTTGGTATCCTACAGTTTTCGGGAACGAGAAGACTATTGGGCTTGGTCACATGCTCGAGAAATTTTGATTAGTCGGTCATTTTGGTCATGAGTCTTTATGGGTCAAGCTATTTTTAACTTAAAAACGGCTCATTGGATTTGAACTAAATTTAGCATCCTACAGTTTTCTGGAACGAGAAGACTATTGGGCTAGGTCACATGTTCGAGAAATTTCAATTAGTGGGTCATTATGGGAGAAGCTGTCTTTCTCGTGAAAACGGCTCAGACGATTTGAACTAAATTTTGTATCCTACGGTTTTGGGGCACAAGAAAATCACTGGACTAGGTCACATGCTCGAGAAAATTTGTTTGGTGTGTCAATCTAATTTTATATAAAAAACGGCTCAGACTATTTTGATTTAATTTATTATCCTACCGGTTTAGGACACGAGAAGATAATTGGGCTTGATCACATGTTCAAGAAAATTTTATTAGTGGGTCATTTTGGTCATGGGTCATGATATTTGAACACAAAGATAATTTTGACCGAGCATAGCTCTGTCTTTCCTACTCGTATATATAACCACATACAAGATTTCCTCGTATTAGAATGTATGATGTACATTATATCGAACTCCGCTAGCAGTGTTCACTGCAGCACTATGAGACATCAGCTACTTCTGCTCTTGTTTGTATATTATACATTAATGTGTATTCGAATTACTTAAAGTTTAAATTTTGAGAACGTGGACTCTTTTCTAGAAAATGGAATTTTTATTTTCATTTCTTCAGAGACTGATTAAAACTAGACAAAAATCCTTTCAAAAAAACGGAAATGAAATTTCTGCCCGTGTTACCTACATAACACACTTGTGACCACTAAAAGTAGATAGCATACTATCCAGATACCATATTTGTTTCTTAATTTCATAAAACTTTCGCATGTTAAATTTTGAGTGTGTGTGAATCCTTATTTCATTCATTATTTATATTACATTAACCTCCTCTAGCAGTGTGAACTGTAGCGCTATGTGACATCGGTTACTTGCTCTTGCTTGTATATTATGCAATAATATAATGCACAAAATCCTGGTCTTTTGACACAATGAAAGAAATTTGTGTCTTTGATTCTTTGAATCCACTTGCTATCCAGTTACGTGATGTTTAAATTTTGAGAACGTAGGCTGTTTTCCAGAATAGGAAAGTCTGCCTATTTTTAATTTCTTCGGAAACTGATTAAAATTAGACCAAAATCATTTTTTATCGCCCGTGTTACATACATAACATACTTGTGAGCTTTAAAAGTATGTGTCATACCATCCATTCTTAAACATCTAATCAGTTATTAATGAGGTTATCAGGAGAATATTTAAAACAACAAAGAAAAATCAAATGCGTGAACGTTTATTGTAATTTTTGATACACTTTCAAACATTAAAAGTTACAAAATCCTAATATTTTGGCACAATGGAAGAATTTTGTAAATTTGTTTCTTTGAACCCCCTTGCAATTTAATTTGGAAATATTAGGCAATCATAACTCACAAATCACGATTTGTATCGCAAAATACTTGTCTGACAAAATTTGCCTTCCAATTAGGTAACAGATTTCACAGTGTACTCTTACTCATAGTATATACAAATATACATATATATTTGAATATTAATTTCTTGAAAAAGATCTTTTTTTCATATTTTGTGGCAAAAATTACTGCCCGATATTAAAAGGTAAAAGCATTCAAATATGCAGATTTTGAAGTGGGAATTGAAAATGTGTCCGTTAAATAAAGGTGTCCAATATTCAGGTTTTACAGTATATATTGTAATCGTTTCAACAATTCCCGAGAAACAGTACATGGATATCAACTGTTTTCCATGTAATTGCGCAAATACTGCTGTCTCCTTTAATTTTTTTGCGACACGTTCTCAGAGTCCTTCGTTATTCCTAGCAGTAATTTTTAATTAAACATTTAGCCTTATTTGATCAAAGACCTCGAAGATCTTTACCCGAAGAGCCTGTGGCCAACTACCACACATCTCTGGCAAACAACAAAATGGTGAAATAAGTTGTTAGGGTATTTCATAGTTGGTAGCAATTGGGGAAAGGAGTAAAGCCTACAAACATACATAACTGAGAAAAAAGAGCTCATAAAAATAGGAAATACAAGCGCTAATAAAAAAAATAAAGATTAAGGACAGTATAACAATAACAATATCAAAAGTGTTAAGAAATTTTATATTATATATGTATATTTTATATTTTTTCCTGATTTTTTTAAAATTTGTTTATTTATAAATGACATAAAAATAGAGAAAAATATAGCACAGCTGATTAGGAAAAAGAAAAAAGTAGAAATGATAGAGTTATTGCCTATTTAATAATTCTATAACAGCATACAAATGCAGCTTAGAAATTCGATAAGAGACAGCAGAAGTCCGGATCCTGGTAAAAAAGGCCTTGAAAAAGGTCTATTCAGAATCAGGAGCTCCCGCTACAACTGGGTATGCATGCTCACTGTGCTGCACGAAAATTTTTCCTCATATATAGTCGCTGGAGAAAGAGGCGGAGCTATGCAGGCCAATCAGAAAACAGGATTTGAAGTTATTTACTTTTAGCAAATTTTGGAGAAAAAAGGGAAAGAAAGAGGTGAAATAGAAATACACATTACTTTACAATAATGAGAAGGGTATCTAAAATTGTACCCATTTTGGATGTCTTAGCCTTTTCGCGATTTAATTAAACAAAAATTTCTATCATAATGAACAGAGGAAAGTATATTCAACTAGGTAAGTTATATCAATGGTTGGAGTATCATAGTTGAGAATTTTTCCAACAGAGCAAAAATATGCCGGGCATATTTCATTATGACCTAATTACATTGTATACAGGCGTTTCCGTGTTATTTCAAGATTCATCATGCAAATGCTATAGTTATAGCTCGGATGAATGAAATTAGCGCTGCAGTTCGGAGCCTTGTCAAACAAATAAGAGTGAAATATGCCAGCCAGGATATTGTCGGGAAGCTCAGTAGGGAGAGCGTTGGCACGGCAAACCAAAGTACCCAGGTTCGAGTCCTGGTCCCGGCATATTTTCGCTCTGTTGGAAAAATTCTCCGATTACAGAAAACCGATTACGGAAGATTAACATTTCTATAAAGGAATCTTCGCGAAGTGATTACTACTAATTTTCGATAATACAAACATGTGGGTGATGATATTGTTTAATGTTTCTCGTTAACTGAATTTTCTTTATCGTAAAAATTACCGGAGTAATTATATATACTCAAAGTAATTTTAATATCACTTTTCTTAAACCATATGTAAATGTATTAAGCATAAAAAAATGTGAGGTGCGTGCATATATTCATTAATACCTATGCGCATATGTATATTGATTTCTTAATAAATTTACTAAACTGTATAAAAAAAGACCTTAAGATATCTAATTTGACTGTTTCCAGAGAATACATAATACCCTTAACGCGTAAATAATTTAGCTTTTTTTTCGTAAGATAAACTTTCTTTGCGTTTATACTATCAGAATAATTCACCGAGTAGTTCTTATAATATTAATCAACATTTTTCAATCACCGAAAAACTTGTGTACTCATAACTCTGATTCTTTATGAAAAATGCAACATAAAATTCAATAGCTTTAACATGTCTTCTAACTATTTCGCTTACTGCTTGTCCGAATTTTATTGTTAGAAGAAAATATCTAGGTGATTAGCATAAGAAATGTATAGATTTTTTTCTGTTGATCATTTACTTTTGATAACCTTCTTTTATTTATTTATCCAGATTTAATAATAAAATCAAATAAAAAATATGAGTTCTCATTATGCTGGATGTTTCAAGATAATAATCGAATAAAAATATAAATTCTCTGATTTATCCCAGAACAAAAGTAATAAATATATGAAATTTTTTCTAATGGAAAGAGAGAATTACGATACATTTTATTAATGATGCATGAATGCAACAGTAATTCATTATGTGCCTCTAAGTAAATAGTTGAACAAGACAACTGTGCGATTTTATAAATGCGCCGCGTGCTGAAACTCCGTGCAACATTTTCCAACCAACCGCTTCGTTATCCAAGTATGCGTATAAAAAGAACCCTTCGAAAGTAAAATCAATTCAGATAGGTTCGTAGTCATTGCATGATCAACATGGCTTTTACTCACCAAGGAATTTTAACTCGTCAATTATTTTATGTGAATAAACAGTAAAGTAATTCGCGTTTAATATAACCTGACCCGCACCCGAAAATTCTGTTTTAAGTCAACTCGCGTCACAACCCAAACCCGACAAAAAATTTACTTCAACACGAAACCCATCCTGAACCAGACACTCTTCAACACGGAGCCGGCCCTAATCCGAAGTATTTACATCCGAAAATAAAATAAAATAAGATAAATCCATATTTTAATACAAATATGGAAAAGTCTGCAATTAAATTTTTAAAATCAATTTTATCTCTTCTGTAGAAAGATGTACAAATGTAATATATTTCAATTTTATCCACAGTTTAATTTAATGAGAAACTAGTCTATAATTATCTCTACTATCAATTATATATTTTATGTTAAAAATGAACATGTAAATAGTGATTCTTATTCAGCTATGTATTTTTTTCATCTGAAACAATATTCTGGATTTTCTTTTGAAAAATCACCCGATCCGCAAGAATCAAAACTCAATCCAAAACAATTAGACTCAACCCGATCCCGAACGAAAACAAATCATCGCCGACCCAACATTAACTCTTTAAGTCCCAAGCGTTAAAAAAACTGAATGTCCTTAGAATACCAGCAAAATAGACCAAAATATTCGATTTTTTCGTTCCGCCCTTTTTCACTAGGTAAGTAGTGGAAATGACTCTACTTCTTTCTCCCTTTATTCAAATTTAAACATGTGTTACACCCCTTTGTTTATCATTGCTCCAGTTACAGAAAAAAATCTTGTTTTTCCTTCTGTACTGTCCAGAAATGCCAACACATTATCCCATCCATCACTGAGGGAGACCATCCCCTTGACAGCACCCCAACCAATTTAAAGGGGAGTAAAATCCTTTCAGCTATCGTGAGCTACTGTGGGTTTCAGAGTAACCGTCTATTTTCAGGTATCGTGGGATTCAAAAGGTTAAATGAACTGTGAGTAGAGCCGGGGCCTCCGAGATGACGCTGTGTGCTTTTTTTACCAAAGTGATAGAAAAAGCAAACAGCGTCATCTCGGAGGCCCCGGTCGATCTCAGGTAAAATCGGGTTACGGCATGATGCAGATCTCTGGATCATGCAATCCAATTCCATTATAGGTCGGGTGTTCTTTTTTTTATAAGCGCGTTTGTGATAATTCTAGTTTTAATTTAAATTTATTCGTGATTTAATCAAAATACGTGAAAAAAAAACTGAATTGGGTCGAGTAAGTAGATTTTTTCAGCAGGTCGGCTTTCTTTCATTCTTTTCTTATAAGTACTGTTTTGATAATCTTATATCAATTTATCATGGAATGAAATAAAAATACAAAAGGTCCTGCATCAGGTTGAGCAAATCGAATGTACCGAAGGTCTTTCTTTTTGGCGAGTAGGTTTTTGCAATATTATAAGATCGTTTGAAATCTTGTTCAGGTGAATTAGTTTACCAAACCTATTTTTTGCGATTACTTATGCTGTTCTTTTTTCTTCAATGTATTAAAAGAAAATCACATCCATACCCTTTTCCTTCTCCTCCGTGCCCCGTTTCTTCTATACACCTCCCCCCCCTTCCGTTTCGCCCTTTTATTGTTGATTAAACACCAATAACAGTATTAAACAAGAACGAAAAATCATGCTTCAAGCATAGATTATGTAGCACTTTCCAACGCTTCCAAAATAATTTTACAAAACATACCGTTTAATAAGCTAAAAGATAACATCTAAGTAAACAATTTGGAAAACGCATAACATATTTAAAAACATAATTTCAGGAATTTCCAATAGATACAATATTCGGAAAAATATCCGAATACTTTTATTCAGCCCTGTATAGGATCTATAGATTTGTATATATACTACATAGGATGCTAAATTTTAGTTCAGTTAGGAAACGCGTACCACAGTTTAAAATTATCCTTCTGGAGTTTCTGTCAGTAAACGGAAATGTGTTCGCGAACTTTTGTGCTGCCCTGTATAGGATCTACAGAATTTATACACACCACATAATAGACAAAAAGCGAGTTAAAATTAAAATCGCGTTCAGTAATTTAAAACGCACTTCCAGGAATTATTGTTAACAGACAGTAAATAATTCTTTTGTGTGTCCCTGTAAATGAGCGATGACTGGTATACACACCCTATTCCATATTAAGCTTCTTCTAATGCACCTTAGTGATATATATATAAATTTCAATGCGTTTACAATAGTGAAACATTATTTAAATAAACCGCAAATGATTTTTCCCCATAGACCGTAATGTAACGGAATTCTTTTGAGTGTCCCTGTAAAAAAACTGTCAGTGCTACACACTTCCGTTGCAATAGTGAACATGCTATAGATAAAGACAATAACATATAAAAACTGCAGATCAATCCGAGCATATTTACGGGAATTAGAGCACGGACAGACGGCAGACAAACCGAAGTCATAAGCACTTTTCAACTAGGTTGGAAAGTGCTAAAAATAATAGATACGTTAATTTTGGTTAGTGTAATAACCAAAACTAACGTCTTCGTGCATATAAACCGAAACAGTTCCTGTGTTAACTTTTCTTATAAAACTTTTGTGTCTCACTGATCAATTACGGAAACCTAGTGAATTACTGCTGCATTCACCATAATTGTTTTTATTATAAAAATTAATTATTTGGGAAAAAAATCAAAAAGATTTTTTTTATAATAAATCACATTCAAACGATGCGGGAGACGCATAATTGAAAAAATCAAATATCGATGCAACGGTAACAGGAATTATGTTCCATTAATAATAAAAATGTATTACACAGATTAAAAAAAATATTTTATGAAATATTGCCGAATAGTACAGAATTAGTAGAAACAGTCGAATATATTTTACATATAAGAATAGCTGTGATTCTGTTTTATTATATCGTAAAAAATGCAAGTAGTAAAACGGAAGGAAAGCCACTTACCAACATTTGCATTTTATGATTATGACCATCTAGATAGTTTGCTCTTAAGATATTTTACTAAGCCAAAAATGGGAAAAATTGCGTAGGTACAGAACTTGTTCGTATTTTAATTTATTAAAAATTCATAATGTGACATAAAACAATCATTAAAAACTTATGTCTTTATCATAAATGTTTAACGATGTGAAATGATTAGTTATCTCACATATAAGACTAAGTATATAATATTTGCAGTAAATATCCTTTCAACTTTTAAATTATAAGCGCTTGTTTAAATCTAAAAAATCCCAAAGTATATTTTAAGAAACAGAATGAATAGTATTTTGTTATATTATTTCATATGTTACTGATTTCTGCTTTTTCGTAATATTAGTGCACAAAATTATATATTTATATAAATTGTAATTTTGAAGATTTCATTTCATCAGTAAGTAATAATAACCGTATATTATAAGCATTTTGTTCTTTAATGCTTTTCCCCCTTTGTTTTATAATATGATTTAACATTTCGTCTTAAAATGTATATATATAGTCAAACTTGGTTAATACGAGAAGCAAAGGAATTATAAAAGAACTCGTATTAACGTTACACTCAACACCCGTTAAGATAATAAAAATATTAAAAACATGCGCATCATCGGGTTAATTACTATTAGTAAGTGCTAAAATTAGCTCTATGCGAAAAATTAGCTTTATATCATAAAATTAGCATAAAAATTTCAGTCATACCTTTGTGTCATTTTCTTCAGACAGGTTTTTTCTTTATATATATATATATATATAAAGAAAAGTCCAGTCGCTCTGCTAGTCTCTATTCTAGTTCTAGGTTTGTTGTGTCAGGTGCCGCCATCCAAAAAATCTAGAAGATACCACTCCATTTCTTCCGGTCAAGGGTCCATTCCTCCTCCAGACCCCTATCCCTCATGGCTTTTTTTATAACATCCATCAAGATCTTTCGCGGTGTTCCTCGTTTCCTTTACTGGTTTTTTCTATAATTAGATGCGATTCCGGGTAGTCTCCCATCACTCATTCTCTCAACATGACCACGCCAGATTAATTGCTTCTTTTGGAGATGTCTAATATGGTTCCCTTTCTTTTCATCATTACTTTGATTATTTCATTTCTTATTCCCCCCATTCTTTATATCCTGCATGATCTTCATAGGGCATCCATTTCCATTGCTGCTAACTTTTTTCTTTCTGGCTCCATAAATCTCCATCTATCTACTCCATATAACAATATGCTCTTTACAATAGAATTGTATATATCCTGGTCCTCCAGATTAGGGGTTATGGCGATAGACCTGCACCCTATTTTGTATAAAAAAATTCCCATTGCAAACATAATCTACAAGACTAAGAAACCTTTTCTTTATAAAAAAACACTTAAAAAGTAGTATTTTAAGGAACATGAACGACGTGAAGTGAAAGCTTCATTTTTCCGGTAAAGCTCAGATAACATTTGCAATAGTGACTGCAATTTTCGAGCTATTACTATCAATCATTCTGTTCATTTTAACTGTGCAATAAGAGATATGGCTAAGCTGGTTATTATAGTTCAGATTCCAGATTTAAACTAACAGACATTTAAAAAAAATTTCTCTGCACCTTCCTTTCCATGGATCAGTTCAAAATATTAGAAAGGGGAAGTATTTGGAACATTATTATGTTTCCCTTCTTTGCTCCATTCTTTCGCTACATCAGGACATTCTTTTAAATTTTCTTGAGTGGGAGAGGGCAGGATCTCTTACAAGTTTGAAATTCTGTCTGGTAAAAACTGATAAGTTGCTTTAATTTTACAGGAATTTTCAATGTAGAAATATTATCGCTGAAAAAGAACAGTGTTTGATAAGAAAAATGTTTCTTTCTAATTCTACTCTACTTTTAGACGAAAATCCCATTGAAATGAACAAATGTTTTTTTTTTTCGTATGAGCCCCTATTCTGCTTTTGCAGGTCGTAAAAAAACATGAGCAACTTAATATAGTTTAAAAGTTAAACCATTCACAAAGTGCAACTGGCTCGTTTTAACTGCCATCTTTCTTTAGACGTGCTAGTATTAGGCGAGTGCAACATTATGTATATATGTGTGTGTGTGTGTGTGTGTGTGAAATTAAGGTATGGATTCATTTAAATGTTACATTATTAATGAAGAAATTTACTGCAATAAATGATGAATCTCAGGATGAAGTAATAACTTTTAATCCAGTCACTAAATACTATTAAGTATTCAATCTATTATTTAAACACTTCATTAACTTTATCACCCAAGAATATTGATTGAAATGAAAATTTATTTATTTTGTTTTGGTTTACTTTTAGCCATTTCATGATGACAAGTAATTAATAAGGAAATATTATAAACACTTCGGTACGGTTTTTGTGATTATCAGTTTCCATTAAAATTTGTGGATTAACGTGCAATTATTCTTCTACGCGACTTTCCGAAAAATCATATGTAAAAAATGAAATATTAATCATGCGAATTAAAAAATAAAATCATATAAAATATATTCAACTTTATGTTTAATTTTATGTATTCGTTATGACTTTTTACTTATAAAAGGTTTTCGTCGTTCTCTATTTATGACTAAATTATTTGCTTCATGTATTTTAAATATTAACTACGATGTTAGTTATACCAATATATATCTTATAGTGATTCTCTTAATTGTTGTATGTTATCTTCTCATAAAATTATTTTATTAAATGATATAATTTTATTACGAAAAGGAATTATGGTATATTTATGTTAGGTATTAGGCACTTCGTATGTTATTAATATTTCACTGTGTATTTAAATTTAAGTGATTATATTTCAGAAATAGAAGATTTACAGTCATAAAACCTGTTCTTCATAAAAAGTTTTTTAGAAAGTCATTTAAAAATTTTTCTTATATCGATTCGTTTTATAACTTTTTTTTGTTGTTTTGAGATAAAAAAAAAATATATATATATATATATATTTAAATTAATTTAAATATTTAAAAAATAAGTGTAATCTCTAAAAAAATATTAAATTAAGTTTTGTAATTGCATTAGTCCTCTACATAGAAGCTAAGACATTGAGTTTTTGATGACGCAAATAATATAATGAATACGAAGTTGTTAAATTGCATTTGATAATGAAAGAGAGGTATTACTAGTCTTTTGACTTATGATTTATAAATAATTGCAAGTTTTTATTTATCTATGTATTTTCTGGGATGTGTCACGTTCACTTAATTTTCTAATTCCAATAAATAATCTTCAGATGTCCTTTGGACTATTGAAATTTTCAAAAATCCAAATATTATAAATTTTAATGCCGCAACATGAAGCTTATAAATGAAATAAAAACCGCTGGGATCCGGAAATGTTTTTCACGGAAATGAAAAAGATTGAACGGAAACAAATGTTTTCTGAATGAATTTCCATAATAAAAATTATATATCAATAAAAAAAAATCTTACTATTCAGAATTGGTAACTGTTTCTAAGACTGATATTTAGATTAAATATTGATATCTTAAATGCAAGAACTATTGCTCCATTTCAAAATCACTATAAAAAGGCTACTCAGTTGCCAGAAACATTTTTAGCAGAAATATATTTCTTAGACCACTAAAGTTTAAATTTTGGTACAGATTATTAACACTTCAATTCAATAGTTCAGAATATGCACTGTAAAATGTGTATTATCCACCATTTTTAAACAACAGTTTCTACAATGCGTCAGCCCCCGGAAACAGTACATACACAAAAAAATTACAAAACGTTAGAATATATACAGTAAAACGTATAATACCCGTCACTCTTTTGAACGTCAGTTTGTACCATGCGCAGGTCGCTAGAAGTAGTGAATGTACAAAAAAGGATTATAAATGTTAGAATATATACAGTAAAATGTATATTATGCGTCCCTTTTTAAGCGACAGTTTCTACTATGCGTCAGCCACTAGAAATAGTGCAGCTACAAAACATGATTACAAACTTCAGAATATATGCAGGGTACTTACGTATTATCCGTGCCAGGGGATTGATCTAAAAAATGGTTGCCAATTGCCAATCTTGTTTATCGCTGCCAATCATGTTTTCAAACACAGTAATTTAACATTATCAAATAACATTGTTAAAAATGGTAATTAATGTAAAATAAATAAAATGTAATATATGTTTATTAAATTTATAACATTGTTAAAAATAGTAAATAACATTATTTTAGTAAAATTAATAAATGGTCAATAATATAGCAAATAAGAAAGAATAATAAATAATATAAGAAATGGTAAATAATATAGCATATTCTAGACAGTTAATTTTGTTAATCTTACTACGTATAGAAATTACCCCTACTAAAAAAAGTAGATTATTGCCAGGCATGTACCATGTAGGAAGAAAAAAATATTATAAGGGTTATTATAATTAGTAATATTGGCTCCATGCCTGGCGCAGATGGCTTAAAACTAGTGCTCTCGAATATACGTTTATATACGTTTAAACGTATATGAAGTTAAGCCTTTTTTGCATATTATTCCTATCCAAAATTGTTACCGGTTACAATACATTTTATACGTATTATACGTATATTCGCGAGTACTACTTAAAACTGGCACGGATAATACTTAAGTACCATATGCAATAAACCGTTATTATCCGTCACTCTTTTAAGCGTCAGTTTCTAAGATGCATCAGCCATTAAAAATAATATATGTACAAAATACGTTTATAAAACCTTAGACTATATGCAGTGATATGTATATTATCCGTCCCTCTTTTAAACGTCAGTTTCTACTATGCGTCAGCCACTAGAAGTAACGCATGTAACACGATTATCAATCATTTTGTCGGATTCCACCTGGAGTATCTAAACTTTTAAGTTGCTCTACAAATATATAAGACAGATATGTTCATTGAATGTATACAATGAATTAGACAATGAACCCGCAATGACAAACGAATCGGTAAAATTAAATGAAAAGTATTTTTTAATAAATAAATTGTACTAGTTTGCATATAGAACTGTAACATTATTATCTGTTACTTACCCATCATACGTAGTATAGGGTTAATCTTGTAATCGTTTTGAAAATCGAAAATTTTTTTTTGACGGATTTACACGTTTCAGACACTGGAGATTTCAAAAAACATATTTTTAGAAAAAAAAATTTGCCGTCCGTCTGTGTGTCTGTGTGTCTGTGTGTGTGTGTGTGTGTCTGTAAACGCTCTATCTCCCGAAAAAATTGAGATAGAGACTTGCAATTTGGTATGTACTTAGTATGTAATAATGGGAAGAAGCCTATTTCATTTCAATAACCTCGATTAACCGGAAGAATTTTTTTCGGACTCTCGAAATATTCGTTCTGATGAAAGGTATATAAAAAATTTCGAAATTGTTTATTTTAAGAAATGAATATAAAAGACAATAAAAAAACATAAATTTTGAATAAAGCATGAAGTCGATCGGATAATTAGTTGCCGAGATATTTGGAATCCTATTTTCCACACTCTTCGATTTTTCATGACACTGTATTTCATCCAAATTTCACTTCAAAGATATATTTCAATTGGAAACTTGACGCTTAATCAGATGCAATAAACCGCTAGTTAATAGTATTATTATTTTTGGAGTTATAAGGAAAAACCTCTTTCAAGCAATTCAGTAATCGAGCCTTTAAAGTTTGTGACGTCATCAAGCCACGATTTTATTTGAATTGCAATGCATTTTATAAGTAGTTTACACATTTTTATTTTAATATTTTACATTATGCATATCCATGATGGGTAAGTATTACGGTGGCCCCCAACGACTAGTTTTTATATTTAGTCAGGTTTTGTGCTAGAATTTCATTCTTGTCTATCATTGTCGTTGGTTGTGATAGTATGGGAGAGGGGACGGAAAGCATTTTTATTATCCGTCTGTTTTCTTATGCTTTGCAGTAACAGAGCATAATCGAAATTCTGCTATACCTTACTCATATCTAATTATTATTTAGTTAGTACATTTCAACACAATGTTATAAAATGACAGTGCTATATACTAAATAACAACGCGGTTCTCTATATATAACTTTTATGTGTGACACAATTTTGAAAGTTTTTGCTATTGTTTTCATTTTCTGGTAGCTTATAGTGGCTAGAATATATGCCTAAAGTGATGTTTTGAAATTCGAATTATTACAAACGCTACAGGGACATATACGCTACTGTAACTAATCACAGCTAAAAAAAAAAGATAAAACCTTAAACGCATTTTTCTGAAAACGTCATGTTTTCTTACATGATCGTATAGATTGCTTGAGATACTGCTCGAGCGACAGTTACCATTTCATTTACCTTTTAATGCAAGAGTTCATAATTAAATTCTCTTTTTCGCTACGTAGTAATATGCTTTAGATAATTAATTTTTGATTTTTTATAAACATTTTAAAGCCATTTTTATGGGTCTAATATGATTTTTTTTCTGTTGGAAATGCCTTATGCCACGCTGTAATCTGCACGTTAAAGATTAATTGCATTAGGATTTTCTTTGACATTTCAGGCATGCTAAGTGTCTGAATGCGAAGTGCCCATCTGACATAGTCATTTCAGAACACTATCTTTCACATTGATGCCAAAGGCGAAGTATGAATTCTTTTTAAACGAAAAAGTGACGAAACCTTCTTTAGACCAGTGTTCTCCAACCTTTTTTAGTGTACGCCCCACATAACCATATCTAAAACCATGGTGCCTGCCTTCCTCACACAGTTACATATAATTTTTATTATTTAAAAAGAGAGTTCTTATCTACATGGAGGAAGCCTAAAAGAGCATTAACAGTGACAAATCATTTCACAATTTGTCACATATACAGTTGTAATATAACTGTATAAAGGCAACAGTCATACATATTCGTATTTATAGTTGAAAGAGTGTTTTTAGTTTTTCCAATTTACCTTAGTGTGAAATAAAAGTGTTATATGGTCTCCATTTGAATCTTTACAAAACTTCATGAAGAGACTCTCATATTTGACATTAAGTTTGAAAGCCTTGGTACATTTTATAATTGATTTTAACACTTCATTAACAACACATAGGAAAATTTTGTGCACTAATATCTCACTATGAATAACACAATATACTAGAAGTATTTCTGTATTATTATCTTTATGAAATTTAAGTAGCCATTTTTCGTTCCGTCCATAATACACCTCTTTGTTAACCGGCTTTTCGTTATCCGATATTGCAAATTTATCGTCGAGTGTAAATTGATTTTAAATTTTAAATGTATATGTCATAATGTATATGTATAATATGCTTGAGGCTTATGAAAGAGAACTATGCTATGCATGAGGCCGAATTCATACATGAATTTCGAATAGTAAATTTCGCTTTGTTTAATGACAGACATTCCGTAATTAAATAAAGTAAAATTTGTTATTTTGAATTACTGGCATGAATAAAGAAAATCTGAATAGATAAAATACCACTTTCGCAACCCTGTACTGCAATAACAAATTTACATCTATGTCATGTATTTCTGTGAACTGATTCTTGCTTGGGAATTTACCTATTTTATAACATTGATATTACCTGGTATTGGTAGTAAATGGCGTTTACGTTAAGTTTTTCAATACAGTCGGTTTTAAATGTTGCTTTACATACTTTCATCTATAAAGATTTCTCCATGTGACAAAGCTTAGATTAAACAGAAAATTTTCATTTCTTATCTACTAGCCAAAAAAGTTGTATAAAAATATCTTAATCAAAATATAATGACTAATAAGATTATTTTTTTTTAAAAAAGAAGGTGTTTAAATATTATTAATAATTCTTCATAGAATTATTCTGATAGAGATATATTTTGAAATTTGTATACGAATTTATTGAAAATTAAATAAAATAATATTTTCATTTTATTTTAAACAATGCATGTGTTGCAATGCATGTGTTTTATGCAATGCATGTGTTGCGTTTAGTTTCAGTCTAAAACATTAAAAAAATAAACACGAAAAAAGACAAAAGTAAACTGTTCAAATTGTTTTTGAGAAAAAGAGGATTTGAAAAAATCAGAACAACGTGGTTTACCGGAATCCAAGAACTGACGAATTAGAGTGAGATTGGAATATATCCGGACACACAGAAATGAGTGTAGTTGTTTCCTGTTAATTAAAAGGCGTGGAATAGATTACAGGGAAATAATTTGGTTATACGACGGCCAGGGCAAGGTCGTTCATATACCACAATAATTAATGTCAGGCATCTGATGTTAACAGCTTCTTGAAACAGAATACACAAGCTACTTATCTGCAAATGCAGTTTCTTTTGGCAACACGACGGGTAGTTTCAAGCCAAAAAGTCGGCAATGGCCGGAAATTGGCTAATGGAGGAAGTGGACATTTAAAAGAAACACATGTTTGTACGGGAAAGATCATAGTACAAACGAGATAAGTTGATGATATGGGCGGAATAAGCATAGGCAGACTCATAGGCGTGCATATTATCCGGAATGTCATTTGACGCCCAAAGGTTTGCATACCGCAAACTTAGATTTCATGCCATACCTTACACTACAGCCATTGACTACTCGTTTCTGTTTAATGCTTGATAATTCCAGATCTGATACAAGTATACGTGTGTAGAACATGCCTGAAGTCGAAACAATACCGTTTAACGGAGTGGCGAGAATGCTCTGCTGACTTTAATCTGATCGAGCCTGTTTATAACATACTAGGCCGACGCATTCCATCGAGGCCGCATTCACCCCCGTTGACAGTCCAAGATTTGGAGATTTCACTTCTTGAAGAGTGGAACAGATTTTCTCAAATTCTTATGAATAATATCATCGCATGCAATAAAAAAATGGCTGCAACATCTTTCACCCTCTGAGCGTCTGAGGGCTTTCCTGTATTTTCATAAATACATTTGTAAAACTGAAAATAATTTAAATTTTCTTTTCCCGTTTGTTTCTAAAATACACTTCATATCTCTTTATTTTACATACATCTTAAATTACAATTTTGTTTTGTCTAGAGCCGATTTAAGTTGTTTCTTGAAACGGAAAAATACGAGCAAAACGCTTAGACGGATACAAATCCTCTATATTCTTCATGCAACACTTTTTTGACATTTACATATATCTCACTTGGTGCCTGAAAGCGTCTCTTCATATTTTTGGCAGTGAAATAATTTAATTACTCAGACATCATGTTTCGGTGTTTGGTTTTCTGTATTACGCTTTGCTATATGTCTACTTCCTATTTTATACCCATGCATGACTGTCATACATGGTTTTCTCGACCCTTTTGCTTATTCACCTAATTCTTTTAGCAGTGTAATTAAAGTAAACATGTGACGAAAGTTAATATATATATATATATATATATATATATATATATATATATTTGGATTCGCAATTTCCATAATTTAATATTTGTTTGCTTCTGTTTTTTCCTTAAGACAGAAAATCCTCCTTATCCAGAAAATTTCTCCTTAAAATTTTCTGACAGTGTCACATTTTGATAAAGACTGTATAAAAATATTTTTGTTGTTTATCACCCTAGTATCAAGCATTTGGTAAATCTGTCGAAACGTTTAAAAACATAAACGTTGCTATGATGCGCATAACTTTGTATTGATCTATTTATTATAAAACAAAATTTATCATGGAAAGTTTTCACGTACGCGTAAAAAAAATAATTTGCATAACAAAAGTTTGAAACCAATTATCATAAATATAAACGTACTTCTATTAACCTCGATTACAAGGTTACAAAATTTAGACAACATGCATATGAATAGTAATCACTAAATAAGTTAACAATCGTTATAACTTGAAGATAACATGTAGATCAATAATTTTCATGAAGTAAAAGATTTAAGAAGTTCAATGTGTAAGTTATTGGACCAGGGTTCATAAGCACATTGCTAAGTATAGCCAACTGATAAAAAAGTTAATCTCATACAAAGCATGTACTAGTGTTGAAATCTAAATTACTAAAATTTATTTTTTAATAAGAATTGCAAATATTTTTCAGTTTTCATAAACGATATGATTCATTCATGTTATTGGAAAAAGTCAGCAGCTACAGAGTTTATGGAGATACGTATTATAAATCGATATATTATTGTATATAAATTACAGCTAAAATTTGTAACATATTTGTCTTTTTTAGAATTAATCTCTTTGTTCGTATATTTTTATTGTTAATTATATAACATAAATGCATTAAAAATACCAATTTTATATTAAGTTTGTTTTTGTAAAATGTGTATAGTCTCTAAAAAAGAGAATTTTACGCTCATTCCCAGTACGATTTTATCGGATCGTTTATTGTTATTTACTCGTACCTTGTTTCTCAGTTGAATTAAAGTTCATTAATATTTTTATACTAATAATTTCTAAATAACAATGGCTGGATAACGGCGATTAACAATAACTGAATATTAGTGAATAAGAATGCCAAAATGTTAATATAATATCTTCCCATGGAAAGAAACATATCACAGCTACCAGTTTTTATCAACAACACAGAATATGTCTTTATACTTTTACTTATTTTTTTAATTTAGGAAAATTTAATGTAGTTTTATTTTCAACATCTGGCTAAGTTTCCGTTGAAGATTAAGATTAGGAAGTTGAATAATGTCTTTAAGATATAAGTAAATATCCTACCCGCTTACGTTACATTTTGAACAAACAGAAGTATTGTTACTTTGAATTATCCAAGGGCAAATAAAAAATCTATATTTGATCATGTTTCATCTTCAAACCGATACATTTTTTCTAAATCCCTCTTTTCAAATTTTTAAATCTTTATCTATCCTATCAGTAAATACTTGTGTTGCAATCGTGCATTATAATTGAGAAACGCAAAGCACAGAAAGAAATGAACAACAAACAATATTTGAGACAACTCTCTTTTTTTTTCACTAGTTTTGCGTCATCATAAAATCTACAATCCCATGGAAAATGCATTAGAAAATGACGAACTACCTAGCTTTGAGTTTTTGGAACAAAACAAACAACAAAAAGAAAATTATTCTGCTATTGATAAACAAAGGTACAAACTTTTGGGCGAGGAATTTATACAAGATAATTTACAATAAAATGTCTTAGTGAAACTGTGTTCATACATGTGTATATTTGAAAAATGGATGCAAATGTATAATTAACATTTTATAAGTATTTTTTTATTAAAATCTTAATTTTTAATATATTGAAACATGGTGTGTTTCGAAGTAAAATTCAAGAACAAATCTCTATAATAAAACTGTAAGTCATGTGACTGTCCTCAACAGTTCCGGGATGCCGCATCGCTTTTTCATATGCCAAGCGGCCATTTTTATTCAAAATTATTTTTTCGAATAAACTGCATAAAAGTTACATTTTAAGAAAGATCGTTCAAAATAAATTAATATTTGAGAGATGACTTGCGTTCAATTATGTATATATTCTGCAATAACTTCAGTCGAAAGATTCGCAGTTCAAATTCTCTATTCATAAAAGTAAACAAAAAAAAAAGATTGATTCGTCGTGAACATTTAAAATATTAAATCATGGAGGTAATCATTCGCAAAGCAAGTTCTCTGCGAATGAATTTTTGGACCGCTGCCTCGCGTCAAAAAAATAATTCGCACCAGTGAGACAATCAAAGTTTACCATAATTATGTGCTATACAACTCAACTTTCGGACCTTTTCTTGACGTAAATTGAACTCATGTAATAATATTTAATGAATCAGATTTTTAGCATTTTTAAAATCGCTAATACAGCTTTTATTTATCGCGTGTACAAATTAGAAATGATACTTTGATTTTGAAATCAAATGTTTTGATTTATGATATTATTTCTTATTTATTTATTTATTTTCTCTTTTAAATGAAAAGTGTGAAGTATTTTAAATTTATGTAATATAAGCATTTTAGATTAAAGTTAAGTATTTTAAATGAAATGAGTGACAGGTTTATAATTTAAAATTAAATTAATTGTAGTATGAATGACGGTGATGGGAACGATATTTGGCGAATTATCATCTGCTCCCGGCTAACAAAAATACTCATAATTAAAAAAAAAGAATAAAAATAAATAAATGATAGTTTGTTGTAAATAAATATTGATATACATATAAAAAATAATTTATAGAATTAAAATAAAAAATAAAAGTAAATAAACAACAATTTCCATAACAAAGTTTTCGCCAAATTGGCGGGGGAGGGGGGGGGGGAATCGCGCCAACGTGCGTATGTGACATTTGTGCCCAAAAAATATGCGAAATGCTACCATGATCGCAAAAGTTCATGATTTGTCTATTAGAATCTTCCGATTTGGCGAAGGATTAAGGGAAAATTAAATTATGAATAAATGTAACGTGTTGCAATGTTTAACATACATTTAAGGGAGACCAAACTGGTCGCCAGTGGCGGCTAGTTGTAAAATAATAAGTCTTCTTTCTTAAACCAGTTACACATCACTACTGGATGACGCTAGGAAATTTCAAATTACTCGAAGACAATGGTTAATTTGTAAGATATTTTGTAAGACAGATAGAAATTAAATGTGTACAATTTTTACCACAGGTGCTTATCTATTAGTTGTATGAAACATGAAAACTAATATGAAATCGATCTTCAAATAAAATGTTTTTTTTTTGTATGCTTGTTTTTTTTTTCTTTTGGTAATTGTAGTTTTAGTATGCATTAAAGACGGAAAGTTTTTCCTTCGTTCTCTAGAAAAACTGAAGATTCTGGTACAAAGGAAGCTTTTAATTTTCGATGATGGTTTTTATTTGATATCTGGGTTACTTATCTGGGTGAACTCGGACGAATTTTTTAGCGTATTGGCGGAATCACGACTTCGTATTTTTATGCGTGGAATGGTACCGGTCTGCACCCTGTGGCTTTGGAGACGATGGAGCGTCAGGCACAGAGACAGACATTTGCAATTTTAATATGATACTAACAGAATAGATATACACAATTGAAAAACAAATCTAAAAGTTATACTTTATTTGCATAATATTTGTCATTGGAAGTATATTTTCGTATGCATATGTACACAGGCATTTCGCTTATCGTGTGTGAATTGTGCGATAAGGCGCATACATTTTTTATAAAGCAAACGTTTGTGAATAAATTAAAATTAAAAGTTTAAAAAACAAACTTCAAAATGTTTCAATATAAATAAAATCTCACACTTGAATACATTTTGATTACATTAAATATCTAAAGATCACATTCATTATTTATTAGCACAGTGCATCGAATATGTTTAGCAGCTTAATCCAAAAAATGAAATTTCAAAGTACATTATTTCACATTTCGTTTTTAAAAGCAGTAGCTTTTAACAGCAGTTCTTAATTTGCGCATAGTGTAAAAAAAGATTAGAAAAATTTGGACAAAAATTTAAAATAAAAAATCATTAGATGATGCAAGGAATAAAGCATTTGAAATAAAGTAATTTGAAGAAGAAATAAAATTATGACAGTAAAACTCCGGTTATTTGAAAAGCATGGGACCAAATGATTTTCGGTTAACCGGAGTTCCATAGTAATTTTCGGATAACCGAGACGCTTCCTAATGTTATTCTACCAGATGACACTACTCATCTTTCACACTTCCTCACACTCAAGTAAAGCGTTAGTGCTTGCAGGTGCTGCAAGTCCGTATTCCGTTCGATTTTCACCTTATTAAACAAATAAATGCATCTACATTTGCATCATTAATCGGCCTTCTTAACGTGGGTGGACTGTAAGTTTATTATGAAACAGCGAAATAAGGTATACAATGGAATAAATGTAACATAACGTGACAAAGGTCAAAACTTATAAAAAAAGTTTACTTCTGAGATCAGAAATGTATTTAATGCATTTTGTGCATAAAACAAGAAAGAAAAATAGTTCACCAGGCAGAGATTATGAAACACTTTCCATCAGAATATTGTTAAGAAATTTTATTTTGTATATAATGAAATGAGATATCCCAATAAACAATTTAAAAAAAAGCATAATGCAATGAAAAATCCCTTTTAATCAATTTCTGTATATAGCCAGTACTGTGTTTGAAATCTTTCGTTCAGCCTTGTATATGATCTATGCAATTAATATACAGCACATAATGCACTAAATATGGATTAAGTTTAAAACTGCAAATTACAGTTGAAAATTTACTTCTAACAATTATCTCTTATAGTCAGTCCAGAATTATTAATCATCAAATCATCAATAATTATCATCAAATTAATGTACATAAATATAATCATATGCATGGTAAATACAATGCTCTTAATTTAATTTCTTATTAACTATTATCTAAAAAAAATATTTTTTACTTTGTAGTAGTTTTTGAAGTCGGTTCTATTTTTGGTTAAAAAAAATATTTTTTTATTCTAAGCTCTTCTCAGAAACATTACATATGTTTATTTCACAATAGTTGCATCGCTTGAAACGAAAATATCTATTCTTTTCACAAAAACATCATACACCTGTCAATTTAAAATAATAGTTTTCGCAGTTGTTTAATGTTCGTTTAATGCAGTTTTTTCAACAATGTATTACTCTTAAAGAGTACACGTATCTTAGCCTAGTAGTCATGTGTGCTATTTTTCAATACCACTATTTCCTTCTAGAAATATTCGTTTAATTCATTCAGAGAATATTGTGATTATATATAGCGAATATTTTTATTTGAAAGCGTGCTTAAAATGAATCAAGAAAATATTTAAGTGAATATAATAAAAACTAAAGTAATATTAGATCATAAAGAATTCCATGCCTCCAAAAATAACATTTGAGTAAACAATCTTCGTTATTTACGGATATTATTACTTAAGTGCTTTCTTAGTTTTTAAGATCGTTTCTTTGTGTTTTGCCTTAGCGTTTATGATCCAATACATGGATGTATTCTAAGAAGGAAAGTGCAATGTACTATTAAAGTAAAACAATTGTGTAGTTCCGCTTTTAGAAATCGTTAAATTACTATATTATTCATAACTTTTTGTTTATATCATCTTGTATCAGATTTCTTTTATTGTATACGATTCAAGAAAATCAAGAATTTTCCTTATTAAGTTATAGCATTTCAAGAGTAATTGAGTTATTATCTTTACTGGAATTTTTTAGGAATAATAAATGCTAAAAAAAGATATATTTTGAAACTTTCACATTACTCAGGATTCGACTATACGAGATATCCGCTCTAGTCCTAAAACGGTAGTCATAGATATATATTTCCATGTGCAAAAGTATTTAAAATTGCACTGTAGAAAAATACAAATATTTCTTAATCAGAGAAAATAACAACTAACAAAAATATACAATAACCTAATTCGAGTTATTCACGATTCCGTAAATCGTTCTTTATCTTTAAAAATCGGAGAAACTAATACATATTCGAGATTTAAAAAAGCATTTATAAAACAAAGTTTCTTTTTCTGCCACTGATTTTCGGAAACCTTTCCGAGTAGTTTTCATAGTGTATTGTTCTGTTTCCTGAAACCGGAATATCGGTTTTAAGATACTATCAATTCTTAACGAAATATTTTAATGTATAACAAACATGTTTTACAAGTAAATACTACAATTTAACAGCATTAATATTAACAAGAAAATTAATATTATTATGTTAGTCGTGTATGTATAAATCATCCAAGACTAACAATGATGCGAGATGATATGAGAAAATGTTTAATTAAGAATTGATAGTTTTGTAAAAACCGATACTCCGGCTTGAGAATACTTAATAATTCACTGTAAAAACTCAGCCGAAACACCAGTGTTTATTGAGTATAAATCAGAGTATGGATGCGGAAGCTCAGCCAAGGCTGTATCCAAGCGGGAAGAGCTGTTGGTGGGATTCGGACAGCTGTGTTTCAAAGGCAAAGATCGCCCACACTTTGCTGTGTGTCAAAGAACTTGATTTTATTTTGGCTAAAAAGGAAAGTTATAGGAACCGAAGTCCGTGTCAGCTTTTATCAGCGAAAGTGTGTTTTAGTTATTTTATTTTTGTGTTATTTAAGAAGCAAACTAAGAAATTTTTTTAATTTTTTGTAAAAGCAAAGGAAGAATTTGATAATAGGTATGGTTATTTTTATTTATTAATTTCTTCTATTTTTACAAGAAGAAAGTATTGGATTCATGAAAATTTTCGACTTCCGGTTTTCGACGGATTTATACGTTTTACAAGGTCCTGAACACGATTTGACCATTTTTAGAAAATGTCTGTCTGTGACTCTGTCTGTGACTTTGTCTGTATGTAATCTGACAAAAATTTTGTGGGCGCTCTATCTCAAGAACTAATACACGGAATTTAATAAAACTTTATATTCAGTTAGTCCCTGATATAAATTGGTGCTGATTAGTTTTTGGTGAAAATTGTCCGACAGGTGGAGCTGCTATGCTTCATTTTTTGCGATTACTGCAACAGGTCTATTTTATAATATTATTTCAAAATTTAAAATTTTGTTGTGCATTTTCTTTTTATAATTTTGATGACTATTTACAACATAAATAAAAATTATACATTTTTACTTTCTTCTATCTTTACAGGAAGAAAGTATGGGATTCCTAAAAATTTTCGACTTACGGGTTTTCGACGGATTTATACGTTTTAGAAGGTTCTGAACACGATATGACTGTTTTTAAAAAATGTCTGTCTGTCACTCTGTCTGTGTGTATGTGAGAAAAATTTTGTGGGCACTCTTTCTCAAGAACAAATGCACAGATTTTCATCAAACTTCAGGTTCGGTTAGACCCTGACATAAATAGACGCTGATTACGATTTGGTGTAGATAGCCCAACAGGTGGCGCTGCTATACTACTTTTGTCTCGATTTTTACAATAGCTGTATAAGAGCTAATGCGCGGAATTTCATCAAACTTTAGATTCTGTTAGACCTTGACATAAAAATAGGCGCTGATTACATATTGGTTTAAATCTCCCAACAGGTGGCGCTTTTATGCTGCTATTTTCATTATTATCACGATAACTATATCTCAAGAACTAATGCACGGATTTTCATCAAACTTCAGATTCAACTATTTGTTGACATAAGTTGTTGTCGATTAAGTTTTGGTCTAAATATCCCAACAGGTGGCGCTGCTATGCTGCATTTTTCAGGATTCACACGATTTTAGCAATAGTCATATCCCAAGAACTAATGCACGGAATTTAATAAAACTTTAGATTCAGTTAGACCTTGATATAAATTGTTGCTGATTCTTTTTAGTGTATGCGAAATTTGTGTGAGATAGAAGAAAGTTTTGGGATTGGCACATCCACCTAGTTTTTTAGTTATGAAAAAAAAATGAATCTCAGATGTATAAAATGTAGTCAATCATATAATCTTTATTATCGTTTGCGTAAAATGGTTAGTTTTAACGTTACATCGACGTACAGTGCTGTAATTACCATTCTTTGCATAGTTGTTTGCTTTTAACATCAATTTTTCCGGCACTCTCATGGATAAACATTGATCATAGAAAAACCTTTTAAGACATAATATGTAGGAAATGTTATTCTTGTTTATACTGTCAACTTTCACGTAAAATGCATAGTTTTTGAGTTATTTTGAAAAAAAACAGCAAAAAGTCAGTTTTTTAGACGTTTTCAGTTTTTTAGTTTTTTGTAAAAAAAAAGCATCAAAAGGAAAAAAATTCTTGGCAAACTTCAGATTAGTGTTCAGTGACCCAAAAAATATAAAGGTACCAAATATAACACTTCACCAAAACTTTCTTTTATTTTCTACCAAATGACTGAAACTATATTGAAAGATATTTGATGCGTGAATCCTATTAAATTTATTCTACTTGAAAATACTAGTATTTTTATTAGTATTACCGTGTCATATTAGTGGGTATTTTATTTTACTATAGTTTACTAACAACGGATGTGAATTTTCTCTTTCCTACACATCGTACAACAAAAAGAGCGAAACATATCCAGGTCGGGGTTCGAACCCGGATACCTTGGAATAGCGCACCAAGTGCTTTTGCCATTTAAGCCACCAGGACGCATTTTTCACTCTTATTCGTTGGCATCGGAGAATATATTTCGGTCCCCGGCCTGGACATTTTTTTCTCTGTTGGTTGTACGCTGTGCACTAAAGTAAAAATTCACAGTATTAATTTTTGGCGCTGTTTCAGCCTTGCTGAAAACTTAATTGGATACAAATACTATAGTTTAGTTTATATTGTCTTTTTGCGTACTTTACACATTAAAATTCACGAATTTGTTCAAGTGGAACCATTTATGGAACCATTATGCATTTTATATTTAATAAACTTTCCTCTGAATGTGCTTTGTTTTTAATAAAATGTTTTAACAACTGTATTTAATTCTTTGAACATTTTTAATTAAAAAAAGTAATTTACGCAAGATTTTGTTCCTTTTAAACACAGCGCTATTGTTATCACCGTCTCCTCGATCTCTTATTTTGCACGCCGCATGACGTTTCAATCCTGCTCTACCCTAATTGGATACTCTTCAAATTGACCAACCTGAGGATAGAAGAAGTCGACAATAAAAGTCAGTAAGAAAGACCACACACAGACATCTCAACTCGCAGACCGATATCTAGTGGGCAATCCCTGCTAAATGAGAAACGTTTTATACATTTATTAGTTTGGCAATGACATTAATTGTACTTTTGATAATAAAGGAGATAATACCTTGTAAATTTTATTTCAAATATCTTCCGCTTGTTTAAGATCGTTTCTCTTTCTATCTGATGTGGGAACTACACACTTTGCAACTGTACATTGGACAAACTGTCCTATTCAAGTGGTCAGTTTAAAAGTTTTATTAATTTCTTTTTAAATCAATTATGTGATTAGATATTTCAATTTCTATTAGTCTTGTTACCTCCCTTCTTCCTAATGAGGACTATGTACATTTTAGATCAGATGATTCATATTCTTTAAAATAATTTGCAAGAGCAATTTTTCAGCAGACGGCGCTGTTGTTTGAAAAACTGTTTTATTATTGTTCTTCGTAAACCCCGTCGTGTAAAACCACATTTCCAATCGGACAAATTAATGTTTTGCAGCTGACTTAGTAACTTCGCATGAATATATTGAACATGAGAAAAACCGCTTTAACACTTTCCTGCATGGTGAGTGTCCCCCTTAATTTTAATTAACAAATGCCACTGCGACACCAGAATTTTGAAATAAATTTATCCCATCTATAATGTATGTGAAAAAAAGCTTTTTCGTATTTTAAATAAGTTTGATCGTGAATCCTGGTGTCAATCAATCATTTCAACATTTTAGTAACCAAAGTACTTTGTGCCTGACAGGATTAAACTGTGGTAGGATTGGGGTTTAATCACGAAATCAGTTTCAGAATATACTGAACAAGAAGTTACATGGGACGTATTCAGTTAAACGAATCATGAAAATTGTTTGTGTACACCAACTAATCATTCGTTCTTTTACAGTAGCGCAAGGTGAACAACGTAATGGAAATTGAGAAGCGATTCACAATGCTCAATGCACACGCTTAACTTTCTGTATTTCTTGGATAAAATATATCGTCCAATGTAACCACCAAACATTTGTGATTCTGTTTTGAAGGAAGGCAAACGGAAATGTTTTCAAATATTAACATCCTTGTATCTGGTTTTTATGTATTTTTATGCATAATAAGCAACGTATTTTTGTTTCACATGCCAGCCGATGAAATAGACCTGGTGCACACGCAGAAGACCTCTTGTGAATGACTAATTTTTCATGGTTGCCATTAATACATATTTCGCATACGCAGAGTCCCCAATTGCTTTCAAAAAGGCAATGGTTTAGGCTCTCCACTTTCTGCCTTATGTGTTCTACCTTTTACTATTCAGAAAAAAAAAAAAAACATTTTAAATGTCTGCCACACAAAATAATGAATTATGTTTTATAGCATAAAAAATGTAAGAAATGCAGTAATTAACTGGTAACTAGTTGATTATTTTTTAACTTGATTATAAATGTTTGTTTAGAAATGAATTTTTCCTAATTGAAACGATTTTTCAAATTTATGACAATTCATACTACTACAATCTCTATTTCTAAATGACATAAAGATAGTCTATTTTTAGGATTTATATTCTCTAAATATGTATGTTTCATAGTTTAGATAATATATTTAGGTGTGTTTCCAAAACACCTATTTCAAAAACATATTTTAATAGAAAATCATAAAATAGCTACATTCATTTGTAAATTAAATATTATCATTAATAAATTATACCAATTTAAATAAATATTTTAAAGTTATATTTTCATACATGATATAACTATATAAGAGTATTAAAGAAAATATAGAAAACAGTCATGTGTTTTATATATAAATGAGCTAATGCAAAAACATTTTATATAAAAATACCGTAGTTATACTTATTAAAATGCAATAATGCAAACAATTCTTTTTAGCTTATCATTACGCTAACACCCACTTTATTGAATTAAATGATATGTGGATGATTCACACTTCACTGATGAAGTACAGCACAATTACTTAGCTGCGATAATGTCAGAAAATATGAAGTAAAATATGAGAAAGGAAATATTTAGCGGGTATCTAAATGTATGTCTGAGGAAATAATTTAAGGAATAATTAAATATTATTTCAAACGAAAAAGACACAACATTATTAATAATGTGAAAATGTGAAATTCTCTCTTATAATACGATAGTATTGATTCATTAAATAGTGAAAGCAATTAACCCTCTGACAGCCTTGCAAAAGGGCAAATCTGTAAGGTTTTTTCAATTCCTACTATTAGCTCACACCCTCTATATATTTATATATCTTGTTCAATTTCCAATCTTTAATAAAATTCCCTTTATTTATCCATTCAAGTTCAAATACATTTTTATAAACTTATACTGGATGACAATTGATGTTAATACAGTTTTTTTAAATATTAATTCATTAATTAAATTAAATTAATTAATTTTGGTTTTATATTTCATTTCTGTTCAAAAGTATAGACTCACTCCATATATTAGTTCCCTTCGCCTGCGCGCCGCCTGATCTGCGTCCGTGAACAGCTCCATTTTCTTTTTACGCGTGAAGGTTCCGCTATGATTCTTCATTGTGGGGTTTGGTAATTTTTGAAAATCAATATTTGAAAAACCGCATAATCATTAGATTTGAAATTTATATCAAGAAAAATACAATTTTTTACCTTTCTAACGCAGTTTATCTAACAATTATGTGAGAAATACTTTTCGAGCTATTAGTTTTTGATATTTTAGCTATTTATTTTTTATTTAATTTTTAATACATTTAAAAAAATTCTCTTATGTAAGATATTTAGCAGGATATAAATTTAGGAATAAATACCGTCAGTGGCGAAGTGTGTAGATCGCTGGAAAAAATTTCTGTTTGACCTAAGTAGGATATGACTTAAAAAAAAATTATATTACTTGTTTCTCTAAATTTTGTTTCAAATGCTAAGAAAAACTAATTTTTCAATATTGAATATAAAAAAACTTAATTACAAATATGAATGTAATCCTGGAGAGTTTTATTCATTGCTCAGCGCATAAAAAATGCCTTAAATCAATAGAATTTTATTACTTTAAATAATGCTTATATTGCAGTGAAACCTGGAGCTTAATGAATGTATTAATACGGGCTTGTCAGTGAGAGGGTTTTAAGGGACAGTCAGGAAAAACTAGAGAACACACCACGCATTTACTTTCCAAATTTACCCAGGAAAGAAACATAAATAGTCATTCGACTCGATACAATGTTTTTTTTCTTTTCAATGCATTTTAAAATAATAAGCTGTGGGGGGAGGGGGGGTCGTCTTCATACTGGAATTGTATCAAACTCTAATATTTTCATCATGAACATCTCCTTTCGACATTATATTTGGTTTTTCCGGTAAAATTTAACTTGGGATACGAAACAAGAAGACATTCGGTCAAATTGTTTAGCATCTATTAAGGTTTAAATTTCGAATTTGGTTAAATCCCATGTAAACGTTGCAAAACAGATTGCAATTCGGGTAGTTTTTTAAGAATAACTCAAGAACTACTTGGTAGAATTATCTGGAATTTTTTATTAGAAGCTTTTAGAAATCTTATTCTGTTAAAACATGTATGAGTTACAATACATATTGTTTTCAAAATTTAATTTGGAAAAGTACATTATTTAGAATTTTTTATATATACATTTATATATATACCATATACCATAAACGAATTCTCTGTGGTGCTTGGAAATTAAATATAAACTGTGTTTTTTTTTTTTTTTTTTTTTTTTAGTTTATATAAATAAAGTTTTATTTTTTTAAGGAAAATTCAATTCCTAAATAAACTTATGTTGTTCTATTTCCGGCGTGATCTTTTTTAAGCAAACTTGATAATTGAGTAGCAATATCATTTTATTTTCTAATAGCTACTGAATTTATGACAGAAACACAAACTGATTTCTTTTTCTTTCTTCTGATATGTATAATTATACTCTTTGTACTTGATGAAAAATTTTTATGAATGAAAAAAATGAATATTAAGCAGTTGATGTGACATTCTAATTACCGAATATTTTTATTTAAACAAATTATTAATACTCTAAAAACGTTAATACGACAGTTATGTTCAGAATACTGTATCATATATTACACAATGGTAAAATAATATTTAAAATCGAAATAGTAAATTTAAACTCTCAGTCACATTAAGTCATCTGCAGAGAAACTTTGTACATGAATTTGAAATATTCTGTACCAAAACACGTAATTCATTCTTGGTGTAAATAGTTCTTTTGAAACACTTGTAATTGTTTTAAGATATAATCAAATTATTCAACTTTGTAAAATCGATCTCCTTCCTGGTACTTTTTGTTTTAATACATTTTTCAAGTGCACTATGTTTAGTAAATCGTGAGTAAAAATGTATTATTCCTTATTGAATTAAAATATGAATGTTCATTCCGATATTAGGACATTTTATAAGAGTATTTAAACAATATAAAAATGTTTATGACTACCACCATAAATACGATTTACTAAATAATTGTGATGGAAGCAAATAAAGTGTTTAGAGGAACAAAATGCTAAATAACATTCTTGAATAAATGCAGATTTTCTCATAGAAAACCATATTATACTCTAATCTAGTAATATAATGTTCATTTTGTATTATATAAGGCAGTTTGGTGGAAGAAAATGTTGTGTATACGGTTTCATGATGTTTAATTAGTGGAATAATATATCAAGAAAACAATAAATCTTTTTCTATTAAAATGTGTTGATCTTAAGCACCATAACAAATCGTATTCACGCAATTATATCTCGAAAAAAATAATTTAAAGATGCTATATTACGAAGCGTGTCCATTTAAATTTAATGTAAAATTCATTATGAGTAAAGTGATTTTTTTTACAAGTAGAACGTTAACGCAAGAAATCGTTATTGTAAACTTATATTTTAATCGTGAATGTACAGACAAAGGAGATATATGATGAAAAATGGACGTGAAACTGACTCGTGGGAAAAGCTGCTTTGTCAGTTATTTTGAACATCGACAGAGTGAAAATGATTGCATTCAAAATTTTAAAAAGCCTAGTCACAGTATCCCTTCCTCTGCATGACGAGTGAAACGCATGACCCGGTCTCATATGGTTGCTTCAGATATTGTGGATTACATTGAAGAACACATAAGAAGCTTTCATTGTCCAGAATCTTATTGCTGATGATCTTTAAACATGCACAAAAATTACCTATCTTAAGTGCTCTGTCTAAAGAAGGTTTATAACTTTATTTAGGTGAAGGAAATCTAAACAGTCAACTTGAGCAGTTGAAAGCATGATATAGTTGCCGTCATATATTGTTTACGAAATACAACTTATTATTTAGTCATCTGCGAAGTAACAACTTTAGCTTTAGTGTGAGCAGGGATACTTGATAAAACTACTTATAATACGTACCATCAAACCCTTCATATGAAGAAATGTGACCGGTAGTTGCTAAAACAAAACAGTTAAGTCTATTTTATAATGATCCATTTACAGCATACCATGCTTCTTTCAAAACATAGTGTGAGTAAGTTCTTTCTCAGGCAAATGTGGATTTAGAATTTCAGCACATACCTATGCCCATTGTCAGAGGATGTTTCTTACTTCACGTTGACTGAGGATGTTGCGCATTAAGACAATTAATGGTATTAAATGATGGGTGTTAAATGGAAGAAGTGAACTCGCTAGTTTTTTATTCTCTTAAAATTCGACGAATTTCTGTAATGAACCGATCTGTATGCGGTCAGATAGTTCTTGGCAGCCAAATTAAAAACTCTACTATATTATTTGTTTATGAATACTTCATTATTAAATGATATAATAAGGTGGTTGTGTTTGCAAAAGTTCACTCTAAAAACGACATTTTCAAAAGTGTGCAAAAAGTACTCATATCTTAGTATGACGCACATTCAAAGTGGCTCCGAATCAAAATTACTCAAGTTTGAAACATGTATGTACTCATTTCTAAAAACATACACTCACTCAAGAATATAAGTCATGTGCTCATATTTGAGTATGTCCATGTTTTAAAAATGAGTATGGACTGATTTCTATGTACTCATTTTTGAGTATTTCCATGTTTCACAAATGGGTTCAAAAATTCAACTGGGACCTGCAAGCCATAGTAAAAAACATATACAGAAAACTTTGGTTAAATTTTCTGCATAATTTCATGTATTTTCCGATGATACAATATTGAAAATGGAACGAAAATCGCTATTACAACCCCCTCTTTCGTCGGAATATCCCCAAATTCAAGTGGGACTCTCTGGCCGCAACCAAAAGCCTATAAATGAAATTTAGTTCAATTCTAGTCATAACTTCATACACTTTTCGATGATACAATTAGGACATACACAGACACACGGACAGACATACATTTTGTAAAAACATATTTTTCGGAGACCCTAAAACGTGTAAATCCGTCAAAAACCAAAAGTCGAAAAATTGTTGAATACAATACTTTCTTCTATTATTGATAGAACAAAGTAAAAGATGAAGAATATTTAAACATGTTGTGCTACTTTGATACTTTGTATAAAATAGGCCTACTATCGTTAGATGTTCATATAAAAAATGCCATTTATTTTAAATGCAATCTCGTGACATTGGATTCTTAATGTTTTATCGTTTCTTGCTTTCCTTCATTCGTGACTTGTCTAAAATACGTAGTTGCTAAGAGATGTGCACTACTAAACTGTTCTACTGCAACATACAATTAATTATGTCATTTTTCAAGGGATTAATGAGATGTCTCATAATAAAGTATGCTAAGTATAAATATGTTACAAATTATTAACAGTCAGTTTAGGACCTGAAACATATATATTTAAAAACAATGCTAAGTTGATAGTTTATCTACAGATTAATTTATATTTTGTCGCGATATATAAGGATGTGAGATAAATTTTTAAAGTAAATCATTTTAGGAAATGTGAGATACTCAATATAATATGGTATAATATTAGTATAATACAGTATAAATGGCAACCAGTAGAAATGTTCGAGATGAGTTCAGTATGCAGCAAAACTATATGTGTGATTTGCTTCCTTTTCATGCCATTTAATATTAAAAATTCGTAACAACAATCTAATATATGAAAATGAAAATTTGTCTGTCTGCCTGTCTGCACTTCTGTACGAATGAAGCTTTATCGTCATGTTATTGTGCCTCGAATTATTATGACATGTCGACAGATGCGGGGGAGTCCGATATGCCATATAAAAAAAATAAGCATCATGGAATGTTATGTCTGTGACGACAGCTTGTAAAATACGTAATACAGAGTGTACGTAAATACAGATGCTTCACTTTTTTTAACTATGTTGTAGTGGCGAACCATTGTTCAATTCTTAGTACTAATAATTGTGTGCAAAACTTAAATAATATTTACTTTTTCAAAATATTGCTAAATTTATAATAATTAGAATATATGCTTTTGTTTCACTAATGCTGTAGTCATCGTACAGGAATTCGACAAAAAACCTTTGGCTATTTAAAAAATCACTTTTTCAAGTTACACGAGGAGTACCTTTTTACATATTTAAGTTGCAGGCATCGCTTTAATAATGTAAAACCGTGTATCTCAAAATATTTTTTTTCCAAAGCACACTACAACTAATGATAAAATAACCGCGGCACATTATGAAAGGATAATATATGAAAAGATTGGAAACAAGTTTAAATTTATTTAATCACATAAAATAAGTGCTCTACCAGAGATAAAAAGATAAAATATTTTGTTATAAGTTGGTTTTTGGGGGGGTTTTCTTAAACAATTTTTTTCTTAATAAAGTAAAACTAGTATTAGATATGTGAATATTTCTAAATCTTATTCCAAGGATCTAACTGATAAATATTTTTATCTTTAACAATAACGATACAGGAAAGTTGTTTTCTGAGAAATATATTGTTACGATCAGAATATTTTCTTGATAATATTTGTAAAATGGAATTAAGAGTAAAACACAATAAATTTTAATGCGATTTTTTTAAACTAATATTATTCTAGTTCTTGCAACACTTTCATTGCAATCCGTTTCTTAATTGTTTTTACAGTTGTTCAGATGAACAATTTGAGTAGTTATTGGGCTTTCCTGTTGGCGTCAACTTTACGCCTTGTATATATAAAAATTATGGAGACATAAAAAATAAGTCTAACTGTTGTATAAACTACATAAGAATTTACTATAAAAAATTTAACATACTAAATTTATTTCAAAGGTAGAAAATGGTTTTGGGACAGAATTAAATGTTAAAAATATAATTAAATTAAAAAAAAAGCAAATGTAGTAATTACAATTTTTTTAAACAGTGAAAAAGATATAAAAGGATAAAGTGCAGGAGTGCAAAAATCTAGGCGCCAATGGGTCGATTCCCACCACTAAATTTTTAGTACTCTTCACCTAATAAGAATACTGATAAAATTTAGGTCAAGTATAATAATAAAATTTGACGAAGATACTATTAAAATTTAGTGGTGGGAATCAGCCTATTGGTGCCTAGATTTTTGCACCCTGATAAAGTGTTTAGGTGTTCAAGAAAGTCGATAATAAGGAGGAAAATTTCAATTATATTCATACATTTTTTATATTTACTTACAACACTTTCATTGCAATTCGTTTCTTAATTCTTTTACAGTTGTGCAGCTGAATAATTTAGAAATTTCTTGGGCATTCTTGTTGACACCAAATTTACACCTGTCTAGGAGAACACGTAATATATAAAAATTAGAAATACATAATAAAAGAAGAAGTTTAACTGTAGTCTAAACTACATAAGAATTTAATATAATAAATTTAACAGAATGAATTTAATTTAAACATAGAAACTCGTTTTGGATATAATTAAAAGTTAACAATATAATTAAATTTCAAAAAAAGCAAATTTAGTAATTACAATTTTTTTTTTAAAGCGAAAAGCAATAAAATGATAAAGTGTTTAAGTGTTCAAAAAAATCGATAATAAGGAGGAAAATTTCAATGATATTCATTTTTTTTTATATTTACTAGTAACAGTATAAATATAAAAGAGAAAAAAAGAGTATGATAATTTATAAACATCTATATATTTTATAATATATATAGATATAGATATATAAAAGATGTTAAAATTAATTGAAAATTAAACAGAAAGAAATCAGAATGAAAATCCATGTTATCTTTAATCAATGTTGAATAACTTTCCCTAATTGATGAATTGGAGACATTGTAGTCCGGCAGTTCGACAAAAATATCATTGAAAATATTATAGACACTTTTGTAAAAATAAATTAGAATGTTTCTTTTCCTCTAAAATAAAGGAGAAAATATTTAATGATGGTGGTATTACGGAGGTATCTGAAACAATTTCCGATGGTTCTTAAATTTCTATTATGAATTTTAGGCAGATTTTACATACTAAATTTGCATACGAAACCCCAGATGAGAGAAGCATAAGTCATGATAGAGATAATACAAGATTTATATAATAGTTTTTTATTTCGAATATAGAAAGCAGAATTTTTAAAAGAGATTCAAGATATTTGAAAGCACCAGTGGCCTTACCTTCTATGTTAAGAATATATGTTTTCTGCATTTAAGAATTTATTATTTCAGTCTTTCTGAATTTAAGTATTTATTATTTCAGTCTTTCTGAATTTAAGTTCAATTTAATACCTAGGCATAATTAAGGATAACCCCTAGGATTTGGTGTCATTATTCCTAAGGAGGATAGTGGTGTTAAGATTTAGTCTGTTGGTGAAAGTTCTAGCAGCAGTTTTGTATTAATTAGTTTTTATCGGCCAAATTTTACAGCTGTCCATGAACATGCCAAGGTGTATTTAGAAGTTTTAGTATAAAAAAATAAGTGTGGTGAACTGAGGTGCAAATGTGGTATCGTCCGCATCTGAAGCAAAGTAACTTTACTATGCATTTCGTTAAAAAATCAGTAGAACAAGTTCGGTCCAAGAACGGAACCTTGAAGAATGGCGGAAATGGCAAGTTGGGGAGTAGATAAAGTTTAATTAATGCGGACGTAGAAATTACGAAGTCAAAGTGAGAGTGTGTAAAATGTCTTAGTCCGGAAGTGATATTTAGCTGAATGAATTTGTAAATAAGACTTTGTCAAAATCTTTGACAATGTCTAAGTATATGGCAGCAGCTAGTTTCTTTGCATTGAAGTTTTACATAAGAATTCTACAGCACAAAGCTGGTGGTGTTTTGTAGAATGCTTAGATCTGAAGCCAAACAGGCGATGATATAATGTTATTGAATAGGAAATCCTGGAGCTTGAACTGATTTTGTAAATAAGACTTAATGAAGATAAGATTGTAAATAAGATTTAATAAACTGATTTTGTAAATAATTTGTAAATAAGACTTTTTCAAAATCTTTGACAATGTCTAAGTATATGGCAGCAGCTAGTTTCTTTGCATTGAAGTTTTACATAAGAAGTCTACAACACAAAGCTGGTGGTGTTATGTAGAATGCTTAGATCTGAAGCCAAACAGGCGATGATATAATGTTATTGAATAGGAAATCCTGGAGGAGCTTGAACTGAGTGACACGTTTAACAACTTCACTTAACCATTAACCATCTGACAGCCCAGTAAAAGGGCAAAATTGTAATGTTTTTTTTCTGTACATTTTAAAAATGGCTAAAAAAAAAAAGATGATTTTTTCAACTTGATAAAAAAATACTTAATTTTAAATTTAAATAATCTTTAAGAGTACTAATCATTACTCAATGCTTTGAAACTGCATTATATCTGTAGAATTATATTAATTTAAATAATGCTTCTATTGCAGTGAAACCTACAATATAGTGAACGGAAGTATCAGTTCTAATATACTATGCCATTTCACGTGAAAGTCTGATTTTTTCATTTAAATGTATGTTATATCCATTTTTTTTTAAATCCGTTGTTTTTAACAACTTAATTTTGAATCGTCGAGAACTTATTTTGTAATTTGGCTAACTTTAAATTTATTCGTATATTAATATTATCTTTTAAACAATTGTCTATTTCAATAACATCCAAACATTCCTTCACAAAGTTTTTCATAACAATCCAGCTTCAATCTTTATAAGCTATTTTATAATCACTGCATATTCGTGATGCAAAACCTGTATATTAAGATTATATTGTTATTAAAATTGCAATACATTTTCCTTTCTTACGTTTATGGGCTTTTTTATAACATGGATAAATTTTATAACCATACCTGGTAGATACCAAATATTTTGCATTTTTATTACATTTTTATTTTATTTTATGACCCATAAATTACTCTTTTTTAATTCTTGTCAAAAAGTTATTACTTTTACCAAAAATAATGTCAATACTTTTTATAACTGTGTCACTTAAAAAAATTATATTTACTGAACCATTCTCATACCAAACGCACTTTTATGACTAGATAGACTTGCATGATTTTAAGAGGAAATTAACTTTAATCCGTAAATTCACTTCAATTTAAATATTGTATTATTAATGAATATGTTAAGATCTTACAAACGCTTTGCGAATTAGTAAAACAATCGTATTAAATTTATCTTTCCGTATTAAAAACTAAGCAATTAATTATTAAGGAACTTCATTATTTTTATCATTTATGAATATTGATTTTGTTTAAAATTTATTTCGTTTCGTTTCATCACATAGTATTGTTGAACGAGAAGGCTTATCGTTAATTATTGAGTAGACTCAATAAATTATTTACTTTCATTATTGCATATACAAATACAAGTTTTCATTGAAAAGAATGCAATACTAAATTTATTTTATTACGACAAATTACGATTAATATAAACGTTTATTGCAGTATAATATATTAAATAATACAATATCAGATATACAATTAATGTAATAAATATTATATTTAAATAATTTCTTAATTATAGTGAATATTAATGTCGAAATGTCCGTTTTAATGCATTCATTTGTAATGGATGCATTTATAGTCTTAAAATTGTTTATGCATATACAAATCCAAGTTTTCGTTGAAAAGAATGCAACACTAAAGATATTTTATTACGACAAATTATGATTAATTAATAAAAACGTTGATTTCAGTATAATATATTAAACAATAATCTATCAGATATAAAATTAATGCAATAAGTATTACATTTAAATAATTTATTAATTATAGTGAATATTAATGTCGAAATGTCAGTTTTAATGCATTCATTTGTAATGAATGTAAATGATTTTGTTGTCAGAACAAAAATTCTGACAACAACTAACTTATTATGTGTAATTTATATTATCATCTGATACTTTCAAATTTATTCTTATTTCAAGATTGCGCATGCAAAAAAGCTGTGAATGGGAAGATGCGTTTTTTTTCTTCCGAACAGAAGTATGCTAATTCCACAGTCTAAAACGATTTCAAAGCGCATAATATAAAAACTTTTTAGCGAGAAATAAACATAACAATTGATTGGAAAGTGCTATTCCAAAAATCAGTACATATACATAGTAAAAAGATACCAGATGAAAAAAAACAGGGAAAAAAAGAGCCCATTTCAAGGCGGAAACGAAGTTTCAGGTAAGGATTTATGACTATCGCAAATTTATCTTACAATGGGAAAGTAAAAATAAGAATATTGGACAAAAATGTTACAATGAATACATTATATTATTAAGAGAATGTATTACATCCGATATTTATAGAAAAAATGCCATTTTCTTTATTACAATGACTTTTAAAGGGTGGAACTGCATCAAAGGAAAGCTACTGCTTATACTTCAAAAACTACCGCTGTATTCGTTGAAAACATTAAAAACTCACACAGGTATTGTATTTATACCTTTCAACATATTCCTCCAGTGACCTGACGTTTCTCTTATGGTTTATTGTGCATTTGGTCTGCTGAAAAGAGCTCTTTCAAAGGGCAAAACCACCACGATTGATCGAATCTGGAAAGTTTTTAAAGACGCATGGGAAGCAATAACCCTGTAAATTTTACAAAAAACCTTCTACCATCGAAAGCATTACACAGAATTAGAATCAAGAAACAAGATTATCATACAGATTATTTCAGAAAGCAATATTCATATTTTAAACGTTAAAAACAACAACGCCGAAATCGTCTAAAAAATGTGCGAACACCCGTCTGTACATTTCCGCTATGACAAAAATTCCGTTACAACAAAGCAGTTATTTATTTATTCATTCATTTTATTCTTGCTAATAATGTCTCCATAATTAGAGCTCGATTAAGATTGTCCGAGGCCCATGGCCTGTTTACCAAATAGGCTCGTGAAGCCGAAGCTTACCCACTGAAATACAAAGGGGCCCCCAAATTTACTTTTCAAAACTAATTTTTAGGGGGGAAATTTCAGTCAGGGTAAAAAACGTTTTTTTTTTTCTTAAATTATAGCTGTTAAATTTTTCCTAAGACTATTACCGACACATTTATACTCTATTTTATTTATTTATTTATTTATTTTTTTTTTTTATTTTTTTTTGCTATAATAAATGGTATAAAATCAGTAATTAAATGCAACGTTTTTCATTTCTCTTATGTTTTACATTTTAATTTCAAACGTGCTAAAAATAACAGAAAATTTAATCTGTATAGTTATAATTTGTTTATATTCATAAAGAGGTTAGAAATGATATAAAATATGTAGAATAGGTTATTTAAATAAAGAGGAAAATAATTACCATTCAGAGATATTAAATTTATGTTTATAAAATAGAAGCAAAATTGTGTTGCAGCTAAGCATAAATTTACTTCAAATATTTGTTTTCCCTGCACTGTTCTTAGCACTGGCAAATCCTGCAATTTGTAAAGCATAAAATATATTTCCTGTCCATAATTCTATCGATTCATTTATTATTTCAATGCCTTTTTCAGTTTTTTTTTAAAATCGTGCTACTATATATAAAGGATTTCATTTTAGGCGTTTCGTTTCGATAACGGGGTATCCGATAGCTGGCGCCATATTGTTGTTTTATTGGAAAAAACTGTTTTTTATCACTCTCAACGGAGTGAACTATTCACTCTTGTCAACGGAGTGAGACAGTCACTCTCGACAACGGAGTGAGATATTTGACTCCTTTCCAGAGATTGGAAAATTCCACTCTTTAAAGAGTGCATATTTATAAAATTCACTCCTAAAAGCGTGAAAATGCTTCTCACTCTTCCAAAGAGTCAACTTCTCACTCCTTCCAATTTTAGAGTGACAGAATATTATTATGACAGCTTGGCCCGCTATCCGACTGGTTTAGACATTCGAAAAAACGAAAAAATAGACCGAAAATTATTACTTTATATAAAACATGACTTTTTTTTGTTGTTGCTAAATGAAATTTGTTTGAATTTATTAAAGAAAGGATAAAGTGTTTTGAAAGGAATATTAAACGAAACCCTTTGAGCGATCTTCGATCACACTTACCCACTTGTTTACTTTTCCTATTACCTATACCACATAACTTTGGTCAGTTTTTAAATTAATAAAACAAATAACCCATTTTTTAAGTATATTTACCTTTCTTAAATATTTGTCTACTTTTACTATTTAGTAAGTATTACAAAGTTTTTTAAAGAAAGAAAAAAAAAGAACAGTAAAAAAATAAATATGAAACCTATATTGTCATGATAATTGCAAGAATAATAATTTAAAAATTTGATAAATGAGGTTTTAAAGAGATATGTTTATTAAAATTAGTTTTATTTATTAATGATTAAAAAAATGTTTTACGTGAGATTTTACATCAGGGACAACTCAAATGACATAAATTTGGATATGATCCTTGCTTGATCCCCTTCAGTTTTGAGCAATCGGAAAAGGATATCTCAATACATCTAGGTTAGAGATTGATATCTACAAACTGTCAGAGTCAGAATAGTATAGTTGTTGATCGATCTTGCAAATGTCACTTTTTCAATGTCGCAGGGAAAATGAACAAAACGCAATCTTTGACATCTTATTGAACAAGATGCAATAAGCCTTACACATTTCAAATATGTGAACTAATATATATTGTGCTGAAAAACATACAAGCATTATTAAAAATCAAAATTTAATGCATTCATCGTCAACTGATCTGAAAGTAGGCCATACACCCTGTCGCGAATGACCTTTCTTTTAACAACCTGTAACTAATAAACGTATTACTTTAAATGTTTTCCACTTTACCAATTATTTACCTATGGACATTCCATAGGCCTACAGAAGTCGTTTGTTACCTACCTAAATATTAATTAATTTATTCGTCTTTGATCTTCCTCGAAAATAAAATTCATAAATTCAAACCCATTTTTCAAACCCATTTTCCAACACGAATACTCACAAAGGGACACTTCCGATTTGAATACCGTTAATATCAATGAAGAAATTTATTTTAATTGATAAGGAAACTTTTGTCTAATTTTGGGCCGTGTAAGGTAAAAGAAAAAAAAAATCAAAGTACATATTTTGACTTGCCTTTATACATGGATGCAAACTAAAGTCACACTGCACTAAAATATCTCTTTAATGGATAAAGCTATAATTGTGGAACCTGTGTAAATCTACTTGTAGTAAAATAACTATGCGCTATCGTATGTGAGTGAATGAAGCGACTCTAGACAATTTTAAAAGTTAACAATTTTAAAAGTTATCGACACTATCTCAAAAAATATGTTTGATAGCGAAAACGTCAAGATCCTGTATGTAGTATGAAATGAGATCTTACACATAAAAATCACTTTATTAGAAGATCTGAAACATTATTTTTACGAAACATATTCACCGACTTAAATACGTCTTTAATTTCTTGCAGAAGTGTGGCATTATAAAGCAGATATATATTTTTAAATTAAACTAACACATACAATTAATGTAAAATTTATTTTAATAAGAAATTCGTAATAAATATGCTCAATGTGTCCACCATCTGAAGCTATGTATGCAAATTTATATAGGAACATCCGTATTGCTGTAAATGGTGGACACAATGATCATACATAATTTAAATTTCTTATTAAAATAAATTGCACCTTGTTTACCTGGGTTTTGTTTTACTAGAAAATATACATCTCGCTTTTTATGCTATGATTTTAGAAGCGATTAGTGACGTATTTATGTGGGTGATTGGTTACTGAAAAACTGACAGTTTAGAGTTTTTAATAAATCATACGTCGTTTCATATTAATTTCAGGATGTTCTACACTTTTGTGTTGGGTATTATTTCGCTATCTTTCATATTATTCAAGATAGGGTCGATAACTTCCAAATTTCTCCACAAGGAGCACGTAGCTCCTTGGGATATTTCCATCATAGGATAGCACGTCGTAATTTGTACAATCGGAAGACACTTGTTCCAAAACTCTATTTTTATCCGTTGAAGACATATCTGAGTGTATTGAGATTTTAGTTTGTCCCCGGATATAAACTATATTTCCAATGATGATCGGTCACTTGCGATTTTAGACGTCTTGTTAAATATCTAGAAAGATACATGAGGAATTATCCTGAAACTTCAGGAGTGTAAACAACATGATAAACGTCATATATTTCCGTAAGATTTTTTCCCGAAACCCCATAAGGGGCCGTCAACAAATTGAAGAAAAACGAATATCTTTTGGATAACCCTGTAGAAACTAATATTGCAAAAGCATTCAAACTGTAGATTATGATTAAGTGGCTTATTGTAATAATTTGGGTTCATTTTTACGAAGATAGCATGTATACTCGAAGAGAAATTCAGGTTTTTATAAAAACAGTCCCAAATTTTACCAAGTTTTTTGCTTATAATTGCAGAGTTTATAATATAAAAACAAGTTATTTGAAGAAAATATGACAAACAAAATTGTACACAAAATCCTGCAATCAGAATTAAAAAATAATAAAAATTGTATGTAAAATGAGCAGGTTTACTAAATATTGTTTCACTGGGCATGCGCGAATTCAATCAAAATATACTGTGCATAATATATTAGCTAAATGTATAGACAAACTTTTATGAAAGTCTCAAACACATAGCTTGAAAATTCTGATAGTAATCGTCGATAGAATAAGCTCGAATTTCGCTGTTCCCAAAAGGAAGCAAAAAGATGAGGGGTTGTATCCAAATATACTAGCTTATGAAAGTTGACATAATAAGAATGAAGTGTCTCTCATTCTATATTTGATACAACCCCTCATCTTTTTGCTTCCTTTTGGGAACAGCGAATTGTCCATTTGTGCATATAATTCCAGTAAATCTACTATCTACATATCATCTTCTTACACGGCCGTATTCAGGGATGTTGCCATAGCTCATGGACGACACAATGTGGGGGCGGCATAATTTTGAAGATGGAAAATTTTTGAGTTATTTTTTATTTATTCATTTATTTTTATATACTTTTTTTTTTTTTTGAGGACGACAAAATATTGCTAGTTCTAAAAACAGATTAACTTTTGCATAGTTTCTTTCTTGTGAAATTCTCTGTAGATCAGCAGCCTCGAATTGAGATATTATGGAAGTATTGTTTTTGGTTGTATTGGTACCTCTCGGAGCAGCTGGTCCTTTCGGAACTACGAGCGCTTAAGCTTAAAATTCTAAATGAATGTGAAAAACTACTACCAAGTTTACTTTATTTGCGTCTGCTAAAATATCCAAGCCAGCCCATCTGATTCCAGAAACGATTTCAAATTGTAAGATGCACCTAAGTATAAACACAGTAGCTCGTAACAAAGCCTGACTAAGTACTTTTGAGGTCAGAGGCACACATTCACCACTATATCCAAAAAGTAATTGTTTTATTTATGAGAAAAATTATCCTATTAAAAAGACCAATGAAAATATTTAAAAATATAATATCTTAAACTTAAAAATTTTAACTTAAATATTTTAAAGGGTTCTAAATTAAAGTAAACGATTCCAGGAAATATAGACGTTCAAAAGGAAAAAAGAAAGCGTGTGTGCGAAACGGGCTCAGCCGGGGCCCGACACGGACTTGGGCTCTATTTTTATACCAGTTTTCGGGCTCGAGCTCAGGCTCATTCTTTCTGAAACTGGAAAATTTATTTGTTATCGTATAAAAAATAAATAAAAGAAACTTTTTTTTTTTAAATTACTTATTGCAGTTCAAGTTATTTTAATGCGAGAAACAGAAATCTTGTTTTTCTTTTCTAGCGCCTATGCTAGTTAAAAGAAAATTTGTCATATTTTCAGATTTATTTATGTCTGGCATCGATTGCGTCGACCTATTGACGCCAACAGGAAGAGCGGGAATAATATGATGTTTTGTTATTTGTTTGTGACAGTAGGAAATGCTTTAATTGGAGTGTTTATTTATTTATTTTTATTTTTTAGAGATCTAACGTGAAATGAACATTTTCTTTTATTTATAGTCAACCTTATTAACTTAATGTTTTAAAATTTTTAGCCTTCTGTTGACTTCGAATGATTATCGCTCTACATATGAAAATAACATTAGTGATTCTTATATCTATTTTTCATCATGAATTCTATGCTGCGGCTCTGCTCTGCATATTCCAGAAGTCACTTGCATTCATAAGTAGATATAATTAACATACATAGTTATTCGAAAAAAAAAACAATCAAGCAGTGTTTCCTCTTTACCTATGAAAGAGTCGGTTTATTCAGATAACGATGTCAATTACAGCGTTTTTAATTTAACTTGATTTTCAGTGACACAAGAATCACGTAACATTGTTTTGAGAGAGAAATCTATTATAAATGGAGATTTATTTATACCTTTTATAGGTAATAGGAAAGTATTGTTCGATTCTTCAGCATATTAAAAGTAACTTCTGCAAATGTTATGCATTTATTCGTAAAACGCAGTTCACTAATTTGTCCATCAAATTTGCTTTTGGGGAAGAAAATATGAGAATATTTTAAAGGAAGAAAAATTTTATTTGAGACCAAACTTTTCTTTTGATAAGATCCAATGCATATTTCCCCCTAAAAAAGTTATGTCCTTAAAATAACGGTTATTTTTAAAATGAGATTATTTTTTTGTTAGAACTTTTAAATATTTTTTTTTTATTCTCTTGCATCCTTTCGGTATCGGGTTCGGGCGGGCTCGGAGACACAAAATGTTTCGAGCTCGGGCTCCGAAAAGAAAGCGCAAAGTCACCTCCAGTGTGTGGGGGGGGGGAGGGGGGAGGCGTAAAGTGACTGGTGGCACAGGGGCGTCACATAGCTAAAATACGGACCTGTATATATATATATATATATATATATATATTAATATGTGTAAATGCGTGCAAATGTTTGCACGTTGATACGTGAAAATTTACAATTTCGAAATAGTCAACCAAAATAAAGCATAGAAACTTACTTTTCTGCAAAACTATTCAGGAACATTATCGTCTTTAAGTGATATCTCTAGTAGGTGATTTCCAGTTGTTTTCGGCTTTTTTAAGCCTAATTAAATATTAGTAAATTAGTTGAAGTGTTTAATTTCTATAGATCATATACAGGGTTGCTGAAAAGATTTCGAATTAATCAATCTCTAGAATTGGGTATTAATCTGTGTTATTTGTATTTAATTTTTTTATTTATATATATTCTTTCATCATACAAAATGAGATTTTCGAATCTTTATTCTTATTAATGATAAACAAATATTTATTAATCTATGCGTAATGCATGATTATTCGTTACATTTTAAATTTATGCATTATGTTGCATTTGCCTTACTTCTTTCTGACACACTATTTTTAAATTGTTTGATTTAAAAATTCACATGAGTTCCGTTCAATCTTCGTACAGTTTAAGTTTTTTTATTTTTTTCATTTATTTATTTGGGGCTCAAAAAAGAGATCTCACAACATCCATAATATGGGCAGAGTACATAAGAAAATTCCAAGGAGTTAAATAAAAAAATTCAAAATGTTGAGTGTATAGGGAGGAATTGTAAATTAGTTTTTATGAAAATTTGCCAGTGTTTTTTACCAACTAGAATCGATCAAAAACAAGTTGTCTTTTTCAAATACATCTGTGAAAACAAAATTCGCGTTTCACGAAACAATTCTGGCGTGGTTTCAAAGAATTTGAAAAAATGGAAGATCCAAAAATGGCATATTTATATCTACTGTAAAGCTTGAACGGCAGAGATAAAAATATTTATGCACCTATTACTTCATGAAATATACATTTTTAGTTCTGTATATAAGTGGAGAAGACATTATTTGTCGTCATTTGTAAAACAAAATGCATTTATACCTCAGTTTGATTGATAATGACAATACCACCTGTTACAAAATTCAAAGATATGCATTCTCACAATTACATTAAAATTACTTTTCATTTATAACTTAAACATTTGCATTAAAGTTTAAATAAACATACTTTCAAATATTAAATTAACTAAATTTAAAATTCTGAACAAAGAAACTTAAATCTACAAAATCATTAAAGGTATTATAAAACATTATAGTTTATTTCATTTTTCAATTTACTTATTTAAAATAGGTTATTTATTTTTCACTGAACACAAAATAATAAAATTGTATTTTCATAGTACATGTGGTCTTGTTCTTTTAGAAATTTCTTCAAAATTTCAAATTTTTTTTATTTTTTAGCATTGGAAGTGACCAAGTAAGAATTTGGAAATATCATTGTTTACGAAGAGTCAAATTTTAAACCTCAGAGTTATTCATTTATTCTTGAGAATCCTGAATTTACATTCATGCAATAAACATCTTTTGATTTTTTTTCAGCGATATAATGACACCATAGATTAGAGACAAAAATGGTGAAACGAATGTTTTGGGGGCTGGTAATTTCCCTTTTACAAATATTGACCTATAATTAGAAACCTCTTATAAAAATAATTAAATTTTTAAGAAGATACATTCAGACAACAATACATATAATCGTATTAACCCACTATAGACTAGCCTTATTATAACATCACAGCTTTGATGCCATTTCTCACTTTTTCGAAATGTAAACCAGAATTTAGTATCTCACTTTATTTAATGACAGAAATTCTGCTATACTGTGAGGTGAAGATTAGAATTCGGAAAAAGTGGTCATAACATGCTATTTATTCCATGATATAAGGTTTAAAGATAAAAACAAAATCAGTACTTAATGGATTAAATAAGTTAATAATCTTAAAATAATCGATTCTTTTTTTAAAAATTGTTTCTCTTGATTAATTATTGGCAATTAATTGTTAGCAGCGCTGTCTTTAAAACATTTTAAAAATTTAAATATAAACCGAATTTATTACTTTCTTCTATCTTTACAAGAAGAAAGTATTGGATTCATGAAAATTTTCTACATCCGGTTTTCGACGGATTTATACGTTTTAGAAGATCCTGAACACGATTTGACTACTTTTAGAAAATGTCTGTCTGTGACTCTGTCTGTCTGTCTGGCTGGCTGTATGTGACAAAACATTTTTGAGCTCTCTATCAAAATTTTGTGGGCACTCTTTCTCAAGAACAAATGCACAGATTTTCATCAAACTTCAGGTTCGGTTAGACCCTGACATAAATAGACGCTGATTACGATTTGGTGTAGATAGCCCAACAGGTGGCGCTGCTATACTACTTTTGTCTCGATTTTTACAATAGCTATATCTCAAGAGCTAATGCTCGAAATTTAATAAAACTTTAGATTCAGTTATTCCCTGATATAAATTGATGCTGATTAGTTTTTGGTAAAAATCGACCAGCAGGTGGCGCTGCTATGCAGTATTTTTCGCAGTTTCCGCAGTAGCTCTATCTCAAGAACTAATGCTCGGAATTTAATAAAACTTTATATTCGGTTACTCTCTGATATAATTTGGTGCTGATGAGTTTTTGGTAAAAATCGCCCAGCAGGTGGCGCTGCTATGCAGCATTTTTGGCGATTTCCGCAATAGCTCTATCTCAAGAACTAATGCTCGGAATTTAATAAAACTTTATATTCAGCTAGTCTCTGATATAAATTGGTGCTGATTAGTTTTTGATAAAAATCGACCAGCAGGTGGCGCTGCTATGCAGCATTTTGCAGGATTTACACGATTTTAGCGATAGTCATATCTCAAGAAATAATGCACGGAATTTTAAAAAAAAAAAACTTGAGTTTCTGGTAGCCCTTGATATAAATTGGTGCTGATTCTTTTTAGTGTAAGCGAAACCTGTGTGAGATAGAAGAAAGTTTTGGGATTGACACATCCGACTAGTTTTATAGGTGAATCTACATGTGTGCTGTCGTTAAATAGCAGCGTTTTAAACCGAAAACTACGTTGATGTGAATAACAAACCTTAAGCATTTAAACTGTATAATTTTCGGGAAGAAAAAAATAGTTGTCTACATATGTGGACATCCGAACTAATGAGACATAACATGCGTGACTGTTTTTTATGCAATTATTAAAATTAAGAGTTGTTTATCTTATAAATTTCTGATACAAAGTATGTTTAGTTTATATATTTATGTCATTTTACATTCTGTAATATTAACATCTAAATAATATAATGAGATAAAGGATAATGCATTTTACAAATGAATTTAGTGTAATGTTAATTGACGTTTAAGCCTTTTAAATATGCCTATGCATTTTACAAATTAATTTATTGGAATGTTAATTTGACGTTTAAGTCTTTTAAATATGCCAATATGAAAAGTAACCCTGTAGAATTTTCAGAAATTTGTGTAGATGAAGTACATTTTAAAATCAAAATTGCAAACATTGTTTTTTATACATGTGACAAAAATTCTAAATTAATTGTTTAAATCATCCGTTGTTTTATTAATAAATTTTAGACAAAAACAATATAATTCATCTGCATACAGTGACCCCTCTGTTGAGCGTCTCTGATTTCTATTAATCATTTAGTTGCACACTGATTTTCTTCAGGTCGCGAGACAGCAAGATAAATTATACCACTGTTATGTGATTTTTTGGCTAACAATACGAAAGGTACTTTTAAACACAGCAATCCATTTTTTAAATGCATGACACTACATCCAAGTTGAACAGATATAAATCGTATCCAACTCTTCAATTTGCAGATATGTACATTAATGTTATGCTTCTGAAAAAGTATTTGAAAAGTATATATAAGTAAATGATTTAGTCTTAGTATAAAATTTCAAAGGAGGGATCTAATTTCTCTTTACAAGAGATTTAGCTGTTATTTTAATAATACCTAAGTGTACACAATTTAAAGATTGAGTATATGAAATGTAAAATAATAAAAAGCATTAAGAACTTGCCATTAATGGTTAAACATGCATTATCCAATTATGTCATACGTGAAAGGAATATTCAATATAAATATTATGAAAGAGGGTATTTGTAAAACCCATATTGAAACGAGACAACTGCTGCCACAGCCCTTGTGTAAAATTTAACAAAGCGTTAGTTTTATTGGATATGTATAATCATATTGCAATCAAATGAATAAAATAAAACATCATATCAGCCCAAACGGTTTAAAAAGTTATAAATTCTTAAAAACTGACAGCTAAATAAAGGACCTATTCTTCGGAGAGCGATGGATTACTAAGCATCATCTTTACATAAAAAACTAAAACAAATGCACAAAAAGAGAGTATATGCTTTCTTATGTTTATCTTAAAAAGTATATATTAAAAAATATTAAATTCTAAATAAATGATTTGACAACCGAAGACTCTGAGAGCGAAATATTTTAATGGAGCTAGTAACAAGAAGCCAAAATATTAAAAAGCAGTAAATTCTACCGTTGATGGCAATAGAGTTCAGCTACATGTAAAATGTTATATTGGAAAGTTACTTTTGTGGGTAAGTTCAAAGACTCGTTGCCTGATTTTCGGACAGAAGATCATATCATGTGTTATTAAAAAATATGTGATATATTGATATATTCTAATACATATTATATTTCATGGAATATATAAAATATGTTCGTGAGCGTATGTATCTGTTTTAGCACTTAATCTATACTAATAAAATAAAATTTCGCTCTCTGTGTGTGTCTGTCTGTGTGTGTGTGTGTCTGTTGGCGATGGCTCTTAGAAGTGTAAGTTCGATTGCGCGTTATCTCAAAAAATTGGTTTTTCTGAAAGTAAATAATTATTGAGACTGATCAAAAATTGGGAAATGAAAATTGGAATTGTCCTACCTTTTCTTTCGATGATCGCCATAGTTGTATAATCCATGTTAAATCATGATATCCATTGGGTTTCGTTCCCAATGTGCTGTAATAAAGTCACTATAATGTTTTGTGACTATGTTTCTAAAAAAGACCTGGTTTAGGAAATTATTATTGACTAAAATAATAAGTCATTTTGTGTATAAGCAAAAAATATATATATATTACGTAATTTTACAGTTAATTGAATTTAAATCTTAGATTAAATTTAGTAAGTTACAAAAATATATTCATATTTTAGAAATTACAAGAGCCAATCGCTCCTTTTAAATGTGTTGACCGGTTGAGTTCTTGTAGGCAGACTAACTTAAATGTTTTTCAGTCCAAAAGAAAGAGAATGTTCTTGTTTTTAGTCCTTGAACTGTTTTTAGAGTCATGGGATTCTCTTTAATTGGAGTTTTCTGGCATATTTCACAAATAGACGAGCACACATGACGAAGCACATATAATACACCACTAATTAGCTGTGATTACTTACTTGTTGCACCAATTATACAAGTTCTATGTTTTCACTCACTTTGTTCATTATTTGCTGATATAAAATAAAATAGTCATTAATTCACTATCACTTTTAAAGATGATAAGTTGGGTACTGCATTTGAAGATAATTGGATGTAATAGTCAACAAGATATTTATGTTCGCTGATCTGTTCATGAGATATTTCACTAAGTGGAGGAAAAACTTCTGCTGCATTTTCTTTTTTGAACATCTGTGTTTTCGAGTGCTTGCAGAGATTCCAATTGAATCCAATATGAGGAATTATTTCTAACAATGGCTAGGAAATTTTAGCGCACCTAGAAGTCTCTAAATTTAGATTTAGGTAGTCCAAACCCTCTCTTGGTGCACCTGACCCTCAGAATTTTAATATTTCAAATATTTACTGAAATATTAATTAATATTCACAAAGAACTCTCACCAAAAATACGCTTTTAGTCTCTTGGGTTGGTTGGTTCACTGGTTGGTTGCATCGATTCTTCCCAGAAGTAATTAAATAAACCAGAGTAGCGATGCATGAATAAGGATTTCTAACTAAATAGTGTCAATATGGATTTAAGTTATCAGCATAGAGCCATTCGAATGTCGCGCCACCTGCACATGACAAATTACACATACGTCCCCCTGATTGAAAAATTTTCCAGGTACACTTTTCTTCATAACAATTAAGTGGGTTTAAGTTTTTTTTTTTTTTTTTTTTTTTTTTTTTTTTTTTTTTTTTACATGACATTTATTATTATGATGGAGATTGTTAAAACAGAAAACTTTATTTAACAGATTCTTTTTTATATTTGCGGGAATGAAGAGGGGCAAGGGTCTAATTACATTTAATCTTCAAGGTGTATTTCTAGAAAGCAGTTACCAGAATTTCCGAATAATAGTCTAAGCCAAATTTCAAATTTAGTTCCTAGCTTAACCAAATGAATCAATCTTTAAAGATGTATTGTGATCTTCCTAAGTAGTAATTTGCTGAAGGCCACTTGAACAACACCCCCCCCTCCCCTCCCGGCACGTCCTTCAAGGTTTTTTCTCTAAATCTGCTCCGTTTCCATATCTCAGCAACTATCTTTTCGATTTCAACGCAAGTGATTTCAAACATTATAATTAATTTAATAGTCACTCTTTATAACATTAAACTAAATTTATGAGTAGCGGTTACCACTATTTACGAATAACAGTTTAAGCCAAATTTGTAATTAAATTCAAAGCATAAGGAAACAAAAAAATTTTGAAAGATGCTTAGTGGTCCTCCTAATTAGTCATTTGCTGAAGGGAACTTGAACATCCCCTCCCCCCCAGGGACCCCCTTCAAGGTTTTTTCTCTAACTATGCTCCGTTTCCATATCTCAACAACTATTTTTCCGACTTCAACGCAAGTGGTTCCAAACATTATAATTAATTTAATAGTCAGTCTTTATAACATTAAACTAAACTTATGAGTAGCGGTTACCACTATTTCCGAATAATAGTTTAAGCCAAATTTGTAATTACGTTCCTAGCTTAATCAAACGAACGAATTTTTATGCATGCATAGTAGTCCTTCTAATTAGTCATTTGCCGAAGGACACTTGAAAAACCCCTCCCCTCCCGGCACTAACTTCAAGGTTTTTCTCTAACTATGCTCCGTTTCCATATCTCAGCAACTATCTTTCCGATTTCAACGCAAGTGATTCCAAACATTATAATTAACTTAATAGTCACTCTTAATAACATTAAACTAAATTTATGAGTAGCGGTTACCACTATTTCCGAATAATTGGGTAAGCCAAATTTGTAATTAAGTTCCTAGCTTAACAAAACGAACGAATTTTTATGCATGCATAGTGGGCCTCCTAATTAGCCATTTTCTGAAGGACTCTCGAACATCCCCTCCCCTCAGTACTTCACTCAAGGTTATTTTCTCTAACTGTGCCTTATTGCAATAACTGGGATATTAATGTTCCAATCTTCTCGAAACCAGCTCAATTTTGTAGTGCGCCTACTATACAGTAACGTAGGCAGCGGGAACCTGTCTCAGAAGTTCGTTGGGAAAGAGGTTTGTTTAGAACAAAATGCTCCCCTGGCGGTGGTAGGGGGAAATAAAAGATTTTCTGGAGCGTACGAGCATGCCGGGTATACGGTTCCGAAGCCATCGTAGACCGTGGCCAGAGTTCCGTTTTTTAAGAGATTTGAGTTTATTACAAGGGCTCGGGCAACGCCGGGCGGGTCAGTTAGTACTATTATAAAATATGATTGCCATTACCTTACATGCAATTTTATACATCTACACACATCTTACACCTCTAAACAATTTGACGAAAATATGTATTTACTAGTGTAAAAGCCCGTCCTAGGACAGTGGATAGAAATCGTGGTTTACACTTATTACTTGAATAATTAATAAAAATATTCATTTACTATTCATCAACAATAAGGAAAACTTATCTTAAACGTTAAGTGCAGGGTCTTATTAATGCATGTGCCTCTGGGGTTTAAACAAAAAATTCTAATCTGATGTAAATAAGATTACAAATCAGAGGATAAATTTTACAGAGCTAATTGAAAGGGAGCAGATATAGATTTAATGTTGACGCTAGAACAAAAGTGCTGCTGGCTGGGAATTCAATAAAAATGGGTCACTCTTGTGTACTATTCAAAAAACATATTTTGAAGAAATTTTTTTTCATACAAGTGATGGATGAATTTTGAGATAATTTTCCCGCACACAACTTTTTTTTTTTTTTTTTTTTTTTTTTTTTTTTAACACTGTCGATTGACAAATTTTGTGATATATTTTCTTGCAACCGAATGACTAAATTTACAATTATTTCTTTTCCCGCAATTGACTGACACATTTTGTGATGTTTTTGATAATAGAAATTGAGCTGTTATATTGTCGGATGTTTTCTTTATTTTTTTATCTGCATCGTGTGCATTCTTCATTTTTCTCTATAAAGATGCAAGGAATCGTTGTCTAATGTATAGGCATTACTTTCACACGTCTTTTATGACAACAAAAGTTAAATATACCATCTGATGTTTTTTCAACTTCAAAATGCAATGCTTTGCAAAACTGACATTTTATATTCATAGGACGAGAGTAGTGATGTTGAACATTATGTGCAACGGCAAGTAAATTCGCAACAGCTACTTGTTGCCTAGTGGTATTCTATTCAGTCTTTCATATCTGACTCTACTTCTGTGACGTCGCATGCTGTGTCTATTTAAACGGTATCTCCTTTCAAAAGGTGTAACAACTGTAATTTATTTAAAAAATTATGCAAAAAGTAAAATTTTTCTGTACGCTATAAACAACAAAATTTCGCTAAAACATATAAAACATCGAAAAGCTTTTCAAAACAAACTAATCTATCATTGTTGGCATTACCAGATCATTTCAAACAATCTTCAAATGAATCTAAGAAATGAATAACTTACCACACAGCTCATTGTTCGTCACAGTAAATTTAAAGACGATGATTTGATATATGTACTGTAAAAAATCACAAAAACTATATTTTTATACTACTGGGATTAAAATATTCAATACGCGAAAGTTACACATGAATCACACACCCCACATCTCATTATCTGTTTACATTTGTTTACATTAACAAAATTAACACGATGATTTCTATATGAACTATTAAAACACGCAAATTTTAAATATTAGTAATACAGGAGTTAAAATATTCAATGCTGGAAAATTTTTCTTAAATTTTATCATTGAAACTCAAAAATAAATGGAACTAATCTAAATAAAACATATCTCATTGTTTACATTACCAAAATTAAACATGGTATCTGAAATGGTTTGTCGGTTGCGTAAATGATTGAAATTTTGTTGTTTTAGACCCAATAGAAAATATTCCCGTCCGTCACAATAAATATGATTCTGTATTTACTTATAAAAAGAAAGTACATGTGCAGAAACCTGCATATTCAAAAATATTCGTCCAAAAAGGCACATGTCTGAATATTTTACATTATTTAGTTTTCCTCGTGAACAATGGAAGAAATCCATTGCTGTAATCCATTGTTGTAATGTGGATGAGTTCGCACTGGAATTACACATTGTGTTTTATTATAGTTAGATGAACATGAAAACTTTATGGATATTTTAGTAGAACATATTCATTGTACAGTTTTTAAATAACATTATTACAGGTTTGGTTTGCAATATTTATAATGTATGTAGACCAAATTTTATCGTTAACTAATTTAGATTTAAAATATATTGTAACACTATTTACACATAATCTCCCTAAATATTGTAAATTTTCATTTCCTTCATTGATTTCTTTTTCCAATTGATTCATTCATTTAAAATGTCGATAACATAGCTCAGAAATGAGAAACTTCTAATTTTTAAGTCAATTAAAGACATTTTGAAAGAAAACATTGTTAGGTGCTATCTATTGCTAAATTTACTATTATTTATGTTCTTTTCCATTAATTTATATTTACATCCTTCTGCATTAGAAAGGCCTTATGAGTTCCACTGCGAGAGATATGCGTATAGTGACTGTTAAAATGATACTTGACACAGTACAATATAAGCAGATAAAATAAAGTTTTAATCACCAGAAACATTTAACTAATTGCAAACTGGTTTCTGTATCATTCAACGTACCAAGGCACTGGTGATGTTACGCCGAATGATAACGAAACTAGTCAGCAATTAGTTTAAATGTTCACAACGCTCCTGAAAATTTCTACGTGTGTATCGCGTAGGAGTGTGTCCATCGACGCAACTATTTTTGAGAAGTAACAATCTTATTTGTTCCTAATAATATGAATAAACCTTCAAACTTATGATAAATTGAATATTAGTGCTTTCTGGAACTTAAAACAAAACGCCGCTTTTATAGTGCCGGTAAGCGTTAAAATTTGAAAATATTACAGAATATTACATCTCAATAAGTTTTTGTCATACAGAAATTATTTTCATTTACTTGTTAGAGCGTGTAGAAATGTTTTAAATGTAATGTGTTAGAATATAAACTCTCAAATTTCGTATTTTAATATCGATACAGTGTCTTGAGGAAAAAAATCGAATATCTAAAAAACGATTCTTTGTTTGAATACATTTTGCAGCTGTAAATATATAGATAAACTTGGTTTATGACGTCAGGTGTCGCCATCCGAAACTATTTAATTTCTTCCGGTCAAGGGTCCATTCCTCTTCCAGATCGATATCCCTCGTATCTTTTTTTATATCGTACATCCAGTTATTTCGTGGTCTTCCTCATTTCATTTTTTGATTTGTTCTATAATTAAATGCGATTTTGGGTACTGTTTCGTCACTCATTCTTTTAACATGATGATGATACCAGATTATTTGCATCTTTTGAAGCTCATCTAATATTGGTTCCCTTTATTTTCATCATTTCAATTGTTATGTTTTCTATCCTTGATATCCTGCATAATATTCTTATGCATTCATTCTGTAGCATTTAACGTACCAAGACACTGATGAAGTTACGCCGAATGATACCGAAACTAGTCTGCAATTAGTTTAAATGGTCACAATGCTCTTTTAAATGTCTATGTGCGTATCGCGTAGGCGTGTGTCATTCGCAGCATCCATATCCCAACTTTGGGCATCCATAGTTGGACATACGTTTCTATTATCTACGGTGTAAGAGATAATCAGCATAATAAACAATTTTTAATCACCTGGTGGTGTTAAATTTATGTTTAATTTTCTTGTGTTTATACCATATTAACGCAGCAGGGAATATAAAGAACGCGATGTTTGTCCTTATTTTAATATCTGATTGTAGAACTTATGTCTAACACATGTAGTATATATATATATATCGACGACAATAAAACTCTAATTAGTGTAAATATTATTTGAATGTTTAGATGAATAAAACTACATATCATTCTTCCTTAATAAAATTTTCTTGGTGACAGAATATTAAAATACATTTTAAATATTCAAATAACAAAATAAAAACCCAAAACTCTCGGTGAATACATGTCTAAATAGGACTCTAAAAACTTTTATTATGAGTGTCATAGAATCATAAATAATTCTATGTCATGAAACATTCCATGCACGCCATGAAATATATTTAAGTAAACAACTTTCGTCATCTACGGTTATTGTTATTCAAGTGCATTTTCATCTTTCTGGAAATTTTCTGTACATTTTGCTTTAAACTTTATGGTCCAATATTTGGATGTTTTCCAAAAGAACGTAATAAAGTACATAAAAGAGAAATTATGTAACTTCTCTTTTACAAAACGTATAAAGCAATACATTGCTTTAGAAAAGTTTTATGAGGTCCTTATATAAGTATATATCTTTTTATGGATACATTTAGATAAATCACTGTTTTCCTCATTTTAATTATCATGAGTTGAATTTGTCTTTTAATAAATAATATTCTTAGATAAATACTTCAAAGAATTATTCCTTAATCATCTTATATTTTGAAAAACATGTCTACGCCTTAATAAAAGAATAAATGTTTTTTAATCTAGGAAAATTGAACATAACCACGAACAAAAAGTAGTCGTTGGGGGCCACCGTAATACTTACCCATCATGGATAGGTATATTATAAATTATGAAAATAAAACATATTCCGAATAAAATCGGGACTTGATGACGTCAGAATTTTTAAATGCTCTATTACTGAATTGCGTAAAAGAAACATCCTTATAACTCCAAAAGTAATAATCATATTAACTAACGGTTTACTGCGTCAGATTAAGCGTCTCATTTCCAATTAAAATATATCTTTGAATTGAAATTTGAATTAAATACAGGGTCATGAAAAATCAAAGGGTGTGGAAAATATTATTACAAATATCTCGGCAACTAAATACCCGATCTACTTCATTCTTTATGCAAAATTTATGTTTTTTTAATGTATTTTATATTCACGCTTTAAAATTAACAATTTCGAAGACTTTTATATTCCTTTTATCAGAACGAATATTTCCAGAGTCCGAAAAAAATAGTTCCGGATAATCGAGGTTACTGAAATTCAATAAGCTTCTTCCTATTATTACAGACTAAGTACATACCAAATTTAAAGTATCTATCTCAATTTGAGATAGAGAGTTTACAGACGGACGGCAATTTTTTTTTTCTTCTAAAAATACGTTTTTCAGAATCTCCAGTGTTTTAAACGTGTAAATCCGTCAAAAATATTTTTTCGATTTTCAAAACGATTACAACACATACCCTATACTACGTAAGTAATACACAATAAGCTCACCCGAGTTACCCACGATTCCGAAAAGCTTCTTTCTCTTTAGAAACTTCATTAACCAATATATTTTCCATATTTAAAGAAGCATTTATAAAATAAACTTTATTTTCTATCACTGTGTTTTGGAGACATTTCTAAGTAGTTTTTATAGTGTAATTTTTAGTTTCTCAACCCGGAATATAAGTTTTTCAGATACATTTAATTCTCAAGAAAATAATTTCGTGTTACACAAACATGTTTTATAGGCAAAACCTCATAAATTAACAGCATTAATATTAGCATTATAATTAAAATAATTTTGTTAATCATGCATAAATAAATTAATTAGGCAGATCCAAATTTTTAATTCATAATTAAAAACATCCAAAAAATCGATATTCCGTTTTGCGAAAACTGATTAATACTCTATAAAAACTACTGGGAAATGTTTCTTAAAGTCAGTGGCAGCAAATGAAACTTCGTTTTTATAAATTCTTGCTTAAAGTTTGAAAATGTATTGGATTTAAAAGTTTCTAATTATAAATAACGCTTTTTGGAACCATGAGTAACTCATAGGAGGTTTTTGTATACTTTCATTTTCGGTTATATTATATTTTCGTAAATAAAAAACAGTTGTCTATTTTTAAAGTACTATTTTTACATACTACTTTACACACTACTTATTTTTACATACTTTAAAATACTTTTTTTTACATGAAATCCACAAATTTATTTATCACTTGATATATTTAACATGACATGACACACATTTTTTCCCTTCAACTTTAATCTAATGTACTGTGTCAAAACTGATAATTTTAGATATTTTCTGATGACGTGACAACTAATGACTATGAGTTAATTAAATATCTTTTGGCGAGGGGGGGGGGGGTATTTGATAATGCTAATTATAATCATGAGTTAAAAATATATTTCTACATGTAAGTTTTTTACTATCACATTATAAATTTATAACTTACATTTCGAAGACATTGACATCCGAAATATACATGTGCGTTAGTTTTGACTTTTACGAATAGTATCCTTTACAATTAACTGCAACTTTAACATACATAATAAACCACATTATTCGAGTTTTTTCTAATTATAACAATAATTTTAGTGATTTATATCTCACTATCAAAACAGTAAACATTGATAAATTTTGTAGCTTCAATTTTTTGTGACATAGAAAACTAAATTATATGCCATAATATGTGTATATCTGTGTTTCATATTTCACATTACTTTTTCTTTAACTGAAAATAAACTTTCGTTTTAGTTTTGTATGATAAATAACAATAAATAATCATAGTTCTCTTATAGACTATAATGTTAATTTTTCCGATTAAGTTCGTGTAAATAGTAAACAACTTAAATGGTGAAGAAAAAGTTTTAAAACATAAAGCCACATTTTTTTGTTTATGATCCACTCACATTTGTATAGATAAATGAAAGTTATTTTGAAGAATTTGCTAGAGAAAAAAAGAACACACACAATTGATAGTTTATTGTATCAATTCTACAACCGTAAACGTTTTATCCTATTTCATAAAAAATCTTCTGGAAAACTACCAACAAACAATTCTTATTTGTGGTTTTAGAAAACATTTGGCGTCTGACCACATAAATATAAATTTCGGTGTTACATTATCCAAATTATGAAAATTTGATTTTTCTATAAATTTAATAAGTTAAATATGTATTTTTGTGGAATTAAATTAAATAAAGAAACATGTTACAGATATAATTTTTAAAAAAACTAACTGTCAATAATTTTGTCTAAAACACACATACCTATGAATATATAAGGCATTCTGACACAGAGAAAACGTTTTAAAATCCAATACACGAAATTCATGACAGCTATAAACTACAGCTGTAATTAACGCAGGAATGCAATGAAGTCGGGAATTTCCTTGTTTTAATTACAAATATCGGATATGGATGGCAATGCCCCGTTTTAAACTATATACTACTCAAAATATTTTAAACTTCTAAAATACCTATGAGTTCAACAGCTAAAAAGAATGAAAGAATGGGTTCTTTTTCATGCATTTTAACGTTAGAATGTGCGTTTTCAAAGCATGAAAAAAGAACGCGTCATTTATTCGAGATATCTGTATAAAAACAAGAAAGCGCAATAAAACAATTTCCAGACTTCACATATTAACCTCTTGTAAGAATAACTTCAATAGGTGTCAAGTTTTAATTGTAACTAAATTTTAAACATATTCATGAGATTTGAAGTTACCATGTATATTTCAATACGTAGTCTCATTTATTCTACACATACACATTTCAGAATAGATTTGTAATTTAAAGATTATTATAGTAGAATATTCATGAAATTAAAAGAACAAATATAATATTTTAGAGACGTTGAATTTTAACAAAATAAAATAAAAATACAAATTACTTTTCATTAATAATTTCGTTATAAAAACAAGTATAAGATTTTTTAGTAAAATAAAGTATAAAATTTAAAAAAAAATATTTTACTAAAATATCTTACTATTAAATAAAAAGTCATTCACTTATGCGAAGAATTAATGAGCTGCGCGAAATGATATAAGGCCGATGTATTTAAATGCGATGCGATTTCTCATAAATTTGTCACATTTAGAGTAAACGCTGCATTCTATAAAATATCAAATATCAAATATAAGAAAAAAGGGTTGAATATTATGCTTTTAAATCAAAACAAATTTGTGTTGAAGAAATTGAAATATTGTACATAATTCATATTTCACTATCTAAACGGTAAATATTGATAAAATTTGTAGCTTCATTTTTTGGCATAAGAAACTTAAATATGTGAAAAATATGTTTGTATCTGTGTTTTATATTTCACATTAATTTTTCTGAAATCGAAATAAAATCTTTGTTTCAGTTTTTTAGAATAAAAAAATAAAAAATAAATAATCATAGTTCATTTACTGTCTATACTGTTCATTTCTCCCATTTAGTTCGAAGAAACAGAAAACCACTTTTATGGGCAATGGAAAAGGGGGAAAATATAAAAGTGTAAAAAGAGAAAGCCACTTTCTTCTGTTTATGATCCACTCACCTTTTTATGGAGAAATGAAATTTGTTTTGAAGAATTTGCTAGAGAAAAAAAAAATCCATAAAATTGATAGCAGATTGCATCAGTTCTACAACCGTAAAAGTTTTACTCTATTTAAAAAAATCTTCTGGAAAACTATACCAACAAACAATTCTCACTTTTTGTTTTAGAAAACGTTTGGCGCCTGTCCACAAAAATATAAATTTCGGTGTTGCAGTATCCTTACTATGAAAAACAGATTTTTTATATAAAGCTAATAAATTAAATAACTATTTTGTGGAATTAAATTGGAATGGAATGAAGAAACATTTAATAGATATAATTTTTTAACAATCTATCGGCCAAAACATACATACCCGTGTATATATAGGTTATCTTAAAATATAGTAAACGTTTTAAATTTCAATGCAAGCAAATGATGAAGTAATTCAGAATATAGTATACAAGCATATACGTATACAGTACATTAAGTATATATACAGCTATTGAAGTAATTAATGCAGGAATTTAATGAAGTCAGTAATTTTTTAACAACGTTTCTTTGTTTTAGTTACAAATATCAGATAAATATGGCGATACTCTACACTGCTCAAAATACCTACGCGTTCAACAGTTAAACAGAATGAAAGCTAATAGATGGGTACATTTAGATTCATTTTTATATGTTAGGTTGTGATTTTGAACAAGTTGAGAACGCCATGGGCTATCTATCGGTGATATTTGTAACAAAAAACAAGAAAACCTTACAAAACACTTTTTGTCTTCACATATTAACTTCTTACAAGAATAACTTCTATAGGTATCACGGATCAATTGTAACTAAATTTTAAAACAATTTATTGTATTTTAATTTATTATGTATATTTAAAACCGCTGTCTAAGCCCTTCTACACATAACACTTTCGGTGTAATTAAAGAGTATTATAATACAATATTCATAAAGTTCTGAAAGATAAATAGACTTTATCTTGGAGAAGTAGAACATGAACAAAATCAATTAAAAATACAAATTACAGTTCATTACTAGTGCTATGCACACCCTATTCCATATTAAGCTTCTTGTAATGAACCTTAGTGATATATATAAATTTCAATGCGTTTAAAATAGTAAAACATTATTTAAATAAATCGCAAATGATTTTCCCCCATAGACCGCAATGTGACGGAATTCTTTTGAGTGTATCTGTAAATAAACTGCAAGTGCTACGCACTTCCGTTGAAATGGGGAACATGCTATAGATAGCGACAATAACATATAAAAATTTCAGAGCAATCCGAGCATATTTACGGGACGTAGAGCACGGACAGACGGCCAGACAAACCGAAGTCATAAACACTTTTCAACTAGGTTGGAAAGTGTTAAAAATATATAAAACTTAAAATAAAAAAATACCTTATTAAAATATCACACTATTAAATAAAACTCCATTAACTTATGCAAAAAATGAATGAAATGCATGAAATATTATAAGGACATTGTACCCACATGCAATGCAATTACTTCTAAATTTGTCACATTTAGGATAAACTTTACATTTTATAAAATATAAACTGTCAAATATAAGCAAAAAAAGGCTGATTATTTTGCTTTTAAATAAAAACTAATTTTCTTTTGAAGAAATTGAAATAGTGTATGTAATTTATATCTCACTATCAAAGCTGTAAATATTGATAAGATTTGTACCTTCACTTTTTATGGCAAAATAAAATAAAATATGTGACATAATGAGTTTGTATCTGTGTTTTATATTTCACATTACGTTCTCTGTAACAGAAATTAAACCTTTGTTTTAGTTTTATACAGTAAAAAACAACAATAAATAATAACAGATCAATTACAGGCTGTACTGTTCGTTTATCCGATTAAGTACGAAGAAATAGAAAACAAATTAAATGGGAAATGGAAAAGTGAAAAAAATAAAAAAGTTTAAAAAGAGAAAGCTACTTTCTTCTGTTTATGATCCACTCACCTTTTTATAGAGAAACGAAAGTTGTTTTGAAGAATTTGCTAGAGGAACAAAAATTATAGTGGATTGTATCAATTCTACAACCGTAAACGTTTTATCCTTATTTTAAAAAAAAATCTTCTGGAAAACTACCAACAAAAAATTCTCATGTCTGGTTTTAGAAAACATTTGGTGTCTGTTCACAAAAATATAAATTTTGTGGTTTCAGTTTCTTTACTATAACTGATTGATTTCCTTTTATAAAGCTCATAAGTTAAATAAGTATTTCATGTGGAATTAAAATGAAATAAAATAATGAAATATTTTATAAATATAATTTTAACAAAGTACCTTTCAATTATTTCGTCTAAATCATACATACATGTGTATCTACAGTACATGTAGATACATATGTGTATCTGACGACCTGAATCATACATGTGTATCTGAAATAGAGTAAACGTTGTTAAATTTAAATGCAAGCAAATTATGAAGTGATTAAGTATTTAAGTATATAAAGTATATAAATATTCACTATATTAAGTATATAGACAACTTTTCAAGTAATTAATGGAGGTATGCAATGTTATCGGTATTTGTTTAACAACATTTCCTTGTTTTAGTTACAAATATCGGATATACAGGGTGTTACACTTTCTCAAAATGTATACTGCTGAAATGTATACGTATGCGTTCAACAGCTAAACAGAATTAAAGCTAAAATATGGGTGCAATTTGATAGTTTAAGAGGATAAAGGACGATTTAATGGTGATATTTGTCACAAAAAACAAGCAAGGTTAACAAAACAATTTCAGAACCCACATATTAACCTTTTAGAAGAATAAACTTCAATATGTGTCACGGTTTAAGTGTAACTGAATTTTTAAACAATTCAGTGCGTTTTAAGTCACCATGCATATTTAAAACCACTGTACAATTCCTTCTACACTTAAAATGTTCGGCGTAAATTTGTAATTGAAGGTTTTCATAATAGAATACTCATATAGTTTTAAATGATAAATATAATATTTTGGAGTACATAAGACTAACAGAATAAAATAAAAATACAAATTACTTAAAGTACTTTTCATTAACAATTTTATTTAAAAAATAACTAATACTTTTTTAATAAAAAATATAAAATAAACATTACTTTATTTCTAATCTTACCATTAAATTTGTATTCACTCACTTATGCAAAAAATGAATGAATAGATTAAAAAGGTTATTGTGCCAAAATGCTATGCTATTTCTTCTAAATTTGTCACACCTAGGGTATATTTTAGGGTACACTTTCCATTTTAGAAAATATAAAATGTGAAAAATAATAAAAAGCGATTGCGTATTCTGCTTTTAAGTCAAAACTAATTTATGTTGAAGAAATTGAAATACTACATGCAATGTAAGCAAAAATATATCATTCTCGGATTTAGGTAATTTTTCTCTCATTTATAATACTACAACTTAAATGAAATGTCCGAAGTTGCTAAAGGTGACAATGCATTTTTATGCATGTCAGTTCATCTTAATTTTATTAGTTTAATAGTTATAAGTTTTGTAAATACTTAATTCTGAATTATAATTAAATAATGTATCATTTAGCATTCTTACTTTAAATACCTTTATCTTTGGGAATTAATAAACATGCAACAATAAATAACTAATATATACTACAACATCAATTTTACCAAAACAATATATAGTACTGTATGTTATATACAGTTATTTAAAAAAAAAATATTTTATTTATATTTACCGAATGCCTGGAACGATATAGTTGTTCCTGTCATTTAAAAAAAATTAGCTAATTTCAAAATTACAAACTTTCCTATTTTATCAATTTATATAATATCAAATTGATTTTGAAAAATTACTTAATGAAATGTTTATTGAACAGTTGAGGAATTTAGGCATTTCTTGGGCTTCCTAGTTGACGCCAACTCTACCCCCCTCCCTAGCAGTAGCTGTATCTAAATCTAGTAGAGCAATACGGAAGTATAAGTCTAACTTTAGTATAAACTACGTAAAAGTGAGTAAACTTATAGTTAAAAATAGAAAAGCTTTTAAGATAAGTTTGGAAAAGAAAAATATAATTTAATTTAAAAAAATGTAGTAATTAAAATTTTTATAAAAGTGAAAAAGTAAAGTCATAAAATGTTCAATTGTTCAACACAGGCGAAAATATGGAGAAAAAGCAAATAGGACACTTTTTAAAGTAGCCATAATTTTTTTTATTGTTAATGGAAACAGTATTAATGTAAAAGTGAAAAATAAAGTATAATAATATTATATATTTAATTATTTATTGTATAAATAATATAAATATGTAAAAAGTTTAAAGTAAATGTATGTTAAACAAGCAAAAATACAAGAATACAAGAAATATGGTTACTATTAACTTTTTTTATATTTTTCATTTTATGTATTTAGCGTACTTGATTTTAAAAAAAGTTTGGACGTTTGGCAAGTTTGTCATTCATTTTATTCAGTTTATAAAATATTTAATCATACCATTGCGGCCACCTCTAGTTTTTGCGAGCATTCACTTCTATCCATTACCTTTGACTTCTTTATCTATCTTAATAGTAGCGATAGTGCTTGGTAACTTTCCCCGTCATACTCAGTCATTGCATTGCTGCTAAATTTAATGTTATCCTTAGAATCTTCTATCAGCATTTTGCTACATAAGCTAGAGTGACTGCCTTCAAAATTCCACCTTTTCATAAAACTGGTAAAGCTGAACTCCCTGTTGTGGCTATCAGTTATACATTTATTTGACTATGTATTGTTGAGTGATAAATATTAAGAGCAGGAAAGACCGAGCTATACTCAGTCAAAATTAACCTTGAGTTCAAATATCGTGACACATGACCAAAATGACCCACTAATCAAATTTTCTCGAATATGTGACCAAGCCGAATTGTCTCATCGTGCCCGAAACGCGTAGGATATAAAATTTAGTCAAAATAGTCTGAGCTGTTTTTTAGATAAAATTAGCTTGACCCACAGTGACCCCAAAATGACCCACTAATCGTATTTTCTCGAGCATGTGACCTAGCCAAATGATTTTATCGCGCCCCAAAACCGTAAATAAAAAATTTAGTTCAAATCGTATGAGCCGTTTTTAAGATAAAAATAGCTTGACCCATAATGACCCATGATCAAAATCCACACGTCGGACGTGTGACCCATAATGACCCATGACGATCCACCAATCGGAATTTCTCGAACATGTGACCTAGCCCAACAGTCTTCTCGTTACCTAAATCTCTAAGATACTAAAATTAGTTCAAATCCTCAGAGCCGTATTTAAAATAAAAATAGCTTGACCCATAATGAACAACTAATCGAATTTTCTCGAACATGTGACCTAGCCCAATAGTCTTCTCGTGCCCAAAAACCATAGGATGCAAAAGTTTGTCCAAATAGTCTGAGATTTTTTTTAGATAAAATTAGCTTGACCCACAGTGACCCAAAAATGACCCACTAGTGGAATTTTCTCGGACGTGTGGCCTAGACCAATGATTTTCTCGTGCCGAAAACTCGTAGGATACAAAATTTAATCAAAATCGCTGGAACCGTTTTTTACATAAAATTAACTTGACCCGCGTTGACCCAAAAGTAATCCACTAATCGAAAGTTCTCGAACATGTGACCAAGCCCAATAGTCTTCTCGTGCCCGAAAACGGTAGGATACAAAATTTAGTCAAAATCGTTTGAACCGTTTTTTAGATACAATTAGCTTGACCCTGAACCATGGTGACCCGAAATGATCCACTAATTGAATTTTCTCGAACATGTGACTTAGTTTAATGGTTTACTGCCCGAAAACGATAGGATACGAAATTTCGTCAAAATCAATTGTACCGTTTTTAAGATAAAATTTGTATATATATATATATATATATATATATATATATAAAACCACACACACACTCAAGATTTGCTCGTATTAAAATATATGATATTCAATATAGGCCTTCCATGATGTCAGTCGACCAGATTTAACATCCGCTACAACTTGTTTGACCTCTGGGACATTTCTGGGTCGCTTTTAAGTTTTTTATTTGCGATAAATTACACCGAGAAAGAAAATTTAATAGTATTGGAATTTTATTAAATAATCAATGCGTATTCCGCATTATTTTTTTTAAATTAAATAATGTATAAATAAAGACAATAATTTTGATTATTTACATTCAGCCCCACGTTTCTAAAAAAATGGGAAAGTGCACTTTTTCGTTGCCTCCTTAACCTTTGGATTCAAAACTTGATCCATTGATCATATTCTTTATACTTTAATTATATATATATACCGTTATTATTCCATCAATCTATTTATTAAATTTTTATAACGGTATTATTTTTCCCTTCTTTTTGATTATATCAAATTTGTAACGTACTCAGGCAAAAAATCGCATTAATATATAACTATGACGATCTTTCTCAATACATTATATCAACAAATGTCAATTATTCAAAATTCATATTATTCACAATTACTATTTTTAAACATCTTATTAATATAATTTATGAAAATCCCACATAAATTCACCTTAGTACACAATCAGAATGCCTCTCCAAATTTCTAGTATCCAGTTCGTCGCTAATAGGTCTATTAAAAATTCAGGTACCAAAATGAGAGAAATATGACATCTGTTGTTCAAAATGTGTTGTCTTTTTCCACTTTCACTTCCACACTGTAAAAAATGACCAATGTTTCTTATTTTATGAAAATATACTATAACCACGAATGAAAATATAATATAATCTTCTGAGGTATCCGAAATTCTGAATAGCGTGTTCCATTGTCTTTTGAATCCCCAGAAACCAATACATTTGCAAAATTTAAAGAATTATTTATAAAAACAAAGTATTTTTCGCTGCCTGTATTTTCCAGAAACGTTTCCAAAGGGTTTTTATAGTGTATTCATTAGTGTCCTCAGCCTCGAATACCTATTTTTCGAATGCTATCAATTCTCAAGTAAACATTTTCATGCTAAAAAAATATGTTTAACGGACAAACATGCAAAATTAACAGCGTTAGCAATAACATTAAAATTAAGATTATTTCTTTATTCTTTCATGTATAAACTAACTTATACGGCTGAAAACATTTACTTGAGAACTGATGACATTCGAAAAACAGGTATTCCAGGCTGAGGACACTAATTAATACAATATAAAAACCCTTCGGAAACGTTTCTGAAAAATGCGGGCAGCGAAAAATACTTTGTTTTTATAAATAATTCCTTAAATTTTGGAAATGTATTGGTTTCTGGGGATTCAAAAGACAATGGAACACGCTATTCAGAATTTCGGATAACTCAGAAGATTATATTATATTTTCGTTCGCGGTTATAGTATATTTTCACAAAATAAGAAACATTGGTCATTTTTTACAGTGCAGTAGATAAAACAGACCGTTAAAACCGTGAAAACAATGAGATTATTTGACAGTTAAATATAAAAAAATCCTTGACGGCCCGGCCTACAGGCACAGGTAGATTTCGAAGATGCAGACTGTGGGGCGCCTGTTTGTGGGGAATTGCGGAAGAAATGACCTTTTTGCCATGGTACGGCAGATGGGAACCGCCCACTTCGAAACCTAACTTGTTTGCAAGCGGAGCCGGCAGGGATTTTTTTTTTATTTATTTTTTTTTTGCTATAAGGGTTGGTCCTATAAAAATTTTGTCAACATAAAAGTTTTAGATAATATTAAGAAGATTAATAATAAATTTAAGCGGATTTGATATCTTTTGAATTGACGAAGTTATGATTTTTTTTCTTCTAAACACCCCCCCTTTTTCCCCCCTTGGGGCCATTTTTAATAATATTGAAAATCTGTCATACATAAATTTTCGGCCCTTTTCCTAGAAGTAATAATAACTTTAAACGAATTCGATACGTATCACAATTAAGAAATTATGGGGTTTTTTCTGTTTTCACTAAAAGCCCCCCCCCCCATTTGCCCCCCCCCCGCCCCCTTGGTTCGATTTTGCCCATTAACGAACTTGACCGAGATTTTATGCTCCTTGATTTTATGTATCAGTTTGGAAGAGATTTATGCAGAATTTTTCCAGTTATCGTGTCAATAAAAAAGTGACATAGATAGATAGGTAGATAGATAGATAGATAGATAGATAAAGTTTTGAACTGGGGGTGGTTTTGGGTTCTGGGAGTCATGATCGGCGTACATCTGCAAAATTTTTTCAAAAATTCCAACTTAGGTGATAATGTAATAGGTAGTATTTCTTACGAAATCTACCTAAAAGAAATGGCTATAGGGATTTCAGAATTCTTCCCCGAATTTGGGTAATATTATTGGAGTTTGGTAATTAACGCAATGGGATTTGCAATGCAAATATCTCCAAGAAGGAAAAACCTTTTAAATGCAGTAATAAATTTCTCGTTTTGTTCGTAAAATGCAGATGTTTATTATATTCACATTTATATACGATTCTTGCGTTAGGATTTTAGGTAAGAAAATACCTTGTAGGATGTATGAATTGTCACATTAAGGAACATTAATCTTAACTGTAGAAGAATAAAAATATGACAACTTGCATTAATATTATAATTAGTTTTATCATACGCTAGCAAAAACCACGGCTTTGCATGCAATACTCTTAGAATTATACATTCTGTAAAAAAGTATTATTTAATATTTGATCATGGGACTTTAGTTTATCTGAATTATTCGAAAGAAATTCCTGAACTAATTCTAGATCCGTGTTTATAAAATTTTATAACTTTACAGAATACAATCCTATAAAAGTTAGTCCCCGTTAAATTTATTCATTTTATATTCATGAGCGAGCTTCTTTTCGTTGGTCTGGTGCACAAGAGAAACGATTGTTAAAACTGATCGTTACGGGCTAAATTCAGGAGTTTCCTTTAAAAAATTAATTGCTGGCATAAACATTTTTTCTCCGCATTCTGCGGCAAGTCTTTATATGAAACATTTGAGATTTAGTTTCCATAAAAAATAGCTTTCGCTTTCAATGAATGAAATTTTAGATACATCTTTAGTTATAAAAATAAAATATTGCTTTCAAATTTTAATTTAAATTCATAGCAAAATACCTTTTGTTCCACTTTCATATTTTTTCGTTTAGTATTTTTATTTCAGAATTCGAATTTCAAATAAACTATACACAATAAACCCATGTAAGCATGCAAATCGTTTCTTAAAATGACAAAATTAAAACTGGTGAAGTCCTTGAACGATTTTTGATTTCAAATGGCAATGTTTTAGAACAAAATTTTTAAAACTCCACTATTTATTTATTTTTTATTTTACAAATTTGGAAAACCATTATTATAATTTTCATATATATAAACAGATGAATTAATCTATTTATAAATAATAATAATAATAATCGTTTTGTTATTAGAAATGGACTGGACATATGAGATGTAAGATTACTGTAATAAAATTATAATTAAAATATTCTCTACACTTCTGTTTTAGCATTGTGGAAAATAATTTCTACATTTGTTTGGTAAAAATTATTATTATTCAATATCTAAACATTGGGCTTTCTGTACCTAAATTCCTCAAAAATAATCGATGAAATATTCTTGATCTGTGCTCATAAAGTTTTATGACTTTATGGAATACAATCCTATAAAAGTTTTCCCTCCCTAACAGGCTTCACTTTACATTCATGAGCGACCATCTTTCGATGGCCCTATATACAAGAGAAATGATTGTTAAAGCTTATGGGTATATGGTAATTCAGAAGATAAAAAAATAATTGTCAGGATAAACTTTTATTGGTTCTGTGGCCAGTTTTTCTCTGAAATGTTACCACTGAAAATTGTGTAAGTGAGTTTTATGAACTTTCCAAAAATTTAATTCAAATACATTTTCAATTATAAACTTCCTTTTCTTCAAAAATGGAATATTTCTTCGGGTTTTAATTAGAGTTTCAGTTACGATCACATTTTTGCAATTTGCGAAAGGACTATATAGAACACAAATAACATATATAAACAATTGGTTTTCGCTTTTCTTGTAAAGTATTAAAAAATCGCATTTACTTAGCAAGGAGGTCAAAACATTATTGTTGCTTATTTTTTTATAGTTATGATATTTTTTCAGTACATTAATGTGAAAACGAAACCTAGCTATAATGGATTTTTTATTAAAGCAAAATCCATTTTATCTACGAAACAAATTATGACCTGGCGAAAGGTTCCGTCCAGTTAAATATATGTCATGACTAATTTTTATTTTCTTCTATCTACAATAGAAGAGAGTATTGTAATCAAGTTTATTTTAGTTTCAGTTTTCGACGTATTTACACGTTTTAGGGGTCACAGATCCCCCAAAACATGTTTTTACAAAATGTGTGTCCGTGTGTCCTCTTTGTATCAACGAAAAGTATAATAAAATATGCATAGACTGGAACTAAATTTCATATACAGGTTTTTGGTTATGGGCAGCAGATTCCACTTCAATTTGGGGATATTGCACGGGATGGCGACTCTGGGAGAGGGATTTATGTGACATTTTCATTATTGTAACATCGGAAAGTGTCGAAGTTGTGTATAGGATTAAACCAAACTTCATCTAAATATATGGTTTTTACAATGGCCGTCAGATCCCAGTCGCCCCCGGAAGGAAAAGCTATGATAGCGATTTTTGTGCATTTTTTCCTTATTGCATCATGGCAAAGTGTCCGAAGTAATGCATACAATTGAACCAAACTGCGTATATATGTTTTGTTCTGCACAGCAGTTCCCTGTTGAAAATGGTAATATTTCTCCCGAGTGTTGCGCTGTGGTAACGAATTTTATGCAATTTTAGCAACTTTTGGCAGTTTAAGTGAACACGTTATGAATCTTTTTTGACGAAATTTTATATTTGCATGTAATATCATATGCGAGTTTCAGATAAATTTTGGAGAAATTCGTCCTGAAGGGAGCGTTGGATAGCAAATTTTGAAATATTAACATATTTGTGATAGAAGAATGGGATTGACACATCCAACTATTTAACATTTAGTTTCCAAATGAAAATTATACATATCATGACGTAGAGAAGAGTGGGAAAATAGATAATTATTCATAAGCCTACTGCATTCTTATAATTTGACTAAATCTTTTTTCTACTACAATAATTCTGAATTTAGCTTAAAACCTTGGTTTATCACTGACATAATTTTACGAAAACAAAAAATCTTAATTTTTTTTTCTGTAAAAAGTTTAATTGTGATACAGTGGATGTCTTTCAACATGATGTAAAATATCGATTCATGTATATCAAGATGAACATCGAAAATATTAATCATTAATAAATGTTTTACATCTGACTTGAAACTGTACAATTATATGAATTTTTAAAGTAAACGTATTGCTGGGAAAACTATAGCTCGTTAAATCAGTACATTCAGTCTCAACTGTGAGAGGGTATATATTTTTTTAGTTTTAATTTCTTGCAATTGTTCAATATATGAACATTTTGCTTCGTTAAATAATACTTAGAACCAGGCCTTCCGAAAAAACTAATAATAGCTATGAATTTATATGTGATACTATTCGAGCATAACAATTATCATGGATAATTGAATTATAAACTACTGTGAATCAAAGACAACTTAGTCATAGGCTGAGTTCGTACTCTTCAAAGGACATTTTGTAGTGTGAATTTTCTAAATAATGGCTAAAAAATTAAATGAAGTTTAACATAGGCAGTTTCTTTATATTCGCCTTTCTTTATATTCAGCCAAAAAATTTCTCAACTCAAAAAGAACTCTGAAAACCAGAAATAAAAATAATAATAAACCCTTTACCAGCATAGACTAATATTTAAAATTCAGGATTAGTAGTAATTTTACTGTCTTAGTGAACATTTGTCAAGGCTGGGACTCGAACCCAGAATCTTTGGTATAAATTGCCAATGCTCTTCCAATTCAGCTATCTGGACGACATCCCAGCCAAGAGAATATTCGCTCAGAACAAGCATTTGGCCATGACACCTAGAATGTTATTTGAAACAGCACAACAGTATAAACCACAGGTAACTTGACTCCACAAAATTTGGATGGGTAATTACACTATAATTATTTTTCACACAATCAAATGATTGGTAAATAATTCATACGAGTAGTAATTTTCTCATCTGATCAAAATGTATCCAGGCTGGGACTCGAACCCTGAAAATTTGGCTTAAATTGTAAATAATCTTCCAATTCAGCTATCTGGAGGACATCACAGCCAACATGATGTTCGCTCAGAACAATCATTTGGTCGTGACATCTGGACTGTCATTCTAAACATCACAATAGAACAACGGCAGGTAAAAGGTCACCAACAATGTATGGATGAGTACTTACACCACGTTGACTATCGATTGATGATGGTTATCTAAAACAATTACAGAAAAATATAGGTTCCTCTTTCAGCTCTAAAAAAAAGTTTGAAGAAAAATTTCTTCAGATAGGGTTATAGCCACGGTTGGATAGGAGATCCATTTTCAGTAACAGTAAGTGATATGGAATATAAAAGCTTGATATGTTAACACTGTTAAAAACGACAAATGTTTCTTAATGAAGGAAAATCTAATATACCACAAATGAAAATATGCAATACCCCCTTACTAGTTACTCACGATCCCGTTCTTTATCTTTGGAACATCATAAATTAATATATTTTCGAAAAAAAAACATTAATTAAGCAAAGTTTATTTTCCCACCACTGATTTTCTTGGCATATAAGTTTTTTTGGTCGCCACCAATTCTCATTTAAATATTTTAATTTTCAAGAAGCATGTTTTACATAAAAAATATGATAAATTAACAACGTTAACATTAACATTAAAATTTGTATTATTTTGTTACTCTTGTATGTATAAATTCAATTATGCAGGTGAAAATGTTTAATTGAAAAATAATAACATCCTACAAGTCGTTATTCCAGTTTGCGAAAACTGATTAATACACTATAAAAAAGTATGAGAAAACGTTTCCAGATACACGTGGCAGAAAAATTAAACATTTGTTTTTATAATGCTTTCTTTAAATCTCCAAAACATATTAGTTTCTGGGGATCTTAAAGCTAAAGAACGCGTTTCGGATTCGTGAGTAACAAGGAAAAAGTTGGTTGTATATTTTAATACGTGGCTATATTATGTTTTCGGATAGTAATAAATATTTGTATCTTTTACAATGAAGGGCAGTTGCTTGAAATTTCAAGTAAAAAAAGAAACTTAAATTGACATTTAAAAAAATACCTGATTCCAGAGTTTTGTACGTAATTGGAAGAAAGTATAAAAAGCTTGCAAAAAGTACTCTATCAGTTTTGAATGTGCTACCTGTAGGAAGTTGACTTTTTAGCAATGGTTGCAATAAAAACTGAAGTAAGAATTCGTCTTAGTTTGGATAATGATCTGTGTATGCATTTAACATAAATAAAAAAGAAATATCGATCATTTTTACGATAAGAAATAAACCTAGGTCTCGCATTAATGTTTACGTATACAGTTTTTACAAATCTGGAAAATTTCAGTTTATATGCTAGCATAATGTGTTTATAAAGGAGAAATAAATATTTGATAAAATAAACTGTAATAATAAAATAAATTGTAATTTTATTTTCATAAAATGTTATAGGTAAATGAATTTAAATTTATTTTAGTACTGTTTTATTTTTATCTAATATGTTTAATATAGCCCTACCGATATTATTACTTTTGAAAAACTGCTAATAGAAATAATTGTTGACACCATGTGTATTGTGTGGAGGGAGTGAGAGCCGTGCCATTGCAAAATAGCTAAATTTGGCAAGGAACAGTGAAGAAATGTTTCAGAAATATTGTCTTTAAAAAATTTTTGCATGAAAATAAAACATTCATTTAACAATTGTATTTTTTCTTTTACGTCTACGTACTGCTCGCCATTTGAAACAGTTTATTATAATTTGTTCGGAACAACAATGTTTCGTGTTACAATATTTTATAGGTATCCACTATAACTTGAAACCACATTGTTGCAATCATTCCTCAAGCTTCATATGTTGTAGATGAAAACTTATTATAATTAAGATCTAACATCTGTACAAAACTGTATATACATATCTGTACAGAACTGTGCATGATACGATGACATTTGTTTAAATGTGAATGAGCGTTCTATACTTTAACAGCCCATTCAAATTTCGTAACAACTGGCACATTTAAACAATATTCGAGCATAGAATTTCAAAAACTTAAAAAAAATGATGACACATTCTTTCTGTACACTTATGAAATTTATACGGGAACACTACAAGAACGAATCCCTTCCAACAAAGGAGAGAATTTTGAAAATTGAAGCATCTACAGAAAATTTATTCGTGAACATCATGAAAATTACGGCAAATTATATTATTTCCTGTTGGCTAAAAATGCATAATAGATTTCTCAATGTTTACATACTTTCGCTTAAAAAATTACGCACTCATCATTACATAAATTCCTCAGCTAATCATGCCTTTATTACACTAAATTAAATGCAGATATCATGAAATACATTTATTGATGTGAAGTGTTTGATTAACACATTAGTGAATGAAAGATATCTAAATAGGGATTTCTAAATCTGTTTCGCATTAAATTGCTGCTGAACCGAGTTAAATACGATCATAACTGTGGTGTATAATTACAGGTCTACATAATGTGATTCCCTACAGCGGCCCTTAGCAGTAAGTTATCCATCGTATCCCGAAAATTATAGCAGGTACCAAGAAAAGTTCAATGACACAGTTGTAGAGCATTATCGATTTAATTTGACAAGACATAGTTTACAACTGTGCGATAAATAATTGGCAGTTCAGACGAAAATAACCCAAACTAATGAGTGATATTTTTTAAATGAAAAAAACAACTAATGAGTGATATTTTTAAAAAGAAAAACAACTTAAAGCCAGAAAATGAATTCATTTTACAGTTGAAATCACCAGCGTTTGTATATAAAAACGCCCATGCTTTAAAAAATAATTTTTACTTTAAGAAAAATTTAGTTAACTTTCTTACTATTACAAATTTAAGGTTTTTGTTTCAAATTGGCCAAAGCTCTCTGATTCGATTTAATTGTTCTTACATTCATTTAAAAATAATCTCATTTCACTATGGATGAAAACTGATATTTTTCATAAACGTCTTTTTTCAGTAACAAACATTTTGCTCCGTGAATGCAACCATTTACCGTATTCACGTGCACAATATTTCTTCTAATACTAAGTCGATGATGCTCTAAAACTGAACTACTTTTCCTGTCTATTATAGGTTAGAGATACGACATCAAACACCGCAGTTCACCAGTTAGCGATGTTGCGAGGTATTCATCAGGTATCCCCCACTCGCTTTACCATACCTAGACACAATTTTCGTGAATGCATCTAAAATGCTTCACCAGTTATTTAAGGGAAAAAGGACTTTAGTCATATGTATACCACATCCAATTCTCTGTTTATTTAAAAATATCTTTTGTTTGCCAGAAGATGATCAGATCAATGTTATTGGCAGTTAAAATATCTAAAAACAATTCTGTTTTTCCTTTTTCAGAAGAAAAAGGTTTGTTTTTCTAACAAACGATAGTTTGAAACTGTAGTTTTTATAAAATACGAATGTCGTCAGCAATGAAAATATCGAATTATTGATGTTTTGTTTGGCTGCATTCTTCCGATGTCTGATTTCTAAGATTTAACAAACGTTACCATATTATTCAAGATTCGCGTTTTTGTAATACCCTGATTTAACTTAGCAGCTAATGAAAGAAAATTAATTGGAAGTAATTTCAGACAATATTCAAAAATTCGTTTTCCCAATTTTAATTAAGAAACACATATATGCATGTAATACCAAGTTTCCCTTTATTTCAAAAATTTGATATGATATTTTGCATAGAAAATATTTTTATGGTATAAAATTAAAATTTATAAAATCGTTTTCTAACAATAATTCTCGTGCTTAATTAGTAGAATGCCTAATATTTACGAAAAAAATATACAAAGGACGTCTCAAAAATATTACTTCAAGATAAATTAATATCGATTAGTTTATCAACAAAGTGTTTAGTTTAGCATTACAATTAAGTAATTAAAACAAAGTAAACAAAAAACTAAAGAGGTGTATATGTATTTTTTAAATGTACAATATTTATTATTAACTAAATAATTTATGATCATACTCATTAATATTACTGTCTCAATATAGATGATTGTCAAGGGATGAAAATATGAGGGTGTAAATTTATAAATTTCCTCACACATAAAAATCTTTTATTCCCTTGGGCAATTCGAGAGGTTTGTTTCTCTTTTTATTTTTTATCATTGTAGACTTATCTATCCCTATTGAAAATCAAAATGTATGAACTGTAATAATGTTTTAAACATGCAATATTAATCCACTGTATTATCCCATAATTACTTAAAAAGTAAACCTTCAATATTGTTGTAAATGTACAGCCAGTAGAACGATGCGATATTCAAAGAAATTCACAAAAAGGCATACGATATTTAAAACAAAACATTTTAATTTCGGAGTTTATGCATGTATCATGGACATCTATAGTAATCTAGGAGTTCATTTATGTCGCACTCAGAAAAAGGAATTGCTTAAAACTACAAAACATTTTTGTTGAGTAAATTTTGGTTGTTTTAGCAAAATTGGAGTAAAATTAAACCATTTTACTTCAATTAACAAAACATTTTTTGATGACAATACAAATTTTTTTTTGGAATTGCAAAAAAAAAAAAAAAAAAAAAAAAAAAAAAAAAAAAAATGGATTTCAACAAAACAAAAATTTTTGTTGATTCAAACAATATTTGCATTGACCTATATTTAAACAAATTTTTTGTTTAAATATAGGTCAATAAAAATTTTGTTTGAATCAACAATTTTTTTTTTTTTTTTTTTTTTTTTTTTTTTATCGTCAGCAAAAATGTTTTGTTAATTGAAGTAAAATGCTCCAATTTTACTCCAATTTTGCTAAAACAACAAAATGTACTCCAAAAATATGTTTTGTAGTTTTAATCAGTTTCTTTTTCTGAGTGCGTTATTTACACCATTATGATATCAATAATTTGTCTATACTCTGTGTCTATTGCCGTGTAACGTCTGACGTCCATTCTCATTTATGGAACATGGCAGCCATCCCACTGAAATATTGTAACCAAAGTTGCGTTTCGAACTGTGGTGTGCTAACTATCTACTCAACTTAAGCAGGACATGCGATGTGAAATGAAACTATTCTGACAGTAATATTTTTATTAATAAAAAATATCGATGCTTTCGTGGGAAGTTACATAAAAACCACGTAGTACTACTGTCTATGCATTTCAGATTATTGAATTTTGTCTTTTTTATAACTTTGAATCACGAGGTGTAGTTCATGAAACAATGCAAGAAAAATTTAAACTAATTATCCATTGTCTAAAAGTTCCAAAATGCTACTGCATTGCCACGTTCAACTTTCGAAACTCTTGAGATGTATATGACGATTAACTTACAGATAAAGTAAAATGAAAATGCGAGTGTTTTCTTTAAAAAATAGTTTTTATAAGCCTTCAATGTTTATCTTAAAAAATACACCTAATTTCATGACTGCAATTCATGTAGTTCAAAAAACTTCCATTACAGTACATTAATTTGGCATGGGCACCTATTATTGAAAACTCACCGCTTTGATTTACGCTTAACAAAAAGCGTGAACTAGTGAATTTTTTAACTTTTGAAAATTAAGAATAATCTACTTTTAGTGAAATTATAATTTTTACTCTGTTCTTTTAGAAGATATAATAAAATGGACAGTAAAAAAAAAAACTATTTAAACTGTCTATTCCGGATTTCTAAATTGTTTTCTCAAAGTATAAATCATAATTTAATTGACATTAAACTATTAAATGATAAAATAGTATTTAACATCATTCAGAAAAAGGAATTGATTAAAACTACAAAACATTTTTGTTCAGTGCATTTTGGTTGTTTTAGCAAAATTGGAGTAAAATTGAACCATTTTACTTCAATAAACAAAACATTTTTGCTGACGATACAAAATTTTTTTTTGGAATTGCAAAAAAAAGTGGTTTCCAACAAAAAAAAAATATTTGTTTATTCAAACAAAATTTCCATTGACCTATATTTAAACAAAATTTTTGTTTAAATATGGGTCAATAAAAATTTTGTTTGAATCAACAATTTTTTTTTTTTTTTTGCAATTCCAAAAAAAAATTGTATCTTCAGCAAAATTGTTTTGTTAATTGAAGTAAAATTGTTCACTTTTACTCCAATTTTGCTAAAACAACAAAATGTACTCCAAAAGTATGTTTTGTAGTTTTAATCAGTTTCTTTTTCTGAGTGATATATGTATATTACACTCATTATGTTTTATTTATATTTTCTACTTTGTACTGTTTAAAATATTTCATTATTTCAGTTTCACAGACTGTTGTGATATTTTAGCAAGAGTAGTTGCTGCATAAGCGCCATTTGTTTTTGTAACAAACAGTTGTTACCAAAAAGGTTATTTAACCATTTATCAGTTTCAGCCGGGTAACAAAAAAGTCTAAAAATTATTATATAAAATTTATAATTGAGCTCAAAAAATATTGAAATGTTGTATTTTCATTCGAAGACAACATATAAGGTACACGACAACAACATTTACATAATTTTATAATTCTAGCATATCAGGAAGTGAGTATAAAATCGATTATGAAATCTCTTCCTTATAAACAAAAACAATTTGAATTAAATAATAATTGCTATTTTTGATTATGAATTTTGACTAATTTAAATTTAAAGTGCATCCGTGTCGATAAAAATTAGTTAGTGAGTCCGAAGTAATATTTATTGAAGTTTAGATTTGACTTCTAACTTGGAGAATACATCTCCGAGACTAATTTGTAATCCAGGGATTTGAGAACTCAATCCGGAACAAGATTATCTATAATGTTCCTGCATTTTACTTCATTTGCCAAGTGTTTTAATTTGATTGAAATGCAGTTCAATTTCCGTATGAAAATACTTATACGTTTAAAATGTTACATAAAACAAAACGTTTATAATCTAAAATATAAAAATGAAAATTTGTCTGTCTGTCTATACAGTCTGGAAGCCAGAAACGTGAAATGTTACGCACAGTAGTCCTTGAAGTTTGACATTTTCATAAAGATAGGGTTTAGGATACAATGTAAGGAAAAAAATATCCAGAAAAAAAAGAATAACAAAAGCAAAAAATTAAAATTAAATCGTAAAAAATCCCAAAGTCTAGAAAAGGAGTATTAGTTCCAAAAAGAAGTGAAATCCCATCGAAAACAAATTTCCGTTCACAAGTCACTCCTAGTCTCTACATCTTTAGTTAATTATTATTTTGTGACTTGACAATTATGCAGCACATGAATGTGATGCATATAATTAATCAAATAATATCATCCTATCCCATAAAATAGTAACATGTAATAACTACCCTGTGCGTATATAATTAGCCATAATCAAATTATCCCACCCAAACCATATCTAGTAAGGTGTAATAACTTCCCTGCGAATATATAATTAGCCTGCATCAAATTATCCCATCCCATCCTATAACACAGTAAGGTGTAATAACCTCCCTGTGTTCGTAATTGCCAAGTCACAAAATAATCATTAACTAAAGACGTACAGACTAGTAGTGATTTGTGAATGAAAATTTAACAGTCAATATAGCTAAACGTGGCTTCATACGATCTCAGAACTTTTCACGGTAAAAGAGACACGAGACTTGGCTGCATTTTTTACAGGTGGCGTTTTTGATGGGATTAAATATTTTTTACAAAACGCATTGCACTAAATCGTATTAGCTAAGATACGCTCGACTGGCATTAAATCCAATTACGGAAGATTACTTAATATATATATATATTTAATTTCTGTATTATCGAACGTATTGCATCTGATAAGCGAACAGACATGCAGAATAGTTGCCTAAAGTTTGTTAAGATATTTTTCTCAAGAAAGATGGAAAACATAACAACAAAAATACACGAAATGCTGCCATGATCAGAAAGAGTTGCTGATTTATTTATCAGAATCTTCCGATTCGGCAAAGGATTAAGCAAATAAATTAAATTATGAATAAAAGTAACATATTGTAATGCTTAGCACAGATTTAAGGGAGACCAAACTGGTCGCCAGAGGAGACTAGTATTAAAGACCAAATCTATTATAAATCGATTACCTATTTTGAATTTTTTATATTGTATTCACGTATTTTGATTCAGTTTTTAACTTTGAAAATCGAGATATTGCGTCAAAAAGTTTTTAATTGTTTTCTTTTTCCAAAATAAACTTCAAATAGTGTTGGCCGCTTAAAATGAATCTGAGCGATACAAAGCAGTTTTGATTATTGATTTTTCACTTAATGTGTATAGTGTTCCTGAGTAAAAAGCAATCAAAATCTCATTTAATTCTTCTAAAATTTAACCCAAGTTTTCTCATATTCTCATTAAGCAAATTGAAATCTTATTCGGTTTTAAATATGTTTCGCACCAGTATTTTAAAATACATTCCTGCGATACGAGGTAATACCGTAAATGTAAACATATTAAAGTGCAGTCTGGGGTAACATTTTACGGCCCATAAATTTATTTATTTTCTCAACTAAAGTATTCCACTACTTAATATATTTTAAAATGGATTAAATTATAAACTCAAGGTAAACTCTCATGTAAAGAGATTTACTCTGCATATGTTTAACTTTTAGTCAAATAAAGCATGAAAACTTCTTATTCACTCAAAAGCACAACGTGAGTAAACGTATGTTTTAAAAATACTCTATTAATTTAATTTGATAGAAAATATTTAAATCGAAATAACTTTCAAAAAGGGTTTGCTATACGAATAAAATTTATTTGTAATGTAATTTTTAATAATTTAATATATTTTCTGCATTATTGTTTTCATTCAATTTTCCAAATAGGTATGAAATGGAAACGTTGCATAAAAATATTATCTGAAGAAAAGTAAGGGATATGTTGGTAGTTTTAAAAGGTTTTGTCTTTCAATAATTTGTTTAAAATACGTAGGTTGATCCAAAAAAAAGTTTACAAGCAGAAGCATTTTAAATGTAATAATTGTGGAACGAATATTTCCACCCAGGGTGGTTGACAGATGGCGCTAGTTGTCCTACAGCGGTTCTACGAGTAAGTAGCGTCAGTACGCAGACACTTAAGAGCGACAGTAATGGCACGACGTCTAGAAAAGTGGTCTCGCATAGGGGTGCGAGCCGTAATTCGATTCTTATGAGGCCAAGTATCCGAAATTCACAGACAAATCATTGAGGTATGCGGGGACAAAGCAATGAGTAGAAAACACGGAGCGAAATGACTCAGGAATTGCTGCAAAGGTTCAAGTGGGAGTTCTGGAATCACCCCCCATACAGCCCCGATTTGGCTCTAAGTGACTATTTCCTTTTTCCGGCGTTGAAGCGAAACTTATCCGGAACACGGTTCACCTCAGACGATTAAGTGAAAACAGCTGCCGAGAAATGGCTCAATGAGCAGGGGCCTGATTACTACCAAGACGGGATAAATAAGTTGGTCGAACGTTCTGACAAATGCCTAAACAGGTTTGGTGACTATGTGGAAAAGTAAAGGCGAGATGTGTCTCTTGATTGCCATTTGTATCTTGTTTCTATTGTTAATAATTACTTTTTCCTTTGCCTTGTAAACTTTTTTTTGGATCACCCCTCGTATATAGAATTTATAAAGCCTTTTAAAAGACTATCTCAATTTTTTAAATATGAGATCAGAAACCTTATTTCCTCAAAATGTTTCTTTTATATCTGCGTTTGTATCAGTGAAATATATACATGCAATTTCATATTATTGATATCATCCATTCTCGCACTTCAAATCCACTTCTATTTATGGAACCATTTATTTATTTGAGCTAGTTTTACTTACCCATCATACGTAGTGTGTGTGTGTGTGTGTGTGTGTGTGTGTGTGTGTGTGTGTGTGTGTGTGTGTGTGTGTGTGTGTGTGTGTGTCTGTATAAGATAAGTCTTGTAATCATTTTAAAAAATCTAAAAAAAAAAAAAAAAATTCGACGGATTTACACGTTTTAGACACTGGAGATTCCGAAAAACATATTTTTAGAAAAAAAATTGCCCTCCATCTGTCTGTAAACTTTCTATCTCCCGAACAAATTGAGATATATATTTGAAATTTGGTGTGTACTTAGTATGTAATAATGGGAAGAGGCTTATTAAATTTCAGTAATTTCAATTATCCGGAACTGTTTTTTTCGGACTCTCGAAATATCCGTTTTGATAAAAGGTATATAAAATTTTTTGAAATTGTTTATTTTAAGGAGTGATTAAAAAATATAATAAAAAAACATAAATTTGCATAAAGAATGAAGTCGATCGGCTAATGAGTTACCGAGATATTTGTAATCATATTTACCACACTCTTAGATTTTTCATGACCCTGTATTTCATTGAAATTTCAATTCAAAAAAATATTTTAATTGGAAATTAGACCCTTGATCCGACGCAGTAAGCCGTTAGTTAATATGATTATCAATTTTGTAGTTATAAGGATGTTTCTTTTACGCAATTTAGTAATAGAACATTTAAAGTTTATGACGTCATCAAGCCAGGATTTTATTGGAATTGCAATGCATTTTATAATTAGTTTACACATGTTTTAATTTCATATTTTATATTATGCATATCCGTGATGGGTAAGTATTACGGTGGCCCCCAATGACTAGTTTGAATATTTTTTGTATTTTTATTTACCATTACATAAGATATACAATTTTTAATAATTTCACGCTATTTTATTTTAATGAAAGAGAAAAATCAGATATTTATTAAACTAAAAAACAACACATCAATATCACATAACAAAAAATCAACTATCGTATCCGCGACGTTTCAAGATTTATACAAGTAGTACAGATGTTAATCGATAACCGAAGCTGTTGTTTACATATGTTCACATTCAAGAGTATGTCTCCCTTTTAAAAAGTATTAAATCACCAGGGAGTAATGTAACAGTAGGACATCATATTCTGGTGAAATTGTACATGCTTTGTGTAAGGGAAATTTCTATAATATTTTTAACCAGCTTTGTAAAAAATTCTTCTTTTAAAATTATTGTACTTGGATTTAATTATTTTAATATTGATGTATTTTACTTTGTTGGATGTAATTAATATAATTATTTTCCTGAACTGAATAATTAAATATTTGCATATCCTGTAACATTGATTTCTTTTTTACACTTTAATAAGCTTCATCATATCAATGCAGCTACCTAGGGCAGATTAAGCCTTCCTCTTGTCAATAATATATTAAGTAGAAAGGAAATGTCTTTATGCATGGAATAGTTTCATTTATTCGCTCTCAAATTTTCATAATTTGTTTTCGCATGTAGTGAAGTCCCTGAATAACATTAGTTTTATAATCAGATTATGCTAGAATACTTTTAAAGACTTTTGAGTTTAAGCAATACATGCAGCTGCATAAATAAGAAATATGAACTAACTTTTGAAAAATGTATCATAACTATCCCACAAATTACATATATTTATAAATGAATCTTTTATTTGTTCATCAATCAAGATTTTTCAGTACTTTCAGAAAGGTGAGTCGTATATGAGAAAGCTTGTTTCCCAGTCAATCGCTAACATTTTATTTTTATTATTTGGTAGTGCAATTATTTCACAATCGTATTTTTTATTGTTTTAATCGACTTCATCCAAACTGTTTTACTTCACATATAATTTCTAATCTCAGCTAGTCGGATGTGACAATAACAAAACTTTCGTCTATATCAAACATGTTAATACGTCAAAATTCTCCATTATAGTCAAAATCAATATTTAAATCGTCATTCTATTGTAGGTAAGCTGCTTGAGAATCGCCAGGTTACCTGAATGCTAAGCACTCACACTGAAAAAAATGACACTTTCAAATCTGAGTAAATCGATGTTTTCATTTTGTTATGAAACTTTTCCTTTCAAATATGAGTAATGCTTTCAGTTCTGAAATAGCAGAAATACTCACAATATTGAAACATGGACATACTCAAAACTGAGCATATATATATATAGAGGTCAGTTCATAGCCATTTTTGAAACATGAATATACTAAAAAATTATTAAAATCAGTTCAAATTTATTTTTGAAACATGGACAAACTCAAAAATGATTACAATCAGTTCAAACTCATTTTTGAAATATGGAATACTTAAAATGAGCACATAGAAGTCAGTTCATATTCATTTTTGAAACATGGACATACTCATATATGAGCACATAATGTTTTATTCTTGAGTGTGTGCATTTGTTTTCAGAAATGAGTGTATACATGTTTCAAACATGAGTAATTTTGATTCGGAGTCATTTTGACTATGCGACATACTCAGATTTTAGTATTGTTTTGCTCAGTTTTGAAGATGTCGCTTTTAGTGCATCGGTGCACATGCTGCCAATATACAACAAAACAACGAAAAATCGAGATAATTGCAAAAAATCGCTATCCCAGCGCCCCTTACAATAGAATAGCCCCAAATTCACGTGGGACCTGCGGTCATAAACAAAAACATACATATGACATTTGTTTCAATTCTATGCATTATGTCATACACTTTTCGATGATACAAATAGGACACACCCACGCAAGCGGAGACACATGAACAGACGGATATTTAAAAAAAAAAACATGCTTTTAGGGATCCCTGACCACTAAAACGTGTAAATCTGTCGATAACCGGAAGCCGCACAAAATTTATAATACAATATTTTCTTCTATTATAGATAGAAGAAAGTAAAAATGAGAATTTTAGGCAACGTATCATCACATATTTTTAAGAGAGGCAATCCAGTCTCGTATTATCTGGCTGCGATAATTATGAAATTTTAGAAATTTTAATTGTTTATTTTGAGAAATCATATATTTCTCCAAATCAAAGGTTAAACAAAAATCTAATTTTTACCTCTTATGGTATTAATCGATTTTCTGACTTTGCATGTTCCTGTAACTCTAGTTGCTCTGATTGTAATTTTAGTTTCAACACTGCCTAAAGTCAAGAACTGTGGAATTTGCTTTATTTTGCAGTCGATTTACTTTAATCAGTGGCACATTTAGATGCTGGTTTGAAAAAACAAACTAGATTACAAATGTAATTGAAACTTGTAACGAGTTTATTAATCAGAGACCCTGGAGCCATGGTCTCCGTATCTCTAGTAAGAGCAACGTCGATCTTAGATTTATTACCGTAGTCAAAGTCCAGAACGACAATTACACTTGAAAAAAAAATAAATGGGTCCATAAAGAGCAAAAATGAAAAATAAATAACAAAAAAAACCGCCATAAATAAATAAAGTGCTAATTATACCGCGTGTCGGGGAACATCCCGGGGGAGGTGTTAACGCTCTACGGCCTGGCTTTTCTGGGCCGAGTGGCCTGCCTTAGAGCAGTCGATTTATAAATAAAAATTTTAAAATAAGCCCTCAAAGTATCTACAGTTAAAAATGAATCAGAAAGAAAAATGTTACGTACCAAAAAAATATATATACACTGAGAAAAATAACACTTTCAAATCTGAGTAAATCGAGGTTTTCATTTTGCTATGAAACTTTTCGTTTCAAATATGACGACCCAATGCTTTCAGTTCTGAAATACCAGAAATACTCAGAATATTGAAACCTGGACATACTCAAATCTAAGCACGTAGAGGTCAGTTCATACCCATTTTCGAAACATGGACATACTCAAAAATGATTAAAATCAGTTCAAACTCATTTTTGAAACATGGAAATACTCAAAAATGAGCACACAGAAGTTAGTTAATATTCATTTTTGAAACATGGAAATACTAAAATATGAGCACATAATGTTTTAGTCTTGAGTTCTAATGAGTTTAGTGTTGAGTTGAACATTTGCATATTTTCAACTTGACTATGCGACTATAATACTTGACTATGCGACTATGTTACTCAGATTTGAGTATTTTTTGCTCAGTTTTGAAAATGTCGTTTTTAGAGTTTACACACACCCAAGAAGGTACTCATCCCAAGCAATATCTAGCGGAAGAAAGAACAGAATGAAGTTTTGGCTTAATAGCTTCCGGGATGTGGCGCACGAGGCTGCCTATATTTTGTCCGTTCGTGATAATCAGAGAGATTGAACAGTTCAGGATTAGGAATAGAATGAATTTTGTCAAAAAAAATTATTGTGTTATATATTTTTTTATTTTTTGAATAGGATTAATTTCAAGGTCATTATGAATGGTTTGATTTCTGCAATACCAGAGAGCTTTTCTGATATATCTTAGAATTTTATTCTGGGCAACCTGAATTTTCTTTTTTTGATGTTGGAATTTGCCACAGAACGCCAGATCGGACCACAGAGAAATGGTATTAAATACCGTTTCATCAAATGTAATTAAACTTTTTAAAAAACAATTTAAATGGAACGTTTCTGCTGTATTTTTCAGATATGAAAATTTCAGTAACGTACCATATAGAACTAAACTTAAAAATACGCATATATACTTATGTTATTGTTGTTTATTGTTCTGTTTCTCAGGTATATAACTGACATTGTGTTAGTGATGAAACACAAACTTACTTCCACCATTTTCTTTTAAGTGTTTGGTCACTGATTTGTAGCTTTTCAACAAGGGGTTTGTTTCTCATGGAGTAAGTCGTAATTTGTATATTTTAGAGCATTTGTGCATCGGGCAATATAACATATGAATTTTGCCATTTGAATTTATAAATAAAATTAATTAAATATCTGAAAATTAAGGTTACTTCAAATATTATCTTTATAGAACTGAAACAACATGCATTGGTATCAAGAAATTTTTGGATAACAAGAAATGAGAATTAAACAATTATGTTCGTGCACTTAATTTTCCCTTACGCTTAGTCTGTTTTATATTTGTTATTTTTTTATATTTGTTATCAAGATTATCTGATGAATTTATTCAAATAAAATAATTTTATTATTCATAAATTTAAATGAAAATATTATCATTGAATGTTTCTTTTAAATCATAGTTTTAAACTAAGAATTTATATGGGGCGATATATTTCCATTGTATGCAAGACACAGACAATCACGAACATATGTAGATAATCAAAACTTTAATAAGCTAACATATTACCTTAACCTGATTCATTCAAGGGTAAGTTGATATGGACTGGACGTACAACACCTTGGAAGAAATTTCTACTCAACAATGTATTTTTCATGAGATTGATCGATAATTCACTGTTGTATCCTGTGATAACCCGGGTGTAAATCACCTATGATATCATTTTATTTACTATTTCCTTTATTCTTGGAAATGTTATTCTTAAAAGGTTATTTTTATTTGTGCATCATGCAAAATATCATATAAAACACATGTATTACACTACATTTTTTAAAAAAGAAGAAAATATCCCAAATTAATAAACGTTAATACAATGAATAAGTATCTTATAGATATAATTTCTTAGAACTTAAGTTATTTATATTATATAGCAAATATCTTGCGCATAGACATTTACAATATTTAAATACACCTGTTTGGTGAATATTGCATAAATGATACAGGACATACATTAAGATAATAGAATACATATTGAGATAATATTATATAAATTGAAAATTTTACAGGTATTATTCAAAATGTTCACCACCGACGCCAATACATATTTGCATTCATCTAACAATATTTATCTGCACTCGAACCAATTCGTTTGGTGTGATACCACGGCAGATATCTTTATTTCTTTAGCAAATGTCTTGGACGTCTACCGGAGGCTTCAAGTAAACAGTCCTTCGTAAATGTACCCATATATACAAATCCTAAGGAGTTAGATCCGGCCATCTAGGAGAAAATTCGACCGGTACTTGTAAACCAAGCCACCTATTTAGAAATTGTTAATTTAGCCAGTTCCTTACCGCAGAAGCGTGGTTAGTTGAGGCGCCGTGTAACGGAACTCCATGTGTTGGAGCTCTGCCAAGTTCTGTTCATCCGTAAAGTCAGAAGCAACTCCATTTTGAATGTGGTGTAGAAATTGGTCACCAGTCAAAGTATTGTTTTACAATATGGTACCAATCAAGGATATTTGAAAAATGCCACACCATACATTTCTGAAATATTATTACTATAATTAACCTCACATACGAAACAGGGATTTCTGTCACTCCAAAGTGGTCAATTTGGCGATTAATTGTTAAATTTTGCTTAAATAGCATTCGGCTATCCAAGGCACATTTCTCAGAAAAGAGAGATTGGAGTCATCCTAGTTTGTCCCCAGTTGCAGAACTATAGATGGCGTTGATAGTCTGATTATATCTATACATGGGCTACATGAATATGGTAAAGATGCCAACTGTACCGTTGCAATAATTTACATATTGTTGATTTTTCAAATCTGTAGCTACACTTCGTTTTCTCGCATGAGGATAACTGTCAACTTAAGACAAAATCTCAATTTCGGTATCAATTGTCCTGGACATTGGCGTACCTCGACCTCCCTGCCGATGCACACATCCTGTACTTTACATTCGCTGAACAAGTCGATAAATAAAGTTCCTAGAAGGAGGCCAAGAATACGGAAAACAGCGTTGGTATTCTTCTGCAGTTTGCCTAGCATTACGTTCAAGGGAAAGATTTTACGCTTAAAATACATCGTGATGATTATGTGATGTGCTCTTTACAGCCAGACATTAGCAAATCAATATTTGACTTCTTCGGAATGATTGTTTAAATTAACATTGTTTCTCTAATTACACGCATATCAATTTATGTCTAATACCTTAAAATCTTGCAAATTATTTAAATGGGCATAGCTCTGTGAGTTTTGCCGAAATCAAGTTGCATTTTTCTTTATTTTATTAAAACGTAGATAAAGAAATTTTTCCTATTTGAAAATTTCATCGTATGGAAGCAGTATAAAAATTTAGTTTGTGTATATATTAAAATTGACACCCCAAGTGGTTGCAACATATGTCAGAAATTTTTACACGTTTTCTTATGAAAGGTTGCAGTTGGAAGTATGTGTCTCGGGGCAATTTTTTAGAAAATAGGCTATTGTGTACATCTGTTTGAATCATCCTGTATACATGCGTTCATCTGAAGTGTTTAACTTAAGTATTTCTGAATGTAAGATATTTTGAAACATTTCGCATAGAATTATAGCTTATTTGAAAAGTTCTTTTGTTTACCAGAAGATGAGTAAATCCATATTATTGGCAGTTTAGATATCCAAGATATCTAAATTATTGATATTTTTCTGTTTGTTTTTTAGAACAAATAAGTTTGTTGTTCTAACAAAACAAAATTTGAAACTGTTTTTTCTATAAAATACACATGTCTTCAGCAAAGAAAATATCGAATTATTGATGTTTGCTATGTTGGTATTAACCGATGTTTGATTTGTAAGATATAAGCAAGCATTTTAGTATATTAGAAATTATTATTATTGTTTGAAATAATATTGTTTTTTATTTTGAAGCTAACGTAATTTCGTACAATATTTTAGAATACATTATCTGAAATTTGATCAAGTAATTCATAAAATACAGATGCTTCATTGTATTTGATAACATATCTTATTTGATATTTTTACAATGCAGAAATATTTATGATATAAAACTGCATAATTATCAAAGAGTTTGCAACAATACATTTTTGTAATTAATTTGTGAAATTTGTGAAACAAAATTTACAGGGAGTGAAAAAAAATAGTGCTTGAAGCATCTATGGGCATAAATTACACATAAAGAATCAGAAACATATCTGCCATGCATTGTCATACCTCCACTGCTCAAGCAGTAGATGATTTCGGATTGTTCCAAAGAAAGTGGTTCGTTCAAAAATTTTAGCAAATGACTGCAGAAATTTATTTTGTATGATACATCCAAAAAAGATAATTTAAGAAATAAGACCCAAGAAAACGTAAAAAAGGATTATTTATGCAAAGTATGAGACAGTAAAATACTAGAATTATACTAATAATAATCGTACTTATAAATAAAAAAATCGGTTAACTTTCTTTTGAAAAAAAAAATCTTTCCTGAAAGTTTAATACACTTTTATAATAATCCTTTTTAATTCAATATACCTATTGAATGGAAGACTATTTAAATAACCCCTCTCTTAATCAAGTTATTAAAAAATATCTATAATGAAGATAACTTATTTTTATTATTTTTATTTTTCATGTAGTTGTCGGCCATACTAAAACTCTTTTGTATCTTATATTCCTATTATTATATTATTATACAGGTTATATTACTGCGCATTAGCAAAATCCCTAACCCTTTACTTATATTTAAGTAACATATTTATGAATCTCCACACTTTTAAGTAAGACTCATGAACTGCAAAGTGACTTGTGCTTCTATTTGCCATAAACTTTTGTTGGGGAAGGTGGCCTATATAAAATGATCCCCTTAAGGGAAAAACTTGTGTAAAATAACATAACTGTCTAAATAAAACTTTGGCCCTTTGCTAGTATGTTTTAAACAATATTTTCCATTATAAAGACATGTTAATAATATTTTAAACCCAAATTTAGTGATGGAAAAAGTAGATTTTTTAAAAAGTGTCCAAAGGATCATTTTACTCTCAGCAAAGGGCAAAATTATCCTTCATTTACACATAATTGTAAATTGTTTTTTATCGGCAAAATAAAGGATATAAAAGTAATTATGACAATATATAAGTGTAATTCACATGTAAAAATATATTCCATTATGTAAACCAAGTTTTATTTCTGTACATGAAAGACTGTATACCTAAACATATATGAAAGTTAGTCTTACCTTATAACATATGTTATAACACCCAATTTTTCAAATAATTCTATTTAGACTGCGATCGCTTGAATAACACCATTGATTCCGCTTCACTTATCACAACTAGTTTATATGTTACCCTGTGGATAGCGCGAGCTATCTAGAAGAAAAAAACATATGTGGATCGTTTTGCCCGTTAGGATCATTTTAGGCTACCTTCCCCTACTCGTAATAAATGAGATATCACGTTTTCTGCACATCGAGAAACTGATCTTTAGTTCAAGCATGATTTTGATATTGAAATTAATTTCTTTGTAGGAAACAGAAATTGCAATCCATATACATTGAAATTTAAGAGGAATAAAAAAAAATTAAACACGTTTTCTTGAAACTACATTTTTTACCTTGTCCCAAGTTTTCTGAAACAAATTACTTGGCGTATCTGAATGAAATGTTTAGCCACTGTTTTGTATACATGTGACTATGGCTGGAGTCGAAAATATGTAATATTTGTCGATATAAACTAGTTTGTTCTACCACCTTAAAAAAAGAAAAAAAACTATGTTGCTACCCATTTTTTTAGATAAACAACATTTGGACAAGAAATAACAAAAGTATTATTTTTGTTGGTTCCAAACATAACTGTAACCTTTTGATTATAAAACTGTCTATCAATTATATCTCCTGATTTATAGATATGTTGAAAACGTGAGAAGTATTGATAACTGTGTGCGGGACGCAGGCTTAACTTCACCACCATTTTGTAATAGCAAAAGAAATTTTGTTATGTCTACAAAATTTTCGAAAAGTTAGTTTTGTATAAAACTAACTGTAAAATAAAAACATCCATAATTCTTGCTTATACTGAAAACCAGATATCCTCCCCCCCCACACACACACAAAAAAAGCTTAGATATAAAGAGTATAATGTAGAAAAACCCCTTAATGAAGAAATAAATCAGATTTATGTGTACTACAAAATATTGAAATATGTCATCCAATGCAAATAGAACATATCGGGTGGGTGTCTATCTAATTATTTATAAATTGTTATTCAGTTCGCAGAAACGGCGTAATGTCTAAAAAAGGTAATGGTTGTTAGATAGTGGTTCAAACATTTTCAAAAGCTGTTAAATTAATAATCATTCTTAGTAGGCTGTTTTGAAATTTTTTTCAAGATAGACAAACAGGCAGATAAATACACTGTGCATTATAAAAACTCCAGATTGCTTTTAATATTGTTTGAAAGCATAAAAGTTAGAAAATAATACATATTGATAGATTATATTGAAACTCGTAATGATTAAGATTTAAGATTTCTAAATCTATTTTTATAATGTTTATATTAACTTTATACTGCATACTTAACACTCAATACATTTTACACTTACTTACATACTACATCATTTAACTACTTATATGCTTAAATATGCTCTTCTTTTATAGAGAGCTAGAGGAAGTTCTTTCATGCTGAAGAAACCTGAGGAATGCGATAACGTACACCTAAAGTAAAACGGCCACGTCTGACATAATGTTAACTACACTCTCAGAAAAAACTGTAAATTTATGAGCGTTTGCCCTTCAATTTTCACGGGCAACAGCCTTATTTGATGAAAAACGGTCTGATCCACTACATAAGTGGCCTTATCCCTTAGATACTTAGAAAATTAAGAGCAATCCACATATTCTTACAGTTCTAGCCCATATGTTAGAAAAAATACGGTACGACCGCATACATTGTCCTCCACTAGGGTGTAACCCTTCGAAAATTTCAACCCACCAAAACAGCGATTCTGTGATGATTATCTAACGTGCTACGTGCTACGGAAGAGTAAGCAAAGTGTTATTGTGTTTTAAAGTGCACTATATCCTGTGCATTATAATGCTATATTACTTTGCTCCGTAAAATTACGGGCTGCTCAAAATGATGGGCATAGATTTTTTTTTTACGGGGTATGACTGGAATCTCTGCTGCCGGCCTCTGCCCGTAATTTTACTGCAATTTTTCTTTACAGTGTATAGCAGCATTCCTGGTGGCCAAATTTGGAAGTTATAGAATTTAAACCGAAAATCAAGATAGATATTGAAAACAAATGTCAGATAGAAACGTTTAGAGCGTTCTTCCGTAGATTACGAAATGGTGTCTTTAATGAAAAAATAACTTGCGTATATATATATATATATATATATATATATATATATATATATATATTAGAAACCTTAAAATATTATTATTTTTAATATGCAATCAACGAGTTAAATATGGCAATAATAGGCACATTATAAGGTAGATAGGTACACTTACTAATAAAAACAACACATGTAAGAACACATGTAAGCCAGGTACAATGTCTTCAACACCGGTAGCAATACTCGTACACTTTTATGCATACACCTGTATTGTTCCGGATGGTGGACACATTAAACATTTTAACTTGATTTTCTTATAAAAAATTGTTCAATAATTTCATGTATTAAGTTTAAAAGTTAATGTGTATCTGCCTCATAATGTGACACTTCTGCACGCGATTAGCGGTGTATTAAATAGGTCATTGTATGCCAAAAAACTCATATTTGAGGACTTCTAATACACATATGTTTGCATGCGAGGCATCACTTTATAGTACACGGCCGCTCTACATTTTTGTAACTGATATTTTTGATTTATAAAAAATTGAGAAGTTATAGACTATGGTCTATAACTTCCCAATTTTGCCACTAGGGTACTGCTATCGATTGCATTAAGTTGGTAGTTGTCACTTTACTATAGCGTGTGCATTATATAACTTACATATTTAACTTACATTATATAACTTACATACAGTGTAATATATTTCAGTACATACTTTAGATTTATCGATCTTCTTTTTTTAAAACACGGAAACACTTTTAAAAATTTGCAGCAAACAATCCAGTCATTTGACCGTTTTTATAGAAAACGGTTACATAACTGTCATTTAACTTTATTCCGACCATATTATTTCCCATATTATGGTCACATTGAAGTTAAATGACAGTTATGTAACCGTTTTCTATAGAAACGGCTAAATGACTGGGCAGTTTGCTGCAAATTTTTAACAGTGCAGGAAATGGTGATTAATGAGGAATATTTTATATTTGTAAACCAATATTAAGTTACTGCTACAACAATGCTTTTCTGTGATCATGTTATTTATTTTTAAAAAATCACATGATAATTTTCCGGCAATTGGAATTAATAAACAAAAGCTTCGTTAAGCAATATACTGGTACTGGAATTATTCCAACAAAATACTACAGTAACACTGATATATCGCTGAAAAGAAGGATACTGAAAAGCTGACTTTCAATATAAAAAAGTGCATTATTCTTTTGAAATTCGAATGACAAATATATATTTTGAAAAAAAAATGTTTGCGTATTTTCATTATTTTTATTCCGTCCAAATATTAAGATATTTTTTTACAAACTTTTCGCATTTTATTTCTTTACAAAAATATATTTGAATATCCTGGATGGCACAGTATACTTGGAATAGTTTTGGGCGATACAAAGCAGTTTTGATTATTGATTTTTCACTTAATGTGTCTAGAGTTCCTGAGAAAAGCAATCAAAATCTCATTTAATGCTTCTCAATTTTCACCTAACTTCCCCATGCTCTTCATACGGCGAATTGAAAGCTTATTCAACTTTAAAATATATTTTGCACCAGTATTTTAAAGCAAATTCCTGCGGTACGAAATAATACGCTACATGTAAATATATTAAAATGCATTTTTGGAGTCACATTTTACGGTTCATAAAACTATATATTTTCCCAACTAATGAATTCACCTTCTTAATATATTTTTAAGTAGTTTACACTATAAACTTAAAGTAAATTCTCATGATGAGGGTTCTAGACTACTTAAAATTAAACTGTTATTCAAATAAAGTGTAAAAATCGTATTTACTTAAAAGTTACAGATAATTAAAGAAACAGTATTTTAACAAATAAGTATATGTTTTTTAATGTATTTTAAAACTTCGTTTCTTATAACAGGATATTTTTGGTTAAAAATGATTTTATTAAATACATTAAAGAATAGAGACAGTAAGTTGATACTTATGCTACCATATAATATTCATGAAGTTAATGCGATAAAAGTAAAAATAATAAGTTCTATAAAACTACTATTGAGTAATTTGAAGTAAATGTTATGCTATATTTAACTTTTCTTTTGCATATTTTTCTTTCAAAGAATTGTGAAAATTATATCTTCTATAAAGTTGCCTCAATCGTATAATTATCAGTAGAGTCTAGATTGTACACGTTATTTAGGGTGCAAAATGTCCACAAGTGTTTTTACAGATTCCTTCTTAAATCTCTAATTCAAATATTGTCTCACATTTACAGGGTATCTCTCTCTCTATAAATATATTTTTGTATGTTTATTGCTGCTTCTAATATGAAGAAAAATTCATCTGCTCTTCGTATTACATTACATACGCACACATATATATATATGTTACGGTCAATATGATTAATCCGGTCATTATTAATAATTACCGGTTATTATTAATAATGACCGGACATAATGGCCGGTTATAATTAATAATAACCGGATTAATCATATTGACCATAACATATATATATATATATATATGTGTGTGTGTGTGTGTGTGTGTGGCTTTTGACGAAGAGGAGACATTACGAGAAATATTATTCCATGAGAAAAGGGTAGTCTGTTAAATAACTAACATATTGCAGTTGATATTCACGATCATGGCGAAGAGGTAAGGCAATGAAATAAGATCACAGAGAGTTTCTCCAGTAAATACAAGCCGATTTGCAGACAATTAGTTTATTTTCAATAAGAGAGATGCAGCACAATTCCACGGGTATAAAACTTATAGCATATCCCTCGGCTTTCACGATGGGTCACTCCATTGATTACAAGTTGTTAAATGGCCAGATGAATATTCTACGACATAAAAACACCAGATACATATTTGTTTACACTTTCAGCTACGTCAAAAATCTCGTTCTCCGACCGATGCGGGCGAGTTTTGTTCTCTCCGCGGAGACATACAGAAATTTACGTCACGAGCGCACAACTCAATGAGTGAGAGGCGACCTAAGGACCAGCGAATGAGGATAGAGGGAGGAGCTAAGACAGTAAAGAATTCCTGACTTGGGCGCGGATCAATTTTGAAGTTAAAATCCCAAGCGCGCGAAAAATCAGAGCAATAATAATAATAACAATAAAAAGAAAATGGCTTTTAAAAAACACTCGAAATGAGAACGCGTCTCGGAATTTTATAGATTGGGGAGCTGATAAAAGCTACGAATGAACTTAAAATTTTAGATTAAGATTTAGAATAAGATAATTATTAATATACGGATATTTACTTTTAAAAGGACTTTAAATAGGAATAGATATTATTAAGAATTAAGGAAATGCTGATTATGTCAGAAGTTAGATTAATTTAAAAGATTAATGCGAGTAAAATGGGAGGATACGAAGGAAGTAAATTTTTTATATAACATATATATATATATATATATATATATGTGTGTGTGTGTGTGTGTGTCTTATTATGATGCGTCCAGAAAACCGAAACAATCTTTGGTGAATCGGGCCAATTCGTCATGGTTTTTTCGGGGGATGCATCCATACATCCATGCATATATGCATTACACCCAGTTTCTTTATTATTGAACCTGCTCATAGGTTTCTTCGAATACTTTGGAAAACTATTTTAATACATTAAATTTTTCAAAGCAGTTTGAAAATTTTAACTTAAACACAGAAAAAGTGAATATTGATTCTACATAATAAGGAATATATCTATCTATCTTAGGGTATCACCCATCAAACAAGGTACTCTAAAGTTGCTGTTTTCATTTAAGTATTAAATATATTTTACACTGTACAATAAACACATTCAGCCTTAGATAAAATCCAAAATATGGACGTTTACGACAGTTTCGGATACAATTCAGTATTCAAACGAGGAAACTTATTTCTTTTTCCTTGAAAGAAAAATAATATTATTTACCAAAAATCGATAATGCACTGTAGTTGCGTTAAAAATACATGCTTAAACTATTATATCAAACTGTTTTGACTTAGTTACTCAGTCACAGACTTACAACTATTTGTTATTCTATAAACCTTTATCGTTCAATTTATTAAATGAAATCAGTTAATTTCTTTTTGGCATGTTTGACATTAAAGTGGATGTAGCCAAAAAATATGATTTAATAATTTTTTATGATATCGAAATAAAACAAAAACCAATTAAATCTATTACAATTATTAGGAATATTTATTCAGAGTTAAATAAAACTCCTTTCTATACAGTTTAGCATAGTTAAGCACAGTTTTAAAAATTCTACGATGTTTTTCTCTGAGATTCAAAACACACCATTTAGACTAACTTTCTTATATTTTAATGATAACAAATATTCTTTGAATTTATTGACAAAGATAAAGTATTGTATATCCATTAAAACTATGGCAGATGTAATAACCCTGAAACTGAAAATTATTGTCATTTTAAATACATTTTATATCCCTATTATTTAAAAAAATTCTATTATAAAGACATTCTCTGCTTTATTTGTGTTCATTTAATAACCGTTCTGTTTTTCCAAGTTTTTCCAGTACTAATATTAATGACTTTATCATCATACACTGATAATTCTAACTTTATGTGAGTGAGTAAGATTTGTTATTAAAACAGACTCTACACAATTTTATTCCTTGTATGAAATAATTACTATATTTGCGTGAAGACTCTTCTGAATGTGGGAGTGTTCTAAAGGAAACAGGATGTTCTAATGACGAACACAAGTTTAATAAGATGACGTACAGTTGACATAAAAATGACGAGGACAGGTACTTCACACAACATAAAGGATTAATCATATTTTTTTCAATATTCATGACCGATAACATTTACTTACGGCCATTTTCATACTATTCTGGTTTCTAATATGACAGACAACGTTCTTACTCTCTGACATTCTGAGTTCTACTGCCGTGCTCTTTTGTTTTTTCAGAAAGGGGCGCTACTAGAGCAAGAAAAGGCATGCGCAGTCCTCACACCTCCCCCTTTCGAGAATTTGATTTAGTCTTTTGAGACAAATCAATATCTAGTAAATATCTAAATAAACAAGTAAAGCATATTAATACAAAAAAAAAATTCAAACATTTAAGGAATATCAAAGAAAATAAACGAATAGAATACACTATAACACTAATTTAAAGTTCTAGGATAAAGTTAAAGTTTTTAAAGTTCAGACTTGCAACACACAGAAAAAAAAAGAATGTTCAAAGTTTTTAAGTCCAATGTGAGGCATGTAGCCTATTTAGAGAGTCAGCATTCGCGTGGAGTTTCCCACCTCGGTACGTTATTTGGGCTTGAAAGCGTTGAAGTGCAAGGGCCCATCTTGGAAGGCGCGCATTTTGAGGTGCACAGTCTGTGAGGAATTTTAAAGGATTACGGTCACTCACCACAGTTACCTGCGAACCATAAATATAGTGTTCGAAATTTTTCAGGGCGAAGATAACAGCATAAGCTTTCTTTTCGATGGTAGCATAACCCTCTTGGCATTTGGAAAGCTTTTACTTGTAAAAGCAATGGGGTTCTCTTGTTCATTTTCATCTTTTTGAGATAGACAAGCGCCTATCGCATACGAAGAAGCATCTGCGTGTATAATAAATGGTTTCTGAAAGATCGGGGAATAACAGATGGGTGATTTACTGATCGCCTATTTTAACTCAAAAACGCTTTGTCACAATCCTCAGACCAGATGACTTCATTAGGGGCACGCTTCTTGGTAAGTTCAATCAATGGACGAGCTATGTCGGAGAATGAAGGAACATAGGATCGGTAATAAGATAAAAGACCTAATATGCTTCTGACATCTTTCTTTGACTTGGGAACTTCTAAGTTTTGTATCGCTGATACTTTGTCGGGATCGGGTGCATGTATACCGGATCCTACCACATGACCTAGAAATTTTATTTTTTCACGTTTTCGTCGTCTTCCTCTACTAAATGTATTGTTCATTCGGCAAAAGCCATCACGTGTATACTGTTTTTTCCTCACAGTTTGCTTTATTTTCACTTTATCATAATTTTTAGAAAGTTCAGTTTCATTTTTATTTTCGTCGATCGTCACTTCCTTAGTCTCTGTAAACTCATCAATCTTCTCAGATTTCTTCTGGCATTTTTCTAACATAATGTTGTCAGGATGATTTAACTTAAGGAATACATCGGGTTCTTTGTTTGCTATTTCATGTGATTTCACACAACCATTGACTATAATGTAGTCGGAATTTTCATCGTAAACAAAAGGTTGTTTCTCGCTGAACTCAATCGTGCTGGATTCGGAACTTCCATCAAGTGTTTCTGGCATTGTACTATTGAAAATAGAGTAAGATTCTTCTGTTGTCGTGACATCAACTTTTGAATCTTTATTTTCAGAAATTATGCTCCGTCTTATATTTTCTTTCTTCATGTCTGCTGATGCAATCAAATATTTATCCGAAACACTTGCATTATTTTTAGCATAATTTGCGGTTTCGTATATTCGGTTTCTTCATCAGGCGTGACTGCATAGTTTGAGGATTCGAAAATTGAAATTACATTGTTAACTATGGGTGTATCCTTCATAATATTGTGTTCACTCTGTAATTAATTTTGAATTTTTAAATCTTTTGAATTATGTAAAATTTCTTCTGCTTGCCTAATTAGGGGATTTTCTTCCTTATAATGAATTTCCATTTCGATTTAATCTCCACTCTCTATTACGATTAAATCGGCAACAGTACATATGTCATTTTCATTATTATTAGTTTCTTTCGAGATCGATTGTGTAATACTAGTACGCGGGTGAGGGTTATTTTTCGTCTCATCGAATAATTTATCCAAGGGATATAAGAAATTCTCATGAACGAAAAAACTATTAAATTCATTTTTGTTAGCTGTCGAACACTGATTCAACGAAGGGTCGTTTTTCTGTTGCCATTTAAATTTCTATGAATCATTTATATAAATATCAGGGTCGTCGCCAGGTGTATGATCAATGTTCTCGTTTGCATTCGCATTTTCAACTGACACATGGTCTAAAATTGAAGCAGAGAGATCTACAGTGTTGGTTTCTTTCGTATTGTCACTTATCGCGTCAACATTACAATTTAATGCCTTTTCATTTTCATTATATTTATTCAAATTATTTAATTCATTATATGTATCAAGAGAAAGTAATAAATCATTAATTAAATTATCAACTACGGCACATGTTATCATAATATTAGGATATATCTTGGTGTTTAATTTATCAACTGCAATACTCAATGGAATATTTATTAAAGGAGCTTTCAATTGGTGTCCGATTGCAGATTGCAATATTATAGTACCACAAGGATTTTTAAAGTATTCGGGTACACAATCAGTCTTTATTATAGAAATTTGCGTTCCAGAATCTACTACGCCATGTAATATTTTATTACCACATTCGATATCTACTGTCGGTAATGTTTCAATTAATTTCGTTTCTTTTCGCGGTGTTTTCAAATTAAAAATCTCATCCGATTTGACTCTAGCAGTGAGTGCTTTTTCATTTGAATTCGAATTATCTTCCCTATCAAATTTATTGGCATTGCCAAATAAATAACTACATATTGTAACATTATGGTATCTGCCGCAATTCGTGCATTTTTTATTTTCTATGGTACAATCTTTAGCGACGTGTTTACCTCTTTTTAAGCATAAAAAACTGCGTCCCTGAGCTCTTAATTTAGCTATTTTCTGGTCAACGGGTAATTTATTACATTCCTCAGTCGAATGACTATTACAAGAACAAAATATACAAAAGGTTTCAGAGGTGGCTAAAATATGAGATACTTCAGAATTAATTCTATCACTAGCGAACATTTGTCTACGAAATGCAGGCGAATCATTATTATACGACTGTTTTGACCTTGGGTTATCTAAATTACCAGTTAAATAATTTTGTTTTCCTCTCGACTCTATTTCGGTACGAATAAATAATAACAAATCATCAATGCTTGATTGCGAGTCACTAGAATTTTTTATATATTGCTTATTATATTCTGACGAAAGATTATTTGGCAGGGATTTAAGAATTATATGTGTCAACAGTTTATCAAATCCATTTGATTCAATGTCCAAAGACCTGAGACTTCTTATTTGGCATTGAATGGTATCAAATAATCTTCGTAGAGTGATTACATCATTTGTTTTTAATACGGGTTTCAAAGATAATAAAGTATTTATGTGCGCCGTGACAATGAGGACCTTTCGGCCAAATTGTTGTTTCAGAATTTGGATAGCTTCCAAATGATTTTTATCTGATAACGCAAACCCGGAGATGGAATTATACGCGCTACCGCCTAAATAACTTTGTAAATAGCTCATTTTTTCAATATTTGACAGTGAATCATTATCATGGACTGCTATTTTGAATGAGTTCCAAAATTTTTGAAAATTACTTATTTCGCCGTAAAATTTCTCAATCTTTAAGGTAGGGAGTTTAACAGATTGCGAAACTACTTCCGCATGCTTATTATCGACGGGAATTACGGGGGAAATTTCGTTTTTGCTATTATTTTTCAATTTCTTGTTTATTCTGAATTTCCATAAAGTTATTTTTTCATGATATTCGATGGAAGCTTTTGCGTCTTTTTCGATTTCATCCTCATCATTAATTAACGATAAAATTTGGGCATCTTCCCGTTTGAGGTCAACACCTTTCTGTTCCAGCTGAGATAAATTTTCTTCTATTTCTTCAAAATTCGGTGATTCCAAAACCCATGCATCTTCGATCTTTTTAACAATAGAGGTAATAGATGCTTTATCACGCCTCTAGTTTTTTTTTAAGCTTAGTTAATTGATCGGCCATGCTTAAACAGAAAAAAATTACCTTACCTCTATATAGGTTATCCAAAATATTTCACTATAATCTTTCAGCCACTAATCAAGTACAATGGGTGATCGGTTAACGAACTATTCGGTTTACGAACAGATCGGTTAACGAACACTTTTGCGAGAGATTTTAATGTTCGGTTAACGAACACATGTTCGGTTAACGAACACCTGACAAAACAAAGCAAAGAAGAAGCAATGTTGTGTTTCAGATTTGCAGAGCTGTATTTAATTGCATCTACTATTATCGACTTAGAGAACATTTTAACAGTTGTTCACTTATGGCCTAATTAATTCAAGGGCTATCGGGGGTTCGGCCCTACATTTTAGGACCCTCAAATTAGAATGAACAGTACAAAAACATTAATTTATATATTTTGTGTCCCTTTATAAAGAAACATGTTTAATTGGGAGTTAATTAGTTTAGCTGAAATTTAGTTCCTAAATTATTACCAGGCTCTAGACTCTACTTTGCTGAGCTCTGCAGTAAACGCGTTCTTTTAGAGAATTAACGGAGTTTTTGATAGATCAAAGTGATAAACTTATATGATTTAATGCTGTAGTGAATGAATGTGATCCTGAAAGTTTTTACAAAGGATATGTCATTTATTTTTTTAAGTACGGCACAACACGGACAAATCCATCAAAATACTATCTGTTCATATTAAATATGGACGTATATTAACCCTATTAAAATCGGAAGATTGAAAACTCCAGAAAGTAAAAAATAAGCTTTTGTCAAATATTTAATGTCCCACAAACTCAAAAAAAAAAAAAAAAAAAAAAAAAGCACGACTGAAGGAAGGACAAGACTGTATGTGTGTAATGTATGTTTCATTATTATTACATTTAAATAAATTTAGGAATAATTAATATTAATTTGTATATGTTATTTAGCTTTTAAGAACGAATTAATTGAATTCCCATAAAAATCTATACTAAATCTATGATCGGTTAACGAACAATTCGGTTAGCGAACATTGTTTTGGAACGGATTAAGTTCGTTAACCGATCACCCACTGTAATATAGCCTGTAATTCATCCATTAATTCTGACACCAGTGTGAAGAATCTTCTGAATGTGGGAGTGTTCTAAAGGAAACAGGCTGTTCTAATGACGAACACAAGTTTAATAAGATGACGTACAGTTGACATAAAAATGACGAGGACACACGGCATTAAATAAACATAGAGGATTAATCATATTTTTCAATATTCATGACCGATAACATTTACTCACGGCAATTTTCATACTATTCTGGTTTCTAATATGACAGACGACGTTCTTACTCGCTGACATTCTGAGTTCTACTGCCGCGCTCTTTTGTTTTTTCAGAAGGGGGCGCTACTAGAGCAACAAAAGGCATGCGCAGTCCTCACAATTTGTTTTGGCAATTTTTTTCTAAACTATTCAAAATGAACTATTCAAAATTAATGTATACAAAAATTAAATATATCCAGTCATATATTTTTAAACCATTATATAGTGAAATTCTAACCGCTTTTAATTTTACCAGATTCGTTTTATATTCATGAACGTGAACTTTTTGATAATTCAGTGTAAAACAGAAAATATTTTTATAACGTATTGTTATATGTTAATGGTTCCAGATAAATAATGGTCAGTAGTAGCTTTTACTAATAGACTTTGTAGCTGATTGTGTGTGTGTGTGAAATATTACAATTTTAGATTTAATTATCGATTTTTTTTTTATTCTTAACAAATTTAATTTAAATATTTTAGGTACTTAAAAAATGTAATATTTATCAATTTCTATATTTAAACATATTAGAGAATGGGCTTTTTTGATATTCCATACTTTTTTGTTATATACTTTTTAAAGTTGAAATAAACTATATACATTAAAATTGTGTAATGAATGAAAATTTTTTCTTCAGGAATTTCTCGAAATATAATGATTTTTCTGGGTAACAATGTTAAAAAAATCATCCACTTTCATTTTGTTTCAGAATTTAGTTAAATTTAAAAACTATTTTTGCATTTTCAATGTACAAATAACTTTAATGAATAAATGGATGCATAAATCTACGCATAAATATGATTAATATTTGTCTTTCCATAACAAGACGGCATTAATAATTCAAGATTTCTGAAATAAAATAAACATAACATAAACTATGCCACCGTTCCAGTATTCCACGAAATAATTTCTACATTGACTTTACCCAGTAAACAATTGAAATAAGATGACAATGAAACTACAATGTATGATACAATTATATCCTTTGTATTCTGTCAAAATAACTTCTACATGTGTTTGAGCTAGTGAATTATTATTTAATATCTTATCATCGGCCTACATTGTGTGTGATGCATTCATAATAAATCAGTATAGCATTCTTGAGCTGGCCCATAATTATTTATGCCTCCACGAAATACAACCCTGACAAAGATTTTCCTCCTTAAAGCGTTTCATTTTTTATTCACGAGCTAACATATTTAGATGTCCCGGTATACAACAGACAAGACTGTAATGATCACTGTATTATGCTAACATCGAAGAATCGTAAAAATTAATTGTGAGCATAAACACCTATTCAAGCATCTTGTGACTGTTTTTCTTTTAAAATATTACTTTTGAAGGTTTCACTACCAATTATTTAAAAATAAATGTAATGTTAGCTACCTCATTACTTTAAAATGCAGTACTTTTTTTACAGTTTTAATTGTAAATATACCTAAAAGAGGTTTTATTCCGATATTTTTGTATCCAAATGTAAATGCTATAAATTTAAAATAGCAATAGATATATATATAAGATATGAGAAAAAACTCTCTTAAGGAAACACAATATTTAAAATTCTGATATCTTTAAAAAAATGTAATAAGAATAATCATGGTTTACATATATATTATGGAACACTTTTTAACACTTACAGAATATAGTACTACCTGTAGTAAACCACTATTTAATAGGGTAAAATAAGTTATCTAAATATGTTTAGAGAACACACTGAATATTTAAACACCCAATTTCAGCAATTAGCGTTTACAGTCGATACGATATTCTAATTGTTTTGAGCAGCCCTGAATATTTTTAATTTCTGATCACCGAACACTTTTATAGATATCTACATACTTCATAGGATTTGTAAAATTTAATTCAGTTATAAAATGCAAAACACATTTTAAAATTTATTTTGAGCATTTACCCTTATATGGTAATTTGAAACATTTTGCATAGCCCTTCATATAAACTAAAAAAAAATATATATATATACACACAATACATTAATCTAAAATTTAATAATGAAACACATAACATAACTAAAATTGAACTTCCAGTAATTATATCCATAATCGGTAATCTATACGCGCGTAGCCCTGTAAATAAATTTATTTATATACAAACAAATCTTAGTATACAGTATGCCCGCTAAAGTCCGTTGTCACCCCAATAATTTCTGAACGGCAAGAGATATAGTCATAAAAGTAGGGTCTAGGTATATTAAAGTTACCATGCTCTACGCAAGGAAACCGCTTACAGCGCCACCTGGCGGCTAAATTTGGAGTTAGCAATCTTATTTAAAATACGGTAACAGATATGGGAAAAAAGTCAATAAAAAAAGTGTTCAGCATCATCGATTTAGTAAGAGACGATACCTTCCGTAAAGTAATGTTAAGAGTAGAAGGCGTAAAATGCATATTTATTTGGTTCGAAACTCCCAAAATTGTAACGCGACATAATGCGGAAGAAATTAGAAAAGGTCACACTCCAGAGTTTCAATTGTCAGTAGATATACAGTATTCATTTTACATAAATAAAACTTAATATCACGTATCGTGAAAAAGTATATATTTTTTTCATTTGGGGATACATGAAACAGCGAGAGTATGCAACCCCTCCATCAACATTGCAGGAACTTCGAAACCAGGTTACGGATGCTTGTGCCAGCGTGTCACCTGCCATGTTGTACAATGTGGAGCGGGAAGTGTAATCCCGTGTACAGATGTGTATTGTTGCTGAAGGACATTTTGAGTATCACAGGTACAATGCGATCAAACACATGAGCGCTTTGTGCTTTTCATTTGTATCATTTTTGAGAGCAAGATGTTTTTTGTAATAAATCGATAACACTGAACAACTTCGTAATTGACTTTTTCCCGTATCTCGTACCGTTTTTGAAATAAGAACGCTAATTCCAAATTTACCCACCAGGTGGCGCTGTAAGTGGTTTCCTTGAATACCGCATGGCAACTTTACTATACCTAGACTCCACTTTTATGACTACAGCTCTTGCCGTTCAGAAATTATTGGTGTGACAACGGAGTTTAGCGGGCACATTGTATACTAATTAAATGCAGTTAAGATAACAAATTCGTAACACAATTAAAAAACAACTCTAAACAGTTCACGCACGTAGATAGTAATGCTTACTAATTGTTTTTCGCATCTCTCTATATGAACTATAAAATTTATACATACCACATAATGTACTAAAATTTGGTTAAGCTTCAAAACGACTACCTCATCGGAAAACGCACTTCCACCGATCACAGAGAGTACTGTAACAGAATAATTTTTGTGTGTCCCTGTAAATGATTAAATGAAGAAAATGTATCCACACTATATTCTACAGTAAGCATCTTGTAGTGCACCTCAGCAATTCACATCAATGTCACAAATTTCATGAAATATTATATTAGTTAATGCTATAGTATGTATTTTTATATCTGGATTATACGTGCGCGCTGCGTTCGTGATTTGTGATTTTTGCTACGATCTTGGTGAGATTGTCTGCAACAGTGGGGTAATCGTAACTGAGGTGGGCGCTATAACATGGGAGTACAAAAAGAAATCTCTAGATGTTTAGCTTCGAAATATGGCAATTTTTCAAAACTCCAGTGATACACGATTATGTTTTCCAAATTATTAATACTGCGATTTTAGTTTATAATGTTTCCGATTGGCGTATATCAGAAATCATAGTTTGATATAAACAAGGTCTACATTAGCATTGACACAACGGATTGATACTTAATAGTAAAACCCTGTAACAGTATACACATTGACTTTAAATTTCATTGTCGCCAACATCGACAATTTTTGATGACAAACTCTTGGCGAGGTATCCGATCACGAGATATTAACCTATTTAATAAATAAAATATGTTCCACTAAAAATGGTGTTATTAGGGGTGACAATTTATGTAATTACGTAGCATAGTTATCATGATATCTCCAAAACTTTTTGAATGCTAGATATCGCAAATCAACTGCAAATTTTGAATTTCATTTTTGTATACAATGTTATGTATTTGTATGAGATATGTATTTGATATATCGTGTTATCAACTAATTTTGCATTTTATTTATTTTTTACATTTAGTGTATACGATTCAACGCTACCTACAATATTTTTGTTATATTTAGGGATACATTATTAATTCCTGTAGGAACTCTAATATTAAGTTCTCATATTTATTCTCGTCACTTTTCTTAACATACGAAGTTTTGCGAAAGTTATTTCCAGTGTATGCACTGTTCAGTACGGGCTTAGTGAAATATTTGTAAAGATTACTTCATTTGATTCAATCGCAGTAAATTTTTGCCCTTTTAAGAATAAATATGTGCAATTTTAGAAGTATGGCGTCATTTTAGTCTCATTTTACGTTTTCTGAATTTAGAGCTATTTATCTTAAGTATTATTATTTGTATTTGCACACATAAAAGTGAAAATAAACTGGAACTCGTAACACGTGTGTTCTTAATGCTGTTAAATATATATATATATATATATATATATATATAATTATCAAATTACAATAACCATTGAGAAAATGTTCCGAAAGCTTAAAAAATAATTTACAGTCCTCTCGTGTTATAGCGGCCCCACAATTATGATTACACCAAGGTTACAGTAGAGAGCCGATTATCCGTACCGGTCGGGACCAAGGCCGACCCAGTTAATGAAAAATACGGATAATTGGACAACTTTAAAAAACGGCTATGACAATGTTTTTTTGGGAACAACCCTTCACAAGTTTTCCAGGCTTATGACTGGTAATTCTAGTAGTGCACATTTTAGAATAACAAATACAAATGGTGCGTTTAGAAGTTATTTTTTAACTTCTTTAAAATTTTAATTTCTATAAAATTGGTACAAAGTGATACATAGAAGAACACATAGAAATTATTACATTTACATACACTGTTAAAAATGTGCAGCTAACTGTCCAGTCATTCGACCGTTTTTACAGAAAACGGTTAGATAACAAAAATTTAATGCTATTCTGACCGTTTTATTGCCCATATTATGATCAGAATAAAGTTAAATTACGGTCATGTAACCGCTTTCTATAAAAACAGTCGAATGAGTGAACAGTTTGCCGGAAATTTTTAACAGTGTATATACGTACCTGTACAGTATATACTTGTAAAAAAATTCATTGCGATAGTGAAAAAAAATTCTTAATAGTCTTCTGCTTCAAAGAGGACATTTTTTTTCTGTAGCTATATACCTTAATCTTTTAAAAAGCAGAAATTGAACGGGATTGGCTGAATCTTGTCGTTGTAGCCATTCCATCGAAACTTCAAGCGCATTAAATGCTTCTGTGTCTGTTGGTGTTCTAGATTTTTCATTTTCACACCCAGAAAAAGGAATTGATTAAAACTACAAAACATGTTTTGTTGAGTACATTTTGGTTGTTTTAGCAAAATTCAAGTAAAATTGAACCATTTTACTTGAATTAACAAAACATTTTTTGCTGACGATACAAATTTTTTTTTGGAATTGCAAAAAAAAAAAAAAAAAAAAAAAAAAAAAAATTGTTGATTCAAACAAAATTTCCATAGACCTATATTTAAACAAAAAGTTTTGTTGGGTCAACCAAATTTTTGTTGATTCAACAAAACTTTTTTCTGGGTGCATCTTTTACATCATCCTCGCATTGAGCTTTTCGTATCCTTAATGGTCAATATCATTTCTTCGTCGTTCAAAATTTGGAAACCGGGATCGTTCTCGTCGCTTTCAAGCCATTTTTGAAAATCTTCTGCGTTAAATCCAAAATGTTCCGAGTCTTCTGTAAAATTTTCACTGAAAATGTCTTCATTGCTTTCTGCTGACATTTTCTTTGGATGTCCTATTTAAAATCTTGTTCCAAGAGCTTTTTAATATGGAAACTTTTACAAGAATCCAAGCATCTGCAGCCATCATGCAACATTCTTTCAAGTCAACTTGCATTGTGGTAGAGTTGTCAACTTCGTCTAACAAAAGTTTCCTTAAAACATTCTATGGCAGAAAAAGGACTTTAAACATTCCATTTTCGTTTTCTAGTACGTCTTCGTTTGGATGAGAAAGTGCATTTTCTAAGACCAATAGAACTTTCACTGATTTTCCGATTTCTTTTTCATGTTTTTTTTCACTTCAGGAATAAAGTTTTTTGCATACTATTCGATGAATATTTCACAGTTCATCTAGGCTTTAAGCTGATTTGTATAGACAACAGGCAGCTTTTTCACATTTTTGAAGCACCTAGGCTTTTTTGAGTTTCCGATGACTAACAAAGGCAATCTATGATTTCCAGTTACATTAGCGCATAGTAACATTGTAATTCTATCTTTGTTTACTTCCGGGCGTATTCTCGGCGTATTCCGGGGCTTATTCTCGTTCGCAGATTTTACTGTTTTCCTCGGCAAAGATCGCAAGTTGAGCCCACTTTCATCAGCATTAAAGTGAACTCCTCGTCATAATTTTCGGATTCGATCATATTTTTAAATTCCGAAATGAATTTATCTGCATTTGTACTCGATGCCGATATTTTTTTTCTACTTGGACATCAATTTCTCTAATTCCGTGACGCATTTTAAAATTCCTAAGCAAACCAGAACTCGCTTTAAATGATGCGTCTCTATTTAGACCTTCATTGAAAAGCAGGGCTTTTTCGCACAACAATGGGGCAGAAATGGGTTTTCCTTGTGAACGTTTTGCGAGAACCAAACATATAACGCTTTATCTACATCTTCGAAATTTGATTTTTCCATAGTTTTTCGTTTCACACTGCCTTCTTTTTTGTCCAAAACTGATATAAATTTAAAAATCGAATCGCTGTTTTTTTTTTATATCCGATACAGATGATGTGCCAATGCCATATTTAAGTGCTATGTTATTCCCGTTTTCGCCTTTTTTCAATATGTTAACAATCTCAATTTTTCAATTCCTACTATTAGCTCACACTCTCTATATATTTATATATCTTGTTCAAATTTTCAATCGTTAATAAAATATTTCCTATTCATCCTATCAAGTTCAAATAATTTTTTTTAACTTGTACTGGATGACAATTGATGTTAATACATTTTTTTCAAATATTAATTCATTAATTAAATTTGATTAATTAATTTTAATTTTATATTTCATTTCTGTTCAAAAGTATAGACTCACTCCATATTTATAGTCTCACATTCACACGTAAAAAGATAATGGGGCTGTTCACGGACGAAGATCAGGCGGATCGCTGGCGAAGGAGACTATAAATGTGGAGTGAGTCTATACTTTTGAACAGAAATGAAGTATAAAACTAAAATTAAATAATAAAATTTAATTATTTAATTAATATTTGAAAAAAAAAACGTATTATCGTTAACTGTAACATCGCTACGGCACTTTATTGTGAAGTTTGGTAATTTTTGAAATTCAATATTTGAAAAACGGTATAATCATTAGATTTTAAATTTATATCAAGAAAAATACAATTTTTTTAACTTTCTAACGCAGTTTGTCTAACAGTTTTGTTAGAAATACTTTTCGAGCTATTAATTTTTGGTATTTTAGCTATTTATTTTTTTATTTAATTTTTAATACATTTCAAAAATTTCTGTTATGTAAGATATTTAGCAGGATATAAATTTAGGAATAAATACCGTCAGTGGCGAAGCGTGTAGAACGCTGGAAAAAAATTTCTATTTGACCTAAGTAGGAATTGACTTTAAAAAAAAGTTTTTATATTACTTGTATGATGTAACGATAGCACGACTATTTTGCGCTTTCCAGGCATGTTTGAAAACACTTACTGCATCTGCAGAACTTCTTAGAAAAATAGCGTGTGTACTCTAGCACGTGTTTCAAAAGCAAATGAAATTGAAAGTGCATTCCTCCCTCTGCCCTCTCTAATTCTTGGATAAAGAAGAATAATAATCATTTTGTTCAGCCCTTTCTACTCCACACTCTCTATTTCCCATCATCAGTGAAACTGTGCAGAACAAATACGAGCAGAGAGAGAGAGAGAGAGAAGTGGGAGGGTCCTACTGAGGACACCAAGACACAAAAGCAGCAATTGTTTTACCCCTTTCAAAGAATTTGAAGATAAAGATGAATTTTCGTGGAAAAAAATTGCGAAATGAAACTTCTTAGGTTCTAGAAGCAGTTGATTTTATGCATTGTTCTCCTTGCATTTGTTGGCTATTTTATTGTTTCAGGATTAGGAAAGGTTTATTTAAAGATTAACTGCTGCATGTCACATCCAAATTTACCGTACCGCGTCTTACCTTACCGCGCTTATGAAGTTTCACTTCAAAAATTTGAAGAAGGCGAAAAAAAAACGCATGGTCCTTGATCGATCTGGTTAATTGAACAGTCCGGTTAATCGGAGTCCGGATAATCGGTGCTCTACTGTATATGCATCCTATACACGCATATATATATTCCAAGCACTGTGCCATATACGTCATTATACACTTTTTATTAACGTCTTATATGTCGTATATACATCATACACACATGTCATTTATATACTGCATATATGCATCATACATGCATCATATATGACTATAACTTGGCCACATACGTCAAAAAATATTATATATATATATATATCATATATTATTATAATGTCATACGTGCTTTATAATTTGGCGAAAAATCTTGGTTGCTTGGCGATTCATCCTTGGGGGCCACTATAACACGAAAGTACCAAATTTACAATATATTAATGAAAACAGAAACAAAAAGTTTTAGTACAATTTTTATTTGTAGACCATCCCGTAAGCAAAAGTTAAGTATTTCTTTAACTCTTGTTGAGACTGATGTCTGAGCTAAAGGTATTTTGAGGAAATTAAAGTGGAAGACCACATTTTTTGCTTTATAATACGATTTCTCATCCGACGTCAATTTTTAAATTCGACTTTTTTTCATATCTGATAATTTGCATCTATCCTTTTGTAACTTTAACATTTTTGTAACGATTTTATGCATCTCTATTGACTATTCAAAGAAATAATTTCTAAAGTTACAGAATTTCGTTAAAAATTGTACTAAAGTTACAGAATTCCATTAAAAACGCTTAAAAAATAAAGTGAAGACATCAATAAAGTGACGACGTCAAGAGGTCCATTCTCGACCGAAAACAACAAACATTTTCCCAATGGTTAAAAAAAAAAGATGTAATGTCAAAAATATGACAATAATCTTTTACCGAAATTATTTAGTGTAAACTGGATTTTTTCGTTTCTAAATTCAAAGGATTTATTATTCTCATTCTTGCTAAAGAAATATCAGCACGGCTAGAGAATGAGTGAAGCAGACATATAAGCTACACGGTGCTTGTAGCGCATTAGTAAATATAGCAAGCATGTCTGAACAAGAAGATTTTATCAGAAATGCCACTTCTCTGAAGAAAAGTAAACCAAGAAGTTATGGCGAGTAACCACTTAAAGCAAGAAACGTTTGTTGTAAATGTATACGATGCAGACACACAATGTATAAAGACAAAGGTGCATTAATCATTTTTATCCATCTATCCATCATTACAAATTCATTTAAAATTCATTACAAATTCACCATTGCCCCATTACCTAATTACAACAAAAATGGCGCAAATTCAAGTTATCAAAGTTATTCTTTGATTTAGAAAATCTTGGATTTGTTGACTGTAGGAATACCTGTTGCAGCTCAAACAGAATGTCCGACAACAATATATTTCGGTACTCAAGTGACGATATATAGAATCTATACTGAGGAAGTTAAGATATTACGTAAGCAGACATATATTTACGTAAATGTTATACTATTTTTAGAAAACACGTTTTTGGCTAAGATATTGAGTAGTCTCTACCTATTTTAGTGACATTTTTGGTGCTGTTTATTGGCTGTAAGGTGGAAATAATTTTAAGTTGCGATTTAGATAATTACCTATCCATGTTTCTTTTAGTATTTAATAATAATTTTTTTTTTATCATTTTCATATTTTCATTTATTTTAGAAAGTGTATTCTCATTTTATCTTAACCAAGAGTTAGTTTTCCGATCATTAAATGCATTAAAAATCTAGCTTGGAGGCATATTTCGTAGCCAAAATTTTGTCACCAAGTAAGGATCAGAGTAATTATGTTTTTTTTATTTTTTTTTATTTATCATAGAAACTTGACAGATATTCTCGCCAAGCATAAGAAACAGCAATTCATTGATCCGTAAATGAAAGGAATTTCCGCCAATGAATGCCAAACGATTTTACAAAATTTTTTTAGCACTCTGTCTAGTTTATGTCTGTCTAGTGCGGACGGGACAAAACGGGTTTTTGACACATCTATATCTCGCGTTCTATTTATGATAGAAACAAAATTCTTGATTATATGGAATGGGGTGTGCCAAGTGACTAGGAATTCAAAAGTAAAGCAAAATCCGACGAATAGGTTTTCAGTAATTGCTATTTTAAAAGTGCTGTTTTTTGCAATTTATAAATCTTGTTCAGACCAAAAACTGTTGACAGGGCTACAGCAATGTGTAATTATCGGATATTTACGCGGTTTACGTCATTTGAATTGTTTTTATGAGTAGTTCAAACCTTTGTAAGTTTCATGTACAAATATTAATTAGTTTTTGATTTATATCAGTTTAAAGTTATTGATTCCTATACTTAACATAGAACAAAAAACTCTTGACAGGGCTACAGCAATGTGTAATTATCGGATTGGTACGCGGTTTACGTCATTTGAATTGTGTTTGTGAGTAGTTAAAACCTTTGTAAGTTTCATGTAAAAATATTAATTAGTTTTTGATTAATATCAGTTTAAAGTTATTGATTCCTATACTTAACATAGAACAAAATAATAATAAATGACCCAACTCTTTTAGGAATGGTCGTATACACATGATATTAAGATATGTTATTACAGTCGACCCAAGTAAGATTCCTATTATAGAAAAATAGTAACATTTAAGGTTCGTTTACAGGGTCTCACAAAAAATCTTTTGATATAGGGCTAAAGAGTTGTGTAAATATCCGATTTTTGCGCGGTTTGCAGCATTGGAATTGTTTTTATGAATAGTTCAAATGTTTAATATTTCGTGTAAAAATATTAATTAGTTTTTTATGTATACCACTTTAAAGTGATTTATTCCTATACTTAAGATGAAGCAAAGAAATATTAAATGGTCTAACTCTTTTCAAAAAGAACGTATGCGTATGATGTTAAAATATGTTACTACGAACAACCTAAGTTAGCCTCCTATTGTAAAACAGAATTGTAGAATTTACTGTTTGTTTACAGGGTAACTCAAAATTTTTTTTTAATAAGACTAAATAGTTGTGTAATTAGCGAATTTTTTCGTTGAAGTACTTGATTCCGGTACTTAACACAGAGGAAAAACAATAGTAAATAGCATAACTTTTGACAAAGTGGCTATATACACAAGATATTCAAATATGTTACTACATCCGATTCATTTAAACTCTCTATTGTAAAGCGGCATTGAACCATATACGTTTCGTTTACAGTGTCTCTTAGATCTTGATTACATTACAACCGATGTATATTTACTGATTGAGATGTATTTTAATGATTTTATACTGTTTCAATCTCTGTAAGGTTTTATTATCTTGCTTTAAAATTTAATACGATGTAAAGAATTTGAGCTTCGACATCCAGCTGCACTATGTGTCATTCTAGCATTTCCTGTGAGTACACTTAACTGCATACCTTCCCTCGCTATTTTTGCCTTGAAGACTAGCAGACGCCGAATTCTATTGTACTGTGAGCGGAAAGTTCGGACAGTGATGAAGTGGTAAGGCGTTACCCAAAAAGGGGTCTTATGCTTTGATCCTTGCCGAGTTCGTGGGAAAGAGTTCATCTGCGAGAGAAGGGATCTCTCCACACGATTTTTAGGTTTGCGCCCGAAACTTTGCCCTTTGTCTTAGAACGTCCAATGACGGACTTAGTGAAAACGAAACAGAGGGATCTCAAGGCTGCTAAGAGGCTGGAGAGTTTCGAGGGGCCCGCCACGACAAGACCCCGCCCTTAGAAGAAGGTCCCCTGCGAGAATGAAGAAGAGAGAGGACAGTTTTTGGAGAGATCGAAAAGGAGAGTGTTGACTCTCTGGAGAAGGGAAAAGGAAACGTCAGTTTCTAACTCAGCGTGGTGTAAGCGCTAGTGAGGTCCGACCTCTAGAATTGATACAGCAGGTATCCGGTGAAAATCCCAGCGAAGTTAAAAAGCACACCAAGTGCGAAAGTGAGAGTTCTTAGACTCAGAATTAACGAGTATTAGTAGATCTTCCGAAGAGAAGGAACGGACGAGCCTTGGTCCGAATGAACTTTGTTTTGTAGTCACGACTGACTGTAATGTTTAGAGACTTTTGTTTGTTTCAGTTACACTTGGAGTCAAGAGGTCATTAATTTATAAGCGATTGACTCACGAAAAATTAATTAAATGCTGTAATTAACTTTCTTGTACATATTTTCATTAGAATTAATATTGGTATGCAATAAATTCTATTTTCTAATTTATACGAGAAATTCTCTGTGCCAGCGATCCGATCTCGCTACCACTCACCATCTTTTATCGGGTCGGTATAGAGGAGTTACTACAACTGGTGGCTTGCGGTGATGGATTAATTAGCAAAAATTAATGACATTCTCTAAAGACAAAGAGTGGACTCCGAAATTTAAATCATCAAAGTGCTCCAAGAAAGAGTCTCCTTGTGACTTGTGACCTGAGTCTCCTTAGACGCCCCTGTGGATCGACACAGCATCAGAAAGAGTAATCTACCAAGAATTCTGGAGAGTGTGTTCCCCCATCCGGAAGAGTCCCCATCCGAAAAGTGTGATAGAGACCCCCGTCTGTGCTCCTGAGAATCTCTGAAGTCTGTGCTTCTGACGCCCTGAAAGACTCTTAGTAATGGAGGTAAGCTCTTTTTATACTCAGAGTGGCTTTAATTGTTATTAGTGTTTGTATAGGTGTTGTAGGCTTCAAAAAAAAAAAAGTTGTATGTTTATTTTTGTGAGAGTAAATATTTTGAGAAATTTTTCCGGTAGAAAAAAAAAAGTATGATGAGATACTTCCGAGATTACTGTAACTTATTTAATAGACAAATTTTGTAGTTAAAATTAAATTATTGTTGAATTAATTTAATGCAAACTGAGAGTTGTGCAGTGTTACAAAATTTTAGCTGAATCTATAAATGAGAGTTCATTGAAAAAAAAAAAGTATCGAACGCATTTCATATTTTAAGATAACAGAGTTGATTTTATATGTTTTTTGTGAATTATTCTAAATCTTTTAAGAGTGGATGCAGAGATTAAGATCACCATTGATTAAAAGAGAAAGGAATTGAATAAGACTTTTGCAATTTAAAATATTTTTACTGTGCTTTTTGAAATTGAAATTGTTGTTTTGTGTAAAATTTATCCCATATGTATTTTATAACCAAATACCAAGGTGAATGTGTACGATAGGATAGAGTTGCTTATCTTTATATGTTGCATATTTCCTATATTATTACTAAGCGTACTATTTTTATGAGCGTATATTTTGGTAATATTTTGACGCACTTGGTAGGATTTGATTTAATCTTATTGTATTGTTTTATAATTGTGGGAAAGATAATTTCTAATTTTAAACTTTAAAAATGTCGGAGCTTAAATATTATAGGAAAGCTGATTTGCAAACGTTAGCTTACGAATTTGAGGTCATTTTAGAGGAAAATGATACTGTACCGAAAATTATAAAAAAAAATAGAGTCGTCAGAGGGATTTGATAAAGAGCTAGCCTTAGCGCAAATTAAACTGTTAGAAAAAGACAGGGAAAATAAGTTATTGGCGGAGAAGGAAGAGAATGATAGACTTCAGTTAGAGAAAGAAAGATTGTGGGAGAAAGCAGAAAAAGAAAAAGAACGCGAACATGAGTTAGCTAGATTAAAAGCGACACAAGAGTCAGATGACCGGAGTACCGCATCCAGTAGCATCTCAGTTAGAACGAATCATTTACCCCTAAAAACAATTATGCATCGCTTTGATGAAAAGAATTCGGATATTTCGTTGTTTTTGAATTTATTCGAGAGACAGGCAAAAAAATGTAATCTAAATTCGGATGAGTTGGTGACGAATTTACTATCATTATTACCTGTGGGAATGGCCGAGTTAATTTTGAGAGAACCCGAAGACAAAATTGATGATTTTCAATATGTGAAAGAAAAATTGTTAGAACGATATCGTTTGAATGCAGAGACATATCGACAAAAATTTAGTCAACATCCACGAAATCCTAATTCAGTTTGGAAGGATCTGATTTTCGAACTTAATAGTTTTTTAGAAGGTTGGCTGTCATGCTTACAAGTTTCGGATTTTGAGGGTTTGAAAAATTTGCTTGTCACGGACCAAATCAAACGGAGAGCGTCTCCAGAAATGCGCGAACATTTTATAGATAACTGGGCGGAGATTAAAGATCCCGAAAAGTTAGTGAGGCTTTTAGATGCGTACGAGGCAATCAAGCGCCCGTCAAAAAAAACTTGGAATACGAAACTCCCTTTAGAGAAGAATTTTGAAAGACCCAGGACTTTTGAAAATGGGCGAAACGGTAACAGAAATCCGGAGACTAACTTTAACTGGAGGGATCGCGATGATCATAAAGAAAGGGAAAGGGTTTACGAAAAAAGGCGAGAAGTTAAGTGTCATGCGTGTTTTCGAAGCGGGCACTACAAAGTAGATTGTCCGGAAATTAAAAAGAGAGATGTTGCGCGGGTCGGTCACCTAATAAGTAAGCCGACACTTGAAGAAACCTTCTCCCCTTATTTGAGCAAAATATTAGTGAATGGAATTCAGGCAACTGCCTTAACGGACAGTGGGAGCCAGATAGATTTGATCCCGCACCATTTAGTCAGTCAAGATAATTTGAATGGAGATCATGTTTGGATTAAAACCCCGGTGGACAGGAAATTGTACTGCTTACCTATAGCAGAAGTCACTTTAGAAATTGAAGGTGTAGGAATCATTGAAACCAAGGCAGGAGTAAATAATAGCGATTCAGACATGGATTATTATTTGTTGGGTAATCAATCTCAAAAGTTATTAGAGCAGGCGAATATAAAACCCGAGTTAGTAAATGCCGTTTTGACGCGGGCTCAAAAGAAAAAAATTGACCATACTCCAAAGCTGGAAGATAAGCGGATTATGTTTTCCGATAAGGAAGGGGAGAATGTTCACCGACGCGATGAAGCGGAAACTTTGAATCCGGTAAATAAACAAATTATGATTTCCGAGGGGGAAAAAGAAATTTCTAGCGGGAATGTTGAAGCGGAAACTTTGAATTCCGAGGAGGAAAAAGAAATTTCTAGCGGCAATGCTGAAGCGGAAACTTTGATTTCCGAGGAAGGAAAAGAAGAGGATATTTCTAGCGGGAATGTTGAAACGGAAACTTTGAATTCAGTAAAAGAAAGAGAAGGGGGAATTTTTCGCGAGTGCAGTGAAGCGGAAGCGTTGAATTCAAAACTAGAGGGTGAAAATCTAGAAAGCCCTACTGAACTGGTCAGTGTAGATAAGGGATTATCGCCTTTGCCGATATGTGAGGAATCTTCGATCTTAGCAAACATTGAAAGAGCGGTTAGTAAAATGGAAAATGACAGGTATCCATCTCTCGAAGAGATTAGAGGGAAAGGGGAAATTGAAGAAACGCATTGTAATGCTGGAGATTCTTTAATAGTGGCAAAAGCCAGAGACAGTCGCATGAGTGGGGGAATGCGGGTGCTTGTCCCATTGCATTGTCAGGTGGATATTTTTGGCGCGTGCCTAGAAAAAGTGTCATTACACTTAGGGAAAGGGAAAGTTAAAGGAAATGTGTCAAAATATTTGGACCTTGGGAAGAGATTGATAAGCGATTTAACTACCGCATTTCTAAAAAGGTTCGGTGTTAAATTGAAAAATCCGAGAGTGTGTCGCACAATAAGCGATAGTATTGCATGTTGGCATCGAAAAGTTAGAAAGCTTTTGAAAGCGTTAGTATTTGGAGAATGGATAAGAGAAACGGAGGAAAATAAATTCGTGAAGGGATGTGTGTTTAATCTCATGAACAGGTTAAAAAGAGGTCGAGTTTTAGCCGTTGAAAATGTGTCAGAAAAACGAGAAAAGAGGAAATTTTGGTTTGACAGAAAGGCGGTGAAACGGAAGCTTAATGTGAAAGATGAGGTTTTAGTTTTCACTACCAGAAAGCCAATTAAAATGTCAGATAGTCGGATAGGGCCGGGAAGAAAGGAGTCAATAATTACGGAAACAAATTATATTGTGAATGTTCCTGGGAGGCGACAGAAATCTCAGACTTCTCACGTGAGTTTAGTAAAGCCTTACAGAAAACGGGTGGAGTTAGCAGATATCTTAACGCGGGAAATAAACGCACTTAAGAATTTCTGTTTACCGTATCTAGATGATATGGCGATTTTTTCAGACAGTTGGGAGGACCATATGCGTCATCTAGAAACAGTATTAAAAAGGGTTAATGACGCGAAACTAAAAATCAAATTGGCGAAATGCAAGTTCGCTCAGAAAACCGTAAAATATCTTGGGCATATTGTAGGTGAGGGTAGACGGAGGCCAGCTGAGGCGAAAGTAAGGGCAATCAAGGAATTACCGGTTCCGAAATCGAAAACTGAAATTCGTAGATGTTTGGGAATGGCTGGATATTATTCCCGGTACATAAAAGATTATGCAGTGATTGTAGAACCATTAACGAGGGCGCTTAAAGGGAAAAATAAAAAAGAAAAGATTGCATGGAGCGACGAAATGGGAAAAGCCTTTGAGACTTTGAAAGTGAAACTTACTGAAGAACCGGTGCTTTACGCTCCTAATTTTCAGAAAGAATTCATAGTACAAACTGATGCTAGTGACTTAGGTATTGGCGTGGTTTTGGCTCAAAGAGAGGGATCGGAAGAGCACCCCATAATATATTTAAGTCGAAAATTTACTGATAGTGAGAAAAGTTTCTGCGCCACTGAAAGAGAGTGTGCAGGGATTATTTTTGCGATAAAAAAGTTAAGGCATTATATTGATGGACAAAACTTTTCTATCGAAACCGATCACAATCCTTTGGTGTTTCTAAAAAGAAATTCTGGAAATAATCCCAGATTATTAAGGTGGTCCTTAGCTCTGCAACCTTATAATTATGCCATTTCTCATCGCGCAGGCAAAGACATTCCGCATGTTGATTGTCTGAGTCGAGTTTAAGGAGATTTCTTGATAAACTTTTGTATATAATTATTTTAAGATTTTTTATTTTTTATTTCACTGTGTTTTATTTCATTATATGTGCATGATTTCTTATCAGAGAGCGGAAAAAAAAAAGGAAGGTAGTATTATCTTATTCATGTATGTTTTATTTCTTGCCACTCTGATGTAATTTGAGCTTGCAATTCTTTATCCGACTCTTAGAGATTCTTAGTGTTTCACCCTTAAGAATCGTTTGAGGAGGAGGTGCTGTAAAGAATTTGAGCTTCGACATCCAGCTGCACTATGTGTCATTCTAGCATTTCCTGTGAGTACACTTAACTGCATACCTTCCCTCGCTATTTTTGCCTTGAAGACTAGCAGACACCGAATTCTATTGTACTGTGAGCGGGAAGTTCGGACAGTGATGAAGTGGTAAGGCGTTACCCAAAAAGGGGTCTTATGCTTTGATCCTTGCCGAGTTCGTGGGAAAGAGTTCATCTGCGAGAGAAGCGATCTCTGCACACGATTTTTAGGTTTGCGCCCGAAACTTTGCCCTTTGTCTTAGAACGTCCAATGACGGACTTAGTGAAAACGAAACAGAGGGATCTCAAGGCTGCTAAGAGGCTGGAGAGTTTCGAGGGGCCCGCCACGACAAGACCCCGCCCTTAGAAGAAGGTCCCCTGCGAGAATGAAGAAGAGAGAGGACAGTTTTTGGAGAGATCGAAAAGGAGAGTGTTGACTCTCTGGAGAAGGGAAAAGGAAACGTCAGTTTCTAACTCAGCGTGGTGTAAGCGCTAGTGAGGTCCGACCTCTAGAATTGATACAGCAGGTATCCGGTGAAAATCCCAGCGAAGTTAAAAAGCACACCAAGTGCGAGAGTGAGAGTTCTTAGACTCAGAATTAACGAGTATTAGTAGATCTTCCGAAGAGAAGGAACGGACGAGCCTTGGTCCGAATGAACTTTGTTTTGTAGTCACGACTGACTGTAATGTTTAGAGACTTTTGTTTGTTTCGGTTACACTTGGAGTCAAGAGGTCATTAATTTATAAGCGATTGACTCACGAAAAATAATTAAATGCTGTAATTAACTTTCTTGTACATATTTTCATTAGAATTAATATTGGTATGCAATAAATTCTATTTTCTAATTTATACGAGAAATTCTCTGTGCCAGCGATCCGATCTCGCTACCACTCACCATCTTTTATCGGGTCGGTATAGAGGAGTTACTACAACGAGTCCATTTTGTCCACCTGAAAGCTCATCAATCTTAAGCTCTAAATCTATTAAAATATAGTATTTTCATCGCTTAAAAAAAAACTGTGTTTATTTATAAATATATAATTCTAGCGTATCAGGAATTGATTGAAATAGCGATTACATAATTCCAACTTTACGTTCATGCGCTGAGTAATAATAGAATGTAAAAATGTTGCTACCCCCAGATTAGAAGTTTTGCGTTTAAATATTTGCTGTTCATCGAATCTCCGGCTATGACGACCTTAAAATGCTCTAAAAACGGGCCTATAGCACAATGAAAAGGAAATAACTTCTTAAATTCTCCATAACAATTGAAAATGCTAAATTTCGTATACAATAGGTGATCGGTAATGAACTGTTCGGTTTACGAACAAATCACTTAACGAACACTTTCGCGTGAGATTTTTATGTTCGGATAACGAACACATGTTCAGGTAACGAACACTTTCGAGAGATTTTTATGTTCGGTGAACGAACACCTCACGTAACAAGGCCATGATGAAGAAATACCGTGTTTCATATTTGCCGAGTTATACTTATTGCCTCTATTGTCGACTTAGAGAACATTTTAACAGTGCATACATAAGTCCTAATTAATTCATGAACTGACGGAGATCGGGGACCTATATTGTAGGTTCCCCAAACTGGAATGGACAGACTAGAAACATTAATTATGTATTTTGTGTCTTTATATATTTTGTGCATTTAGTAAATATAGTCAGTCCTTTTTGGTTTAATCACGCTCATTTTTAAAATCTAATTTAAAGCTTTATGAACTATCAGATCAAAAATTTTAATAAAATTTTGCATCTTTTTAAACGGTTCAATATGTAAACGCTTTAGTCTTTGCAGTATATTTACAAAATCACACAAAATTTTGGAATACATGTCATCCTACGAACAGTTTCAATTTTGAAATCACTTTAATAGTTTTTATACTTTTGCAAACATTGCGATTCTTATATTTTTCCGATTCTCGGAACGTTGAGTTTAAAAACTTAACAAATAAAAAAACTTTTAAGGAGCTCAGTAATTTTCAAAAATAATATTTAATATATATTTAATATATTAGTATTAAAAAACCTGTAAATTACAATGGTTCGTAGAAATTTTTTTATTATTATTATTCTCGGTAAAGTATGCTCCATAAACTTATTGTTATAATTGACCGAAAAAAAGTGCTTCTTATTTTTCCACATTTTTCTGAAACTGCCGTATTTTAATTAGTTTGTAAACTATTGTAAAATTTTCTAATTTTTCGGGTTTTGTTCATCTCACGAAACCCTATTACTCCCGCTGCGTTATCTGTCTGTCACAGAGCCATTCTCAAAAACTATATAACTTACAGAATTGAAACTTTGCGTATGTAGCAGAATATCAGCTATGAAGAGCTCAAAATATTGAAATTTGAAAAATTCGTATTATTTTAATAAATAGAGATAAAAAACCAAAATTCTAACAGCCTTTTCCTATTAAATTTAAACATTTTTCGTTATAGCAGATGCCAAAAATTAAAAATCCACGATGAAATTCTTTCCAAAATAATTAATTTTCTATCAGACGATTTCCACGTAAAAAATGAAAATGAAGTAAAAAGTTTCACCAATTGAAAAAAAGATAAATATAAAATAAAATTGATTGACGTCATAGTGGTAATAAAACGGAAGATGTCTAAGATTTCTCAATAATACAAGGAGTATGAATATGTGTATGTACACAATGCAGATTAATATCACGTCATTAGAGAATTAAAAAGAAAATCTGACGTCATAATGGAAGTTTAACGAATTTTTCAGATGTTTGAGAATAATACAAAGCGGGTATCAATATGAGTAATAGAGAATATTAAATATATGAGTTTGAGAAACATATTGAATCGTGATAAAAATCCGATTATGGAAATATTCGCATATTTTAAAATTTTGAAGGTGTACAATTTGTTTAAATTTGCAATCATTTTTTTAAGTATTGCATTTAGTCCGTATGACGGATATTGTTATGACTGAATATAACAGCGGGCTTGGCCCGCTATCCGGCTGGTTTAGATATTCGAAAAAACGAAAAAATATACCGATAAATTTTTACTTTTTAGAAAACATGACTTTTTTTTGTTACTAAATGAAATTTATTTGAGTTTATTAGAGAAAGGATAAAGTGTTTTGAAAGGAATATAAAACGAAACCCTTTGAGCGATCTTCGATCACACTTACCCACTTGTTTGTTTTTTCAATGTATATAAACGGAAGAGTGATATAAACAAAAGAAAAAGGAAAATAAACATGTCATAAATAATCTGTTGAATACAATGTAAGGAAATTAATATAAAAGTTTCCCCGTTGCTATGGTAGCGACATGTACATTGGAATAAATCACTCAATAAATTGTATAATTCTGTTTATAGCATCACTATTATTTTTTTTTTTTTGCCCCTTTCATCTTTCTTTTATCTTTTCTTTTCTGAATAAAAATGGAATTTGTATAACTGAAATTAGATACCTTACAAAAAGGAGTGATATCTCATCAAAAACAACTCGTTGTAAATGATCCCACCAAGCCACAAACCTAAAACGTCAGTCGTAAAAAGAAGTCATATCACATAAAAAGAAGCGATATAGAAGTGCATACTCCGAGTCCCGTGTAAAAATCTATCACCACTCATAATGTTTCCAAAGGTTAAAAGACCGGACAAGATTTTCATTTATCGGCAACAGATAACGCTACGGGTCCGTCGGTGCAAACGCCTTTGTAATCATTAGTAAAATCAAAACGCGGTCATTCCTGGCATTAACGTTGTACGACATGGCTCTCAGTTTACCAGATCGCGCTTTAATTTTAAAACTACTCTACGTTAACAGCTCAGACAGTGCAGCTGCTTTACGTGAATATAGGCGTGGGAAATGAACGTGTAAAAGAAAAGGTCTTTTAACACCGTGTGCAGTGAGAAGAATGGTAAAAAAATTGGAGGTGACTGGATCGTTTACTGTAAAATGTGGAAGAGGGAAGAAACCAGTACCTCTCCGCACGCAAGAAGAAATTGCCACTGCGATTGTGGAGTTATCAGGGACTCCGGATGCCGGTCCAAGTGCACGTGGACTTGCCTGAAATTTGGATATTCCATATGCTACTGTTCGAAAAGTCCTAAGAAATGTAATCCAATTTTATCCATATAAAATTAGTTGTCATGAACAATTGTTACCAGGTGACGCGCAGCAGAGACTGGATTTTGCTTTACTTTTAACGAATGGAGGTGGATGATGCCTTCCCACGGAATATTTTATGGGGAGATGAAGCCCATTTTCATATGAATGGGACAGTCAATACGCAAAACTGCAGAATATGGGCTTCAGAACAACGAACTGTTATTCACGAAATACCCCTTCACTTTCCAAAAATCCCTGTGTGGTGTGGCTTTACTGCAAGTTTCATTCTTGGTCCTTATTTTTTTGAGTAGTTACGGCGAACAGGCCCTGTAACGTGTTCGGTTACTGTACAAAGATACCTGTGCGTGTTACAAACTTTCGTAGTTCCTCAACTGCAGCAAGGACAGTGCCTGTCTGAAACAATTTTTATGCAAGATGGAGCCCCGCCCCATATTGGGCGAGCGGTAAAACAGTTCTTACGACAACATTTCACAGATGATAGACTAATAAGCCGGGATTTTCGTATGACGTGGCCTTCTCGATCACCTCATCTGACGCCGTGTGATTTTTGGTTTTGGGTGTACTTAAAATCTATTGTGTACCGTGGGGAGTCGCAAACCTCAATGACTTAAAAGATCGCATATCATAACATGTGCGAAACATCACTCCTGATGCGTTACGTTCCGCAGTTGAGCACGTCGTCCACCGCCTGGATTGTGTCTTACAGCAAAATGGTCATGTGGAACCTGAACTTGATCGGCACCGTCATGCGAAATCTTAACCCCATTCAATGTCACATTTTCAATAAATTAGGTATGTCATCCGGTTTTGTGCCTTATTTTTTTGTTCCTGTATTGCACATTACATTTCACACCCAAAAGCGCCATCTGTCGGTGATTATTGCAATTATTTTTTATTGTTCCATTCTTCTTCCCCCTTCTCAAATAGTATTTGTACAAATTTTGGTTTCATTCGGGTTACTCCTTCAAGCTACAGACAGCTCCAAATAGGGATACTTATTTTATAATCACCCGGTATATAATAAAAATAATTTAATAAAAATAGCTGTTTTAATTAAAAGAAAATATTATTATTCGCGCTGTTTTACAATTTGGAAAAAAAAAATAGGTTTTTCTAAATAGGATATAAATCTCTAATGAAATAATAACGGCTTTGTTATAGCCCGCCACCCCCCCCCCCCCTAGACTGATTCGCCAATTTACAGAGATATGTCACCAGGTTAGATTGTAAAATCCTGTCAAATGGTTTGCAGTCCTAAAGAAATAGCACTTGTTTATTATTATTTTTTTCTTTATAAAAAATCAGGTTTAAATAGTTTTGGATACTTTATCAGGAAGATTTAAATTTTGTATCACGAAATTGTTCCGATTTTCCAATGGATTACAAACAAGTCATGCATTATTTATTACTTATTACTGCATATTATCTATTAACATTAGTAAGTTCAATTAATATTGATAATTTCAGTTACTGGCAAAAAAGACGGTATATTCTTAAAAACTTGTAAACTTAGGTGTAATTAGTTAATAATATCTCATCAAAAACGTCACCTGTAAAAAATGCAGCCAAGTCTCGTGACTCTTTATCCGTAAAAAGTTCTGAGATCGTGTAAAGCAAAGTTTAGCTATCTTATTAACTCTGAAATTTTCATTCACAAACCACTCTTAGTTTCTACATCTTTAGTTAATTATTATTTTGTGACTTGGCAATTACGCAGCACAGGGAAGTTATTACACCTTACTATGTTATGGGATGAGATGAGTTAATATGATTAAGGCTAATTATATACGCACAGGAAAGTTATTACACCTTAATATGTTATGGGATGGCATGGTGTTATTTACTTAAGACTAATTATATACATCATATTCTCGTGCTACGTAATTGCCAAGTCACAAAATAATATTTAACTAAAGATGTTGAGACTAGGAGTGATTTGTGAATGAAAATTTCAGAGTTAATAAGATAGCTAAACTTTGCTTTACACGATCTCAGAACTTTTTACGGGGAAAGAGTCACGAGACGGCTGCATTTTTTACAGTTGACGTTTTTGACGAAATTTCACTTCTTTTTGTAAGTAATCCTCCTTTTCTTGATTTTGGGTTCTTTTTGGAGATCATCCACTGATTTTCGCTAAGCTCACACTCTGTCCTTATTATTTACAGGTATCAAAAATTCGAAGCTTTAGTTTCGTTCGTAAAGTACTGTAGATAAAAAGAAATTTCAGGTTCCTAGGCAAGCACTAAGTTATGGGAGAGGCGAAGTTAAAAGTACTCTCAATTGCTTTCAGGAAAGGTGCTATCCATCTGAGATATTACACGCAGCCCTAGATACTTGATATTTAACATAAAAGTACTTTTTAGTATAAAAAGAAAGCCAAAATTAAAATTTCCGGAAATTTCCAATAAATCAAACTATATTCATTTTTTCGATATATATATATATATATATATATATATATATATATATATTTTCATTTATGGATTTTTTAATTTTTCCTTAACTTGTATATTAAACCCTACCTTTCTGATGTCAAGCTTCTAAGGCTACAAAATCGAATTATTTTCAAATTTTCGATTGTTATAAATTTATTGATTTTTCGATTTTAATTGTAAGTTACCTCATTGTCATGCCAATATAGTAATTCTTTGATCCGTCTTCTTAGGATCATTTAGGTTCAATTTAGAGATAAATCAAGTGATACAAGTTGTAATTTTCCAACTGGACGAAAAATGTCCGGGCCAGGATTCGAACCTGGGATCTCTTGGCTGAAGCCGCCATGCTTCTACCAACTGAGCTATCCCGGTCGAATCTGGAGGGCATAATTCATCCAGTTTTTTCGTCCAGTTGTAAAATTACAACGTCTATTATTTCTTTACCAATTTGAAATAATTGTGTTAAAGATAATCTAGGATAAATCAAGTGAATCTTCGAGTCACCATCATTTTATTTAGAAATGACTATCAAGCCATAACCAGCCAGTAATGTTCGGAGGGGAAGGGGGAGCTGTGGAAATTTTTGTGAGACTAACATAATTTTACAATCCATATTTCATACGCAGATTAAGTAGAGTATAACCTGTGAAAGAAAACAAACCCGTCTATAAATATAATCGCTTTTAACGTAGCCAGTCTATAGCGGAACTTTCCTATAACAAAAATCGTAAACGAAAGAAAACCATAATCCGGGGGAAATAACATAAAACAATTAGGGGCGTTGTACTAGCTGATAGGACAATTATCTTAAAACTAATGTTTCTAGCAGATGTTTTAAGATACTTCGATTTTTCGATTTTATTTTCGAATTTAACGGTTTTTTTAATTGTTCCTTTTATTGAATAGTGAATACTACCTTTACACCAAATTTTAAGTTTCTAAGACTAAAGGATGAAATTATTTTCAATTTTTGATTATTTTCAAATTTTTTTTCTAATTTTCTGGATTTTTTAAATTTTTCTTATTTTGTATCTTTTATTACAAATTTCAAGTTTCTAGCGCTACAAAATCGAATTATTTTGAAATTTCCGCTCTATTTCGAGTTTTATATTTTATTTTCGAATTTATTGTGTTTTATTTTTTCTTTCTATAAATTCCTACTATTAGCTCACACTCTCTCTATATATATCTTGTTCAAATTTTCAATCTTTAATAAAATATTTTCTATCCGTCCACTCAAGTTCAAGTAGTTTTTTTAAACTTGTAGTGGATGACACTTTATGTTAATACAGTTTTTTCAAATATTAATTCAATAATAATAATATAAATTCAATAAATTCAATAATTACATTTAATTAATTAATTTTAGTTTTAAATGGGAGAAAAAATTCCTCCTATTGTTTACATAAATGAAATGCACGAGTTTATTTTATATATTTATAATTAAAAAGTAGGAATTGACTTTTTTTTTATACTACTTGTTTCTGTATCCTAAACAATACGTCTACGCCGAATTTTAAGTTCTAAAGCTACAAAATAATTTTTTTTTTCAATTTTTCAAATTTTCGATTTTTTTTTTCGAATTTTACAGATTTTTTATCCTTTTTTATACTTTTTTGTATCCTAAATACTACCTTTATTCCAAATTTCAAGTTTCTAGCTCTACAAATTCGAATTATTTAATTTTTTTTTTCGATTTTTGTTCTGTTTAATTTTTTTCTTTTTCTGAATCCTAAACACTACCTTTACACCAAATTTTCATTTTCTAAGACTACGAGATCATATTATTTTCAATTTCTCACTTTTTCTTTTTCTTTTTTTCTTTTGTTTTTTTTTTGTAATTTGTAATTTTTGAAATTTTTTATTTTTATTTCGAATTATCGATATTTTTTATTTTTTCCTTATTTAATATCCCAAATATTACCTTTATTCCAAATTTCAAGTTTCTAGCGCTATAAAATCGAATTATTTTCAAATTTTCCTTATTACTTACCCATCATACGTAGTATAGGGTAAGTCTTGTAATCGTTTTGAAAATCGAAAAAATTTTTTTGACGGATTTACACGTTTCAGACACTGGAGATTCCGAAAAACATATTTTTAGAAAAAAAAATGTGCCGTCCGTCTGTGTGTCTGTGTGTGTGTCTGTGTGTGTGTCTGTAAACGCTCTATCTCCCGAACAAATTGAGATAGAGACTTGCAATTTGGTATGTACTTAGTATGTAATAATGGGAAGAAGCCTATTTCATTTCAATAACCTCGATTAACCGAACAATTTTTTTCGGACTCTCGAAATATTCGTTCTGATGAAAGGTATATAAAAATTTTCGAAATTGTTTATTTTAAGAAATGAATATAAAAGACAATAAAAAACATAAATTTTGAATAAAGCATGAAGTCGATCGGATAATTAGTTGCCGAGATATTTGGAATCCTATTTTCCACACTCTTCGATTTTTCTTTACCCTGTATTTCATCCAAATTTCACTTCAAAGATATATTTTAATTGGAAATTTGACGCTTAATCAGATGCAATAAACCGCTAGTTAATAGGATTATTATTTTTGGAGTTATAAGGAAAAACCTCTTTCAAGCAATTCAGTAATCGAGCCTTTAAAGTTTGTGACGTCATCAAGCCACGATTTTATTTGAATTGCAATGCATTTTATAAGTAGTTTACACATTTTTATTTTAATATTTTACATTATGCATATCCATGATGGGTAAGTATTACGGTGGCCCCCCAACGACTAGTTTTTCAATTGTTTCGATTTTTTTATTTTATTTTCGAATTTTATTATGTTTTTTTATTTTAACTTATTCTGAATCCTAAACACTATCCTTACCGCGAATTTTAAGTTTCTAAGGCTAAAAAGATCAAATTATTTTAATTTTTTAATTTGTTTTCGAATTTTTCGAATTTTTGAAATTTTTTTTTCGAATTTTCCGGATTTTTAAATTTGTTTCTTATTTTGCATCCCAAATACTACCTTTATTCCGAATTCCAAGTTCCTAGCGCAACAAAATCGGATTATTTGAAAATTTTCGATTTTTTTTATTTTATTTTATTTTCGATTTTTTTGTGTTTTTGATGTTTTTTTCTGAATTCTAAGCACTACCTTAACACCAAATTTTAAGTTTTTAAGACTACAAGATCGTGATTTTTTCAATTTTCAATTTTGTTCGAATTTTCGAATTTTTTTTTTTTTTTTTTTTTTTTTTTTAATTTTCCGGATATTATAATTTTTCCTTTCTTTGTATTCGAAACACTAGCTATGTTTCAAATTTTAAATTTCTATGGCTGCGGGATCTACCCAATCTTTTTGATGACGCGAGAGTGAGTGAATGAATGAGTGACAACAAATCGAACCTTTGAGTTCATATATCGTCTGCACTAGAACAGACAGAATCAATAAACTTCAAATTTTGGTCCTATTAGCCACATACTCTGTATAAACGAGGTTTCAAATTTTTGGGATACTCTAGCGCAGCGATATGGCGGGGTCAAAAGTTCCATGAGTTGCCTACAGAAAAGGATGCTTACGGCTGTGCTTTCTCGACTTGGCGGAGTTACCGCCGTGCCTCCAGATAATTTTTATTGAAACTAAGAATTCATATCAACACAAATATTAATTCATACTGACTTTGTCTATTTAAGCTAATATTTTAATTCGATTAGCTGCCATTCATTTCCCATGTGAATAAAAATAAAACATTCACGTAATTTTATTTATTTTTTTGTCTTTGGTAGAATGAAGATACCGATAAAACCTTATCATATTAAGTTTTATTGTTTATATGATAAGAAGGTCTTGGAAGCAGCATTACCATCTGCTATTCCATCAATATTTTACTGATACAAGTTTTAAATTTTATTAGTAGAATATGCCCCATGCATTTGCTGTATTTTTTATTATTATAAATTTTCACCTGAAAATCATTTTACAAGATCATTTTTTGTCACGAGCTTTCGTTTAATAATTATCAACATATTTTATGTTATACTCAGATTTAAACAAATCAAAGATTTTTTAAATTCAGTCAGTCGTATTCTTTGAATCAGATATTTTATTTTTCAATCCAGTTACAAGTAATTTAGTTTGTAAATTAATCTTTAATATAAGGTATAATCTATTTTTTGTTCGATTATTTGTATCAGATAGTTTACTATAATGTCGATAAAGCGTGGTCACAGTAAATGCCAAACTTGTGGATTAATATTTAGCAATGATGCTCTTGTGAACCATGAATTATCTTGCTTGGCAAGAACTCAGGAAAATTCAGAAATATTTCGATTATTAGAAGTTGATTCGGAGGGCACTTCAGATAAGACAGCAAATAGAGGTTCTTCAAGTGATTCATTTAATGAAGAAAATGATGATGATAATATCTCTGACGATGGTGTTATTTCAGATTCAGAAATGTTTCGATTATTGGAAACTGAAAGGGCTGGTTCTTCAGATATGACACCACATAGCTCTACTTCAAGTTATTCATTTATTGAAGAAGTGGATGATGATAATAGCTCTGAAGAGGATGATGATAATACCTCTGAAGATGATTATGATAATAGCTCTGAAGAAGATGATGAAAATACCTCTGAAGATGATTATGATAATAGCTCTGAAGAAGATGATGGTAATAGCGCAGAAGATGATGATGATGATAATAGCTCTGAAGAAGATGATGGTAATATCGCCGACGATGATGATGATGATAAGAGCTCTGAAGATGATGATGTTTCAGGTTCAAAAATGTTTGAAATATTGAAAGCTGTTAGAAGTATTAGTTTACGAGGAGGAGGAGGAAGTAAGCCTCCCAATGTCGGAAACAACTCTGGTCCCTCTCAGAAAAGGCGAAAGTCTTCACTTGTTACTTCAACATTCCGTTATGACCGACATAAACCAGACAATTTATTTCCACCTACTAAGAAGTACAGATACTATCCAGTGACGTGCGAATACTGTCGTAAAAGATTTCCGCCCAATAAGCTTAAATCACATCAAAGAAAGCACCATTCGAGTGAAATAGAAGAAGTCAAACCAAGTAGAAGAGTTCAGTCTGCACCACTTAGTAGGAAAGAGGAAAAGAAACCATCTACAAGAAGAAGTAAGAGTGCTGGAGGAATACCAAGACAGTTGCAAGTTTGCTACATTTGTGGACAATTGTACGGAAGCACATCTCTAAAAATACATGAACCTAAATGCTTAGATAAGTGGAGAATTCAAAACCAGCAGTTACCACCAGATCTGAGAGCTCCAGAACCAGTTAAACCTGAACCAATGGCATCAGGTTAGTAAGTACATACAAAAATTCTTAAATCTAAATACAGTTTATTGCTCCTTTAAAAGCAAAATAACAATCTTAAGAGGTAATTTCAATTAGTAAACATAAATTGCAAATATATCTTTAGTTGAAAAATTATAGATTAGCGCCAAAATGCAATATCTTATGGTTTACCTTCATTAATCAAGTCAAAGAAAAAGGCGTGTTTGAGAAAATCTGATTTGACCGCAAAAGTGTTTTAAAAACGTCATATATATTCTTTTAATTAATGACTATCGTCTAATGTATATCTTCTTCAGATTAAGTACCTGTGTCCGAACGTCTGTGTAGAAACGAACGGAATCAAATCGGGCATTTCTGGTTTTTGACAACCGTCCAATACTGGACTACATATTTCTGACCTAAAAGTCTATACGAAAGAAAGGTAATAAAAATAAGCACAAAGAACAGCTTTATAGACATTTTATATGGACCAGATGTCGTAAACGGCGCTTCTTTTGCTCATTTTTTTCGCTCCATTTTGGCGAGAAAACCCCGTTTTTGAATACCTGTTAAACCTGGTCGAAAACAAAAACAGCATGTTAGTTTTTCGCACAGAAGTCATATACGTACCACATTAGCGCGATTGCAACAAAATAGTAATTTTATGCCTCACATGGTAACCGGGTTATTTTGCTTACATTGCTGTTTATTTACTTTTATTTTTCATTTTAATTATATAAATTGTTTTTATTATGTATATCAATATTTATTTTTATCAAACTATCATTTATTATTTTTATTTCCCATTTAAAAAATAATAGAAGCTATTTCATTTATTGCGTTATTTTATTTGGTACTTACGTATTATCCGTCCCAGTAGATTGATCGCCAAAAATGGTTGCCCAGTACCAATCTTGTTTATCCTTGCCAATCATGTTTTCAAATGCAGTAATTTAACATTATCAAATAACATTGTTAAAAATGCTAATTAATATAAAATAAATAAAATGTAATATATGTTTATTAAATTTATAACACTGTTAAAAGTACTAAATAACATTATTTTAGTAAAATTGATAATTGGTAAATAGCATAGTAAATAAGAAAGAATAATATTATAGATTATTCCAAGGCATGTACCATGCAGCAAGAAAACAAAATATAAGAGTTAATATGATTAGTAATATTATAGCTCCATGCCTGGCGCAGTTGGCTTAAAACTGGCACGGATAATACGCAAGTACCTTTTATTTTTATATTGTAGTAAAAATTCACGTGCTATTATTGCAGGCTATTTGTAACTAATATTCAAATACAAAGTTTTCGCCAAATTGGCGGCGGAAAAAATCGCGCCAATGTGGTGCGTATATGACATCTGTGTCATTTTTTTTTAAAATTATGAAACAGTTTATTTTATGATAAAACACACGCAATTTTTATTATAAATACTCAAAAAATAATTTATTATAAAACACACACAATGTTTAATTTAATATAAAACACACCAGTCTTTGATTAATACATACGATCCAGTATACCGGGTAGCTATTCTAGAAACAGAATCGCCATTTTAGCGCCAAAATGAAATGCCAAAAAAAGTCTGCGACATCTGTGCCATTTTTATTTACGTTTTGTGTTGGCTCTAATATTTGTAAATACTTCTGGTACTTTTTTGTTTGCTAGTCGGCGGTCGCAATTTTATGCTAAGCGCCAAATGTTGTAAACAACTTACCTCCCATCGACAATTGTACTAAACTGACTATTAAATGCCGCATATAACTTATTTTTTTCTTTCAAGAGTTGTTTTTACAATGAAGAAGTGATTTTAATTTTTTCAAAGATTTAATATTTCTTAAACCTTAAAACATTTAGCACTTGACGGTACAGATGTCGCAGACTCACCGGTGTATATGTTTCGCGCCAAAATGGTGATTTGATGCCTGGGCAACCCGACGATTTTGGCGATATTTTGCTTCTTAGCGCAATCCGATAGAATATATTGCATGGGTATTATATTAAATAAAAAGTTGCGTGTTTTATAATGAATTAATAATTGTGTGTATTTTATAATAAAATAATTTGTGTGTGTTTCTAATAAAAATTGCGCGTGTTTTATAAAAAAAATGTGTGGTTTTTATAAAAAACTATTTCATAATAAATAAAACTATCATGCTGTTTTCACAAGCTTGGCCTAAGAGGAACCCGAAAACGGGATTTTCTTGCCAAAATGGTGCAAACCAAAAATCACGAATTGTCACTTTACGCGTGATTACTGAAATACGGGAGCGGAGCAATATCAAGAGCTAGTTAGATAGTGTGTTACGATACTTAAGAACGGGGACGGACGTGGGAGAGCAGTGGAATGTTGTCGTCGAAGAGGGGTTAATTGATGTGTTCTTCTGTAGAGAGTAATGCAATTTATCAATAGCTAAAGAGAGCATTATCCCAGAGTCGGACATGTTTTAATAAAAATAATGTGACTGAAAGAATGTGATATTTGTGTTTCTTAAAAGCTATCTACACTACTCGGCTGCTGAGATGAATATTAAAATACGTCTGCATTTAAATTAAGTGTTTGATAGATATTTCTTCCATTTATTTTCTTCCATGCTTTTTGGTTAGACGGGTGTTAGTGAAATATATATATTTCACTTGCACCCGGTGAAACGAAAAGCACCCAATTGACATATGAGTAACATTATGTGATTACATTCGTCCAAGATAAAAGTATAATTGGGAAGCCGATAGATTTAGAGAGTATGTTTTTGCGATAAATGTGTTATGTGGTTGTTGGGATCATCAGCCTTTAGGGTTGTTATTTTTACTACTGGAATGATTTTTATACATGTTACACCATACACCGTTTTTGGCACTATTTTGTTTTTTATTATTTTGCCAATCGCGCCAACCGGTAAAGGATTTGGAACTCTTCGCCAATATACTTATAATATACAAAATTAAAAAATAGATGAAATAATATGTTTTACATGAAATACATGCCCCTCTTAGTACTTCTCCATTATCCTGTCGACCACTTTCTATTAAAAAAACCTATCGCCAAACTATATGATTTAACGTCAAATACGCTTATTCGTGACGTCAGATGCGTTACATATGTTTGGTATGTCATCAAGTCATTTACAATTCGACATTTATCTGATTTATTAATGAAGTTTTACTAATTTAATAAAATATGCGTTAATTAAAGTAAAACATCTGTCGCCGCCGCACCGGGGTTAGCGCGTCGTTTTTTTTCTCTCTTTTGCGCCATTTTGGTGAGAAAACCGCGTTTTGGGGCAACCGTTAGGCTTAGATTGCTAAAACAGCATGTTAGTTTCATTTTATTATGAAACATTTTATTTTATTATAAAAATAAATACAATTTTTATTATAAACACACAAAAATCATTTTATTATAATTCACACACACAATGATTAATTTATTATAAAACACACAATGATTAATTTATTACAAAACACGCAATATTTAATTTAATATCAAACTCACAGAAACTGCTCAGCTGGATTGCCATACGAAGCAAAATCTCGCCAAAATCGCCAGGTTGCCCAGGCATAAAATCGCCATTTTTGCTCCAAAATTATACCCTGATGCGTCTGCAAGAGCTGTACCATTAAAGTAACAATCATGTCATTAAACAGCGACGTCATGATATTAAAAGAGAAAAAGCATTTTTAAAATATTGCGGTGGATTTTTAGCTCACAGGCTATCAAAGCCTGAGAGCTTATGTGCCCGCCCGTTCTGTATGTATGTATGTATGTATGTATGTATGTATGTATGTATGTACGTATGTACGTACGTAACGCGATAACTCTTGACAGAAATAACCGTTTTGCTTCCAATTTTGTTTATAGGTTCCTTGTGATAAGGCGCTTCCCTGATTAGTTTTGGGGATTGATTGGTTAACTATAAAGGGGGGAACGGGGGGGCTAACCCCCCTTAATTAAGATAAATGGTTTTTTCATGCAGAATTGTCCAATTTTCTTCAAATTTTGTATATAGGTTCATTGTGATAAGCTTCTTTCCTGATTAGTTTTGGGGGTTCATAGGTTAAGTATAAAGGGGCTAACGGGGGGGGGATCCTCCCCCTTAATTTAGATAAATGAATTTTTCATGCAGAGTTATCCGATTTTCTTCCACTTTTGTTTATAGGTTCCTTGTGATAAGCCGCTTCCCTGATTAGTTTTGGGGATTGATTGGTTAACTATAAAGGGGGGGGGGAACGGGGGGCTAACCCCCCTTAATTTAGATAAATGGTTTTTTCATGCAGAATTATCCAATTTTCTTCAAATTTTGTATATAGGTTCATTGTGATAAGGTTCTTTCCTGATTAGTTTTGGAGGTTCATAGGTTAAGTATAAAGGGGGTAACGGGGGGTTAATCCTCCCCCCTTATTTTAGATAAATTATTTTTTTCATGCAGAGTTATCCGATTTTCTTCAAATTTTGTACATAGGTTCATTGTGATAAGGTTCTTTCCTGATTAGTTTTGGGGGTTCATAGGTTAAGTATAAAGGGGGTAACGGGTGGGTTAATCCTCCCCCCTTATTTTAGATAAATGATTTTTTTCATGCAGAGTTATCCGATTTTCTTCAAATTTTGTACATAGGTTCATTGTGATAAGGTTCTTTCCTGATTAGTTTTGGGAGTTCATAGGTTAAGTATAAAGGGGGTAACGGGTGGGTTAATCCTCCCCCTTATTTTAGATAAATGATTTTTTTCATGCAGAGTTATCCGATTTTCTTCAAACTTTCTATATGGGCTCATTGTGGTAAGGGGCTTCCCTGATTAGTTTTGGGGGTTCATTGGTGAAGTGTAAAGAAGGGAAACGGGGCTACACCCCCCTTAATTTTGATAAATGGGTTTTTCATGCAGAATTATCCAATTTTCTCCAAATTTTGTATATAGGCTCATTGTGGTAAGGCACTTCCCTGATTAGTTTTGGGGGTTCACTGGTAAAGTATAAAGGGGGGAAAGGGGGGGACTAACCCCCCTTGATATAGATAAATGGGTTTTTTAAGCAGAATTATCCGATTTTCTTCAAATTTTATATATATATGTTCATTGTGATAAGGCGCTTCTCTGATTAGTTTTGGGGGTTCTTTGGTTAAGTATAAAGGGGGGACGGGGGGCCACCCCCCCCCCCTTAATTTAGATAAATGGATTTTTCATGCAGAATTATCCGATTTTTTCAAATTTTGTATATAGGTTCATTGTGGTAAGACGCTTCTCTGATTAGTTTTATGGGTTCATTGGTTAATTATAAGAAGGAGAAACGGGGGGTGGTTCCCCCCCTCTTAATATATTGTCGATTTCTTCATTTTTCGATGGCTTATTTCAAATTCTTTGAAATAAGAATATAATTTACAGTTAGTGTGAATAGCCTGTGAGCTCAATGCCGTCAGTTTAACTGGGCAGTTTTCTTTTATTTAGCTCACAGGCTATCAAAGCCTGAGAGCTAATGTGCCCGCCCGTTCTGTATGTATGTATGTATGTACGTATGTATGTACGTAACGCGATAACTCTTGATAGATATAAGCGTTTTGCAACAAATTTTGGATATAGGTTCCTTATGATAAGGCGCTTCCCTGATTCGGTTTGGGGTTTCGTTGGTTAAGTATAAAGGGGAAAAGGGGGGCTAATAGCCCCCTTACTTTAGATAAATGGGTGTTTCATTGCAGAATTATCCGATTTTCTTCAAATTTTGTATATAGGTTAATGGCGATAAGGCGCTTTCCTGATTGGTTTTGGGGATTCATTGTTTAAGTATAAAGGGGGTAACGGGGGGCTAATCCCCCCCCCCTTAATTTAGATAAATGGGTTTTTCATGTAGAATTATCAGATTTTCTTCAAATTTTGTATATAGGCTCTTTGTGGTAAGGAGCTTCCCTGGTTAGTTTTGGGGATTCATTGGTCAAGTATAAAGGGGGATACGGGGGAGTAATCCCCCTTAATTTAGATGAATGGATTCTTCATACAGAATTATCCGATTTTCTTCAAATTTTGTATATAGGCTCATTGTGGTAAGGAGCTTCCCTGGTTAGTTTTGGGGATTCATTGGTCAAATATAAAGGGGGATACGGGGGAGTAATCCCCCTTAATTTAGATAAATGGGTTTTTCATGTAGAATTATCAGATTTTCTTCAAATTTTGTATATAGGCTCATTAGGGTAAGGCGCTTCCCTGATTAGTTTTTAGGGATTTGTTGGTGAAGTATAAAGGGGGGAACGGGGGGCTACCCCCTTTAATTTAGATAGATGTATTTTTCATGCAGAATTATCCGATTTTCTTCAACGCCCCACCAGTGGCTGAGAGGTTGTGCTCTCGAAGCTGGTAGACGGGAGGTGCTGGGTTCGATCCCAATCGCGCCCGTCGGCCTAATCGTTCGGAGTTTTCGTGGTTTTCTTCGAGCCGTGGATTTATCCATGCGTAAATACTGGTTAGGTTCCCTTAGAAAGACCCCCACGAAGGGCACTCCCCCCGGGCCTATATCCCAAGTGTAGATAATTGGCCGTCAATAATCAACTCAACCCAACCCGATTTTCTTCAAATTTTGTATATAGGCTCATTGTGGTAAGGAGCTTCCCTGGTTAGTTTTGGGGATTCATTGGTCAAATATAAAGGGGGATACGGGGGAGTAATCCCCCTTAATTTAGATAAATGGGTTTTTCATGTAGAATTATCAGATTTTCTTCAAATTTTGTATATAGGCTCATTGTGGTAAGGCGCTTCCCTGATTAGTTTTAGGGATTTGTTGGTGAAGTATAAAGGGGGGAACGGGGGCTACCCCCTTTAATTTAGATAAATGTATTTTTCATGCAGAATTATCCGATTTTCTTCAAATTTTGTATATAGGCTCATTGTGGTAAGGAGCTTCCCTGGTTAGTTTTGGCGATTAATTGGTTAAGTATAAAAGGGGATACGGGGGGGGGTAATTCCCCTTAATTTAGATAAATGGGTTTTTCATGCAGAATTATTCGATTTCTTCGAATTTAGTGTATATGTTTATTGTAATAAGGGGCTGCCCTGATTAGTTTTGGGGGTTCAATAGTTAACTATAAGGGGGTGGGGGAACGGGGGGGGTGATCCCCCCTTAATATATTGTTGCTTTCTTTATTTTTCGAGGGGCTTATTTCAAATTCTTTGAAATAAGAGTATAATATACAATTAGTGTGAATAGCCTGTGAGCTCAATGCCCTCAGTTTAACTGGGCAGTTTTATTTTTTATTTATTTTGGATTGTTACGTACAATTAATAGAAAGTTTCAACTGACGTCACAAACACTTATCCAACAGCTGAGAGGGATAATTATGAAATATAAAGTAAATAAAAAATATCCAAGATTGTTTTCTGTTTTCATTAATATATTTTAAATTTTATTGGGTGCGATCCAAGGGTTTACCACTGCTTGGCGCGTTTTCAAAAAATTGCCAAATTTGTGCGTTTCTGCCTGTTGTCTTCCGGAGTGGCAACCTCCAGAATACAACAGGCAAAAGCGTGCAAATTGAATAGGCGATAATCAAAATAAAGCAAAAATACATATTTTAAAACATTTAAAAGCAAAATAATGTCAAAATAACGTTTTTAAAAACACAGATTTTTTGTTTAAAAAAAAAAATCCACTTTTTGGAATGGCTAGGTAAGAATTAAACTCACCTGCTTTTGTGCGGAGTGTTCCGAAAACCACGCAAAATCGCGAGAATCAAAATAAAAGCAAAAATAATTAATCTAAACCTTTAAACAGCAAAATAACATCAAAATACATTTATGAAAAATAAAAGAGAACCAATGATCTCGACCTAATTCTTACTCAAGCCACCATTTAGCGCTTTTAAAAAATGATGCCACATTGGCGATTTCTAAATTGTTTACTTACATTTATCGTATTGTAACCCACAATAAGGAAGTGGTAAAATGTTGCCATTCTTAATTTTTAAATGGTTACACATAGGAAAAGTAATGGATTTAGCAATAAAAAGGTCCCTGAAAAATAGATTGCATTTATACGAGAGTAAAATTTTATTCGTTCAAAACAATTTGGACAAAAGACATAATTTAAATACAGAATTATTAAATTAAACCCTACAGAGTTGATTTTTTTAGATACTGCATTTATGAGTGAAATAAAATATTTTATTTGACAAATTTAATAAGATACATATAAAAAAGATAATACGAGCAGTAAAAAACAACGTTTTCATCGATATTACATAAAAGTTAACGATTAATGTGAAGTTGAAAAAACGAAAATACACGAAATTCCTTAATGCCGCAATCACTGTACCGCACGTATGATCGCTTCGCGAACATGAAACCGAAAAAAAACATCACTGGATACAGCAACCTCGTCGTATCGGAATCCCACGAAATACACGAAATTCGTTAATGCCGCGATCACTGTACCGCACGTATGATCGCTTCGCGAACATGAAACCGAAAAAAAAAACATCACTGGATACAGCAACCTTGTCGTATCGGAATCCCAAGAAAAACACGAAATTCGTTAATGCCGCGATCACTGTGCCGCACGTATGATCGCTTCGCGAACATGAAACCGAAAAAAAACATCACTGGATACAGCAACCTCGTCGTATCGGAATCCCACGAAATACACAAAATTCATTAATGCCGCGATCACTGTGCCGCACGTATGATCGCTTCGCGAACATGAAACCGAAAAAAAACATCACTGGATGCAGCAACCTCGTCGTATCGGAATCCCAAGAAAAACACGAAATTCGTTAATGCCGCGATCACTGTACCGCACGTATGATCGCTTGCGAACATGAAACCGAAAAATAAACATCTCTGGATGCAGCAACCTCGTTGTATAGAGATCACAAAAATACACGAAATTTGTAAATGTGGCGATCACTATACTGCATGTATGATCGCTTCCCGAACATGAGACTTCCATGAAAACTGCAATCAATTTATTTACACTGTTCTAAAGTAATAAGAGTAGCCACACACATACATAAAAAAAAAAAAATCAAGATTTAAATAAAGAAGCAGATGATGAATATCATGACATAACCATTTAATGACATAAGTGTTATTTAACTGTATAAAAAAAACATGTTTTAAATAACTAATAAATCATTAAATATCATTAAAATACAAATAAAAGTCGAATAATCATTTGATGACGTAACAAATACGTCATACGTAACAAACGCGTCATCACAAAAAATATCATTGCTCAGCCTTTCCAACAATAAAAGAGCTACATCTGGCTAACTATCGACGATTTGGCACGATTGAGAAATGATGAGGGTTGCAAGAGTCAGTCCGCTATCGCGCGCGCTAGCACGCCAATACAAACGGACGCCAAGCAGGGGTAAACGCTTGGATTCACCCTTTTATTGCTTAAAGTTACTGATAACTAAGAATTTAGTGAGAGACGCTTCTCCGAAATTCTTTTTTTTAATTTAATTTTATTTTATTTTATTAATCTAAACCTTTAAACAGCAAAATAACATCAAAATACATTTATGAAAAATAAAAGAGAACCAATGATCTCGACCTAATCCTTACTCAAGCCACCATTTAGCGCTTTTAAAAAATGATGCCACATTGGCGATTTCTAAATTGTTTACTTACATTTATCGTATTGTAACCCACAATAAGCAAGTGGTAAAATGTTGCCATTCTTAATTTTTAAATAGTTACACATAGGAAAATAATGGATTTAGCAATAAAAAGGTCCCTGAAAAATAGATTGCATTTATACGAGAGTAAAATTTTATTCGTTCAAAACAATTTGGACAAAAGACATAATTTAAATACAGAATTATTAAAATAAACCCTACAGAGTTGATTTTTTTAGATACTGCATTTATGAGTGAAATAAATTATTTTATTTGACAAATTTAATAAGATACATATAAAAAAGATAATACGAGCAGTAAAAAACAACGTTTTCATCTATATTACATAAAAGTTAACGATTAATGTGAAGTTGAAAAAACGAAAATACACGAAATTCCTTAATGCCGCAATCACTGTACCGCACGTATGATCGCTTCGCGAACATGAAACCGAAAAAAAAACATCACTGGATACAGCAACCTCGTCGTATCGGAATCCCACGAAATACACGAAATTCGTTAATGCCGCGATCACTGTACCGCACGTATGATCGCTTCGCGAACACGAAACCGTAAAAAAAACATCACTGGATACAGCAACCTCGTCGTATCGGAATCCCAAGAAAAACACGAAATTCGTTAATGCCGCGATCACTGTGCCGCACGTATGATCGCGTCGCGAACATGAAACCGAAAAAAAACTTCACTGGATACAGCAACCTCGTCGTATCGGAATCCCACGAAATACACGAAATTCGTTAATGCCGCGATCACTGTGCCGCACGTATGATCGCTTGGCGAACATGAAAACGAAAAAAAAACATCACTGGATACAGCAACCTCGTCGTATCGGAATCCCAAGAAAAACACGAAATTAGTTAATGCCGCGATCACTGTACCGCACGTATGATCGCTTCGCGAACATGAAACCGAAAAATAAACATCTCTGGATGCAGCAACCTCGTTGTATAGAGATCACAAAAATACACGAAATTTGTAAATGTGGCGATCACTATACTGCATATATGATCGTTTCCCGAACATGAGACTTCCATGAAAACTGCAATCAATTAATGTACACTGTTCTAAAGTAACAAGAGTAGCCACTCACATACATAAAAAAAAAAAATCAAGATTTAAATAAAGAAGCAGATGATGAATATCATGACATAACCATTTAATGACATAAGTGTTATTTAACTGTATAAAAAAAACCATGTTTTAAATAACTAATAAATCATTAAATATCATTAAAATACAAATAAAAGTCGAATAATCATTTGATGACGTAACAAATACGTCATACGTAACAAACGCGTCATCACAAAAAATATCATTGCTCAGCCTTTCCAACAATAAAAGAGCTACATCTGGCTAACTATCGACGATTTGGCACGATTGAGAAATGATGAGGGTTGCAAGAGTCAGTCCGCTATCGCGCGCGCTAGCACGCCAATACAAACGGACGCCAAGCAGGGGTAAACGCTTGGATTCACCCTTTTATTGCTTAAAGTTACTGATAACTAAGAATTTAGTGAGAGACGCTTCTCCGAAATTCTTATTTTTTATTTTATTTTATTTTATTTTATTTTGAGATTCCAATGCAGCATTTTTCCATTTGTTTATTGGCATTGGCGTATATTTTGTCATGAAAGCGCTCGACAGGATGAGAAGTACCAAAAAATGTTGCGATGCATAGTTACGTACAATATACAGATCAGTTTCAACTTACGTCACAAACATTTAGCCATCAGCTGAGAAGGATATTTAAGAAAAATAATGAAAAATCTTAAATATCCAAGGGTTCTCATTCTATTCTTGATAATAAATATCAAGGGTCTATTCTGTTCTCATTAATATATTGTCAATTTTATTGCTGAAAGTTGCTGATAGTTGACATTTTAGTGATAAATACTGCTCGAAATTTCTTGTATTATTTATTTATTTAGATTTCAATAGCAACATTATATCATTTGTTTATTTGCGTTAATGTTACAGTTTGGCGATAGTTTTTTTGGTACTTACGTATTATCCGTGCCAGGAGATTGATCGCCAAAAATTGTTGCCAAGTACCAATCTTGTTTATCATTGCCAATCATGTTTTCAAACGCAGTAATTTAACATTATCAAATAACATTGTTAAAAATGGTAATTAATGTAAAATAAATAAAATGTAATATATGTTTATTAAATTTATAACATTGTTAAAAATAGTGGTACTTACGTATTATCCGTGCCAGGAGATTGATCGCCAAAAATGGTTGCCAAGTACCAATCTTGTTTATAGTTGCCAATCATGTTTTCAAACGCAGTAATTTAACATTATCAAATAACATTGTTAAAAATGGTAATTAATATAAAATAAATAAAATGTAATATATGTTTATTAAATTTATAACATTGTTAAAAATGGTAATTAATATAAAATAAATAAAATGTAATATATGTTTATTAAATTTATAACATTGTTAAAAATAGTAAATAACATTATTTTAGTAAAATTAATAAATGGTAAATAGCATAGTAAATAAGAAAGAATAATATTATAGATTATTCCCAGGCATGTACCATGTAGCAAGAAAAAAATATATAAGGGTTACTATAATTATTAATATTGGCTCCATGCTTGGCGCAGTTGGCTTAAAACTGGCACGGATAATACGTAAGTACCAAAATAGTAAATAACATTATTTTAATAAAATTAATAAATGGTAAATATAATAGTAAATAAGAAAATAACAATAAAGATAATCCCCAGACATGTACCATGTAGCAAGAAATATATATATAAGAGTTACTATAATTAGTAATATTGGCTCCGTGCCTGGCGCAGTTGGCTTAAAACTGGCACGGATAATATGTAATTCCCGTTTTTTTTTCTAATGAAAAGCGGTTGACGGGATAATAAAGAACTTCTCATTTTTTTCAATATTTTTTCTCTCTTAATATCATGACGTCGCTGGTTAATAACATAATTGTTATTTGAATTAACTAAATACTTATAAAATCAGTAAAACATCATTAAAAATATATATAAACGTCAAATCACTTGATGACATACAAAACAAGTGTAACACATCTCACGTCAACTGAATGTGACGTCACGATCATGCATTTTTGGCATTAAATCATATAGTTTGGCGATAGTTTATTTTAGTGGAAAGTGGTCGACGGGAAATGGAGAAGTACCGAAAATACTAATTGGGAACAATCGTAAATAATGTTTTAAATTTTTCTGTTTTGGAAAATTTGGGTACTTTTCCGTTATACGGACACCATGCCAAAATATATGCTAATGCATAATTTATGTAAATGTATGTATGTATGGAAATGTATGTAAATATATGTATGTAACTGTATGTAACTGTATATATGTAAATGTATGTAAATGCATGCATTAAATGTATGTAAATGTATGCTTGGCGATAATGGTGTCCGTATAACGGAAAAGGACCAAAATTCGTATTTTGTCGCTTACGATAATGTCGCGGGCAGGACTGGAAAAAACTTGTATCCACAATCCCCTCCTCTTAATACGTCACTGGCTATGTACTAACTACAGTCAATTAATGAACACAACAACTTATTAACTTTCATTTTCAGTTGGTACAGGAAAGGAAGGCTATGATGTGCCAGAATTTGATCCAAAGGCAGAATCTGCATTCCGAAGTCATCTGTCGACTCTTATTCCTTGCAGACATTGCTCAAGAACATTCAGTCCCGACAGAATCCAGAAGCACATGTCCTGCTGCATTGAAAGAACCAGGACCCGAGAATGCGCGTAACACCTACAAGTAGACGGATATCGAAGAAAAAGTACATGATTAGACAAGACAGATTTAAGAATTTAGAAACGTAAATGTAGCAATTGAAATAAATTTTGTGATTTAAAAAATAATGCTAATCGATTTCATGTTGGTTCATATTTTTTAGGGATGAATTCAGCGAAAACAAAAAGTGCGGTGTAAGTGCATCCCACAGTTATAATTTTGTTGAGCAGTAGCGACTCCTTTGAATTACCCATTCATCAAAGTAGCATGATCATATTTAACACTTTAATGGAAAAACTGTTTTAAAGTTTGATTTTATGTGATAATTATGTATTTAAAATGTCAAGAAATAAGAATTTCGGAAGATTTTTCTCATACTAATGATAGACACTTATTAAAAATACCATTAAATAAAACGAAAACATTTTAAAATATATTATTCTTAATTTTATTTATATTTTATACTCTTTAGTGTTTAACAGATTTCTTTGTTGCAATTTCACAGCTAGTTGGCCTATTTTGGCAAAAGTTGTTTCGCGCGTAATTAACTCCATTATTTTTTGTAACTCGTAAAAATTTGTAACCAAAACGATTATCTGGCGATTTATTACCTGTGGTTGGCTAACGGAAAAATACTTTGATTTATTTATTAATTTAAAATTAAGCTTAAAATATTAAAATGCAGTATTGTCATTGGAAACGCACTTGTGTACATATTTTTTTGTATCTCAAACACATCAGAAAGTGGGTGAAAAATCGATTAAAAAATTCCATCTTTACAAACGCAGAACAAGTTAAGTTAAATAAAAGAGCGTATTAATTTATTAATTTATAATTAAGTTTTTCAAAATTTAAAAAGTTGAAATTTCATCAGAAACGTAACCTGTGTACATATTCTTTATTCTAGTATGCCGGAAAGTAAATGAAAAATAGATTACAAAATTCAATTTGTACTCCAAAAAACCAAGTTAAGTTAAATAAAACAGTGTAAAAAATGCTAAGTTATCGGAACGCTTTTCGAAAGAAATATTCTTTTTTCATAAAGACCAGAAAGTATATCCTAACATTTTTGTATACAAGACACACACTTTTGTGTACGTCATATACAAGAGCAATAGGGAGCTGTTAGCGCTTGCCGCTCTAGTAGTTGTAGAACGTGCTACAGACACTACGTACACATCAATTGTGGCACTTTGAAATATGAAGTTAACGATCAATTCCAGCGATAAAAACATTTTGTTGTTCTTGCTCCTACAGCAGACGCAAAAATCTAGCCTATTCCGGTTCTATTTGGAATGCAAGAGTGAGTAAGTATGTTGGGATGCATGCACACATACGAAAAAGAGAACATGGCTTGTTAACTGACAATACGAAGAATAAATGAAGCTATACTACACTGGCCTCCAAAAGTTAAGGTACAACCAGTTATTTGACGGTCACTATTAAAAGAATTAAAATAAAGGTCAAACATATGGTTTATATGACTGACCATCAGTAACTTCAATAAAATCTTATGACAAAATTATACCCATCTCAATTATTTTAATATATTTGATAACTATATGTTTGTCAGGAGGAACTGCGAATATCCCGCTTTAGGAATTTGTGTGATTTTTTCTTTTTTATGGTTGGTGATCTTGAATTGTTGGTTCTAAAATAATATTGCCCATGTCTAGGAGATGTCGTTTACATGATTCGTTAAGAGGGCGGGAAATCTGATGGATGGAAAATGGGTTATCACAAGCTGGTGCTGCTAGTCGCCTTAATGTGTCTCGTAGTGCGGTCCAAAGGCTCTGAGATCAATCTGAATCCAAAACTTGAGTATCAAGAAGACTTGTTCCAGAACGCTAATGAGTTACAACCCCTGTACAAGATCGCTTTCTAGCTCCTTTGTCCCGAAAGAGGAGCATAACTACTGTGAGTCAGCTCATTTCAGATCATCGTAAAGCAACAAGGACGAAAATTTCTGCGATTACAATGCATAGACGTCTTCACAATTAAGGACTCTATGCAATACGACCCGTTGTGTGTGACCCTCTTAATCAACAACACAGAAGTTCCCGTTAATGTTGGTCAATAGAGCACTGTAACGTTCTCAAAAACAGATGGTTTCTAAGTGCTAATAAACATTCGAATTGCATCTGCCGAGTCCCATGTGGGCACTCGAAAATCTTACAAAATCCAGCTGGATGACGTTATAAACAATTTTAACGAGATACTTATTTTTCAGGCCAAAGTGGATTGGTGACAGTTTAGCACTAAACCTTGTTAATAAGACCCCAGATATACCACGTGGTCATCCAATTAAAAAACTCAGAGAACATGAATCGAAGCAGCCCGTGTGAGATGTGCTTTTGAGACGAGAGAATTCGGTCGCTTAAAGTTTAGCACCGGAAAGTGTGTTGGGGCGCCATGCTCCTAGAACCTCTAAGACATTAACTTTCATGTAAATACATTTGTGTGTGGTTTGTGTGTGTTTGAATGTATTGTAAAATAAAAGTGATTAGAAAAGAACTCTTAGTTCTCCATTAGTAATTAAGATTACTGTTTGTTTAAGAAATTTTACGGTACAGATTTGGTTGTCAGAAGCGGGATGCGAGTTTGTTTAAGAAAGTTTATAAATACACACACACACACATGAAACTAGAAGAAGCGAAGCAAGCATTCGTCTTATAAGAGAAGTATAATCGCGCCAGCGAAGAAATTAGCTAATCATTAGTTAAGAAGACCCACGAAGAAAAAACAAGCTCTGTTTTTTTTTTGAGAAAAAGTGGTGGATGAAGCATTTGTTTCGAGAAAAATGAATTATCCTGGACATTCGTGGATCAGAAGGAAAGAAAGAATTTTGTTGGTGGGACATCCCTTTAAGAAGAAGAAAACGGAAGTTCCGAGATTTTCTGAGGTCGTTGGCCCTGACTCCCCGTTTGACAAGTAACGGAACCTGAGATGTTGTCCCCCTAACAAGAAGTAAAGAGGAAATAAAAGTTTTGGTTTCGACGCATCTCTTTATCGGAAAGGAAAAAGACGGAAGGGTTACCAGTGCTAATAATAAGAAGAAAAAGAGGGTTGGATTCGGGTCAGTGTTACGCGTGATAATAGTGGTGGGCAATAAATTGCCAAATGTGTGGTGAGCCGGAAGGCTAAAATTGTGTGGTGAAAAAGCTGAAGTTTGTGCCAATTGGATTTACTACTCATCAGAAGGGGTAAGTCAAAACTTTAATTAATCTAGGAGATTTTTTAATTTTTGTAATTTTGGAAAATTACGGGTTGTTGATTTTTTGGTTTAAATTCAGAATTTTTGAAAGTACTGTTGTATTTGGGAGTGACTCAGCAATTATATTGTCTGTGATATATTTTTTTTAGTGTATATATATATATATATATATATGTAATATATTTATATTTTATCTAAAGAATTTTTTTTTCTCGGGTAGAAAAAAAAACGATTTAGAATGGCGTTCCTCGGGAAGGGAAAAAAAGAAAATCTGGTACAATTCGTTGACGAGTTAGAAATTGTGCGTACAGGGAACGAAACTCGAAGCCAGCTAAAACATTTAATTATGGAATCTGACGATTATGATCAGGCATACGTACAAACGGTTTATGAGACCATATTGTTAGCCGCGCAGGAAGAGTTAGAAAGGCAAGAAAATGCACAGGCCCGTTTAGAGGCAATAGCACGCGAGGACGCGTTACGTAAACAGACACAAGAAGTTGAGGAAGCCGTTCGCAGAGAGAGATTTCTTCAAGAGAAGGAATTAAAGGAAAAAGAGAAGGAATTAAAGGAAAACAGATGCAGTTAGATTTTGAGCTTGAAAAACTCAGAATTGAGAAAGGTCTGCCCCAGGCCGCGGAGAGTTCAGCAAATGTCAATTCGCGTTCCCCTGATCATAATTTAAAAAATTAATTTCGGAATTTAACCCTGAAAAAACCGACATTAGTTTGTATTTGGTTTTATTTGAACGCCAAGCAAAGCGAGTTGGGATACCGAAGGAAAATTGGGTCTCACATTTAATCGGCCTTTTACCAGTGGACATCATATCAGTCATTGCTAGACAGCCAGAAACTGAATCCGAGGATTATGATAGTATAAAAGGTATTTTACTTAAAAAATTTAAATTAAATCCAGAAACCTTTCGTCAGAAATTTATGAATCATCAGAAATTACCGTCTTTAAACTGGCAGGACTTTGCCTTTGAAATAAGAAATTATCTACAGGGATGGTTGGAGGGCCTAGCCATAACGAATTTCGAGCAATTAAAAGATCTGTTGGTAGTTGACCAGATCAAAAGACGAGCGAAGTCTGAAGTACGCGAGCACTTTATAGATAAATGGCCGCTGCTGAAAACGGAAGCCGAAATAGTTGACCTATTAGATGGATATAAAGTGTCAGAGCAGGAATAAAAAAATTTAAGGAGAATAAGTACGAGTGTGGGGAAGATAAGAGTAAATTACCGGACCCAGTACAAAATTCGGAAAGAAATCCGCGGTTTAACTCCAATGTTTCATCTCCGTACAATGCGAAAAATCAAGCTAAAGCATTCGAACGTAGGGTAAATCCTCGTTGTTTTCATTGTAATTTCCAAACGCATTTACGAAATTCTTGCCCAGAATTACGTCAAAATCGTAATTCTAGAGATGCAGTGAATCAAATAGAAAGTGAGGAAACGTTTGTGAAAGGTAGGGCTAGTCATGTTAGGACGGGAAAGCTAACTAATAATAATTTGCATATTAATCAAAGTAAATTCAGTAAAGATAATTTACCCATAGTTAATTTAAATGTTTTAGAAAAAAAAGTCCAGTGCATTAAAGATTCTGGAACGGAATTATCGATTTTCCATAGTAAGTTTGTTCCAAGTAAATATAAAACGGGAGAACAGATAGAATTAATTCCGGCCATAGGTAACATAACAAAAGCGGATCTTGTTAAAATTCCAATTTCTCTTTGGAGCGAAAAGACTTTAAATTCTCCAAAGTTACATATTACGGCCGCAGTAGTCAGTAATCTAAATAGTGATGCGCTAGTTACACCATCCGTGTGCAAACGATTGAATAACCTGACGACAGTAGATTATGGAAGAGCGAATTGGAGAAATTTTCCGGAAAAGTTGCGCACATCGAACTCATATGCAGACAACAATCGCGAAGTTAAAAGGATTCAGAGATTGAACTCGATTAAAGAATGGCGTGTTAGCAAGGGCAAAATTGTACCAGAATCGTACAAAAATGAAAGAGTTAAGAGTTTAGATAAGGGTAAAACTGAGTTACGTTTAGAAAAAATTGAAAATTGTGGACGAACGGTAACAGAAATAAGGGAAAAAGATAAAGTTACCTTTTCTGGAGTAGAAAAGATATGTAACGTATCAGAAAATGAGTTAGTTAAATCGGAAAGTAATGGAGAAATATATCCAGGAGATAAGCTACCAGAAGTGAGTTCAGAAAATAACTCTAAAATGGTGACTTTAGCTAAGGAGGTTGAGAAAATTAGAGAAGGGAATGCTTATTAAGAGGGAAAAAAGATTTCATTAGCTAACATTATACGCTGTGTAATTTACCTGTTAATGATATCGTGTATGCTAGGGCAAATTAAGTTACTAAATTCTGTGTGCGGTTTTAGAAATCGAGAATTAATGCCCGTTTCTCACGAAGTTGAAAAAAGCATTAAAATTGAAAGGCACCGAAATGGAAAGGAGGATGCGGAAAAAGATTTTTTATCTCGCCGCCACCCTTTTTTTCTGGACTTAGAGAAAGAGTATCTAGCGGAGGAAAATTCGTGTTCCCCGAACAAACTGAGGAAGTCTTATCATAAGCATGAGTTTTGAGAGAGGAGCACTAATATATTTCTTTTTTGTTTTGTTTTTTGTAGTCTTATGTGAAGAGTGAAGAAAACTGTTAGAGATAAAATAATCCTATCTCTGTTTGTATGTTAAATGTTGGTAAAAATATATGTTTTGTTTAAAAAAAAAACAAACAAAGGTTATTAAAAGTAAAGATTTTATTATAATTGTAAAAGTTATTGTATTCAAGAAATCTGGAAACTTGAAGTAAAAAGAGTATATTTCTATTTAGTTGGTCGAGAGATTTACGATTATAATTTTCATAACATTAAGAATAATTTAAGTATATTTTTTTATTATATATGGTGTTAAAATTCTTTAAATTAAGTATCCTTAAATAGAAATTATTGTTTGTTGTTGTTAAAATATGTAATTGTGTGAAATAGAAGTCTTATTTAAAATACTTGTGATGGTTACTTTTAATACTGATTATATTAAAAGGAAGCCCTTTAACGAAATTACGAGATTGTCATGTTTATTGAAATGTATATATCATATTATTATATAACTATTGTTAAAATTGTGTTGTGTTTATTTTGTAACTGCTGAATCCCTCTCATACGATTGGAGTACTTTCAGATATAAATGTTTTTAGTTTTGAAAAAAAAAACCTTTTAAAATGGGATTAGGTTGCTTTGTTTGGAATAAACATGGACTCCTGGATTAATTTTGTTTTGCACCATAGTTAGGAAAATTTTCCCTGTAAGAAAATTTTTCCTTGGGGCCCGGAGAAGCTGTAACGTTCTCAAAAACAGATGGTTTCTAAGTGCTAATAAACATTCGAATTGCATCTGCCGAGTCCCATGTGGGCACTCGAAAATCTTACAAAATTCAGCTGGATGACGTTATAAACAATTTTAACGAGATACTTATTTTTCAGGCCAAAGTGGATTGGTGACAGTTTAGCACTAAACCTTGTTAATAAGACCCCAGATATACCACGTGGTCATCCAATTAAAAAACTCAGAGAACATGAATCGAAGCAGCCCGTGTGAGATGTGCTTTTGAGACGAGAGAATTCGGTCGCTTAAAGTTTAGCACCGGAAAGTGTGTTGGGGCGCCATGCTCCTAGAACCCCTAAGACATTAACTTTCATGTAAATACATTTGTGTGTGGTTTGTGTGTGTTTGAATGTATTGTAAAATAAAAGTGATTAGAAAAGAACTCTTAGTTCTCCATTAGTAATTAAAATTACTGTTTGTTTAAGAAATTTTACGGTACAGCACGTTATCTGGGACACACAACAATGGGCTTTCATACTGTTCACAGATGATTCCCTGTTTGCTTTGGAGAGTGATTCAGTCCGTGTGCTGATCTGCAGAGAACAAGGCATCAGATTATGCTATGCCAATATTTCCATAATCCTGTTTTTATCATGATTCAATACATTCCTCAAACTCATATGACGTTATAATCAATTGGTGACGTCATATCTACTTGCTTTCTCTGATACTCATATTGATACTACACAAATTTTCATGCCTGTAAGTTATATAGTTTCAGAGAATGACTCTGTGACGGACAGACAGCGGAGCGGGAGTAATAGGGTTTCGTGAGATTAACAAAACCCTACAAACCATAAAGACAGTAAAAAAAAGTTTTAATAAACTGGCATATGAAACATTGTTGAAAGACACAGTTATAGAGGAAGTGGAATCATGGTTTGGGCTGGAATCTCTCTTTTGGTCACATTAACTTCCATGTGTGTCATAGAAGAATTTTGACTGCTGTGAAATATCGGAACGAGATCCTTGCTCCGTTTGTCACACCGTATGGTGGTGCTATTCGTGATGAAATAATCTGAATATTTGATAATGACCAATCGATTTGAGCTAGAGTCGTTGAAGAATATCTAGAGCATCAAGGTTTGCGGCGAATGGAATGGTCAGCACAATCTTCGGACCTTGATCCTATAGACTATAGAGCATCTTTTGGACTACCTTAGCAGGCAGGTGGCTGCCATAAGTTCTCCTCCATAGTCGTTAAATGTGCTGGGACAAGAGTTGTTCCATGTATGGGAGTTGTTTACATTTCCAGTGTCCGATAACTTAATTGACAGTATGGAAAGTCGATGCCACAAAGGTATTACAAGTAGGGCTTGAGACATGCCTTATTAAATCCATTTATTTAATTATTTTTCACAAAAAACTGATTTTTTTTATTAAACAAGGAAATTTAGAAAAAAATGCAAGATTTTATTTGTAAATTATGCTTGATGTTAAAATTAAGTAAAAATCGATAAAAAACTGTTTAAAGAACAATTTTTCTAAATTTCACGTTTTTATCTTCATTTGTTTTCAAATTAGACACAAAAGATTGGTTTAAACTTAACTTTTGGCGGCCAGTGCATTTATAGTCCGCTGGGCGTTAACGGGGTAAGAGTATGGATATATTTTTTTTTTAAGTGTAACATTATGTGGCGCATTTATTCGGGAGTAAATCTATGCTAATTTTAGGTAACGGAGTCTATGCAGAAAGCTTTTTCCTATATATAACACGGTTTCCTATATATAAAACGGTATATTACCTGGCGGCGAAAAATCGATTTTTTATCTTTTGCCGATGGCAACGAGTGGGTTTGTTTTCACTAATTTGCGAATATTAAGAAAAGTATTTGAGGTTTTGTTTTAAAACTCGCCACACACATGAAGAAAAAAATTCTGCATCCAAAAATCCATTTTTTGTAAAAATCGGCAGGTAGTTTTTCTTAGATTTTGGAAAGAAAAAACTAGCTATTAGTGAAACGGAAAAAAATAAAGTGCGAATTCAAACCAAAATTACGCCATTTTGTTTCTATTTCACAAGTTCCACATATTTGTTAAATTTTAACCTCATTGTTGTCCGAATCGTTGTGACGTCAACGTTACTGACGCACACATTTGTGATTTACAATATAGAATGACTTTTGGAAAATTTACTTCTTACGTACACAACAACAACTTTGTAGGTGCATTCGCAATTATATAAATACGTAGCACCTATAGTCGTCTCCTGGTTCGTCCGTTTGTATGTCCGTCCGTCCGCATATAACAGCCCAAAAATACCCAACCGAATGATTTGAAATTTAATGTATATGATCGTTGCAGAATTTTGTCGAGTCATTTCAAATTTTATGAAAATTTAATCTAAACTTAAAAAGATATTAATAAAAGTTTTCTTTATTCTATTAAGTCCTACCATACGAAATCTATATAACAAGTGGGTAAGTGGGATCGAAGATCACTCAAAGGGTTTCGTTTAATATTCCTTTCAAAATACTTTTTATCCTTTCTTTAGAAAATCCAAATAAATTTCATTTAGCAACAACAAAAAACAAAGTCATATTTTTTATAAAGTAAAAATTTACCGGTCTATTTTTCCGTTTTTTCGAATATCTAAAGCAGCTATTATATTCTGTCATAATAATATCTGCCATGCGGACTAAATGCGATATTTAAAAAAATTATTTCAAAATTAAACATGTTGTACACCTTTAAAATGTTAAAATAGGCGAATATTTCCATCATCGGATTTTTATCATGATTTAATACGTTTCTCAAACTCATATATTTACTATTCTCTATTACTCATATGGATACTCGCTTTGTACTATTCTCAAACATTTGAAAAATTCGTTAAACTTCCAATACGACGTCAGATTTTCTTTTTAGCACTTTCCAACCTAGTTGAAAAGTGCTTATGACTTCGGTTTGTCTGACGTATGGCCGTCTGGCCGTCTGCCGTCTGTCCGTGCTCTATCTCCCGTAAATATGCTCGGATTGCTCTGCAATTTTTATATGTTATTGTCTTTATCTATAGCATGTTCCCTATTGCAACGGAAGTGTGTAGCACTGATAGTTTTTTTTACAGGGACACTCAAAAGAATTCCATTACATTACGGTCTATGGGGAAAAATCATTTGCTGTTTATTTTAATGATGTTACACAATTTCAAACACATTGTAATTGATATATATCACTAAGGTGCATTAGAAGAAACTAAATATGAAATAAAGGTGTGCATAGCACTTATAGTTAGTTTACAGGGACAGTCAAAAGAATTCCGTTACTTTACGTCTATGGAGAAAAATCGTCTGCGGTTTATTTAAATAATGTTTCACTGTTCTAAACGCATTGAAATTTATATATATTACTAAGGTGCATTACAAGAGGCTTACTACAGACTAGTGTGTGTATAGCAGTCATCGTTCATTTACAGGGACACACAAAAGAATTCTCTACTGTCTGTTAACAATAATTCCTGGAAGTGCGTTTTAAGTTACTGAACGCGATTTTAATTTTAACTCGCTTTTTGTCTATTATGTGATGTGTATAAATTCTGTAGATCCTACACAGGGCAGCACAAAAGTTCGCGAACACATTTCCGTTTACTGACAGAAAATCCAGAAGGATAATTTTAAACTGTGCTACGCGTTTCCTAACTAAACTAAAATTTAGCATCCTATATAGTATATATACAAAACTATAGATCCTATATAGGACTGAATAAAAGTATTCGGATATTTTTCGAATATTGTATCTGTTGGAATTTCCTGAAATTATGTTTTTAAATATGTTATGCGTCTTCAAAATTGTTTACTTAGTACATGTTATCTTTTAGCTTATTAAATGGTATGTTTTGTAAAATTATTTTGGAAGCGTTGGAAAGTGCTACATAATCTATGCTTGAAGCATAATTTTTCGTTTTTGTTAATTCTCTAATGACGTGATATTAATCTGCTTTGCTTACAAATACTCATACCCCTTGTATTCTTGAGAAATCTTTGATTTTTTTTTATTACCACTATGACGTCAATCAATTTTATTTCATACTAGCTGTTACCCGTGACTTCGTTTACGTAACATTAAAAGAAAAATAAATGTACTAATCAAGCAAAATATTTCACTCCCGATAATTAAAAACGTAAATAATTAACCAACTCTTTATCACATTTCATAGGAGACAATACAGTATTTCTATGTTATAGAGAGGCCTTGGCACACTAAGTTTTAAAAAAGTGAAATTTGGTGACAAATAATCACGAAAAAGAAACTGCAACCAATGAAAAAAGGCGGGCCAAATAAAATCGTGTAAATCGGCGAATTGTGTAAAAAGATATGTCAAGTTTACCTGATAAACCATTTTACTTTTAACGACTTTCAGAAACGTTTTCACAGCCATCATTTAAAAATAATTCATTGGAAATAGAATATGCTTTTTCTTTAAATTCAATTCTTGTAAATAGGGGGGAATAATTCTACACCTAAATGCAAGGAGCTTCAATTGCAAAGCATTTTGCAACCCAAAATTAATATGTAAACATTACTTTTGTATGTAATTTTCATTGCAAATTAACATTTATTGCGGTTCAAATTAAAATTAATTTGGGTGCAAATTACATGTAAATGTTACGTTTGCATGTAATTTGGGGTTTCAAAAAGCTTTGCAACTGCAAGTGTTACGTTTGCATGTAACAGCAAATTTGTGTCCTTGGTTTAATGTATAGCTGAAACAAATCTTGATTTCGTGACAATATGCTGAAAGGCGATTTTTGCTCTGAAGAATAAATTGATTCATAAAGTTTGAATATGTGGAAATATGTTTTTAATTTTCGGAAATTTTACTGTGATCAAAATTTTTTTTTCCACCAACTATTCAAATTGAAAATAAAGTAATTTTTTCAGTTATAATGAGAAAATGGCATAAAAATATATTAATCCGTTTTATTTCTCCTTTTTTATCCACAAAATGGAGTAATTTAAGTACAATTTTTAGAGAAATTTCGTTAGAATTTACAAAAAAATATATTAATATCTCGGAATCTAATTCAAAATTTTAAATTCTCAGAGTTTATATGACATCCTCGAATAAATGATAACCGGTGTTAATTAAATCGGGTTGCATTAAGAGGAGTAGTTGCGAACACACAGTCAGATTTTAACTTAATAGACTTGTGTTCAATTTTCTTTTCCTAATAATCTTACTGATGCTTGTATTATTAATCACAGAGTTCAGAGAATAAATAGAGATGAAATGTTCATGCTTGGCGTAATGCTGAAAATGCAACCCTACAGTCGGCCCAAACAACTGGCGGCTTGCTTTGAAAACCTCTCCCCGTCCAATGAATCCAGTCATTGTTCCACGTGCAGCCCCTCTCCATCCAATGAAGTCAGCCCTTGGGCCTAATGATTTGAGCGATAACCGGCTTCATATTGCAAGCCGATTTTACGGTTCATTACCTCTCTATTCTTTCAATGTACTCAGTGATTATTAATGTATGAAATTGATACACGCTCCATTTGAAACATATTTAAAAAATCCCGTTTTATTATGACGTCACTTTGATCCCAGAGAAATCTCTTTTCAATGATATAATTCTTGTTAATTTTATTTTCCTGGCAATAATGAAGTGAATTTTAGCAGAAAACTCACATCTGTTTGTAACTGATATTCAAGCTTATTATTAATCAGTATAAAAAAAATATTTCAGTTATTCATCTTAAATATGACGTCCATTATGTATATACTTTTATTCTACACTGATAGTCATGCTCTTTGTAATATTACGAATATTTGAAAATACATGTTTTATTTATGACGTCATATTTGTTCAAGCCAAGAAGGATCCTTTTCATAGTTCCATGGTTCAAGCGAAATCTTTTTCTTAATAATATAATTATTGTTAATTCTTCTTTCTAATTATAACGCAGTTTTTGACAGAAAAAGATCTTTTTAATGTAACCGATATTCATACTTTATGTATAATAACAAATACTCCATATTGTTGTTTCAAATATCACAGAAATTCATCTTCTTTTGAATTATTTTCATTTTTCACGTGAAAATCGCTCAATTGAAACTTAATTGTTGAGGAAAAATTATTTTTTTGCATTTTTATTTATTGGCAACGATCAAAGCCCTAGCAACGATAAAGTAAAATGGTTAAATTTTATCTAAAAATGTCCATTGATTCGCTATGAAAATAATCAAATTTCGAATTATTAAAAAAAGTATTTGAATATTATAAACAAAAACCAGTCTATGTTCATTTCCGGGTTATAATCCACCTATATGCAAAGATACAGGGGACATTAATTTCTCCATTTTGACGCTGGCTTCAGCCTAACATTTGCACACAATCAGATTTATAATATTACTAGCTGTTACCCGTGACTTCGTTCACGTATCATTAAAAGAAGAATAAATGCATTAATTAAGCAAAATATTTCATTCCCGATAGTTTAGAAACGTAAATAATTAACTAACTCTTTATCACATTCCATAGGAGACAATACAGTATTTCTATGTTATAGAGGCCTGCACATAACTAAGTTTTAAAAAAGTGAAATTTTGTGACAAATAATCACGAAAAGGAAACTGCAATCAATGAAGAAAGGCTGGCCAAACAAAATCGTGGAAATCGGTGAATTATGTAAAAACATATGTCGTCAAGTTTACCTGGTAAACCATTTTACTTTTAACGCCTTTGTGAAACGTTTTAATAGCAATCCTTAAAAGATAATGGAAATAGTATATTCTTTTTCATTAAATTAAATTATTGTGAATAGGGAGCAATTACTGTAAACCTAAATGCAAGGAGCTTAAATTTGCCTCCTTTATTTAATCTATAACTGAAAAAAAATCTTGATTTCTAAATGAAAATATGTTCCAGACGATTTTTGTTCTCCAGAATAAATTGATTCATGAAGTTTGAATATGTGAAAATACGTTTTTATTTTTCAAAAATTTTACTGTATTCAAGATTTTTTTTTCTTTCACCATCTATTCAAATTCAAAATGAATTCTTTTCTTTTTTTTCAGTTTTAATGAGAAAAAATATATTAATCCGTTTTATTTTTTCTTTTTTATCCACAAAAATGGAATAATTTAGTTGCCATTTTTAGAGAAGCTTCGTTAAAATTTACAATAATAATAATAATAATAATAATAATATCTCGGAATTTAAATCTTTTTTTTTAATTCTGAGAGTTTATGACATCCTTGGATGAATGATAACCGGTGTTAAGTAAATCGCATTGCTTTCGGCAATCTGAAAAGAGTAGTTGCGAAAAACAAACATGCGGTCAGATTTTAATATAATAGATTCGTATTTATTTTTCTATTCCTAATAATCATGGTGTGGTTTTTGGCAAAAAACTCTCATCTGTATGTAACTGATATTCATGCTTAATAATCGGTATAGATAAAAATAATTTCAATTTTTCGTTTTAAATATGTTGTGAAACTAATCTACTTTCTATACTTACTGATCCTTGTATTATTAATGTACGGAATTAATTCCCGTTCTTTCTAAAACACATTTGAAAATTCCCGTTTTATTTCAAATATGACGTCATATTTTCCTAAAAGAAATTTCTTTTTTATGCCATAATTCTTGCTAATTTTCTTTTTCTGGCAATCAGGGCGTAAATTTTAGCGGAAAACTCTCATTTGTATGTAACTGGTGCTCAAGCTAATTATTAATCAGTATCGATAAAAATATTTCAGTTTTTCATCTTAAATATTACGTCAATTATCTATATACTTTCATTATATATTGATATTCGTGCTCCTTGTATTATTACGACTATTTGAAAATACATGTTTTATTTATGACGTCATATTTGTCCAAGCCGAGGAGGATCCTTTTCAGAGTTCCATGGTCCAAGCGAAATCTATTTTTACGAATATAATTATTGTTCATTTCTTTCTAATTATAACGCAGTTTTTTTAACAGAAAAATATCTTTTTAATGTAACCGATATTCATACTTCATGTATAATAACAAATACTCCATATTGTTGTTTCAAATATCACGGAAATTCATCTTTTTTTGAATTCTTTTTCATTTTCATTTTCATGTGAAAATCTTTCAATTGAAAATTAATTTTTAAGGAAAAATTATTTTCTGTGTTTTTATTTATTGGCAACGATCAAAGCCCTAGCAACGATAAAGTTAAATGGTTAAATTTTATGGGAAAATGTCCATTAATTCTCTATGAAAATAACGAAATTTTGAATTATTAAGAAAAATATTTGAATAAAAAAAAAACAGCCTATGTTCATCTGAGGGTTATAATCAACGTATATGCAAAGATACAGGATCATTAAATGCTCCATTTTGACGCTGGCTTCAGCCTAATATTTGCACACAATCAGATTTATAATATTATTAGGATTAATATTTTTTTCAATGGGTGAAACTTTTTATTTCATTTTTATTTTTCACGTGGAAATCGTTCAATAGAAAATTAATGATTGTAGAAAGAATTTCACTGTGGATTTTTAATTTTTGGCATCTGCTATAACGAAAAATGTTTCAATTTTATAGGAAAAGGCTGTTAGAATTTTGGTTTTTATCTCTATTTATTAAAATAATACGAATTTTTCAAATTTTAATATTTTGAGCTTCATAGCTGGTATTCAGCTATATAAACACAAATCTTCAACTCTGTAAGTTGCATAGTTTCTGAGAATGGCTCTGTAACGGACAGACAGTGGAGCAGGAGTAATAGGGTTTCGTAAGATGAACGAAACCCTAATAAAAGCACAAGACATGTGACTGGGGAAAACAAATACGGTCTAACCACTTCTTTTTCCTAATGCCAAGCGGCCATTTTTATTAAAAATTATTTTTTGGAATAAAATTGCATAAAAGTTACATTTCTAGAAAGATCGCTCAACTAAATTGTTTGCTTTAGAGATGAGTTACATTAAAAAAAATGTATACATTCTGAGATAATTTCAGTGGAAATTAGGTTAACAGCCAATTATCTCAATCATTAAAGTAAATAAACACAAGAGATTCGTTCATCGAAGTCCTAGAAATATTAAACGATGGTGGTAATCATTCGGAAAGCAAGATCTCCGTGGTGAATTTTGCAGCGCTCTCTAGTGTCGAAAAAAAAATTCGCATCTGTAAAAATGGTATACTTAATAAGAAAAAAAAAGGCATGCTCATTTCGCTCATAACAGACGATATAATTCATTTCACTGAAATAATAACTATGATTTTTGTACATTGTAAAACCAGTTATAGTACGAAAGCACTTCATTTGTTACGTTTAACGTACAATTTCCAACTTCTGTTATTATTATTATTATTTTTTTTTTTGCTTTCTTCAAATTGCGAATTGATAGGTAGCCAAATTATACCGCACATTCTATGTTAAAGGAAATTGGTTATATTTGGAGTGGGGGGGGAAGGGGGGGGTCGGTCATAATTTAAATATTGCGTTAATGTTAAAGGTATATAGATTTGGCGCCCGTTGGAAGGTGGAACTAATTTATTTTTTCAGCACGTGCATAGCATGCCTGCTATGCGCTGACGTAGGCAGCGGGGACTCCTTCCGAAGTTTCGTTCGGAAAGAGATTTTTTTAGAACAGAATGAGCTCCCAGGTGGCGGAAGATGGAACAGTTGCTTTAATCATTCGAGATTCGTTTGGAAAATACGACCAGCGAAGCGAGCGTAGCCTGCTACACTCAGAAAAAGGAATTGATTAAAACTACAAAACATTTTTGTTGAGTACATTTTGGTTGTTTTAGCAAAATTGGAGTAAAATTGAACCATTTTACTTCAATTAACAAAACATTTTTGCTGACGATACAATTTTTTTTTTTTTTGCAATTGGAAAATAAAAGTAGTTTTCAACAAAAAATTTTTTTTGTTGATTTAAACAAAATTTCCATTGACCTATATTTAAACAAAATTTTTGTTTAAATATGGGTCAATAAAAATTTTGTTTGAATCAACAAAAAAACAATTTTTTTGGTATTCCGAAAAAAAATTTTGTATCGTCAGCAAAAATGTTTTGTTAATTGAAGTAAAATGGTTCAATTTTACTCCAATTTTGCTAAAACAACAAAATGTACTCAAAAAATATATTTTGTAGTTTTAATCAGTTTCTTTTTCTGAGTGTAGTTACAATAGATGCCGCTTTTTGTGATCAACTCGAGAATATGAGATTTTGATACAATAGGCGATTTAGAAAAAATAGTTAATAACATATAGTATTACTATTTTTTGAATTATCCTGCAAAAATTATTGCTTATAAACCTGAAAATTGGTAGTTTTATAATGTATGGTAATCACGCTGAAACAGACAGTCTTTAAATCGAAGAAAGCGATATTTAATGTTGGTAACGTGTAACACAGTTTGTTTACATAAATTTTATAGGATTAAAAAATATGCATAACAGTTTAACCACCTTTTGCAAACATATATCTGACTAAATTGTTGTGTGCAGTGTCTTATATCTCTTTTTTAATTTTTTTTTTAACTTTTAATTTTTTTTTTAATTTTTTATTCAAAATTTCGTTATTTGAATGAAGATAAAATTCATATTTAAATAGCGCTTCTTTATCTACTGTGGCCAGAATTTGACACCCCGAATAATAATACCTTTCCAAACACTGTATTTTCAATTAAAATATATATTTACGAGTGAAACAGAATGAAAACTTTAAAATAATTAATTATCACGTGCAAAAAGCAGTTGGTGGTGAAAAGTACGACATAATTAAAGCGATATTATAACGTCTAATAGAAAAAAAATTATGTTATAATGATATGTGCATTTTTATGCGTTGATGTTTCATTTTATTATTATTGATACATGAAGCATGATTAACAGTACATATAGAAAATTTTAAGAGGAAAATTATTTAGTTAACAAGTTACTTTTAGTAGGGTTCCGTATATCAGAAGGATAAAACGGAACCGGTATCGGATAACTTTGTTGTCCGCCTGTGTGTGATGCCCATTTTTTTCAAGAGCCACTGAGGGTGTTAAGTTGAAATTAATATCAACTATTAAAGTCCATAGTCTCTTTGTTATATAAAGCTTTTGAATTTCTTACTTAATCGATAAAAACTTATGACCTTAAAACAACGTTTATGGAAACGCCAACTTATAAAAAGGCACGATATGGAATTATAAATTAATGATTCTCGGATTTTTTCTTTTACATATGTTTTAAGACCTTCCTTCGTGCCAAAGTTTAAGGTTCCAGGTCATCGGGAAGTACCCTATAGGTTTTAGAGTAAAACATACAGGATACTTCCCATTGATCTAGAATATTGAAATTTTGGTACAAAGGAGGATCCTGTAGTACATATAAAGGAGTATGCCATGAATAAAGTCTTACCCTGTATTGAAAAAATAATGTGAAGAAAATTTTTTACGCCCTATATGGAACGAAAATAAAAAAAAGATTCCTGAAAAGAGATAGAATGCATGACAAGAATATGATTTTTTTTCTACACTGAAAAAAAACTTAAATAACAAATTCAGAAAAAGAATGAAAAATACATAAAAACTTAACATTTTATTTTTGCAACCAACAGCATTAAATATCAATGTCATCAAGAAATTTAGTTGTTTGTATAAAACAATTAGAAAGACAATAATATCAACGAAACATAAACAACCTACCCAGTTTATAATTTCTGAAGGTCATAGCTTTAATTTCTGAAATTCTAAGAGATATTCCCAAAGTTCCAAGATTAAATTCTGAACGTGTTTTATAATAAACTAGCATGCTACGCCCGCTGCGCTGGGCCATTTTTCTAAATGTATCGTAAATGAAGCGAAATGGCTTTTTATTTTAAAGGGATGTAGATCTTCACCTACAGATGCTACCTTAGTAAATATTTTCAAACGAACCTTGAATCAAACGAATTATATCAATGGATTTGAGCATGTATTTGAAAGCAATAGGGACGTTCACCTAGATTTTGCTTCAATATTGCTGTAAACGATGTGAACGACATTGCGTTATATTATACTAGCGGCCCTCCCTCACTTTGCTTCGGGTTAACCTTGAAAACCTTCATCTCTTTGTGTTTTCTGTAGACCTTTTTAATGTGTACAATAATTAGTACATTATTTTGATAAATCTTGTAGGGTTCAGCCTGCGTTTGCAATGTATAAGCGGAAAAAATGAAATTATTTACGACATCACATTAAAAACCTCAAAAATAACAGTATTTCTCCACTATTTAATGGATATACATATAAACCTTCCTCTTGAATCACTCTATCTATTAAAAAAACCGCATCAAAATCCGTTGCGTAGTTTTAAAGATTTAAGCGTACATAGGGATATAGGGACAGAAAAAGCGACTTTGTTTTATACTATGTAGTGATGATTTATCTGAAATTACAAAGCAAAACATGTGGTTATTATACATATAAACCTTCCTCTTGAATCACGCTATCTATTAAAAAAACAGCATCAAAATCCGTTGCGTAGTTTTAAAGATTTAAGCGTACATAGGGATATAGGGACAGAAAAAGCGACTTTGTTTTATACTATGTAGTGATCATACATTGGACAAAATTTGGGCTAAAAGAAGCAACTCATTTAGTTGATCACTTATAGAAGAGTTTGGTAGGGAAATGAGGCCATTATGAGATTATTACAACAGGAACTAAAATGTTCTCTAGTCAACATACTACTGAAAGAGAAAGCGTTACAATGATTGCATAGATTGACCATTGAACTGAAATAAGGTTCGGATGATTCATTTTCGTCTGTAAGTACTTCAACTCCTTCCCTCTTTCTTGTCTCCATGTGAGATTCTGGTAACGTAAGTACAATCGCACTCTATGTTACGTTATATTTCGCAATATACGTCCTCTTCTGACAAGTCTACTACGGTTTTTCATCCTTCGATTCCAGCAGAGTAAATACAGTGAAAATTGTAATAAATTGTTTGCACATAAAGAACAGTGTTTAACTTTTGAAACAGTGAATATTTCTGTAAGTGAAATTGGAGATATATAAAAAAATAATAATAAAATAAAAATAAAATAATAGACAATATTCGCTGATCTGAGTTCGAGGCTATAAAAATAATATGTTTGGTGAAAACAAACCGGCATGTTTCCGTAGTAAATTTTTAAATGCCTAAAATTTAATTATTTACAATATGTGTTTGAGTGGCAGACATATTCACTAAAATTTAAATATTTGATCCCATATTCATAACAACAACTGCTATTTATATAATTTGAATTTGAATATAAAAATTTACTCCAAAAAGGATCTTGTATACACGAAAAAACACTATTATTGCTAACATAGCTCAAGCTGATGTCACGCTTATGCATTTTTGGCTTAAAATCACATCGCTTGGCGACCAAAGTAAAATCAAAACCGTAAATAAACAAATAACATCTAACTCATAAATACAGTCATGTTTACAAATACACCTGCTAGTTCTTCCTGTAAGACACATGATAGGGGAGTTATATAAAAAAAAATTTAACAGAAAGAAAAAAAGGAAAAAAAAATACTCATAAATCAAATTATCAGATGCATCTTTGTTAACCTGACGCAAATGATAAATCGCCAAATATTGATTTAATAGGAATTGCAAATATTTTTAAGCATTACAAACATTCCTTTGGGGTTTAAATTAAATATTATGCCTCATTAAAACAGTTTTCTTTTTTTTTTGCGGAGAGGGGGGGGAATTTTAGATAAAGTTAATAACAGAATTTTTATTTTTTTCTATGTGTTTGCATTTATTTCTGATATAGACATTTGAATTCTTTTTCCAACGATAATGGTCGCCAAAAAATGACCTATGGTAACCTTATCGTCCAAAATAACAGAACTTTTCATCATAATTATATACGTAGAACTATGTGTTATATACTAAAACCTTCCTTGAAAAATTATCTATCCAACAGTGCAAGTTCCATCAAATTCCATTCAGCAGAACTCGAGTTATAAAGGAACGGATCGAAATTTCCGTTTGTGTTTTATATATATAGTAGATGACTGGTTCGTTTATTTTAAATCACTTTCATTAGTTTCAATATTGCATCTGGACAATCTATATACTATATAATTCTTTTTAAAATTTTCTTCTGTTCACGTTCTTTTGTTATTATTAACAAGTCTTAACAATGTGCAACAATTACATATTTAATAATAATTGGGGCTTTTTTTTTTGAGAACCAGAGTGGTCCAACATCTACAGCTGTGATTTCGAGATACATGCGTTCCTTAATTTGCAAACATTTTTCTCAAACTAATTTAGGCCAGTTCTGCCAGGGCCAGAAGACACCAAGCTCCTTCACCAAGCATATGGAGATTATGTTGGTTGAACCAGAGTGGACAAAGCCACTTGATTCACTCTCGCACTGCTTGCTTTCCATCTAGCTTTTCTCACCTTGCTTTCCAAGTTACGTTGGACTATCTGTTAAACTTATCCTATGAGTTGAATTGTTTCGAAAATAATAAAATTCATTATACTGCCAATAGATGACAAGATATAGAATGCTTTGATACTTTAAACTCATTCACAAAAATGTGGGACAGTCCACTCTGGTTCTCAACTCCCCAATTAAGGCAATATTTGTGATACATTTGGTATTTGTTGCTGCGAAAGAAAAACTAGTCGTTGGGGGCCACCGTAATACTTACCCATCATGGATATGCATAATGTAAAATATTAAAATAAAAAATGTGTAAACTACTTATAAAATGCATTGCAATTCGAATAAAAACGTGGCTTGATGACGTCATAAACTTTAAAGGCTCGGTTACAGAATTGCATAAAAGAAACATCGTTATAACTCCAAAAACAATAATCCTATTAACTAGAGGTTTATTGAATCTAATTAAGCGTCTCATTTCCAATTAGAATACATCTTTGAATTGAAATTTGGATGAAATACAGGGTCATGAAAAATCGAAGAGTGTGGAAATAGGATTACAAATATCAAGAATTGTTTTAAAGAAGAATAAATTCATTAGAAAAGTGCAAATTATTGATAATTTGAAAAATTATCTTGAATGAAATATCATTATATATATTTTTTTTAAAGTGTTCAACTCTACAGTTTCCCCCCTAAAATGAGATTGTTTGGCATTTCTAAGGATCAAAAGAAAAATAAATCTAAGATAATGCGAAAGCAATTCTAAGGAATATTATATTTGGTAAGTCCAAGACAATATAATTTTTTAAAATAAAAATCAAAATAAATATTTTTTAAAGGCACCTTTTTACGTTGAATCCATTCTATATAATTTAGTAAATCAATATTATATGAATTTTTATAATTTAATATATTGTATTTATACATAACATGGGTAATTATACCGAGTACCATAATTGAAATGACATAAATAAATTATCACCATTTTGTATAGATATCTGTAGAAATACATATGTGTTCCCCATTTAAATGCGAGTTCCTAGAATCTGTCCCGACCACTTGGCTATTATTCAGATACAGAAATACCCCGGTTATCCGAAAAGCATGGGACCAAAGGAAATTCGGTTGACCGGCGATCCATAGGAATTTTCGGATAACCGGGAGATGCTAATTTTATTCAACCAGATGACACTATTCACCCTTCTCACTTCCAATACAGTCACGTAACGCGTTCGTGCTTGCAGGTGAAGCAAGAGTCCATATTCTGAGCGATTTTCCCTTCCTGTTTGTACGTGTTTTAATTTACCCCAAATTTTATTTATTATGAGTAACATTTTAAAGCGCAAACGGGTTTTTATAAGCATGAAGAGCTCCACTCGCTGAAAAGAGTTGATACTGGCCATGAACATCGATATAATAGATATAGACTTCTAACGAAATAGTGTTAATATCGTGTCGCGACTGTCGAACTTAATGGCAAATGGCATCTGCGAGCTCAGTTCTGTGCAGCCAGCGAGCATTTCTACTAATGTCTCTTTCGAACTACCTACAACCCCACCAGTGGCTGAGAGGTTGTGCTCTCGAAGCTGGTAGACGGGAGGTGCTGGGTTCGATCCCAATCGCGCCCGTCGGCCTAATCGTTCGGAGTTTTCGTGGTTTTCTTCGAGCCGTGGATTTATCCATGCGTAAATACGTGTTAGGTTCCCTTAGAAAGACCCCCACGAAGGGCACTCCCCCCGGGCCATGTATCTATATCTATGTGTAGATAATTGGCCGTCAATAATCAACCCAACCCGAACTACCTACAACAACAAACCGAAACTGTATATCGAATACTCATAGTTCTACTCTACACAAGACGCAGCCTATTTGAAACATTTTTCGAAGAACAGTTTTCTTCTTTGAACGACTATTTCATTAGAAGTCACTATCTATTTTTATGTTTGTGATACTGACACGTCAATAGATTGAAGTGCAGGAAGATTCAACAGTGTCAGATGTGTTGTTTAAAAGGTGGCGTGATAAACTTTATTAAAGTAATGCGAAGTTGAAAAACAAAAAATTAATTAAAACATATTTTGTAAAGAAATGAGGTGTTGTGTGTATCTATGCAATATTACTTAACAGATTAAAATATAAAATTAATAATTATCTAAAATCAAATAAATACTGCGCGCTCGTCTCATTTGACATTGTGGGGGCGTTTGATAATATTGACTGGACAACATTGGGTAGAATTCTCAAAACCCTACCAGTCCCAAAATATCTTATAAACTTTCTCCTAAGCTTTCTTTCAGACAGACTCATCATTACCGATTACCTAAATAATAACATTAAACGTCCAACTTCCCAAGGTTGTCCACAGGGTTCGTGTCTCGGCCCTCTCCTGTGGATCCTTGTGGCCAATCAAATACTAAAAATATTCTACACTAAATTCACTAATCTTTATGACTTTTGCGATGATTTCAATCTTATTATACGCGCAAACAATAGAAGAGATTTAGAATCGCAGGCGAATGAAAGAATTGCCCTTTTTTCCCAATTATGTGAAGACCTCTCGCTAAAAATATCATCAGATAAAACATCGTACATTCTGTTGGGTAAAAATCCCTTGGTGAGTCGTCCACCAATCTTTAAATTAAAACAATCCAATATAAAATGTGTCACCGACTTAAATATCTTAGGTATAACATTCCAATCAAATCTTAAATGGGATAAACACATCCAAAAAATTAAAAACAAAATAGTATTATTAACATCTTCAATAAAACGCGTTTTTTCAGCCACATGGGGAGTGGATAGATCACGCCTTAGAACCTGGTACATCACAGTCTTAGAGAAAATAATAGTTTACGGCTCGGAAGTATGGTTCGACGATTTAAGAGTTATTGACAAACGTAACCTCCAGAGCATACAAAGATTATGTTTAATATCAATAACAAAAACATATAAAAATACTTCAACTCACACATTACAGACACTACTAGGTATTCCACCACTATTACTAACGTTAGAACATAAAAACTTAAAATATAAAATATTAAACAACACAGAGATATTATTAAAAGATAATAAGGTAATAACTAAAAATGACATAGAAGAAAAGCTTTACAAATACACAATTAACCCAGAAAACTTTTTAAATAATCTAATAACAATAGACAAAATCTTAAATAACATAGATATTACACACATATACACAGACGGTTCTAATGTGGATTCTAATACAGCTTTCTCATTGGTGATTTTTCAGAACAACATAAAAATAGACGAAAAAACTACTAAAATTCAACCAGAAAACACAGTCTACCAAGCAGAGCTGCACGCAGCCATAACAGCAATAGAATGGGCAATAAATTCTAACTTTAATAAATTTCAAATTTTATCAGATAGTCAATCAACAATCCTTTCATTAACAAATCAAATTCCAACACTTAAAGCAATTTATGATATACAGCAATTAATACATCAAAATAAAAACAAAATATTCTATCTAACATGGGTTAAAGGACACGCGGGTACAATAGGCAACGAACTGGCGGACAAGCTGGCTAATGATGCTGCTCAGTACTCCAACCTTCCAGTAGAGCGCGGAATAAAAATTTCCACGCTCATATTTAAATAAATGTATCAAAGATCAATTACTGGAAAGGTGGCAGTACAACTGGGATAACTCAGGGAGCGGCAGATTTACGTATCAGCTTGTGCCAGAAGTCAACACTAAATTAATAACTAAAGATAAAGTCTCAATATATTTTTTCACGGGCTGCGGCAGTTTTCCTACATTCTTAAATAAAATCGGTAAAATGGATAATGATCTATGTGTTTGTGGCCAGAGGGGTGATCCTATCCATTATGTCTTTGGGAAGTGTAGATTTATGAAATATAAATTTCATAGGAAATTTCCAACACTCCTCGAGGACATGATGGATATTATTAATAATAATGAATCACTAGGCAAATTATATCAAAATTATAATATCTTAAATGAGAAATATTCTTTTATAAAATACAAATTTTATTTTTAAATCTAAAATATTTTTTAATCCTGCTATTGCTCGTCCTGTGAAGGTTATTTCGCTTCATGGAGACGGTTGTCCTCTTAATTTGCGGTGTTATGTATCTTTAACTATATTTTCTGTTTATAAGTGTTTATTCATCAAGTATATTACTCTAGTTTTATTCATTGTATATAAGTGTTTATTATTAAAATATAAATTTTCCATTGTTTTATTCATCGTGTATATTTGTATATTATTCGAGTGTAGTATTCATTGCATTACTCATTATAATTAAGTGTATAAATGTTCGGAAAATCTTGCTAACAATTAAATAGTTAAAATAATCAATATAATTGATTATCTAGTAAAATGTAAATATATCAAGTGTACTACCTGTAAATGCATAATTGTTACTTTACAATTCATATATTCATTCATCTACTTCTTGCATGGTTAATCATGAGGGCAGACATTTCTTAGGGTTGTCTTTTAAAGAATGGAAAATGTTGTTAAACTTAGAAAATTACTGTTATCATCTTGCAAAGAGCTATTATGTATAATGTGTAAATATTGAAATTTGTAAAACATGTAACTTATATAATTATTGTGTATACATTTTTTTTTAAATCTATTTACCTGTAAAAAACTATAGCTTTAAATTTTGTGTATATAATCTATAATATTCAAACATTGTATAAAATCAGGCACGCCCTGAATAAATAGGGCTGCCATTTGTGAATTAGAGTTTGTATAATTTACTATAATTTACTTTTCAATTTGTAAATGTTTTCCCATGGCACGCCCTGATAAATAGGGCTGCCACTTATGATTGATGGTGTAAGAAATTTTAGTTAATCCGGAGACGGTGGTGTCGTTTGGACGGTAGAGACCTTCCTGCCTTGAGCTTGGGGCTTGTCCCGATCATATGCCAAAAACGGATCCTCAAGGCGGCTGACAGCCAGACAGCCAGTATCTATGCAATAAAATGCCTGGATTTACGCAATGTTCCAAATAAGTAAGTTGACGCTGTTTATTTATTTCATAAGCAGCATGATTGTTTAAAAATGAAAATTTTAATATTTGAAAAAAAAAAGAGTTTTAAGGTATTTTGGTTAAGCCAATTTTCGGATAACAAGGATTCGGATAATAGGGGTTCTACTATACTTCTGACAATCTAGAAAGTACACAGAAATAGAAAACAGCGAAAAAAGTTTAAAAACGTCGCTTTTTTACCGTAGAAATGGTGGGAAGCATTCCTGTCATTAGCTTTCCATGTTCTTTCTGCAAATTTCCTGTAGCTCTTAAAATTTTGAATTTACGCAGTATAATGCTAATTTGACCAAAGTATTCTTCCTATTATGCAACTAAAAAGTTTAAATAACGTTAAAAAATAGAAATTATTTAGAAAATTTCTCGAAATATAGTATGTATGTATGTATTTTTTTAATATAATATTGGTTTCCAACCGTTTTCAACGGACTCTTAAAAACCCTGGGTCTCCTCCCGCAAAATAAATAAAAATTGAACGAAATTAAATGTTAAGCAAAAAACGTATCATCAATTGAACCTGATATAAGAAATCAGGAGAAATTTTTACAAAAAAAAAAAAAGCGTCAGTTGTTTTATTAGACTGTACATATTTTATAAACCTTTTTGTTACTTTCACCAATAATGTAAAATTTATTGGAATGCGAATTGTTTTATTTATTCAACATTAATACACCTTTTATATATTACAATGTTTTAACAATATCATGTGTATTAGTTGTAGATGAGATGAGATTAGTAATATGGCAAATTTCAAAATTTTGAATACATGATTTTATTGAATGGGTACTGGAGTACCGTTCATATTTATACTCTCTATTTTTTTTTCCCTTTCTCCGTATCATTGCATCTAAGCAACTTAAACTTTTAAACTTACAAGGAGACCGCCAAACATGATGCCCACAGATTTTGATGATTTTAAAGTATATTGTAGGGATCATACCCCTAACTATTCAGGTCAAAGGTTTCCTTGAAATGGGCTTTAGTTTTCGAGAAATTTCGGGTTAAAGTTCAGCATGCATTTCAAATGCCATGACTTCGCAATCCTGGATAAGGTCTCAGTGGTTCCGTGGTAGCGTTCGCGATTTGAGAGTCGCAGATGGGTGTTCTGTCCTCTCCTGTGACTTTTACCTTTTTTAACAAATTTTATATATTTGTCACGTTATAAGTTGTATGCAGAATTATGAATTCTGCATCTTTGAACTTTTTGATATTTTCCTAATAAATTCCATTTACATTTTCAAATATTTCGTAAAAAATTACGTTTTTTTTTTTTTTTTTTTTTTTTTTTTTTTTTCGTTTTTTTCTTGTGCAGTTTTGAAATTAATATTTCTATTGACGAAATTGCAAACTAACTAATTCCAAAAATATATCTTGAAAAGAGTAATAAAATATTAAAGCAATAACGATTATATCCAAGTTTTAGCCAGTTATATATATATATATATATATATATATTATGTTATTTAAATAAACTAGATAAACTAGAAATTTCTAGATAAAATGTATAGTTAAAACTTTCGATAAATTTAATCCAAATATACAGAATAACAACAAACATTTACATTAGTTGTATATTAGATAAATTTTGACACAATCATTCAAATGGGTAAAGAAAACATATGAGTTGTAATTTTCCAACTGGACGAAAAATGTCTGGGCCAGGATTCGAACCTGAGATCTTTTGGGTGAAGCTGCCATGCTCTACCAACTGAGCCATCCCGGTCGAACAGGATGAATTATGCCCTCCAGATTCGACCGGGATGGCTCAGTTGGTACAGCATTACAGCTTCAGCCAAGAGATCGCAGGTTCGAATCCTAGCCCGGACATTTTTCGTCCAGTTGGAAAATTACAACTCATATTAGTTGTATACTTCGTCGCAGCAATAAAAATTGTAATTTTGGATTTAATGTAAAATAAACACTTTCTTTTAAATGCATGCAATTTTTTACTTAAAATTCGTTTTAATTTTAGAATTCAAAGTATTTGCGTAATGTGTTTTATTTTTAGAAAATTACAGTTTTTCAAAAAAATGGAGTAAAACCGTTGTTTTATAAAACGTTTCGAGTCATTTTAAAATTATTTTTAAAATAACAAAATGTATAATTTTTATTCATGTTGTAAATATTTATCAAAATTGTAGAAAGAAAATGCACAACAAAATTTTAAATTTTGACATAATATTATAAACACTGTTAGAAATTTGCTGCATATTCTCCAGTCATTCAAAAGTTTTTATTGAAAATTCTATAACATGGACACCATAATATGGACCACCACCAAAAATTTTCATCATAATATGGGCAATAACATGGACATAATCGATATCAATAACGGTTATGTGACCATTTTCTATAAAAACGATCAAATGACTGGACAGTTTCCTGCAAAGATTTGAGAATGTAAAGTACGCAGCACTTTCTTAATTTTACTGTAAATTATGCTTTTATTACAAAAACTGCAGATGTAATATTAAAAGCATATATTCATGTAAAATATTCAACTTATGAAACTGTGAATGCAAGATATTTTGATACATACGACATCGAATTTTTTGTACACATTTTAAGTTCTTGTCTTTGCCAGAGAATGATGTAATCAATATTATTGGCAGTTAAAATATCTAAAAACAATTTTGTTTGTTTTCGGAATAAAAATTTTTGTTTTTCTTACAAATGATACTTTTTATAAAATACATATGTCTTCAGTAAAGAAAATATCGAGTTATTGATATTCTGTTCTGCTGCGTTACCCATTTTTTGATTCGTAAGGCATAACTAATATTTTTGTATTTTTCGAAATTCCCATTACTGCAGTGATATGAAGTGATTTAATTTAGTAGATAAGCAAAAAAATAATAATTTGGAAGTAAGGCCGTACAGTGTTTAATAATTTATTAGCTCTGTTTTAATTAAGGAATGCAAAACGTCTATCTGAACTTGTGGTCAGAATTGCATATGGTGATAAAATGTGTATAAAACAGTTCTTTGTATAGCATCCAGATTTGCAGTGCACTCAGAGAACAACAACGATACAAAAATACAGATTATGCCACACAAAGGCTATTTTGGACTTCGTTCTAAGTACGATGCGTATTCGGAAACCAAGTACCGTTTCATTCTAGCTCCGCCGCAGCGCTGCGGTGGGCGTTCCGCGAATGAGCGCTAGCAACGCCCCCTGGAAAAGAAAGCCGTGGCACGCGTCACGAAAACGTCATACCAAGCAGGCAAAACAAAGAAAAAAATTCGAACAACTTGCATGTTTTGATTTCATTGGCTCATATAATTAATAATTATAGTTTACGACTGATAGTTAATAATTCCACGAGCCATTGAAATCGAAACATACGAGTTATTCGACGTTTTTTCTTTGTTATTCCTGCTTGGTATGACGTTTTCGTGACGAGTGTCAAGGCTTTCTTATCTAGGGGGCGTTGGCGCTATTCATTCTTGTTCACGGGATCTCAACTAACCCCATTTTCGCTGCTTTACGTTGTGTTTTCAGTTTGCTGTACGCAAGACAATTATTGATCCCGCCGACTGTCAGATCGTGCTGTTATTCGATTTTTGAACGCAAGGAATGTGAAACCTGCCGAAATTTGTCATCAAGTTATAGATGTTTACGGTGAAAAGGCGATGCCTGATGGAATGGTGTTAAATTGGGTTAGAAAGTTTAATGTAGGTCGAAAAAATGTCCGCGATGAAGCTCGGAGTGGTCGGCCCTCTGTTGTCAACGATGATCTCGCACTGCAATTTGCAACAAACTGTCCATTGATTTGAGGGTTTTTATAGAAAATGGTTACATAATCGTAATTCAACTCTATTCTGACCATATTATTGCCTATATTATGGTCAGAGTACAGTTAAATTACGGTTATGTAACCGTTTTCTCTAAAAACGATCAAATGACTGAACAGTTTGTCGCAAATTTTTAACAGTGCGTAAGGAAAGTTGATGAAAAAATTCATGAGAACAGACGTTTCACAATGACAACGCCTTCAGAAGAATTTCCGCAAATTTCACAAACTGTTTGGAGTGTTGTCTGTCGTCACTGGCGGAAAGTTTCTATGAAGAAAGTATAGATAAGCTAATCACCCGCTACGACAAGTGTTTGAACATTGGCGGAAACAATGTATCAAAATAGTTTAAGGTATGCTCTTTCATGTAAAAATAAAATTGGCTTGAAAAAATCTTTTACTAGTTTTTTTTTCTTTGAAAACGACTTACTTTCCGAATACGAATAAATATATAGTAATATTTTAGATAAAAAATGTCAACAGAATAACGTTCCTTCATGTTAAATGTCATGACATAAAGATATGTTCTGGAATTGCATTGAAATTCAGTCAGTGATACGGTATGAACTGTCAGCACATTGCTTATTTTAAAATATGTCAGTTGTTGAAAAATAATCATAATCAGCAGCAGCAGGTGTCAGAAAGAACGTTATTTCGACAGAAGAAACACAATAACAATATTCTGGGAGAATGTAGGGATGATAGATGCATAATAATAGTCTTGATGTATTTACTTGTTTTTAATTAACAACAAACTTAAACACAACAGTAAAATAATCAATATAATTAGACTGAAAAATCCTTATAAATTTCAGGAGAGCTGCCAAGAAGCTCCATTTTTCACGATACAGAATTATTCCAACTGAAAAATACAAAACTGTTTTCTAATCGGTTCGAGGTTACGTGACATTACGTAACGCGCGCCGTGAGCATAACCCCGCCCACAGAACATGTCATCAAGGATTTCGTAACATCCTGCCCCACCATGAACACATGGGGGTTCATCAAAAATTTTCAAAAATATTACATCATACATATATAACATCATATATATATATATAACATCAATACAAGTAACCTAGTTTTCAATTAACAAATAATACCTCAATTAACTAAATTGTACACAATTTTCAAATAAAAAATAATATTAAGGTATTCAAGTAAACAATTTAACATAATATTATTCAAGATCAATATCTGTTCCAAGTACAAGTTTTAAATTAAATTATAAAAAGTAAAATAATAATAATATATCCAAGATAAGATTCAAGAATGAAACCAAGTAAGTAAAACAAAACATTTTTTAAGTTTTGCCCAGAATTTCAAGAAAACAGTCAAATATAAAATAAATTATTTAAATTTAAAATAATTCAGGTCAAGATACAACTGTCCAAGATACAACCATAGTCCTTGAAATCAAAGTTTGATATGCTATCTAGATTAAATCATGAACACAAGAAAATTTCAAATATTAAATTCAAGAAACAATGCAAATACATAATTCAGTGATACTTACATACCTTCTTCAATAAGCACAAAGACAAATTACAATATCTTCTACTAAAAATATAAAAAGAAACAGTTAAAAATATTATTCATGTACATTCTATTATCATGCAAAAAATTATTTTAGGAAAATTCAAAAAAGGATAAGTAAGAGAAGTTCAATATACATATCATCAAGAAAAATTTTAGAGTCTTTTGAAAATAAAAAAAGTTTTTTCAGTTTTTCAAGTCACTAATTTCAAGATTATACAAGAGATTTATTGGTCTTTTAATAGTTGAATTGTTTGTTTTCACTTCACAAGACCTTATTTTTCCGTTTCTTCCAACAAATGTTTTTGTAATTTTTCCCAACTTCCAGAAAGCTCTAGGTAAATGTTCATCATGTACAAGCACAACATCATCTATCTTGGAATCAGAAGTTTTATTTTGATCCGTGCAGTGAGCAGATTTTAAGTTGAGGAGATATTCATTCTTCCAGCGCTTCCAAAAGTGGTTTAAAATAGTCTCACGTAAACGAAAACGCTTCACTAAAGTTTCTTTGGTTGCTGGTAAGGTTAAATCGTTTACTTTTATAGTTGGTAAACACAAAACTCTTTTTCCTATAATAAAATGAGCAGGTGTTAGAGGAAATGGTTCATCTGGTTCAGAATAAACGTAAGTCAATGGACGGGAGTTTATGATAGCTTCTACTTCAACTAGAAGAGTTTCCAGTTCACTTAGAGTCAACGAAGATTTGCCGATGACTTTACGTAATGTAAACTTCACTGAGCGCACCATTCGCTCATAAAAGGGTTGCACGTTCGACAATGAATTTCTAAGAAATTCCCCGATCGGTATAAAACTTTTTTACGTCCGGATGGCGGATAGCTTTCCACATTTCTTTTAATTCAAGTTCAGCTCTTTTGAAAGTCTTCGCATTGTCCGAGTAGATTATAGCACACAGTCCTCTTCTTGAAATAAATCTACGAAATCCTAATAAAAAATCTGCAGTTGACATGTCTTTCACAAGCTCCAAATGAATTGCTCTTGTGATAGCGCAAGTAAACAATAAGATGTAATTTTTAATCTCACTCCCCTTCACATATAGGGGCCCCGCAAAATCTAGGCCTGTAACGGAAAATGGGGGTGCTTCGTTAATGCGGTCACCTGGAAGAGGTGCTATTACTTGTTGACCAGGACGTATGTTAAATTTCTTGCAGATTATGCAGTTGTTGAGGACTGATTTTATGCACTGTCTACCTCTCAAAATCCAAAACTTTTCACGAATTTGTACCAGTGTGTCTGATACTCCTGCATGCAAAACCCTTTCATGAGAATCTTTAATAATCAAATTTGTACCAGTGTGTCTGATACTCCTGCATGCAAAACCCTTTCATGAGAATCTTTAATAATCAATTCAGTAAATTTATGTTTGGGAGGAAGTACAATAGGATGTTTATCATAAAATGGCAAGTTAGCCTTTTGTAACCGCCCTCGTACCAAGAGTAATCCTTCTTCTGACAACACAGGATTTAGTTGCAAAAGGTTGGATTCTTTAGGGATATGTTTGTTAAGCTTCAAGCATTTTATAACCTCAGGAAAACTTTCTTCTTGAACAAGTTTTACCCAAAACTTTTCGGCATTTTTTATTTCATCAGCTGATAATTCCGCAAGATTTTGTTTTTCTGCTTTTAGTTTTATATTGAAAATAAATCTAAATATCCATGCAGTTACTCGATACAACTTCTTTAGTGAACTATACCTTGACAAATTTAAAATTATTTGTGTTAACTACACAAGAAATAATTTCTGCTTTTCGAGACCGCTCTTCAGAAACATTAGACACTTGAGTTGCGGGTATTTTAACTCTGGGCCACTGATCTTCAGGCAAGGAAAGAAATTCGGGACCGTACCACCATTTTTGAGAATTGACCAATTGTTTTCCTGAACAACCTCTAGTGAGTAGCTCGGCAGGATTAAGTTTGCCTTCGCAATGTCTCCATAAACTAGGATCAGACAAGTCATGAATTTCTGAAATTCTATTAGCGACAAATGGTTTCCATTTTTCTTTTGAGCCTTTTATCCAATAAAGGACAATTTCAGAATCTGTCCAGAAAACAAACTGGAATACCTGGAGAATATTTTTAAGATAATTTGCAAGTCTTGCACCAATAACTGCTCCCATCAATTCAAGACGTGGGAGAGTTAATTTCTTCAAGGGGGCAACTCTAGATTTAGACATGACAAAACTAGTTTTAAATTTTTTTCTTTAGAATATTCAGCTTTCGAACGAAACGTTTCCTGACCGTTCAACGAAATTCCTGACACTAAATCTGCAGCCTCCCTAGATTCAATTTCAAACTTGATGAATTTCATTAATTCCCCTACATCACCCATTTTCTTAGGATCCCTTTTTCTGTGAAATTCTAACACTAAATTATGTGGCAATTGTTTTAACAAAATAGGGATTAATATATATCCAAATTTATCTGAAGCAATACCCATAGATTGCAAATTCCTAATACTGACTTCACTTTCATCATAAATATGTCTGAGACCCTTAATATTTGATGAAGATTTAACAGGTTCGATTTCTAATAATTTATTAACAAAACAACTAATTAACTGGTCTTGTTTTCCGTATCTTTCTTTTAATAAGGTTAAACAAGACTTATAATTTGCTTCTTTTAAAGCAAAACCAGCTACTGATTTGTAAGCTTCACCGGTTAAGAAAGATTTCAAATATAAAAATTTATCAACAGTAGTTAATGATTCATTTGAATCTATGGCGCTTTCAAAGCTATTATAAAATTCCAAGAATTTACTTGGATCACCACTAAAAGTGGTTATGTTTAGTTTGGGTAAATTGACAGAATTCTGTGATGTATTTTTTAAATTAGAAATAGTATTATTACTTTTCACGGATTCAGCTTGCTCGACCTTGAATTGCTTTAATTTACTTCTTATATTGGTTTTCGAATCAGATATAGCTTTCTCATACTCAAGTGACTTTTGAATTTCGTTTTCAAATTCTGTTGCATCATCTATTAATTCTTCAATTTTTTCATTTAAATTTTTATGCTCATCTTGTTTTTCTTGCAAATTTATTAAATATTCAGACAGTTTAAATTTATCATTTTCACTTTGAGTATCAATACTTTCCATAAATCTATCGATAGAAGTAATTAATTTAGTGCATGAAGTTCGAGCAAGCTTACGTTTTGATTTTAACTTATCGACTTTTTCCATTTTAGAATAACAATAATAATAATAAAAAAGTTTTTACAGTACCTTTTATCCGAGCATAGTCCACGAGAAGAGAAAAAAGAAACTTCCAATTAATATTTTTTCCTATATATTCACGTCGATGAAGAATTGAAACATATTCTAAAGCGTATAAACATATTCTTGTATTCCCGGGTTTCTTCCGCACCATGAAAAATAATCATAATCAGCAGCAGCAGGTGTCAGAAAAAACGTTATTTCGAAAGAAGAAACACAATAACAATATTCTGGGAGAATGTAGGGATGATAGATGCATAATAATAGTCTTGATGTCTTTTCTTGTTTTTAATTAACAACAAACTTAAACACAACAGTAAAATAATAAAAATAATTCGACTGAAAAATCCTTATAAATTTCAGGAGAGCTGCCAAGAAGCTCCATTTTTCGCGATACAAAATTATTCCAACTGAAAAATACAAAACTGTTTTCTAATCGGTTCGAGGTTACGTCACATTACGTAACGCGCGCCTTGAGCATAACCCCGCCCACAGAACATGTGATCAAGGATTTCGTAACAGTTGCTAACATTGTGTTGTTTGGAAGAAATGATGTTTTGAATTCCTTTATAGCACTTCTTGTGATTTTTTTTTACCTTTCACAGAAAGCAAGTAAATCGGTTCAACGTTTCGTTACATTTTTTCATCATTGACAGAGTGATGAACGAAAATAAATTCTGTTTTTGCTTGGTGTGAGGCACCAAGTAATTGTGAATATTTTTTCATTATATAAGAGGATTGTAATATTGTATTGTTAATAAACTTCTTTCATTTGTTTATAATTATATAATTTTATACTTCAGTAGAATATAGAGACAAAGAAGTAACTGTACAAAAAGCTTTCTAAAACTTTCCAACATACTTGAAAAATTTTTATGAATTTGGTCTGTCTGTTTGTGTTCTAACTCGTGTAAATATATTCAGGTCCCCATGCAAAAAATATAATGGTATTGGGTTGGTGTGAGGCACCAAGTAACGTTGAGTATTTTTTCATTCAATAAGAGGATTGTAAAATTGTATTGTTAATGAACGTCTTTCATATGTTTTCAATTATATAATTTAATGCTTCAGTAGAATATTGAAACAAAGACTTAGCTGTACAAAGAAGCTTTCTAAAACTTTCCAAAATCTTGAAAAGTGTTCATAAATTTGGTATGTCTGTTTGTACTCTAACTCGCGTAAATATATTCAGATCCCCATGAAAAAAATATAATGTTATTGGGGATTACGATAGCATGTAGTGTATTGAATATGATGTGTGTAGCATTTACTGTTGCACATTTTACAGGGACACTCCAAATACTTCCGCTCCGTTACGTTCTATTGGTAAAAATTAGTTAGGGTGCATTTTAACGAAGTTACACTATTTCAAGCATATTGAAATATATATATATCACTGAAGTACACTACAAGATGCTAACTATAGAATATGATGTGCATGGCATTCATCGTTCATTTACAAGGACACACAAAATAATTTGATTAGTCGTATATTGTATAATTTATAAAAGTTGTCCTATTCGTATGAAAAATAATTGCTGGAAGTGTGTTTTCAGCTGTGCAATGCGTTTTAAATGTATCTAATTCTTTGCACATAGCTTTGTGTGTGTAAATTCTATACATCTTATAAAGGGCTGGACAAATGATCTCCAGAATATTTTCGCTTAATAACGGAACTTGCTCAAAAGAAATATTCACATGTGCTACGCGTTTTCTAAATGAACGAAATTTTAGCATACTATGTAGTATACATAAAACCTATAGATCATATAAAGGGGGGCTCAAAATAAAATCGGACATTTTCCCCACTCTTACTGGTAATTGCTCAAATTAGGTTTTCAAATGTGTTATGCCGTTCCGAATTGTTTAGGTAGATATCATCTTTCTCTGTAAAGTTTAAGTACAGTGTTCTGAGTATTTCATAATTTATGCTTGACGCATAATTTTTCGTTGTTGTTAAACTCTTCGTTCGACATTAAAAGGATATGGAGCAGACAGTTTCAGATTTCTGCTATTAGCTAACAGGTAAATTAATCTTATAAAAGAATCCATTAAGAGTATAAGGAATATTTGAGTTATTTTATTGAACAAGAGGATTTTGCAGAGCGGTTTCAAGAGGATTTCAGATTCTTGACGATGTTTTGATATTGCCAAAATACTATTCGAAATTTTTAGCTGTAAATGAAACAATTGTTGACAGGTTAACTCTTGTTCTACTCGTATCTCCAAGTTTTGTAACGTTGGTGAACAGATTTTGTAAAAAGAAATAATTATAAATCTGATCATAACCCCTGTTCACATGTCGTTATTCTACGTTAAATGTTCTTGGGAGCACAACAAGTGAAGTACCAGTATAAAGACAATACATTTTTAATACCTTCACAATGATACACAGAATAAATTAGCAAAAATAAGGAGAGGCACAAATAACGCAGTCACAATTACACTGGGCCTAGAGCAAGAAACGGGCGCATTATTTATGACATTTCAATTGCATTAGGATCCAAACTGTAATATTTCCAACTATGAATACTTTTTTTTATAATAAAGCACATTTGATTAAAAAAAAATAATAGGGAACATTTAATAAAAATAATATAGGAATTAATATTAAAAGTGTGGATTACTTCCGCTCCTCAAGCGGACTACATTTATAAAAGAAAACTTACAAAAGAAAAGTATAACCATCCCATGTTTAGAGCTCCTTGCATGTGTTTTAGGAGTAAGGTTTACTACCTTTATTTTGAAAACCATAAAGGTAGTTTCCATACCAGTAAAGTATTGGACCGACTCTTCGACCGTTCTCGCTTGGATTCGAAGAAATTACCAATTCGGACTACTCTTAAAAAGAGAGATTCTTACACATGAATTTAAAAAATCTTACAAAAATTTTAAGGAAAAGACGTCCATCTCAGTTATATCTTACATCGTAAGTAGTGAGGTTATATTCTCAAATGCTAACAATTACTAATATATTACAAGTACCATCACCATTGATTTAAATTTTAATGCAAACTTTGGCCATATTTTACAAAATCTTTAAAAATATTAATTTTTTTTATAAAATTTGACGTCATATTTATTCTCATAAATTTATAGTACGGACTAAGATGTGAGACTTAATTGTAAGTTTAAAAACTAACAATGCCAAATAAAGAACGAAAGCAGTTGATAATAATATGGTTCTGATCTCAGAATTTAAAATGCTTCCGCTAGTAAAAATAAAGCTATGTCTATACAATATTTGAACACGTAAATTTCTATATAATAGAAGCCTCAGAAAAACTATTTAAATCGTTTCTCTTTTAAGGATAAATATCTATATATATATTTCTCTCACGTGGAGCGAAAATTGGGCCAAATTTGTAGCTTGCCGTTTGGCACGAATCATAGTTTCCGCAGCGAAGTTTCTCATCAGCTTTCTGATTAAGACTTTCTTTAAACACAGCAGAAAACAGCGAATATTCTCATTGGTTCGCTTTACGGTGACGTGATACATTCAGCAAACCAGTTTTCTGTTCAAGACTTTCATTTAGACACATCAGAAAACTTTTTGTTTATATTTTGTTAGCGTCATACATAGCATCTGCGTAGTTTATTTCCAACAGTTTTAAATGAATTTAAGTCGTACTGTGCAATGTTATAGTCGAAATTCAGATAGTATCTCTTTTTAACCGCAGATTATTTGATCGATGTATGAATAGCAATGCCATTGGTTCGTTTTACGATGACGTGATACACTCAGCGAATTAGCTTTCTGGGCGCTTTCTGATCGAGACTCACTTTTAGACACAGCAGACAACGTTTTGTTTACATATTGTTAGCGTAACAGATAGCGTCTGCGTAGGGTTTTAAGAATTTTAAATGAAATTAAGCCGTGCTGTCCAATATTATAGGCAAAATTAACACCGTGCTGCGAAATGAGTTTTAAATTAATAGTATTTCTACGGTAATTTTTTATAATGATAAAACGATTTATGCCCATTGATAACACCAACTAAATGCATTTTTAATTGTGTTTTCAACGAAATTTCAATTCTTTTTTAAATTAAGAATTTTTGTTTAAATTTCATATCTTAAAATGGTTTATGATAGCACTTATTCTGGCTATAGTTGCTGCAAAAATCGGTGAGCGAGCGAAGTCAGCTGGTACCGCGTAGCATTCCCAATGTACCTTGCATCTCATAGGAGCTGGCGAGCTTTAACGAGCATGGGGCTGATCCCCCAAGTATATATACATATTTCCTTTTTAATATATTTAGAAATGGAATATTGCGAAACCTTGCAACAGTGTTTTAAAATAAAGAGTGTATCTTCGGTTTAAAAAATAAATCAATCCATTAATATGATAAGAATAATGACATATATAATAATAATGTTCACAACATTAGACAAGGTTCAGACTAGAAATATGGAAACAAAATCTTAGTTGTTGTTATGTCATAGAAAAAAGAAACCCAATATTTTAAGCTTTATATTTTCAGTACCAGCATTTTATGCATATGTTGATGTTTTACAGATAAATAGATTTTGTTCCACATGTATAGTTTGTAATGTTGTTGCCAATGTTGGTGCCAAACAACCCCAAACGATAAATTAGTGGATACTAGGTACAATATATTCACAATTCTTACTAAACTTAAGGTAGTTTGGCACCGACTTCAAAAAGTAATTGATTGTTTTTCTTATGTATATATTCGTAAACTAAATCATAAGTCTGTATATTCATCTCTTGTAAAATATATTCTCTCGAAAATCCATGTTTGGTGGGTATTAAACTGTACGTATTAAATTAATCATTTTTATTCCGACACATGATATCGGATTTGTGGTTAATGGATAACATTTTGTCATTAGAGAATTTTAAAGAATTATTTAATACTTTTTAGTGCTTTTTTTTAAGTCGGTTAATATTTTTTTTGTAAAAGTTTATTTTATTTCTACAAAGAATGCTGCAAAATTCAACATGGAGATCTTTTAGGTAGCTTTCAATACTACAAAATGTATAAAGCTACCTATTGCAGCAGTTCGGAGGAAAGCAATTCCGGAAAATTTTGGTATATTTTCACCGATCATGACCCCCAGACCCCAAAACCACCCTCCGTTCAAATGTTGATTTATATATATATATATATATATGATTTATTTATATATATATATATGACCTACTGACCTATGTCATACGATAACACTCGTATTTATAAATGAATTTGGATGAAACTAATTGTGTGTATTAAGCTCACCAATGTCTCGACCGAGTTCGTTGGCCAGCTTGGTCCGCCATCTTGTTTCAAGATAAATGAAAACGGTAAATTTATGAGTTTTAGCGAACGCGATTTCTCGCAAATTATCATCTTTCATTGTTGTAATCATTTTCCCAATCATACGCATAAAACTATATATTCATATCCGTTAGCGCCAAATTATCGCCAAACTTGGCGATACTTGGCGAAATATCACCAAATTTGGTGACCAAAATAAATCTTCATAAATGATGCCAATTTGGCTATAGTTGACTAATTTGGCAAATTTCTTATTCAAATTCAGTATAAACGAATCTTCTGTAATCGGGTTCTTTGAATTTTAGCTTGCTGTTTCGAATAACATTAGCTAAAATTTTAAAACGAACATATATGAAAGCTACCTTTCCCTCCCGGTACAGGCCGGAAGGACTTTTTTTTTGCGAATGATTATCTTCATGGTTTAATTTTTTTTTAAACTCATAATTAACGAATCTCCTGTGTTTATTTCCACTAATGGATTGAGATATTCGACTGTTAACCTAATTTCCACTGAAGTTATCTCAGAATCTATACATTTTTTAATGTAACTAATTCCCAAGCAAACAATATTTTTAAACGATCTTTCTAAAAATGTAACTTTTTTGCAATTTTATTAAAAAAAATTTTTTTTAATAAAAATGACCGCCTGGCATATCAGAAAAGAAGTCGTTTGCCCGTATTTGTTTTCCTCAGTCACATGACTTGCGCTTTTATTATATAGACTACGTACGGTAGGATTTAACATAATAAAGAAAACTTTTATTAATACGTTTTTAATTTTGATTCGATTTTCATAAAATTTGAAATGAGGCGACAAAATTCTGCAACGATAATATGTATTAAATTTCAAACCATTCGGTTGGGATGTTTTTTCGCTGTTATATGCGCACGGACGGACAGACCGACGGACGAACTGAGGGATGGACCATTATTGCCATTTTGATATTTCAAGGACTAATGTCTACTTCGAAAAGAAATATTAAATATTTACGTATTTTATTTTCTTTTTTTTAATATCATGAAGAGAATTTGTTTGTATATTTGCTCTTTAAAAAATAAATTTCAAATATGCTTGATGGCGCAGAACTCTTAAAATGGAAAGAAGCAAAGAAATTTTGATTATTGATTTTTCACTTAATGTGTCTCGAGTTCCTGAGGAAAGCAATCAAAATCTCATTTAATGCTTCTAAATTTTCACCTAAGCATTCTCATGTTCTTAATTCGCAAATTGAAATGTTATTCAGTTTCAAAATATATTTCAGACTAGCATTTTAAAGCGAATCTTTACGATACGAAGTTATACGATAAATGTAAACATATTAAAATGCATTTTGGGGTAAACTTTCACGGTCCATAATAACTGTTTATTTTTCCAACTAATGTATTCCTCTCTTTAATGTACCTTAAAATGGATTAAATTTATAAATTTAAAATAAACTCTTATAATGCGGGTTATTCTCTGCATAAGTTTAATCTTTTATTCAAATAAAGCGTGAAGAATGGTTATTTACCAGAACTTAAACATGAATGAAGATAACTTCTTTACAAATAACGATGTGTTGGTTTATGTTAATAATAAAACTTTAGTTACATAAAACAGAATATATTTTTAAAATAGTTTTCTGCGAAAGAAATAAAAATTATTTTATTAATCTCAATATAAATGAGAGAAAATACAATTTAATGCTTTTGCTATAGTAAGATTTCCATAAAATTAACGGGATACACAATTGAGAATTTGTACCTAAAGGGTAGGCAATTAGAGGAAAATGATGCTTTATATGTTACTTGGAATAATTCTATTTTATAATTTCAGAATTTTAATAAAATATCTTAACCTATATAATACACCTATATAATAATATGTTTAATAAAATATCTTAACCAATATAATAAACCTATATAATAATACATTTAATAAAATATCTTAACCAGAAAGCTTATAATTATATCGCAAAAGTTCGTTGAACATCTGATACATTTTTTAGAATTATAAAGGTAAATGCACAATTCATAGGGTAAAGTTAATTGTTATTTCTGCATAAAAGAAATTCACCGTTTCATATTTAATCTTACTTTAATTATCGATATAAAGCTAGTGCATTTTAATAACATTTTCTTTCAATATCTGTGATCTACGAAATTGCTGTAATAAATTGTAATAATTATGTCATTCGCATGTTCACTATTCTGTTTCAAAGGTATTGTCTTTGCAGAAAATTTTTGAATTTTAAGAAAAATCATGACTTTATTTAAAAATTTCCTTGCGTCGTAATTTTGACATGAAAATTGCATAATTGTAAATTACATATATTACAAATGACAGAATATTTTACTCTTTTAGGTTTCATTTAATCAACGTGTTTTCTTATAATAAATCTATGTAAGTTTTACATTTAACTCAAATTCAAACCCAGTGGTTGCTGTTGAATTAGTATATAATGCACATACACAAAAAAATATTTGTTTTATATTTTAACTATAGTTAAGCTACCCATATGGAAGGTAAGCTACCTATAAGGAAATTTAAGCATCTTAGAAGAAGGCTTTTCAGAGATTTATTAATGCAAATTTTACTGCGCGTAAATCTAGGAGAATCAGCATACACTGAGTGCTGCAGCATATAATAATATGGCTTCTATGGCATATTCTACAGATCTTCTTGAGATCATTCATACACTGTAAAAAAAATTCTCAGGTTACTAAAATTTGTTTAGTATATTTGTATTCCACAGATTTTTTTAGTAACCGGTACTAAAAATCGGTACTAAAAGACTAAAATTTTTTTTGTATTCTTACTCAGTTACAAGAAAATCTGTAAGAATTACTAGAAAACAGCTAGCAACATTACTAAAAAACAGCTAGCAATGATTCCGATTTTTAGTAAAGGTTACTAAAAAAATCTGTGGAATAAAAATATACTAAAAAAATTTTAGTAATTTCCAAAGATCAGTTAGAAAAAACTAAACTTTTTTTAGTAGATCGACCCATTTTTTTTACAGTGTATAGTATCTCATCTGTCTTTTCCTTACGTACGTGTAAGAAACATAACGGGGAGAATAATGTGATGTTAATGCTTGCTTACTGCATTTACTATTCCTTCAAGTAAAACATCAATCGACAAACACATTAGCTTATTCTGAACACTGATAATCTCACTCAAATCACCAATAAAAATATTTATTAAATTTAAAATGGTCGAAATAAAAATAAATCAGAGATTGTTTTCAGAAGAATGATGGAATGTTTATGTTTGCTTATAGTATTTACTATTCCTTCTACTAAAACATCATTCGACAAACACATTAGCTTATTCTGTATCATTGGTAATCTCATTCAAATCACCAATAAAAATGTTTATTATATTTAAAATGGTTGAAATAAAAATAAATCAGAGATTGTTTTCAGAAGAATGATGGAATGTTTATGTTTGTTTATAGCATTTACTATTCCATCTACTAAAACATCATTCAACAAACAGATTAGCTTATTCTGTAACATTGGTAGTCTCACTCAAATCACCAATGAAACTATTTATTTTATTTAAAATAGCTAAAATAAAAAAAAAAAAAATCAGATATTGTTTTCAGAATTTAAATTGATCTAAGTACAATCTCAAAAAAGACAAATGTTCCTTACTCTATGAAAATATAACATAAACACGAACGAAAATATAAAATAACATCTCTCCAGTTAGACACGTTACGGAAAAGCGTTCCTCTATCTTTAGAAAACTCAGAAACAAATAAATTTTCGATATCTAAAAAAGCATTTATAACACATTGTCTATTTTGCTGGACATTCTTTTTGGAAAGATTTCTAAGTAGTTTTCACAATGATATTATGGGGACAGTGGAGATTCAAAATCCTAAAATGTGACTGAAAAATTGATTTTTTGTATTTGAAGAATTATGAAACTAGATGCTCAAATTTATCTGATGCAAAAAGAATTTTTCAATTCTGAGGCTTCTTTGCACAGATATAATCTCTTTTTTTTTTGTTAAAATTTTACATATTTATACAGTTTTTTTTAATTAAAATGCTGTTTTATCAAAAGTGAAAATTTTGCACATTTGTAACGTTTGAAACGTTCCATGCTCATTCCTAATTATCTCTCTTCTAAGATTCTCCCTTCTAATTATTCTTTTGAAATTTATTCTGTATATCCTCTATATATTAATGAATAAATGTTAGCAGAAAAAAAAGTATCTCATGAGTATTTTAATGTTCAAATATGTGCGCATATGAAAAAAATAGCTACTTTTTTAGAAAAAAAAACAAGATATAATTATGAAAATATATTTTTTCTGATTATACATTCAGCAAACATTGACAATTCATGCCAACTTCCATTCTAATATATAAAAAGTACCTTATAAATAAATATTGTCTTATTTTATGCAAAAAAAAAATGCACATGGGGCATTTTAAAATACGATAATCTTTGGTTAATTTTAAATTTAAAAATTGAATAATTTACATTTTTTATATTTTAACACCAAATTTTGAATATGACTATTTGAGCTTGTTATTAACTAGTCAGCCAATTTTCAAATGAATCCATTCAAAATTCTAGGATTTGGTTTTTAATATCCACTATCCCCTTAATGACAATTCGCAACTGGGAATATCAGTTTTTCAGATGCTGTCAATTCTTAAGTAAACAATATCATGTTCAACAAACATGAAAAATTAACAGCATTAACATAAACATTAAAATTAAGAGCAGTAAAATTCTCAGTAATTAACATTAATTTGTTCCGCTTGTATATATAAATTCAATTATGCAGCCTAAAATATTTATTTGAGAATTTGATAGCATCCACAAAACCAATTATCCGGGTAGTGAACTCTGATTAATGCACTGGCTTACTATTAAACGTTCCCGACAATTACGTGTACCAAAAGAAACTTTGTTTGAAAATGTTTATTGAAATCGCGAAAATCTATTAGTTTCTGAGTCTTCCAAAGATAAAGGAATGATTTTTGTAATCGTGGGTAACTCAGAAGAAGTTATATTATATTAGTTCGTGGTTATATGATATTTTAGTAGATTAAGGACATTTGTGTTTTTTTTTTTGCAGAGCACTTGAAAAAAATATAATTTAAATTTATCTATTAAACCAATACCTCATCGCAATATCTAGTGTCCGCATATGATTGGATTAAAAAAAAATTAATTTAGAAACTGGAAATTATGTTATAGTGTTGTAACATTTATTACTTTCCTTTATTAAAAGAACAAAGAAAATTATTTTAAACAGAAATTTCTTTTATAATTCATGTTGAAATTTCTCCGAAAATGCGTCAGTAATTTATAGTATTACTACAAACGGAATCATGTCATTTTAATGAGAAAATAAAGCAGATTTTACCATGTATAAAGAAACAGAATCTTTTTAAGGATGTCACCAGGCCTTTTATAAACGTCATTCGTAAAACTGAAGCCATATTATTTTACTTTATTTCTTTTAAAAAGAAACATTCCAGATTCTTTATCGATTAATGAAAACATATAAATGAATTAAAAATTCAGAAAACGAAGTGAATGCACTGATTAAAAAACAAATATTTGTCCTTTAATCATAATTTAAATAAGTTTTATATCTTTTTTTTTTTTTACTTTTTGCTGTAATATTTTTTATTATCGCTAAATATACCGACAATTTTGCTACAAAAATATGTCACACATGACCTTTTTAAAATTGAAAACTGTTTTAAATTATTAATTAACTTATTTCACTTTGATTTTGATTTTGATTTTATTTATTTTATGAAAAACCGTCACTATATTTATTTCGAAATTTATATATTTTTATTTGGTACCAGGCAAATTATCGGTTGTTGGTATGTTTAGTGATAAAACATTGTATCTTTGGTTTATGTTTATTGATTTTATGTACTAATGCATAAATGAAAAGGTCTATACGTACGTATTTTTATATGCGTGTGTTTTGGTGGATTCGTATAAAATATCTGCACACCCGTTTAAGTGAAGGAATACTTGAAAAGTACATATTCAAGCTATTGCAGCTATCTGGCTACGTTTGTAGACCTTTTTTTTTAAAAAAATGTACAATATTGAATAAATACTCATATTTTCAGTTCAATTGTTGTACAGAATTATGAAAAAACATACAATCTTACTAACAATCATAACATTTAAAAAAATTGTGGTTTTTTGACATTTTTTAGTAAAAATTGATGTTTATGCCAGACAGCGTACACTAAATTCAACTTAATATACAGTAAAATTTCCTTATAACGAATTTCTGGAGTTCACCGATTAAATTCGTTGTACAGAAAAATTCGTAAAGTAAAATTCCAATATGGCGTTTTTTTAAAAGCAAATTTGCATGCACGTGGAATAAAAATGTATATTATTACTACACATATATTAAATTTCGGATAACATCCAAACATATCAATGAATAATAAATATACAGTATTAATAAATTGTGAACTTACTTGTTTGACATAAGATAATTATTAAGCTAATTAAGTTTCAAGCTTTTGATTGTAAGAGGTATAAAGGAATTATAATTTATCTTAGATATCTAACCGCTTAAAAAATTCAACTTACATCTGGCGTTAATGTAACTTTATTTCTTTACAAAAAACAATCGGAAGTTTTTTTTCTGCACTGAAGTTGGCAATGCATTTTAAAACAAAGTGTATAAAATGTTTTAGAACATTATTTTCTGGGATAATTACTTTTTAAGAGTTTCAATGTTCTATAGGGCAATTTTTGATCGTATAACACAATCTTCAGTACTTGATGGCCTATCATCATCAGATACATTTTCGCTGTCGTCTGCCTCCCCTACATTCAGTTTTCGACGAAAGTTTTCTTCCAAATTCAAAGTTTTTCAATAAAGATATAGATATATTTTTTTTCTTATCAACTCAACATTCGTAAAACTGAAATAATTAATCTTTTTAAGCTTTTAACAAATTCGTTAATTTGAAAAATTCATTCAAATGAAATTCGTTAAAGTGGATTTTTTTATAATGTGAAGGCATAGAACAATTTTCACCAATCCAAAAAAATATTCGTTAAACTGAAAAATTCGTTAAATAGACATTCGTTATAACGGTATTCTACTACAATTTCCTTTGTACTACATCCTACTATTACACTTTCTTGTGCACTGAACTAGGAGTTTTACAATATCTTCAAAATTAACTGAAATATTTCAAAATATGTCGAAAAATGCATATATTTTATTAAAAATTACCATTTTTCTACAATACCAATTTCTTCTAATACAATACAAAAATCAAATAGAGCTTAGATTCTGGTTCATAACATAGTGAGTAATATGGAAAGCATTCTGACAAAATTTCAGTAAAATATTTTCAAAACAGTTCATGTAATGAAGTTTAACGAACAGGGGAAATAACGGAAAAATCGATTTTCCAGAAATCGCATTTAAAGATATTTTTTTATTTAAAATTAATTTTAATTAAATTAATCTAAAAGTCTCAATTAAGCTTTATTAGTTTTTAAGTAAAAAAAAAAAAAAAAAAAAAAAAAAAAAAAAAGTAAGAAAATCATAAATAGAAACATTTGCATTTCTTCTGGTCTTACCACGCCCACTTCCGGTATTTGACTCATTACTTCCTGTTTATTAAATACGTACGAATAAAATTAAAACAGATTTGGAATTGAAAAATATTTCTCTCTCAAATTAATAAATTTTTAAAAATGTCGAAAATTTTCACCAAAATGGCAATTTTAATGTAGGCAGATACCTTAAACCTTTTTAAATTCCTACTATTAGCTCACACTCTCTATATGTATATCTTGTTCAAATTTTCAATCGTTAATAAAATATTTTCTATTCATCCACTCAAGTTCAAATAATTTTTTTAAAACTTGTAGTGGATTACACTTTATGTTAATACAGTTTTTTCAAATATTAATTCATTATTTACATTTAATTAATTAATTTTAGTTTTAAATGGGAAAAAAAAATTCTCCCATTGTTTTCATAAATGAAATGAAAGATTCATCTCAAATGAGTGATGCCACAGAAATAAAATACCGCAACAATGATTATAAAGTAATATTCAATAAAGATAACGTGGACATTAATGCTGCACGGATTTATTTTATATATTTAAGATTAAAAAGTAGGAATTGACTTTAAAAACATTATATTACTTGTTGTATTACCAGAATAACAATCGGGTTAATGAAATGTTTATTTGTGTTTCAAAAATGCGTCGTATAGAATGTTGAATTGTTTTATCTTCAAATTATGTTTAAAATAACTTATGTAATGTTTAAAAATATGCGTAAAAATGATAAATATTATTTTTTCTAATTATTAAATTTATTTAACCATTTTGTTTTTTATATTCGAGAAGAAAAAACAACAACAAAAATATTTAAAATTATAAATAGGAGATGTTGAACATTGTACTGTTATTCTTGAATCATTTTCAATATTATTTTAGGCCACTTGATAAAATATTTTAAAATATCAAAATTTTTCAAAATTGATAATTTGTTATTATATGTTTCATAAACATACCACATTTAATTTTGTAAATTTTAAACCTAATGCTTTTTCTCGTGTTATACGAATTTCAGCAATACAGAAGTGTATCTCTATACTTTCAGAGATACGGAATGTGCGCCTACTACATATTTCATTTAAGCCCATTAATTATACTATTTGCACAGAAGATAAAAATAGAGTCAGATAAATTTAATTTTAATATCTATTTCATAGCTGAAATGTTTTATGAAACTGAAAATGAACAGAAACAGAATAACTATTTCATTCCGAGATAATTTTTTAAATGGAAAAATGAGCTACAGTAGTAAAAACGAGTACTTGTCCTTGCGTTTTTCGCTCTTTTAGAATAAATCTTAACTATGATTCTCCAACTATTGAATATGAGCAATAGTATATTAAAAACTGAAAATATTAGATCAAGTAATTTTGTTTAAAAATATCGAGTTAACATGCACAAAATCAGAAAAATTGAGAAATTTATATGATAAATTATGCAAATTTGAATCCTGGCGTTTGAAGCATGTCAGTATTAAAGGTAGTCTATGTACTAAATTTGCAGAAAATAAATGCAGTGTTTTATAAGAAAAAAATGAGTAACAGTATCCAAGGTGGCCGTCATGAAAGAATGTGTTTTAACACAATTTAAGCACAATTATAGAGAATGAACAAGTGGAAATGCAACAGTATTTTGCATCTATAATATTTAGACCATGGCAAATCGATTTACAAAGAAATAAGTTCAAATGTTCGGCAGCAAAGGCAAAGTGGCGCTTTAGGCTGATTTTTGGTTGTAAAATAAGCTTATAAAAAACTAAAATGTTACTTAATTAAATGTTAGTCCATTTCGTACATTATGTAGTGCACATAATGTAGTACATACTATGTAGTGCATATACAGATATTTAGTTCATGCACAGGGATGCCTAAAAGTATTCGAGTACTTTTCTGGCTAAGGATGGTAATTATTGAAGTCCTGTTTTTAAATATGTTATGAGTTTTCTAAGTTCTTTACTTAGTTATCTTATTTCATCTTATTAAATGTAATTATCTTATAAAATATTTTATTAAGTTCCGTTATAGTATTCCAGAAGTATTCGAAAGTGTTACATAATCTATGCTTGACGCATCATTTTTTTTCTTGAATCCCATAAGCGGAAGATGAAAAAACATAAAAAAATATCATATACAAGGCAAAGTATTCTTGTCAATTAATGTGTTATTGTTTTCAGTGGTACTACGGTAATCAAATCAAAAGATCCTCTTTTGAGATGTAGACTTCTGAAAATGTGATTGAATTTATAAATTTAATTTTTCGGAGGATTTTAAAGAGAATAAATTAATAAATATTAAAGCCAGTGTAAAACGACTGCATAAGTTCAGTGACATGTTCATAGGTAAGAAATTAGTAAGGTGAAAAGCTTTCAAAGTAATTTGTTTACTAGTCACAGCTTGTTAAACTAAAAGTAAAATTTATCTCGACAGGCTGTAGGGCCTATAGTTTGAGGTCAAGTGATGATGTATCTATTCATTTCTGATATGTGATACAGCAATTATGTTGTTCAACACAAAAACACTGTACTACATCACATATTTGGAATATGTAAGTCTTCGTATATGCGTAGCAGTAAGATGACAAACTTGGTGATTTGAACGTAGTCTTTTAACAGTGAAATAGGGAACTTTACTGAATCACCACTGGTTTCCGAACCATACTACTTCTGACTCTGACAGTTTGCATATGTTCATATCAGACTTATGTGTATGCCTTGCAGTGAATACATCAAAATTTAAATTTCCGAACAAGAGCCTCTATGCCTGTTGACATGGAATGACCCCTGTATATTAATTATGCCTCCCTATGCTTTAATGTTTTATTTTTTAATCATTATTTTTATCATTAAAAAACATGATAATTAACTAGAGTAAATCATGAACCTATTCAAATGGAAACTGAACACGTAAGCTATTTTCATTTCTACTTTTAAAAACTTATCAACTATGTCAAAGAAAATAATTAAATGTTCAGAAATAATTTACATTTCAACTATCTTTTTTAATAAAAGTTGTTTTAATAGAGTCAACAGTTTCTTGTTTTTATTTTTAATTCCTACACACATACAACAAATGAAGTCGTACAATTCTTAATTTTACATAGGTCACTAGAATTTATTGCGATAATAATATAAGAGCGTTCTTGTACATCTATCTGGGGTCCATTCATACCTGGAGTATTTTCTTCTTGGGATCCTTTAACAAGCTTTTATTCATTATCTGCTAAGTGACAACCTAATCATCGTTTTAAATTAATACTGATTCAATTTTCAATCGCAAACTGAATTTGCTTTGTTAAATGTAACGTATGTTAGATTTATAAAGCTATCATCTAACTCATCGCCAGAAGAATATTAAGTAACGAAAAGTCTTAAAACAATTTCGCACTTTTAATTTTGACATTTACTACGTACGGTGCTGTAAAATCGTGTCTCCCAGCCCATAACGAAATTTGGTACATTAAGAATACAGAGATCGAAAAGCGAAGCAACAAAATAATATTAAATATAACGGTGATTAATCAAACTATTTTCATAACAACAAAAACTGAGGTTTATCACAGAGAAGGTTATTTTTTCAACTAACAACAAACTCTCTTTGACAAAGAGTTGTAAAAATTTTACCATGCACTAATAGTCTTGAACACAGAGTGTGCTTCGACAGAAGGAAATGAATGTGTTTATCTATATCTTTTGCAGATGGAAAACTAAGCAACAACAGTGTTTTACACAGGAGTAGTTTTTTAAAATAATTCCAATTTGTTTTATAAGTATTATTTCCTATAACACAGTTTCCTGTACACACAGATATATATGTGAAATTTTACATCCGTAGGTATCATAACAGCAAATACAATGAAATATTTTTAGATATTAAATAGGCCATACCATGATACAGACAGATACACACACACACACACACACACACATATATATATATATATATATATATATATATATATATATATATATATATATATATAGTACAAACAAAACTATTTTTATTAATGTGTGAAATTCACCTAGAAAACAGATTTGTAGTTTTAAACATATCTTAAAATGTGTTTAACGAGACTTTATGAAATACATTTCTTTAACATATATTTTGAAGAAACAAATATAACTCCGAAGTATTTTCTTTAAATATAAAATATTTTACTTTATAACAGTATTTTGATTTTAAATACTTTTACACTTAAACGTACCTAATTTAACAGCTACTGGCTTCCGTGCTGTTAGACATTCACGATTATTCAGTATAGTCGCAACTTATAATCGATGGAAAGATAACCTCATAAATTAAACTTCTTAAAACAATAAATAACTTGCAAACTAACCGGTTAAAAATAATGAAAATTTGCATTTGAAATAATTCAAACGTGAAAATTAGAAAACATATTTTGTCACATTAGGATACTGTTATTGGAAAACCTAATGGTAGGAGTTTATTTTAATGTTAACATAGTCTATAGAGCAATTAAAAGAATATATAATAGAAGACGTTATTCGCATTTAGTTGATACAGGGATGACCTTTCTACTGTTGTATCTGATAGGATTAGCATGAGGCGTACTTCTTAATAAAAGGTTTACATAATATCAAAATGGCTGTACATTATAATAATCAATCGTTTTAGTAGCGTCATTAAAGATGAGAAATATATTTTTATAGCTTTTGTTTAAAACTCATGCAATTTAAAAACCAAACACTCATCCACATTGCTCTCTCATGAAACTGAGACGTTGTTTAAATTCCTATTAAACGAAGCTCACATAAAAAAAAAACTTTTAAAAATGCAGCTTCAGAAACCTGTTTTTCAAAATAAAAAAAATAGATCAAATATTTCAAAATGTATATATTTTTCTTTTTATCAATCATTTTAGTAGTGTCATTAAAGATGAGAAATATATATTTTTATAGCTTTTGTTTAAAACTCATGACATTTAAAATCCACACTCGTCCACATTGTTCTTGCATGAAACTGAGACGCTGTTTAAATTCCTATTAAACGAAGCTCACATTTAAAAAAAACAATATTACTTACTTACTACAATATTACAATTTACTTTACTTACAATGCCGCTTCAGAAACCTGTTTTCCAAAAAAAAAAAAAAAAATAGATCAAATATTTCAAAAAGTATATATTTTTCTTTTTATAAAATATTTTTGCTTACTATGCAGTATTATTCAGATTAGTAAAAAATGAATAAGTACAGATAAAATCATAAAAAAGTTATCCGAAATAAAGAAAGTTTATCATAATTTATATTGAAAGGTTTGAGTATGAAACCAAAAAAAGTCTACTTTTATGCAGATTTTTGGAACTTCGTATGACATTAAAAAATGCAACAATCATACTTACTTCATAAATCTCTCCCAGTGCAATTATGGTATTCTGAGTGAGTCTCTAAAAGATTTCATATTAAAGTTCCCATTTACAATAATACCATCGTGACATTTAAATCTCTTGCGTGCAATACAAGTTCCCAATTCTTATTTTTATGTGCTCTAATTTTAGTACTTGCTGGCATTCATTGACAGACATAGCTCTGTATAAGGCTTCATATCTCAGATATTTTCTTTATTATTACCCATTCTATTAAACAAGTATGTTAAAAGATGTTTTTTTTTTTTTTTTTTTTTTTTTTTTTAAAGATAAATTTTAGAAGAAATCAGGTCTTTAATTAGTCATATAATGACGAAACCCTAACTATGAAAATATCAAAACTAAATTTAAATTATGTGAAAATGTAAATTTAAAAATAACATGTATTAAATCATCGCTGAAAAAAAAACATTAATTAAATAATTATTCAATGATATGTTGATTTATTCCTTTATTTATAAGGATTTTGAGATGTTTTTACAATTAATATTATTTTTATTTAGATTTTTATAATTTTTCTTGTTATTTTCTAAATACGTAATTGTATATTATTTTGAACTTTCTAGAATCAAATCAATTGGATTTATCATTGTTTGTTTTAGGAAATGTATAATAGGTGTTAATTGCACTTAATTAATTCTAAAATGTAATTTTTAAAATAACATTCATTAACTCATCGCTGAAACATATACCATTAAATAATTTTCCTTTGACATATTTATTTATCCACTTAAGACTTGGATACCGAAGACACATCTAGTAATGAACCGTTCTTACGCCCAACAGATCAGTCCGTAACTCGGTCTATTGAATGTTTACACAAATTCATACAATTGCAATCATCTTCAGAAAAGGATCTTCCATGTTTGTTGCAAATAGAAAAGCCAGTAATTAAGGCTAATAACAAAAAGCGGAAGCAAACGACCCTGAATAAATATTTGTCATAGTAGTATATGACGGTAGTTCCTATATTTCTTTTTGTAATTAATTAAAAGTAATTAAATTTTTAGAGTGTGTCTAATTTAATTTATGTTATTATTAATAAGAATATTTAAACTATATTTTATATATTTTTTTTGTTTTTATATAAATAGAAAAAAAAAAAGCTTTTATCTGGAAATGAAATCTCCCACAATGCTTCTCCCTTTAATTTTGTTTTCTCTAACAACTTTCAATAATTTGAAATTCGGATAATTCGAACTATTTTCGTTCTCCCTGAGAATTTGAATTATCGATAGTTCACGGCTTCTAAGACGTGTTACACAAATACTCGTCTACAGGACGAAAAGTTGTCTTGGAACTAGGAAGCTCGTGAACTCATCCACTGTTCACTGTGCTGTATGGAATATGATCAATTTCTTAATAAAGCAAAAAATATTTATAAAAAGAATTTTAGCCTGAATTGTACATATCATAAAAAAAAATCTTTAAAAAATGATAAGAAAGATATAAATAAAAGCCAGATAAATACATAAGTTCAATCCTGATATAAAGATTTCTGCTTTAATCTTTGTATTATAATAAAAAAATTGACGTTACTTTTTTATGAATTGTTTTACATTTAATGTTTTGCAATGAACTGTTCTCACGTCCAACAGAACAGTCGGTAGCTTAGTCTATTTAATGTTTATGAAAATTCATACAAATGAATTCATCTTCAAAAAAGGAACTTCCATGTTTTTTGCAAATAGAAAATCTAGCCTAAAGCAAACGACCCTGGATTAATATTTTTCATACTGGTATGTGACGGTAGTTCGTATATTTCTTTTTTGTAATAGATTAAAAAATAATTAAGCTTTTCGAGAATGGCTATTTTAATTTCTGTTATTATTAATAACAGTATTTGAAATAAATATTTTTGGTGTTTTTTGTATGTGTATACTAGTAAATATAAATAAATAAATGAAAAGCTTTTATCTGGAAATTATATCTCACACAATGCTTCTCCCCCGTAATTTTGTTTTCTCTCACCACTTTCAATAATTCAAAATTCGGATAATTCGAACTATTTTCGCTGTCCTGCGTGTTTGAATTATCGAAAGTCCGCGACTCCTTTAAGATGTGTTACACAAATACTCGTCTTCAAGATGTGTAGTTGCCTTTGAACTAAGAAACTCGTTAACACATCCACTGCTCAATGTGCAGCATGAAATATACTGATTCTTATTAAAGCAAAAATATCTATAAAATAATTTTAGCCTCAACTGTCCATATAATATTTAAAAATTAATAATTTATCAAAAATTATGATAAGAAAAATATAAATAGAAACCAGAGAAATACATAAGTTCAATCCGGGTATAAATATTTTTGCTATTATTTTTTCATTATAATCGAAAATTGAAGTTACTATTTTATGAAAATTTGTATATATAAAATTTATTTTTAAAACGAAAAAATTACTGAACCTATTTATTCCAATATATATTTTTTAATCTTATTAGGGGAGTGCAATTCTCATTAATTTACAATTGAAGAAAACAATGCTATCAAAACCTTTTACTTATGGTAGAATGAATCAATGAATATCCTTAATTTAGGTTATTGATTTTTTGTTTCAAAAGTGAAAATCAATATCGATCATGCATAAAGTTATTAAGATAGATGAGATAATGAGATAGTTATAGATCGTTTCTTTTCCAGCTCAATCTGTTACCTGTGGTGTGTTTTTTGGAGAAGTTAAAATATTTTAGTTTGAGAAGTATATTAATGTTGCAATGAAATATTTTGTGATTTTAATTTAAACACGGCGTATTCTATCAGACTAACATTCAACACAAAGAAAATATTTTTACCTTTCAGGTCAAACATTATATTAATTTAAGGATGCGTTTATTCAAGTTTTCTAACTGTGAGACTTTTAATTGAATCGTAGCCCTTTTTCGTATATGTGACTCTTTGAAAGAGCCAAACGACCCGATATATCCAAAAACGCAATATAAAAAACAGAAGAAAATAAATCATAAAATCTTAATACTCATGCATAACATGCTAACACTCAAATACTCTTAAAACACTGGTGTTTAAGAAACATGCGTTGCATTTGAAAACCAAATGCAATTTTACACAAAAATTATAATTTTATAAAATAGGTATTTTTACAGTTATTGTAATCAACATATTTACCAACATTAAAAAAATACGATTAAAGTACGGTTTATTTTTCTTTAAGTGGAAACTAAATGTCGGGAGTTTGGTTCAATTAAAATAGTTCTTTTGCATATAGTTTACGTATAATCTTTAAAAGAATGTGAAATTAATAATAAATTGATGAAAAAACGTATACATCATTTTTTCTTGCTAAATAGCACCAAATATACTCAATAAATTTAAACACTAAATATTTTTACAAAATCATGTTTAACTATAATATGTCGAAATACAATAAATCTTCATCAAATTTAATTATGTAAATTTCATAAAAATGTGGAGTATATTTAACTCAGTTTTGACCACATACACCAAAAAAAAAAAAAAAAAATGTACTATTCTTTACAAAATGTTCTAAAAAAATATTTTACACAATAGTCTATTAATTTCTAAATCATTATAATATTTTATAATATAATTATATAAACTGTATGTGTATGTTTTATTGATTTCCTTTTTCTAGATACCTGCAGCATACTAATATAAAGAAAAAGCCCTTTTTTCAGTTAAAAAAGAAAAAAAAAAAGCAGGAAATTTTATAAAATTAATTATTTAAATAACTGAAAAATAAGCATAACAACAATCCGTGATAGTAAAATTAATTTAAAATGTAATTAAAGGAGAATTAGTGCGTCACTAACTTTCTCTCTAGAATAACGTATTTTAACATTAAAAATACTATTGACTAGTTTATAAATTAAAAAAAAAACGCTATACCTGGTAGATATCAGTAAACAATTATTTCTTTTCTGCTTCATTTAAATTTTATCACATTATGATATATTTGTTAAATGTTTTTATCACTTTTCATCTGGCTGTCTAGCTGTTTGTGTGACTGCGCTCTGACTTTTGTAAATGAAATTGGATAAACATTTTATTGATATATTTATTATTGAGGTTTACTATAAAACGTTTTCCACTTAAAAGTGAGCGTTTAGTGTTTGTAGTTCATTTATAGTGTAACAAAAGAATTCCGTTACGTTTTTATCTACTTGGTAAAATTGTTTATACAATGTTGTTTAATGAAGTTACACTACTTTCAGAATGATGAAACTGACATGCATTACAGATGTGTATTGTAAAATGATTTCTATAGAATATGGAGTTCGTGGCATTTAATATTCATTTAAAGGGACAGCGGTTCTCGGTTGTATTACTGCCTGAGAGCGATAGTAGCTGGAAGTGCCTTTTCAACTGTAGCATATGTTTTGCTGCCCAATTTTAGCTAAAATTTTAGTATGTTACGTGTTGTGTATAACTTCTCTTGATCATGTACAAGGCTGCAGAAAGAAGATATAAACGTAATTATTACAGTCTTTGGATAAGAATTGCTTAAATTAACTGTGTTATACAATTTCTAGATGAACTATATTTTAATATACTAAGATATTTTTGTAGAACACAAATAAATTCATTCGCATAGCTGCGGAAAAGAAATTGGATAAAATGTCGTATATGAATGTTAATTGCTCGAAGTACATTTAAAGTTGTGTTGTGCGTTTTCTACCTGAATACAATTTTAGTATAATATGTGATGTGTATCAAAATCTTTAGATCATATACAATTATATACAAAAGAATTCTATTACATTACTGTATATGGATGGTATGTCCTGAAAAGAAATTTGTAATTGTGTTTATAAGGTTTAAACAAGAAGTGGTGTTACTAAAGCTTTACTTGTATTATTATCAACTTAATTGTATCTAACACTTATTAATATTTTTATAGACAATTCAACTATTTGTGATTCGTAATACAACATTGTTCTTTGGTTTTATCCTTGTTTTAAAACATCCACCGAATAAAATATGAAGCATTCGCAAAATGTGTTGTTGAATTCCGGGAGAACATTGCTAAAAGCTATAAATTAATTATCATTAACGATTTTAAAATACAACATCATTCTTGTGTTTGTTGGTTGTTTTAAAACATCAGCCGAAAAGAGAATGAAGCATTTGTTAAACGTGTTGTCCAATTTTGGACCAACATTGCTGGAAGCGATAAAACATCAACCAATAATAATTTTAAAAATGAAGGGGGAAAAGGTAGAGATTTATAGAATATTTAAGAAATATGAAAAAAATAAATCAGTGGAATTCTGAATGACTGAAGGTCTTACACCAAAAATCATTTGCAAAGCAGATAATCTCTTCGAGGAAATATTTTCTATTTCAACCTATGCAGCTGCTAAAGTATTTTGTTCAATATCAATAAGGTTTAACGTATTTTAAAATGAAAACAGACTGAGAATTAGAATTTTTATTAAAGAATAAACCTGTTCTAAAATAATCGAAGAATCAGGGAAATATCAGACTGAAGAAGAAGAAGTAATGTTACTAAAAATTTAATTTTAGTATTAGCAAAAAAAATATACCTAAAACTTATTACTCTTTTTACATCTAGTTAAAAAATTATTGCTTTGTAATACAACATTGTTTTGTTCATTATTAAAATGGTTAACGGTCGTTCCTTTATCTGTTCCAGCAATGTTTTCCCAATATTATACAACAAATTTCGCAATTGCTTCATTAGCATTTCATTGGTCTTATGTTTTGAAAGAAAGAGCAAACATAAAAATAATGTTGTATAACGAATTAATAATTAGTGAGATAGTTGTGAAAAAGATTAGATATAATTAATTTTGCAATAAGAAAATTTAAACTTTAATAACCATACTTCTTGTTCAAACATTATGTGCATTTATACTCAATATTTATACTATATGTTTTCTGTCTAAATAAATTTATAACATGCTGTGTGGTATATATAAACATCTGTTGATCATAGTGCGCCACAAACAGTTCCAAAACATTGCTGTATAAGGCTGGTAATTGCTTAAATCAGATTTTCAACTTTGTTATGCATTTTCTAAATTGTTTATTTACACATCTTCATCCCCTGTATTAATTGCAAAAGTTCTGTTACAATATATCGAATGATTGAAAAGTGTTGCATAATCTGTGCGCCACGTATGACATCTCTTTGTTCTTTATTGGTATTTGTGATACTTCGATTCATATAAAACAAATGAAAAATATTTTTATTACTTTCTTTATTACTTTCTTTAAAATATTATACTATTTTTGATTTTCATATATTTCCTTATTGTAATCCTTTATTGTAATTAGGCGTATTTTAATATAATAAAATAATAAGATCATATCACAAACTTTCAATTATAAACTTGATAATTTACTTAGTTTTAGGCTAATTTTTTTTCTATTTTGATGCAAAAAATTCCCCTAAAAGAATAATAACAATTCTGAAATTAATATTTCATTTATTTTTTATCTGACGAAGTAAAGAAACTGGTTCAATAACTTTTGTAATTAAACATACAAAAAGAAATATAAATTTCACTGATCACACACTTAAAAAAATTACAAGTAAAAGGCATCCTTTTCAAACAAAAGGAAAAAAAATCGTTAAATAAATTTTCAATAGCAAAAACAAAAATGTGGTTTATCAAAAATAAATAACTGTAAAAGCATGTAAAAATATAATAAATGAAAACAAATACGCTTTTTTAAAAGTAATGCTTTGACAATATTCTTTTTTTTGTATATTTTAGAAATAAACGCAATGACTAAAACATGCCACAAGTAAAAGCACTGAGGATTTAAACTTTTATTACTTAATTATTATTTTTTTGCGATGCTGTCGATATCTTTAAACTACATTTTATCGAAATCGACAATAAATTGCGAATATAATTTTTCTTTAAAAAGAAATATTTATTTTGAAAGAATAACCCTTTTTTATTCTTACGTATAGAAATTTTAGACAGCTAAGAAAAAAAAATACGAAGTTTTCTTTTTTTGAATAAAGGAAGTTTTCAAGACCTGATTTATCAACAGGATATATAATTTATACTTAAATTATAATTATATTCTCGATGAAAAATTAGAATATAGTAGGTAAATGTAACACAAATGAAATAAATCCTGTCTGTTTGTCTAAACTTATTAATACATTTATTTTTATTATAAAGTTAATTGTAAATTTTTTTACAAACATGATGAATATATAATGTTAATAAGAATACAATGCATGACGTTACATGAATAACCGAAATACATATCTTTTATTTAACCTTTTACATTTTATATCCATACATTCAAAGCATGCTTTTTAGTTGAGAGAAAAGTGTTATTTTGTTTAACTTGAATAACTCAAATACACGACAAAAGCATGAAATAACCCAATATTATGTTAAAGAAAACATATATGAGATCATATAAGGAGATATTTAAAATGGAATTTTAATAGTACTAAATTAGTTATTCATTATTTTTAAACAATTTTTTGAACAATTAATCTAAATAATGTAAAATGAAAGTTTGAAAATAAACAAATAAATAACTTTCTGTAAAGTAATATATTTGAGAACCATTTCAAAATAAAATAAGAAGTACCATATGCAGCAAAGAAAAAGTAAATTTGAAAATCTAACTTTTTATGTTTGAATTCTCAGTTTTACTATTCTTTGAGATGCTTAAGAAAAGAAATTGCAGAAGTGAAAATATTCTACCAGCCAATAACAATAATTTTTAACGGAATTATCTAACGAAGCATGTTATACAGTTTTTTTTTGTTCTGAAACATATTTTTCTGCAGATGGTCCCTTTGCAATATCATAAGGATATAAAAATGATATGGTTCTATATCTGAATGTTTTCGTGTCTTTTGTTGACTTTATCAATTTTAACTTTCGTAAAAATTGACCATTCGTCACAAACGTTTATTATGATGGTAAGAATCACAGTGGGCGTATCGAAAAAAATCCAAATTGATTGATCTTTTTGCGGTAGTGCGGAAAAGTTGTGAACTCTCTTTATTAAAAAGTGTGCGGAATTTAAAACTGTGGGTTGATATCTTCTGTCGCCTCAGTGGGCCGAAAGTTCCGAAAATTGGACTAAAAATGATTAGAATACAAAAGAATTAATAAATAATCACAGGTTTCGTTCATCGGTTTGGGGTAGTGTTTACATGTTATTATTTTTTAACAACAATAGCCATAATTTTTTTAGAATTATAGGTTAATATCTTCTGCCGCCTCATCGACACCAACCTTTGGAAAATGAAGAAAAAATTTAAATAACTACACGTCAGACTTTCCTTATTTAAATGCGAACAGAAACTTTATTTTACCTTTCGAACATACAAATGACAAAAGCATTACTGCATGTAAACATTTTTGACATGTGTTTTCTGGATTCTAGTGTCACTCTAATACATCTATCCCTGTTTTGAGCCCCACCTGTTTTTCTGGAGGCTGCAGGGACTAGTTTCACAAACCTCGCCACCGCTTGTATGTGTGAAGGAAATTTAATGAAGTCCCAGTAATCCAATGACATACTGTCCTGTATCATAAGTTCTTGAGAACTGATTTCTCTGAGAACTGGATGCGATGTCACATAACAAGCTTTCCTGTAAATGAGCTCTACATAGTCTGTAGCACCAAAGTTAACAGAAGGAATAACGAATTTGCGAACACAATTTCCATCTTGGCTGATTTCCCTTGCTTGATAATCTGCCGAGCTGCAAGGGTCTTAATATAGCACCTCTCATTAGTTAACATGGACAAAAACATGTTTTCTGGAGCCGCAAAGAAAGCTTTGCATGAAATAACTAGTTCGATTATGTTAGGATACTTCTTAGGCAAGTACCGAGATGAGCTGATGAAATGCCACTGGGGTCTAGCATCGTCCTTTATGGAATGATGAATCTTAATACAGAACCATGAGGATGCGTAGACTCTTAGAATAAATAAAACCAAAATTAACTACTCATTTGATCGGTCTAAATGTAGATAAATATAACCGAGTATTCGATTGGCAGTTGTTAGCCAGCGGGACAAATCCAACGTTCCCGGTTCCTGGATAGCTAGATCTGAACAACAAACGCCAGAACTAATGGCGGTACAAATGTCTAATAAGTATTTCTGATTTGAACTGAGGGTGGTAGGATCAATGTCTGGCAACTCGCATTCAATACTGTTAAAAGTAACAATTGAAAGCTTTCGCATCCTTTGAGGTTTCGTCCAATCTTGCATAACACTCGATGCAATAGCAGCCGTGGCTGTGTTGTATATACCGTACCTTTCACCTACAGGAACTGTGCTATCCAGTTTTAAACGCATTTGAACACTCCTTGTGGGCTGCTGAAGAGACGGTGTGTAAAACGCGTGTTTGGTGCCGACGGTGTCTTCCTCCGTCTCCACCTCCATAACATCTATTTCAATTTTCCTTTCATTATCCACTGAATATCTTGAAGCAGAGAGAGGAGACGCCTGTATTCCAGATCGAATAGTATCCTGTTTCTTTCGCATTTGACGTTTCTGGAGCCGATTTGTTTGTGGGACATCAACACTTCCAAGCCTGTTGCGACTCTCAGATGGTTGTGGCGCAAGCCTACTGCACTTAGTCAGACGAAAAAGTGTGGTCACGTGATTTACTGGTCACTACGATTTGTTTCTCGGCGTAAATAGAGGTGTTCCACTGTTTTGGCAGACCGCTAAACCCAGTCTGTCTTGATTGCGCATTGTGCTAGCAGTAAACAGTTTTGCAGAAAGGTACCAAAATGCGTCGAAAATTCCAAACTTCGATGCCGATGAGGCGGCAGAAAATAGTTCTACAATTTTCTATGGTTGCTGTTGTTAAAAAATCGTAACTTGTAAGCACTACCCCAAACCGATCAACGAAATATGTGATTATTCATTAATTTTTGTATTTTAATCATTTTTGGTCCAATTTTCGAAATTTTCGGCCCACTGAGGCGACAGAACATATCAACCAACAGTTTTAATATTCCGCACACTTTTTAATGAAGTGATTTCGCAACTTTTTCGCACTACCGCAAAAATATCTAAGAAATTTGGATTTTTTCGAAACGCCCTAATGCACAGCCCTAATTTACGTTTTTAAAACACTCGTAGTATCATTTATGCTTTTATTTACGAGGACACATCAACAATTTTATATCATTGTCTACTTCCTTTCGAAATATGGGATATTCATAACAAAGAGGTTTAGATTAAATATCGTGTAAAGGTCGGTATCAGGACGTGTTACCCGAATATACCTTTAATTTATCCGGGACACAGTCGGATTGGCAATATTTTTTTTTTCGTCGCATGTCTAGTTTCTTATAAAGTTGAAACTAATTGTTTTGGGTTTGGGTCGACTTCAGGTTGGAATTTCATTGTTGCGGTCAGTTTTTTTCAATTAATAATAATAAAAAAGATCGCAATATTGTTTCAGATGAAATACTATATAATTAAATATAAACGAGTATATATATGTGTATTTTTTACATAAAATATAAAGCTGCTATTAGAGATACAATTACAGTGCATATATCATAATTACATTTAAAGATCGATTATTTTCGTTGATTTCGTGTATCGGGTTGATTTCGGGTTAAAATGGGTAAGGCTTAGGATGACTGAAAATATAATTTTCGGGGTCGGGCGGTATAGTGTGAACCCTGTAAAACTATATTTGGATTACAATAGAGTTTTCACGAAAGTATGAAACAATTCCTTTATGTCAGTTTTATATTTTGATCAAAACTACCCGTTCACCTGCCAATTGCGAATATGTTCAAAGATCAAAATAGAAAGAATTGATTTATAAAAAACATTTCAACAATTACTTTTTTATAAAATAATTACGTTTTTTTATGTTTTTAGGAGAAAACTGTATAAAAACATGCTGATATACAAGTTTTATTTACTGTAATTGTCAAGAGAAATCAACTTGCATATGTACGTGCCTAATGTTACAATCACGAGCTCTTCCCCGTTGCACACTTTCATTCAATTCAACTTCTTAGGACTGAGTGAGACATGTTTTTAAGTGATTCATTACCAAAAATCCTCGTTACTTTGAAATATGCCGATATTGATTTCAAATAGAAATTCAGTTAGTCTGACAATATTCAGAAATCATACTATACTGCACCTTCTTCGACTGTGTTTCTGTAAAATAAGGCTTCAAAGAAATTCGTATATCTTTATTCTATCTTTTAAAACTTATACAACCCTATCTCATATTATTTTTTCTGGTGCTTGAAAAGATAATTCACTACAAAAGTTTGTAAAATTTTAGCAATCATACCTTTAATTTTAGTTGTTGCGAGTATCGAATTATGGCGATTGTACTATGGCGAGTGTAGAATGTTCCTGTTCATAAGCTTATAAATAAAGCAGATGAAAAAAAAGATGATATTTTCTTAATTAGTCGATCTCCCCATTGACATGCATTTTTATCACACTGATTCGTTAAAATGTGTTTATATATTTTTGTCTTTGTAGGGAAGTAATACTTATATTGACAGAATAAACGTTTCTCCTTTCTTGTAGATGGTCATACAATAATTTAAGTTTAATTGTAACATAATAAAAACATTCATTATTTAAAAGCAACAGTAACATTTCAAGGTTTTTTGTTACCAGAGTGTATTTTTTGTTTTACTACGATAAAGTATAAAATGTATAAAATGTATATAATTTTCTTTTCCCGTGTACTGCAAAACATGTTCAACTCTCAAGACTATAACAACAATAATTAATATTATTATATTATAAAGAATAAAAGGTACATTAATTTGAATACAAAATTTGACCGCATTTAAAAATATATCAGTCAGACTTCGATTCCGTATGAAGTGTTTATATATTTTCTTGCACACAATTCGCATACGAGAAATGTTATGCATGCTAAATTTAATGTATTGTTTATAAGTTTATCTAATATAGAAACGTTCCCAAACCACTAATTAATATATATATATATATATATATATGATAATTTTTGTTAATATAATGCGCAATTATTTTTTGTTGCCCAAATTCTTTTAAGGGGTAAATTTTATCACCGAATAATTTTCGACTTAATTTTATTACTCATTAATGGTAAGACATAAAAATATGTATTAGTTATGTGTGTGTGTGTAAAACTAGCAAAATATCAATAGTTAATAACATTAAAATTATTTTATATAAAAAAGTGAAAATTATACATTATCAAAAGCGTAGTTCTGAAATTGGCTTATCTAAACCCTGTAAATGTGATTTGTTTGTTTGTAATAACGTTTTAACATTTCTGATAATAATAATAAAGCACCTAATACAAGAAACGAAGTAGAGTTACACGATATAATAACAGAAATGCTTCTTGAATGTCAATAGAAATTTTATTTTTATTGAAAACTGATAGAACGCTGGAACATTTGAAACTCTGTGTAGAATCACATGCCATATAATTTGTAGGTGACGTATATCAAACTACCAGAGAACAACGTTTAGAGTCCACATATTATTAGGAAGAGCAAAATAAACTAGAAGAAGGATGTATTGTAACTTTAAAATACAAAACTAACGCTATTGCATTTTGGAAGGTGGAAAGAAACAGCAACATTTTTTAGAAAGTGTCAGGGAAAAATTATTGAAATCTCAATAACCAACATTACATCGAAGTCGTTTTTGAAAAAGTGTCGTACGAAACTAGTATCGATTCTACATTGTCAGTTTGTGAAAAGTTTCTCAGCATTATCCGATGAGTAGTACACATTAAGGGATGGCCTTAACCCTTTCAGGGACAAGCCCTTGTGCTCCTGTAACGTTGAATTCCCACCGAAATTTAGGAAAGAATTTAGTTCAAAATAAGAATAAGCAATTTTTCAAACTTTTCTCGTCAAAGTTAAAAAAGTAAAACTTAATTAAAAGTTTCTGGTTTGAATCGGATTAAAATTAGCTGGTATATAATTTATACCACTGCCCCTCAAAGGGTTAACATTAATTGGTAATAGAAAATGTAGGGGAAAACGAAATTGCACTCATTAACCGGTGGTACGTCTTAAGTTGAGAAGTATTAAATATAGCTCTCATAATACTTTATTTTCTGCGTGTTGCATTTACTTAATTTATTTTTTATTTGTCATAGATTATACGTCAGTTCCTTTTTGTATAATTATTATGGGAAAACCTGTAAATGTGGAACCTGTCTATGGCAGAATCCTGTAAAACGAAATTTTGCATGTCCCACAATACTGGTATAAACGGTATTGTAACGACTAATCCAAAAAACTGTCGAAAACGAATTTTTTCTACAGTCCCTTGCGATTTAGGTTTATCAAGTTTTACTGCATAATATATAATATTATCTCATTTTTATATACAAGAAATATAATTTACATTACCTGAAATATCATTTAATTTCACCAATAATAAAATAAGAATTACCGAGAGGTCTTCAAATATATTAATATTTTTGAAATTGTTGCACAAAAATAATTTAATGTTATAAACATTTGATATTTTGTTACTCTCCGACGGAAGTAATAAAAAGAAGCGATGTTTAGCTTTAAACTTTCTCTCTATTTCTTACAATTAATCAGTAATTAATTACATTAGGTCAAAAATAGTCCAAAGTAAAATTTGCCTCCTTACATTGAGTTAAAGTAGCAAAAAATAATTGTATATAATATATATATCGATGGGGTTGTGTTTTAAAAAAAGTGTGCTCTCAACTTGTCTTTCAAATCATTTCTCGCAACTCGACTTAGTCAACATGTATGATGCATTGCCATGTGGATGTGAATATTATGCAGAAGTTGTGACATTTTAAGGATTCTGTATAATTATTGTGAGTAAAATATTTTATCTACACTTTACGCGTTCATATTTCCAATTTTATTATTTCAAAACTGTTATCTCCTGGTAATTTCGTGAGGTGTTAAATACAGTTTTTGGGATAATCGATGTGAGTGAAATATATTGTATATTCTTAATGGTTTTTTATTTCCTATTTAAATATTTCCAAATTTTAATATTTCCAATTGTTGTCTGGTAATAATTCAGTGTACCTGGATGATTCTACTGATCTTAGCATTATGCCAGTAGAATTAGGAAACACTGAATTATTATTTAAAACACATGTGGGTGCATCCAGGCTGATGAGTACATGTGCATGTGTTTTTTCATATCCAATTCATATTTAATTCTCATGTGGTCCAATTTTCCATTGTATATGGTTCATATTTAATTTATTAATCCATTTGTATTTACTTAATTGCAACTCCAATTTATATATATATATTCCCCTTTCTCTCTATTTCTTTTTTCTTTTTTCAATATTCTTTAGGTATGAGTAAAATTTGGCCAATTACCATTGAAGCACAAGCTATGGTAATATTATGTTTGCACATGTTAATTATTAGCTATGTGGTATTCTGTATACACAATATCATTAATTATCTCTTTGGAGATTTAAGTAGAATGATAATAGAACTTGATATGTTTTTTGAAATTCATAGATATTATAATTATATATATATATATATATATATATATATATATTAACTTGCGAGTTGAGAAAGTTCCTTTATATACAGCGTGTCCACGTATAACCTGATAGACCTTTATTTTCGCAACCGTTGGTCCTAGATGCATACTTTCACTTACAAAAATGGTTTAAATAAGGTAAAGAATTATTTTTAAAGCGATTTGGGTCAAGAAAAACATTTATTAAAAAAATACGAAATTTAAATTTTTATACGGTCCCCCGGTCCTATAAGTGATATTTAGTAAAAATTTACTGTGACACTAACAAGTAAGATAAAAAAAAGTCCCATTCATCTACGATTAAAACTGACCGAGTAATAGCTGTTTAAAGTTGGTGTATATTTTTTGTTGCGAAATAGGGGTCATTCACAAATGTAGTAGAAATATAAATAATCGTCAGATATATCAAATAAATAGTTGAGAGCAAAATTAACATTGTAATCTAATATAAATGTGAGATCTATAATCATTCTGACATATTAATGCAAAATGTACAATTTGTACTGAACATATAAGAGGATAAAAATAACAGAATTTTTGTTAAATAAAAGGATGAAAAACAACAGCCTCAATTACGATTTTAAAATGCTGTTAGATTACACTGTCTTTCAAATGTTGGGTTGTGCCATGTTTTTTAGCTATTAAAAATTGATTCAAATGTATTTTTTAGCGCTGAATCCGAAAATGACCTTCATTTTAAATCATAACATCAACATTTTTCTCAAATCGAAAATTTCAAAGTTAAAATTGATCCTCCCTCCCCTCCCCTCCCAATCTCATCGGACCTCTAGTTGTAAAAAACCCAGTATAAGCCAAAAAATTGAATAAATTATTGAATTAAATAAAATTAAACTGAATAAAAAAGTCTTACATCTATTTTATAGTATCAGATTTTTCGCTATTTTTTAACCTTGAAATTTACGATTTGCGAAAAATCTTGACATGATGGTTAAAAGTGAAGGTAATTTTTTTATTCAGCGTTAAAAAATACATAAAACGTAATTATAAAAGTTAAAACACACAACCATCGCAGGTTTATGTTATCTAATCTAAAACTTTTTCTTAAACTTGTTTACGGTAATCTATCCGAATTTTTTCGTGTTATCCTCTAATATGAGTATTATTAAGATGGTAAGCGTCGAAAATCATAATAATATTACATTGTCATCGGATTTAAGTCAGTATGTAAAATTTAACTTCGATCCGACATTTGAAAGTGAGTTAAAGTTCTAGTACAAATTTTAAACTGGAAAGACGATAGTTGCAAGTTAAATAAAACTTTATGAAAATAATATAATTTTTGTTAAAATAAATCATAGCCTCAAATCCTTACAAAATAAAACATATTATAAAACATAATTATTTTAACTAATCTAAAACTTAACTAATAAAATTTAAGTCAATCGTAATAGTTGTACGATTTTTTTCAAAGCGCAGATACCTTGAAATAAGTTTAGGTAGTTTATATACGACGCCTGAAAGCACGGCCAAAATCATCTGTTTTGAGATGCAAAAAAGTGGTATAGGTCATGCATTTCAAAGTTTCATAATTCGGTCAATTTTAATGTTAGATGAGTGGGACTTTTTTTATCTTACTTGTTAGTGTCACAGTAAATTTATACTAAATATCACTTATAGAACCGGAGGACAGTATAAAAATTTAAATTTCGTACTTTTTTAATAAATGTTTTTCTTGACCCAAATCGCTTTAAAAATAATACTTTACCTTATTTAAACCATTTTTGTAATTGGAAGTATGCATGTAGAACTAACGGTTGCGAAAATAAAGGTCGGTCAGGTTATACGTGGACACGTTGTATATAGGGCTCGTTGAGATAACTTTCGAATAAATCATATAAAAATCAATTAATTAAAAAAAGTGTGGTTTTGTAAGGTCACATACATTCACAAAATAATTACAAGAAAGAACGTAATTTGAAATTTAAAAAGAAATTAGTTTTATTAAAACTACATATAATAAAATACACAGCAAGTAAGTGCTCTTACAATGAACAAAGTAAAAATAATTTTGAAAATGTTACGAAAAAGTAACTAGTAAGTAGCTCTTTTAAATCATATTTTAGTATACCAATCATCAGGCATTAGTATAGATTTTGGAGAGCAATAGTAGCACAGATGTTTCATTTCATATTACTATTATCCTTAAAAAAACATTACATCCTCTTAAAAATTCTTTTATACTGTCAGTAAAATGCATACGTTATCAGAAATCATTAAAAACGTATTTTCTTTAAAAATACATACCGAGGGTCCTAAAATGAACTGACTGATTTTAAAATTCGATTAGTTCCCAACGGTGACAGATATTTAAAAAAAATTGCTGGAGAGTAATGTAAGACGTCAGGGTTTTTTTTTTTTTTTTTTTTTTTTTTTTTTTTTTTTTTTTACTGCGATTCCTGATTTTAGTTCAAATTACCAGGGATAGAGGGCGCTACGAGCGATAGGAGTGCAATCCAGGCCAAAACTAAAATAACTCAGTATTCATGCGAAGGAAGGAGGTTCAATACATGGAGTGGGTCTCATTCGCTAATATAATCTTATTTTTAGGGCCCGATTCTAAAAAAGATTTTATTGGTGAATGAGATCCACTCCATGTATTGAACCTTTTTCCTTTACATCAATGCTGGGTGATTTCTGCTTTTGTCTGGATTGCTTGTATATTTCTCTCAGCACCATCTATTGCTGGTAATTAGAACTAAAATCAGGAATCGGAGTAAAAATTCTCCTGATGTCAACATTATTCTCCTGCAAGAATTTTTTTAATATCTGTCACCGTTTGGAAGTTTAAAATCAGTCCATTTTGTCAATCCATTTTGTCAGTCGATTTTGTCAGTCCATTTACACCTGGTATAATAGATACAGTCTGACGTCTCAAAGGGTATATTACATAAGCAATTTCTTACACAGATTCTTTAACAATTCTTATTCTGTTCTCCCTAATTTTCATTTATCCTTTCCCTTGTTTCCACTATTTTGAATAAACGGTATGTTTCATCCTAAATATATAGACACAACTACGCTACGCTGACTCTTCGCCCTTATACTATACAGCTTTTCTTAACATATTAGTCCAACAATGAAGTACTTTTGTATATTGTTTGAATATATACAAATATATTGATAAAGTAAAAGAACAATGATACTGAAAACATTTTATGATTCTTTCTTTTCATTCTTTTTTGTTATTTTTTGAGATGCTTCACTGAATTCGAAATAAATCATTTGCTAATTAACTTTTTCCAGTCGATTGCATTAAACTACACTCGACCGTTAAAATGTGTCTGTAATCTTTTGTTAGACAGTTATGCATTTATTTTGAAGAACAATCTTATTTATTGTTCCTTGTAAAGGTTTAGACATCTAAGAGAATAATTCTGAAAATTAATTGTAACTGAATTACAATATTCATTATTTAAAAAAAAATAATAATAATAACATTTCAATAATTTATACTTGTTTTCAGGGTTTTTATTTAGAATGTGACAAAATAATAAAAAACATATAATTTTTTTTTCGCATGTAATATAAATCATTTCAATGCCTCAGCAATATGCCACGCCATATTTTTATTTATTTATTTATAAAGCTAATAATTATAATTTTTATTTAAAAAATGTGTAGGTTTTTCTCTATTTGAAAAAAAGTAACTAAAGCGGCTGTCACTGCCGTAAATGAAATTTTGTGACCGGAGATCATTATCGGCTTATACTAGCAAACTATTGGATATAAAACGATATGAAATGGTAGTTTTATACAGAAATGCTCAATAAACACTCTGAGGCAGACCATTTTCAAATCGAAGAATTTTTCATAGTGATATTTAATGTTGGAGTAGGTCAAAATAGTTCCGTAAAATGTATTAGAATATCAAAAACTTTGCATAGCAGTTTAACCATCTTTCGCAGGCACATACTTGACGAGCTTGTTAATCTCAGTGTGCAATCATTTTAAAATTTGATTAATTTTTGAGAGCATTTTTTCAATATTTTAGTAAAAATGTCCTTATTGTAAAAGATATTTATTTCATATTTTGAAAAGTTCCCTTTTTAACACTTTCCAACATAGTTGATAAGTTTTATGAATTCGGTTTGTCTGTCTGTCTGCCGAGGAGAAAAAAAGGGGGGGAAACAAAGAGAATGAATTAAGAGAAAGTTAGCTAGACATTTGAAAAATTTGGTGCACTGGACATTTCATTAACTTAGCTGCCTGAATTCTGTGCATGTATGATAAGCCTCCAAAAAGGTCGTAAATAGATGAGTATTTCTGAATTATTGAACACTATGAAAAATTAAAACTGTGATTCTCAGACCAACAATGTTGGTCAAGCTATTGCAGACCGTTTAATGTCACAATTTTTAACATAGTTTTTTTTTATGTTCCCCCAAGCGGGCTTTAAGGGTTCTCTTGGTTTGATATATATACATTCTATCAGTCTCGCAAGATATCTTATAAATTCCCCAATGTGAAAATCTGTCAATTGGATGTTTGAGATCTGCAAATTTGGATTTTGTCAAATGGTTCATAAATTATTTTAAAATCGAATATTTTCAAAATTCTAGATATTTGATGGCTTATTCGTGGAAAATATGGAAGTATAATTAAATTTTCATGGCGAACATTGTTAACGTTGGAATGTGTACATTTAATTAGTTTATTATGAAATGAATCAACGATTTCAAAAGGATAACCCCTGTCAATGGCTATTGATTTAATGTGGTCTATCTCTGCTTTGAGTAAACTCTCAGATGAACAAATTTTTAAGGTGCGATGAACATAGGCTTTAAAAACAGACAATTTTAGATTCCGGGGGTGAGATGAAAGACTGTGTGGCGGTAATGAAAGTGCAAAAAGTTTACGATAAACTGTGGTTTGGAATGAGTCATTGTCGCGGTAAACCATAACATCAAGGAGAGGTAATTGGTTGTTATTTTCAAATTCAGATGTATATGTTTATCTACAGAGTTCATAACAGAAAGAATATGAGGAATATCTATATCACTAGAATCAAGTAAATTGAAGCAGTTATCGACATAGTGGGTGTAAAATGGAAAATTTTACTGCTAACTTAAGTTTCTAAACTAATGCATATAAAAATCACTGAGAATTGGGCTCAGGGGCGAGCCAATAGACAAGCGATCAATCATGCAAAAAAAATCGCCAATAAAAATAAACGTGTTTTGCGATAGATATTGACTAGACAACTTTTTAGATATTGAAATTGTTTTGAAAAGACAACAAATAAGTAACTTTCTATAGCACAGAGTATTTTATCAATAAAAATGTTTTTTAATAATTTCTGAATAAAATAAGTAGAGACTAAGATGTGGTAAATGTAAAAAACAATACAATTAAAACCGACGCTTCTTTAATTAATATTTATTATTATTATTTGAGATGCTTCATTCCATTTAAATTAAATCCGATATAAAAACTGCTAATTATCTTCTTCAATTCGGTCAAATTAAGGTACACTTTTATTAAACTCAACTGTTAATATATGACAATACTTTTTTTCATTAGAATATAATATTTAATTTCGAATAATAACCAAATTTTATTTTTATTTGAAAACGGCTTAGACAGCTAAGAAAAAAAATCTAATATAAATTAAACGAAATTGAAATATTTATTACTTCAAAACAATTGTTATTTTTATTTTATTTTTTATTTTATTTTGTTAGAAGTGTAAAAATTATATACTGTGATAATTTATTAAAAAATATATGATAATGTATATCAAATATTTTTTCAAGTGTAAATAAAGTCACTTAAAAATTCAAAGACTATTGTTAAGTTTGATTTATGTATATATTATAGCTATATTTATCATTTTTTATGTTTTGAAAAATACGATGTTCGTTAATCTTGATAAAAATTAAATGTTTTTTTTTAAAGATTCATCAGAAATAAAAGTTTTTTACATATTTTTTTGTATAAAAGACGCATAAAAGTAATATTATGCATATGAATATTACTTATTCTGTTATGTTTTTACATGACTAAAAACATGGTATCACAGAAAGGTTAAAAATTGCTTTAACAGTTTACCTGTTTGTGATATGTCTATATAAAGTAGGAAATAAGGTTACGTTTCGGTTGCTTTTTATTGCCCCTTTAGGCAAAATGTGAAACATGGCTCTGTTAGATTCTTTTCCTATTTGCCCCAAGACGATTTCAAAACACTACATACCTGCATCTGTAAATTTAACTGAATTATAATGTATGGACTTATTCAGACTGCTGATCAGAAACCGAAAAATTGTTATAATTTTTATTGAACCTCGCTAATATATACAGCTATGTAACGTCAATCGATGTTGCAGCGATTTTTCTGTTTTGCATTATCCCTTACAAATCTTTCTCGTGCTATTTAAAGTGATTTTTTATTAGTAATTAATTATCACGTTCTTTAGATCAAAACTATATTGACATGTGCAAATAAATAGCATCACAAATACATCTAAATAAAGCATTAGACATGCAGAGATCATTTAAAGTAACAGATGTAGTTTTAAAGCAGGGGGAAATAATCCACAAAGTATTTTGAATGTGTTTTCTTTTTAATCCAAATGTTAATGAATGACTGAAGTTACCTAATAATGTTTCTGTAAATGTTTTGTAATTTTTGTGATGTCAATGTATAGCATCTTGTTTATTCCCTTGCATCTAAATAAATTTCACATTCACAACTGGAAAATATTAAAGAAAAAAAAATACTTCTTTCAAAATGAGTTAAATCAATTACTGTTTTTCGAAATTGAAGCTTTTAACAATGTATTAAGAATATATTAACAATGTAACTACTTCTTACTTCATAGTCATTACATTTCGTTTCCCAGATAACAACTCAATTCGTTCTCACATCTTCTAGAAAAAGCAGATGTCAAAATTTAACGTATTTGCTCATTTTTCTTAACTTTCAATAAAATAATTCATGTGTCACTTAGAAGTTATGAACGCACTAGTCATAATAGTGGACACAATTACACTGAACGGTAAACAAGTAAAACAATCTCCTCCCTGCAAAACAAATTCGTGAACTATACAGATCTAATATTCCTAAATCTAAATATGACATTCAAATAAATCCAGGACGTACCATATTTCTGGGAAACAATTTTAGGTACTTTTCCAGTATAGGGGCCTTTTGAAAAGTTTGGCTCAATTCGGGCTTTAGAAAGTGATAGTTGTTCCCAATTGATATAAACAACTATCAAAAGAAAGCTAATGAACTTTTATGCTGATTTATATATGTATTTATTTATATAGAAACATTTATTTATATAGAAACATTTTATTTATATATTATTATTTTTTTTTATGTACTATTCACTTCTGTTTGAATATAAAATTTTATAAATAGTTTCTTTATATTAAACAAATTATATAAATGTTGAAAACAATTGTTTTTGTATATGAAACAGCAAATAGGTTGAAAGAAAATATGTTGCCAAATTTCTCACTATCGCCAACGTCATTTTCTCTATTTCGTCGTGGCCGAAAATATCTGTAAATACTGGAAAAATATCCAATTTTATAATAACAACAAATAATGAAGTATTATTATATTAAATTTCAATACTAAATAAATTGACGTATTTCCTCTGGAAAAACGCATTTTCTCTGTCTTATATAACAAATCGATAAAGAAAAACACTAATAATGAGTATGTTGACATTTTTATCGTGCATTGTTCTCCCCCCCCCCCTTTCGTATTCAATAGGATCAAGTAACATATTTTTATTCCTTTTGTCGCTGTATCTCATATATGGTAATATATCCGGTCATTTATTTATAGGCACTTTAAAAAATATATATATACACTTTATTATTTAAAAATTTCCTATTATGTTTTGTAAGACATAAAATACCTCAATTTGGTGAACAAGCCCTCCCAATTGAAAGAATCAGTCAAGGGTGAATAAGATAGTGTCATATAATTTCCGTATTACTGAATTAAAAAAATAAATTTGTATACTGAAATTGCTTAATTATAGCAATCATATAATCTACTGATAGTTTTTTCCGATAGATGTTTTCGAAGAAATAGATATTCAATGGAAAAAAAGTCTAAACATAGATTTCAAGTTTTGAAATTTTAAAAGCTATGCTTAAGTTTTTTATTGAAATTTTCTTTAAATGTCAACAAAAGATAAAATGTTGCAAACTTAAATTGTAGTTATTTGATCACGGAAATTAATCATATCATAATAACTGACGATATAATTCATTTCACCGAAGTAATAACAATACGAACGCATCTCGTTTGTCACGTTTGATGTACAAATTTGAAGTGGTTCTTCGTTCTTGCAATGTCTCTCATATTCACAGTTTTAATTTGACATATAGTCCATACTCAACCGATCAATTTTCGATAAAACATAACACATTCGATTGTAAAGATATGGGAATGAAATTTTTAGTATTACGTTCATCTCACGAAACCCTATTACTCCCGCTCTGTTGTATGTCCGTTACAGAGCCATTCTCAAAAACTATATAACTTATAGAGTTGAAACTTTGTGTATATAGAAGAATACCAGCTGTAAAGAGCTCAAAATATTAAAATTAGAAAAATAACGTATTATTTTAATAAATAGAGATAAAAACGAAAATTCTAACAGCCTTTTCCTATTAAATTTAAACATTTTTCGTTGTAGCAGATGCCAAAAATTTTAAATCCACAATGAAATTCCTTCTACAATAATTAATTTTCTATCAGACGATTTCCACGTGAAAAATAAAAATGAAATAAAAAGTTTCACCAATTGAAACAGAAAGATAAACATGAAATAAAATTGATTGACGTCATAGTAGTAATAAAACGGAAAATGTCTAAGATTTCTCAATAATACAAGGAGTATGAGTATGTGTATGTACACAAAGCAGATTAATATCACGTCATTAGAGAATTAAAAAGAAAATCTGACGCCCTATTGGAAGTTTAACGAATTTTTCAAATGTTTGAGAATAATACAAAGTGAGTATCAATATGAGTAATACAGAATATTAAATATATGATTTTGAGAATTATATTGAATCGTGATAAAAATCCGATTATGGAAATATTCGCATATTTTAACATTTTGAAAGTGTACAGTTTTTTTAATTTTGAAATTATTTTTTTAAATATTGCATTTAGTCCGTATGATGTATATTATTATGACAGAATATAATAGCGGGGTTCGCCCGCTATCCGGATGGTTTAGATATTCGAAAAAAAAACGAAAAAATAGAACGGTAAATTTTTATTTTATAAAAAACATGACTTTTTTTTTTTTTTTTTGAATTTATTAAAGAAAGGATAAAGTGTTTTGAAAGGAATATTAAACGAAACCCTTTGAGCGAACTTCGATCACACTTACCCACTTGTTTATAATGTTGCACCAAGAGGGAAAATCTGCTAATTGACGACTTTGAAATAGAGGATCAATATCAAAACTTTAAAATTAATAGACAAATTATTAATTTAATGTAAGCTGGTTTCCTAACTCTTTTGAACATACTTGAAATTTACATTGCTCACTGATATACAGCAGGTAAAACATTAAAAATTAAATCTTTTTCGGGCATCCTGCATATGTACTCGTTGAGATAAATTTACAATCTAATCCTTTGCAACCATCTAAAAAATTAATGATTGGATCATTTCTAGTGTGGTGGGAGATATTTTCAAAACAATTACGAGAAAAGAACATACTTTTAAATTTAAATAATCACAATAATGAAAAAAAGAAAGAAGAATAGCAATAATAAAGAACGTTAAAAACGTATTGAAAATATTTAAGAAAGAGCAGAACTATATAATTATCTTTAAAATAATTATTTTTTTAAAGAGTAAAAATATTTTGCAATAATTTCTAATTAAAAATAACAAAAATTTTGTTATGATAAAAATTAAAGCACAATAAATTAAAACTCTTTCTGCTTCAATTGTTATTTATTATTATTACTATTTCATATACATGATTGTATTTGAAATAAAGCAGATAAAAAATTACTAATTACATTCTTCCAGTCGATTGCATTAAATTACACTTTTATCGCACTTGACCGTTAAAACGTAACTATACATTTTCGTTAGAAAATAATATTTATTTTGAATAAATTGCCTTTTTTATAGTTAGTACTTAAAGCTTTTGGCAGCTAAGACAATGTAAGAGAATCGAAATATTCATTATTTGAAAAGAATAACTTCTTAAAAATTTATTTTTGTCACAAGGATATAAATCTTACCCTATGATAAACTGTTAGAAATATATCAAGTTTTTTTTTTTTTAAAAGTGTAATATGAATCATTTGAATTTTAAATTATTATTAGTTTTTCTATTGTATACGGTCCATTAAATATTATTTTTAACATAATGGATTACAAGACACACTTTATTAGGAATAGAATATGCGCAGAGGAGAAGATCCAAATACAGGCTACCACTTGTATTTGCAATTTAGATCCTGCAATTTTGAATTGGGAGGGTCATGGTAGGGTGCCTTGATATGTTTCACATCCGTTTAGAAAACAATCAGTTTAAAAAGCGTTTTCTGTGTATAAAAAGAAAAATTCCGAAAGTCTTCTAATTTCAAGTTTAGAAAATGGTGTCTAAATACCGACAACTTCGATTTGTTCCAAAAGAATCACATAAATAGGCATAATTTTGCTAATTAAGGGAGAAGAATATTGTTTTAATAAATTTTAACGATTAATAATATTGAATATGTACAGTAAAAAAACATGGAATGTTTAATAAACAAGCACTTTTGTCAATTTTATAAAAATCTAAGTATAAAATCTCAATCTGTTCTTAGTTTTGTATTTTACTTGCTAAAGGAAAAAAAGCCTTGCTACTTGAAATGTAGATTACTTTATCTATCAAAATTACAAACTTAGTAATCACTCTCTGTATCGATGCAGTAGCTATGGATCCACATACCCCATTCTAAAAATCAAATCAAGAGTTCCCGCTTCTTGCCCACAGAGAAAGCATTATTCTAGAAGACAAAAATTGAATTATCTTTTTCAGTCGGGTATCTATTTTTTTGCCTTTTTAAAATTCAATTTCTACCTCTTTCACTAAAATATCTTAGTTTTTTCACCGTCATTTTCCTTCATTCGCTTCCCATTTATTGCAGACGATTTTAAATTGTCCAACCACGGTTTTATGTGATGTGATTCGGTAACTCGTGCCGGAAATGATAAAAAAAGCAATGCATCATCTGTAATACCATAAATTAATTTATTTTACTATCTTTCATGCGGAGTAAATCCAGAGGACCAAATACCGCGTATTTAAACCACTTTTTGTGGCCGGTATTTGGACCGTTGTTATATTTAAATTAAAAACGATATTAGTTAATCATTTAGTGACATACCAATAACGTGCGCGAGGTATTTGAAAGTTACGTATGTCTAGAAATTAATTTAATCATCATTTCAGGTGAATATACGATCAGTTTAAGAAAAAAAAAAGAAGAAAGACATACTTGATAATTTTTATATCCCAGATTTATTCCAGTCGACACTTTTTCTTTGAGTGCTTGTAAATGAGGCAGACTTCAATGACGTACTACTAGTGACTTTCTTCTTTCAATTAAAGGTACAATCTCTGCATAACGCCACTAGGCTGGGCTGCGCTCAATTCTCAGAACACCTACTAGCCGGAATTTGGACCATAGACGGTATTTATACATTCTCCTCTACGTTTTTAAAAATTCAGAACGTTGCTTGATAATATATTTCTTTATATTTTGTCTCATAAAGTAGCATAAAAAGAATACAAAAAATCTGAAAATTGAATACTAAAAATCTTAAATAGTAAAATTTCTTCGATTTCCTTTTTTTCTGGAAAAAAAAAAAAAAAAAAAAAAAAAAAGACTGTACTGTAAAGGAAGACAGATGTTTCTTAACATAGGAAACTGTAATATAACCGGGAACAAAAATACACAATAACATTGTCCGAGTTACCCTATTTTCCGAAAAGCATTTCCGAAAAAAAAAATCATTTATAAATACAAAGTTTCTATTGCTACCACTAATTTTCTGAAACGTTTCCCAGTACTTTTTATTGTGTATTAATCCGATTTCGTAATCCGGAATATAGGTCTTCGGATGCGATCAATTCTCAAGTAAATATTTGCATGTACAACAGACATGTTTTAATCATGATAAATGAATAGTATTAACATTAATAGTAACATTAAAATGAATATTATTTTATTACTCTTGCATGTACAAATTTCATTACGCAGCTAGAAATGCTTAACTGAAAATTGATAGTATTCTAAAAACCGATATTCCGGTTTGAGAAAACTGATTAATACACTGTACAAATAACCCGGAAATGCTTACAAAAAACTTTTCCATCAAAAGAAACTGTTTGTATAAATCCTTTTTTAAATTCTTAAAATATATTGGCTTCTAAGGTTTCTAAATTTATAAAAAAAATATCACTTTTCGGAATCATTGGTACATTGGAAGAGTCGTTCGTGGTTATATTATATTTTCGTAGAGTAAGAAACATTTGTATTTTCTTACAGTGTACAAATATCCTTTCTCTCACATAACTCAACTTACAAATTTTCTCTTCTAACGTTTTGAATTTCAAACGATTTGCCCCAACCGTTGTTCACACACTAACTACAACGTATCACTACAACGTAACTACAACATTCAAATATAGAACAAAATATTATAGAACATGTCGCTTTTACTAAATCAATGACAATGTTAACTAAAGCGTTATTAACAGCTTTAACGTTCATGCTCTTACTTAGATTAACCAGTGATACATTTTGCAAGACATAACTCTTGATAATAATTACATACGATAACACACACTGATTTTCTAAAAAAAAAAATTACAATTTTAAATGAATGTCACTGCATGAAATAACATTGAAACGAAAGAAATTAAAATATGTCTATTGTTGCAATCGAATGAAATTCTTTCAAAAGTCTGATTTATTCATTGAAAAATAGAAGGTAAGTTTTACAAGAAAATAAAACTAACATTAATTTTAATGGTAAGATATAAAACTTGAAAAAGGGAAAATATTTATAAAAGCAAAACCTTAGCTGGCATATAACTAAAGTATGTAACATATCATATAAAGAACACATATCAGTATAAAAACATATTTTCTGTAAAATATGTTAAAGACTTGCAGTTTGATAATAAAAATATTTTCATAACTAGATATTACAATACAAATAAAATGAACCAAAATAAATGTCAGAAGTAAATTAACCTTAAACTATTGACTAAAATAAATATTTCTTTAAACAAAACAAACTGAAAAAAAAACAAGGTTTCTTTTATCCTTAATCATTATTCTGCGACACAGTCTACTGAATCCGGGATAAGGAACAACACAATAGAAAAAATACCTCACTAATTACGTTCTCCAGTAAATCGTGTTAAGCTACATTTTTATTGCGGCCTTTCGTTCAAACACGACATTTTTTTTCGGACACTAAGGCATTTCGCTTGAAAGCTAATTTACATTAACTATAGAAGAATGTGTTTGTTTTTCAAAGACAAATAGTACAGGTAGTTAGTTCTCAATGCACAGAAAAAAAATTGGAAAGTTGCACGCCTTATATTTGAAACTGGAAAAGTACATTGTTTTAAATGTGTATTTTTCAAACTTATAATGAGAACAAATGCTTGAAATATTTATCTAATATTGAGTTATTCAGATTGTTTCTTATATGAACTAATGGTCAGAGAAGTAATAGATGATAATACATTTTAAAAAATAATACGATTTTGTATAGCAAATCCCGGTTATAATCAATTTGTTGAAGTGAAATTTCAGGGCCAAGTTGTACCAGGAGTTTTCTTCATTATTCTAAACACAATGAATATATTTTAGCAAAATCTTTAGTAGTATAAATGTGTTTTCTATGAAATGTCGTGGCACCAATTAAAACACAGTACTTTAAACCACCACTGTCACGGCGAAAGAAATTTAATGAAAAGATCCGGATTATATATTTCTTATAAAAAAAAACTTATTATTAAAATCCCGGCCACTATATTAGCGCAATCTTTACCATTATCAACAAGGTTCATAAATATTTTTAACGAACACAATTTCACTTTGAAACTTTTAAATTAAAACTTTTAAAAACAGAAATTCATTACTTATCTGCATGGAAATGATAGATGGTACATTAAAGATTTTGCCATTCCGTAGTTCTAAAAACTAAAGGTAAAAGTTAAAGTTTAAACATTGAATTTAAGAAGATATGTTACGAACTGTAAATCGATGAGTGATATCGTATACACACCCAGAGAAAAGTTTTGTTGAATCAACAAAAATTTGGTTGAAACAACAAAACTTTTTGTTTAAATATTGGTCAATGAAAATTTTGTTTGAATCAACAAAAAAAATTTAGCTGATTTTGTTTGCAATTCCACAAAAAAATGTTTGTATCGTCAGCAAAAAAATGTTTTGTTAATTCAAGTAAAATGGTTCAAATTTACTTGAATTAAATACCTTTAATTATATAGCTATATAAGTCAAATAAATCGAATTAAGTGAGAGAGTTATGGCTACTACACAACAATTTAAATTTTGCTGGAATTACAAATTTAAATTACAAAATTATTGTAAAATTAAAAAAACATATTTTGTTAATTCAACTAAAATTGATGAAGTTTTGTTAAAATTTTGTAAGCGTGTTAACAATATTTTTTTATCCAATCAACAAAACCATTTTTTTTACTTGAACTAAAAATTTTGCTAAAACAACCAAAATGTAGTCAACAAAACATATTTTGTAGTTTTAATCAATTCATTTTTTTGGGTGTAGCGAACAGAAGACCAATTTAGGAGTTTACAAAAAGCTCCTCGGGTTCCTATAAAGCAGACATTTACGATTATTCCATTACGGTTCATCACATTACGTCCAAGATGACCTGGGGAGGGAAGTGTGTTACATGGAGAATGTCTAAATTCATATAATAATGCTTCTTTAAATATTTTGTAGTTCTTCGCTTTTAATATTGTTGCAAGCAACGTTTATCTTTTTGGAAGGTTAACTCAGTAATCTAGTTCCTGTTTCCACTTTCTTGCAATATCTCACAGATTATCATTTCTAATTTGATACATGGCACCTATTAAAAAAGGTTAATTTTCGATTAATCACAACTCATATAATTTTAAAATTCATGTATGTAATTTTATTTCATGATCTTGTTGCACCAAAACAAATTCTTGTAATTGACGACTTTTACCTAGAAGATCCGAATAAAAACATAAAATGTATATCTATTTGAAAATTAATAGAAAAACTATTAATTTAAAGTAATCATAATTGCTAATTATTTTCACACTTTTGCAGTTTACATTGCCATTGATGTATACCAGATAAAAAACTAAAATTTCCAGCATTTTTGAACACCCTGTTTAAGCACTCGTTGAAATATTTTTTTTTAAATAAAACTCCTAAAATACTAATGATTTGACAACTGGTGGTGTGTTGAGACACATTTACTAAACGATTACGTGAAAAAAGGCATTATCTTAAATTTAATAGAAAATACATTTAATGATTAACAATAAGTAAAAATCCAAAGAAGAATAGCAGCAATCAAGAATATGTTTTGTTATGTCTTAAAATGTTTTTAAAAAGGCAGAAGAATCTAACTCTCTTTAAAATTCTATATTTCAATAGTGAAAGTATTTTCCAATAATTTCAAACTACAAAAACAGACTTTATTACGATAAAAGTAAAAGTACAAAAATATGTATATTCTTTCTGCTTCAATTGTTATTTATTATTATTATAATGTAATATGCATCATTGCATTCCAAATGAAGCAGATAAAAAATTGCTAATTACATTCTTTCAGTCGATCGCATTAAATTACACTTTTATCGCACTTGACCGTTAAAACGTGACTATACATTTTCGTTAGAAAATAATATTTATTTTGGGAAAATTGCCTTTTTTATTGTTACTACTGAAAGCTTTTGAAAGCTAAGCATTAACTCTGAAGATTAATGGTAACGAAATCGAAATATTCATTATTTGAAAACAATAACTTCTTAAAAATGTCTTTTTGTCAGTGGAATATATATATTTTTACCGTGATTAACTATTATAAATATATCAAATATTTATTTAATTCCTTGTTACATTAAATAATATGTTTTTCATATACTGGTTAATAAGATACATACTAATACGAATAGAATATATATACTTATTTCAAAATTCAGTACGTTTTAGGATAAAGTATTTATTTATATTTTGAAGATAATTGTATATAAATTTGCACAAAAAGAATGTTGAGCATGTGGAAATTAATACAAATGCAGCAAAACGTGATTTGATCCATTTTTGAACTTTTTCAGATGTTCCCATTCTTGTTAAGAAAATAATAGCTCAGAATAGGTATTTTTCATTGCTATTGGTGGCAAACCATGCATACGTGTAACGCAGAGGCTAAGACTTAACTACAAAAAATACGTTTGAAATTTTTTTTTAATTGAATATTAATTATTGTTTTCACTTTCTTAAAAGTGCAACAAGGGTGCAACTTCCTTCTTTCTGAAAGCTCTTCTATTTTTCATCTTACTATTAGTTTTTTATCTCACAGGCAATGAAAGCCTGAGAGCTAACGTGCTGCCCGTTCTGTATGTACGTATGTATGTATGTACGTAACTCGATCAGTCTTGATAGAAATAACCGTTTTCCTTCAAATTTTGTTTATCAGTTCATTGTGGTAAGGCGCTTCCCTAATTAGTTTTGGGGGTTCATTGGTTAAGTATAATGGGGGGAACGGGGGTCTAACCCCCCGTAATTTAGATACATGGGTTTTTCATGCAGAATTATCCAAAGTTCTTCAAATTTTGTATATAGGTTCATTGTGATAAGGGGCTTCCTTGATAAGTTTTGGGAGTTCAATATTTAACTCTAAAGGGGAGGGGGGAACGGGGGCTAATCCTCCATCAATTTAGATAAAGGGGTTTTTCATGCAGAATTATCCGATTTCCTTCAAATTTTGTATATAGGCTCATTTTGGTAAGGAGCTTCCCTGATTAGAATTGGGGTTCATTGGTGAAAGGGAGGAACGGGAAACTACCCCCTTAAGTTAGATAAATGGGTTTTTCAAGTAGAATTATCCAATTTTCTTCAAATTTTGTATATATGTTCATTGTAATAAGGGGCTTCCCTGATTAGTTTTGGGGTTCATTGTTTAACTATAAGGGAGGAACGGGGGATAATCCTCCCTCAATTTAGATAAACGGGTTTTTCATGCAGAATTATCCGATTTTGTTCAAATATTGTATATAGGTTCATTGTTATGAGACGTTTTCTTGATTAGTTTTGGGGGTTCTTTGGTTAAGTATAAAATGTTAAATTGGGCTAATCCTGCCCCCTTAGTTTAGATAAATGTGTTTTTTATACAGAAATATCCGATTATCTTCAAATTTGGTATATAGGTTCATTGTGGGAAGGCGCTTCCCTGATTAGTTTTGGGGGTTCATTGGTTAAATATGAAAGGGGATACGGGGGGCTAATCCCCTTAATTTAGATAAATGTGTTTTTCATGCAGAATTATCCGATTTGCTTCAAATTTTGTATATATATTCATTGTAATAAGGGGCTTTTATGATTTGTTTTGGGGGTTCATTGTTTAACTATAAGGGTAAACGGGGGGATTATCCCCCTTAATATATTGTCGATTTCTTTATTTTTCGAGGGGCTTATTTAATTTTTTTTTAAATAAGAGTATAATATACAATTAGTGTGAATAGCCTGTGAGCTCAATACCTGCAGTTTCACGGGGCAGTTTCTTTTTTACTTTTTAAATATAAAAGAACATGAATCCGTTGAAATAATTTGACATTAAAATTTATTAAAAATAATGTATTTTGTAAGAGTGTTAACAATATTTAACAAAACCAATTTTTTTACTTGAACTAAAAAATTTGCTGAAACAACCTTGTACTCAACAAAACATATTTTGTAGTTTTAATCAATTCCTTTTTCTTGGTGCATATTCAGCTACTTTCCGAATTTCATAGCGTCTAATTCACGGTTGATTTGACTTGGGTGAACGAACATTTCTTCGAATTCTTATCAATGGATAACATTTCAGAAAAAGTAAAATAATTCCGTTGAGGATTATTAAGGATGATCAATTAATTCCGTGTTTTACTTGGTGTGAGATACCATATATTTTAAGGAAAGCGACTCTACTTTCATATACAATAAAATGACAGCCTTGATAGGTATTATCATATCTTACAGTTTTCCCCATAAGTATATACTTTTATATATACTTTTTAAGGTATATACATTTTAACATATTATACAGATTGTCCCCTTTTATAGTTATAGTTATTTCGTAAGCTGTTATTTTTTTAGGATAAGTTTGAACAGTAAAAATGCTTAAAATCATATTCTTCATCATATAAAAATTCGTTAACCTCAAAATAGTTATTTTTTAAACAGTGTTGAAATTTAATTTTTTATGCGGTTCATACGGTTTCTATTAGTTATATTTAGAAATGCTTTTGCCGTGCTCAAATATGTAGAACGATAAAAATTGCATATATATATTTTCTAATCTTACCCGAAGGAGGGTACATAGAATTTTATTAATCTTCAGCATTTTCTTGAATGCTTCGGAAGAGAGTGGACCATCTCTTCCGTTTTAAGCTTTTTCAAACTAAATCTAAATTCATTAAATGTTGTTTACCCGTTGATATAGAGGTATACATTCTTAAAATGTGTGGCTTTCTTACGACATTGGATCCAGAAATAATTAATTGCTGCTGTTTTTACTGCTAGATGCATAATTAATTTAACTTTTTATTTATATTTAGGTCATTCATCTAAAAATCCAAATAGGGCTAAATAAACATTTTTAATTTCACAAAATATTAATGTCTTAATTCGTAATCAAACACCGTAAACAATTTTACCAATAATGCATTTTCTGCTGTTATTTACACATTTGTTCTAACGCTCAACAAATTGTTGAATGTCTTTGTGACAAATATTTGTTCGTCTGGACGCAAAACCATTCCGCAAAGTCGATTTATTTTCAGTATTGAACATTATGCGGTGCATATTTCTGGATGACCAAGATGAAACTATGATGGAGTCGTGTCAAGTGAATTAGGAGGATGTAATAGACCTTTCTAAGTTAAGTGTTTTGATTGCAGCTTTTATCATATTGCCTATGTGAAGACGAGCCGTGTCGTATCGCAATAGTTTGCTATTATAGCATCCGGTAAAGTTTGATGAATTGCTAAATTGAGGCGATAGTGCATAAAACATACAATATGGACTTCAAAAATGAATTTGCCATTTTACTAGATGTTCTGATTCTTTTGCGAGACATTTTTTCGTTGCCTCTCACATTCATGCAAACACACTGTTTTTTCCCGCCCATTTATTGACTTTTTTCCTAGAATTTAAAATTAGACATTTATTATACAGGTACCATATACTTGTAAACTTTTACATCTACGAGAGACTTTTACATCTACTGAGATATTGTTGATACATTTAATATATATTGGACGACTCTAGACAAAACAATTCATTTAGACATACTTTTTTGCATTAACATTCAATCGGTGACTTCCTTATCAATGAGAAAATAGGCAAAAAATAATAATTTATAAAGTGCGACTGTAAAGTTTAAATTTTAAGTACATTTCTGCAAATGAAAAATGCTTTAAAACATATAACTGACAAATATTTTAGCAGAAATTATGCTTAACATATGTTATTATGCAAAACAATTATATATATATATGAGTATCGGACCCGGTTATTACGCATTCCCGCTTAATACGCGGATTTTTCCTTGTTCCTTGAACATCTCCCATAAGACCAACTCAAAAATATCATGTTTAACATGCAAACAGTTATTACGTGAAGTTTCGGCCCCTTGAAGAAAAAAAACTCGCTTAAATAGCGAATTCTTAGACTAACATACAATTCCTTCTTCATTCCGCAGTGTCACCAATTTAGTGGGATTTTTTTATTCCGATATCTACCACTATTTCCGATTGATAAACTTATTGAATGACACATTAATTAAAGCGAATAATGGGAAATATTGACAGATAACTCAATAAAAATAAATTCCGCTAATTTAGGAAAACAGAAATTCGTTTTTGATCCCGCGTCCTAATATTATTTGGCTTTCGCTTCGTATATATTTTTACTACAGTAGAGAAAGATAGACGAAATTTTGACGCTTTTTTTTAAATTCATTCTTTCTTCTTTGAGCGGTGTATGTTGTTAATTTTTATTTTTCTCTCTCGTACACTGTAGAAAATAAAGCCTCCCTAGTACTGGGTGCTTTTAAATGCACTTGAAGAGAAAGGGAAGTGTTCTTTTGTTTTCAGTTCTATTTCTTGGTTACTTTTTCTTATTGTTGTCTTCTGTTTTATTCATGTCCGGCGAATGAGTTTCTTGAATCATGAGTTTCATAGAGTCAAGTCGTGTGTGTTGTCGAGTTTTAGAAAATTTTCTGTTATTATGGGGAATAGACGTAGAATCAAAAGGAATATGTTACTCATTATCACAAGTATTAAATATGATTTTTTAATTCTTAGGTTGTTCTGCAAAGATTTAATATTTATGGTTTGTGTTAAAAAAAAAATTAGGCTAGCAGGGAAATTTTTTTTGTTCTGTTATTTTTTGTTCTATTAGTTTTTGTTGTAACGTGTTAATAGACAATAAAGTCATACATTAATCTAATTTTTCCCCAGTTATTTTTTTTAGTTGATCCTATAAAAACACAATGAATTAAACTACAATTAAATTTTAATCTAAATATGCGTAAGAGACACTATTTTTGACAGTAAACATATAAACGATTATTTTATTAGTCCATTTAGACGATGTGATGTGTAAATAAGCTGAGTTACTGCAACGTAATACAAATCACGTTTAATAGAGAATCTTGCGTAATAAGCGACTTATGACCAGTCCCTAGAAATGCGTCTTTACTGGGTTATATAAATAAATAAATAAATAAATAAATAAATAAATAAATAAATAAATAAATAAATAAATAAATTTATTTATTTATTTATTTATTTATTTATTACCACATTGTCCTTTAAACAGTAAAACCATTAAACTTTTCAAAACAAAGTCAATGTAGAAACCATATAAAAATTGAAAAAAGAAAAGCCTTTCTAACACAGTTGATCTCTCTTCATTATTGTTTGCTATGCATCACAAAAGAGAGAACTAAAATAACAGAAAAAAGGTCGTCAGTAATTACGATCTTCGCGTTATTGTGTTAAACAAAATTTTGGTTGCAGCCAACTGTTAAATATATAGAAGTTTTTTTTTCAACAACTGTTTTATTTCAGATGTGGAATACTTGCATTAACTTGCAGAAAATTAATCTTTCTGGGAAATAAGCCCTTGTGATTTCTGAATTAATAAATGTCTTTCTTCTAAAACATAATTAAATTCTATTCAGTTGAAATACTATTCTACAGAAAGTCAAGTGTAGATAGTATATTTTTTACCAAAATAAATATTTTCACAATTCAATCACTTAATTTTTTTAATTTCTACCGGTGATGTAATTTATGTACTATAGAAATATATGGAGAAAATAAAGCATTTGTTTTCAGAAAAACACTCATAGAGCTATGTAATATTTTTAATTGTTATGTCAAATGAACTTGGTAGAACATATAAGGTAAAGCTAAGAGAGTCTGCGCACAATTCAAAAGAATAACAATAAATATCTAAATATTAATTTTTTGCAAAACTACCCATGAATAATTTTTACTTCATATGTTTTTTATGCATTTTCATTGGTATTTTGTTGTTATGTTGCAATTTAATAGAACAGTTGTGAAAAAACCAAGAAAGCTATTTTGCGCAATCTGTCCTTACAGGGTTGGTGTGATTGTGCACACGGGTAGGAGAGATTGTTACTAATAATAACTGCAATTAAATTGTTTACAATAATAATTACACTTAAAGGACATTGTTGTAAGGTTTTTGTGAACAAATATTATTGTATAAGGAGTGAATGTTTCAACCTAATGATTAAAGAATCAGAAAAGGAAATAATTTTAAAAACGATTAAAAAATTTTAATTAAAGGAAAAACAATTAAAGGATCAGAAAAAGCAAGTCCAGATAAGATTACAAAATAAAATTAAGTTACTTGATAACACGTTTAACTTATAATTAGTCCATTTTCATTTTTAATATTTTTATGCAAATTAACCAATAAGCTGCGTAATCTCTTCTAGCATGGAAACTAATGGGAACAATGCGCCATCTCTCCTATGTAGCAGATGCGCAAACTCTCCAATTTCGGTAGGAGAGATTGCGCGGCTTTTTATTCAAACATGGCCACTACTAAAGCGAACCGTTGATGTTCACATTGTTAGTCTAGATTAGTAGCTTATGAGAAAGCGTTTAAGTTTAAAATATTTTGTACTACTGACTTTGTATAGAAATTCTGATGAATACCTATGAAAATTCAAGAATTTACTTTGAAAAACCAAAACAAAATAGCAATGCTTTAATATAGACGCTCAAAACAATCAACGTGCACTTTCAAGTAGACACTCCACTACTGCTGTTGTACAAATACCTGGAGTCGCTGCGTGCTCACTCTACTCCTTCCCCCCGATCCTCTATATGCGCAATCTCTCCGACCGCGCCAGCTCTTCGAACGCGCCATCTCTTCGAACGCGCCATCTCTTCGAACGCGCCATCTCTCCTGGCTTTACCTTATTAAACGAACATTATAGCTCAATATTGTTTATGAATAAAAATTATAATAAACTTCTTTTAAATTAAGGATGTAATTACTGCTTAAAGTGATAAAAACAAAATAATTCTATAACAACAAAAAAATATTTATAATAAATTAAAAAAGATAAAAACAATACACAAAATGTTTAAAATACCTTTTACTATAAAGATGACATGTTTCAACGCTCTAATGGAGACTTCTTCAGAATCAAAATAATAAATAAACTATTTTCGCAAAGTTTAGAAAATGATAAAGACGAATCACGAGATCACTTGTATAATGTTAGCAAGTGCTCAAATTGGTCAAACTGGAAACGTGAAAATTATTATTTTATTGCTTTTTTTAATTTGTAAATTATCATGTGCAAAATGTTAGGCAATTCATAGGAGTCTGATTCATTGCATATGTTCTCGTTTCGCAAATATATTTCTATTGATTCATGGATAATGGGTGGGAAATAAACTCTTGATGGGAATTTTTGTTTTACTATTGTTGAAATCACTCTGCTAAGTCACTATTTTGTGCAGTCTAGTCAAATCTGTATTTCTTCATTCATATTTGATATCTGCCATGTTTTCTTTTATTCTCGTATTAATTTTTCTGTTTGTCATTCCTGTATAGTATTGTAATGTTTCATCTGCCCTGGTGAATGGGATTTTATAAACACCAGAAAGTTGAACAGGCTTTATTGGATCTATTTTCCTACATACATTTTATTATTATTATTATTATTATTATTATTATTTTGTGGGAGATTTTACGATAAGGCTGATTTTGAATTTGCTAAGTTTATAATTTGTTCTTTCAAAGAACTTCGGAAAATATTGTAACGTTGATAAATTTGAGCTTTTTTTTATCCCTTTAAACCAGGGGTTCCCAAAGTGTGCTCCGCGGAGCCCTTGGGGCTCCGCCTATACTTTTCAGGGGTTCCGCGGCGTTCCAGGTAAATAAACAAAACATGAAAGAAATTAGCATATTGCAAGGGAAAATTTTTCGAAAGTGCTTGTAAGTTTTTTTTTTGCGTATTAAGAATAAATACATCTATCACTGGGCTGAAAAATACTATAATATATTTTTAAATCATATAATAATTTGAATTATACATGTATCCATTTTCTATATAATATTTTTGGTTTGAACTACTTTATTTTATGTTTCTGCATTTAATGTGTTTTATAAATTCGATTCAAAATAAGCTACAAGTAATAGTATTCTGAATCGAATGCACAACGTGAATCGAAAAAGAAAAGGCGTGCCAGTGCTGTTATCTCTGTTTGCCGAACAAAAGGGAGAACAGTTTTGTTCTTTAGAACTCCGCATATTCATATGATTATACTTAGTTCTGTTTTATTTAGTAACCAAGTTTTTTCTGTGTGTGTGTGTTGTTTTCGCCATAAATAATAATAGTTTCATGTAAGCCCCAATGCAATGCATGACACAGACAGGGTTACCATTTTGATCTTTAATTCCGAGTTCATATTGAAAATCCCGAAGGAATATTTTTTATTTTAAAAATGGCTGTCATTAACCCCTTAACAGTATTGCTCGAAAGTCGCTCGGGTAAGAAGAGTTTGTTTTCTTCGTTACTAAAAGTTTTCAGAAACTATAATTTTTTATTTATAAATTTTGCTGTATTTGGCGGACATATCTCGATTATACAAGGCAGATATTTTAATTTTAAAAACACCTATTTCAGTCCTTATTTTCAATTTATCGTGTCCAATAATAGTAATATTAAATAAAACTGTTAAGGGGTGAAACAATAGAAAATGTGATTTTCAAAACTTCTAGTATGAGTTCAGAATTTCTGTATTAAGAAAAGAGCCAAATTGAGAACCTTGGCTCCATGTTGGAAACTACTGGTTCGGACTCTTATCCAGCAGATCTTTCTCTATTCCATAGGCTTAAAACACATTAATTTGTAAACCATAGACTACCGTGGGGTTAAGGTGCTCCGCCTTAGAAATTCTTCCCAGAAAGAGCCCCGCAAGCCCAAAAGTTTGGGAACCACTGCCTTAAACAATAATTACATCATTAATTTAACGTTAACAAGTGATTTTATTATATTATTTTTAACATTCTTTTATTTAAGCTAAATATGTATATACTTTCTTTTAGGGATATTACGAGTTTAAGAGCGGTTTCGTATAAGAAAAATATAGTTTGAAAGATATTTAATAATAAAAATAAAGGTCATGAAGGTAGAGTTATACGTAAAGGCAAAGAAAAAATACACTTATAAAAGTGATGTACGTAGTTGGTAGGAACATAAATAATGTAGAATTTAATGTAATTCATATTAAGTATTATGTTTCTAAATACATACATACATACAAAATTACCACTACTAATTATTATTACTAATTAATTATTAAATAGCCAATGTGCTGAAGATAACGTGCAGATTTTTTTTATGAACAATGGATTAATCTTTGGAGCGGTGTGAACAGCGCTCAATTGTATTAGAATATATTATAAAAATTAAATGTAACAAAAAAGAAAAAAAAAATCAGGTGATCAATATTATATCAATTGAAGCTATATTTTATGAAAAAATAAAGTGTTATATATGAATATATACATTTTACTTGAAAGCCTGCTTTTCTGTTGAAGTATCAAAAAAGTAAGGTAAAGCCAGGAGAGATGGCGCGGTCGGAGAGATTGCGCACATAGAGGTTCAGGGGGAAGGCGTGGAGTGAGCGCGCAGTGACTCCAGGTATTTGTACAACAGCAGTAGGGGAGTGTCCACTTGAAAGTGCACGTTGATTGTTTTGAGCGTCTAAGATAAAGCATTTTCATTGTGTTTTGTTTTCCAAAAGTAAGTGCTTGAATTTTCATAGCTATTCATCAGAATTTCTATACAATGTCAATAGTACAAAATATTTTAAACTTAAACGATTTCTCATCACTAACTAGACTAACAATGTTAACATAAACGGTTCGTTTTAGAAGAGGTCATGTTTAAATAAAAGGCCGTGCAATCTCTCCTACCGAAATTGGAGAGTTTGCGCATCTGATACTTAGGAGAGATGGCGCATTGTTCCCATTAGTTTTCATGCTAGGAGAGATTACGCAGCTTATTGGTAAATTTGCATAGAAAATGAAAAATGAAAATGGACTAATTTTATGTTAAACGTGTTATCAAGTACCTTAATGTTATTTTGTAATCTTATCTGGACTTGCCTTTACTGATTCTTTAATTTATTTTCCTTTAATTCAAATTTTTTAATTGTTTTTAAAATTATTTCCTTTTTCTGATTCTTTAATCATTAGGTTGAAATATTCACTCCTAATACAATAATATTTGTTCACAAAAACCTTACAACAATGTCATTTAAGTGTAATTATTATTGTTAACAATTTAATTGTAGTTATTATTAGTAACAATCTCTCCTACCATGTGCGCAATCACACCAACCCTGTACGGATAGATTGCGCAAAATAACTTTCTTGGTTTTATTACAACTGTTCTGTTAAATGGCAACATAACAACAAAATAGCAATGCAAATGCATAAAAAACAAATGAAGTAAAAATTATTCATGGATAGTTTATAAGAAAATTAACATTTAGATTTTTTATTGTTATTCTTTTGAATTGTGCCCAGACTCTCCTAGCTTTAACTTATTTTCAAAAACACTTGTGTCATTATATATTTATATATATATATACAGCAGATTACTGTAGCGTTTATTAGCTAGAAATTTACAATATATCTGTATTTTTAAAATATATTCTGTTTAACTAACTCAGTCAATCATAATTTTATTTGTATTTATTTTTGAGAGTTTTAATTCGAGATAAAAAGTAAATGTAACAAAAAAAAAAGTTCAAATGCCACAAGAAAAAATTGAGATGAAAGCCGTAAAATTGTGTAAAAATATCTTTACGTGAGTTGAATTTGTTCAATTTCAGAAGAAAACAGTGAATGGCGGAGAAGGAAATATGATAAATTGTTCTGAATGGCATTTCTCTCAGAAATTACATATTTTCATGAATGTTTATATTTCGTATATTTCAAAATACTGGGTAATTTGAAAATAGTTTGTTTTTCTATAGAAACCAATTCAGAATTTAGTGGAAGGTTACGCTGTCTAGTTTTATTTATTCTCAAAGAGTCATCAAACTATATGTGGAGGCCTTTTTGGATATACAAATATATATGCTGTATTTCTTTTTAAACACACAGTATACATATGTATATCTATATATTTAATTATTTTTAAATTGAAAAATCTCCAAATATAACATATCAATTCTAACAAATAAATCTTACATCGAAAATATCGTTCTGATTTATAATTAAAAAAGAAATAAAGTAATTAGAAAACAAAATTCATTATTTGTTCTTTAAAAGCATGATTCTTCTCATTAGTTTTATTTAAACAATCTTTGCTTTTTTCGTATTTTTATTATTATCTATTAAACGAAATTGATGTACTTGAAATAATTATGAAATCTAAAATTCAGAAGGCGACAAATTACAGTATTTACACACATAATATAAATAAAGTATCCACAAGATCTTCCTCACATGAAAAAAGCTTTTAAGTATGAAAATCTGTATCATGCTTTGTTGTTACCTACAATCTCTAGCATCCGATGTGTCTGTGATATGTCTTTGAATGACATGTATCCGATATGTCTCCCAAAATAATTGCTCTATGCACATTTTGAAGATGCATATATGCACCTACGGTCCCAAAAGGGGGTGCAACACGTCTAACTCGGCGTCCGGTAATTCTGTCCACAATGGGAATTTCAAGTCCTCCAGTTTGCATTCGTAACTTTATCATCTGAAAAACATCAATTCTTCATTTCACATGAATGTAAATACATTTTTTGGAAGTCATTTGAGATGAAATAAATACATAGTATAAATAAAATAATTTCTTAATTATAGATCGGATCATCCATTCTAAAAATATCTATAGTTTCATAGCAGTTTGCCTTTCTGGAATAATTTTGCAGTAATTAACATAATTTTAAAGAGATTTAACAAAAATATTTTCTTTAACATGGACTGCTTTTCAAAGCATGTTTTCTGAAAAAGAAAATATTTAATATATGAATAGAAATACACAATTTATTGTGGAGAGAGTGTGTTGTTTAACGATAACACTAAATGCCACATAACTTTCTAAAAATACTTATATAATGTTTTCTGATAGTTTTGTTATTTTTTTAAACTGCTTTGGGATATAGTTTCAGTTCGTATAAATAAGAAGAAAATAGTTATTTCAGTAATGTGAAAAGCAAATTTTTCTGGAGCCATTCAAGTAGACAGTTTAATTTGTTTTGCAATATTTAACTTAATTCAGTATCTTTAAAAAAATAATAATAATTTCTTAGTTTAAAGAAGTTTTCTCTCGATGATTGTTTATTAGCTGCGATCTCAGAAACAAGAAGATTCTACAAGAAATATTTTAATCGTACTAGATAATAAATTAATCAGTTAATATTGTATTTTTGAATTACTTTTTTATGGTATAAAGAATATATGCACTACAAAGTAGGGTAATTGCGGGTTGCACGCCGATAAATCCAATATCAGGTGTAGCCTACATAATTTTAGTATAAAAGCCAGCGTGAGAATGCCAAAAATTACACGCCACTTTTTTTATTAATGTAATTGGCGACTCAAGCCAATTTACATTGATAAAAAAAGTGGCGGTAGCAAATTGTGTTTGCTATCTTGGCACTAATCAACAGATATTTGATACAACCCCTCATCTTTTTGCTTTTGTTGGGAACAACGGATTTCGAGCTTATTCTATCGACGACAATTTTCTGAATTTTCAAGCTATGATTTTGAGACTTTCACAAAAGTTGCTCTATATACTTAGCTAATACATTATGCATATTATATTTTGATTGCATTCGCGCATGAGCAGTGAAAATTTTTTTAGTAAACCTGCTCATTTTCATCCAATTTTTATTATTTTTTAATTCTGATTGCAGAGTTTTATGTACAATGTTTTTCGTCATATTTTCTGAAAAGAACTTTTTTTTAATATTAAGAACTCTGGAAATTATAAGCAAAAAACTATGCGAAGTTTGGGACTGTTTTTATAAAAACCTTAATTTCTCTACGAGTATACATGCTATCCTCATGCAAATGAACACAGTATATTACAATAAGCCACTTATTAATAATCTCGAGTTTTAACGCCTTTGCTACATTAGTTTTTACAGGGTTATCCAAAAGATATTCGTTCTTTTTCAATTTGTTGACTGTTCTCAACGGGGTTTCGTGAAAAATTCTTCACGGAAATATATAACCTATACTATACTGTTTACACACCTGCAGTTTCGGATTAATTCCTCATGTACTTTTCTAGATAGTTAACAAAACGTCTAAAATCGCAAGTGACCGGTCACCTTTGGTAATATAGTGTATCACAATCACAAACTTAGTAATCACTCTCTTTGTCGATGCAGTAGTTATGGACCCATATATAACATACTAAAAACCAAATACAGAGTTCCGCTTCATGCCCGCAGAGAAAGCATTATTCCAGAAGACAAAAATTGAATTATCTTTTTCAGTCGGGTCTTCTTCTTCTTCTTTTTTTTTTCTTTTTCAAAATTTAATTTCTATCCCTTTCACTTAAATATCTTAATTTTTTCTCCATCATTTTCCTTCCTTCTCTTCCCATTTATTGCAGACGATTTTAAATTGTCCAACCACGGTTTTCTGTGAGGGGATTTGGTAACCAGTATCGGAAATGATAAAACAAAGTAATACATCTGTAAACATGTCTGTAATGTCATAAATTATTTTACTGTCCTTCATGCGGAGGAAATTCAGAGAACCAAATACCGCATATTTAAACCACTTTTTTTGGCCGGTATTTGGACCACTGCCATATTTAAATTAAAACCGATATTAGTTATTCATTTAGTGACATACCAATAGGGTGCGCGAGGCATTAGGAAGTTACGTATGTCTAGGAAACAATTTAATCATCAATTCAGGTAAATATACGATCAGTATTTTTTTTTTAAAGGAGAAACACATACTTGATAATTTTGATATCCCAGATTTATTCGCGTCGACACTTTTCCTCTGACTGCTTGTAAATGAGACAGACTTCAATGACGTACTACTAGTGCCTTTATTCTTTCAATTAAAGGTACAATATCTTCCTAACGCCACTAGGCTGGGCTGCGCTGAATTCTAAGAACACCTACTAGCCGGTATTTAGAAATTCTCCTCCACGTTTTTAAAAATTCAGAATGTTGCTTGATAACATATTTCTTTATATTTTGTCTCATAAAGTAGCATAAACAGAATATTCAAAATCTGAAAATTGATGGATTTGCCTGGATAAGTTTTTTATTATCATCATTATTATTATTATTTTTTATTATTATTATTTACATATTTTTAAGTAGATTAGAACAGTTATTTTTTTACGTTACTTGTGACAAAAAGTGCATTGGTATATGAACTAATGCATAAGTGCAAAAATTAATGTTGACGAAAATTTAAATTTTAAAAGGTTTTTTATTTTATTTTCATATTTTCAAAAAGGAGCTAACTCCTTCTTGCTCCAAGCTTTGCAATTATGTTTTACTTTACTACTCTATTTTTTACACATTATGTACATAAGAATATCAATCCGTTGGCATAACTTAATATTAAAACATCTAAACAAAAATGTTTTGTGCAGTGGAAGTATGTATTGCTTTGATTAATACTGTGGCCTTGTATTTAATATACGTAAATCTAAAATTTAATGCTTAATGTTGTTACCAAATTTATGACATAAGAATTTTTGTTTAAGCTCAATTAACATTTTATGAAATTTCATCCTAATGTTCACACACTGGCACATAACAAACTGTTTATAATATAAAATAATGTTATGTAACTCTTTTGCTGTCGTTATATTTACTACAAATATATTGAAGAAATATTTTAATGTGATATTTATATTAATAAAAGAAAGTTTCGCTGTGCGCGTGTGTCTGTCTGTGTGTGTGTCTGTTGGCGATGGCTAGCAAAATCTAGCCCACCTAGGAGTCTGGAAATTTAGATTTGGATAGCCCAAGGTCTGGCCATGTGCACCTGAGCCTCAGAATTTTTGATAATTACCCAATATATTAATTCGATTCTCATTAACCATCGCTTCTAAAATGACATCTTTTAAATCAAAATGGTGAACGAAACGAACCAATGCATTGGATTTCAAACTGGAAATGGACGAATTCGAACTTATTTTACTAATTAGCGAATTTTAAGAACACTAATTGAGATATCAATTTAAAAAGTTCTGAGCATATGTAAAAAAATATTCTGCATCTGACTATGTGATTTTTGAAAAAATCGGTTGGTAATTTTTTTTTTATTTATGCAAAAAACTGCCAAAAATCTGCCGGCTCCAGTGAAAACGATCCGAGAAAGTTTCAGACAGGGAGCGGCTTTCATTAAAAATTGAACTACAAAAAGTTCCGTTTCTCTGGCCTATCCATTTAGTTTGCGAAAATGAAAGGAAATAATTGACAATTTTTACTAATGAACAAAAATTTAGGTAACTAATTAAGATATAGATTTGAAATTGATGTCGGGAAGCGGTGTCATCTGCCGGCTATTTTAGCGTAGCGTCTTCGTTATGTTATAATTATCAGAAAAATGTAATTATTTTTTTAATGATTGCGTTAATGTAGGTGATGGTGCTTCTCTTGAAAAAAATATTCATTATATTTGTGGGTATGGGGAGGGAGGGGGTTAATGCCTTTCTCTGAGATTGTAATTATCTCGGGCCCGGGCAACGCCGAGCGGGTTAGCTAGTTCATTCAATAAAGATAAATTTCTGCCTCATTGCTATAGGTGAAATACATACAGGTAGATTATAAATCGTAAAATTTCTTCGACTTCATTTTTTTTTCTGCAAAGAAAAACATAAAAGACTGTACTGTAAAGGAAAACAGATGTTTCTTAATATAAAAAACTGTAATATAACCAGGAATAAAAATACACAATAATATTTGCCAAATTACCCTATTTTGCGAAAAACATTCTTTATCTTTAAAAACACCAAAAACAATTATATTTAAAAAAAAATCGTTTATAAATTCAATGTTTCTTTTGCTACCACTAATTTTCTGAAACGTTTCCCAATACTTTTTATTGCGTATTTATCAGGTTTCGTAATCCGGAATATAGGTTTTCGGATGCGATCAATTCTCAAGTAAACATTTCCATGTACAACAAACATGTTTTAAGCATGATAAATGAATAGTATTAACATTAATAGTAACATTAAAATGAATATTATTTTATTACTCTTGCATGTGCATATTTCATTATGCAGCTAGAAATTCTTAACTGAGAATTTATAGCATCCTGAAAACCGATATTCCGGTTTGAGAAAACTGATTAATACACTATAAAAATAACTCGAAAACGTTTCCATCAAAAGAAACTGTTTATATAAATCCTTTTATAAATCCTTCAAATATATTGGCTTCTAAGGTTTCTCAATTTAAAAAATATCGCTTTTCGGAATCAATGGTACATTAGAAGAGTCATTCGTGGTTATATTATATTTTCGTAAAGTAAGAAACCTTTGTATTTTCTTACATTGTACAAATATCCTTTCTCTCACATAACTCAAATTACAAATTTTCTCTTCTAACGTTTTGAATTTCAAACGGTTTGTCCCAACCGCTGTTCACATACTAACTACAACGTACCACGACAACGTAACTACAACGTATCACTACAACGTAACTAATACGTTCAAATATAGAACAAAATATTATAGAACATGTCGCCTTTACTAAATCAATGACAATGTTAACTAAAGCGTAATTAACAGCTGTAACTTTCACTTACCTCCTTATGCTCTTACTTAGATTAACCAGTGATGCATTTTGCAAGACATAATTCTTGATAATAATTACATACGATAACACACACTGGTTTTCTTTAAAAAATTAAAAAAAAATACAATTTTAAATGGATTTCACTTTGCATGAAGTAACATTGTAACGAAAAAAAAATTAAATATTCCTATTGGATGCAATCGAATGAAACTCTTTCAAAAGTCTGATTTATTCATTGAAAAAGAGAAGTTAAGTTTTACAAGAAAATAAAACTAACATTAATTTTAATGGTGAGATATAAAACTTGAAAAAGGGAAAATATTTATAAAAGCAAAACCTTAGCTGGCATATAACTAAAGTATGTAACATATCATATAAAGAACACATATCAGTATAAAAACTTATTTGCTGTAAAATATGTTAAAGACTTGCAGTTTGATAATAAAAATATTTTCATAACTAGATATTACAATACAAATAAAATGAACCAAAATAAATGTCAGAAGTAAATTAAACTTAAACTATTGACTAAAATAAATATTTCTTTAAACATAACAAACTGAAAAAAAACAAGGTTTCTTTTATCCTTAATCATTATTCTGGGACACAGTCTACTGAATCCGGGATAAGGAATAACACAATAGAAAAAATACCTCACTAATTACGTTCTCCAGTAAATCGTGTTAAGCTTCATTTTTATTGCGGCCTTTCGTTCAAACACGAAATTTTTTTTTCGGACACTAAGTCATTTCGCTTGAAAGCTAATTTACATTAACTATAGAAGAATGTGTTTGTTTTTCAAAGACAAATAGTACAGGTAGTTAGTTCTCAATGCTCAAAAAAAAAAATTGGAAAGTTGCACGCCTTATATTTGAAACTGGAAAAGTACATCGTTTTAAATGTGTATTTTTTCAAACTTATAATGAGAACAAATGCTTGAAATATTTATCTAATATTGAGTTATTCAGATTGTTTCTTATATGAACTAATGGTCAGAAAAGTAATAGATGATAATACATTTAAAAAAATAATACGATTTTGTATAGCAAATCCCGATTATAATCAATTTGTTGAAGTGAAATTTCAAGGCCAAGTTGTACCAGGAGTTTTCTTCATTATTCTAAACATAATGAATATATTTTAGCAAAATCATTAGTACAATAAATGTGTTTTCTATGAAATGTCGTGGCACCAATTAAAACAGAGTACTTTAAACCACCACTGTCACGGCGAAAGAAATGTAATGAAAAGATCCGGATTATATATTTCTTATAAAAAAACTTATTATTAAATTCCCGGCCACTATATTAGCGCAATCTTTACCATTATCAACAAGGTTCATAAATATTTTTAACGAACACAATTTCACTTTGAAACTTTTAAATTAAAACTTTAAAAAACAGAAATTCATTACTTATCTGCATGGAAATGATATATAGTACATTAAAGATTTTGCCATTCCGTAGTTCTAAAAACTAAAGGTAAAAGTTAAAGTTTAAACATTGAATTTAAGAAGATATGTTGCGGAACTGTAAATCGATGAGTGATATCGTATACGCACCCAGAGAAAAGTTTTGTTGAATCAACAAAAATTTATTTGACCCAACAAAACTTTTTGTTTAAATATGGGTCAATGAAAATTTTGTTTGAATCAACAAAAAAAATTTAGCTGATTTTGTTTGCAATTCCACAAAAAAATGTTTGTATCGTCAGCAAAAAAATGTTTTGTTAATTCAAGTAAAATGGTTCAATTTTACTTGAATTAAATACCTTTAATTATATAGCTATATAAGTCAAATAAATCGAGTTAAGTGAGAGAGTTATGGCTACTACACAACAATTTAAATTTGGCTGGAATTATAAATTTAAATTACAAAATTATTGTAAAATTAAAAAAAAATTTGTTAATTCAACTAAAATTGATGAAGTTTTGTTAAAATTTTGTACGCGTGTTAACAATATTTTTTTTTTTATCCAAGCAACAAAACCAATTTTTTTACTTGAACAAAAAATTTTGCTGAAACAACCAAAATTTAGTCAACATAACATATTTTATAGTTTTAATCAATTCGTTTTTCTGGGTGTAGCGAACAGAAGACCAATTTAGGAGTTCACAAAAAGCTCCTCGGGTTCCTATAAAGAAGACATTTACGATTCTTCCATTACGGTTCATCACATTACTTCCAAGATGACCTGGGGAGGGAAGTGTGTTATATGGAGCATGTCTAAATTCATATAATAATGCTTCTATAAATATTTTGTAGTTCTTCGCTTTTAATATTGTTGCAAGCAACGTTTATCTTTTTGGAAGGTCAACTCAGTATTATAGTTCCTGTTTCCACTTTCTTGCAATATCTCACAGATTATCATTTCTAATTTGATACATGGCACCTATTAAAAAAGGTTAATTTTCGATTAATCACAACTCACATAATTTTAAAATTCATGTATGCAATTTTATTTCATGATCTTGTTGCACCAAAACAAATTCTTGTAATTGACGACTTTTAAAAAGAAGATCCGAATAAATACATAAAATGTATATCTATTTGAAAATTAATAGAAAAACTATTAATTTAAAGTAATCATAATTGCTAATTATTTTCACACTTTTGCAGTTTACATTGCCATTGATGTATACCAGATAAAAAACTAAAATTTCCAGCATTTTTGAACACCCTGTTTACGCACTCGTTGAAATATTTTTTTAAATAAAACTCCTAAAATACTAATGATTTGACAACTGGTGGTGTGTTGAGACACATTTACTAAACGATTACGTGAAAAAAGGCATTATCTTAAATTTAATAGAAAATACATTTAATGATTAACAATAAGTAAAAATCCAAAGAAGTATAGCAACAACCAAGAATATTAAAATCCTAAAATATATTTTAAAAAGCATAAGAATCCTTTAAAATTTTATATTTTAATAGTGAAAGTATTTTCCAATAATTTCAAACTACAAAAACAGACTTTATTACGATAAAAGTAAAAGCACAAAAATATGTATATTCTTTCTGCTTCAATTGTTATTTATTATTATTATAATTTAATATGCATCATTGCATTCGAAATGAAGCGGATAAAAAAATTGCTAATTACATTCTTTCAGTCGATCGCATTAAATTACACTTTTATCGCACTTGACCGTTAAAACGTGACTATACATTTTCGTTAGAAAATAATATTTATTTTGGAAAAATTGCCTTTTTTATTGTTACTACTGAAAGCTTTTGAAAGCTAAGCAATAACTCTGAACATTAATGGTAAGGAAATTGAAATATTCATTATTTGAAAACAATAACTTTTTAAAAATGTCTTTTTGTCAGCGGAATATATATATTTTTACCGTGATTAACTATTATAAATATATCAAATATTTATTTAATTTCTTATTACATTAAATATTATTTTTTTCATATACTGGTTAATAAGATACATACTAATACGAATAGAATATATATACTTATTTCAAAATTCAGTACGTTTTAGGATAAAGTATTTATTTATATTTTGAAGATAATTGTATATAAATTTGCACAAAAAGAATGTTGAGCATGTGGAAATTAATACAAATGCAGCAAAACGTGATCTGATCCATTTTTGAACTTTTTCAGATGTTCCCATTCTTGTTAAGAAAATAATAGCTCAGAATAGGTATTTTTGATTGCTATTGGTGGCAAACCATGCATACGTGTAACGCAGAGGCTAAGACTTAACTACAAAAAATACGTTTGAATTTTTTTTTAAATTTAATATTAATTATTATTTTCACTTTCTTAAAAGTGCAACAAGGGTGCAACTTCCTTCTTTCTGAAAGCTCTTCTATTTTTCATCTTACTATTAGTTTTTTATCTCACAGGCAATGAAAGCCTGAGAGCTAACGTGCTGCCCGTTCTGTATGTACGTATGTATGTATGTACGTACACTGTTAAAAATTTGCAGCAAACTGTCCAGTCATTTGACCGTTTTTATAGAAAACAGTTACATAACCGTAATTTAACTCTATTCTAGCCATAATATGGGCAATAATATGAGCAGAATAGAGTTAAATTACGGTTAGGTAACCTTTTTTCATAAAAATGGTCAAATGACTGGACAGTTTGCTGCAAATTTTTAACAGTGTAACTCGATCAGTCTTGATAGAAATAACCGTTTTCCTTCAAATTTTGTTTATCAGTTCATTGGGGTAAGGCGCTTCCCTAATTAGTTTTGGGTGTTCATTGGTTAAGTATAATGGGGGGAACGGGGGTCTAACCCTCCGTAATTTAGATAAATGGGTTTTTCCTGCAGAATTATCCAAAGTTCTTCAAATTTTGTATATAGGTTCATTGTTATAAGGGGCTTTCTTGATTAGTTTTGGGGGATCTTTGGTTAAGTATAAAAGGTTAAAGGGGGCTAATCCTGCCCCCTTAGTTTAGATAAATGTGTTTTTTATACAGAAATATAAGATTATCTTCAAATTTTGTATATAGGCTCATTGTGGGAAGGCGCTTCCCTGATTAGTTTTGTGGGTTCATTGGTTAAATATGAAAGGGGATACGGGGGGCTAATCCCCATTAATTTAGTTAAATGTGTTTTTCATGCAGAATTATCCGATTTGCTTCAAATTTTGTATATATGTTCATTGTAATAAGGGGCGGCTTTCATGATTTGTTTTGGGGGTCCATTGGTTAACTATAAGGAGAGGATCGGGGGAATGATCCCCCTTAATATATTGTCGATTTCTTTATTTTTCAAGGGGCTTATTTAATTTTTTTTAAATAAGAGTATAATATACAATTAGTGTGAATAGCCTGTGAGCTCAATACCTTCAGTTTCACTGGGCAGTTTTCTTTTTTACATTTTAAATATAAAAGAATATGAATCCATTGAGATAACTGACATTAAAATATATTAAAAATAATGTATTTTGTTAGAGTGTTAACAATATTTTTTTGTCCAAGCAACAAAACCAATTTTTTTACTTGAACTAAAAATTTTTCTGAAACAACCAAAATGTACTCAACAAAATATGTTTTGTAGTTTTAATCAATTGCTTTTTCTGGGCATATTCAGCTACTTACCGAATTTCATAGCGTCTACTTCACGGTTGATTCGACTTGGGGGAACGAACATTTCTTCGAATTCTTATCAATGCATAACATTTCAGAGAAAGTAAAATAATTCCGTTGAGGATTATTAAGGATGATCAATTAATTCCGTGTTTTACTTGGTGTGAGATACCATATATTTTAAGGAAAGCGACTCTACTTTCATATACAATAAAATGACAGCCTTGATAGGTATTATCATATCTTACAGTTTTCCCCATAAGTATATACATTTGGTATATACATTTTAACATACTATACAGATTGTACCCTTTTATAGTTATAGATATTTCGTAAGCTGTTATTTTTTTAGGATAAGTGTGAACAGTAAAAATTCTTAACATCATATTCTTCATCATTCAAAAATTCGTTAACTTCAAATCGTTATTTTTTAAACAGTGTTGAAATTTAATTTTTATACGTTTCATACGGTTTCTATTAGTTATATTTAGAAATGCTTCCGCCATGCTCATATATGTAGAACGTTAAAAATTGCATTTTTGTACTATCTAATCTTACTCGAAGGAAGGTACATAGAGTTTTATTCATCTTCAGTGTTTTCTTGAATGCTTCGGAAGAGAATGGACCATCTCTTCCGTTTTAAGCTTTTTCAAACTAAATCTAAATTCATTAAATGTTGTTTACCAGTTGACATAGAGGTGTACATTCTTAAAATGTGTGGATTTGCTACGACATTGGGTTCAGATATAATTAATTGTTGCTGTTTTTACTGGTAGAGGAATGGTTAATTTAAAATTATTTTTTATATTTAGGTTATTCATCTAAAAATCCAAATAGGGCTAAATAAACATTTTTAATTTCCCAAAATATTAAAGTCTCAATTCGTATTCAAACACCGTACACATTTTTACCAATAATGCATTTTCTGCTGTTATTTACAAATTTGTTCTAACGCTCAACAAATTGTTCGATGCCTTTGTGACAAATAGTTGTTCGTCTGGACGCAAAACCACTGTGCAACGTCGATTGCATTTTCAGTATTGAACGTTACGCGGTACATATTTCTGGATGACGAAGATGAAAATATGATGGATTCGTGTCAAGTAAATTAGGAGGATGGAATAGACCTTTCTAAGTTAAGTGTTTTAATTGTAGCTTTTATCATACTGACTATTTGAAAACGAGCGGTGTCGTATCGCAATAGTTCGCAATTATACCATCCGGTAAATTTTGCTGAATTACTAATAGTCCAGTAGAAATAGCATTTTACCTTACAATAATTCGGTTAGTTCTGATTTTTGGATATGTTATAAAGGTTGATCCTCTAATAAAAAAACCAAGTTTTCGACCTTCTAGACCTTTTGCGTTTTTTACAATATTAAAAAAACCAATATTTTTCGGCACTTTTTTCGATTTTGCTTAAATAACTCCGTTTCAGTGCATTTTACAGAAAAAACACTTTCACCATTTTGTAGAGCATAAAATTCTCTACAACATGCAGTATTCATGTTTGTAAATTGTATAAATAGGGGGTGAGATACGGAGCCAGGAAAATAGGGTAAAATTTGTAAAAAGTGCAAAAATCCACAAATGACGTTATTTTTTGCTTAATAACCTAATTTTAGTGCGTTTTAGAGACAAAAGTGCCATTATAAAGTTTGTAAAGCATGAAGTAGTCTATAAGTTTCATTTATTAGATCATTAAATATTAGTAATAGACTTTAAAAATCACAGCAAAAAGATTTTGGGTGAAAACAGGAAAATACCGCCTGACAAGTTATTAATTTTAAAAAAGAGCTTTTATTTTTGATATTGAAAACACGATGTGGTTAATTAATTATAGAATGTACAAGAAATTAATCAACAAATATATAGTAAGTATAGTCAATTTTTCATATATGTTTCCTTTTTCGTACTACATTTTTTTTTTTTTTTTTTTTTGCATTGGCAAGATATGAAATTGAGTAGAGTTTGAAGAGCTGGTCCATTCATCATGGTGACTGGAATGAGCCCATGACCACCCCACTTCCAGCCGCATTCGAGAGGATCCTTTTCGTTTCCCAGTCATGTCTGAACGCATGATATTCAGCAGCATCACGAGTAGGTGGTAGTCTAGCTAAATTTAATTTAATATTGTTAGCTTCTCTACCGAAGCTGACATACCGCAATACATTCAAGTTTTGGTTGGGATCACCTCCATACAGGGCAAAAAATACACCCTCTGTGGCTTCAACAAGTTAGTGCCTCTCTGCATTTGAGACTTTAAAGATTTGAACTTGTTGGTTCAGGGATGGGTTCTGAAGAATTCTGCAATATTTCATTTTTCCATAGCTGTAGAGCACAGAAGTGGTGTCACAACCACTTACTGCATGAAGAAAAAGAATATTTTGTGCAACTTCCTTAAACTTGAAACACTTGTTGGAGTAGAGATCATCAGGCAGTTTCCCTTTCCTGGCTCTTCGGATATAAACATTGTCTGCAACTAGAGAAGCCACAAGACCACAAGAAGCCAAAAGAAAGCCACAAGTTCCATGTCTTGACCATTGACAATGACATCATCGTAATCACTGACTTAGGAAATAGCTGTGTTTACTATTAGCACATCTGCATCTTCAGTGGCCTGCGTAGTGATCATTTGTGCTTTTTCAAATTCATTTCGTAGCATATAAATGAAAAGTTCTTTATTTTTTTTCATTCCCCACAATTTTCCTGTGGCATCTGTGAAAACATGGTCTCATTGAACTTAACCTCAGCAGAAGTATGAATCTTCAAGCGACGAGCACTTTCGTTTCTAAAATTTTCTTTATTTTAAAATTTAAAACTGAATTCAAAACACCGGAACACAATTCCCCTTTAAACAGGTTTCTGTCTTAGCAAGTATATTTGTTGTTATATTTATGTTGGGACTAACATTCCCAAACCGAGATACAATTACCATCAATGTAAACTAAATATGTAACAATGTAAACTAACAAAAATATGTGGGGCAAATGAATACAAACACGACAAACCAAATCTTCATTGGATGCCGTCTTCTCCTTCCATTCTAGCGCCCGGACAACATGCTCCTTTTGCTCCCACCTTCCTTAGTTTCGGCCTTAGATACTCCTTTTCATTTTTAAAATTTCTAAATTATAACTTATTTATCTTTCAAGTATTTTTTTACATTATTCCCAGCTATTAATTTTACTTTCGACTTTGAATTCTTGGCCCTGCACCTATGTCTACCGACTAGGTTTTTTGGTTAACTTCGCTTCCCCCCCCTCAACAATTCAACATTTACCTATTATTGTACATACTATAATTAATTAATTGCATCGTTTAATCTATATCAAAAATAAAAGCTCGTTTTTAAATTAATGACTTGTCCGGCGTTTTTTTTGTTTTTTGTTTTAACCATAAATTGTATTATTCTGATTTTTAGAGTCTATTATAGATATTTAATGATCTAATAAATGAAACTTATAGACTACTTCATGCTTTACAAACTTTATAATGGCACCTTTGTCTCTAAAACGCACTAAAAGTAGGTTATTAAGCAAAACCTAACGTCATTTGTGGATTTTTGCACTTTTTGCAAATTTTACCCTATTTTCCCGGCTCCGTATCTCACCCCCTATTTAGACAATTTACAAACATGAATACTGCATATTGTAGAAAATTTTATGCTCTACAAAACGATAAAAGTGTTTTTTCAGTAAAATGCACTGAAACCGAGTTATTTAAGAAAACTCGAAAAAAGTGCCGAAAAATATTGGTTTTATCAATATTGTGAAAAACGCATAAGGTCTAGAAGGTCGAAAACTTGGTTTTATTATTAGAGGGTCAACCTTTACAACATATCCAAAAATCAGAACTACCCGAATTTTTGCAAGGCAAGGCCCTTTTTGCGCTATTTCTACTGGACTATAAATTGAGGCGATAGTGAATAAAAAATACAACATGGACTTCAAAAATGAATTTGTCATTTTACTACATGTGCTGATTCTTTTTCGAGGCATTTTTTTCGTTGCCTCTCATTCATGCAAACACATTTTTTTTCCCGCCCATTTATTAAGTTTTTCTCCTAGAATTTAAAATTCGATATTTATTATACAGGTACCATGTACTTGTGAACTTTTACATCTGCGATAGACTTTTACATCTACGGATATAATGCGGATACATTGGAGATATATTGGACGACTCTAAACAAAACAATTCATTTAGACAACTTATTTGCATTAACATTCAATCGGCGACTTCCTTATCAACGAGCAGATTGACAAAAAATAATCTATACTATTATATAAAGAGGAAACGGTGACTGGCTGACTCATCAACGCCCAGCCGAAACTACTGAAGTCAGGGTCAAAAATTTGGACTAAAGATTGCTGTTATTTCCTAGGCAAGCGATAAGAAGGGATTTTTGAAAAATCCCCCCCCCCCCGAAGGAGTTTGAAATTTTAGAAAACAAATCTACTAAAAAAATGATTAAACACTTATTTCAGCGATTTTAGAAAATCCCACCAGAAGGGTGTTAAAGAGGGGTGGTCGAATGTTTTAGGTCAATTCGCCATATCTCAGCAGCAGTTATAGGTAGGAGCTTGAAATTCCTGAAAACAAATCAACTAAAAAAAATGACTAAATACCTATTTCAGTGATTTTAGAAATTCCCCCCAGAAGGGGGTTAAAGAGGGGTGGTCGAATGTTTTAGGTCATTTTGCCATATCTCAGCAGCAGTTATAGGTAGGAGCACAAAAATTAGGAAAACAAATCTACTAAAAAATGATTAAACACCTATTTCATCGATTTCAGAAATTCCCAACCCGGAGGTGGTTAAAGGGGGGTTCGAATGTTTTAGTTCATTTTGCCGTATCTCAGCTACAGTTATAGGTAGGAGCTTGAAATTCCAGAAAACAAATCTACTAAAAAAGTGATTAAACACCTATTTCAGCGATTTTAGAAATTCCCTCCAGAAGGGGGTTAAAGGGGGGTGGTCGAATGTTTTAGGTCATTTTGCCATATCTCAACAGCAGCTATAGGTAGGAGCACAAAAATCAGGAAAACAAATCTACTAAAAAATGATTAAACACCCATTTCAGCGATTTTAGAAATTCCCCCAGAAGGGGGTTAAAGGGGGGTGGTCGAATGTTTTAGGCCATTTCACCATATCTCAGCTGCAGTTATAGGTAGGAGCGCGAAAATCAGGAAAACAAAGCAACTAAAAAATGATTAAACACGTATTTCAGCAATTTTAGAAATTCCCCTCCCGGAGGGGGTTAAAGGGGGGTGGTCGAATGTTTTAGGTTATTTCGCCATATCTCAGTAGCAGTTATAAGTAGGAGCAAGAAAACAAATCTAGAAAAAATGATTAAACATGTATTTGAACGATTTTAGAAATTCCGCCCCCCCCCGAAGGTGTTAAAGGGGGGTGACCGAATGTTTTAGATCATTTCGTCATATCTCAGCAAGTTAAGATCGTGAAATTAAGGAAAACAAATCTACTAAAAAAATGGTTAAACACGTATTTCAGTGATTATAGAAATTCCTCTCCCGGAGGGGGTTAAAGACGATCAATGTCGAATGTTTTAGGTCATTTCGTCATATCTCAGCAGCAGTTATAGGTAGGAGCGCGAAAATCCAGAAAACAAATCTACTAAAAAATGATTAAACACGTAATTCAACGATTTTGTAAATTTCCCCCTGAAGGTGGTTAAGAGGGGAAGAAGAATGCTTTAGACCATTTCGTCATATCTTAGCAGAAGTTTTAGTTAGGAACGCGAAAATCAGGAAAACAAATCTACTAAAAAATGAATAAAACACGTATTTTAGCAATTTTGGAAATTCCCCCCTGAAGGTGGTTAAATGGGGGGGGGGTCGAATTTTTTAGGCCATTTCTCCATATCTCAGCTTTTCTGTAGGAGGGCGAAATTAATTAAAACAAATCTACTAAAAAATTGGTTAAAAAAGAATTTCGGCGACTTTGAAAACTCCTCCCAGAAGGTGGTTAAAGGGGTATTCAAAAGTTTTGGGTCATTTTGCCATATCTCAGCAGCAGATTTAGGTAGGATCGTGAAATTCAGGAAAACACATCTACTAAAAAATGGATAAACACGCATTTCAGTGAATTTAGAAATTCCCCCTGAAGGGTTTTAAAGGGCGTGGTTTCGAAAATTTTAGGACGTTTCGCCATATCTTAGCAGCTGTTTTATGTAGGTGCGTGAAATTCAGGAAAACAAGTCAACCAAACAAATGATTAAACACGTATTTCAGTGAATTTAGAAATCTCCCCCCCCCCCACGAAGGTGGTTAAAGGGGGATTCGAACGTTTTAGGTCATTTCGCCATATCTCAGCAACAGTTTTTGGTAGGAGCGCGAAATTCAGGAAAACAAATGTACTAAAAAAATACATTGCCTACTTCTTTGAGCGGTGTATGTTGTTAATTTTTGTTTTTTCCTCTCGTACACTGTAGAAAATAAAGCCTCTCTAGTACTGCGTGCTTTTAAACGGATTTGAAGAGAAAGGGAAGTGTTCTTCCACTTTCAATTCTATTTCTTGGTTATTTTCTTCTGATTTCTGTCTTTTTTATTCATTTCCGGAGAGTGAGTTACTTGCATCACGAGTTTCATGGAGACAACTTGTGTGAGTTGTCAAGTTTTAGCCAATTTTCAGTTATTATTAAGAATAGACATAGAATCAAAAGTAAGGCGTTACTCATTATCACAAGTCTTATATATGATTTTAAATACTATGTAGTCCTACAAAGATTTAATATTTCTGGTTTGTGTTTAAAAAAAATTAGACTAGCATGGAAATTATTTTTCTTCTTTTATTTTTGTTGTAACGTGTTAATAGACAATAAAGTCATACATGAATACAAAATTTTCCCAGTTATTTTTTTTTAGGTCATCCTAGAAAAACAAAATGAATTAAACTGCAATTAAATTTTAATCAAAATATGCGTAAGAGACGCTATTTTTAACAGGAAACATATAAACGAATTATTTAAAGCCCATTTAGCCGATGTGATGTATAAATAAGCTGAGTTACTGCAACGCAATGCAAATCACGTTCAATAGAGAATCCTGCGTAATACTGCATCTTGTACCAGTCCCTAGAAATGCGTCTTAACCGCGTTATAAGGTAAAGTTAGGAGAGTCTGCGCACAATTCAAAAGAATAACAATAAAAAATCTAAATATTAATTTTTTGCTAAACTATTCATGAACAATTTTTACTTCATTTGTTTTTTATGCATTTCCATTGCTATTTTGTTGTTATGTTGTAATTTAATAGAACAGTTGTAATAAAAACAAGAAAAGTATTTTGAGCAATCGGTCCTTACCGGGTTGGTACTACCTGTAGTCGCTGCGCGCACATTCTACTCCTTCCCCCCGAACCTCTATGTGCGCAATCCCTCCAACTGCGCCATCTCTCCTGGCTTTACCTTATATATAAATAAATAAATATATATATATCTATACATTACCACATTTTCATTTAAACAATAAAACAAAGTCAATGTAAATACCAAATAAAAATTTAAAAAAAGAAAAGCCTTTTTAATACAGTTGATCTGTCTTCATTACTGTTTGCTATGCGTCACAAAAGACGAGAACTAAAATAACAGAAAAAAAGGTCGTCACTAATTACGATCTTCGCGTTATTGTGTTAAACAAAATTTTGTTTGCAGCCAACTGTTAAATATATAGAAGTTTTTTTTTTTTTTTTCAACAACTGTTTTATTTTAGAAGTGGAATACTTGCGTTAACTTGCAGAAAATTACTCTTTCTGGGAAATAAGCTCTTGTGGTTTCTGAATTAATAAATGTATTTCTTCTAAAACATAATTAAATTCTATTCAGTTGAAATACTATTCTACAGAAAGTCAAGTGTAGATAGAATATTTTTTTGCCAAAATAAATATTTTCATAATTCAATAACTTATCAATTTTTATTTCTACCGGTGGTGTAATTTATGTACTATAGAAATATATGGAGAAAATAAAGCATTTGTTTTCAAAAAAACACTCATAGAGCTATGTAATATTTTTAATTGTTATGCCGAATGAACTTGGTAGAACCTATATTAAACAAATAATATAGCTCAATATTGTTTATGAATAAAAATTATAATAAACTTCTTTTAAATTAAAAATGTAATTAGAGAATTAAAGTGATAAAAACAATATAATTCTATAACAAAAATATGTATATATAATTAATTAAAAAAGATAAAAACAATACAAAAAATGTTTAAAAATACCTTTTATTAAAAAGATGACATGTTTCAATGCTCTAACGGAGACTTCTTCGCGATCAAAATAAAAATAAACTATTTTAGTGAAGTTTGAAAAATGACACAGACAAATCACCAGATCACATGTATAATGTTAGCAAGTGCTCAAATTGGTCAAACTTGAAACGTGAAAATTATTATTTTATTGCTTTTTTTCATTTGTAAATCATCGTGTGCGAAATGTTAGATAATTCATAAGAGTCTGATTCATTGCATATGTTCTCGTTTCGCAAATATATTTCTATTGATTCACGGATAATGGATGGGAAATAAAATCTTGCTGAAAGAAATTATTTTACTATTCTTGAAATCAATCTGCTAAGTCACTATTCTATGTAGTCTAGTCAAAGCTGTAGTTCTTCTGTCATATTTGATATCTGCCATATGTTCTTTTATTCTCGTTTCAATTTTTCTGTTTGTCATTCATATATAGTATTGTAATGTTTCATCTGCCCTGGTGAATGGGATTTCATAAACACCAGAAAGTTGATCAGGCTTTATTGGATCTATTTTCCTACATACTATGTTTTTTTTTTTTTTTTTTTTTTTTTTTGTTTTTTTGTGGGAGATTTTACGATAAGGCAGCTTTTGAATTTGCTAAGTTTATATTTTGTTCTTTTAAAGAACCCAGTAAAATATTGTAAAGTTGATAAATTTGAGCTTTGTTTTTATCACTTTAAGCAATAATTACATCTTTAATTTAACGTTAAAAGTGATTTTATTATATTACTACCTGACATGCCCGGCGTTGCCCGGGCCCGTGATAATAACCTTAAAAATACCTCAAATCAATGTTTAATGATTTTATATTTTTAAAAGAAAATCTATGCAATCGAACTGAAGGACAGTCGTTATAGTTATTGCCGATTTAATGTCGATTTAATTTCTGACGTTTTGATATATTAAACTTTCAGTTCTGAACAAAAGTTCCTGAGGAAACCTGAATAATATAAAGCGCTCCCCCACCTTTCCTCTTTTAAACTCAAAATAATATACATTATTGGACAATTTATTAGTTCCATTCCAAAAAAATGTCAAAAACCTTGTTTATAAGATGATTATATTAAAATTAAATAAAAATCATACACTCGTGGCATCATAATTCACTTTTATATTTTAACAGAATAGTAAGGGTACAATAATTTGCGACTAATTAACCAGTAAACGTTAGGACTCATGGCCGTTATCATTATCTTTTGACGCGTAAAGATTTCTCTATGGTACTCCATTGTGAAATTTGGTAAAATTTTTAATTTCATATTTGAAAAACGGCATAATCATTACATTTGAAATTTATATCAAGAAAAATACAATTTTTTACATTTCTAACGAAGCTTGTCTAACAATTTTCTTACAAATACTTTTCGAGCTATTAATTTTTTCAGCAACTTTAAATAAAATACTTTATTTTTGTTTCATTTTCTGAGATTAATCTGTGGCAACGATTATCGAAAATCCCAGTCGTCAGCAATGCATAGCTTTTTATTAAAGAGGAATATGCAATATTCTTTTATGTAAGCGAAATATGTAAATACTTTTTTTAGGGATGTTAAGAGTTTAAAAGCGTTTTCGTATAACAAATATATAGTTTGAAATATATTTAATAATAAAAAATGAAGCTCTTGAAGGTAAAGTTATATTTAAAGGCAAAGAAAAAATATACACTTATAAAAGTGATGTACGTAGTTAGTAGCAACATTAATAATGTAGATTTTAAAATATAATTCATATTAAGAATTATGTTTCAAAAATAAATGCGTATATACAAATCTACCCCTACTAATTATTATTACGAAGTTTTAAATAGCCAATATAACGGGTTTTTTTTTATGAACAATGGATTTATCTTTAGAGTAGTGTAAACAGCGCTCAATTTCGTTAGAATATATTATAAAAATCAAATGTAACAAAAAAGAAAATCTATATCATATGCTAAAAATATTCGAAGCTATATTTTATGAAAAAAATAAAGTTTTATGTATGAATATATAAATTTTTCTTAAAAGCAGGGTTTTCAGCTGAAGTATGAAAACAATATTTTCAAAAACACTTGAATCATTATATATATATATATATATATATATATATACATATATATATATACACATATATTATATACAACTGAAATGTATAATTATGATTCTAAAGCGTTTATCTATATTTATAAAAGAGTAGCTGGTTTTTCTCATAATCAACGCCGAGCATCAACCGTTTGTCCTAGAACACTGAAATATGGAAGACATGTTCTTTACACAATGTAAGCACCCACTAAGAAAGAATTTTTGAAAATTCACACCCTAATGGAGTTAAATGGGGGGTCGAAAGTTTTAGATAATTTCGTCTTTTTCGGCATATCTCAGCAAGAGTTTTAAGTAGGAACGTGAAATTCGGGATAACAATTCTACTAAAGAATTCGTATCAATTACGTATTTCAGCGATTTTAGAAATTCAACCACTAAAGTTGTTAAAGGGGGGGGGTCTAAAGTTTTAGGTCATTTTGCGTTTTCACCATATCTCAACAACAGTTTTATTTAAAAGCGCGAAATTCTAGATAACAAATGTACTAAATGTTAGTTAAACACATATTTCAGAGATTTTAAAAATTCAACCACTAAAGGGAGTTAACTGGGGGTCGAAAATTTTTAGTCATTTCGCGTTTTCGCCCTATCTCAGCAGCTATTTTTGATAGGAACGTGAAATTTAGGATAACAAATCTCCTAAAAAATAATTAAACACATATTTCAGCGATTTTATAAATTCATCAATTAAAGGGGTTAAATGGGGGATCGAAAGGTTTTGGTTATTTTGGCTGTTCGCTATATCTCATAAGCATTTTTAGTTAGGAGCTCGGAATTCGGGACAACAAATCTACAAAAAATATAGATAAACATATATTTCAGAAATTTTTTTAATTCAGCATCTAAGGGGGGTTAAATAGGAGGTCAAATATTTTAGGTCATTTTGCCATGTCTCAGTAGAAATTATAGGTAGAATCATGAAACTCAGGATAACAAATCTTCTACAAAAATAGTTAAACACGTATTTCAGCGGTTTTAGAAATTCAGACACTAAAGGGGGTTAAATGGGGGTTGAATGTTTTACGCCATTTTGCCATATCACTGTAGAAGTTATAGTTACGAGCGTGAATTTCGGGATAACAAATCTACTAAAGAATAGTTAAACATGGATTTTAGGCGATTTTAGAAATTCAACTACTAAGGAGGTTAAATGGGGGGTCGATAATTTTCGATGGTTTCACCTTTTCACTATATGTCATCAGTAGTTTTGGATAAGAGCGTGAAATTCAGGATAAAAAATCTGCTATAAAAATAATTAAACACATATTTCAGCGATTTTAGAAATGTACCCATTAAAGGTGGCTAAATGGGGTTGAAAATTTTAGGTCATTTCGAATGTTCGCCATGTCTCAACAGCATTTTTATTTATGAGCTTGAAATCACAGGTTCAGGACAAAAAATCTACTAAAAAATAGTTGAACGTGTATTTCCGTGATTTTAGAAATTCAGTTATTAAATAGGGCTAAATGGAGGTCGGATTTCTTATGTTATTTTACGATATCTCAGTAATAGGTAGGTGCGTGAAATTTAAGATAACAAATGTACTAGAAAATAGGTATTTTAGCAATTTTAGATAATAATCCATCAACGTAGTCACACTGTGTGTCGAAAATTTTAAGTTATTGTGCCATATCTCAGCAGCAGTTTTAAGTAAGAATGTGAAACTCCGCTTTACAAATCTACAAAAAAAAGTAGTTAATCATGTATTTCAGCTTTTTTATAGCTAGTGGATTTGTAGGCAACATCGGCTATGAACCCGATTGCGGAAGATTAGACGAAAAACACAACTATTGCTGATTTGTTATTAAATACTAGCCAATCGCTTCCGAATGGGCCAAGATACAAAGTACTACTTGGGCCCCACCCCTAGGTAATAACGAGTAGGGCACAGTAGTATTTTGTCAGGGGACTCATGAAAAAAAATATTATGCCTTCGAAATCTTTATTTAAGTGTTTTTTTATATTATTATTAGTTATTTTCGTATACTTTTAATTTAAAGTATTTTATTTATATTTTTCTGGTTGCATATAAAATGCACTTCCTGGGTCCCAAGCGAAGTGAGGGCGGTATGCTGCACTATGTATCTGGGCCCCAATTGGAAACTACCACTTAGACGGGCGAAGACCAGCTAGTAAGCTATAAATTTACAAATTATATGTATTTTTAAAATATATTCTGTTTAACTAACTCAGTCAATCATAATTTTATTTTTATTTATTTTTAAGAGTTTTAATTCGAATTTAAAAGTATATGTAAAAAAAAAAAAAAAAAAGTTCATGCCACAAGAATAAATTGAGATGAAAGCCGGAAAATTCTGTAAAAACATCTTTACGTGAGTTGAATTTGTTCAATTTCAGAAGAAAACTGTAAATGGAGGAGAAGGAAATATGATAAATTGTTCTGAATGGCATTTTTCTCAGAAATTACATATTTTCATGATTTTAGTTTTTCATGAATGTTTATATCTCGTATATTTCAAAATATTGGGTAATTCGAAAATAATTTGTTTTTCTATAGAAGCCAATTCAGAGGTTAATAGAAGGTTACGGTATCAAGTTTTATTTATTCTCAAAGAGGCATCAAACTATATGTGGAGGCTATATATATATATATATATATAATTATTTTTAAATTGAAAAATCTCCAAATTTAACATATCAATTAAAACAAATAAATCGTACATCAAAAATATCGTTCTGACTTATAATTTTTAAAAAAATGCATATTAGTAATTAGAAAACAAACTTAATTAGAAAAGTAATTGGAAGACAAAATTCATTATTTTGTTCTTTAAAAGAATGATTCTTCTCAATAGTTAAAAAAACTATTGAGAATAATCATGCTTTTAAAGAACAAAATAATGAATTTTGTAACTTTGTAATTTGTAATTTTGTAATTTTTTAAACAATGTTAGCTTTATATATATATATATTTTCCTTATTAACTTTTAAATGAAATTGATGTACTTGAAATAATTATTTAATTTAAAATTCAGAAGGCGACAAATTACTGTGTTAACACACATAATATAAATAAAGTAACCAGAATATCTTATAAAATACGCGACCTGCACATCACGTGAAAATCGCCTTTAAATATGAAAATTTGTATCATGCTTTATTGTTACCTACAATCTCTCGTATCCGATGTGTCTCTGATAAGTCTCTGAATAATATGTCTTCGATATGTCTCTGAATGATATGTCTCCGAAATGTCACTGAAAGATATGTCTCCGATATGTGTCTAAATGATAATCTTCTGAATATCACCAATGGGAAATATTGTAAGTGGAATAAAATGTTTTACCTTTTTTAGTCTGTCTGGTCTTTTTTTTTTTTTTTTTTGTTACCACAACATTTGCTTGCCTTTGATTTATATCGATATAAATACATTTCTGATGTAGTATAATTTATTTCACTGTATGGGCAGGTATTGTAATTTCAACTTTTGAGAATATAAATAATGTAACTGTAACCGTGAGTGTTCGATTACCTCATTCCCAATCTGATATTTTTAAAACACTTCACTCATAATTTTATTACTAATCAATGAACACTCCGACCACTAATGTCTCATATAGCAGCAGATTTTACTTTTTTTTTTTCGATCGAACTTTGAATCTACGGAGTCAGAAATAACTGTATTTTTTACCATTTTGACGTTTTTACTTACCTTGATTAGAGAAACATATATTTGGTCTATTTTACACACATAGAGTTTATTTAATTGTTCCAGAGAGGAAAAAAGCTTTTTTGAAAGACGCGTGCGGGGATTTTTGGAGATTATTTATATTCAGATCGACATCGTAAGAACACTGTTAAAATGTAAAACTGGCTGCCACTCACTGTTGCCTATAAATAGATACATAAATACATGAAAATCATATATATATATTACAAAATTAATTTTTTTTCCGCAATTATTCTATAAAATTTGTCCATTCAATAATATTCGGTATATAACCCAGCTTATTAAAATAATTCTCATTCTTAAAATAGCCTTTTACTATCCATATGTAAAGTCAATTTGTCCTAATCCACTTAATAATATTTATTCGAAAGTAGTTAGTCTAAAAATGGCGATAGCTTTTTTAATTTATTCTTTAAACAGAACATCTTTATTTTAATCCATTATTAAAATGCATTAGTATTATTCCCGTGTCGTCAAATTGCTATAACTTTTTATTTAAATGCTAAAATATCGTATCTCTTAAAATATTCCGCTCAAAAACCTTATTTCATAAAGTTATCCTATTATTAAATATCAAATGTCTATTAAAATATTTCCGAAAAACTTTAATTCTTTCTTTTTTTCCCCCTTTTATAAAGATTCATTTTCTTTGCTTATTATTATTTTTATTACGTATTAAATTCGAAGTTTAGCTACAGCCTCAAAACAGATAAGCTCGTTTGTTGATATGGCAGGCATCTGGTACGAGATTATGGAATATTCTGGAAGGGCGTAGAAAGTTTTTGGCGGTAAGGAAGTCATTTTACGACAAAATAAATCCACCGGAATTACTGATAAAGTTCATAAAGAGACCTTTTGATTTGATAGAAGTGGGTCACGTGACGTATTCTGTATTATTACTCAAGCTAGTTTAAAAACACGATCCTCCTGATTCGGAGAGAATTTTTGACGCTGGTGTTTGCTAAAAGAATCGGGACGGATTCTAGAAAATAATGGAACGTTGTATTTTTATTTTGTTTAGCGTTGGCTAACGAGCATTTTCCCTGAAGAGAAGTCTTAAACTGTAAGTAAAATGTTCTTCGACAAAAAAAATGAACTGAATTTTCTTGTTGTTGTTGATGATACCACACGGCCGCCTGATGCGAGCTAAAAGGGAAACCTATCACATAGCTAACCCTGTTTATCAACGAGCACGACTGCCTTTCATCCCGGATTTGAACTTGGAAATACGACATATATATATATATATACTTTTGTATTCGACGTGTGTATAAAGATACACATGTATATAAATGTTGTTCTTACTAGATAGGAAATTGGCTATAACACCTTCATGACCAGCGTCCCATACATGAATTTTTAGGTAGATTTCGTTAGAAATACTACCTATTACATTCTGCCCTATGTTGGAATTTCTGGAAAATTTTTGCAGATCTACACCGATCATGACTCCCAGAACCCAAAACCACCCCCAGTTCAAAACTTTATCTATCTATCTATCTATGTCACTTTTTTATGGACACGATAACTTCAAAAAGTCTGCACAAATCTCTTCCAAACTGATACATTAAATCAAGGGGCATAAAATTTCGTTCATGTTCGTTAATGGGCAAAATTGAACCAAGGGGAGGGGGGAAATAGGGGGGGGACATTTTGTGAAAACAGAAAAATCCCCATAACTTCTTGATTATGATATGTATTGAATCCGTTTAAAGTTACTATTACTTCTAGGAAAATGGCCGAAACTTTATGTATGACAGATTTTTAATATAATTAAAAATGTCCTCAAGGGGGGGGGGAGTCGTTTCAGAAGAAAAAAATTCATAATTTTGTCAATTCACAAGATATGAAATTCGCTTAATTTATTATAAATCCGCTTAATATTATCTACAACTTTTATATTAACAAGTTTTTTACAGGACCAACCCTTATAGCAAAATAAATAAATAAATAAATAAATAAAAACATTTCTGCCGGCTCCACCTACTTGACACAGGTGATTTCGAAGTGGGTGATTCCAACTGCCGCATCATGTAAAAAGGTAATTTCTTCTGCAATTCCCAATAAACAGAAGCCCCACAGTCTGCGTTTTCGAAATCTACTTGTGCCTGTAGGCCGAGCCGTCAGGGATTTTTTTCAGTTGGCACTACATTTTTTAAGTAGTTATATTTACTTATTTACAATTCATAGAGATATCTGAACCATTGCTCTCAAGAAAAAATGAATCAACTGTCCACAAAATTCTCTAAAATTATCAATAATATCCCTAACGAAGTAATTGCTGAGTTACCAAACTACGATGTCGCCGACCCTGTCATCAGGAAACGTTTTGATTGTTGAGGATGAAACCTGAGTTATTTCTCTATAAACATTCTCTTGTCTCTTGTTTAATTAATATAATAATACTAATGAATGATAGCCTGTTTGCTTTTGTAACATTTTTATTTATCTGCTATTTAAATGTATGGTCACTGAAAAGTGTATTTTTTTTTAGATGTTATAGCTAGTCTTAGATTGCTTTTTCGAAAGCTTAAGAACTAATACTTTTCGTTTTAATTTTTAACAGTTTTTCTTCAATTTTTTATTTAATTTAATTAATTAATAATTTTTTTTATAAATTGAAATCCCTTTAAATTTCTCTATTTATACTTTCTCTCATGTAGTTTTTACTACAGTTAAAGTTCAATTTATTTAATAGCTCCCTTATGCAGCTCGTGCACATGTCGCCTGGATTTAGAGTTGCTCAGCAACTGGGAAGCTCAATAATAGACTTAGATTGTTCTATTTTTTCCATTGTTACTAAATAAATAATAGAAATACGGTATTAATTTTTTACCCAATTATTCTGATTGGTAAAGCCCGTGTGAAATAAGGCGAATATTAAATTTTTATTACTGTCTCCCAAAACAATTGCTCTATGCACATTTTGAAAATGCATATATGCACACAGGGTCCCGAAAGCGGATGCAACACCTTTAACTATGCGTCCCGTGATCTGTTCGCAATGACAATTTGAGGTCCCCCGTTTGCATTCATGCCTTTATCTTCTGAAAAATATGTATGCTCCTCTTCACATGAATGCAAATACATTGTTTTTTCGAAAGTCATTTGAGTTGAAACAAATGCATAGTATAGATAAAATAATTTCATAATAGGCCGGCTTCATTCATTCTAAAAATATATATCGTTTCAAAGCAGTTTGCCGATCTGGATTAATCTTGCAGTAATAAACATAATTTTAAAGACATTTAACAAAAACATTTACTTTAAGCAAGGAATGCTTTTCAAAGAATGTTTTCTGAAAAAGAAAATATTTAATATATGAATAGAAATACACAATTGTGGAGAGAGTGTGTTGTTTAACGATAACACTAAAGACCACATAGCTTTTTGAAAATACTTATATAATCTTTTCTGATAGTTTTCTTACTTGTTTATTTTTTTTTACTTCTTTTGGATGTAGTTTCAGTTCATATAAATAAGAAGAAAATAGTCATTTTAGTAATGTGAAAAGCAAATTTTACGCGAGCCATTCAAGTAGACAATTTAATTTATTTTGCATTGTTTAACTTTCTTCAGTATGTTTTAAAAAAAATAATAATTTCTTAGTAGAAAGAAGTTGTCTCTCGATAATTTTTCATTATCTGCGATCTCAGAAATAAGAATATTCTACAGGACATATATTAATAGTACTAGATAAGAAATTAATAATTAAATATTGTGGTTTTGAAATATCTTTTTATAGAATAAATAGTATATGCTTTACAAAATAGGGTAATTGGGGGTTGTACACCGATAAATCCAATATCAGGTGTAACCTACATAATTTTAGTAGAAAAGCCAGCGGGAGGATGCCAAAAATTATGCGCAACATTTTTTACCAATATAATTAGCTTGAGACATTTATCGCCAGAAAGCAAGTACTCACATGGGGGTAAGCATTCTCCATTAGGCATTTAATAGTATAAGATATTTGAACATAGGAAAACCCTTCCGGCCAGTACCGGCAGGATAAGGTAGCTTTCGTAGACCATATTTTTAAAAATTCAACATTTTACTCAAACACCCTCAGCTAAATTGCTTGGAACTCGATTATGGAAAATTCACTCGCGGTTTTCGTTAATACTGAATGTGAATGCGAATTTAAGCATGAGAATTACAGCATAACAAAAATCAGATTGATTGATTGATTGATTCAAACTGGCAGCCACCCCCGAATTTCAAACTGCCATATCTTTTACATTTTTTAAGATAAAGCCAAAACAAAAAATGCTCCGGAATCCTTGTATCACGATCAGTAGTTCACGGAAGCAACGTTTTCAAATTAAATTTTTTTACATCTTTTTGAATAAAAAAAATTAACTTGCCACCATTTTGAAACAAGATAGCGCATGAAACTGGCCAACGCACTCGGTCGAAACCTTGGTATGTTCTGTACACATGACATTCTGTCACATTCATATCGGTCCTTAAGTACGAGAGTTACAGCATAACAAATATCAGATTGTTTCAAAATCTCAGCTACCCTAGAATTTCCAACTACCATATCTCAGTCATTTTTTAAGATGTAGCATAAACAAAAAATGTTCCAGAATCCTTGTATCACATTCTAACACTTAACAGAAACATTTTTTTATTTATAAATTTTTATACATATTTTTGAATTAAAAAAAAATTAACTGGCCGGCGTATTGAAACAAGATGGCGGATGAAGCTGGCCAACGAACTCGGATCAGACCTTGGTATTTCCTACACACATACGTAGTTACATCCACATCGGTTCATAAATAAGAGATTTACAGTATGACATATATCATACATATATACAGGGTGAATCTGAACTCTTGAGGAAAACTTTAAGGGGTTATAATACAAATCAAGACAAACAATATTAACTAGGAAACTAAGGGTCCCGAACGTCTTCCGCAGGAGATACGTACCATTAAAGTTTAGTGTCCAAAATTTTAAATGATTATAAAAAACGGGAAAATTGGTCGATTCGTTTGCGGTTTTCGCTAAAACTATTCTTTATGTCAGTATTTTCTTGAAAATAATTTTTAAAGATAAAGTTCAAAAATGCCGATAAAGGGCGCTTTAGACTTTGGAGTAACGAACAACCATCTTTTACCGTTATTTTTTGTATCTCATTAAATCCTTTCAAAAGCTTAGATTTAAACTTAAATTTTGAGCTCAAAATCTGAAACGTTAGGAGTGGTTAAGTAGCACAAACTGAACTGTGTTCAGAAGTTGAAATTTGAACCCCCCCCCTACTGAACACAGTTTAGTTATTCCCGATCTTGGTGTCGTAGACCAGGCAGAAACTACTACCCCCCACACGTAAAATAAACGATAGAGGGATAAAAAAATTAAATAAAAAAATTATTCATAACAGACATGAGCAAATTCACCGCGCAAAATAACAAGAAATAATTTACAGTTACGTAGCCATTACCTAGTAACGGTCCGTGTCACCCGATTGGCCGGCAATGTGTAGTAAATAAGGATGTAACCTCGAGATGGCGTTGTGATCGAAAGTGCTATAAAAGCGCTGGTAGTTCGCATTCATCGTGTTTTCGTCTTTGACGTCTTTAGGAATGACCACGACCAGCTACACTAATCAGGAAATGACCAATATTCATTTCATTTGCAGCGCTGCGGGTGGGAATGCCCTGGAGGCCCGGCGATTGTACGGGGAGCGATTCCATTCGAGACGCTTGCCGGACCGAAAAATTTTCGAACGCTTGCATCGGCGTTTCGGAGAAACCGGTTCATCTGTCAGCGCGATCCTTGACACTGGGCGTACCAGGAATGCGAGGACACCGGAACTTGAAGAGCATGTGTTGTGTGAATTCGATCAGCAATCGGAGACGAGCACGTGGGCTGTATCCACTGCCGCAAATGTGAACCAGATGATGGTTTGGCGAGTGATAGGAGCCGAAGGCCTTCGACCCTACCATGCACAGTGTGTGCACACCTTGAAAGCAACCGACCATCAGCCACGTAAAGATTTTTCACGATGGTTCCTCCAACAGTTGGATGCGCAACCAGACTTTGCCGCACACGTGCTACTCACCGATGAATGCAGTTTCAGTCGGGAAGGCATTTTCATTGCGCGCAATGCACACAACTGAGCGTACACGAACCCACACGCCATCCGTCCATATTCATATCAATGGCATTTTAGCGTCAGTGTGTGGGCCGGAATTATCCACGATCATTTGATTGGGCTATATCTTCTGCCAAGGCACCTGGACGGCGGCGGTACGTATCTGGTATTCCTGCAAGAATTGCTTCTAGTTCTACTGCAAAGTGTTCCAGCCAACATAAAGGCTGGTTTGTGGTTCCAACATGACGGAGCGCTTGCACATTTCAGCACAGATGTGCAAAATGCATTGGATACAGCATATCCAGGGCGAGGGTTGGACGGGGTGGTCCGATACATTGGCTGACACGCTCGCCTGACCTCTCCTGCCTAGACTTCTTCCTCTGGGGCCATATGAAGAGTCTTGTTTACGCAAGCCTCATCGACTACGACGAGGGACGAGGACCTGGTGGAGAGGATTGTCCTCGTAGCAGGCGATATCTGGGAGATACCCGGGGTATTCGCCAATGTCCGCAACTCCCACCGCCGGCGGTGTGAGGCTTGCTTCTTTGCTTGTGGGCATTCTTTCTAGCAGTTTTTGGTGATTCCTCACGAACATCATGCGTCTACCATTTTCTACGTGTCAACCTTCAATCATATTGCGCACTACGTGCGCAGTGTGTACATCATATTGTTTCTTTTTAGTTTGCGTGGAGAAATTGCTCATGTCTGTTATGAATAAATTTTTTATTTAATTTTGTCATCTCTGTACCTTTTATTTTACGTGTAGGGAGTAGAAGTTTCGGCCTGGTCTATGACACCAAGATCGTAAATAACCGAATTGTGTTCAGGGTGGGGGGGGGGTTCAAATTTCAACTCCTGAACACAGTTCAGTTTGCGTTTCTTAACCACTCCCAACGATTCAGAATTTGAGCTCAAAATTTAAGTTTAAGTCTAAGCTTTTGAAAGCATTTAATGAGATACAAAACAAAGCTGTAAAAAATAGTTGTTCGTTACGCCAAAATCGAAAGCGCCCTCTATCGGCATTTTTTGAACTTTATTTTTAAAATTTATTTTCAAGAAAATACTGACATAAAGAATAGTTTTAGCGAAAACCGCAAACGAATCGGCCAATTTTTCCAATTTTATAATCATTTGAAATTTTGGACCCTAAATTTTAATGGCACCTATCTTCTTCGGAAGACGTTTGGGACCCTTAGTTTCCTATTTAATATTTTTTGTCTTGATGTGCACTATCACCCCTTAAAGTTTTGTCCAAGAGTTTAGATTCATCCTGTATACATATATATACAGATATATGGATATATCTATATATATATAAATCAACATTTGAACTGAGGGTGGTTTGGTGGTCTAGGGGTCAAGATCGGTGAAAATATACCAAAATGTTTTAGAAATATTTTCCTCCTAACCGCTGCGATAGGTAGCGTTCTGTAATGAAATCTACCTAACACAGGTTACTAACTTTGAAAGTCCAAAACGCCGCAATTGTATAAATTGACGACAAATGCAAAAATAATTTTTTGAGTCGATAAAATGCAGAGTGGTTAAGGAGAGCTTCATTGTTTTAAACAGGAAATGATCTCAATAAATATGAATCAACTGAAATTAACAGATAAAAATTTTATATGTTTAACTGCAGACACAGTATTATTTATAAATTATCTTTAAATTCTCACGTAAGTATGACTTTGGATTTTTATTAACAGCATAATATACTTGTACGAGAAATGAGTTCTGCATTTACAGAAATATCCCAAAATATTAGATTATTAGAAAGGAATTAGGAAGGGGAATAAAATAGAATTCTGGGTTTTTAATTAAAGTAAATTGGAAATAGGGAGTAATTAAGAAAATCATGCATGATTTCACATCAAACTGTGCAATTTTACTTTTCCCCAATTCGTTCCATGTCCCCTTTTCTTAGTTGTCACAGTAAGGTGTCCAACTGACTGTAGACACAATATTAAATATATTTTTGATACTTCTATGTGCGTAAATCTCGCCAAAAACAATTTCTTTTCGATAATATTAGTTTTTATGTTTCGGGTGTGTAAATTAGAAACTATACATTGATAATGAAATAAAATGTTTTGATTTATGATATTAATTTGGTACTTTTATGTAAGGTGGGCGCAAATCTCACAAATAGCGTTTTGTTTCTCGCTAATAGCAGCTTTTATTTTTCAAGTGTGTAAATTAGGAAAAAAATATTTGATGTTGAAATAAAATATTTTGGTGGCTGTATTATTTCTTATTAATTTATTTTTGTATTTGAAATAAAGAAAGTGAATGACATAAACGTAATACAAATGATGGCGAATGGGATAATAATTGTCGAATTATCGCCTGCGCACGGTACAACGAAATAAATATATATAACAGTATAACAATTATATTTGTAAATATCATTCATCACACAATACCCGTAAGGCATGGTGACGTCACGGCGACGTCAATGTAAAGTCACACTGTGACTTTGTGACCGTCGTCGTGACGTCACGTGACGTCGATGTGAAGTCACTGTGACCTAAATGTGAAGTCGTTATGGCCGTTTTCAAGGCTTTCTGTGACCTCACAATGTGACTACTTTGTGAAGTCACCGTGCGACTTCAATGTGAAAAGTGTGACGAATCTGCATCGGATAGGGTGACCAAATTTTCCCCGCATCCGATCCGGATTGTTCGGATCGACATTTTTTTTTTGCTAGACGGTTGTGACATTTGTGACGAATCTGCATCGGATTGGGTGACCAGAGTTTACCCGAATCCAACTCGTAAAGTTCAGATATATATTTTTTTTTTTTGGCTGCAGGTTTGTGACAATTGTGACGATTCTTCATCGGGTCGAGTGACCATATTTTACCTATATTCGATGAGGAAAATTACGGGTCGGTTAATTTTTTCTTTTCTTTTATTCTCTTTCTTTTCTTTTCTTTTTTTTTCTACAGGTTTGAAAGAATATTTTATTTTTTCTTTAGATCAAGTTATTATTTTATTCTAGTTTTTCATATTAATCCAAACCCAAGCTGCAATAATAAAATCTCAACCCTAAATCAACCCGAACCCGAAAAAATTACAATCTATTTAACCCAAACAGAATAACAACAACAACAATTATCGCTATTCTTACTCGGCTCAAGCTGAACGTCATGTCGGGTGCGGGTAACCAACCCGATGCAGGACTTAAGTCGGGGTTTTAAATTATTTATTTTATTTTATTCTGTCTATTTAGTTAAGGTTTTGCTTGGGCTCCGATTCTTATATGAATACCCTATCAGGTCGGGTAACGCGATTTTGAAACGATTTTTTTTAAATCCTGCAATCGAGTGAGACAGCCCGATTTCAAACGAACCCAAATCATTACCATTGGTTACACATTAAATAGCAAAAGGTGGATTTGCAGATTTTCAAATTAATTATATAAAAGTGGTGAAATGTATTAAAATTCTGTTGTTCTATAATATAAATGCAACAGTTTTTGTATTTTCAGCTCGGTATTTAAAAATTTTAGAGAAATGCTTTTAAATAAAGCAAATAAGTACTATTTGATTTTGCTATAAATGGGAAACGGTACTTTTCAATATTATTTTTAATTTTAAGAATTTTGATAAAAATTGTTATTGCAGTATATTTTAATAGTCAGTTAAAAGCACATTTTAAAAAATAAAACTATAGATTTATTTAAAATGTTTACAAAATTAAAATAAATTAATGCTTTAATTCCTGCTATTTTTACAAGTATTGATATTTTTTTAATTTATTTACTTTACTTTTTATTATTATTATTTTTTTTTTTACAATTAGTAAAATATGTTATAGAACACTGTGCATGGATTTCTATTTCAATTAATATTAGATTTTATATAAATTTATTATTATTCTATATAGTGAGGAACTATGAAATTTAACTCTTCTTCATGGGATTTCATATATAGAAAACAAAAAGAAATCTGTAATACTAATTCCATGCAAGGTTTTATTACATACATAATAAAGAATATGTATAAAAAATAATAAACTGAAATACTAAAGGAAGTAAAGAACTTAAAAAATATAAGAATGAACAAAAAATCAATATTGAGAAAAAGTCATTTATTTAGTTTTCATGAGTGACAAACCCTTGAATGGCAATCGTGTACATATTAAAAATACAGTTTTGAAATTTTAAACCACGTGTATAAAAAGTTTAGATCTATACTTTGAGATAATAATAAAATAATCAATATTTTAACTGTGATAAGGTCTTTAAGCCTTGAAATTTTAAAGGGTAATTTTTATTAACTATTTCAATAGTTTTTAAACAGTATCTTATATATTTAACTAGTGAAAATATTCGAATAATGTATTCCCCAAAATATTCACATCGGGGTCCATGTTTTAAATCATATTTAAAAGAAAAATAACTGTATGTTTTAATTTATTAAGAAAGATTTTTGAAAAATATTTCATAAAAATTGCCATTTTTGAAAAAGAAAATTTAACTTATAGATCAAAATACGTTATCATACATGGAACCTTTATTTTATAACTATGTTTTAACCCTTTGTGACTCGACAACATCAGTTTGAAAAATATTTACTCTGACATACATCATTTTAAGCAAGTAAAAAAAAATAAAAATCATAAAAATAAAAATTATTTACTAAAAGATACTTTTTCATATTTACAATAAACAAAAAATTATATAGTTTCTTCTCATAAATATTGTTAAATTTTTAATACAAAATTGTAACGTGTACGAACTTACCTTTGTAAAAAATCTATTTTTGGACATCTGCAGACTTTTAAATTCAACAAAGTTAATTTTATTCATAAAGGTATGAAACTGTTTAAATGATAAATAAAACTTTGATATTAAAAATTAACTCAGTATCGTCGTATGTTTAGGTTTCTATAAACAATTTATATTAACTACTGCGTTAAAAGATAGCAGTAATAAAGAAAATCATCTTATTAACCCCGCTGAAAATAACTTTGTCTTTTGGTATGTTTAGAGGTATGCAACTGCAGTAAAAAACATACTTAAAAACAATATTTTGGTTATTAAAATATAATAATGTTACTAATTTATTGTCAATTATTTATGGAATTGTAATAAATGCATCGATAGTGATACATATAATTTATCATATGATGCCGATGAAATATCTATCTGGGTCGATGTTTCGTGACTAGGCAATAATCACAATAATCTGTTGTTCATCATAAATAGAGCAAGCTGATTTAAAAAAATCTACCGTAAAAGTTTTAGAATAAAGTTTGGCCAAAATTTTAGATATAAAGTCCATTTGAAATGTAGATAATCATAGTTACATAACCCAATAAAATAATAAATTATAAACATAGTTTCAAATATTTAACCAGTTTTTAATGTGAAAAAATATATAAATTCAGATAACAACATAAAATAGAACCACACATTGGTTTATTATTATTTTTTTTACAGGATTAGGTGGTAATTATGAAGAACATTTCCCTTTAATAATAATTCTTTTATAATAGTGTACAGATGTTTTGAAATTTATAACTATAAAATGATTCAGGAAATGAATTTAGTGAAAGTAATTATCTGATTAAAATCGTTGACATATTGTTACTTATTTTAACAAAATAAACATTAAATTTAATAAACTTAACTGATAAATGTTAAACGAAATATTTAACTTTTGTAAAATACTGCATGAAAGTAACTGAAAACGATATAACTAAATGCAAAGCTAACAGGGAAAATAATATTTTTCCATACCTCTTTTTCTTTGTGATCTTCAATATTCTATTTTGACGTAAAAATAGCGAAAGTTTCTTGAGAAGGCAAAATTCCTCCAAATGAAGTACAATAACATTGGCGGAAAACAAATTTAACCACGAAAAGGAATTGTACTTTTCATGGAAAGAAAATTCGTATAAAAATTGTATTTGCGGAATCCTGTGCAGGTTTTTAATTTTAAATACGTAGAAATTATACACGCTCATAACACGCGTATTGTCCAACGAACTGACATCCAAAGATAAATACACTGTTGTGCGTCTCTTATTCTGAGGTTAAAAAAGCAGACGATAATTTTGAAAGCGTTTAAAACACCTGCGCGCATTTAATAGCAGGGCAGATGATCTTTTTTCTTTTTTTTTTTCTTCTTATATAGTTGATGTTAGAGTAGAAGGTTAAAAAGGCAGAATATTTCTTTTTATAGTCTCTCCAATTAAAATTTCTTATTTAAAGATTTATTTTTGAAGCAGTTTACCTTTTTTTACGATTAGTTTCACAATAATAATACTTGTATAGTTTTTTTTTGTAAGTTGTAAAAAATATCAATATTTATGGCGTATCAAATAAAATATTGTTTAAATTTTTAGGGTACATAAAAAATATTTTAATGGACAAGAATGCAAAATCATAAAAAATGTAAAATTTGCATAGATCGTAATAATTGCCAAATGTGATCCTAAAACAGTAAAAGGTTGGGGGGGGGCATTTTCCCTTTTTCAAAATTTCCTTTTTTCTTTATTAATGTCCTGTAGAAGAAACAGTTTGTAAAATAACAATATTTTTTTAAAGAAATTTGTGGTTAATGAAAAACGGACACGTGAATAATTATTTAAATCATACACATTTTGCATAATTTTTTTTTAAATTTTCATTTTATATTCGGAAAATGTTAAATTTATTTACAAAGTATGAAACAAAATTCAAAATATATATTGGAAGAGGTACTCAATCTACTTAAATACTAAAGAAAAACAATTGTTATCGGAAGTACACCAGTGATTTTATTATAATAAAGCGTCTGTTTTTCACAACCCACCTCCCCTCAAACAAACAAATCTTTAATTACCATAGTAAATTGAGGTACAGTTTTGAAACATATTGCATTTGAAAGAGAATTTTATTTTTCCTATTCGACGGTTAAAAATTGAAATTGTGCAATATTTAGAAGTTAAAAAAAATCACTGTAAAAGCGAAATTTACTGTTCAGTTGTTGCCGCTGTTAACATGACGTCATTGTTACTCTTGGATAGCTTGCGCTCTATAATATAGATTGTTGCTCTCAGTTTTACAAAAGTTGTTAATTAATATGAAAAGCAAATGAGAAACTGCCTTAATTTAAAAAAAATTGTTCATGGAGTACATGCCGCATTATGTTTGTATTATAATTTATAATTGCATATTGATTGAAAATTACCTATTTATAAAGCATTTTCCTGTAAGTCAGTAAATAAATTAATCAATATAGCTTAATTTTCCAGGGATCATAAAAATCAGTCAGAATCAGACCCTTTAAGTGCATTAAAGCATTCCTGAATAATATATATTTCTCATCATTTAAAAATATATTAAAAATTCACATTTTGGTCAAACTGTGACTTCACAACATGGTGGTATTTTGATAACACAGGTGACGTAGTGTTTGTGACTTGCAGTAACGTCACAGTGACGTCACAAAAATTAAAAAACATGTCAGAAACATATTTTTTTACATTGAATAACATATTTTGTAGTGTTCTTGCAATTTTTTTATGATTTCCAAGCAATTCACATTTTAGTCACAATGTGACGTCACTGAGTGGTTGTATTTTGGTCACAGATGTGACGTGACGTACGTGACTCACTGTGACGTCACGGTGACGTCACTGTGACCATGCATGCTATGCGGGTATTTACAAGTGAAAAACGAATTAATAATTTTAATATTCAATAATTTTTGGCCGGTTTTTGTTTATTATTTATTTTTAATTTTGCTCAAATAATTTAATATTTATATTAGAAAAACTGTTATTTCTTTTACTATATTTCTATTTAGTAGAATAACAAATAACAACTGTAGATCCCAGAAAGAACTATTACTTTATGGGGATATGATGACTATTCGTTCATGAAAATACTCCCTATATATAGAGAGATAGAGAGAGAGATAGATAGATATATAGATATAGATGTAGACATACATATAATCTAATGCCATTTAGACTTTTGTCCATCATATGTCTCGATTGGTTTTAGCATTATATGCAGTTTCGTGTATTTAAATGCATTTTTAAAAATAAGTAAAAAAATAATTTGAATTTTTAATCTCAGAAATTCCATATCATTTATGTAAAATATTATTAAAATAATTAACAAATATATTGAAGAAACATATGTTTTTAATTGCAATATATAGTTAATAAAGAAATAAAACAAATACATTATTAACATTACTGTGTTTTTTGTTTGTTTTAATTTGAAATGATTTAAAATAAAAAAGAAAAGTGCCTAGTTAAACTGATGGCATTGAGCTCACAGGCTATTCACACTAATTGCATATTATAATCTTATTTCAAAAAATAATTCCCTTCGAAAAATAAAGAAATCGACAGTAAATCTGTATACCAAATCTGAAGCAAATCGGATAATTCTGCATGAAATACCCATTTAGCTATATTAAGGTGAGATTAGCCCCCGTCCCCCCTTTATACTTAACCAATAACCAACAAAACTGATCAGGGAGGCACCTTATCACAATGAACCAATATACAAAAAGTGAAGCAAATGGGATAATTCTGAATGAAAAACCCATTTATCTAAATTAAGCGGAGGGATTAGCCCACCGTTCTAATCCTTTATACTTAACCAATGGACCCCTAAAACCAATTAGGGAAGCGCTTTATCACAATGAATCTACAAATAAAATTTGAAGCAAAGCGGATATTTGTATCAAGAGATATCGCGTTACGTACGTACATACGTACGTACATACATACAGAACGGGTGGGCACATTATTTCTCAGGCTTTGATAGCCAGTGAGCTAATGAAAATGATAAACATATTACTTAAGTATAAAATTGAAAACTTTAATTAAAACTTAATCAAAATAATCTATTACGCTATCCCACGTGGCGCAGAAATCGCGATTATTTGTTAATTGTTTAATGGCAACGCCTGAATGAAACGCATCTCATTGGTTATTGTGTAAAAGTCCTTTGGCAGGATTTAGGCGGATGTAAATCGGGTTTATTTACGTTTCGCTCTTTCGCTGCAATAATGGAGCTTCAAAATATCATTAGAAATGCCCGTAAAAGATGTCGGCGAATGCTTGAAAGAAAAGAAGAAGCCGAATTAATAAGAAAAAATTGAAATAGATTCGATCGAGAACGCCGTAAAACACAGAGCATACGCGATCGCCAAAATAGGCTTAGTAACCGTCGCATGCACGAACGCGTTGCTTCTGAAATCCAAATTACTGATTTAAATGTTCCGGGGCGTAACTGTGGCATTCGATCTTATACCGATATACCATTTAGGTTCAACCGTAAGAAGTTCCCTGACCTTTTCATTCTTAAGTGTTATAATTTTCCCTGACCGTTTCATTTTGTAAACGTAACTGTTGTACTTTCGAAATTTTAGCTCTTATTCATTTTTTTTACAAGTTCTTAGTATAAATAAATATTATTCAGTCTTTTACTTTTATGAAGTCCACTCCACTGTTATATTTTTCAATGACAGTCTGCCCAGGCAACGCCGGGCGGGTCAGCTAGTACATAAACATTTTTTTCCGAAATATTACGCAATAAATGTATCGCACTAGAAACATAATTAAAATAAAAATAGAATTTAGCAGTTTGTAAATAAATTCCGTCTCCTGTCAAATTCTTTTTAAATTAATTATAAAAATCAGAAAAAAAATGTTGATACAAAAATATGATAAATTAAAAAAAAACAATGGAATTAAAAAATACTCTTACTTTCATTCATCCGATTTTATTGTTCTTTGAGAAGCTTCACTGAATATGAAATATGAAATAATGAGAGGAAAAAGAAAATTTGCTAATTACCTTTTCAATTCGATCACATGAAGCTACACTTTATTTGCAGCCAACCGTTAAAATGTGGAAGTTTTGTTTCTTTGGAAAAGGATATTCAATTTGTTAAAGAAAAAAAAAAGGCCATTGATCCCTGTAAGAGGTTTGGACAGCTAAGACAATCGAAACCCCGATTATTTTAAAAGAAATCGATAGATCCATTGTTTGAAAATAATATTAAAGTTACTCTATTCAAGATTTATTATACAAAGTTATTATTTAAAAGCCAAATAATTTTAAAAACGCGTTACAGGATGCATATTTTATTTTCGTGCAAAATATTTAAAATATCTGTACCATTAATGTATTTAAAAAAGAAGTCATATTTCAAATTCATTTAGATTATTTATATAAATTAATCATCAACGTTAATGTTTTCCGTTTAACAAAAAATTTTAAATAATTTAAAATGCGGGAAAGAAGAGGTCGATTTCTTGCCATTGGAGTTAGCATAAAAATATTTCAATTCCGGGTAACAATATGAGATTTTACACAGATGTATATGTATATATATATATATATTTATATATATGTAATATATATATATATATATATATATATATATACATACATATAATGTTTATATATATATATATATATATATATATATATATATATATATATATATATATATATATATATATATATATATATATATATATGATATAAAAATTTCTAGATCAACCGTTGACAGGCCAGCCACGATCTCTATAAATTTACACCAGATCATAGCACTATTATTCCACCGCCACAAATTACTAACGCTGTTCCATGCTATATGATGACGAATTATACTTCTTAGAGGCAGTCGCATGAACCGGAGAACAGGCTAAGTAAATGAATCCAGGCAGTTTCCCACTCAAGAAAGACAATGGTATTGACGAGACAACTGTTTATTAGATGACGTTGATGTAACAACTCCACTAAATCTCATAAAAAACTCGAAGATATTTAATACATTAGATGACAGCACAAAGCTATGTTTTTTGAAGACTCTCTACTGATGAATACGTATTTTGACCCCCTAGTGACAGGGCCTAGTTGACAGAAGAAAAACGTACAAAAATCTGTGTCCGAAGCCAATGTAACAGTATAAATATTCCGAGATTCTGCTCAAAGTTACAAACGCGCGAAATGCTAGTCCACTGACAGCCATGTTCGGCGGGAAACAAGGGGGGCAGAAAAGGCGGACCTGCTCGCTAATGGATGAAGAAATAAGGCCACGAGGGTGTGTCTCTGACGTATGACCAAAAGCCTTTATCAAAAGTGGCAATTTAAAAAGGTAAAACAGCCTTTTGGCGCGAAAACGCCAGGAATCCTGGAATGCCGAATGATAATTAAATAGAAATAAAAATGGTATTACAAAAGTTCCAAAGAAAAAAATGCAATGTCTCAAAAGAAGAAATTAGGCAGGTGCGTTTTAGAGGCAGTGTTGCAATTCAATAGAATAAGGTTTTAATAAATACGTGTAGCTTTTAACAGATTAAGATTTTTAGAATGATAAATAAAAGAATATTTTGATTAAGTTATGGAATAAAATATAAAATAGATTTAAGAGATATTTTAAAAGAGAGGGAAAATTTAGAATTGTAAGAATTTGGAATAATTTAACTAAGGAAAAATGTCAAATTTTTTTTATTATTACATATCCCCCCACCCAAAAGACGAATGAACCGGTAGGTCAGATGACTTGCAAGTTCATTGAAGGGAAATGTTACACGGACTTGGATTACAATTTGTCAACTGAAGAAAGTCAAAATAAGTACATTTCCAAAAATTATTCATTAATGCCAAATAACATTAAATTTAATAACTATAACGCGAATTGGTGGAGTTGTTAATAAAAATACAATTACAAGATATTAATCTTGTTAACAATGACATAAAAAGTATTAGAAATATTAAACAAATAAGAAAAACATTGCAAAATTTAAAATAATACACAAGATACTTCAAGAATATCATCTTACAAAAATTGTTGCAAATTGCTAATAGAATTGTTGCTTAATTTGTTGTTCAGTTCTCTTCTGAGTGATAGTCCATCCAAAAAAGTTATTTGCATACCTCACAAACTGAAAAATTGACAAATTGAAAAAGAAAAAAAAATTCAAACTTTAGACCTTACTGATCTTCCTTATGAAAGTCTATTTTCAGAAATTAAAGTTCATCTGAATGCTTTATCTTTACTAGCAACAACTCGAAAATAGTACTAAGACTAATATTAACAACAATAAAACATAATAAATAAAATAATACAATAATAATAATAATAGCAAGAATAATCTCAATAATAAAATTTAAAATAATAATACTTAACAATAACATTAATCATAAGTTAATTTCACATATTAAACTTATGTTTGTCTGAAAAACTCGTTCCTGAATGGTATGCTCGGAAAAACTTAAGAGAAATGAGTTTTTTGTCATGGTATAGTTTGTCTGACAAATGGTAATTAATCTAAAAAGGCAAATAGATAATGTAAGCAGTATAAGAGCTTTTCACTCAACATCAAAATTACTATTACCATTATTACCTTTATAAGTTCCATTACCTTTACTACTTTATTACTTGTTTACCTCTAGAAGTAAATTATATATCTCAACATATTTAAACTCAAGTAATATTAAATCTCAATTATCATCAGTATCAATTAATTCATCTTGTTTATCATAGTGATCACTAGTGTTCTTCATTATTCTCTCTCAACATCAATTATAATTGTCTGAGTGCAACGAAGACTCATACACAGCGCAGTATTACTTTGCCCATATATAGCTACGATGGATATTAAAACCTTTCGTCAAGCATAACGCAAAAAATATTTAACGGATTTCGTTCAAATTTTTACAGCAGGTACCTATAAGGGTGACAACGACGTCTATTTATTACCAAGAATAAATGTCAAACCGTTTGGAAATTATATTAAAAAATTGGTAAAAAAGCACAATTAAAGTACATACGTCACGAAAATTTTGTGCGTACGTCATTTTCACCGGCGGGAGATTTTCGTAGACAATCGGAATTGAAAAGTTCATGGAGTACATGGAGCAAAAAAATATGCACGCACTAATATTCAGCACAATAAAATATATTTCAATTTAGTAGAAATCGAAAATTAATCTGGATTTTTTTCTGTTTGAAAGAAAAACTCCGCAATAACTTGGTAGACTTGGTATTAGAGATTTGGCACAAATCTCAGCAATAGCAGCTTTTTTTATTTCGCGTGTTTAAATTGAAAAAAAAAAACTTTGATGTTTAAATAAAAGGTTTCGATTAATGGCATTATTTCTTTTTTTTTTCTCTTTTTAGCATTTTAAATGGGATTAATGAAAGGCATGTATTTTAAATTAAATGAGTGAAAGGTTTATATTTAAATGAAATGAATTCAATATGAAAATGTTATAGGAACAATATTTGGCGATTTATCAACTGCGCCAGGATAACATAAAAGTACCAATATATCAAACGGTATGTAGTATGTGAAATGAAACAATTCTATTATAATCACCCATCGTACAAAAAAAAAAAAAAAAAAAAAAAAAAAAAAAACTAATATTCTGCATTCAGAGGGAAAAATCCATCTCCTGTGCCGTAAGATTTGGCGAGTGCTTTTTTGGTGATAAGTTTTTCGATGTGATTGTTGGGATCTGCAAGATTTGGCTTACTTTTTCTAAATCTTATTTTTTTGCAGATGTAGTATTATGTAAATATATTTTTTTGCAGATATTTTTCTATTTTGTATATTTGGCATTCTATGTTGTATATTTTCTATTTGGCATTTGGAAAAGAGATTTTTACCTTTTTATCTGCGCCTTCGGAAATATTAAAAAATAAAAAAAAGATTTACATATATCAAGCGTATAATGTTATGTTTTGCATTTTTACCACTTCTGCATTTTTAGATTTTAAATGCTATTTATTATTTACTAGCCGTTTATTAATTGTTTACAATTTACCCCCCTGACAATAACAATTATTTATTACAAAAATGTCTCTTAGGTTTGTTAAATAAGTTTGTTTATGTAATTCCATTATTTATTAAAATATCGAACATGGCGATAAAATTTTATTTTAGCATCGTGCTTAAATTTTTAAGATGGTGCAAAAACATGCTTTAATAAACGTATGTTTGTAAATATTTGAAAACATGTTTTACCGCTCTCTTGAAAAATTTTGTAAGATGCTAAAACTACCTTTTGGCACCATTTTAAATTTTTTTCGCCAACCGACATAGGATACGAAACTTTTCCCCATTCAGATACACAGGCAAGGCTGGTCTCAAACAAGAGTAAAGCTAGCAACGATATTGTTTTAACTCTATAAGAGTTACAATAATGATATTAAATACTCCGATTGGCTTTGGGCCCAATTACGAAAGTTTCTCCTAAAAAAAAACTGTAGAAGAAGTCTTTTACATTTGTTTCAAATGAAGCTCGCTCTACAAGGTATTAGTTAATAATACAAACAACACTAATGGCATGAAGGCAAAAGTTTTAATTTAAATGTATATATTTGAAACCCTTCCAACCTAACCCCCCCCCCCCCCAAAAAAAAAAAAAGTTACAGTACTGAATTTAAAATAGCGTTAAGCCACGCTTTCTGACTAAGCAATTGGCTGCAAACGCGATAACGAAACTTTCACTTAACTTAATAACATGTAGCTAATATAGCCCTCAGGGTACTTTGCAGTTATACAGACCTTGTGGTTTTTTTAAAAAGCTTGAGACAATTCAGGTTTAAGAAGTTGAGATTTACTGTCAAATGATATGAACAACTATGAACACAAAACTGATGAATTATTATTCAGGTTTATGTATGTACTTAAAAAAAAAAATTGCATCTGATTACACATTAGATAAATTACTTCTGTTTGCATTTCATAACTGATAAACGGCTTATGTATATTAAATGAATTGTTTAAATATTGGGAAGAGGTGGCGAGAGGTAGAAAGACGAGTAAACAAACGGGTAGACAGACGAGTAGAGAGACGAGTAGCGACATAGGTAGGCTGACGGGTAGCGAAACGAATAGACAGACGGCTAGAGAGAAAGGTAAAAAGGGGGTTGACAGAGGGGTAGCGAGATGGGTCACGAGACGGGTAGCGACACCGGTAGACAGGAATGAAGCGAGAAAGGTTGCGAGACGCGTAGCGTGGTAGATAAAGAGACGAGTAGAGAGATGAGTACAGAGACGAGTTGACTGACGGGTAATGAGATTGGTACACTGTAAAAAATATTAGTGTTACTTTACACCAAAAATGGTGGCAACAAAGTTGCCACCAAAAAGGTGTAAAGAAACACCCCTTGTAAATTGGTGTAATGAAACACCAAAAATTAATTAGTGTAAAGAAACACCACTTTTGGTGGCAACAAAGTTGCCACCAAAAGTGGTGTAATAAAACACCATCATCAATTTGGTGTGCTTTAACACCAAATTGGGTGTCCTACTAACTAATTCAGGATATGCCACTTCGATGCAGCATCACACCAAATTTGGTGTTCAAAATCTGTCGTCCCAAATTATCCTACGAGGAAAAGTGATTGAAAGGTTATGGATATTTATGTAAAGCTACAGGCATTTTTACTGGATTTTTCCCCTCTTAATTAAAAGATAACATATTTTGAAACAACTTTTATAATTAAAATTTAAAAAAATATATTGAGGATTTCAATTACAAATTTGCGAATTAATTTTGAAATATCCTTTTCTGAATCAAAGAGAAAAATATGTCTAAGTTTTATATAAATGTATAACAGTTTACAGAAAATTTAGAGATCTTTTTCTCTTTGATTCAGAAAAGGATATTTAAAAGTCAATTCGCAAATCTGTAATTGAAATCCTCAATATATTTTTTTTTAATTTTAATTATAAAAGTTTACTGATGTTTCAAAATATGTTATCTTTTAATCAAAAGAAGAAAAATCCAGTAAAAATGCTGGTAGCTTTACGTAAATATCCATAACCTTTCAATCACCTTTTCTCTTAGGATAATTTGGGACGACATATTTCCGGTCAAAGACTTGAAAAGAGCTATAAAAAATAATTTGGTGCTGCAAGATTTATCGGGTGTTTAATTACAACAATTATGATAGCAACTTTGTTGCCACCATTAATAAAACCTTATTCAATTACAGTTATAATTAAAAAGAATTCCATATAGAAATTTAACAATATAAATGTTGTGATTACATAAATGTTAAAATAAACTTAGTCAGGAAATTCTGTTAGACTTTGTATTTTTTCATGTCAAAATACTTACGTATTTAACAATGAAGCCACATGAAACTATTTGCACTTATTTTTAGTAGTGAAAGGGTTTAATCGATTTTCAATATAGCATTGTAGAAGTTATGGCCATCCCCCACTCTTATTAACACATAATATTTTATTATCCTAGTAATGAATGTTTTGCGTTTTGAATAAATTTCTTAAGAAATACCCCAAGGAAAATGTTACTCACTTTAAATAAGAATTAATTTTAAAATATCACTCTTAAGAAGCTTAAATTAATTGGATTTAATTACAAGTATTACTTGTTAGTGATATTTAACTATGGCATCCCAACACATCTTACATTTCTGGTTATAACTTAGTTGGTCAATAGAATAATCAGGTAACCATGTATGCAGAATTTATTCAAAATTTTAATAGTAAGAATTAAGAACAAAATAACTTTTATGATATTTATTTAACTAATACTGAATTGGAAAGTATAATACACATTTGTCAATACTAAAAGTATTATATGAAAATAATCAGAGACTAATAACTAAGTAAGAACGAATGAAATACAGTGAAGAAAGAAAAAAAGTTAAATTCAAAATATCTTAAAGAAATTTGAATGCATTAATAAACAAAATAACCTAACTTAATTTGAACAGGCAAGCAATGCTTATAATAATTCTTAACAGCTTGCAGACCAATGGGTTAGACACATACTTTTCTCATAAAGTTAGCAAAAAAAATTATAGAATTTTCTCTGAAGACATTTACTTACTCATATCTTAGGTGGGCAAAGTTCAGACAGTAAGCCTTTGGTCAAATCAGTATATTTGCAATTTCACAATAAAAAAAATGATTTTTATAAGCACATAAAAAAACATAAGTCAAGGTTAAAAGTAAAGAACGGTTTTAGCTAATCATAAAAAAAAATTGCATATTGCAGTGTACCAAACCACACAAACAGCATATAATTATTACTTAACATTATCAAAACACATTTCATGGTTAAATATATTGATATTAACCAAAATAGTATACCTACAGTTAAACCCAAAACAGGCTTACACAATTTTTTAATTGTCATTTTGGATTTGTACTGTTCAAATTGCCCACTTAAGATATATTACACACAATATTATACAATTTTTATATGTAACAAAAAAAAATCTTAAGTATTACATTCCATGTATGAAACATCATTTAATGTTACCAAAATATGTTTTAAGACAATGTACCAGTTTCCATTTTTGTAGTAGCTGGAAAATGGATATCTAAATTGCAAGAGACTTGCATCCATAAAAAAAAATCTTGAACAGTCCTTATTAGACATTTTTTTAATTTTATATGCACCAAAATGATCATTGAAAACACACTCATAATCTTCTAAAAGAAACAAAATTTTATCACTATCTGTTATAATGAGCAAAATTTTTGAAAAAATTGGTTCTTCTTCAACTAATTTCCTAACAATAAATAAACCACTAACATATTTTAAAAAGTTAATAGTAAAGTGTGAAGCAGAATATAGTTCCCTAGTAAATCCTTTGTCTTTCACAATAACCTGAGCAGCTTCTGGTTGTATAGAACTTAATTCAAGTGGTTTGGTAATCCCAACCGATTTATTATGCTGAAGGTATCCATTTGAATTACAAGCATAATATGCTTGACGTAATTGATGGCGATTTGCTAATGTGAGAGTTATATTTTTAAATTTTTTTCCTATTGCAGCAAGTCTCTTAAAATAATAATGCTTCGCTTCAAATCTCAATGTCCAACAGTGACGGAGAGGCCCAAAATTTAACATGTGAGAAGGGTAATGAATAAGAAAGTGCTGCTTTGGTATCATCATTTTATCAGGAAAAAGTTCTCTAAAAAAATGTAGGTGGTCATCAATTCTAATTTTTAAATAAGCAATATGGTCTACTGTGAGAACAGGGGCAAAAATAAGTTCAACAATACCCTTTAAATCTATAAACAATTTCCAACATGAATTGTCTTCAGGAATGACAGCAGCACACATTAACGGGAGTAATCTGACAAGTGTCCACATTCGAGCAGCTGTCTGATTTATTTTACATTTTTTATTTATTAAAGATGGTTTATCAATAGAATCTAAAGGTCCATAAGGCCACATTTCAATTTGTTTATTTATATAATCAATAGAAATTACTTTGTGTGTGTGTAAAGCTTCTAAAACTAAACCTGTTTCATATGGGACAACTCCTTCTAGCAAATCATGGGCAATATCAGGAGGGAGACCACGTGTAACATGAAAAAATTCTGAATTAAATGGAGAATTGTTTTTTATTCCATACTGAATTAACTTTGTGTCATCAGCAAGCAACTCTGTTACATGTTGTTTATAGTTTTCAGGAGTCCTCAATGTGATATGATCATCAGTATATGTGTTTTGTATCTCAGCCTTATTACACAAGCATGTTCTGCAATAACAGTTTACTTTATTAGAGAATGATTCCACAAAACCACCAATCACATTGCTTCCTAAATTGTCACCACTAATAAAAGACAGACAGCCAACAAAAGTTTCAGCTCTCACAGAAATTCCATCAGTTGCAAGAATATTCAAATCCTTAACTAAGGGTTCAACAATTTTACCAATACCAAAATATTTCACATCTGTACTTTTACAAATAATAAATAATTGAATTATATCAGTTGAAGATCTATACTGTGGATATACATTTCCTAGAACATAGTAAAATGCCAGTAATTTGTGAGTTTTTCTATGAACACCTAATGGGTTACAAATCTCAAATTCATCACAAAACAGATTTAATTTTAAGGAATGGAAGTTGGTAGAAAACAGGGGATGAGTTTTACAGAATTTACCATCATCAAAACTTGTTATAAGATTTTTGGCTTTGTCACACTTAGGGTTCACAACTTGTGTAAATACATCATCTTGCATCAACAAAAATTTCAAAGTTTTTAATATAGACACATAATGAAAACAACACGACTTGTTGAAACTATTATTTCCCAAAATATACTCAACAGGAAGAACAATTTGCATGTTTGTTTCATAGTACTTCATTCTCCTATAATTATTAGATAATGAATCAATGCTCTCAAAAATACAATTTTGTTTCAAAATTTCATTAATCTTTAGAAAACTCTCATTACTTATACTTAAATTAGAAGTTTCATTTTTAATTTTGTTAATTAAATAATCACTCTGCATTTCCAACAAAGAATTAAAATCCTGCAAGATTTTTTGGGTTGTGGACAGAGGTAGCATGTGTTTTTCCTGAGCTTTTAATAATAATAAACTAACATGTCGTTTCATTTTTGAATCAAAATTTTCTTCAGTTGCACCTATATCATCTTCTACATTTATTGATTCAAAGTCCATTAACGGATCTTTACTACAATTAATGTGACTTAAAAATTCTTCATCGCAATTATTCAAATTATTTTTACTTTTATCAGTGTGCGTATAATATGTATGTTTTCTACTCAAATGTGATCGATAAGAGGAAAAACTTTTGAATTTGGCTGTACAGCTTATGAAAGGGCAAAATATTGTTTTATTTTGTTTTGTATGTACATTCAAATGTTTTGAAATATCTGGCAGATTTTTAAAGCAGCTTACTTGTGGACAGTTGATACATGTTTTACATATGTAATGGCCAGGAAAAATAGATCTATCTTGAGAAAATGTATTCCTGTGTTTTCTATAAACATGAGATTTATATGCGTGAAAATTAGTGAACGTATTTGGACAGTCATGAACAGCACATTGCAAAAAAAAATTGTTTTCTTGGCTATGAAACAAGTTTAAATGAGTAAGATACTTGGTAAAAACTGTAAATGTTATGTTTGGGCAAAAATTACAAATTAAAACCATGATTATAAAAAAGATAAAGCACTAAACAATATAAATTGACTTAAGTATAAAATGTCTTTCTAATTGTTATCCTTACATACAATTTTTAAGTTTTTGTGCAAAGTTTACAACAATTGATGGTAATTTCCTCTTGTCTGACTGAATGTCAAAGATGAACTTTTCTATAAAAATAAGGGTTTTGATGCAACGTTTTGGATACTCGCAATTAAATATAAAGTATGATGCTATCAGATTGGTGACTGCTTCCGATAATGAATTGCAGTGGAGAATAATTTCATGCTCAGCTAGCACATAGTATTTTTCTTGTTTAGTCTCAAACCCAATGATTCCTACATGAGACGATGAATAACCTGCTTTCTTAATGTCATCAATAGAAGTAGTTGCCTATAAGAGAAATTAAAATTAAAATCAGTGCTACTCGATTTCACTGCATGACAAATACAATTTTAATTTTTTTCTTTAAATATAGCATAAACCTCATCATGCGGTCGATGCAGTTTTTTTTTTTTTTCTTGGGGCCCATTTTGTGAAAAATAAGTTATTATTGTGAAATTTATCATATTTTTGTGAAAAATAACATTTTGTAACAAAGTATGAAATTTAGCTAACTCAAATTCAAACGAAGCATTTAATAATAATTTCTTCTTTAAGTCCTTCTGTTAAAGTTTTACTTTTCAGTGAACTTGTTTTGTTGGCAAATTACAAATTTTAAAACATAACGAAATAAAAATAATCAATGAAGAGTATGTTTTTATGGAATAGAAATTTGTGAAAGTGTCTATTTTTTTAAAATGAATTTTGTGAAGGAGAATGTTTTGTTAAATAAGATTTTTGTGAACGGGCTCTAAATAGACCCCAAAATTTTCCTGGATCGACCCTTGATCATCCAAGCATGCTATTATAAAACTTGATAACTGATAATGTAGAAGAAAGATTAAGACAAGATTTATCGTTTTATAGACAAAACATTTACCACATAGATTTTAGCTATATTTCACTTATACAAAGAGTAACGTGCAGAAAACAAACCAACTTAGAAAGTATGGCATGCAGGAAGAAAAATTATAAAGAAATATTTATTGATACTACAAGTTTAGTAATCCTTTAACAAACAGTTAAAGAGATTTAGCAGATTCTGATATGTAAAATAAAGAATGTATTTTTTCTGTTTCATCTGTTGTAACTGACTATAAATGCTTTATTTTGGCAGTCTATTGTAAATTACATAAATATGGGCAACATCAACAACAACAAAAAAGGTTTGTACAAGCAAATATTTATCATTTTGATGAGATCTTTAGTTTGATTCTTTATCAAGCAATTCAAATCTTTAATGAGATTGTGACATAAGGAAACAGACTACATTATCAGGGTTGTTTAATTTAAATGTAAGATTTGATAGATAAATATTTTTCTAATACTAGGTGAAATCTAAAAGTTATAGCTTCTAATCAATCTTAGAGACAAGTGACTCATTTTTTTAGCATATGAAAGTAATTTATAAACACATGAGCAACAATAGTTAAAGCTGATATTTGCAGTCTCCTTTCATAGAAACCTGTGAAATATTAATTGAGGCGTATAATTTATTTATAAAATGTGAAAACATTGCCGTATTTATTATAGTGCTACATTTTACCTATTATTCAATTGTAATGTTGAAAATCCCCAACATTTTGCACAATCAGCCTTCACCCCCATCTCCCAACCCAAAACCGACCCACAGGGCTTTGTACGGAGGCTCTATTAAATATTATTTAAACTGAAATTTAAATCATGATGAAAATCATTTTTATAAGAATGTCTTTGATTAAATGTAGAGCTAAAACTAGGATTTTTCTAACATATTAGGCAGGAATCTTAGAAATCTTTTCCTGAAAATTTAAGGGCAATGGAAGACATTTTAAACATTTACATGTATGTAATAACAATACTTTTTATGCAAGTCAATAACAGGTGGCACACTGCTAAATAATATTCCTATCATTTTCAACCACATTAAATTCATTTCTAACACATGCAAATAAAATACATACTTTTCACACATTTCATAAAAAAGAAAAATAATGTTACAAACCAGGACATTTTAATTTAATATCAAAGAAATGTTTCTAATATAGATGCACAGAAAATAAAAGTGGGCAAGAAAAATATGGTTACTTTTCCATTATACGGATACCATTGTCGCCAAGCATACATTTAATATATACATTATGCATTAACATACATTTTGGCATGGTGTCAGTATAATGGAAAAGTACCAAAACATGTTATTGTCTTGTACGGTCACTAACACTGTAAATAAATTAAATAGCATGTTATAAAAACTTTAAACATTTAATAAGAGCGATAAAAATTGTATAAAAAATGCTGTCATTTTGTAAATGTGAAAGCAACATTGCATATAAAATATTACCTAACTATCTTATGTAAACATTAGGCACAACATCCCTCGAGGAGGGGAAGGGGGAAACTCTTACTCTTATGTTAAACCTTTCTTCTCCAAAGACACCTTATTTTTGCAGATAATCAAATAAATTAATAACAGTATTTGTAATTTATCACTTACCGTGTATGTTAAAAATAGCTGGTCTTCAGAAAAATGCACAGGTAATGAGATCAGCAGAAATTCATCTTTAGCTATTGCTGTGTCAGCTTGCTCTTGGAGACATTTCAGAGTTTCAACCCATGAAGGAAGGCTTTTTCGTGCCAATAATAAATTATAGAGCTGCTTATTATATAAACTGAGAAATTTTGGAATACACTGAAAAATGTTAGATTTCCCTGTTATTCGGAAAAATTCATCAGCAAAGTGCTGTTTATTAAATAAGTTTGGATATTTAATTTTTAAATCAGCAACTTTCATATATTGATTGACAATTTCATCTCTTCTAATGTCAAATGTTTCATTTAACTCAGATGAAGCACTAGCCTTTTCATTAATAACCATGAGTTGTTTTTTGAACTGTGGTATTTCTTTCTTTTCATTCGCTTTTTCTCCTTTGTTATGGAACTTATTGGTTATTTTCTTCTGCTTTACTTCCTCACTTTGATCAAATCTACGCATATTTTTCAATTTATCTCGAATAGCCTGTCGCCATCCACCATATCCAGTTCCAATGGACTCTTTTAAATATGGGTATTTAGAAACAATGGCTCTTGCCATGTCGGTCACCATAACTGATGTCGGATATTTTACATCAATGTACTCCAGCCAAACTTCATTAAAAAACTGTATAATAATGGATACTGTCCGATCAATACAAAATCTAGCATACACCTCCTGAAACATCAAATAAGAATGCATAAGTTTCAAGTACATCTTGTATAAATTCAGTAACCATACCAGGAGTTGATCCTGACAAAATTGGAGGCCTATTTCATAAAAACTCATTTAATAAAGCAAGCCCATTCTCAAAATCCATTTTACTAACATAGCCATAGGCTTCTTACAAAATTCATTATTTATTAAATAAAAACTACCCTTACATGATTTAATGGAACAGATGTCGCAGACGCACCGGGATTTGTGCAATTTTTCTTTGCGCCATTTTGGCAAAAAAACCCAATTTTCCCAATCTTTTATTACACACACGCATTTAATTGAATTTATTATTTTTATATTATTTGATTTATTTACACATATATTCATTTTTATTATAAAAAAACAGGTTGCTATACACAGCAAAAATCGCCATTTATGGTGCCAAAAAGAAAACCCTGTGCAGTGACATCTGTACCGATTTAATCAAAATTGTTTGGGTGTACTGAAATTAATGATTAAAAATTGAAAAATTAATTAAATCCATGATTATTGTTTCTTTCTTAGCTTAAAAATCAGAAAATATAATGATTAACGAAATACAATTATTTGATCGATTGGAAATTTTTTTCTTATTTACGGCTATACCAAAAACAACCATTTTACAGGTAACAGAAAAATCGCCAAAAATAACTGCTTCATCAGCAGTTATGACAGTTGAAGTTGAATAAAATCTAATAATCTTAATTTTACAATGTTTATGAGAAACACCATAGAAAACACATGCTATTTTTTTATGTAAGTAGAGGATATTTAAAAGAATAACAGGACAATCTTCAGTAATGTAATGCATGAAAAAGTAAACAAATAAGTGATTCAGCAAATCTTAAAAATGTATTTTTATTAATATAACTATAAAATGCAGAAAAATATTCTGGTACTTCTATATTATCCAGTCAACCAATTTCCGTTAAAAAAAAAAAACTATCGCCAAATTATTTGCCAAACTGTAGCATCCAATAAACAAATGAAAGAATGTTGCCATTTGAATCTCAAAAAAAAAAAAGTAAGGAAAAGAAACGAAAGAAAAAGAAATTAGGAAAGCCCCATTCATTAAAGTATCATTTCTCAGCAAGTTTAAACAATAAAATTTACAATACATTAAAGAAAAAAGAAACCAAAATAATCTTTGATATTTATTTATTTACATTATTTTTTTAAATTATCCCTCTCGACTGTTGGATAAATATTTGTGATGTCAGTTGAAAGTGATCTATTGTACGTAACTACACATTGCAACATTTTTTCAATGCTTTTTCTGTTTAAATATCATGATGTCGAAGACGTAATTTTTATTTTAGTTAATGAAGTAACTAATAAATCAGTAAAACATCATTAAAAAATCATTAACATCCAATTAAAAATCATTTGATGAAATAACAAGCACGTGTAACGCATTTGACGTCAACTGAATGTGACGCCACGATCATTATTTTTAGCTTTAAATCCCATAGTTTGGCAATAGCGAAAATTTCTCCATCTTTGCATAAAAATTGATTAGTTTACAACAATGGATGTGTTTTAGAAGATATGGATTTGAAACGAACAATGATTAAAGAGGACATTTTAAAACATTCTTTTAAATATTAAAAAAAAAAAAATTAAGAGTATTCAAATCCAAACTGCTTATTTTGATACACATTTTTAAATTCAATTTTGCTCTAAAATGCCTCCAATTGGCAGGTTCTCTTATTCAGAAACTTTTATAATGTCTGTATTGTCACAATGTTTTGATAAAGGCAGAATATATTTCAAAAAATGCTGTCAAAGTGGACATTTTGAACAAAATTTCCCAAAGCGATAGCGCTGAAAACAAAAAAAAAATTATACTGTGAAAATAAATGTTCGTAATTCAATTTCTAATTAATTGAACGAAAAATAGAAACATAGGTCCCTTATAAATCTCTTCATAAATCACACCGCCAAGTTTCATGTTTTTACTTTTAAAAATGAGTCTGAAAATGTGTCTCAAAATTTTGAGTTGCTGAGCGTGGAAAAATATTTTTTTAATACCGCCTTAACATAAAATTAAAATATTTTTTTAATACCGCCTTAACATAAAATTTCCATGGTGCCTTTGAGCAGATGCAATGCAGAATGCGCATAGGAGCTCACTCGGTTGTATTATCACAGGGTAATGTACTTTATTTATACTACGTTCTTTTATTTACTGAATATGATATGGACAAAGGAATATACTATTTGCATGATCATAAGTCCTTGAAAATTTATTTCTTGCAGTACTGAATATAACTGCAATTTCGAAATGATTTGCATTACACAGTTGTTTACAGATTGTCTGTTTGGAGTTTGCATCGAAAATAGTACTGTGTTTCACTAGGGGAAGAACTTCTAAAATAAAATTTATGAAACACTTTTTCATACTATCCCCCTATTAAATAATAAAGAAGCTTATTTTACTCATATTGTTATAGTAATTTGTTTCTGTCAGGTTTTGACGGGTTCCATCTAGTATACATAAAATAATACATATTTATATAAAGATTGTGTATATTTTTTAACATGTGACACATACAACGTTTATTATTGTCCACCCTGGGTCACCTCCTGAATTCAACACTGTTTGTATCTTTACATTTAAAAATTAGCCCGTCATTGTGTCAGAAAATTTTGAATTTGTTGCACAGTGAACTTGAAAACAGCTTTAATAGAGCTTTAGATTTAACTTTTAAAGTTCAAAGTTGATAAATTTTGGGGAAAATGAAACAATAAAGAAGAAAGTTAAAATTTAATATTTACTTACATATTAACACCACCGTAGGTACAGATTTGGCGGTTTTTAAGTGCCGCCAATCTTTTATAGCACTAAAAAATGGCGTCAAAAATCAGCAAACAACAAGGAATCCAAAAGATAACTGTGTGCGCGTGCAAACAACAAGATTGTTCTTTATTGGCACATTAGCGCAACTTCTGCTGCGGTGGCATTAGTACACAAGTACCATTTAATAAAGTAGCATTAAACATCAATATTGTTTAGAAAATAGTAAACATTAATTTCTTTACAAAAAACATTGCAAAATTTAAATATCTTACATTTTCAAATTCATCCAATGATGCTGGTAAATTAAACAATTTACTTCTTGAATTATAGGATACCAAAATATCTTTTTCCATGCTAAAAATGATAAAATATAAACTAAATCAAATTTTAGAATAATACCATATACAAGAGCATAAATCAAGAAAAAATAAGTAAAGTTTCTAATAATTAAAAATTAGGGCTGTAGCTAGATGTGAATAATAGGGGGGGGGGGTCTCAAGAAAATGTAGCGGAGGCTCATATTTTTTTTTTCTCTCTCTCTCTGACACATGCACGCACAAAAACACACACACATATATATATATAGATGATCAAAGTATTATGCAGAAAGATAAATTAGTGTATATTCATATTCTAGGCACTATATTTTTTATTAAATTGTTGATAACATCATTGTATACTAAGAAAAGAAAAGGCTGGAGAATAAAAATTTCCAGTGTAAACTAGTGTATAATTATACTGGTGAAATAATAAGTGATGATGTCAACAATAAATAAAAAGCTTGCGGTTCACCCGTTTCATAAAGAGTTGCAACCTTTAATCAAAGTATTATGCAGAAAGATAAATTAGTGTATATTCATATTCTAGGCACTATGTTTTTTATTAAATTGTTGATAACATCATTGTATACTAAGAAAAGAAAAGGCTGGAGAATAAAAATTTCCAGTGTAAACTAGTGTATAATTATACTGGTGAAATAATAAGTGATGATGTCAACAATAAATAAAAAGCTTGCGGTTCACCCGTTTCATAAAGAGTTGCAACCTTTAATTATTTTATTAAAATTCCCTACCCTTAAGGATTTTAAGGTTGTATTTGTATACGATAAAAAAAATTGACAAAATCAAGGATGTACTTTGCATTTTAAAGTTATTGTTTTTAAAACACTTATTTAAACTAATTTAAAACACTTATTTGCAGTTTTTATACATATTACAATTTAGTATTTGTAAGAATGTTAAAAAATGTAAAAGGATCCCAAAACAAAGTTCGATTTTTGAACAGTTTCATTTGGTGACCTGAGAATCTTTCCTAAGGGGGGGGGGGGGGGGGGTCATTTTTTTTTTTTAATCTAGAAGATTTGTAAAAAATACTGTTATTAGGATTATATTAATTATATCACAACTATTGCAGAATTATAAAATAAATAAAAGTAGATTTCCAAAAGCTAAAAATCTTCTACGGAAGCAGCAAATTATATTTTTATAATCACAAAAGTTTGCTTTTGAGCAAATGTTTAACAAATGGTAATACGAATTTCTAGAAAAGCCAAACACAAAGAGAGTGTAGTCCAGGGAATAAGCTTACTTTTAATTATGCTGCATACAAGATTTCAAAACTCCTCACAGTACAGAGGAAAAATTATGAAAATTCAAATCACTATGGACTGCTTAGATATTTAACAATAAATACTGTTTTTTTTTCACATAAACAATGATTTCTAAACGTTATTATTCAGATACAACATACACTACTGATTTTTTCCTCTTTAAAATATGATTTAAATGTTCTTTTAATGCAATCCACAAGTATTTTGCTTTAAAAATAAAACAGGAACTAAATATTATGTTCTAAAATATGATAATTTTTTATTAAGGGCTAATGTTAATTCTATAGGGCATTATTTTTCTAATATCTCGTTTGCATTTAAATATTTTTAAATGATTTTATTTTATTTTATTTTATTTTTTTTGCACTGGATAGCAGAGATCAATCTCTATTTCCGCCGTTGATTACTTTTTCGATTTTTTTCTACGAAGATACTTTCATTTTCGGAACCGGTTTCGAAAGTAAAAGCATCTTCCTAAAAAAAATCCGCAAAGAAAATCGAAAACGTAATCAACGGCGGAAATAGAGATTAATCTCTGCTACCCAATGTAAAAAAAAACAAAAAAAACATTTAAAACTATTCCAATACAAACGAGATATTAGAAAAATAATGCCTATAGAATATAGAATTAACATTAGCGATCGAGTGTTGTCAAGTGCGTGAAGAGGATTATTAAGCAAAAACAACTAACAAAGTAAAAATTCTCATGCTTTGTTTAGTTAATTTCCCTCATCTAACTATACAAACACTATTTAGTATTATCTATTAAATATATAAGGAATAATTACTAGGCTTACCTTATGTTTTTAACAGCACTTCATAATGAAATCAAAATGGTTCATTCCGTTCTCTGCTCTGTTGTCGTCTGCTGACGCAACACTCTGACGTCATCGTATATTTCAACACCACAGAGCTGGATTGCGAGATAAAAATGTACACCTATATTGGAGTTTTGGTTTCCGGAATTAATTTCAAATTGTCATTCTTGGTGTGTGATATCACCGATTTTTTTTTAAAGAGTACAGATAAACTATTTTAAGTGTATTATAACACTTAATTCAGTGTTGACACCAAAATTAGTGCATATTTAAACCTTATTTGGCATTTCATAAACCCAAATTAAGCGTAATTATACTCCCCATTTTTTACAGTGTAGCGAGTCGGGTACAAAAACAGACGGATAGTGAGACGGGTATACAGACGAGTAGAGAGACAGTAGATGGGTACGGAGATGGGTAAGAAGATGGGTAGAGAGGCGTATAGCCAGACGGGTAGATAGACAGATAGACAAGTTGTGAGACAGATAGACAAATGGGTAGCGAAGTGGATAGAGACACGGCTATACATACAAGTAGTTAGACGGATGGACAGACGGTTAGAGAAATAGATTGGCGGTTAGCGAGACCGGTAGAGAAATATAGAGACATGTAGCGAGACGTGTAGAGAGATAGACAATCGGTTAGAGAGACGGGCAGAAGAACGGATAGGGAAACAGATAGATTGTGGAGAGACAGACAGACAGGAAAAAGAAAAGTCTGCGGATTGGCGCAGTAAAGGCGCAGGGTGCAGAGTCTCCTAGAGAATAATCAAGAAGTATCTGTTAAGCTTAACTTTGAAATATATATAATTTTTCAATTTTGCCGATATGGAGATTTAATGTAAAAGTTATTTTACAGAAGTCATCGAAAGATTTTTTGTATACTTTAATAGTTATTTAGACTATAGTTTTGCAATCTGGTTTGTAGCAAAGTATGCTATCAATGTGGTTTGAAGTGTAAGTGTTTCTATAAACAATTATACAAATAATAGATATATAATCAAGGAAGAAAAATTTTAAATTCACACACAAAAAAAGGTGCAACAATGAAATTAAATTTGCGTTAAGCCACGCTTGATAGAATAATCTATTGGCTGCAAATCCAATTACGTAACTTTAAAAAGCTTGGCGTTTTAAAAGAACCGGTGTTTTTTTTTTTTTTTTTTTTTTTTTTTCAAATTTTGCGCGATACGCGCTTAAGAAAATGAGTTTCTTTGCCACATGTTAAAAAATATATGACAACACATCTGATGAACGGTACTTCTTTTCTATTTTTTTACAGTGTATATGAATTTATATATGTTATTTTGTAATTCTATCATTTAATTTGCTCTTTTTCTTTATATTGTAATTGTTAACCCTATGTTATCAGCAATATCACTCAGACTAATCCCTTTGAGGGAAGTCATAGTAGTATAACTAATAATACTATTCAACAATAAGTTTAGCAATAACAAGCATTATAATTCAAAATATCACACACTTTCTTTAATTACTTTCTTAAGTATATAATTGATATCTCATCCATATAGTAGTGAATGAGGCATGAGCATATACTCAAATAAAATATATATTTTAAAATAAGGAATAAATAAGAAAAATTCGTGAAAACAATCATTATTGTGTAGATGATGGTTATGTAACTATCTTGCTTTCAGTCAAACAAGAAAACATAAGTTGTGAAATGAAAAAATGGGACCTTGTAGCATATTAAGAAAGGTTGGACAATTCTCAATTATTTTTAAGATATCATATTTGATTATTTAATATATAATTTAATCCAGTTATTTTATTAATTTAGTTAATACTGTTTAATTTATTATTCTAATCTAATTCAATTCAGTATTAGAAACTCCTAACTTAAATCAACTAAATTACGCCAGCATAAAAAGTTAACTCAAGTGGAAACTTCAACAGTGACACTCTCGGGTGCACAATCAAGAACACCACGGTTATACAGAAGAGAATTGATTAGTTAAACATAGTTTAATTTATTAAATTTAATTAGTTTTATGGCTATTATTATTTTTAAATTAAGCTATTAAATTGATATCTATTACATGATTATTGAGAAAATTCTATAAGAGAAAGAGTCTAAAGCATAAGTTTAAATTATATAACTAAAACCCTAGGAACAAATTTTAAATTATATTTTATCAATAATATCTGGCAAAGCAATTCATAATTCTTTATCTCTCCTTACTGAATCAAAATGTTATAAGAAATGTTGATAAGAACCAAAGTTTTTATCTCAACCAGAAATCTTATCTAATAAAATACATAAGAATCTATTAAATTGTATTTACTATCTTAAAAATTTGTATATTGCACTGATTATCATATAGCTTTTTCATCATAGTAACAAATACAACAACAATAATAATAGTATCATCAATAGAAAGAATAAATAACAACAACAACAACATTAAAATTTATTTACATAATATCAGAAACTTTTTGAATGCACTTTTACCTAAAAATTTCAACTTCACCTTTAATACTTTTTATTTTATTATCATCTTTCTCTTCCCTACAATTCCTCATCATCATCACATATTTAATCATTACATCATATTTAGTTTGAGTACTCAATTCTAGTAAATTTATTATGCTAAAGATATTGGCACTTAATGAGTTTATTTTTACCAAAGCTATAGACAAAATGAGGTGTAATCCCCATTGGTCAGCCTAAGATTTATTAAAACTCAAAGTTACCTAATAGAACAATTTACTACAGTAACATAATGCTAATTTCTCCATCATGTCTCAGTAAATTAACTTCTACCTGATCTAGCATTTTGTTAAATAATTATCACCATCAACAAATCTCTAACTCCTTATATTAAGTATTAAAATAAATTGGTAAATGCATCATTTTCCCTAACATTTAATTCAAAATAAACAACATAAATAATATATTAAAATAATTTAAGTTATATTTACATATTTACAATTTATACTCAAGGTTTTTTAGTGGTAATTTAATTTAATTCAAATTTAGTTTAATAATTGATTAATTTTATTTACATAGTTAAATAACAATACTAAATAGTAAATTAATTTAATTTAACTTAACTGCCTAAGAAAGTGGTAAATAGTAAATTGCCAAAAGAAGAAATTACAGTAAGTTGTTATAGGTAATTGATCACACCATGATGGCTAAGACCAAAAGGAACAGATATTCATAAGAATAAATAATAAAGTTATTAATGATGCACCCTTAAACACAATAAATCATGAAATCAGCAGACATCCCTGCATTTCATTCCAAAACCATTCCTTTAAACCAACAAACAACATACAGAAATATACTGTCAGTTCCTGAAAATTAGCAATTAATCCCTGGCCAGTAGAAAAACCACTAATATTGTGCAAAAGTAACAACATAATATTTAAATTTGTGAAAATAAGTAATTAAAATTTATTAAAAATAACTTAGATGGTTACTGTAACGCATATAAAACTAGAATTTGTAATTAAATTTCTGTTATATTTATTGTAAAGCTCATTATTCCATACTCCATTTTCTGTAAATTCATAGTAAAATCCATCCTTTAGTCACTATCCTACTGAATTCTATGATTATAAGGATTTGGGACAAAAATAGACTTACACCAGAAATTTCATTCAATAAAATATAGACTTCCAAGTTAATTTAGTGTTATAAACTTCAGATTGAATATACTGGCTTAAGTTTTATCAGAATTATTGAAATGTTTAACAACATTACCCATTTACCATTAGTTTATTAGTAAACACCATATTACTTTCTCAGAATACTGATAGACATCTCTGAAAAGCTTCCCTACTGAATTCAATTAATTATAGAGATTTGCAACATAAATAATTCTACATAGTAAAAATGAGTCAGCAAAAGATAATATTCACTTATAATATTTAGAGTAATTTAAGTTTAATTTACTAGTAAGAACCTTTTTTTTTTTTTTTTGTAATCTATTCTTAATAATATTTAATATCAATTCATTCTATATTAATCTTTAACTTAACAACAACTGTAAAAATATCTAACTCTTAATAATTTAACTAACAACTAATATTTAACAGTAAAAATGTCAAATTCATATTTAAATTCATTCCACTTAAATGTAAACTGTTGCTCTATCTTTCTACTATAAATAGATTTGCTATATATGAAAATTCTATCACAAAAGAAAAATAGAATGAATAAATAAATAAAACACTTTTTAAATAAGTAGCATTATTTCGTAAGAACAAAATTTTTGGCTCTTGATCTGTACTCTCAGAACATAGCATCAAAAAACAAAATGAAATAAACAGATAAATTAAACTGCACACAATAATTTTACCTTTTCAATGTTACGCAACTTCAACGCAAACTTTCATTTGAGATCATCATTTTTTTTTTGTATATTCTTCAAGTAAGAAACTTCAAAAGCTATTTTTACGATTATTATGTAATCAGTCACTGATGTAAGCTTCAATTCAGAGAATCTAATGAATTTTTATGCAGTTTTTCAATACGTTCCAATATATTTTATTTAAATAATAAATGAAAAAATAATACTCATATTTTTTTCGATAAATAGAAATTATTTTATATGAATGAATATCACAGAATGAAAATGGAAATAATAAATAAATAAATAAAATAATAACATGCACAAATAATAGAATAAAGTTATTTTTGTAAAAAGAAGTAATAAATAAAAATTATACCAAACAGTCCTAATTGTAACACCTCCTTTACAGTCATTTAATTTATTTTAAAGAAGAATTGACTGCATCATCGTAAGGAATCATCGTTGTGAATGAAAGTCACCTCAACTGATGAATTTGATCGGCAGAGATCTTCAGCCACTAGGAAGTCTTGGAATAGAGAAACATCCTCACTTAATGCTGTTTTGCAGGTCAAGTTTCTAATCCTCGCTGGCTTTAATTGATATAAAAAATTATAGATCCAGCAACCGTTGACAGGCCAGCCACGATCTCTATAAATTTACACCAGATAATATTAGCACTATTATTCCACCGCCACAAATTACTAACGCTCTTCCATGCTATATGATGACGAATTATACTTCTTAGAGGCAGTCGCATGAACCGGAGAACAGGCTAAGTAAATGAATCCAGGCAGTTTCCCACTCAAGAAAGATAATGGTATTGACGAGACAACTGTTTATTAGATGACGTTGATGTAACAACTCCACTAAATCTCATCAAAACTCGAAGATATTTCATACATTAGATGACAGCACAAAGCTATGTTTTTTGAAGACTCTCTACCGATGAATACGTATTTTGACCCCCTAGTGACAGGGCCTAGTTGACAGAAGAAAAACGTACAAAAATCTGTGTCCGAAGCCAATGTAACCGTATAAATATTCCGAGATTCTGCTCAAAGTTACAAACGCGCGAAATGCTAGTCCACTGACAGCCATGTTCGGCGGGAAACAAGGGGGGCAGAAAAGGAGGGCCTGCTCGCTAATGGATGAAAAAATGAGGCCACGAGGGTGTGTCTCTGACGTATGACCAAAACTCTTTATCAGAAGCGGCAATTTAAAAAGGTAAAACAGCCTTTGGGCGCGAAAACACCAGAATCCTGGGATGCCGAATGATAATTAAATAGAAATAAAAATGGTATTACAAAAGTTCCAAAGAATAAAAATTCAATGTCTCAAAAGAAGAAATTAGGCAGGTGCGTTTTAGAGGCAGTGTTGCAATTCAATAGAATAAGGTTTTAATAAATACGTGTAGCTTTTAACAGATTCAGATTTTTAGAATGATAAATAAAAGAACATTTTGATTAAGTTATGGAATAAAATATAAAATAGATTTAAGAGATATTTTAAAAGAGAGGGAAAATTTAGAATTGTAAGAATTTGGAATAATTTAACTAAGGAAAAATGGCGAAAATTTTTTATTATTACATATATATATAAACATTCCAACGGAGGGTGGTTTTGAGGTCTGATAGTTATGATTGGTTAAGTTGTAACGACATTTTTCGGAATTGCATTTCTCCGGACTGTACTACAATAGGTAGCTTCTTACTTTTTATAATATAGGCTATCTAATACATAAATGCACGGTTATAATAAAACTACACTCATAACCTTTTTCTTTTCAAGTACAATTGTATCATGACGAATGTGTGAATTTTAAGTATCTACACCTTATTAAAAAAATAAACATACAAACAAAGTATACTACACTGTTTAAACATTGTAGCGAACATAAAACCAATCAAGGAGTTCTCAAGGAGTTCCTCGGGATCGTATAAAGCGGACATTTACTGTTCCTTTATTATGGTTCATCACCTTCCTCCCAGGATCACCTGGGGAGAGAATTGTGCGATATGGAGCATGTCTAAATTCATGTAATAATCCTTCTGTAAATAGTTTGTAGTTCTTCGCTTTTAATATTGTTGCAAGCATTGTTTATATTTTTGAAAGGTCAATTCAGCATTATAGTTCCTGTTTCCACATTCTTGCAGAGATGATATCTCTCACAGATGATAATTTCTAATTTGATGTATGCCACCTATTAAAAAGGGCTAATTTTCGATTAAACACAACTCGTATAATTTTAAAATACATGTATGTAATTTTATTTAATTATCTTGTAACACCAAAACAAATTATTGTAATTGTCGACTTTTATCAAGAGGATCCAAATGAAAACATAAAATGTATAACTATTTGAAAAATAATGCAGACTATTAATTTAATGTAATCATATTTGCTAATTATTTTCACACTTTTTCAGTTTAAATTGCCATTGATCTATAACACATAAAAAAACTAAAATTCCAACCATTTTCGGACACCCTGTTGAAATATTTTTTGCACTTGTTGAAATATTTTTTTGCAATAAAACTCCCAAAATACTAAAGATTTGATCACTGGTGGTGTGTTGAGACACATTTCTCAAACGATTACTTAAAAAAGGTATCTTAAATTTAATTGAAAATACATTTAATGATTAACAATAAGTAAAAATCCAAAGAAGTATAGCAGCGATCAAGAATATGTTTTGTTATGTCTTAAAATGTTTTTAAAAAGGCAGAAGAATCTAACTCTCTTTAAAATTCTATATTTCAATAGTGAAAATATTTTCCAATAATTTCTAACTATAAAAACAGACTCCGTTATGATAAAAGTAAAACTACAAAAAGATTTAAACTCTTTCTGCTTCAATTGTTATTTATGATTATTATTATTTAATATGCATCATTGCATTCGAAATGAGGCAGATAAAAAATTGCTAATTACATTCTTCCAGTCGATCGCATTATATTACACTTTTATCGCACTTGACCGTTAAAACGTGACTATACATTTTCGTTAGAAAATAATATTTATTTTGGAAGAATTGCTCTTTTTATTGTTACTACTGAAAGCTTTTGAAAGGTAAGACAATAACTCTGGAGATTAATGGTAAGAAAATCGAAACATTCATTATTTGAAAACAATAACTTCTGAAAAATGTCTTTTTGTCCGTATATTATATATTTTTTACCGTGATAAACTATTATGAATATATCAAGTATTTATTTCCTTTGTTGTTACATTAAATATTATTTTTTTCATATACTGGTTAATAAGATACATGCTAATACGAATAGAATATATGTACTTATTTCAAAATTCAGCACGTTTTAGGATTTTATATAAAGTAGCATAAAAAGAATATTAAGCATGTGGAAATTAAAACACTTGCAGCAAAAAGTGGTTTGATCCAGTTTTGAACTTGTTAGGAAAAAAATAGCTCAGAGTAAGTATTTTTCGTTGCTATTGGTGGTAAACCATGCATACGTGTAACGCAGAAGATAAGATTTAACTACAAAAAAATACGTTTGACAAAAATTTAAAATTTAATTACTTATTATTTTCACTTTCTTAAAAGTGCAAAAAAGGAGCAACCTCCTCCTGTCTGCAAGCTCTTGTGCCCGCTCGTTCTGTATGTACGTATGTATGTCCGTACGTATCGCGATAACTCTTGGTAGAAATAACAGTTTTACTTCAAATTTTGTATATAGGCTCATTGTGGTAAGGCGCTTCCCTGATTAGTTTTGGGGGTTCATTGGGGGAGTATAAAGGGGGAAACGAGGGGCTGTAATTTAGATAAATGGGTTTTTCAAGCAGAATTATCCGATTTGCTTCAAATTTTGTATATATGTTCATTGTCATATGGTGTTCCCTGATTAGTTTTGGGGTTTCATTGGTTAACTATAAGAGGGGGCGGGGTTAATCCCCCCTCAATTTAGATAACTGGGTTTTTCATACAGAATTATCCGATTTTCTTCAAATGTTGTATATAGGTTCATTGTGATAAGGAGCTTTCTTGATTAGTGTTGGGGGGTTCGTTGGTTAAGTATAAAGGGGTAAAGGGGGGGCTATTCATGCTCTGTTAATATAGATAAATGTGTTTTTCATGCAGAATTATCCGATTCTCTTCAAATTTTGTATATAGGCTCATTGTGGTAAGGGGCTTCCCTAATTAGTTTAGGGGGTTCATTGGTTAAGTATGAAGGGGGATACAGGGGAGGGCTAATTCCCCTTAATTTAGATTAATGTGTTTTTCACGCAGAATTATCCGATTTTCTTCAAATTTTGTATATATGTTCATTGTAATAAGGGGCTTCCATGATTTGTTTTGAAGGTTCATTGGTTAACTAAAAGGGCTGAATGGGGGGAAGATCCCCCTTAATATATTGTCGATTTATTTATTTTTCGAGGGGCTTATCTCAAATCCTTTGAAATAAGAATATAATATAGAATTAGTGTGAATAGCCTGTGAGCTCAATGCCCTGAGTTTCACTGGGCATTTTTCTTTTCTTTTCTTTAAATATAAAAGAATATTAATCGGTTGAAATAACCTGATATTAAAATATACTAACAATGATGTATTTTGAACCGGAAGTTTGTATATTGCTTTGATTAAAACTTGTATAATTTTAAAGTTTACTTAATTTCAGCAAATATAATCTTGAATGTTAAATACTATTGAACCATTTAAGGCATATACTTTTTTGTTTTTTTCAATATATATTTTCTGATATTAGTCAACAGAATAGCACATGACATATCATTTAGGGCATAAAAAGTGCTATATACTTTTGCTGTCATTATATTTACACCAAATTTAGAGGTACAATCTTTTATTTTGATTTTGTTTTTCATAAAGTCCAATTTCTTGTTCATTATTATGTGTATAAAACTTGCAAGTACAGCTCTGATAGTGAAATTTACCCGATTTATTTATTTTTTTGCAAGGAAAATGGTAAAAAGAATTGCGTAGATATATCCTCTTTTCTCACGTCAAGGAACTTATTAATTTCATCGCCATTTTTTTTTTTTTAATTTTGGTTAACACACTAACTGCAACATATAATAAATTTCAAATATGAAACAAATTGCATAAGATTCCTTTACTACAACAACGACAGCATTAAAAAGCGTGGTTAACAGTTTTAACATTCGTTTACATTAATTTACACTTTATTTTATGCTGTTACTTAGATGAATCAAAGATGAATGGTCAAGACATCATTTTTATTACTAACACACAGGTTCCCCCCAATCCCACCCCTAAAAAAGTAAGAATTGTAATTGGGTTTATTGTAGTATTAAATAATACTACTATCGAAAGAAAAGTTTTCAAAATGATTAATCCATTCCAAAAGATATAATAAATTTTAAACAAAAATAAATCAAAAATTAGTTTTAATGCTTAGATGTAAATTTAGATAAAATCAAAACATTTATAAAAGCAAAATATTCGCTAGCATATAAGTAAAGTATGTAAAGAACACTTATTGGTATAAAAACTTATTTGCTTAAAAAATATATTAAACGTTAAAGATAAAAATATTTTAATAACTATTTATAATAAAAATAAAGAAATTGAAAATAAAATTGAAAATAAATTAAACTTAAAACTTTGAGCGTAAATAAATATTTCTCTATACAAAACAATTAAAAAAAAAAAAAAAACATGGTTTATTTATCCTTAATCTTTATTCTGCGACACGGTCTACTGAATCCCGGTTAAGAAATAACACAATAGAAAAAATACCTCACTAATTTTGTTCTCCAGGAAATCGTGTTAAGCTACATTTTTATTGTGGCCTTTCGTTCAAACACGACTTTGTTAGATTTTTTTTTCTTACAAAGGCAACTCGGTTGAAAACTAATTTACATTAACTAAAGAAAAATATGTTTCTTTCTCAAAGACAAATAGTACAGGTATTTCTCAATATTGAAGAATTTTGTCCCCTAACATAATTACCGTAGTTACACGTCTTATATTTGAAAGTGATAAAGTACATTTCTTTAAATGCAAAGTTTTTCTAAATTATACAGAGAAAAATGTTTGAAATATTTGTCTAATACACAGTTATTTGGATTGTTGCGCATTTGAACTAATGTTCAGTACTGTGATAATACGCTTCAAGAAAAACGGTTTTGTGTAGAAAATCAGGGTCACAATCACTTGTTGAATTAAAGTATCAGAACCATGCTGTACCCTGGTATGCGTTTATTATTGTTACAATAATGAATATATTTTAGCGAAATTATGCGTACAAAAAATTAGCTTTCTGTAAAATGCCTTGACAACAGGGTCGTTCCACAGTATTCATGTGTTACGTACGGGACATTTCCCAGCAAATTTTTGAGATATTTGTACTTTTTTCAGTGTCAAAATATAAATGAGAAAGTTTGCAATTATTTTTAATGCATTATATATCACTTCAACTAGATGCTTATGAAATTTCTTTTTGTTTGAGCCAATACATATATATATTTTAATTAATAAAGTTGTGTTACGTACGGGACATCACAAAAAAAATGTTTTAAAAGTACCTCTAGCAATTTGGATTTTGCTCTGAATTTATTTAATATTTTCACGAATAAATTTAATGAGTAGAAGTAGAAATATGAAATATACATTTTATTAATTAATTTTAAAATTATTTTTTTAAAATTGCTTCATTAATTAATGAAAGCTAATTATTTCTATTACGTACGGGACAAGGCTATTTGTTACGTATGGGACCTATGACAAAATTTTTCTATATGGCTGCAAGAAAATGCTCTAATTTTTATTTGATTTTTAAAAAAATAATAATATTTTGGATAAATTTTAATAGAAGAGATTTAAAGCTTTAAAATGATGTATTACACTTAACATTTTATAAAACTTTTTTTCCAAACTTGTGAAGCCAAATACTGTGGAATGACCCAACAATGAAAATGTAAGAAATTCCCTTTAATCCGTCGCTGTCCTGTCCCATAAGAAATTTTCCATAAGCAATTTAATGGAAGTTTCCGGATGATCTATTTCTTACAAATTTCAGCATACGGTTAAAAATCCTGACTACAATATACAAAGTAACACAATCTTCACCATTAGCAATGAGGTTAATAAACATTTATAATGGAACTCAGTTTCACATCGCCATTTTAAAAGTTAAAGCATTTAATAAGAGAATATCGTTACCTATAAACATGGAAAAAAATGGACCATAATTTAAAGATCCTTCCACCTCTCTGTGGTAAAAAAAAAACTAGAACTAAAAGTTAAAATTGAAGTTTAACCCTTAATTGCATAGTGATGTAAATTTCCATCACTGTTTATTTAACTTTTAATAAATAAATCAACTTCTTCGCCACCACTATATTTATATAGAAATATTAATCCAGTAAATTTCCCGTGAGCTATGTTGCTGCACAAAGTTAAAAATCTATTTTAATATTCTGGTGTCTAATATTTAATATATGTATAAAAAAACACAATTGTAAATGAAAAACTCATGCAAGGAAGGGTTAAACGTTGAGTTTAAGGGGTGAGCATGATACATCATGATACTTTAATTCAATCAGTGACATTGAATAATGCTGCATGTATTTGGCTCCTATCCGATTTTTATAGTGTATAGCTCAGTGTTTATTAGATAGGGATGAGCGGCCATTTCTTGCACTTATTGTGAATTCATAACATTCCACAGAAATTAAAATAATTCTTTTGCTGATATTGCTAAAATGTAAATATTATTATTACAGAAAATTCGGGCTCTATTTGATGTGAGGTACATTGTATGTTTGATTGTATACGAGGAGAGTGACTCTGGTTGCCTATATAAAAATTGTTAGTCTTAACGTCTTGGCATGCGTTATCATACTTTACAGTTTTCGCCGTAAATTAACATAAATCTAGAATAAATATGGCGAATTAAAAGATAAAAAATATATAATTAATTTTATGTGAATAGTTAAAATCTTACTGAGTTTTTCCAAGATTTAACACAAAAATGTTTAAATTAAGTACATATTTTAGAAATATTTCGAAAACTAAAATAATAAAGACGTTCTTTAAGAAAAGTACACATAAAAAAGGAGTACAAAAAATTAATTATCTGGAAAGATATTTCAAATATACCAATATATTACACGCCTCGTTGGTTTAACATTAGCGAGGGGAATTTGAGATCTCACTGACTAACCGTCTTAAGCATAAAATCTAAAAAAAATAATAATTAATGAAGCCGATTATATACATAAATTATTATTAATATAAACTATGCACGTATTATATGAAGTAGTTTCTTCATAGAGGTGTGCACTTGACGAAATTTTTAGTGCAGGATTCAGCCGTTAATTTCTTCACGTTTCATGCCCCGGGTAAAAATCAATGATTTACGGCCTGATCCAACTCAATTTCTAAAACAGTGATGATATTTTTAACCAAATGTATTCCAAACACAGTTCAGGTAAAGTGTACATTTTTGAGCTGTTCTTTAAAGAATAGCCGGGCTTCGTCCGTCTAGATGGTAATTTCCGAGGCACTCAGAAAAAAACATAAATGCACGTGATTTCGCTTGAATTACTCTTTAAATGCCGGCAAAAATACAAACTCGGCATTTCATCGTATCATTATAAAAAAGTAAAGACGTAATCTTATTTTTTTCTTATTTATTTATTTATTTTAAATAATTTCCTTTTTAAATATTTTAATTATCACGCGGCCGTTTTTTTCAGCTTCCCGGATAGCCATATTGGAGCAGTTTCTACTTTAGTCATTCCCACACAATCGGGAAGGAAGCCCGTAAATATGATAACAAAACACCTCACGCACGGCACTCTTTCCTGCCGATTTCATTATTATTATTATTATTATTATTTTTTTACATCGTGAACAATTAACTACCTCCATGGTTTATTAATAAATCTTTTGTGTTTAGAAAATCTGCAGACGAGTTAGCATTGTTTATAATGATAATGTCACAATATTTGACTGTAAGGTGCAACAATACAAAATTAACAATCACAATGGACTCAACAATGGTACAAAATTGTACAAACGCGTGGCCTATGAAAAAGTGAAGCGGATATCCCGGAATTGTTGAAGGCAGCCAATTGCTTTGCGCTTTTATTATATAGATTGACTACCGAATAACAACAATGTTGATTACTTAGAACAATGCATTCAAATGAAAACTCAGTAAAAATATTAATGCGGGGATTCGTAAGATTACTTATGTTTGAAATCCAATTTTTTGTGAAAAGTATTACTCGTTTTGTTAAACGGAAGAATTGTGGGACTAAGTAAGGTGAATAGTACTCTTCTGAAAATGTAGCATTCAAAAGAAAGCACACTTTTAAATAAAAGAAAAATATAGTTAAAAAAATAAAATAATTGAAGCAATATACAGGAAATAAAAGTAGATTTATAAAAATATTTATCTCTGATTTAGTGAACTAAAAAATTCCGTTAAACAAATGTAAAATATAACTTATTTTCATAAAAAATGCTTGTCTGACTCAATCCCAAAAGAATGAGTACGATGCCCGACCGAAGTCTGCAGAAAAAAATGTAATCCCCGGACCTAGCCGAAACTGCAAAAGATAATAACTTGGGTCTGTGCACGTGCAGCTCATTTCCATCAAAAAAATAAACATTGCCAACATCTTTCCTATTTCCAAACAGCGCAAAATGTTTTGAGTGATTCAGCAGTTCAACCTCTAACCTCAGAGGTGGTTAAAAAAATAAACAGCTTCAAAAATGCAAATGTCACCCACACAAATTTAGCAGGTGAAGCGAACACATCACATACGCGTGGTCTATCGGCTCGATCCCTTGCAGAAATAATCACATATATGGCCGCATCCTTTTTTTTCTGTCTTAAATCTCAATCAGCTGTTCGGACTGTGAAATAATTAGTAATCAGCTGTTATTACGACCAGATTTCCTCTCGCTATAATCATTAAGATTTGTAATATCGGTCTTTAGAAGTTCCGATGAAACTCTCGAATGTAGGAATCGGTAACGAATCTGTGCCTGGCTCAATTATTATTTTCTACTATGACGATTTTTCTCAATTCTAGAATTATCGAGCAATTATCCGTCACCAGTCATGTGTAGTCTTTCTTTTCCATTTGACTCCAATTAAAAGCTAGTATCAACAGGAGTCGAAAATACTATTTTTTTTCATGGAAATCTCATTTTAATGATCTAAAAAATTAAACCAACCATATAATAAAAATAAACGCAATAGTAATGTAAGAATAGAAGTGCAGATTTTTATGTGTGGATCTACTAATGTAGATATCTGAATTTGTAGGCATGTATGCCAACGTGTAGATATGCAGACGTAGATGTGTAGACGTGTACACTCTTAAAACTGTGCCTCTGATTTAAGAGGTACATTCTGAATTTTTGTGCCTCTGAATATTAAGAGGCACATGGTGCCTTTGAAATTAAGAGGTACATAGTGCCTTTGAGATTCAGGGGCACAGCGTAAGTGCCTTTGAAATTAAGAGGCACAGTGTGCCGCTGAATTTATATATTCAAGTGCTTCATATTTAAAAATACATTCTGTGCCTCTTATAATGGTGGCACATGCATGTGGCACCATTATAAGAGAAACAGAATGTAATTTAATTATATTTTATATTATATTTACATCTTTACAGGGAATTCTGTCTACTGCAGAAAGATTTTCTAGCATGGCATATCCAAAGACATATTAAATTTTGTGTAAGGCAGAATACTATGTATAATAGAAAATTTTCTCACTCCCAATTTATTGAAACAAATTTGAAATAAATATTAAAATGTGTGTCCATGTGGCCTAAGTCAGTTCTGTGGTTCAATAAAGAACCTTGTCTACATATCAGTTTATTTTATACATATCAAAATACATAAAAGGGCATAAAAGCTTTATTAAAAACAAATAAGACAAACGTTAAAAATAATCAGCATAAAATAATCACAATATTGATCTTGTGATAATGACAACAATTAATTTCAAAAAGTAACTCTGATCATAAATATTTCATTACTGGTATCCTAAATGTTAAATTTATTTGAAAATAACTAATTTGTTTCATTAGTATATATTTTCATTATACTGAATTCCGATTCTAAATAAAATACGATTATAAAAACAATATCTATTACTTTCTGTAGGATGTCCATTGCTGAAATTTTGGGTGTTTTGATTTATTTTTGTTATTGCAGTTAAATTTCGATTACAATGGGAAATGTAGCTGAGATTAGTTAAATATCGTTGACAGATTAATATCAGTGTTTAATTCAGACATTTTTCTCCGGGAGGGATTTTTGCGGCTTTGCTTCGGGGGGGGGTTGCACTTTTGTCCATTAAAAAGAATAAAATCTCACACTTTTCGATCATTGTTCCGGAGAGGGAATGCCCCCACCCCCGGGCCACCCCCTGAATTCAACACTGATTAATATAATACAAAAGAAACCGGACTTTATTAGCTATAACTATTAATAAAAAAATTAAATTTCTCAAGGGAATGATACATTTACCCGCGATATATACATATGTTTGTAACATAAAACATTTCTTTTACAGTGTCGATTTTTATACGATACACATTCAAAGAAAATAATCAAGTACTAAACTAAATACACTTACTTATTGCAGACTTTTCTATAACTCTTTATATTCATTATAATCCGCCGGTGGATGATTGCAATAATAACACCATTACACGTAATTTTATATTTCCTAACATAAATTCATTGAATTTTTCACAGGAACATTTACCTCTGCGGCGTCGTTTTATATCGTAGGAAAACCTAACTCCTATTATCAGCGATTGATATTGTTGCAATCCTGAACGACAATAATAACACGAGCGTAATTAAAAAACGAAAACACAAAACCTCTTGAGTAAAAATAATCGTCTTGCGAAAAGGATATATATATATATATATAAGCTCTGTTTGTGTCGTCAGGTACCGCTTCTCGAATAATCCACAAGACGCCATTTCTTCTGGTCAAGCGTCCATTCTTCCTTCTCCTCTATCCCTCATTGAAAGTAAATATCCCGCGCCCGCTCAATGCATCATGGGTTAAACATTTGTACACATACGCGCTTTCCCACTGTACCGCTGAATAAATGACCTCTTTTTTTAAGAGGCACACATTTCGCGCCGTGACTCTGATATATTTCGCTCTGTCCTCCATGCCTCTGATAGGTTTTGAGACCTTCATTTGTGCCTCTCATTTCTTTGTGCCTTTGATATTTATCAGCTAATCAGAGGCACTTTGTCTGTGTGCCTCTCATATGTGCTGGTGCCTTATATATCAGAGGCACAGTTTTAAGAGTGTAGATTTACGGTTATATAGTCAGGTGTAGTTGTAAACATATGTAAATTCTCATTGCCAAATTCTTTCCTATTCCCAAACAGCGCAAAATATTTTGAGTGATTCAACATTTCAAACTCTAACCTCAGAGGTAGTTAAAAAAATAAACATCTTCAAAAATGCAAATGTCACCCACAAATTTAGCAGTTGAAGCGCATCACATACGCGTGGTCTATCGGCTCGATTCCGTGCAGAAATAATCACATATATGGCCGCATCCTTTTTTTTTGTCTTAAATCTCAATCAGCTGTGCGGACTGTGAAATAATAAGTAATCAGCTGTTATTACGATCAGGTTCCCTCTCGCAATAATCTTTAAGATTTGTAATATCGGTCTTTAGAAGTTCCGATGAAACTCTCGAATGTAGGATTCGGTAACGAATCTGTGGCTGGCTCGATTGTTAATTTCTACTGTGACGATTTTTCTCAATTGTAGAATCATCGAGCAATTGTCCGACACCAGCCGTGAGTAGTCTTTCGTTTCCTTTTGACTCCAATTAAAAGCCAGTATCAACAGGAGTGGAAAATACAATTTTTTTTTCATGGAAATCTCAATTTATGATCTAAAAAATCAAATCAACCATATAATAAAAATAAAAGAACAATAAAAATAAACGCAATAGTAATGTAAGCATAGAAGTGCAGATTTTTATACGTGGATCTACTAATGTAGATATTTAAATTTGTAGGCATGTATGCCAACGTGTAGATATGCAGACGTAGATATGTGGACGTGTAGATTTACGGTTATATATTCAAGTGTAGTTGTAAACATATGTAAATTTACGTTAGATTGGAAGACGTATTTGTACAGATATGAAATATTAAACATTTATGAGAAAATGTAGATTTTGTTGTGTAAAGGTTATGCTATTGGTAGATATAGATGTAAGCTGTAAATGTAGATGTAGATATACATATGCAGAAATGTTGGGTAGATATAAATTTTTATGTGGATATAGATATGTGATGCGATATATAGATATGTAAAGCGGAACAGGTATAGATATAGATATAGCTGTAGATGTAGATGTAGATGTAGATGTAGATGTAAATGTAAATTTAGATGTGTATATGTAAATTATTATCTGCAAATGTTCATGTAATTTTATATGTGTATATGCGTTGTTCGAAATTTACACATGTAAATGAAGATTTATATATGCAGACATGCAAGTGTGTAGATGTAGATGTGCATTGGATTGTGTAGATATGTAGATAGGTTTATTTTATTGTGTGTTATTTTACCTTATAGAAAAGCTCACTTGTTAATACTTTTAAATAAAAACTAAAACACATTTATATTTTTAACGCAGTGTAAAACAAAATCTGTCAATTAAGGGATTTTGTTTATTTGCTTTTTTTCAGAATACAAAATTATACCTTTATTATACAGGTACTTGTTATTATACGATACACTTGACAAAATTTACATTTAGAAGGAGTACTGTTTATCTCTTTAGAACCGTTCAAATCATCCTTTAAAGTAATTAATAGTAAAAATCTAATTTGAAATGTCTATGGAAATGTTCATATAATTACTTTTTTTTTAAAGTAAAATTCTCCTAAATGATGTGTTGCAAATAACATATTTGTCGTTATATAGTAATATTATTATTTCTAATATATATATATATATAATAAAACTTTTGTAAATAATAACCATCAAATTAAATAAATAATTTATCGACAATATAAGAACCGATAATTATAATAAAATACAAATATATCCAAAAATATAAGATTCTCAAAATTAAATAAAACAAATAAAGTTATATGAAGAAAAAATCAATGGGTTTATATACATATAACCATTAAATAGCAACGCAGAAACATCATACAACATTTCGGGTGAAAAATGTATATATATTAAATACGAAAAATGGGCACATAAATATTTGAACAATATCCATAAATATCTAGAGAAAAAATAAATGAATAGAATTTAAAACAAAGAGACTATATTAAAGATTAGAAGGAAAAATGAAAAGAAAATTATAAACCTGTATATATATATATATATATATATATATATATATATATATTATCCTTTAAAAAGAAAAAAAGTTAAAGCTTTGAAGAAAATACTAGATAATAATTAAAAAAGAAAAAGGATTTCTAGAACAGTTGATTTGTCTTCATTATTGCTTGGTATGCGTCACCAAAGACGAGAACTAAAATAGAAGAAAAAAGGTCTTCACTAATTACGATTTCCGTTTGATTGTGTTAAACAAAATTTTTGTGGCAGCCAACTGTTAAAGATATCAAAGTTTTTTTTTTTTTTTTTTTTTTTTTTCTAAGCGTGATACTTGAGTTTAAGTTGCAGAAAATTAAACTTTCCTTTAAAAAAAGAGCTAACGATTTCCGAATTTATTTAAAAGTTTTTCAACTAAAAGGTAATTACAATTTTTATGCAATTGAAATACAATTGTATAGAAAGCCAACTGTATGTTATGTAGCGAAAAAAATAAAATTATTTATTGTTTCTCGTGATGTAATTTGCATACTATAACTATATATACAGTGACTAAAGTATATATATACTAGCGGCCCGTCCCGGCTTTGCACAGGTAGACAATGTGTTGACTACAATGTAGGGTAGAGAAGTGTAGGTACTTTAAAAAAGTTGTTCTAAATTGGATAAATGTGGGACTGAGACAAAATTGTAGTAATTAGAAATTTTGAAAATTAAAAGCTTGTAAAAATGTGATAAATAAATTTTTCTGTTTATGTACGTACATATTGAAACTAATAAATAATACACGGCCCATGGAAGGACATACCAACTATATGTGTTCATGTAGAATGTATTTTCCTGAATTTTACGCTCCTACCTAAATCTGCTGCTGAAATATGGCGAAATGACCCAAAACTTTTGAATACCCCTTTAACCACCTTCTGGGGGAAATTTCCAAAATCTCCGAAATACATGTTTAATCATTTTTTTAGTAGATTTGTTTTAATTAATTTCGCCCTCGTATATAAAAGCTGAGATATGACGAAATCACCTAAAAAATTCGACCCCCTCCCCCTTTAACCACCTTTCGGGGAGGAATTTCCAAAATTGCTGAAACACGTGTATTATTCATTTTTTAGTAGATTTGTTTTCCTGATTTTCGCACTCCTACCTATAACTGCTGCTGAGATATGGCGAAATGACCTAAAAGATTCGACCACCCCCCTTTAACCCCTTCGAGTGGGGAGTAATTTCCAAAATCATTGAAATACATGTTTAATCATGTATTTAGTAGATTTGTTTTCCTGATTTTTGCGCTCTTAACTAAAATTGAAGCTGAGATATGGTAAAATGACCTAAAACATTCGACCCCCCTTTAACCCCCTTCGGGAGGGGAATTTCTAAAATCACTTAAATACATGTTTAATCATTTCTTAGTAGATTTGTTTTCCTGATTTTTGTGCTCCTAACTATAACTGCTGCTGAGATATGATGAAATGACCTAAAACATTCGATCATCCCCCCTTTAACCTCTCCGCGGGGGCAATTTCTAAAATCGCTGAAATACATGTTTAACAATTTTTTTAGTATATTTGTATTCCTGATTTTCGTGCTCCTACCTGTAACTGCTGCTGAGATATGGGGAAATGACCTAAAACATTCGCCCACACCCCTTTAACCCCCGTCTGGGGGGGAATTTCTAAAATCGCTGAAATAGGTGTTTAATCATTTTTTTAGTAGATTTGTTTTCCAGATTTTTGCGCTCCTACATATAACTGCAGCTGAGATATGGCGAAATGACCTAAAACATTCGAAATCCCCTTTAACGCGCCGGGGGGAGGGGGAGGGATTTTCAGAAATCCCTTCTTAATGCTTAACTAGGCCATAACAGCAATCTTCAGTCCAAATATTGTGACCCTGACTTTAGTAGTTTCGGCTGGGCGTTGGTGAGTCAGTCAGTCACCGTTTCCACTTTATATAATAGTATAGATATAGATATATGTGTGTGTGTAATATATATAATATATATATTTATAATATATATATTTATAATATATATATATATATATATATATATATATACATATACAGTGGAACTTCCCTTTAACCAAGTCCGTATTTAACGAAGTTTTCTACTTAACGAAATTTGCTGCAAAACTTTGACTTTGAACACCATTAGCATATAAATTAATCTCCATATTACGAAAAATATATTCTATATAACGAAGTTTATTCCACCTTTGTACTTGTACAGAATTCAAATTAAGAGGTTGTTGTTGCGATGGATGTGTGAATTTATTTCAGCGGATTGGGAGAAAATGAACACATTTGAATAATTTCTATTCTGCTTGGTGCTAAATAAAACATTTTTTATCATACTGAGAAAAACACTTTTTATCATTACTCTCCCACACCAAGACTCCAGCGCTGACAGTTGGGGGAAGTGAAAATTCCCTTTCTACATTCAATGATATAGAAGATGCAGTGACACAATGGCATCAGATGCATCGAAGCAAAAAATATCAATTAGACAGTTACCATTCTGAACTTCCATTGCTGATGTACAATAGCTTTGTACATCCAGAAGATTGTGCTTCAAAATGCAAATCGAAGAACATCAAAGTTATTTTTGTTCCTGCCAATACAACTTCTAAACTTCAGCCATGATTAGTCTAAGGAATAATAAAAGATCTTGAAGTACATTATCGAAAAAGACAGAAAAAAGACAATTTAGTAAAAATATTAGTTTGAGAATCTGTGTATCAGAACTGATGAAAGCTTGGGAATGTGGCGTGATTTCATCAACCGTACACAACTGTTTTGTAAAAAACGGCTTCATAATTGAAACTGAATCAAATGCTTCTCAATCCAACACCTGTTTGTCATATGGGAAGGAAAAATTTCATGAATTTAAGTTTATTTCTATTTAACGAATTTTCTTCATAACGAAGTTTTTAAGTGTAACGATGAGACTTCGTTAAATGGAAGTTTCACTGTATATATATATATATATACATGTGTGTGTGTGTGTGTTAGGTAGACACAAGTAAAGCTATGTAGCATTTTTTTCTTTTTTTACAAATTACCTTAGTGAAAACAATATTAGTCTGAAAAGCATATATTATTGTTCCATGTTTTTTATAAAAAAGTATTATAATAACATTCTTTTATTTAAGTAATACGCGCAAATATAGATTACTATATTTTAGAGATATAGTAGTATAAGAGTATTTTCTGAAAACAAATGTATAGTTAGAAATATATACAATTAAAATCCTGAAGTTATATGCAATGTAAGTTATATATGTAAAGGTTAGTTATAAAAAATAGTTATTTATATAAAGTCGAAGGAAAAAGTTACATTTATAAAATTTAAGTTTATTATCGGAAGCAACAACAATATATTAGAATTTAAAAAAGTAAAGCAGAATAATAATTATGTTTATAGTAAATAAGGCTTAAGTATTAAATTACCACTACTAATTATGTTTACTAATTATTTCATAAACACGTAAGAATATTTTGGTGTGCATTTTCCAGATGCCACATACGACATCATTTAATGGACATGCAATCGTTTCGGAAATCCTTCAAAAACAACTTAATGTTTAAAATTGCCAATTCATTTTCTCATGTTCTGAAAAAAACACGCAGATTTCATTTTTTTTATAACGAATGGATTTTTCTTTTCAGCTTTGCGAAATGTACTCAAATATACAATATTATTTTTTTGGAATACGTTTACTTTAAGTTAAAATGAAGTTGAACAAATATATATATACAGTGGTGGCCAAAAGTGTGGACATTTTTTGAAAGTTTCATGTTTTTCAAGTTTGTGATATTGTAGAATATATTAATTTTCACTTAAATACAAACGTTTATATATTAAATTGAAGGTAATTTAATGTAAAATTTAATAATAAAAACAGTGTTACAATATCTGTATTACAAAAAAAGTTATGCAACTAATAGTACGATCTATCTTAAATGTGCATTTTTAAAAGTGATACTTACACAATAAATACTTAGTAGCATAACGCTTATTTTTTAAGACAGCATCACAGCGTCTTTTTTTCGAGTGAACGAGTGTTTGGAGTTCATCTTTCGTAATCACGTGGTGCCAAGAATCAATTATAGCTTCAATAAGTTGTCTTTTATTGGAAGGACGTTTTATCGTACAAGAATTTTCAAACGGCGCCACAGATTTTCAATTGGATTGAGATCAGGGCTGTTTCCTGGCTGTTTCCTTATCTATGCCTTTATTTTGAAACCATGCTTTGCACACTTTTGCTGTGTGGCATGGAGCTGAATCCTGCTGAAAAAGAAATTGTGAGTTGTTGGGGAAGAGATCCCTGATGGAAGGTATCAATTTTGGTTCCAGGACAGTTTCGATGTGTTTTTTGGCATTCAGGATGCCATCAATCACTTGAATTCGGCCCACACCATCTGCAGACATACAGGCCCAAATCATGACATTTGTTGGGTTTTTTGTAGTTGCTTCAATGGAATAAGGATGAAGTGCTTCTCCTACTCTACGTCTCTATTTTCTACCATCACTACCAAAGAGCGATATTTTACTCTCATCGCTCCAGATTACATGCTTCAATTGATTTTCTGACCATTTATTGTGTTCTTTTGCCCACGTAACTCGTTTTTTGCGTTGCCTTTGATTTAAATATGGTTTTTTAATTGGAATTCTAGCTTGTAGTCCAAATCCTGATAACCTTCTTCTTATTGTTCTTGAACTTACTGCAATACCCGCTGCATTCATTTCACATCTAATGGCATCTGATGAAATTTTTCTATCTTGTAGGCACATTCGTTTAATTTTTCTATCGGCAGTAGCACTTGTGCATTTTTTCGGCCTGATTTGGCCTTATTTTCCACTGATTTCATTTTTTCATAACGTAAACAGAACTTTCGTACACCAGAACAAGTCACTGAACCACCAACTTGTCTTACAATTTCAGCATAAGAGAGGCCATTTTCTCTCAATATGACAATTCGGCTTCTTTTTGTAGATGTCCAATTAGTTCTCCATGTTGATGACATTGTTTAAAATTAGTTTAATTAAAAAAAGGAATATTTTTGGACTTTTGGAAAAATGTCCAAACTTTTGACCACCACTGTATATATATATATATATATGTACCACGCTGAAAATATTTGAAACCATATTTAATAAACAAATACGATTTATGTATGAACTAGCTGAACCATCCGGCATCACCTTTAAAAAGTAAATGTAACAATTAACCTTCCAAAAGCAACAAGAATAAATTGACATGAAAGCCGGAAAATTCCGTAAAAGCATCGTTACGTGAGTTGAATTAGTATAATTTTAGAAGAAAACAATGAGAGCCAGGGAAAAAAATAATAAAATTGTCTGAATGACATCTGTTTCTAAAACTACATTTTGTTAAGATTTTAGTTTTTTATGAATACTTATATTTCATATATTTCATAATGTTCGGTTAACATTAAGAAACATAACTGGTTGTTTTGTTTTGATCAATACTTTTTATTGTTATTTATTGCTTCACTCTATTTGAGGCGAGCTTCTCTCTCCCCCGTCTCTCCTCTGCATAAATAAATAAATAAATTATATATATATATATATATATATATATATATATATATATATATATATGACGTGTATAGATATAGATGTATATAAACGTTGTTATTACTATATCAAATTTACTGAGATATTTAGAGTAAATTAAGCAATTTTTAAACTTACAGAAAAATATCTTTAAAATGGCTGCCATCTGAGCTAACCAATATATAGAAGGAATAAGACATTTTCTATAACTTTTTTCAGCAAGTCTTTCTATGTGCCTGCATTTGGTCCGTAATAGCTATTTGATGTCTTCCACTGTGTATTCATATATTTATCTTCTAAAACATACGTGCTTGTTATTGCACATAAATGTAATTACATATTAATTTATTTTCAAAAATCTTACTGAGATGAAACAAATACAATCAAATAAATCATCGATACAAACATTTATTAATCATATTTCGGATCATTTGAAAGCATTTAGCATTTATGGAACAATGTTGTAGCAATAAGAATTACTGTAATTAGATTGAACGAAAATTTATTTTCTTCAGTAACGCGTGTTTTTAGGACAATGTTTTCTGAATACAAAAAGATGTATAATATGAATAGAAATACACATATGCCGAGTATCTGTTTTGTTTAACGATAAAACTAAATACCCCATATTATTCTGAAAATATTTACATAATTTATTTTGATATTTTTCTTTATCTTGCATACTTTTTTAGAGACGGAGTTTGAGTTTATACAAACATGAAAGAATAACTGAACATGTTAAGCACCAGAATATTTGGTGGAATTAAGCGTACCATCCTCACTGTGAATCTTGATGGAATTTTGTCCAAAAATATATAGCATCCGAGTCAGGGGTCGATTCTGAGTCAAGGATCAGAAGTAGCGTTAGAAACTGTATTAGTCAGTACTTTTTACAGTAAGTTGTAGTATGTCACGCTATATATTTTTTTAATGTAGTCCAGAGAGTAGCGTGATATAAAAAACCGTAGTTTGCTTAACGACTCTACTTTATCCCTACTTCACGAAAAAAATGTGCCATTCTAAAAATCAAGTTTCCGTAACTTGCTTTTTTGTGCAAAATTTGATTTACTCGATTATTTCCGAGTCTCATGTCAGTGCTTATCTCAGTGCAGTGTATAGTAACGTATCGCGTAAAATCGTGGATTTTTCCCATAGGCAAATGAGGCTAAAACCAAGTACTAACGCACCAAAGTAATTAATTGTATTGCTTTCAACACTTGTCTACTTACTTGTTATTAGGTCTTCGTGTTTTCCTGCTGGGTTACTTAATATTTGGAATTGCATTAATTTCAGATTTATTCATTGTTTGATTTTAAAGTTGTTTCTCTAGAATTTTGTACATTAAACAACTTAAAATAATTAACTCCCATCAGAGATCAATAAAATTAACATATTAAGAGTGCATTGGAGAGTTAAGTAAATAAATCTACTGGAAAATGCATGTGAACGATAATTTCATATCCCAATGCGATAATCACTGTACAAATAGAAAATAAAATTTATTCAGTGGTATTATTATGCATAAATACGTTATTATACTGTCCATAAATAGCCCCTTGTTATATCGCTTGTTCATACATATAACGCTGCTTTGTGCCTCCTTCCAAAAAAGTAGTCTGTAGATTATCTTTAATTGCATTTTCACTTTCGGTAGGCATACAGCGTAAAAAAAGTACTGTAATCCTGATAAAACCCCCAACATGGAAATATTGGTATATTTTTTAAATTTTGAGGTGCCCTGAATCCGTTTTAGTTATTTTTACAATGATTCCTTATGTTTGCGTAGATGTATGTGTGTATATTAAATTTCACTTATGTTTGCAGGTTCCCATTTAAAATTAAGATCTAAGTTCTTATTTATTGTTATAATACCATTTCTTTGAATCTACATCAATCTGTAAAGTGTTTGCAAAGTTGAGTGGAAAGACCTCAGATTTTTATTTAAGTACCCGTATTGTATAAAAAAAAAATATATGACCATCTTCAGAATACGCTATTAAGTAACAATTACACTTATAAACAAAGGGCTTCCATCTTGAGATATTATTCACATAACTAACTCATGCTTATGACATGAGCAAGGTCAAATCACAGGCCGTGTAGTGGCGCTACCTACTAGAAAAAATCCGAGTTACAGACAAACTATACGGGATCCCGAAATAATAACATGAAATTACAGTTTAAAAAATAAATAGTTGTACTTTCACAGAAGGCATAAAAATATTACTTAACAGCATATTCTGAAGATGGTCATAGAAGTTGACCGAAACGTCAATTTGATGTAATTTTAAAGTATAATTTTACATAAAATTTTTATACACCATTCAGTAAAAACGTGTGGTTTACTATACACAATATTTTTTTATACAATAATGTTTTGATGGTGTAATGGTCCTGCTCAATCATTAAGTACCTGTATTTAAAAATTTAAATATTATAAAAAATATATAATAATTAGTTGGATGTGCCAATCCCAAAACTTTCTTCTATCTCATACATATTAATACTCGCTTCACATCGACAATAAAATTAGAATTTTTGGTCATTCTGTTGTACGTCAGGTGTTTTTGAATAGTCGGGTTACCTGGATGCAAAGGACCCTTCGTTGCACGAGCAATCGATGTACATCACAACTAAGAAAAGTCTGGCCTGTACCTGTCTGAAAAGATAGTCTTCCTATTCCTTAGTTTTAAGATTTTGCTTCATTTTACTGGAAAACACTACGCTTAATTGCGTGGAACCCGATTACAGATGATACAAGCCCAGTTCCCGTCAATACTGAATTTGAACCAGAATTTCGTCAAATTAGTCAGATATTCCCACATTGGCTTCATTTATGCCAACCTATTTTTGTCACCAAATTTGATGATATTTCCCCAAGTATTGACAAGCTTGGCGAGAATTTGACGCTGGCGATTAAGAATAAAGAGTGTTAAGCATATAAAAGTTTATTGCTATGTTTTTTCAAAATATAGTTAATAAAGAAATAAAACATATACATTATTTACATTTCTATTTTTTTGACAAGATTTAAACTAAAAAAAGAAGAAACATATCACTTAAGTGTAAAATTGAGAACTTTTATAAAATAAACTTATTCGAAATAATACATAACGTTTTCGTCCTAAATTGTAAACCATAATGTTATTGTGCTAAAAAATATAATTAAAATAAAAATACTATTCAGAAATTTTTTAACTAATTCCTTCTCCTGTCAATTAATTATAAAGATCAAAAGAATAAAAGCTGATACAAAAATATGACAAAAAAACAAAACAAAAAAAACAATGAAATTAAAAAAAAAGACTCTTAATTCATCCGATTTTACTGTACTTTGAGATGCTTCACTGGATATGAAATATGAAATAATGAGAAAAAAATAATCGCTAATTACCTTTTCAATTCGGTCATACACTTTATTTGCAGCAGACCGTTAAAATGTGGCAATTTTTTTTTCTTTCAAAGTGATATTCAATTTGCTAAGGAAAAAAAGTTATTGATCCTTGTAAGAGGTGTACAATAGAACCTACGAATATTTTAACGAAATCGATACATGCAGAGCTTGATAACAGTAAGGTAACTGTTTTTAAGGTTATTGTATAGGGTTATTGTTTAAAAACTATATATTTTTCCAAATGTATTACGACATACATATTTTATTTGCGTGGGAAATAATTAAAAAAGCTATACGAAAAAAACCTATATAAAAATATTAATTATATTTATTTCCAAACAGTGTTATTTTTCAAATAACATTTTTATTTAAATTAATATTAAACTTTTTAATGTCTCTCTGTTTATAATAATTTAAAAAATGTTAAAAATCAAAATACATATCTATACTGTTATACAAAAACCTTACCGAAAAAGAAAAAATTGAAGCCATTTTGTTCACAAAGTACAATTATAGCGAGGACGAATGCATGTCGTGTGATATATTTTAGTAGCCATAGGTACTTTAAAACATCTCTTGGGAAAAAGTGCAAAAAATAGTTTCGTATTACATTTTTCAACATAGTATAGATTCCACAAAAAATGTCTAATGCAAGTATTTATATAAATAGAAGTTTTTTTTATCCACATTGTTTCAAGAAGTATATGCAAAGTTGTGTGTTTCAAAAAACTAAGAAAATATGTCTATTAAAATATTTCTGCAAAGATTTCATTCTTTTTTTTCTTCTACATCAAAGATTCATTTTCTTTTTTTTTTATTATTACGTATTAAATTCGAAGTTTAACCACCGCCTCAAAGCATATAAATTGGTTTGCTTATACGAGATTGGTACGAGATTATCGAATCCTGTAGAAAAGTGTAGAAGATTTTTCCCGCCCAGGAAATCGTTTTTCGTCAAGATAATTCCATCAGAAATGCTAATTGTGTTCTTTAAAAAACCTTGTGATTCGATGAAGGTCAATCACGTGACGTGTTTTGTGTTCTTTCGCAAGTGAGTTTAAAACTACTCGCACGTCCTGATTGAGAGAGATTTTTACGTTTGGCTTGGCTAAAGAATAGGATGAATATTTTACTGGCGTCTAGTTCTCTACATCGCCTTTTTAGTTAGTAATGTAGAGTGGTTTTAATAAAGTTTCAGAAAGGTTTCGTGCCTGGATCCAACCCATTCACCGAATAAAATGTCTTTAAACTTGGGAAAGACTTGTGGAATTTATTGACTGTCGCAACAGAATGTATTGATGAATAGATTTAACTACAGTCTACCGAGCATTTCTCCTGACTTGATGTTTAAAAATGTCAATAATTTTTTTATTTCTACTGAAAATTGACTGAAGTGATTTGTTGTTGGTGACACAACACGGCCTCCTGATACGGTCGAGACGGGAAACCTGGCACGGAATTAAAAAATGTTTATCAACAAGCTTCCGACTGCAACTCAGAGCGAAATCAAACTTGAATTTACGACATATATATGCGTAAGACACACTTAATTTTCAATACCTTTGATTATATAGTAAACCTTAATAACAAATAAAAATGACATGAAAATACTAGTTCATTTATGAGAGTTAGAGCACGACCAGACTACCAGATAGAGAATCCGAATTCTTAAACACATTTCAATTACGTTCAAAAATGTTTAAAAAATCTTTGGAACATATTAGCCATTGAAATATAATCCACATCTCATAATATAATGATTTCACAGAGCGTAAACCTTAAATGTAATTAACCATACCTATTTCGCACAATACATTAACTTCGCTTAAATTACATTATAAAATGCAGTCATAAGCCAATGGTAAAATAATGAGCAGAATTAAAAAATTTCTTCATAAATATGGAAAACTTTAGATCACGAACTTAAACGGCTAAGATTAAATTATATATAATTTGCCTTTAATAGATCTGATTTATATGTACATTTTTACGATTTTATGTGGCCTCTTTTCGTCTATAATACACAATCAATAATCCTGAATTGTGTTCTATTTCGTGTAATTTATTGTGTTCTATTTCGTCATATATATTGGCATTCATAATGCACTTTTTAAAATGAACAATTAAAGACATCGTTTTGATCTAATCATATGTATTAGTAATTGTGTCAAACAATTTCACTCATTAATTAAAATGATTAATGAAAGTGTAAATTTTATATAAAATTTTATTCACTGCAATAAAATAGTTTGCATTTAAAGAATTTCAGTCTAACAAAAAGATAATAAACACAGATTTTAACCCATTAAGCACCACTGGACGATTTTCGTAACATTATTTTAGGATTATTTCCTAAAGTGAGTATTTTATATAATTTTATCTGCTCATGTTACTTACACTTGGAATATATGAAATGAGTTCTGTAATTTTTTTTAAAATTTAATTTAAATTTTCGATTTTTTTTAAAGTGTTAAAAATGGAGAAATTTAGCTTTTTTGCTGAATGTGATAGAAATATATTTTTAAAAATAACAAATATAAAAAATATATTTTTTCAATAAAATATGCTTATAACTGTCTATTATATGAAACAACATCAATCCGGACTTAATAAGTATAATAAATCAATCACCATTACCAAATTTTTTTTTCTCAAACTGGGAGCATTGGTGGCTTCGTTAGTTCTCACAGAGTTCCGGAATGCCCCAAATTCGGAACTCACTCTACGGAGCATTTGTTAAGTTTGCTGGAACGTTCTTTATAAATGTTCTTGGAAATGTTGCTTTTTCATTCCTAGCAAACTTTTCTTGAAAGTGTTTCTCATAAAAGCTGATTCTTACTTAGTCAAATATATTTCTCTTTGCAAAATAAAGTATTTGTAGATTTTGTTTTTCAATTTGCTCGTTGCATATATTTTAGTTTTCAGGTAAAGCTGTGAAAAAATTAACTATAGCTCAAGCTTTGGATTATTTCGAACACTTAGCTTCGTATGAATTTTTGGATGTTACAGAAATCGTATGTTTGCCACATGATCCCAGCATAATAACAGATGAGGGACATGTATTATAAAATAACTCATACGACAATATACACCATGAAAGGTCTGGTGGAACGTTCCGTAAATTTTAAATCAACAGACAATCAAGAAAAATGTGATTTAATTTTTAAAAAATGTGCCAAATTCTTTTTAGATTCCCTGTAAACGAACTACAAAGTAGATTTACACTTCATTTTGCCCTCGATTAGAGTAAATTCAAACGCGTAAATTAGAGTACTGACAGCAAGATGTCCAGAATGACAGACATATATACAGGCAATGTGACAGAGAGCCATATAGACAGATGTCCTGACAAAACGAAGTTATAAACATGGCTCAACTGTGTTGGAAAGTGTTAAAAATAAGTACGTGTGTAATAAGTAAGTGAGATTCCCTGTAAACGAACTACAAATGAAATACACTTTATTGTGCCTTAAATTAGAGTAAATTCAAATGCGTAAATTAGAGTACTGACAGCAAGATGTCCAGAATGACAGACATACATACAGACAATGTGACAGAGTGCCAGATAGACAGATGTCCTGACAAAACGAAGTCATAAACACGACTCAACTGTGTTGGAAAGTGTTAAAATAAGTACTTGTGTAATGCTGGCGTGATATCAACGATGGGAACAATGTAAGCAATTCATTTCCTTTTTTCGAAATTTAAATACTTTTAAACATTGCATAATTTAATTTTTTACACCCTCGATTAGGGAGAGAAAAAATATACATTAAAATGCAGTTTGTTTTAAAACTGCATGTCAAAATACTGCATTTTTATAGTTTTTAAAACATTTTCCAAGCATGATCTTTTTACAAAATACCAGAGCATACAACCCAGGCTTCCTGGGTTATAGAGCATACTGTTCGGATTACAGAAAATACATGAAAACTATTTTAATTGAAAATTCTAAAAGGTTTTTTTAAATTGATTTTTTTTTCGATTCCTCACTACCAACACTAAAAAACATTTTTATATGTAAAATATTAATTATGTCATAATGAGTAGAGGAAAGTACTTTCAACTAGGTAAATTATATTCAATGATTGGAGCATCATAGTTGAAATTTATTCCAACAGAGCGAAAAATACCGGATACAGGACTCGAACCTGGGTACTTTGGATTGCCGTGCCAACGCTCTTCCTACCAAAGCTATCCCAACGATATCCTGACTGGAATATTTCACTGTTATTTGTTGGAGAAGGCTGTGAACTACAGCTATAATTTAATTTATCCGAGTTATAACTATAACATTTTACATGATGAATCTGAAATAATACGAAAACGCATGCATACCATGTAATTAGATCATAATGAACAGAGGAAAGTACTTTCAACTAGGTAAATTATATTCAATGGTTGGAGTATCATAGTTGAGATTAATTCCAACAGAGCAAAAAATGCCTTTCAATACTGAAGTCTAAAAATACAATAGCATTCAAAATACGGGAAACGCTCGAACACTGCAATGTGCTGCGAGATGCCCCATTTTCTGCCTTCCTTATGTCAGCAACACAATAAGAGGGCAGCTATCTTCTAAAATTGAACCACCCTAAGATCACCAATAGAAAAGGCTTCCCACCCGTTGATTGCGATAATACCCCACTCTGCGACAATAGTTCGGTTTTTCCGAGGAGTGAAATACGACACCTGTTTTTCAGGCGCTTGAGAGGTCTGGCAGTAGTTTGCTTGGCTGGGTGTCTGGGGCAGTTTAGTAGAGATAGGGTTAAACATATAAATAATTAGATTCTGAAAGGTTGCTATAAATAGTGAGATGTTTCGCAAGACTGCTAGCATATGCAACTCGAAAGCACCACAATACTAGTTTGAACGTGAACGTAGTGACGTAGAAACCTCCAGAAATTTCATTCCAGGACATTTCATATGGATTCTAATGTCATCTCTACGAAAGAACTGTGGCATGTCGCAATTATCGACATCTTCGTCAATGAGAATGGTAAAAAACTTTCAAATCCAGAAGAAGAAGAAAGTTTAGTTACACGAAGACCGACCCTGCAACAAGCTACTGGATGCATGTAAGGATTTGCAGAATTTTTTGTTACACTAGTAATAATTATGAAATTCCTGCAAATATAATGGAATTGGAATCATGGATTGTTCAACATGTTAACCCTAGAAAACGTCTCGGGTCTATTTAGACTCACACGCATGTTTCAGCTTATGTGATTTAAGCTACTCATTAGAAGTTCCTGAAAGTACGTGACTTTTCCTGATTTTTAAAAAATAATACATACTAAAATGATAAATTGACCGGAATTTTAGTTTTAACGCAGGAAAGTAACACCTAAATCTGTCACTCGGGGCTATTTAAGAATTAAAATACATTCACTAAGTTTTTTTTAAAACGCCGATATTGTTTTATTTGCGCTATACAGCTGCAAAAGGTAAGGGGGAGAGGAAAGAATTCTCCGACAGGGATTATAGATTAATTTCCCGTGTATTTATTACCAAGTTTCAAATAATTCTCGTTAAAATTCGATGGTTTTCCAGAACGTAGGTCATCTTTAAAACAACAAGACCATTTTCTTGCTTGATTTTTAATATTTAGGAATTACTGGTTTGAAATAAAAAAGAAACAAGTACAATTTTCTTACTAATTTTATATTTATATGAAAGCAATCTATTTTTCTATATAATTCCCGCCAATATTAAGGCACTTATCATACAAACAGTTTTTTCAATCCTCTTTTCATAGAAGTCTGCCAGAATTTCAAACAGAACCCTGAGTGAAACTCTTGTAAATTTATCAAATAATGGCGAAATTGTAAAGCGTTTGTCTTGTTTCACTCGTAGGTGAATTTTTTGCATCAAATCTTTAATAATGGCTGAAGCTCGCCGACTTCGTTCCTCATCATGAACATCCGTGCGGCATATTTAAAAGCTTTATCCCATCTCCGTACCATTCCACAGGTCATAATGTGTTGTCCATAATCTTCCCTAATCTGAATATGACATTTAGCCGATTTCAAGTCTGTGGCATCGATCATATTTCACAAACAGCGGGATTCTCAACAGTAGAACCATTTTAAATACTCTAAAACAAGCGTTAATACGTTCAAAATTTACCGTAATGGTGCCTGTGGCTTGCCAACAGATGTAAGTAAAGAGCGCGCACGCATGCAATGCCGACCACAGCACCAGTAATCAGGAATTTCAAAACGGTACTTACTTTAAAAGTAACCCTCGTATATTATTTAAATCACAGTTTAATATTATAACCAGGAACCCGTTTACACTTAATTTACATAAAAATGAAATTAAAAATTCTTGTGTATTTAAAAGTTTTATGGCATATTACGCCCGAAAAATCTGAAACGTATACTAAAATGTAACTATACATTAAATTACGAATACGTGATCCTCAAAAAGATGTGATTTTCCTTTATCTGCTTTTATTATTATTAATACAAATTATCAAAAAATAATAAAGAGGCAAAAATCACTAATTATCTTTGCGAGTCAATCATGTGAAGTTGCTCTTCAATTGCAATCGACCGTAAAATGCGGGATTTTTTTTTTTTTTGTTGTTAGAATGTGATAACTTCTGTGAGATGTAAGTAGAAAATTATTGATACTGATTTCGACAAAAGGCTTTGTTAACGAAGACAAGATTAATTACCACGAAAGTGAGATATTCAGTGTTTTAATACAATATTTTTAAAAATTGACGTTAGTTAGTTAAATATTTCTTCTTTTTATATATATAAATATATAAACATATATTTTTCAAAGATTTAGAAAATCTAACTTTTAAGAACTGTTATGTTGAATCATATATTCTAATACGAGAAAATGTTGTGTGTGGTTATATATATATATATATATATGTAACATGTAATAATAAAAAAAATTTCGCCATTTTTCCTTAGTTAAATTATTCCAAATTCTTACAATTCTTTTTTCCCTCTCTTTTAAAATATCTCTTAAATCTATTTTATATTTTATTCCATAATTTAATCAAAATATTCTTTTATTTATCATTCTAAAATCTTAATCTGTTAAAAGCTACACGTATTTATTAAAACCTTATTCTATTATTGCGCACCTGCCTAATTTCTTCTTTTGAGGCATTGAATTTTTATTCTTTGGAACTTTTGTAATACCATTTTTATTTCTATTTTTTTTATCATTCGGCATCCCAGAATTCCGTGCCTTTTTCGCGCTCAAAGCATTTTTTTTACCTTTTTAAATTGCCGCTTCTGATATAGAGTTTTGGTCATCGTCAAAGCCACACCCTCGTGGCCTCATTTTTTCCTCCATTAGCGAGAAAGCCCCGCCTTCTCTTCCCCCCTGCGTTCCTCCGTGCATGGCTGTCAGTGGACCAGCATTTTTCGCGCGTTTGTACCTTTGGGCAAGATTTTGGAAGTATTTATACGGTTACACTGGCTTCGGAGACAGATTTTTACACGACTTAGTTGTTGTCATCTAATTGCCGTCACTGGGGAAGTCTACACTAATTCGTCGGTAGTATGTTCTTCAAATTCTGCTAATTCTTCAATACTTAATGTTTTAAGTTTTAATGAAGCGAAAGCCGGTGGAGTTGCTGTCATCTCTGTTCTCATAATAAAGTCCTTGCTCATCTATTAGTTTCCTTAATGCTTTTGGGGAAAATTCTATTGGATTGAACTGCCTGTACTCAGCTTTTACGAGTGCATTATAAAAGGATGTTCAAATATGATTCGTACTCCGAGAATTGCCTTCATAGTGATTAAATCGACCCTCGCCGAATGTCATGACTGCATTTCAACGATCTCGACTGCGCATACATCGATCTGATTATCTGGTAATTTGCGTGGGATTCGGACTGATATGTCATCACTAGAGTATGATGGAACTAACGTTTCAAGTCGATAGTAATAGCAATCATCTATAATGTGCCAAACTTTCGACAGGATTTGTATCAAAAAAGTGCGACAGGATCTTTGATGTCCTGTGTAAAAGCATTTTGGAGAATTCCCAGTGATATTGGAGAACACTACCAATTAGTTGTCAATTTATCACTCATAAGCAGAAGTGATAACTAAATAAAATTACGACATGTTTATCAATTTATTCCAGAAGTGACGTCTGTAAGTTAAATTATTCTTTTATTTTTGTTGATTTCTTATTTTGTTGATTTGTTATTATTGGGTTACATAGAACAAAATTTGTTCTTAGAATATTTTAGAAGAATTTTGTTCCTTTTATCCCGAACATTTAGAACGTACGAAATTTAATATTTATTCTTATGAATTGTTAAAAAATTAATATTATTTGGTTAAGCTCACAATATTACCGAAAGTTTTTGAACTGTTCTGATATTTATTTCTATATTACTTCATTTTACAAGAGTAACTTAATTTTATGTTCTTATTTTATCAGTTAATTTAGTCCCTTTTCATTCGGTGATATTTATTCCTAGGAAATAATTTCTATTTATTGAAAAAATATATATGAGTAATCTATTTTCATTATTTACTAAGTAAAATGTATTGGAACATATTCTATGCCATTTTATAAATGCATAAAAATTTATTAGATTCTCTGAAATTACAACTTACATTACTGATTGCATAATAATAGCAAAAATAGCTTTTGAAGTTTCTTACTTGAAGAGTAAAAAAAAAATAATAATAATGATGATCTCAAAAGAAAGTTTGCGCTGAAGTTGCGTAACCTTGAAAAGGTAAAATTATTATGTGCATATAATTTATTTGTTTATTTCATTACTTTGCTTTATTTATTGATGCTATGTTTCGGAAGTACAAAGCAACAGACAAAAAAGTGTTTTATTTATTTATTCACTAGATGGAACCCTTCAAAATTTGACGGCAAAAAACTTGATAGTACCATAAAAATAAAATTCATAGCTGCTTTAAAATGTTTGAAACTTTTGAAGAATAATTCAAATAAATAAAAAACCCACTTTGAATTAAAGCTAGGTTGAAGAACAGCAATTGGCTCAGTTTCACTGGCACATGCACTCGCAGAATTTCTTTCATCTGACACATTTAGCGCTGTTGTGCAGGTAAATGGTAAGTGCTCCCTTGGGGAGGGGAAATGGCGGGATGGCCCAAGGAGATGCATAACATGAATAAGCAGTCAAAGACCTTTCAAACGATATGTAACATGAGGGGTGTGTGCTAAATTAAAAAAAGTACCCCCTTGGGGGGGAAAGTAGGGGATGGACACGGAACATGCATAATATGATTAAGTGGTCACAGACCTTTCCAACGATATATAACATGAGGGTTGTGTGCTAAATTTAGAAAACTACCTCTTTGTCGGGGGGGGGCAAAGTGGGGAGATGGACATTAGATATATGCATATGATTAAGCAGTCACAGACCTTTCCAACGATATATGACATGAGGGTTGTCTGCAAAATTTAGAAAATTACCCCCTTGGGGGAGGGGGGGCAAAGTGGGGAAATGGACATTGGAGATATGCATATGATTAAGCAGTCACAGACCTTTCCAACGATATATGACATGAGGTTTGTCTGCAAAATTTAGAAAAGTACCCCCTTGGGGAATGGGGGGGGGGGGCAAAGTGGGGAGATGGACATTGGAGATGCATAATATGATTAAGCGGTCACAGATCTTTCCAACAATATATGACATGAGGGGTGTCAACAAAATTTAGAAAATTGACCCCTTGGGGGGGGCAGTTGGGGAGATGGACATTGGTGATGCATAATATGATTAAGCGTTCACAGACCTTTCCAACAATATATGACATGAGGGGTGTCAACAAAATTTGGAAAATTGCCCCCTTGGGGGGGGCAGTTGGGGAGATGGACATTGGTGATGCATAATATGATTAAGCGTTCACAGACCTTTCCAACAATATATGACATGAGGGGTGTCAACAAAATTTGGAAAATTGCCCCCTTGGGGGGGGACAAATTGGAGAGATGGACATTGGAGATGCATAATATGATTAAGCGGTCACAGATCTTTCCAACAATATATGACATGAGGGGTGTCAACAAAATTTAGAAAAGTGTCCCCCTTAAGGGGGGGGGGGGAGTGGCGGGATGGACCCCGGAGATGCATAACATGAATAAGCAGTCAAAGACATTCCCAACAATACGTAACATGAAGGGTTTGTGCAAAATTTACAAAAGTACCCCCTTGGGGGGGGCAAAGTGGGGGGATGGACACCGGAGATGCATAATATGATTAAACGGTCACAGACCTTTTTAACGATATATAACATGAGTGGTATGTGCAAAATTTAGAAAAGTGCCCCAATTGGGGGGGGGGTGGACCACACAGATGCATAACATGAAAAGGCCTTTCGAACGATATATCATATGAGTGGTGTCAGCAAAGAAAAGTCTCCGCCCCGTGTGGGCAAAACATACTCCCCCCCGCCGCCATAATTATTGATGCGGACTAATTTTTTAAATTCATTCGCACCCCTCTTCTCCCGCAAAATGTTGTGAATTTTAAAAACTCCCCTTCCGAATTTTTTTATACCAAAAGCGCTTATGTCCTTCGTCTGCACGCAGAGTTTTGTGCTTACAGACGCCAGACACACCAACACACACACAGACAGACGTTTACCGACATTAATAGTATAGATGATACTCAGTGCCTACACATTTCACCCTTTATAATTCAGCCAATGAGTTGACGGTTGTTCATTTCCAGAAACGAAACAATAATTCTTTTGGATGAATTTTGTTTGTTTGATACACCATGGCAGAATGCGTGCAATGCAGCGACAGGCGTCACAAACTTTTTAGGGCACCTGCAGACTAAAAACATATAATCAATCTTCGCGGGAAAAAAATCCTAGATTTCGTCAAATGATCACGGGAAAAACACTAATTTCATCAAAGGATCATGTAAAACGTGAATTTTGTTAAAAGGCCACAGAAAAACGCGATTTACGCAAAAGATGATCAAATTTTGTCAAAGAATCGCAAAACAGGAAATTTCACCAAAAGATAGCGCTTTCTTGCCAAATTTCGTCTAAAAATTGCGGAATAAAATGTATTTTATCAAAAAATCGCTGGAAAACGCAAATTTCGTTAAAGTATCGCGAGAGAAATGCAAATTTCTTCAAAGATCGCTGAAAAAACGCGAATTTCATCGAAGGATTGCTGAAAATTCATGAATCTTATCAAAAGGCAGCAGAGAAAATGTGATTATTATCAAAGCATTGCGAAAAAAGAAAATTTCGTCTAAGGATCACAGGAAAACGCAAATTTCGTAAAAGAATCGTGGAAAATAACGCAAATTTCGTGAAAAAAAATCGCAGAAAAAACACAAATTTCGTCAAATTATCGCTGAAAAAAAAACACGAATTACGTCATAGGATAGCTGAAAAAAATGTGAATCTCGACAAAAAAAAGATACAGAAAAAAATGCGAATTTCATTAAAGAATCACGAAAAAAATGCGAATTTTGTTAAAGGATTGCGCAAAGAATGTGAATTTTTTGAAAGGTTCGTGTGAAAAATGAAACTGTCTATTAAAAACAGCACACACACAAACATCTATACAAACCTCAATACACACAAACATATTATAGGCAGGGCTTGAAATTCAATTTTACCAAGGAGGGGAGTCTAGCTACCAACATTTTTAAATGGAGGGGAGTTGTAATGTTTGGGAGGGAAAAAAAAATCTTTAACCCCACTATTATTTTACGTGCTAATTAAAGAATTACATTAATGCAGACATGACAAAATACCATTGAAAAAATTAAGTCAACTGAGAATGATTATGTAAAATGTTTATTTTTATTATAAAAAAGGGAAGAAAGTTAAGTTTTATATATGCAGTGTATTTTTCAAGTTCCATTAAATGTGTTAGGGACCCTTAACAATTAGGTTGTTAAATAAATTTCTGACTTTAGATTTTACTTGATTAAGATTCGCCGATCGATCATGGAAAAGAAGCAAAGTTCATCGATCTGTCGCAGAAAAACGCTAAGTTCGTCGATCTGTCACCAAAAAACGCAAAGTACGTCGATCAGTCGGGGGAAAAAAGCAAATTTTGTCGATCGATTGCAGAATAAACACAAAGTTCGTCGATCAGTCAGGGAAAAAAGAAAAATTTCGTCGATGGATTGCGGAATAAACGCAAAGTTCGTCGATATGTCCCCAAAAAACGCAAAGTTCGTTGATCAGTCGCGGAAAAAATTCAACGTTCGTTGATCTGTCGCAGAAAAAACGCAAAGTTCGTCGATCAGTTGCGGAAAAAAGCAAATTCCGTCAATCGATTGCGGAATAAATGCAAAGTTCGTCGATCAGTCAGGGAAAAAAGAAAAATTTCGTCGATGGATTGCGGAATAAACGCAAAGTTCGTCGATATGTCCCCAAAAAACGCAAGGTTCGTCGATCAGTCGCTTAAAAAACGCAATGTTCGTCGATCTGTCGCAGAAAAAACGCAAAGTTCGTTGATCTGTCACGGAAAAAACCACAAAGTTCGTCGATCAGTCGCGGAAAAAACACAAAGTTCGTCAATCAGTTGCGGGAAAAAAATTACGAAATTTATCGTTCGGTTGCAGGTAAATTAAATAATGCAAATTTCTCCGAAAATGCTGAAATTTTTTGGGCGGGAGGCTCCTGCTCATGATCTTTTTTGGGCGGGATTTCAAAATTTTCGGTGCGAATCCCGCCCTGAAATTCAAGCCCTGATAGGTATAGTTTTAACCTGAAATAATATACTGAACTAACTTTTGAAAAATCGGGTTAACCCAAATCCAACTTGCAGAAATCTACACTTAGTCTGAAATCGACTCGAACCATAAAGACAGTTAACCCAACTTGCAACAAAAATAATTATTGCCGAGAGAGCATTTACCCTCTCTCCCTGTGCTGAAACCTTTCAGAAAATTTTCTGTTTTTTTCTTTTCTCAGAAATGTTGTAGTCATTTTGACCCCCAATTTTGCCCTTTACAATTCAGCCAATGAGTGGAGGGGGCCAAAGGAGCGTTCCTTATCACAAACGAAAGATGAGATGCGTTCGTTTGATGTCGTTGTTGAAAATTTATGGATTTCTATTATTAAAGTAATTTTTTCATTTTACCGTATTTATTTTCTTTTTGTGTTGTATGTATTTTGCTACTTTGAATTTTTTAAAACTAACCCTTTTTTTAGAGAGTGAGAGAGAGAGAGATTTAGTAATTTGGTGACATGAAGTTCCGCAAATTCTTAAAAACCACAAATCGTTTCCAATGTAAACAATGGAATTTACAATTAAGTTGCAAGTGCAAAATTTGAGTTTTTTAAAATTTTCATGTCATTCTGTACACATTTTAATATGTCATTTTGATCATTATACTACATATTTAGTTATGCATCTTTAATTATTTACTTGACCTTTACTTTTAATATTTTAAATATTTCAAACTTACAGCTGAATGTAACTATTAAAACATTTGAAATACTGCATTCGAAAAATGAAATTTCAGCTTAGAAACGCGGCAATTACTATTAGGTTAAAAAATTTTTAAGTAGAAAAGTACTTATGATATAAAAAGAAGAAAAAAAAATACACCAGAATGTATCTCTATTACAAAAGCGGGAGAAATGATTTTCTGTGCTATATGAAAAGATATCCAAATAACTCAATCATGAACATAGAAATAGATATCGGTTTCTATGTTCATGTGCACTCAATCCAAACTTGAAACTTTTAAAAAGGTCAACTTTTAAAAAGGTCATTGAATGAATGAAATTCATCTTCAACTTTCACCTACAGGGAGAAATCCAGAAAACTTGGTGTGTCGCCAATCATGTTTATATTTTATATATATATATATAAAAGAATTCAGGCACTTTTCCGTTATACGGACACTATTGTCACCAAACATACATACATACATTTTGGGGGGGGGGGGGCATAGTGTCCGTATAACAGAACAGTACTAAAGTTCATGATTTAAAATTACAATAAAATATCATGAAATTTATTGATTGGTTGTGGGAAAATATCGGGGAAATAATGTGTTTTTCATGAAATTTTTTGTTTTGTTAACAATTTGGTTAGAGAGCTTTTGTAAGACAATTTATTTGTGTTTAATTGTAAGCATTCATTATAATTTTCAGTGCATTATTAAATTAAAATTTTTGTTTAAAATATGTAAACAAAACAGTGCCAACAAAACAGACCAGTATGTAAACAAACCAGAAACCTGCAAATTTCTAAAATCTGCATAAACTCCGGTTTTAAGCTATGCAGATTTAAGGGTATATATATATATATAAATAGAAAGATAGATGCATGCATGTAGTACTTTTAATTATTTGGTAAAAATACTGTGATCGTCACTGAGAAAACCTGAATTTAACCTAAAAGTAATTGTCTAGTGTTTAAGCTGAAATTTCATTTTTCGGATACAGTATTTCAAATGTTTTAATAGTTACATTCAGCTGTAAGTGTTGAAATATTAAAAGTAAAGGCCAAGTAAATAATTAATAATGCATAACTAAATATGTTTAATGATGAGATTTTTTTTCTTGAATTATTCAGGGAAACTCGCCTTATAAATGTACGCAAATAATTCACATAAAAATCTTAAAATAACAAAGTTTTCTTTCGTGTTTAGCTATGCTTAATAACCAAAAAAGCTTGATTAATACAAAATTTATTTGATAAAAATACTGTGATCGTCGCTGAGAAAATCTGAATTTAATCATATCACACAGAATTACATATTAAAATGTGTACAGTAGGACATGAAAAGTTTAAAAATCTGAAATTTTACACTTGCATCTTAATAGTTTGTTTACATCGGAAACGATTCCACTAAATCTCTCTCTCTGTCAAAAAAAAGGGTTAGTTATAAAAAATTCATAGTAGTAAAATACATACGACATAAAAAAAATAAATACGGTAAAATGAAAAATACCTTAATAAAAGAAATCCATAAAGTTTCAACACGCACATGGAATTGTAATCCAAATACGCTTTTAGAGAGAGGAAAAAGCCTTTACCTCATTGGCTGAAACATACCGGAACAGAAATTGTCTCTGGACAGTAAAAGCCTCTAGCTGATTAGCTGAATGCTCGCGCACGCGTATAAAAGGGATTTTTGCATAGAAAACTAAAAAGCAGGTTAGCTTTAAATAGATGGATTCTATATTCTTTTGTGATATTTTTTCATATACAGCAAATTTATTTATAGAAAGATAGAGTAACAGTACATTTACTATTTAAGTGGAATTAATTTTAATATGAATTGGACATTTTTACTGTTAAATATTATTGTTTCGTGTTAGTTAAATTACTAAGAGTTAGATATTTTTACAGTTGTTGTTAAGTTAAAGAATTCTTTATATATTGTTATTTTATTTACATGTTATTAAAGTCAGGGTTTGTTAAAGTTATTGCTGAAAGTAAGGGTACTGAAACAAAAATGGCTGAAAAAGAGCTTAATGTTATTATTTTTTATCCAGAAAGTGGAATGAATATTGTGTCTTGGCTTAGACATTTTGAAGGAATAGCCCCTCCAGATGAAAAAGAGTGGAAAATCAACAATATTTCCAAATATTTGAAGGGCGAAGCATTAAAGGTTTATGTTAATGAATGTCTAGAATGTAAAGAGTATGAAAAAATTGCTGAAATCTTAAATGAAAAATTTCTGAAAGTAACAGTCCCCCGTTTTTCTGATTTCGCCTCGCTGAAATTGCGTGACTTAAACAACTTAGAAAAATATTTTCGTCAGAAAATAGAGATAGGTCGACAACTTAAACTATGTGAAACCATTATTTTACAGGGATTGACCGACGGCAAAAAACCTGAATACCAAAACTATTTAATAATAAATCTTCCTGAATCTACTACCGACTGGTATAGATTAGTTAAACAACTTGTTGCTATTCCATCTCATTCAGCAGTAACAATAATAGTAATGTTAGAAATATGTCTCAAAATTCCAGACCTTTTTCTCAACCAAATAATTCACCTAGACATTGGATTCGCCCTCAACCCATTTACAGGAATCCAAATTTCCAAGCAGCAACTAATTTTAACCCTTCAACGTACAGGTTCGTTAGTCCCAGATTGCCTGTCAACCATTATCAAAGAAGGATTCCTAGTCGACCATGTAGATTGTGTCTGAATAGAGGAATTTCAGAAGCTTATCATTGGGAGAGGAATTGTATCTTTAACTTAAACCCTCCACAAACAGGTAATATTCCTGTTGGTAATAAGTCACCAAGTCAATCCAATGCCTGACAATTAATTGTTGCTGGGTATGCCAATAGTAAAAAATTAAATTATGTTATTGATTCCGGGTCGACAATATCTATTCTTCCATTTAAATTTATTCGTTATTTAAGTGCTAAAATTGTAAATATTTCACCTATTATTGTTGGTCAAGCTAAAGGTAAAGTTACAATTAGTAAGTCATGTAATTTATTAGTTAAAATAGGTTATATTAAATTTTTGTTATGTGACAGTGATTTGGAATATGCTATATTAGGATTACCTGATTGTTCTCAATTTAACTTAATCATAGACTGTGCAAATTGTCGAGTTACTCAAGGAGATCTTGTCTTAAATCAAAATGTTGACATATCCAGTAATAAATTACGATTATTGCATTTTAATGTTCAAGAAAAGTCTCAATATGAGCAGCCCGATTATGGAAGTATCATGGCTCCTCAATCCTTCGCGCAACTTAATGTTAATGATTATGATTTAATAGGGGAAATAAACACAGTAGAAAACAAAGCTTTAAGGGATATAATGGGGAATTATTTGGATGTTTTTTCAAAAAATAAATATGATGTGGGGAAGATTAATATTGAGCCACAGCGTATCTTTCTCAAATCTGACCTACATATATCTATGAGGCCTTATCGTACTTCAACAGTGGAAGAAAAAGAAATCTCTGAACAAATTCAATCATTATTATCTGCTGGATTAATCAAAGAAAGCAAAAGCCCATATTCTTCACCAGTCACTTTAGTAGAAAAACGCGATGAAGGTAAAAAAACTCGATTATGTGTAGATTATAGAAAACTTAATTCCATAATGAAAAATGATGCAGAACCCTTACCCCGTATTGACGACATTTTAGACAAATTAAGTAGTGCCCAGTATTTTTCCACCCTGGATTTAGCATCAGGCTACTGGCACATACCCATACATCCAGCAGACACTGGAAAATTAGCTTTTACTACCAATTGTGGACTTTGGGAATGGAATGTTCTCCCTTTTGGGGCAAAGGTAGAACCATCAATATTCAATAGAACTATTAGGAGAATTCTGACTAAACATAAAATTAACTTTGCTTGCTACTATTTTGATGACATAATTATGTTTTCTTCAACTTTGGAAGAACATTTACAACATCTCAAGAGAATATTTGAATTATGCAGAATGGAAAATCTTAAACTTAAATTATCTAAGTGTAACTTTGCCCAAAAACAATTAATTTCTTAGATTATGAGATAAAAAATTGTACTTTAACTACTGCTAACAATAATATAGAAGCTATCAAAAAATTAAAACCCCCTTCAAATGTTAAAGAACTCCAAAGATTTTTAGGATCTATTAATGTCTATCATAAATTTATTAATAAATATGCAGAAATCAGACAACCTCTCAATAAATTGCTCAAAAAATATATTATTTGGGAATGGAACTTAGATTGTCAAAATTCTTTTAAAAAACTAAAAGATGCCCTAATTGCTAAACCTGTTTTGAAAATTTAGGACCCTAAATTACCACTCCATATGTTTGTTGATGCCTCACAGGTGGCAGTAGGTGCAGTCCTTAAGCAGCCTGATAATGATAATTTCTTACATCCAATTGCATACTATTCTAGAGGATTGAGAAGTTATGAAAAGAATTATTTTATAACAGAACTGGAGTGTCTTGCCATCATTGACACCTTAGACAAATTTTATCACTACTTCCATGGTGTTAAATTTACTATTCACACAGATCATGCGTCTCTTGTCTGGTTAAGAAATGTCAAACACTTAAGAGGTAGATTATTCAGATGGTCCTTAAAGCTAAGTATGTTCGAGTTTGGAAATCGATTCGGAAATTGCTTAATATTACTCATGAAAAATTTGGTCATCCTGGTATTCAAAAAATGTTAAACATAATATCTCCTAATTATTATTGGCCTGATATGACCCAAGATATAACTAATTTTGTAAAACACTGTGATGTCTGTCAAAAGAATAAAAAACCGATACAGAAAAAATTTGGCTTATTACAAGCTATGACCACCACAGATCAAACTTTCGAATGCATTTATGTTGATACTGTGGGAGGCTTTAATTACTACAATTCCACAAAAAAATATTTACATCTTATAATCGACCAAGCTACTAGATATGTTTGGGCCTTTCCCTCAAAAAGTGTTACCACATAAACTTATACTAGTTGTCTAAAACAAGTTTTTAATATTCAAACACCACAACAATTATTCTGTTTTAATAAAATTCTTAATGTCCAGACCCATCAAAAAGTGTTAAGTGATAGAAATGCAGCCTTTACTTCATCTAGATTAAAAAAATTCCTGCGAAAACACAATATTAAACAACGTTTAACCACATCACATCATCCACAAACGAATGGCAAATGGGAGAGAGCGAACCAGACAATAGTTACTAGATTGAAGTGTAAAGTCAATTCTACTAACTCCAAAATTCCTTGGACAAAAATTTTGACAGAAATAGTTAATGAGTATAAAAATACCCCTCATTCTATCACTAAATTTCCTCCTGCTTACTTACTTTTTGGCTAATTACCCTATGATTCCCCTCTTCAACAAAATTATTACCCTCCTGTTCAAGAAGCCCTTAAACTTGCTAAAAAACGCACTGATGAAAATTATTGGAGAAGTAAAAAATATTATGATCGAAATTATCTAGAACCAAAATTTGAGATTGGAGATCTTGTAATTTATGAAGAGTTCCAATATCCTAATACTAGAAAACTTTCACAAGTCTTTAGTGGTCCTTATCAAATCCTTAATAAGTTATCTGATGTCAATTTTGAAATTAATAGACAGATTCAAAATAAATCTACTGAAATAGTACATGTATCAAAATTACGCCCTTATTATCCTCCTAATCAATTAAAATTATCCCATGAGAAACCACAACAAACTAATGTTAAATCTATAGTTTCATCTTAAATTTATAATATTCATAAAATAAACTAACTTAATAAAATAAATTTACAAAATAAAAAATTAATAATTAATTCTCTTTTGTATTTCAGTGTGTTCTTGAATTGAGCTCACAAGAGCATCACTGTTGAGTTTTCAATTGGGTTAACTGTTTGTGCGGGCATAAACTGGTTGATTTAAGTTAGTAAATTCTGATACTGAATTGAATTAGATTAGAATAATAAATTAAACAGTATTAACGAAATTAATAAAATAAACTGGATTAAATTCTATATTAAACTAATCATATATGATATCTTAATACTAATTGAGAATTGTCCAACCTTTCTTAATATGCTACAAGGTACCATTTTGTCATTTCACAACTTATGTTTTCTTGTTTGACTGAAAGCAAGATAGTTGCATAACCATCATCTACACAATAATGATTGTTTTCACGAATATTTCTTATTTATTCCTTATTTTGTATTATGTATTTTATTTGAATGTATTTCATGCCTCATTCACTACTATATGGATGAGATATCAATTATATACTTAAGAAAGTAATTAAAGAAAGTGTGTGATATTTTGAAATATAATGCTTGTTATTGCTAAACTTATTGTTAAATATTATTATTATTAGTTATACTATTTATAATTTGATATTGAGAGAGAATTATAACGAACACTAGTAATCACTATGATAAATAAGATGAATTAACTTGATACTGATGATAATTGAGATTAAATATTACTTGAAATTGAATATTACTTGAGTTTGAATATGTTGAGATATATAATTTACTTCTAGAAGTAAACAAGTAATAAAGTAGTAAAGGTAATGGAAGTTATAAGGGTAATAATGGTAATAGTAATTTTGATGTTGAGCAAAAAACTCTTATACTGCTTACATTACCTATTTGCCTTTTTAGAGTAATTACCAATTGTCAGACAAACTATACCATGACAAAAAAAAGAAAAAAAAAATTCCGAGCGTTCCATTCAGGACTGAGTTTTTCAGAAAGACATAAGTTTGATATTTGAAATTAACTTATGATTATTGTTATTGTTAAGTATTATTATTATTAAATTTTTCTTGTTGATATTATTCTTACTATTATTATTATTATTATTATTGTATTATTTGTGTTTTATTGTTGTTAATATTAATCTTAGTACTATTTTCGAGTTGTTGCTAGTAAATATAAAGCATTCAGATGAACTTTAATTCTGAAATAGACTTTCATAAGGAAGATCAGTAAGATCTAAAAATTGAAGGATTTTTCTCTTTTAATTTGTCAATTTTTCAGTTTGTGAGGTATGCAAATAACTTTTTTTTGGATGGACTATCACTCAGGAGAGAACTGAACAACAAATTAAGCAACAATTCTACAAGCAATTTGCAACAAATTTTGTAAGATGATTTTCTTGAAGTATCTTGTGTATTATTTTAAATTTTGCAATGGTTTTCTTATTTGTTTAATATTTCTAAAGCTTTTTATGTCATTGTTAACAAGAATTATATCTTGTAATTGTAATTGTATTTTTATTAACGACTCCACCAATTCTCGTTATATTTATTAAATTTGATGTTATTGGGCATTAATGAATAATTTTTTGGAAATGTAGTTATTTTGACTTTCTCCAGTTGACAAATTGTAATCCAAGTCCGTGTAACATTTCCCTTCAATGAACTTGCAGGTCATCTGACCTACCGGTTCATTCGTCTTTTTGGGTGGGGGGATATGTAATAATAAAAAAATTTTCGCCATTTTTCCTTAGATAAATTATTCCAAATTCTTACAATTCTTTTTTCCCTCTCTTTTAAAATATCTCTTAAATCTATTTTATATTTTATTCCATAACTTAATCAAAATATTCTTTTATTTATCATTCTAAAATCTTAATCTGTTAAAAGCTACACGTATTTATTAAAACCTTATTCTATTATTACGCACCTGCCTAATTTCTTCTTTTGAGGCATTGAATTTTTATTCTTTGGAACTTTTGTAATACCATTTTTATTTCTATTTTTTTTTTCATTCGGCATCCCAGAATTCCGTGCCTTTTTCGCGCTCAAAGCATTTTTTTTTACCTTTTTAAATTGCCGCTTCTGATATAGAGTTTTGGTCATCGTCAGAGACACACCCTCATGGCCTCATTTTTTCCTCCATTAGCGAGAAAGCTCCGCCTTTTCTTCCCCCCTGCGTTCCTCTGTGCATGGCTGTCAGTGGACCAGCATTTTTCGCACGTTAGTACCTTTGGGCAAGATTTTGGAAGTATTTATACGGTTACAATGGCTTCGGAGGCAGATTTTTACACGATTTAGTTGTTGTCATCTATTTGCCGTCACTGGGGAAGTCTACACTAATTCGTCGGTAGTATGTTCTTCAAATTCTGCTAATTCTTCAATACTTAATGTTTTAAGTTTTAATGAAGCGAAAGCCGGTGGAGTTGCTGTCATCTCTGTTCTCATAATAAAGTCCTTGCTCATCTATTAGTTTCCTCAATGCTTTTACGGAAAATTCTATTGGATTGAACTGCCTCTACTCAGCTTTTACGAGTGCATTATAATAGGATGTTCAAATATGATTCGTACTCCGAGAATTGCCTTCATAGTGACTAAATCGGAATAATACCCTCGCCGAATGTCATGACTGCATTTCAACGATCTCGACTGCGCATACATCGATCTGATTATCTGGTAATTTGCGTGGGATTCGGGCTGATATGTCATCACTAGAGTATGATGGAACTAACGTTTCAAGTCGACAGTAATAGCAATCATCTATAATGTGCCAAACTTTCGACAGGATTTGTATCATATATATATATATATATATATATATATATATGCAAATTTTATCTTAAAAACGGCTCTAACGATTTTGACGAAATTTCGTATCCTACCGTTTTGGGGCGGCAGAAAACTATTGGGCATGGTCACATGTTCAAGAAAATTCAATTAGGGTGTCACTTTGGGTCATTTTGGGTCATGGTCAAGCTAATTGTATCTAAAAAACGGTTCAAACGATTTTGACGAAATTTTGTATCCGACCATTTTTGGACACGAGAAGACTATTGGGCTGGGTCACATGTTCGAGAACTGTCGATTAGTGGGTCATTTTTGGGTCAACGCGGGTCAAATTAATTTTATCTGAAAATCGGCTCTAACGATTTTGATTAAATTTTGTATCCTACGAGTTTCGGGCACGAAAAAATCAATGGGCTAGGTCATGTGTCCGAAATTTATATAATCATACGTGTTATTTCCTAATTTCCTAATTTTAGATACTTGTGCCAGATTAATGTTCCAAATGCTGTAGTTACCTCTTTTCCGTTATGGCTACTGAGGATTTATGTTTTTTATTGTAGCCTGTTTGCATAGTTTTAATCTTTATGCCACTTATGCAATTTCAATCAAAACGTCTTTTTGACTGGAAAATTTCATGTTTTCGTTTTTCACTAGCAACTATCAAATTTAGCCCTAACACTGTGTAATGGTAAATTTGTAGGTAAAATAATATCTATATTTTAATTTTCTTGTAAATGAACCTATACATGGAACTTTAATGTGATCTATTATAAAATACATACACGTAATTATTGAAAATAAGTGCAACTTGCTTAAAATAACTGTATGAAATCTAAAAACGTTCTACATTGCTTCCATCACACACTAAAGAATAATTTTTATGCAATTTAAAGATGCCAGACAGGATCGGTGATTTTTAACATCGAGTGCCAGTAACTAAATTAAAAATTAGGGAAAGATAGGGTAGCCCCGGACACTTGGATAAGTTGCAAATAAAAAACAAATAAATTAAATTTCTGTTTTTATTTTATACTTAAAATGAAATTACTAACTTCTTTAATAATTTTAATTAAACATTGCTAATAATATCAAATTATTTAACGAAATATACTGAAAATAGTTTGACCTTATTTGTTTGGAGTCACAAGTAACTCCGGTTAGCCCCGGACATATTACTCAATGCTGTCCCAACCGTTTTTTGGCCTTACAAACATCACAATTATAATAAAAATCTGATGCATCCATATAAACACAATCTTAATCTCTAATAAAGATTATCTAAACTAAGATCTAATTAATATAATTAATATTTCTTAATAACCTGCAATGAAGTTTGACAGGAGCAACGAAAATCTATTGATGAAAACAAAACACTCACTCACGACTAACTTACTCGGCGCCCACGGATCCCCGATACCCACAGATACCCTCCGTCCGCGGCTACCCGACCTTCCCCTATAATTGTGGAAGCTTAATACACGTCCCCACATTATAGTGGCATGCAAGTTTTAAAGCAGAAAAAATCCCCAAAATATTTTTCCTTTATGGTAGTAACGGTCTATTTTTCCTTGAGTAATTACGATATTATTCATTATCTAATAGCCTTGTCGTTACGAATGAATGAAACATCTGTAATTTTATGTGCGTACGAACAATAGCTTTAACACAACATTTTATATTGTTTTGCGTGTTTATTCATATGAACATTATCTGGCGATAAAACAAATTTTCCCTTTAGTGCAAAAACTCCCCCAATATTTGCAGCTAGCAGAAAATGTATTTTTTGAAAAATGCGCACAGGCTGCAACAAATCACTAAATTATGAATTTCACTATCACAAGTTTTTATATACTATATAATATGCGATATATGTTTTTAGCATGAGCATGCTCAAGTTTGGGTTTCAGATCCCCTTATGTACAGCCTAACATTATGTGCGTAAATACATTAAAGTGAACTACATACATGGAAATTACTTATGCTACATAGCATATTATTACAAAATATAATATATATATAACCATATTTTAACCTAAATAAAAAAAAATGATTAATAGAGGAAGTACTGCATGTTATGTTTTTAAAAAAATTCCTTTTTTAAAAAGACTATTATCATTTTTAATTGAAGTACAAAGATATTATAATGATGTCAAATAATCCTTTAATCGATAACACAACACAAGAAATATGAATAAATAAATCTTCATGAAACTAACAACAATAATTAAAAAAATGAAATTCATAACATTTTTATCATGAAAATTTGTCATTTATTTTCATTTTTTAACATTTAGTGTAGGATATTTAATGACATCTCCTGTCTAATACAACGTGTAGCATTAAATTTAAGGTCTTAACTTGATGTTTAATTTTTTTTCAAATTTATCATGTGTGTATAATACGTTCAATGTGGAAAAAGTATTGATTTCCGGAAAGATTAAAATTTGAAAGATAATTTTCTATTAAATTTAGTTTGAATACACAACTGACACAAAAGGAAAAAAAATTGTCACTTTTTGTTTTTGAGCTAAATTAATAAAGTAATAGAAAGTGTGATTTGCTTTAAAAAAATGTAGTTTTTCATACACTCTTCTTTTCTTTAGGATATATAATAAAGCAGACGCATTTTATAAAATTTTGTTTACAAAGAAGATAAAGATATTGAACTGATATTAGATCTCTCAAATTGATGCGTAAAATTTGCCAATAAATGATACAATCAATTTCGAAATTCTAAAAAAAATATTGGCAAATTTTAAAGTAATCGTATTAATTTAAGATCTCCATTTCATAAATTTAGCATCTATAATTTAACATATAAATTATACCAATGCAACCTTTTCCTTTCGACAAATGTTAAAATTTAAAAATCGTCTCACTTCCCATTGAAAAACATTATGACCTAAAATGTTTTATATTTTTCAAACGAATGAGCCAAATGTAACTAAAAACTATACTAAAAACTATACTAATTCCAAGTACCTCACCAACAAATACACCAAAAATCAGACTACTTGGATGATTTTTGCGGCAGTTACCACGGAACAGACAAACTGACAAACGGAAACCAAAAACTTTTCGGGTCTCAAAATTGAGCGCCTCCACTCACGTTTTGGCAAATATTAACGAATAATTTCAGGAGGATCAAAAACCTCCCAGTCTTGAGGTGTCGAAAATTATAGATTAATACTTGCACGGATTGTGAAGAAATAGAAACGTTGCACGGAGCCGTCAATATTAAGGAATTGCAAAACATCGTTGCTCTGCCTTCTCAAGATAAGACTAATGAACTTAATAGATAATGAACTTAAAAGTGTATCCCCGTATATTAGAAGCACTTTTTTTTAAAAATATGGTTGTTTTTACAAAGGGAAAAAATCATTTTCTAACTATGAAATTCATCGCACGCCCCAAATTCTACGTAAATTTCTAAAATATTACAATGCCCTCTTATTTGATTAGAAACCTCGGTCGTACCATCTCAACAATATGAAAACTGAATAGACTGCAATAAAGTTATGGACTGCAATGGCATTTTTATGTAAGTCACAACTAATATACATACATAACATAACGTAAAAGGGCTTTTTACAATCACCGGGAGGCTCATTCCCCATCATAATAAATATCAGCACTTGTCGAATCATATGCCTTAGTGTCTGAAAAAAATATTACATTTCGTATTGGTATTTTCGCTTATTTCATATTTTCACCTTATTATCTGAAAAAAAAGATGTTACATTTCGTATCAAAATTGTCTGTATTCGAACTTATAAGCAGTATTTTTATAATTATGACCATTAAAAATTGCAATATATCATACATATATTAAATATTATTCTTTTCAATAGAAATGAGCAAGGAAGTATTATGTGGTTTATAAATGCTTTTCTGTAATGTTTATTGCACTTAGAATTGTATAAAGTTTATTATTCTCTACATTTCTCTGTCCTTATAATTGTGGCTAAGGATGTATATCAGTAACGGTTGGTGAGCGAAATAAGAGAGGAGGTAGTAATTGACAGCAAAACAAACACCCCACACCAATACTACGATAGCTAATTTAGCATTGATGTTGTGGCCAACATTCACAATTGTAGTTTTGCAGCTGGTGTTGTCAGTTCCATTTTAACAAAAAGAGGGCAGCAGCTTCCAAATCGGTACATAAACATACAGTAAAGCCTATGAAACATTAAACCTGTTTACAATGAAATCCCGTCTCAAATGCAAAAAAAAAAGAAATACTGCAGATCTCCCTCCTTCAAACTACAGCTGTTTGTCCCGCGCGTGTGCACAGAACTCAAATAACAATCTCCCTTCAGTTTCCAAAATGTATCCGAGCAGTTAAGACGCTCTTGTATATATATGATGTAAATATATTTTAATATAATGTAAAATTGGAGCACTTATACGCAGCCTCCAAAACGCGATTTTAAACATGTACATCTAGCCAAGAATTATAATATTATATTCAAAGGAAAATGAATCTTCTGCTCATTTCACACAATTGTTATTTTCTACGAATACTATTTCTTATTATCCCAATATAAGTGAATCAATGGATAAGATAAATATCGCTACAACACTTTGGATTACTGTGGATATTACTTGGCGCAAAAAGGAAAATTTCAGGTAAGCTGAACAAACTTCTTTAACATATCAAAAGATGAAAATGTATATTAAATTTGAAGACTGATTTAACCATTTATAAAAATAAGAAAATTTATTACGCTACCGACGGTTCCCCTAACAAAGATTATGAGACTGAAAAAAGAATATCCCAGTATTAAAAAAAAAAAAAAAAAAAAAAAAAAAAAAAAAAAAAAAAAAAAAAACGATAATTTAACAAATTTCTAAAAATATAATAATAAATAAAAGAACACTAAGAAAGTAATAATGAATGCGATCAAAGAAAATACTCAATTCTACGAATTATAGTACATGGAAGTTCAAGATGCAGATGTTCCTGATTAAAGAGGAACTCGACGATATTATAGTACAAGATCCACCGGATCCAGCCGATCCCGCATGGCACAAAAAAGATCGCAAGACCAGAGCTCTAATAAACCTAAGCATCGATGATTCTCAAATCGTAAATGTAAAAAACTTAGATACTGCCAAATTAACATGGGAAGCTCTGAAAAATATACATGAGAGAAGCAATTTATCTAGTAAGCTTTACCTGTTACGGAAACTATACAGTACTAAATTAGCTGAGGGTGCAAACATGATCACGCATATCACTAATATCTTGCAAATTATAGATAAACTTAATGCCATTGGAGAAAATATTAGCGATTCACATATTTCCGCGCTATTTCTGCGTTCTCTTCCCCCCAGTTACAATACTTTGATAACTGCGTTGGAGGCGAGACCAGAAAATGAGCTCACCCCTGATTTTATCAAAAACAAATTAACGGATGAATATAATCGTAGACATGAAATGTCAGAACAATCACATAGCGGATATAACAACAACGAGAGAGCATTTAAAACAAATAGGAGATATACACACACTGAAAATAGAAGAGAACAAAAATATTGTAACAACTGTAAAATGAAAAATCATTCCACTTACGAATGCTGGCACTACAAGAGCAGAAACACGGTACAATCCGGAAATCCTCGTAACAATCAATTCAAAAATAAAAAGAATTTCTCATCTTCATTATGTTATGAAAAGACCGAAACTCGTAGAGAAAATAAAATTCCAAACGAAAGAAAATACGCAAATGATCAAACGCAAAATAAAGCATTAATCACCGAAAAAGTAGGCAAAAATAACTGGATTCTCGATTCAGGATCTACCTCGCACATTTGTAATGATAAAAGCCTATTTAGTAAATTTATTGATTATAATAAAACTTCAGTAACGATCGCGAATGGTAATAAACTGACAGCGTTAGGTTCAGGAGAAGTTTTTATAAAAACATTAACCCCCGAAGGAAAAGAAAAACTAACGAAATTACGCGAAGTGCTTTATGTCCCAGACTTAGAGTCAAACCTAATTTCGGTTAGTAAAGCCGCTAAAAACGGGTGTAAACTAATCTTCGATGATAATAAATGCGATTTGATCTTTGATGAAGAAATATATATTAGGGCGAAAAATGAGAAAAATTTATACATTATTGAGGAAATGGACGATGTGGAAGAACCACAAAATTATGTAAACATAACGTATAACTGTGACAGCAAACAATGCATAGATCTCTGGCATCGCAGACTCGGTCACAGAGATTATGACGCGATTAAATCTATAATAACCAATCAACTTGCGGACGGAAAAAAGATACGAAAATGTAAACATCAAAATAAAACATGCGTAACTTGTATCGAAACTAAATTAACTAACATGCAGTATCCTAAATCAGCAACAAACCGAGCTAAGAATATCGTGGATTTGATCCATAGTGACGTATGTGGTCCTTTAGATACACCGACTTTAGGCGGAAAAATTTATTTTATGACTCTTATTGATGACTATTCCCGATATACTACGATATATTTATTATCTAAAAAGAGCGAAGTTGCTGAAAAGATAAAAGAGTATATAACGATGATATACAATCAGTTCGGTAAAAAACCTAAGGAAATTAGATCGGATAACGGTCGTGAATATGTAAATCAAGAGATAGATGAATACTTAAAACAGAACGGAATTTTACACCAATTGACTGTCCCGCATAATCCGAGCCAGAATGGAGTTGCGGAGAGAAAAAATAAAAGTTTATTAGATATGACTAGAAGCATGCTATCACAAGCAAAATTAAGCAAACATTTTTGGGGTGAAGCCATAAACACTGCAACATATTTACAAAACCGACTCCCAACTAAAGCAAACAACAACAGAACACCTTACGAATTATGGAAAGGAGTTAAACCGAATTTAAAACACTTAAGAACATTCGGTTGTAAAGCGCTATTTTACGTCGATAAAGTAAATAGAGGAAAACTCGATAACAGGGCTCAAACCGGAACGTTCGTAGGTTATGATACACGATCGACTGGTTATAGAATTCACACACAAGGAAAACAAATTATAATAGCGAGAAGGGTAAAATTTCTTGAAAATGAAAATGTACACTCAGATAACATTGAGGAGATACAAAACACCACAAAAACATCAGATGACAATACACAATTACCGGATAGACATGAAAATCACCTAGAAATAAAACTTGACAGTGAGGAGACACCATCCGTGCCCAAACAGCAACCAATTGAAGCAAGAAGGTCTAATAGGACAAATAGAGGCGTTCCTCCTGACAGATATGTTTGTCTCACAAATAGTTCATCTAAAACATTCCCGAAAATTGGGAAGATATCGAAAAAATGAAAAATACTAATGATAAACAAAATTGGATAAAAGCAACACAAAATGAAATACAATGCCTAAGAAAAAATAACACTTGGACTTTAACAGATCCACCACCCGGAACAAAAATTATCGGCTCAAAATGGACTAAAAAAGGACAATTTAGGAAATGTTCAAAGCTATAAAGCGCGTTTAGTAGCACAAGGATATAGTCAAAGATTCGGGATTGACTATGATCAAACTTTCGCACCTGTAGTTTCGCACGCTACAATACGTGCATTTCTCATCTCTGCATTGCACAAAAATTTGAACGGGAAACATGTTGACATAACCACAGCATTCTTGCATGGTGAATTAACTGAAACTGTTTATATGAGTCAACCAGACGGGTATATTAAACCCGGCGATGAAAGAAAAGTTTGTAAACTTCAAAAAGCCATCTACGGTCTTAAGCAAGCAGCAAAGGCCTGGTACACCAAAATATCGGAAACACTCACAAATAATAATTTCATACAGAGCAAAAATGATCCATGTCTGTACTTTAAATCAAATCACGAAAATCCGATATACATCATCATTTATGTAGATGATATCCTGATAGCAGGAAAGGACAGTGATATCGAAGAAACAATAAACCAACTTAAGAAAGAATATGAACTAAAAAACTTAGGAGAAGTGAATAATTACCTAGGCATAAACATTAATAAAATCAACGATACATATTACCTAAATCAAAACAATAAAATACAGGAACTAGTGAAAAAACTGAATTTAAACGACATGAAACCTCATTACACACCCATGATTGCTGGATTCAACAGACTTGAAGACGACGATAATCTTTTACCTAATAACACGAAATATCGACAAGCGACAGGCACATTACTTTACATATCAACAATCACGCGTCCTGACATATCTGCAGCAGTAAACATATTATGTCGTAGAAACGAAACACCACGCCAAAAGTACTGGTCAGCAGTAAAAAGAATCATTTCATACCTCAAAACTCCAGAAAATTTGAATTTAACTCTTAGCGCAAACAGCAAGCCCATCCTAACAGCATACGCCGATGCAGACTGGGCTGGTGACTTGAAAACACGTAAATCAACGTCAGGAAATCTATTCATGCTAGGAAAATCGCCGATTTACTGGATTACAAAAAGGCAAAATTGCATTGCACTTTCGTCAGCCGTAGCTGAATACGTTTCAGCTAGCAACGCAGCACAAGAATTAAGTTGGATAACAAACTTGCTAAGCGACCTCAACATTCCACAAAAACTACCCATCACGATATTTGAGTATAATATGTCCTGTATAAAAATGACTGAAAACGATAAAGATACTAAGCGATCCAAGCATATCGACATACGTTTCCACAACATCAAACTTATGAAAGAAGAAGGAAAAATCGATCTACAATACTGCCCTAGTGAAGAAATGATAGCCGACACTCTCACGAAGCCCACTCCCAAGCCTGTGTATGAAAAACACCGTAAGAAACTGAATCTTCAACCATTCCCCACACAGGAGATTACGGGGGAGTGACGGAGAAACCTTTTATATGCAGTTAATTAATCTCCACGTGCAGCGAACGATTGAAAAACATGTTAAAAACCAGACCCCAATTAACTATAAGTACTTTAAGTGACAACCGCAGATGAAAAACAGTGAATAAAACCAGAGACTGTCGAAACTAACTAATTGGAGAAATACTGCAGATCTCCCTCCTTCAAACTACAGATGTTTGTCCCGCGCGTGTGCACAGAACTCAAATAACAATCTCCCTTCAGTTTCCAAAATGTATCCGAGCAGTTAAGACGCTCTTGTATATATATGATGTAAATATATTTTAATATAATGTAAAATTGGAGCACTTATACGCAGCCTCCAAAACGCGATTTTAAACATGTACATCTAGCCAAGAATTATAATATTATATTCAAAGGAAAATGAATCTTCTGCTCATTTCACACAATTGTTATTTTCTACAAATCTATTTCTTATTATCCCAATATAAGTGAATCAATGGATAAGATAAATATCACTACAACACTTTGGATTACTGTGGATATTACTTGGCGCAAAAAGGAAAATTTCAGGTAAGCTGAACAAACTTCTTTAACATATCAAAAGATGAAAATGTATATTAAATTTGAAGACTGATTTAACCATTTATAAAAATAAGAAAATTTATTACGCTACCGACGGTTCCCCTAACAAATTTAAATGGAAGAAATACCATAAATATATTCCTGGTAAGGTAAAAACCTATCTAAAACGGAATATTTCTTAGGTCATTTCAGATTTACTCTTAATAGGATTTACTGTATTAAATAAACATAATAATCATACAAAGTAAAAAATGTGAATGTGGGATTGGTTAGGAACTGAAATAAAATTAAATTTTATAGATTTTATATGGTATTCTTTTCCTTTAGAGACATTATTTCTTTACAAACAGCTTTCGTTATTCCATGTTTTAATGAACTAGATACATTAAGGCGTGTAAAAGAGAGTCGCTCGGGTCCGAAAAAAATATTCTATTCGTAGCAAGATTTGCCTCTTAGCAGGTAAATTTGTACGACATTCCTTTTGGCAAATAAGTAAAAATTTTCGTTATAGACAGGATATGTTAACACAAGTTTTACTATATTAAGTTTTACTCGGTACAGAATAATAAATATCATGGTATTGAAATAAATGTAAGAGTCTTTGTGTTTCACGACAATTCTGGAATTTGGCACCCCGTTCAGTGGATCCATCGACCATAGAATCCCTTAAAATAGTACGTTCTGCCTAAGTCACAACGACAGGCAAGAGAATTTGAAGCACGTGTTATTTAAATAGGAAGTTAAACGCTTGAATAAAATATTTTATTTACTTTTTCAGTATTATTTAAGAGCGTTTAAAAACTTAACGACGTCTCGGTACAGATAATAAATAGCTTGGTACTAAAACAAAATTAAGAGACTTTGTGTATCACGAAAATTCTGGAATTTTGCACCCTGCGCAGTGAATCCATAGACCATAGAATCCCTTAAAATAGGACGCTCAGCCTAAGTCACAACGACTGGCAAAACAATTTGAATCACGTGTTATTTAAATAAGATGTTAACCGCTTGAACAAAATATTTCATTTATTTTTTCAGTATTATTTAAGAGCATGTAAAAACTTAACGACGTCTCAGTAAAACCACCACTTAATATTTAGACTATATTTAAAATTTAAAAAAATAAAAATGTTTTTTTTTTTATAGTGGCTCATGACGGGAATAGGTAAGGACAGCTGCAAATGCACTTCGCCCTTGCGCTTATATAAGGGAGAAGTAACAGACGTGACAGAAAAATACATTCTTTACCATATTTTATAAATGTTATGCTCCCAAAAATTTGCTTCCGGGATATATACTTGAAGGGCCCAGAATGAGAGTACAAAATATTTTCTTTTATCGTTGAAAGTAATTTAGTCTCCATTTTTTTGGCAGTTGTGTCCTTTTAACCTTCTTACCCTGAATGGGTCTAATAGACCCGTTTGAATAATTGAATTAATTCGATTCGAACCAGAAACTTTTTTTATAAAGTAAGTTAAATAAAAGATCGACATAACTAAGTAAAATAATTATGTTAAATACTTTTAAATAAAAATTCTGGTGTGAAATGCTTTTATCAAGGTTGAGTCAAATTTCAAAATGGTAGGAATGTTAAATAGAAACGAAGCTGTGCCTGTTATTCTCTTAGAATCATTCCTCTTCATTGTTCTTTTCTTTCTATCGGAGACTGGACAGCTTAAAACCATCAGACCTGATTGACACGTGATAGCCTATTCTTCTTCACCTTCCCGAATTCATTTGCTCTGAAATGGTAATTCACGCAATTAATCCATTTCTAGTCTCCCTCATCGAAAAAGAATATAAACGTAATTCTACATTTTGACACGAATTTTTCATAGAACATTTTACAGTCATATAATGATGAAGTGTTTGATAACTCCATTTTTAATTTCATTTATATTAGAAATATTTTAATTTAATCTTTGTTTATTTTTAATCAGTTTTACGACCAAGGCTAAGCCTATCTTGCCCCTTCCGATGAGCCACCTCTGGTGTATATACGGCGACTGCGTACATTTTTAACTTATTGCCTGAAATTTAAAATATATGCAACTATATACATTACAAATCCCCTAAATTTTATATGTTACAATAACCCAAAGCTATTTCAATTGACTTCAACACATTGGCAAGCTATGGGTAATAGAGTACGTATATAAAAATAATTAACACTGAACCAGAAGTTATTTTTTTTTTCCATTTCCAAACCTAGATTTAAAGAAGATTCCTCTGAACATTTTTTCAAATCAATTCCTTATTTTATTTTTAATCTTCATAATTTTAGATTTAAAATATTGCCTTAGAACTAATGCAAGCTAAGTTAATCTAACCTGTAAGAATAAAAATTAAAAATTAAATATAACACGAATTAGAAATTTGGACATGCCTATTTTTTATAATCGTAAGATTGGTTCTTCATTTATTTGTTTGGTAAATTTGTCGAAAGAACAACTTAGTTTATTTTTGTATATTAGTTAATAATTAACTTTTTCTTTGTCTGTATTATTGAAATTTTATCACTATGTTTAATGTTATTAAATACACTGCTCAAAACAATTAAAGGATATTTGAAGTTTTATATAAAATAAAGATATAAACGAAATTTTTTTTGGCCGAAAATAGAAGAAGAGAATCACAAATGCAAATTTTTCTGGTTTTCAAACTGTGGAGTATGCAAATTTTGAGTTCGACGTCAAAAACGTCGCTTCAGCGGCAGCGAATGAAATTTGACTTCCAACTGGATAAAAGAGAATGAAGACAAGGATGATCGGCATTCAGTGATTGCTTTGTTTCGATGAGTACGATATCTCAGCGAAGTCATTTGACAGATTCAGAAGCTTGGAGAATTGTTGGTAGGTTAGAAGGGGCCAAACTCAAGCCGAAGTAGCGCAAGCCATTGGAGTGTCACAAAGTGTCATTTCCAGGATCTAGAACCGTTTTTTGGAGAGTGGATGTGCAGGCCGAAGACCAGGGCAAGGTCGTAGACGGGCAACAACGCCCAATGAAGATCGGTATTTAGCGTTAACAGCTCGGAGACACCGAAACATGAACGCTACTCTTCTCCAACAACACCTTCGCTCGGCTACAGGCACCACGATTTCAACTCAGACTGTCCGAAACCGGCTCCATGCTGTAGGTCTGTATGCTCGCCGACCGATGGTATGTGTTAGATTGACATCAAGGCATCGTCGCGACCGCAGGGAGTGGGCAACCGAGCATGTCAACTGGAGGAGAAATGAATGGAGCAATATTCTGTTTTCTGACGAGTCCCGTTTTTCTGTGCATCCGGATAATAGGCGTATTTTCATCTGGAGGGACCGTGGCAGTAGGAATAATCCTGCGTTCGTGCACGAAAGTGTCAGATTTGGCGGTGGAGGAGTGTTGGTGTATGGTGGCATCTCCATTGACGGGCGCACTGACCTCTACATCATTCGAGATGGAGCTCTGACTGGTCGCCGATATAGGGATGAGATCCTCAGACCTATTGTAGTCCCTTACGCTGCAGCAATCGGAGATAACTTCATTTTATTGGACGATAACTGCAGGCCACATCGTGCAAACCTGGTGGAGGATTTCCTTTTCGAGGAAGGAATCGTTCGAATGGAATGGCCAGCGTGTTCTACAGACATGAATCCAATCGAGCACGTTTGGGACGCTCTAGGAAGACGAGTTTCTGGCCGCCAACAACCCCTACAAACTCTCCAAGAATTGGAAAGTGCTCTTCTGGAAGAGTGGGGCAGAATACCCCAACTCGTCATTAATAGCATCATTGAGTCCATGCCTCAAAGGTGTTCAACGTTGCTGGCCGTCCGTGGAAACCATACCCCCTACTGAAAATGATTTTCTTTGAAGAAAACAGCTTTTCTTATTCTTTTTTTCTCATATGCACAAATTGTGTTTTTTTCCTTTTGTACACAAATGCGCAATAAAATGCATTTTTTTCTGCCAAACATGTGTAATTTATTCTCATATAACCTACTATGTCTGTCGACCCTGTATCAATCAGCTAAAAAGTTTCCCAGATACAAAATCCACCTAAAACTGCAATATCCTTTAATTGTTTTGAGCAGTGTAAATGCTAAAAAATAAATGTAAATAAAAATAAGATATTTAATCATTATGTTAGTAATACGATAACATCATGGGACATCCTTGCATTGCACTGCAATTTGGATGAACTGAAGTTATCGATTATTGTTCTTAAATACCTCAATTACCTCCAAGTGATTTTTCCTTGTTCATTTATTAAAAATAAAATGCATGGTAACCGAATTAAATAGCCTGAAAACGCAAACAAGCCTCTAAATACCACAATTTTCTGGTACAAATTTCTAAATGGCATAACTGTTTTGAGAGTTTGTTTTATCGAATGAAAAAAAAATATATATATGCTAAAATCAAAATTTATGAACACTTTACTTCAATATGGAGGTTTTTTGTGCATTACTTTCTAAAAATTTAAATAATGGCGGTAGTATATGAATTAGTTCATGTTAAGACAGATGTTAAGCGTGAAAGACTTTTTTTATCTTTGCTTATGCTGAATCATGTTGAACAAATATCGAATTCATCTTCAATTTCATCCAGAGGAGTTTTGCTATGATATGAAAATGGATTAGATAGGTCAAACATTTTTACAAGTCACTTTGGAGTAAAGAATTATTACACAATACAATGAGGTACATAAATTAAGAATGAAATATGGCGTACATGTTTTGCGTTATATAGTGGTCTATGATAAGATCATGCCAAATCCATTGTCATTTACGAATGTCAGTAGGTTAAAGAAAAACTAAAGATTTTATTGTATAAACCATGTAAATATCATGATCCAGCATTTCAAATTGGTTATAAAATGTTTTATATAATTTAAAGTAAGCATTAACTTAAAATACAATTTTTCATAAAACTAATAATTATTATTTATAATTTTAGAATAACTTTCGATCTACAGTTAAATCATTTGTATTTTTATATACCATCCCAAATAACAATGCCCACTACAAAATCTTCCTAAAGTTATTATGAAGTTAGATATTTTCTGTAGATTTCTTTTAAATTGAACATTATTCTTACATTTTATTATATTGATAAGTTAAGCATTAAGTATTAAATTGTTAAATTACAATGCCAATGCAAAAAATAAAAGGGTAATTAAACAATATGAAGAATATTTAAGGTATCTGAAATATTTTTTATGAACTGAATGGGCATTCATATTACGACAAGTTTATTGATATTCACTTAAGGATCATTAGCTCAGTGCCCATTTCGACAACATAAACGAGAATATTAGGAAGGATGTTTCAGACTAAAAATTTTTGTTTACGTGTTGTTTATAAAACAATTATCGTTTTAGCTCATATAGCAGTTAAAACGATGGAATATCGTTTATTTTAGAAAGGGCACAAATCACATTTTTAAAATGTGAAGTCATGTGAATTCAATGTGTTTCAAATGTGAAGTCAAGATGTAAAACAGTTTCTTTATTTTTGCCATTCTTTGGATTGCATGTTACGAAGGATAATTAAATACGCTTTGCACACGCTTTTCAGATTATTTGAATAAAAGGGTGCTTTCTGTTATGTGTTTTTAGTCTTGGACATGCGCCATTTCTATATTAAACACAGATAAACTGAGAATTCAAACAGTGAACAAATGAAAAATCAATTCTTTAATAAACGATTAATGCACCAAAATAGTGAAAAACATTCAAATATGCCAAATTTGTCACTTTTGCCATTGAAAACTTTACTCTACATTGCCTAGTGTTGTAGTCGATCAATTTACAATGCTGTCGTAGAAGACTTAGCCTCTTCACTTACATATTTCAGAACTTTCTTGGTATCTTCAGTTTTTAATTTTTTTTTCATTAGTAGCGTTTTTGTCTTCAAAGTCTTGTTCTTTGCGAAAAGTTATACAAAAAGGGATGGGGGAAAAGGGCACATATACAGAATATATGCCCTTTCTTAAATAAATATGTTTTTCTGACGTCCACAACAATGAATGGAGCCGAATTAGAAATGTGCGCTGTTAAAACATAATGCGGCTACCCCAGTAGAATATACTTTTATCAAAACATCGATTTAAAAAATATATGAAGTGTGCCTTTTCTAAAATAAAGGATTCTTATATATATATATATATTTAATTTAGTCTAATTTATTTCGAATAAAAAATCTTTTCTTACGCAGTCGTATTCTATTAAATTTTATTTGTTCAGTTTGCACGATTTTAAACAACTCAAATGTTTATTAATTTTATTTGTGATCTGCATAGTATTTTCTTATTTCTTTTAGAGTGTAATTTTTATATAATTTTCAATTAATAACAGTTAAAGTTTTATTTATGCGTGTAATTTTTACAAGTCATATTCGTATCTTCATTTACTAAAAGTATAATTTATTGTGAAACACAAAAATCTATTTGTCAAAGTGTTCATTCGCTTAGTTTTATTCGTATCTATTTAAATATTTATAAATTCAGTTTAAAATTTAATCATTAAATAAATCAACCCTCCAAATACTGTAAAGGTGTGAATCGGTGTACCGATATATTTAAATTTTTCAGCCTGCACATTAGAAATAAATGTAGGTTAACGACTGAAAAATATTTACAACAACATATGCAAGATTTGTCTTCATTCTTGCAAATCTCCAACAGTAAAACTACAGCAAGATTTGAGTGATCCGAGATATGAAATGTATGTTAAATTTAAATAAAAATACATGCATTTTCAGAGATGAATACATAATGACATGGATGAATAGTTAGTACAAAGATACATAAATGAAAAGCTAAATTGATTCATCTTTAAAAACAGAGCAAAAAAAGGTATTTTTCTGAAAAAAGTTTTTGGTGCGAGTATTGTAATGCAGCGAATGACGGATGGTTGTTTTCTTTGGTGAGACCAAAGCATTGCAGAGAATGACCAACAGTTGTTTCCTTTAGTAAGAGCATCGCATTGCTGTGAATGATCATCGGTTGTTTTCAATATTTTAGAGGGATCACACGATTTCTACTTTAATAACATTATTTAAAATAGTCATCTGAGCCTTATTTAATAGTAGAATATCTTTCGTCTAATAAAGTAGAAAGTGTACAAGCCCTGATTTGAGAAACAAAACCAACAACTACAACAAAGATTTTCGAAACAGTTAATTTTGATATTATATTTTGATTTTTAGTGGTATATGAAGTATGCTTATGTTCTAAATAGCTATCTTTTCATGAATTAACAGTATCAAACAATATTCAATATTAACATTATTCAATCATTGCCGTTGTATAGTTGAACATTTATTTTGATCGACACATATTTCTATTTTAATCTAGAAATGTTTTCACATCATCAATTGTTTTCAGCATAAAACCTATAATAAAAGGACCACTTTCAATTTGTACATTTAAGTGTTACATAATGTAAATTGACTTTTAATGGAAAAGACAAATATTACCTGTAAATTTATTCATTTTAAAATATTATGTTTTATTAACTAACGCTAATGTTTAAAAATTGTTTTCAAATCCTTAATATTTAGAAAAGCAATGAACCGTGTGTATTTAATAATTAAAAGTATCTGAAAAATTATCAGACATATAAAATCTTCATAAAAAATACTCAATGTTAATCTTTAATTAAAATGAGCATCTTACCTTAACAATGTACCATTTGTGACACTGTACATAAAAAACAAGTAATATTTTTTTTTTAAAGTCAATTCCTACTTTTTAATTATAAATGTATAAAATAAACCCATGCAGCATCAATGTCCCACGTTATCTTTATTGAACATTATTTTATAATCATCGTTGCGATATTTTATTTCTTTGGCATCACTAATTTGAGATAAATCTTTCATTTTATTTATGAAAACAATGGAGGAATTTTTTTCTCCCATTTAAAACTAAAATTAATTATTTAAATTTAATTAATGAATTAATATTTGAAAAAAACTGCATTAACATAAAGTGTCATCCACTACAAGTTTAAAACAATTTATTTGAACTTGAGTGGATGAATAGAAAATATTTATTAACGATTGAAAATTTGAACAAGATATATATATAGAGAGAGAGTGTGAGCTAATAGTAGGAATTTAATAATTAAGTATATGAGTTTAATATTCAAACAAGAAAAAACTAAGTAATACAAATTTCATCTTTATTTTTCTAAAATTTAGCATCTGATTAAAAGATAATTTGATAATTATTTTTTTTTTGTAGCTGTTAACGAAAATGTATTTGATATATTTCAAAATATTTAGTCTTATTTGTAGTTTCTTAACACCATAACGTGTTCTGACAAAACTTTTCTATCCAATACAATACAAAAAGAGAAAGTATGAAGAATGAAGCTTCTTGTGTGAAATTCTTGTGACGACCACTTAATGGCTTGGTAATGTAAGATCTGTTAATCATCGAAATAGTTCAATACCATTTCTAGAAGGACTCTAGAGTCCAATTGCTGTTAGAAACTGTGATAACTGCCATCGTTCGTGAAAAGAACTATTCGCATTGATCAAAAACTTTCTAAATTAAAGTAGCAGATATCTATAATGTAATGCATGAAACTGATTATATAAAAAAATATTATTGCTTAAGTGAAATATTTATTTATAAATAAAATCGTTAAAGGTGGATATTACACCGTTGATTACTATACAAATTTAAAATATAAACAGTACATAATTGTACTTGTACTTTGCTAAACGCAGTGTATAATGGAAACATTGAAAATTTATTAAAAGTCAAATGAACATTAAAAACTCAGTAAAACGTTAAATAAACATTAAAACTTTAGTTAAAAGTAAAATAATTTTTTCCATGGTAGGTGGCGCCAACATGTTATATGTACTTTTTTACGTCTTTTCTTTCTTGTTTCCCCTTTCCTCCCGCTTTTCACCTCTCTATCGTGAAGTTGCAAACCAGCAACAGTTATGTCTATATACAGAGTTATAGCCGAAACTGTTTGAAGAATTTGAATTTTACTAAGTTTTTAATTCTTCCATTCTACACTGCTTTTAGCATTGTTCAAGTACAATTATGTACTGTTTATATTTTAGTTTGTATATTTGGTGATATTTATACATTGTTAATTTTAAAATGTGTTTTAACAACCTAAAAAATATTCCTTTCAGCTAAAGAAATTAATGAAAATGAAAGAATAATAAAACTTCTAGAATGACATCATTTTCATTAAACTTATTTGTTTGGTAAAGTAAGACATGTTAATGATAAAAAGATGGTTCAATATCATTTCCAGGCAAAATTCAGTAGACCAATCGCTGTTAGAAATTGTAATAAATCAAATCACGTGTGATGAGAACTATTTGCAGTGATCGGAAACTAACTAAAGTGAAGTTACAGACCTTAATAATGTTATTCATCAATAGGATTACTTATAAAGGTATATATCATTACTTAACAGAAATATCTAGTTATATTTATATTTTGTTAACATCAAAATGTGTTTTAAAAACCTAAACAAAAATTTTTCAGCTATAATAAATAAACAGATTGCAAGGATATTAAAACTTCTAACATGTAATTATGATGAACACTTACTTCTTTGATAAAGTAAAAACTGTGGATGATCAAAATGGTTCAATTCCATTTTCAGACAATACACTATGGACCGATTTACTGTTAGAAATTTTAAAAACTCCAATCACTTGTGAAGCGACCTATTTCCAATGATCAGAAATTTCCTTAAGTGAAGTTACAGACGTTAAGTTAAGGTTGTCCATAAACCCATTTCTTAATATATATATATATATATATATATATATATATATTATTCTGTAACAGCAATATTTAGTTATATTTATACTTTTTAAACTTCAAAATGTTGTTTATCACTCTAAAAAGAATTTCTTTCAGCTATAAGAAAAAAAAATGCAAGAATACTAAAACTTCTAGGATGAAATTATTTTGATGAACACCTGTTTTTACTTTCTTCTATCTTTACAAGAAGAAAGTATTGGATTCATGAAAATTTTCGACTTCCGGTTTTTGACGGATTTATACGTTTTAGAAGCTCCTGAACACGATTTGACTATTTTTAGAAAATGTCTGTCTGTGACTCTGTCTGTATGTGACAAAAAAATTGTGGGCGCTCTATCTCAAGAACTAATGCTCGGAATTTAATAAAACTTTAGATTCAGTTAGTCCCTGATATAAATTGGTGCTGATTAGTTTTTGGTAAAAATCTCCCGGCAGGTGGCGCTGCTATGCAGCATTTTTTGCGATTTTCGCAATAACTCTATCTCAAGAACTAATGCTCGGAATTAAATAAAACTTTAGATTCAGTTAGTCCCTGATATAAATTGGTGCTGATTAGTTTTTGGTAAAAATCGCCCAGCAGGTGCCGCTGCTATGCAGCATTTTGCAGGATTTACACGATTTTAACGATAGTCCTATCTCAAGAAATATTGCATGGAATTTAATAAAACTTGAGTTTCAGTTAGACCTTAATATAAATTGGTGCTGATTCTTTTTAGTGTATGCGAAACCTGTGTGAGATAGAAGAAAGTTTTGGGATTGACACATCCGACTAGTTTTAGTATGATCTGTTAATGATCAAAATGGTTCGATTCTATTTCCATACGACACGCTGGAGACGGATAGCTGTTAGAAATTTTATTAATTTATGTAGCTTGTGAATAGAACTATTTTTATACATCAGAAAATTTCTAAATTAAAGTTACTACACTATCGTTAGCAATCTGTATCAGTTATACTTTCCTAACAAGTTAATTAAAAACCTTTAGATTATCGTATATAAGTAATTCATGTACGCCGTTGGAAGAACCCGAGGGCTCTCACTCTGAAATGAAACACATAGGAGACTAAAATCCACGGAAAAAATTTATTGGCAGGAGAGCACTACCAGAGAAGACCCTCCCCAGGCACTCAAGTAACGCAGAACTCAAGCAATAAAAATTCAGAATCAAGTGACGTTTACAATATTTAACTGTGTCGAGTCATGGCGCCTAGGAAAATATATTGTTAGACATAAATGCATTTTAACTTTTAAAATAAAAACACGGCAAACAGATTACAATATTGGCTCCTTTAATAAATTCACCATTTAACCGGCACACCTTAAAACTACGCAGATGCTCCCAGAATATAATATTAGTTTTATTTTATTTGCATTAATGTTAAGTTAAGAAGGCAGCCATCTAAACCGCAGATGCTAAACTGATAATGATTTCATGTATCTTAAAACCGCAAACACACGAAATAAAGACTTCAAAGAAGGTATTACATCTTCACGAAATAACGGTCATTTTATCCAAGATGAAAGAGTATAAAAGTTAATAAATTTTGAATGAAAGAGAAGGGATTTTCCTTTATAAACTAGCGTAAAAGTATTAAAATTACTTAATACAGTATATAATTACTTAACAGTTGTAATTTGGATTTTACTAAAGAAATTACAAGAAATGACATAAAATGTTATCACACCCTACTATATTAAGACACAAACTTAAATTTTTCCAATTTCTCCTAAAAAATGTCCTTTTATATTGCTCTTAAAATAAGATTATAAATTAAAATAAATAAAATTAATGTAAAACATTATAAACAGAAAATTATTTTTTCGTTTCTTTTTTCCGTTTTTGCTTTTTTTTTTCAAAAGGTGTTCGTACATGATGCCTATAACTTAGAAGAATTAATCAGTTTTTAGATATATATTTTATATACGTATTTGCCACGGTCTATTTTTAGGAAATAGGACTTATTATAGGTTACTTGAGAAATTCAATGAAATGAGTATTGCAATCAGCATGTAAACTTGGATATCTTTGCCTTATGATGATTATCCTTTCACATCTATAAAAGTAGTTGAATTCCTGTGAAATATAAATAACTCATTGAGATGCACCGCAGTATCTTTTTTTCTGAAATTGGTAAACGTGAAATACAATATTTACATGCAAGATTAGGAAGAATGCTTCGTACTTCTGGCCCTGTCGAGGGGTTAAAATGTATAAAATCTGATATTAAAATAATTCCCGATATACAGGAAGTTCCTTGCAGGTGTGATATTTCTTGACTAATTTAAAAAGGTGTCTTCTTTTTTAAATACACACAAATACATGATTTCGCGGCATACAAGTTTTACCAGCACATGCTATACAAGACTATTGAATTCATATATTATAAAGGTAGCTATTAGCACGCTATGTTTCTAATTAAATTCTAGATATATCTTTTTTATTAAACATGTTTACTATATTGATAAGAATTCGAACATATTCTAAAGTGAACGGTTGTTCTAATATATAATATCTATTAAACTGGGAATTAAGTCAATACGTTTAAATAAGTAATCACTTGAATATTGTGCAATTTATTTTTATTTTCGAATTCGGTCATTATATGCAGCAATATGTATCATTTAAAGATTGATTTGTTTTTATATTGTTTTTGTATTAAGATAGCTGAAGATATCTAATGCCACGTTGAGCATTTCATTTGCCTTGCTGCTTCATTTGTTAGAAGTTATATGGATAATGTGTATGGCATACTTCGGATATGTGATAACTTTCTTCAATTCTTAAACTCAATCAGGTAAATTAGAAGTCTTTAGAAAATATGTTTTATGATAAACAGTTGAAGAATATTAAACACTTTTCTCATATATCATTTACATAACAATAGTCTTATTTGCTATGATTAAGGATTTTTATTAAAGTTTTATTAAATAACTAGCTGTTACCCGTGACTTCGTTCACGTATCATTAAAATAAGAATAAATTCATTAATTAAGCAAAATATCTCATTCCCGATAATTAGAAACGTAAATAATTAACTAACTCTTGATCACATTCCATAGGAGACAATACAGTATTTATATGTTATAGAGGCCTTGACATAACTAAGTTTTAAAAAAGTGAAATTTTGTGACAAATAATCACGAAAAGGAAACTGCAACCAATAAAAAAGGCGGGCCAAATAAAATCGTGGAAATCGGCGAATTGTGTAAAAACATATGTCAAGTTTACCTGGTAAACCATTTTACTTTTAACATCTTTGTGAAACGTTTTAATAGCCATCCTTCAAAGATAATGGAAATAGTATATTCTTTTTCATTAAATTCAATTCTTGTGAATAGGGAGCAATAATTGTAGACCTAAATACATGCAGCTTAAATTTGCCTCCTTGATTTAATCTATAACTACAGCGCCTATATTCTAGGCGCTGTACTACAACTGAAAAAAAAAATCTTTATTTCTAAATGAAAATATGTTGACAGACGATATTTGTTCTCCAGAATAAATTGACTCATGAAGTTTGAATATGTGAAAATACGTTTTTATTTTTAAAAAAATTTACTGTAATCAAGATTTTTTTTTTCTTTCACCATCTATTCAAATTGAAAATAAATTCTTTCTTTCAGTTTTAATGAGAAAAAATATATTATTCCGTTTCATTTCTTCTTTTTTATCCACAAAATTGGAATAATTTAGTTGCCATTTTTAGAGAAACTTCGTTAAATTTATAAAAAAAAATAATAATAATCATATCTTGGAATTTAAATCATTTTTTTTTTAAATTCTGAGAGTTTATGACATCCTCTGCGAAATACAAACAGGCGGTCAGATTTTAATATAATAGATTCATAATTATTTTTATTTTCCTAATAATCATGGTGTGGTTTTTGGCAAAAAACTCTCATCTGTATATAACTGATATTCATGCATAATAATCGCTAGCTAAAAAAAAAAGCTAAAAAAATTTTTTCGTTTTAAATATGACGTGAAACTCATCTACTTTCTAAACTTACCGATTCTTGTATTATTAATGTAATGAATTGATTCACGCTCCTTCTAAAACACATTTGAAAATTCCCATTTTATTTCAAATATGACGTCACTTTTTCCTCAGAGAAATCTCTTTTAAATGGCACGATTCTTGTTAATTTTCTTTTTCTGGCAATCAGGATGTAAATTTTAGCGGAAAACTCACATTTGTGTGTATCTGGTATTCAAGCTAATTATTAATCAGTATCGATAAAAATTATTTCAGTTTTTCATCTTAAATATTACGTCCATTATCTATTTACTTTCATCATGCTCCTTGAATTATTACGAATATTTGAAAATACATGTTTTATTTATGACGTCATATTTGTCCAAGCCGAGGAGGATCCTTTGCATAGTTCCATGGTCCAAGCGAAATCTATTTTTTAATAATATAATTATTGTTGTAGTTTTCCTTCTAATTATAAAGCAGTTTTTGACAGAAAAATATCTTTTTATTTTAACCGATATTCATACTTCATGTATAATAACAAATACTCCATATTTTTGTTTCAAATATCACTGAAATTCACCTTCTTTTGAATTTTTTTAATTTTCAGTTTTTACGTGAAAATCGTTCAATTGAAAATTAGTTGTTGGGGAAAAATTATTTTTCCGTGTTTTTATTTTTGTGGCAACGATCAAAGCCCTAGCAACGATAAAGTAAAATGGTTAAATTGTATGGAAAAATGTCCATTTATTCTCTATGAAAATAATGAAATTTTTAATTATTAAAGAAAATATTTGAATAAAATAAACAAAAACCAGCCTATGTTAATTTGAGGATTATAATCAACGTATATGCAAAAATACAGGATCATTAAATGCTCCATTTTGACGCTGGCTTCAGCCTAACATTTGCACACAATGAGATTTATAATATTATTAAGATTACCTTATTAATATGCAACGTATATGCTTTTTCAATTGCAGTCATCATTTGTAGTATTATTTTCAACTAGCCGCCACTGGCGACCAGTTTGGTCGCCCTTAAATGTATGTTAAGCATTGTAACAAATTATTTTTATTCATAATTTATTTTTTTCCTTAATCCCTCCTGGAAAAATCTAATTGACAAATCAAGAACTTTTGCGATCGCGGTAGCATTTCGCATATTTTTTGTTGTTATGTATTTCATCTTTCTTGACAAAAACCGCTTAACCCACTTAAGAATTTATGCTTCATGTCCGTTTGCTTATCACTTGCAATATGTTCGCTAATGCGGAGATTCTTAAACATATTTGGCGCAAAACAAAAATCGCGCCAGCCCCGGTGCGTCCGTGACAGCTGTTTCAATTTAAAATACATGACGTTCACATTTTTCATTTAAAATAGAAAAATAATAATTATCATAAATCAAAACATTTGATTTCAAATTAAAGTATCGTTTCTAATTTGCACGCGCAAAAAATAAAAGCTGACAATTATTTTCGAAATTTGATCCATTAAATATTATTACATGAGTTCAACTTACGTCAAAAAAGATCCGGAAGTTGAGTTGTATGGAACAGAATTAAGGTAAACTTTGACTGTCTCACTGGTGCGGATTATTTTTTTTTACGCCAGGCAGCGATCCAAAAATTCATGGTTTAATATTTTAAACATTCACAACGAATGAATCTTTTTTCTTTGTTTACTTTCATAGATAGAGAATTTTAACTGCGAACCTAATTTAAACTGAAGTTATTGCAGAATGTATACATAATTGAACGTAAGTCATCTCTCAAATATTAATTTATTTTGAACGATCTTTCTAAAAATGTAACTTTTATGCAGTGTTTTATTTGCAAAAATAATTTTGAATAAAAATGGCCGCCTGGCATATGAAAAAGTGAAACGGACATCCCGGAACTGTTGATGACAGTCACATGACTAACGGTTTTATTATATAGATTACACAACTTTTTGTTTAAGCATTTTGTGAGATTTTGTACATTTCTGAACATTTTTTTTTCATTCATTCTCTGAAAATAAAACGGCATCTGAAGATATCATAACTTACGGTAATGCTATGTGAAATATGTATGTGATATAGGTATGTGAAAACTTTCTCCCGTACTCGAATTATGAGAAGCCTGAAAAAAATCAGTTTTCTTTATAAAAGGCCAATCTGTTTTATCCAAAACAGTCCCAAAATATCTCTTTTTTCCTATATATCGTTTACATAAACATTGTTTACCATACCAGATCCATCGATTTTCATTAATGTTCTTTATGATGAACAATATATTTATTCTTTCCGTTTTAAACAAGACTACGTTATTTCCTCATCATGACCGTTTCGTTGAACTGATGGATTAAATAAATGAATAAATACAGTTTGATTTTGTAACTTTAATTCAGTGAAATAGCGCCATGTATGTAAATTCGTATCTCCATGAAAGTTTTCCGGTAATCTAATGTAAGATAATTCCCCAAAAATGAAAAATATATACCATTAAATGATGACATAGGTAGTAGCATCCAAACAACCTAAAATAACAAATGCATTAACTAGGTAACGTATTATGTGTTTGAGGGTCGTAACAATTCCATATATTAAGTGTAAAGAAAAACAAAATAATGAAATATTGAATTATAAAATATTAAAATAGTGAATAGTAAAATATTTTACAAATATGCGCTGTTACTGAGGAAGATCGGATTATATTTATATTTTTAATTTCACAATAATAAATATACGTAAGAAAGATTCGCTTACCTGTTTTCATCTTTGGATCCACCGTTGACAATATTTTATTATAAGATGGCTGATTTGATATTTCTTTTATCATGAACACACGCACGAGACTTGTTGGCTAAATGAAGAAGAAAAAATATTAATTATGTGTAATCGTCTGAGAGATGTGTATGGATACATTCTTATTTTGAGAGGGAATCCAGTGAAGAGACTTGGAATTTATTTGAGTACACTGGATTACAGATGATGTACTTGATTGTATATGTTTTATACGTAGGATACAAAACATCATTAGCGGACAAGAGAACAATCCGCATATAGAAATTACAAATACATAACTGAACAGAAGGAAGTAACAGAGAGAGATAGACCAATGTTGTGTTCCTCTCCTGGAACAACGTATCCTCCAGGCTGATGTATGTACACTTCTTCCTGTAATTCCCCATGTAAAAAAAGCAGTCTTAATGTCAATAATTCTAAGACTTAGAATTTTATATAAGGCCATTACCAAAAAGCGTCTGATCGTTGTGTAAGACGCAACAGGTGGTGGCGGTAGCAAAACCTGAAGAATAAATTTCGATTTCACTGAATTCTTTTCAATTTCTAAACATCGCACAATTTCAAATTTTATATCGTCAAAACAAACGTAATATTCTGTCAAATACATTTTGCTTAAAAGATGTATCCAAATTTATGGATTTTGTACAGATTTTAAAATAATTTTGAAGCATAAATCTTTTTGTAATGTATCTCTACCACGTGCAGATCGATTACTATAGGCAAACTGGTTAACATATAGAAATTAAAACTCAATGAATAAATACAAAAATAATATAAATAAAACACACATTTAACAGACATGTAATTTAAAAGCGTGTTTAAACCACTAAAATTGTCAGAATCTGGAAGTCTGTTACAAGTATCGAAATCTTTCCAACTTTCTATAGCTATTAACTCCTGGCATGCAGCTAGTACGAAATTATTTCTTGTAATAAATAAAAAAAAATATATTAAATACATTATTGATACTCTTCATATACAATTTTTTTGGCGTTTTCCGTGGGTAATGTAATATGTATATATATATATATATATATATATATGTGTGTGTGTGTGTGTGTGTGTGTACATATATAAAAATTTAAAAAGTCTAATAGAGTTTTCAATAAAAAATGGTTTTTATGTATATTCTCTAAACCGGGAAGCTCCTCGGAATTACAATATTCAAATTTCCACTTTTAAATTCACCCAATGAGGTATTCAGATTAAATATTACTCATTTTGTTTTATTTGTGAACTTTTTGAAATGAAAAAAAAGGATAAGAATAAATCAGAATGCTGCGGCCGTCACAAAACTTTTTTATTTAACATTCTAATCATTCTATTCCTAATTTTCAATTCATTTCTATATCATTCATTAGGTAAGTAAATTTCATAAATCCTACGTCAAACAATTGCTCCCTACAGACGGTAATGCAATTGAGTTGTTTCATGTACCCATGTAAATAAAAATTAAATGCTAAGTCGACAGTGTTTTATAGGAAACATGGTGCAGTGTAAGTCAAAGATTCGTATACATTGCGTAATATTTGAAGTAGTGACATTAAAATATATATCAAACAATTATCGGCCACAGATCTTTATCTTTCCGAATTATTTTGAGTATGTAGCTTTGAGCATGTAGCATTTTACTATGTAGTTTTTAGATAAGCTATAAATATTACACACTGTCCTATAGTAAATCTCAACAACATACATGAATTTCGCAGCAATCAATGCATGCCTTTGAAACTTTGAGAGATGACAGCTGGACAGATTGAATAACACACAAATAAATACACGCTCCGCAAACATTTTTAACAATGTTATAAAATAAATTCTTTATTCCTTAATATTGAATATTTTCTCAAGAAAATAATATGTTTTGAGAAGACTCTAAATGTAGCTTAGATTATAAGTTTTTTAAAAAGTGAAGTGTAGATGCTTTATGTTAAAAATTAAAACGGCACATTATAAAATACTCATACGCAAAGTTAACCAGTTATCATTTACATAACATGAAATAAATGTTAGTCTAGACTATATACAAATATTTTTCAATGTGTTTTCCCCGGAGGCGATGCTGAATCTTCTGTAAATTAAGAGGGTAAATAGTTATGTGAGTTTTTAGTATTTTGTAACAGAAGCCAAGAGCAGATATATTTAATGAAACTATGTTTAATTTATGTCATGTCTTTTACATCTATTTGCATAATTTATACTCCAGAAAAGGTTTTACACTTTTAAAAATCATTAATTTAGAGTGGAATACTATAGCAACTATTTGATAAATATTAAAATGCTAGAGTGCTTAATGCTCATATGCATTGTTACACTAGTTTTGTTTGACATAAAATGAAGTAAGCAATATTCTAAAACAGGGTTTTCCAAAAAATTAAACGCTAACCTGTAGATACTGGTACACGAATGTTATGCTGAAAACTCTTGTAGAACTGAAAACTACAATATTTTAGATTAAGAGACTTCCCGAGTTACCCAGTTAATACGTCTATATATACCAATATGTATCGAGTGTTGAAAAAGGAGAAGAACCACCAGATGGCGCTAAGAGCGCAGAACAATTTTGACTGACTGACTGTTGTTTACTTTTACGTTTGTACATAGTTTGTTTCGTGTATTCGTTCTGTATCGTCATTAAATGTGTCTATCGTTCTTGAATAAAAAATCATCATTAGTAAAAGATGTTTCTACCTTTAAAGAAGCTAATAGAACACGAAACAGAAAATTAGGTAGGACCAAACCTTTTATTTACTTTTATTGTCTTGTATGATTTAAGAAAATGTGAATTCTGTTTTATGGTGCCGAATTTCCTGCGAGCTGAAATTTAGGAAATGGCTGAACCTAGCGTATTAGATAAATCAAAAAGCATGCGTAAGTCTCTTAGAACATCTTTAACGAAGATTATTAACAAAATAACTGAATATTTGGCAGAAGACAAAATAGATAATGACGAAATTGAAGATATCAAAATTCAATTAATCGAGAATGCAGAACAGGTTTACAAATTATATTCAGAAATTCAGAAATTCAGAAACTTATAGATAACCAAGAATATCGCAAAACAATTACAAAAACGAAAGCTAAAATCGATAGATATTTAAGGCGTAATGTTCCTAACGAAAGTAAAATAAACTCGTCTATTTTATTGTCCACAGAACCTGATGAATTAAAGAATTATTCTCACGTAAGATTACCGAAACATACAATACAACCTTTCGATAGAAAATATGAAAATGGACAGGAATTCTGGGGGCAATTTGAAGTGGCTATACAGGAAAATGTAAAATTAACTAATATAGAGAAGTTAAATTACTTAAAAAGTTTCTTGAAAGAAGCAGCTTTAAATTGTATTCAAGGTTTAGCTTTAACACAAAATAATTACGATATTGCCATCGGATTGTTAAAAGAATGATTCGGAAAAAATGAATTAATAGTACGATCACATGTAAACAAGCTTTTAAACGTAACTCCTGTAACATCTGGAGCGAATTTAAGAGAGCTTAGACAGCTATATGACACCTGTATTATTCAAATTTGGAGTCTCGAAACAGCCGGGCTAGAATTAAATAATTACGGGGGAATCTTATTCGCTAATTTTGTGAAATTAATTCCTGAAGAAATTGTTCTCGGATTTAATCGCTCTGCTAAAGGCAAAGATTCTTGGAACTGTTCCAAATTATTAGAATTTCTAAAACATGAAATTGAAACGCGAGAAAAAACGTATATGTTCCGAAATGATGAAGAATTTGAAAGGAGTAAAATTAAAGAATTACCTTATCGAAACCATGAAACTCACACAAACATACCCACGGCAGCTACATTAAACGCCTTTATCAAGAAAGAGTGTTTCGTTTGCGCAGGAGACCACGAGAATTTTAATTGTTCCTTAACCGTAAATGAACGAAAATCGAGCCTTTTACGAAAAGATGTTTGCTTTAATTTCCTTAGAATGTCCCAGGTATTGAAATTTTGCCGTGAAAAAGTGGGTTACAAGATTTGTAGTCGAAGGCATAATGTTTAATCTGTGACGAAACTAAAAAGCAAAATAACAAAGAGGAAAGCGTCTGAAAGTCTGCCGAAGTAATAAATCATTCCAATGCTCTGAATTGAGCAACGACTGCAGTAAATGAAAATGTATTTTTGCAGTCAGCTGTCACCGTTTTAAGTAATCATTCTCAGGAAACAAAAATAAAAATTATCATGGATTCTGGGTCGCAAAATACATTCATCGATAACACGTTATCTCCTAAATTTTATTTAGAAGTTATAGGAAAAGAAAAATTAGCGATTTATGCTTTCGGGTCAAAACCAAAGAAATTTATTGTAAGAAATAGGGCAAAAGTAAATTTAAGCAGCATTTATGATTCAAAGAAAATTATTTCGATTCAAGCAATTGAAACGTGGTCCATATCGGAAGCTGAAATTCAAAGCCCTAGTAAAGAAATTCACGGATTTTGTAATGAAGCCAAAATACAGATAGCTCATATTGAAGGGTCTGAAAATTTAAGGGTCTCTCTATTAATTGGGTCAGATTATTTCTGGAAAATTGCTACAGGGAAAGTCAAAAGAGTGTTCGGTGCTTTAGTAGGAATGGAAACGAAACTAGTTTATGTATTTAATGGTTCTGAAGCAAAACGCAAGAATTTTAAGGATGTCAGCGTATTGAATGTTACAGTGCGTAGTCAAAATTTAGAAGAATCAGACATTTTGAAAAGATTGTTCGATTTAGAAGGTTTGGGAATATCGGGTAGTAACAATCTGAATTACAAAGATGACGAAGTTTTGAAAGAGTTTGAAAATTCTACAAAACTAATCGACGGTCACTACCAAGTTAAAATACCATGGAACGAATATTCCGTGTCGCTACAGGATAACTATAGTAATGCTAACAACCGTTTGCGAACACAGATTTAAGAAAAATCGAAATTTTCATAGCCAGTACAAGGACATTATTTCTAAGCACATAATTCAAGGAATAGCTGAAAAGGTCAATGAAAATGAATATGGTGATAATTCTAAAATCTATTACATGCCACATCACGCGGTAATACGCGAAGATAAAACAACGACGAAGATGAGAATAGTTTTCGATGCCTCCTCGAGTGAACACAATTTTCCGTCCCTTAATGACTGCTTGAGTCCAGGTCCGAATTTAACGCCCAATTTATCCAACTGCTTTCAGTGTTTAGAACAGTAGATTGTATGTAGACGACCTTATACACAGTTTAGAAGACACAGATTTAGCGTACACCATCTACGAACAAAAAAAGGTTCATTTTGGGAGAAGCAGGCTTTAATATGAGAAAATGGAAAACAAATGTACACTCATTGCAAGATTGATTTAAGGAAGAAGTTAACGATGAATCCACGTCATGCAAGGTCATTGGCTATTGATGGAATTCAGCAGATGACGTCTTAAGCGTTGATAGTGATAAACTTTTAAGGGATAAAGATATGTCAGAATTCAAATTTACGAAGAGAAGCGTAATAAAAACTATAGGAAGAATCTACGACCCGTTGTGCTTAATATCACCATCTGCAGTTCAAGATAAAATACTACTGCAAGACATATGGAAGGAAAAATTTAATTGGAATGATGCTTTATCAACAGACTTAGCAAAAATATTCCAAGACTAGTGTGAAGAATTGTTTTATTTAAAGCAGATCTCTATGCCAAGACATCTATTCTCAATGAAAGGAATGGAAGAACTTACAGACTGTCAATTTCACGTATTCGTAGATGCCAGCAAACGAGCTTACGGAGCAGATATTCATGTACGTTCTCGCAACTCTGACGGAATTTTTCTTTCGAATTTAGTCACTTCAAATACTAGGGTTGCACCAGTTAAAGAGATAACTCTGCCGAGGTTAGAGATTTTTACTGCACTTATAGAAACCAGGTTGTTCGATCATATTCGACTACATTTAAGTAAACCGAAGAATACGAAGACTATATTTTGGTCAGATTCCACGATTGTTCTTCACTGGATCAAGAATAATTCTCGAAAATTGAAGATGTTTGTGAAGAACAGAGTAGATGAAATCATCTGATCCTGGTTGTTGGAATCACTGTCATGGAAATGATAACCCTGCTGATACGTTAACACGAGGTGAAAATTTAACCAATCTAAAGGACCTGGAGCTTTGGTGGTTTGGGTCACCGTGGCTAAGGAAGTGCGAAAGTCAATGGCCACAATCCAACATTCATACCGATCACGAAACCAACTTAGGAAATAAAGTATATGAAATGCTGAATATGCTCCCGACAACGAAACTTGAAGCTCTTTTCGATATCTGAAGATTCAGCAAACTTAAACAAATATTACGATCTACTGCATGGATTCAAAGATTCGTCCACAATACAAGAAATCGTCAGAGTAAGAAAATTGGTTCCTTGGATACAGAAGAACTTGAATCTGCCGAAGAATACTGGATTAAACTTACTCAAATAGAGCATTTTCCTGAAGAATATTCAGCGCTGACGCAATGAAAACAAGTACCAGCAAACTCAATTATTCGACCGTTTAATCCAATTTTAAATAGAAGAAAAATAATCTTGATTGATGGACGATTACAGCAAGCTAATATATCGTACCACGAACCTCATCCAGTTTTACTACCTAGTACATCTCATTTATCGAAACTTATCATCAAAGATTGTTATGAAAAAACAAGACATTGTGGTGTATCGGAAACTTTAACACAACTCAGGGAAAAAACTTGGATTTTGAATGCAAGACAAAAAATTAAGAGTTTGATATTTAGATGCAATTTATGTGAAAAACTTCGTGTTAAACCTGTCAGCCAGATTCCTGCACCTCTACCTGCCGACAGAATAAATGAAGCCTATCCATTCCAAGTTACAGGCCTAGATTACTTAGGTCCGTTGTACATTAAAGGTCACAATGAGACTAAGAAAACCTACATATTGTTCTTCACATGTGCTGTAACAAGAGCAGTACACCTAGAATTAACTTCGGACTTGACCACAAAAACATTCATTCAAGCGTTCCTAAAATTTGTAGGAAGACGAGGAATATGCAGCACTATCTACAGTGATAACGCGAAAACATTCCATAAGGCAAAACGAAAATTAAATTAGTATGGAAGATTATGAAAAATGAAGAAGTGAAAAATTTGTGTAGTGGACTGTCCATCAAATGGAATTTCATAGTTGAAAGAGCAGCTTGGTGGGGAGGTTTTTGAGAGCGTCTTGTAAGATCAGTTAAGATGTCTCTGAAAAAAATCCTTGGAAAAACCTCAGTTTCTTTTCAAGAACTGGAAGTATTTGTGATTGAAGTAGAAGCGATTCTCAATTTTAGACCTCTCATCTACGTATTCAGCGATCCTCGTGAGCCAAAACCCCTCACACCTGGCCATTTCTTAATTGGCAGAAGATTGTTAACTCTACCTCAATCAAAGATAACAGTTCCCCAATCCAATGAATACCAAGTGATAAAAATGAGAAAATATCAAGAAAATATTTTGACTCAAGTTTGGAAACGATGGAAATTCAATTATCTTCTAGAATTGAAATCTGCTCACCAGCAACAACAGGTTGACCGACCAATTGAACTTAAGGAAAACACCGTCGTTCTTATAAAGGAAAACACCTCACGCCTCATATGGAAAATGGGTGTTATAATCCAGACTCATCCTGGACGTGATGGTCGGACAAGAGCATGCACAGTTAGGTTGCCAAACGGAACCATCATCAGAAGACCGGTGCAGCTTCTTTGCCCCTTTGAACTTTCAACACTTTCGTCTCCAGACGAACTTCGCCCAGTGGAAGTTGTTGCAAAATGAAAAGAACCACCAGGTGGCGCTAAGCGCGTATAACAATTTTGATTCACTCACTGTTGTTTACTTTTACGTTTGTACATAGTTTGTTTCGTGTATTCGTTCTGTATCGTCATTAAGTGTGTCTATCGTCTCTTGAATAAAGAATCTTCATTAGTAAAAGATGTTTCTACCTTTTAAGAAGCTAATAGAACACGAACCAGAAAATTAGGCGAGACCAAACCTTTTATTTACTTTTATTGTCTTGTATGATTTAAGAAAGTGCGAATTCTGTTTTAGCGAGTACTAGGGTTTCTACTCAAAATGATTTTTGTGTTGTATTAAAGATAAATATAAAATATTTTGCACAACTTTTCGAGTTTTGTTGCGTTTAAAAACATTCTGCAATTTGAATAAATATTCAATGAATTTTGCTTTAAGCATACTGATGCCTTTTACTTCTAATATTAATATGAATAAAAGAAGATAATAAGGTATATATTGCACGATAAAATTATGCCATTTTTAATATTAACATTGCTTTCATAAAGCCCAAAATAACATCCACACCTCGGAGAACAGCATAAAGCCACTGCAAGAGAATTGTTCTACCGCCAACTCGGATCGTGAAAGCCTACAGAGGTGGCAACTATTTCCTTACTGGCTCGGCGGAACGAAAACAATGCAAAATATAAAAAAGTAAATAAATGATCAGATATAATAGAAAATAGGAAAAGTAATCCCTTCCATCCTGCGCACCCCAGGTTACTAGGCCTGAGGTTTCAGGGCTACGGGATAGTGGAAAAAAGCAAACAGGTTGTCCGGCCATACCTGATAAAGCCTGTTCTCCGTTATCTCAATAGCCGGATAAACAACCACTTCATTCCTTTACCATGTCCCCTGCGCCCCACAACCATATCCCGTAATTGTGAGTGAAGTCCGCACGATGCGGCGATGGGAACGGATTTCTCGACACCGCGTGCTCATGGTTACATAGTCCCGATAATGGAAGGGGAGTTTCATAGACACCTGCAACAGTCTGAGACCCCGCTTAAGTAAACATAGGAAAATGTAAGTGGCGCTACGATGTCCTCCGCTGAGCTCCCGGCAATATTACTGCGCCAAAGTCAAGTTGATTCGAAATAATATAGAGGTGCTCTTGGCTAATCACTAATAACAGAATGTACACACTCTTTTAAAATAATTCAATATTTATCTTAAAATAACGACTAATTTCCTGACTACAATTTTGCTGAGAAATATATTTCCCTTACAATACGTTAAATTTGGGTTGGGCCTCGATTATTATAAGTTCACCGCTATTATTTAGGCTTGATAGAAAGCACGATATAAGAAAATGTATTTTATCCTTTTTTAAAGATATGCCAGCAGTAAAGAAATTGGATTATTTAAACTATTTATTCAATATTTCTAAATTGTTTTTTCAACGAATATATATAATTTAATCAGCATTAAACTATTAAATGACAAACTAGTAATTTTTTTAAATACTTACATACTTTCCTTTTTTATTCTACTTTTCTTTTTAGTGTTTAAAACATTTTGTTGTTGAAGTTTGAAATACAGTTGGCGTATTTTAGCGAGAATGGTTTGGCGTATAAATAACAAAATAGTTTTTATGATTTGTAAACAACTGTAACCCTAAAGAATGTTTGTTGATTTATCACCTGCGGCCGACTAATTGAAAAATGCCTTGAAAGTAATTTAGTAATTTATAATTAAGTTTTAGAAATATTAAACTATAGTATTGTCATATGAAACACTACTATATACATAATTTGTATTATTGTAGCAAATCAGTATGGGAGTGAAAAATCTATAAGACAATTCAATCTTTACATTTAAAATCCAAGTTCGTTTAAATAAAATAATGTTACACGGTTCTATATATTGGGTATATGCAATAATAAGTTCCTTTTTTGTTATAAATACATATTTATTTAGCAAATATATAAAAGTGGTACATTATTCGAAGCATGCTCCATCAGAGGCCACAACCTTCGCCCAACGTTTGGGCTATTTACGGATTCCCTGTCTGAAAGATCGTCATCTGATGAAGTGATCTACACGTCAAGTCAATTTTTGATACTTGTATAAAATGTGAATCGTACCTCTTGAAGGGGTGACTGCATCGACCGTAATAAATATTAATCCAAATGAGCAATGTCTGGTGAATATGACAGTTGGGATAAAACTTCCAAGTCCTGCTCTTCGAAGTAGGTTTTAACGACGCTTGCAGTATGTTGTTTTGCGTTGTCTTGCTGTAAAAATAGTTTCTTGAGTCTATTCTCCCATTCTGGTCGATTTTTTTGAATAGGTCGCTTCAAACACATTAGTTGTCGTCAGTAAAAGTCTCAGAAGGTTTCAGTAGTTCATTAAGTAGCTCGCCTACCTTCACGTTCTGCGTCTTCAACATCGAATAAACCTTCTTCAAATTGCCTGAACCACCTTCTACACATGCCATCAGAAAAAGTATGTTCACTGTAAGCTTTTACAAGTAACCGATGACTTTCAGCAGTGCTTTTTTTTAATTGTAAAAGTATAATAAAATTTCTCGCAAATGAAGATTATTTGGCACAAAACTACCCATTTTAAATCGAACAAAAAACTATGTTGTTTATACTTTAATCAAATGTCATATACAAAACTTTGAAGAATATGAGGAAGCGTTTCAAAAGCATGTATTACCAGATTCCCACAGTACATATAAGACAACTAACACCATCTATTGGAAAAATGGAACTTTCATTTACATATACCCAATAGCTACATACTATGTTCGCAGCGGAAATAAACTAATTTAAGGTACATCATGTAGCACTAGAGTTTGGGAAATGCTATAACTACCAAAGCTGCCTCATGAAACGTGTCTATTGAAAGTTAATTAATTTCTCTATGTCAAGAGTTAGTGTTTGCTTACATTTGTCATGTTCTTAATGTACAGGGTGATTTTTTTTTAAGTTGTGAAAGTAAAACCCTATAACAGAAGAACCACTGATCCAAATGACCTAAAATTTCTTCAGTATGCTTCCAAAGCGATGGGAATGTTTTAGGTGTGGTTAAAAAACTTAAAATCACACCGACAGATGGCGCTGTACATGCAGTAAACTCGAGAGACGAACTTGCGCCCGGCACACGCACATTGACGATAAAAACGTGAAGTACGCACATCTCGTGTTCATTATTCTACAGAAATCATCGCAATGACTGCACCATTGACGGACCGCGCGTTGTTTGTATTATCAGAATAATGACAGAGCAGCAACTGCTCTTAGTAGATTTAGGACACTTAAGAATTTAAGAAAAGGCCCAATGACGACAGAGGGTCTACGGAAGATGGTTTCTCAAAGTACCGTCCATTGTTTTCCTCCCACAGACGATATTCTTCGTTTCTGCTACCTTACAGCGCCATCTGTCGGTGCGATTTTAAGTTTTTATTAACCATTCCAAAAAAAATACCCATTGCTTTGGGTGCATACTGGTGAAATTTTAGGTCATTTGGATCAGTGGTTCTTTAGTTATAGTGTTTTACTTTCACAACTTAAAAAAAACACCCTGTATAATAAAAAAAAATTACCACTTCACTATCGATTTTAAAATGAGAACAGTTAGCTTTTCTGCGAAACAAAATAGTAATACGAGTGATAACATCATATTTGTCGTAAATAAAGGCATATTGGATCATGGAGCAAACAATAATCTGAAATAAAAAAAGAGAGTAACAGTGTAAGAGGACTTTGTAGATACCAATAATGAAAATATCCGAAAATAGCACAGCATTTTAGTAACCGTATTTTAGAAAATCATAATAATATATCGTCTGAAATGTAAAATTATAATGATTTTAGATTACTCTTTATTTTAATACTTCATAGTTAACTTTAATTTCTCATTCATCCTAAAATTAATCATTTCTTCAGATATTCCAAATTTACCTACGAGAAATATTATTATTAATAAACACTTACAGAAAATAATTCGCTAATTTCTTGCACCCCTTCTTTTCGCACAGACAAAAACTGCAGAAATATGGCAAAATTTCACAAGTTCACAAGGTATATAAAACTTTTAGTAAATGAGTTATAAAGAAATACTAAAAAATATTCTGGGTTAAATTTAGATCTATAGAATTTTCTCATATGATATTATACAAATTGCATCATATAAGACAACTCGTCCGTAATATACGTATAACTCGCAATACTGTAATGAAAGAATAAAAATGCAGACCGATAGAAATATTTAGAGATACACCACAATTTAAAGAAAATATTTTTGTTTCGTTGTCATCGTAATATTTTTTGGGTCACTCCAGTGTGTATTTTATAAAACATCATACAGATTTATCGTTTATGTTTTTTGCAGTTTTGACAGGTAAATTTATAATTTCATTTTATATAGAATAATGAATGAAATATTTTATAATTTTTTGAAGATTTGTTTGAATTAAGTCTCTTGTTAAAAGTAATTACAAAAAATACTAATAATTTCCAATGCTGAATGACAAATAAAATAATTTAAATCTATCATTGTTACAAAAAGTTTTAGAACAGATTTAATGAACAGTAATAATTTTTATTCATATATGTCTTATTAATTTCTTCTAATTGTCTAAATATATATTTTTTAATTTGTTACAAATGGAATGCATACATATATCCAAATTTTACTCCAATTATGTAATGCAGTCTAAACGTAATTAATAGAAAGCACTATTGTATAAATACATAACGACAAAATATATTAAGACGGGCGCTATCGTTTTCAATTAAATCACATGTATCTTCACTTCGAAATATCGCCTTTTGTTCTTGAATAATGAATAATAATACAACCGGATTTTTGCAGTATATCTGATATAGCAGAAATGATGACTATTATTTAATATTATTTTTTATATTAGTAGAGTTACACATGATTCCAGAAGTATTTTCGTTATCTTTGTAAGGAATAATCGTAGGAGTAACCAAATGAGAAAAAATATCAGAAACCAAATGGTTTTTGATATTTACAAAAATATTGCTTAATGAATAGCTCGATTGTTGCTCTTAATTTTATAAGTTTACCAATTTATTTTTATAGTGTCTATATTTAGCTATCGTAATTTTAATGCCATTAATGAAAACATTTCTTAATTTTAAACATATTTTTAAATATAGTTCAAAATAACACTATGTTATTAATGTTTTAAACAATCGTAACAAAGCGAAAACATATAAAAAAAACATTTATATAGCATGAATACATTTAGAAAATAAAGAAGTAAGAAAACATTAAGTCAAACTAAAACAACTGAAATAAGGCTTTCTTTTATCATGATTTATTTCCATGCGTCACTGACTTTGAGATAAGGAATTGTAAAATAAAAAAATCTCTAATTGCGTTCTTCTTCAAATTGTATTAATCCGCATACTTATTTTAGTTGTCCGTTTAATGACAGCATCTTTTTTTAGAGAGAAGGAGATTATTTAAACGAGAAAATTATTCATATTTGTTCAGTATAAAGTTGCACGATTTTGAATAGGAAATAAGAACATATAGATGGAAAATATTGTTCAATAATATTTCACGTTGTGTGAAAAAATTGGCTTTTGAGATGCTGAAGTATTTAAATTATCAGCAGGACTGAAACTGCGCTATAAATTAATAATACTGGAAAATAATATGAAATAATTTTCACTTTGCTAAACAACGCATAACCAACATACTGAAAAATGTGTCCAGACCGGGGATCGAATCCAGCTACCCTGGTATTGCGTATTTTGCTTTACAATTTAAGTTATCTGAACGACATCCAGATGACTTAAATTGTAAAACACTTGGAGCGCTATACCAGGGTAGCTGGGTTCGATCCCCGGTATGGAGACATTTTTCACTATGTTAGTTATGCGTTGTTTATCAAAGTGAAAATTATTTCACACCCTTTGTCAGTATGCTGAAATAATGTTTAGTTATAAATGCAACGGGTTATAATGTCATAAACTCAGTTTCACCGAGTTATATTTCAAGAACTATGAGAGGAAATACTATGCATGTAAATACTGTACAGTACACTCCAGAATATTCGATACACAATTATAGAACACACACGTATCACACCGACGCTCCCCATATATTTGATCATAAATGTATTTTATTTTGGTTGTATTCTAAAGATTCAGAAGAAGATTTGTTATTTTTTGTAATGAAGTATACATGGTTTTAAGTGAAATTCCTGATAAATTATTAAAATTCTATTAAATGAGTTCAATGCGTTGAAACTATTAATAAATAATATCGATTTTTGTCACAATAATGATTAAAAATAAATAGGAAGATTTTTTGGTAACAAATACCCCCTGCAAATTCTAATTCACATGAACGAAAACAATGCTTAGAATACTAAGAATAAGCAGATGTAACAAAAGTCTGCTTACAATTTCTTTTAAAAACATTCATGTTTAACACATATACGGAATAGTACGACTTGCAACATTAATACAGTTGCTCAAACTTTATTCATTTATAAGCTACAAATTACGCAAAAATTCAATTAAGAAGGATGTATTTTTTTAAACATCTACTTTTTGAAGTGTTATTCAAGAGGTGTGTTGCGAATGGAAAGGTTTCATTGCATTTTTCTCATATACAATTTGTGGTATTTAGCAATCATATTCCTGGGTTATTTTATCTTTTCATATACTAATAGCACTTTTTTTATTGGCATTCCTGATCTCACCAATCATTTCCTTATAAAATGTATCAACGTAATATCTTTGGATATTCTTTTAATACCTTTAGAAACTGTGCTTGTTTAGCTTTTTAAATAGCATAATGTCACAATCATTGTCTGACATAAGTCAAATGCAATTCCAACGACGCACATTGGGGCTTTTAATGGAAAAGCAACGTCATATGCAATATTTAAAACTATTTATTTTAGGTCATATTTTTTGGTAAGCTTAGAATACTTTTAGGGATAGAGGTTTAATTGGTGGCTTTTTAGGAACATCAGTAAATCAATATTTTTTTAAAAACTCAAACACCTAAAACCTAGATATACGCGCAAAGAAAACTCTAAATATAACAAGAAATTTTTTTATTGTGATAATTAATCTCTTTTTCTCTTTTCACATTCCGTTGGTAGAGATAGTTAGAATGTTAAAAAAAATGCCATCTGTAAAATTTATTCATAAACTTTTCAAAAACATTAATTAAATTAGCTGTCAAATGTACACAACATGTCACTCGTGTGACGAGTTATGTTGGAAAACAGCATTCACCAGATGTTTCAGTAAGTATACTGATGATAATAAATGCAGAGATTAGCCGCAACCATTTGCAAAATATACCACAGTTTGTATTTGAAGAAACAAACAGATATCGAACAAGTCGGTACGATGGTCTGAAACAAAGGTCTAAAAGCTCGTAACAAAACCTTTCGGGAATCAAGATAATTGAATTCTCAAAAAATAATCAGAAAATCAAATAACGAAGATAGTCCGTATATTCAAATGTTTAACACTACGGTTATGATTTCCCAGGAAAATATAACACAGGTACTGTTTCGTCCTGCTGTGCGACGCCCCTCGATATATTTCACACGTCTGCCAACAGTTCTTTGTCATTTCTTAGTATAAAATAAGTATATGATTGTAAGTTTATAAAATTCTATACGTTGCCTTATACCGTAATAATTTAGGAACTTAAATGGATATTCTATTTTACTACTTTCGCCTCTTTAACTGCCTCATAAGGACAGTTAAGCAGCTCGATTAAGAACTTAAGATGGAGAACTAACTTCAACAATCAAGTGAATTTCGTATTATTATATAATATTTACTTCTGTTTCTTTTTCTGGTGCGAAGTTCGCAATATGATAAAAATAAACTATCTGAGAAATGGGAAATTAGTTTTAACTTGTAACATCAAACTTTAAGCTATAGATGGTGCTATGGCAAATATTTTACTTGCAGTGGCAGTTTCTGTTATGCTTTAAAATAGCAAAATCTTCATTTTTGGAATTTTTAATCAAACATTTTTAATTTTAACAATATTAGAGAATATGGAATTGTATTTCATTCATTTTTCTTAACAGATTTTTTTCTATTAAGGCATTCGGCACTTCCGTAACTTTAAAAGAAGTATTTAAAGTACAAGATCAACCTGATCAAAACTAAAAGATAAGCCAATTAAAAAACTTTGAGAATCCAGAGAGCAGTATAGCATGGTTAAAACACGGCACAGACGGGCCGTTACCCTAATTTTGATAACTCATAATTAGACATCTCTCCAATTTTTTTCAATATATTAAGAATTATGGAATATCATTTTAGAGTGATTTTTATTTTTATGTTAAAAATCAATATTTCGCTTAATCTTCTATTATGCGATTTCATGAACTAATCAGTCAGTTCGTAATCAACTTTTTCACTGAAGTTTTATCATGAATAATACATTTATACTAAATATAATCAATATTTTGCAACTTACAGTAAATAGGAATAAACACACACTTATCTAAATATGACTTCATTTGTTTAACTGCATAGTCTTATGAAATGCTGGCCGCAGGAAGATTAAAAGAGTCATCGAATGACACTTAATGTTGCTTTTTTTTTTACTTTTAAGCTATGAAAATAATTTTGTAACCCAAACAGAGGTTCCTGCACTTTTGTCTATTTAATCACAAATAATGACCTATTCATATGGGCATTGTTGGATACTGATGATGTTTCTACTTTTGCAACTAGAACATAGGACGCCCCGAATGAACACAATATCCTTGGCCCTGCATTGGATTGATCGGCCTCGATTGGCTGGATAGTCACAGATAGTTGTACCTTGAAGCAAACTTTCATGTTTTGATAAATTTTTGCCACACTACACACAGTTTTGAAATTTATCTGTAAACAATTTTCAGCTTTAATTTTAAATATGTAGTTAGCTTAAATAACCAATTATTTAAATTCCTGAGCATTCAGCACGTAATTTATCGCCAACCTTCAAATTGCCGTTTAGCTCCCAGTTGAGATAATCTAAGTTAACAAATCCAACCGCGAGTTAAAATTTCGTATTCATCGTTTACTTAAGAGCCTTGATTACTCTATTTTAGGTTAGTAAACCTAAGATTGAAATTGGCATAGGTGATTCGTAAAAGGGATCACATGACGTGGGAATCGTCTTGTTTCGAGTTGATGGGTTCAATCCTAGCTTCGTACCAGTTTTCAATTACGAAGCAAAAAAGAATATTGAAAGTGCATACTTGTTGAGTTTCATTTTTAGATAAATAAACGTTACAAATACATTTGTAATTAACATTTTGATTTGATGGTTTTGTTCATTCCCAAAATTACACCCAAATATTACAAATAGTAATACAATTATAAGACGTTCATTTTTACAAAATTTTGAGTTACAGTAAATTTCTGAAAATGCTTATTTGATTTGAAAAAAAAATACATATTATTTCCTTTAATCCATAAATTTAATAAACAGTTTTCGGATCAGGCTAGATGTATCAAGTACAAAAAAAAATAATAACGAGATAAGTTAATTATTTATTTTCAATGAATATTATATATAAAGAAATTTACATATATTTATTTCTAATATATATATATTTTATTTAACTAAAGTAATTGATTACAGATTCAATTAAATTATATATGATAAAATTACATGACCGGTAGCTTTTATTTTTTATACGAGACGTAACGTGTTTTTTTTTTCATGTATAGATTATAATAATAGATTTTTTATTCATTGTATGAAATTTTAGAAGATGACCGAATAATTTTCTAACAATGTGCAAAAATTTTCAAGAAAATGACTACAAAATGTTTCTTTCAAAAAAATAATTATTTTAAATTTAACAAGTATATAGATTAAATTATTTATTATGGTTTATTTTAGTTAAATAGATTATTATTTATCTATTATAAAGAAATGAATATATATAGGAAAAACGTCACCGAAAATTTCAGCTTCGATGATTGCTTTAAACAAAATTGAAGGAAAGGAGTAAAAGTTAAATGTAAGAAAAACTGCTTTTATTTATTATTATTAGAAAGAGGTTTGAAAAATATAAGCAGAATTTGTGATATAAGAATATTTTTTCTATTTGCATTCGGTAGATGGCCTTACCAAAAATACTCAGTGTATCTGTTAATCGTTGATAGCTGAAAGCTTCGTGACAAATCAATATAATTTTGAGTTATCCGAGCTAAAATATACAAAAAGGCCTAAAAATTAAAAGTAAGACAATTTTCAGTCTTTTATAATTAACATTTTGCTTGTTTACTGAATCACAATCAGCGTTGCCTACAAAATAAACTTCAAAGCACAAATCAAAACGATAGCCATATTCGTTTGCACGGTAGAGAAACCTCTATTCTGTAAGAAGACTAAGAATTAGTCGACTTTAGTTTCGAATTTTACTCCCATTTCTACAGGTTGAGTTAACGGTGAATTGGATTCAGATTCAACAGTTTTTAAGCCCATAATTCGCAGTTGAGGTTGACTTTGAATTACCAGGTTAGAGACTTGATACAGAAAGTTCTGTCAATCATCGAAATGATATATTTCATTTAGAGAGAAAAATATTAGATCTATGGATGCTAGAAATTACTGTAATACGCATCTGTTTTAGTGTGAATTGTTTAAGTAGATCAGAAAGTTTATAAAATACACATTAGAAATAAATATAAGTAATAGCCAGTTGTTTACATTATAAAGATATTTAAATAACTCATTTCTTTTCATTTGCATAGAAATACGCGATAATCACTTTTGCGTTATAGAAAGTGTCATTCAAACTTTCATACAAAATACAAAACGTCAAAAGTTGGCATACAGTTGGCGAACAGTTCTCCCATCAATATAAAAGTATTTCACCTGAATAAAATATTACATTTAAGATTTTCTATGAGGGGACTGCACTAAAGGGAAAGAAAATGCTTCTATATGTTCAAAATAAAATATGTAAATAATATTGCTTTATACATTCTTGTACTTAATAAGTTCATGCTTTTCTATGCGAATAGGTCTTAAAATTTAAATAAAGTTTATATATAACTAGTATATAATCCCGTCAAAAATGACGGATTATTGATCTGCGTTTCATTTTCATAAGACTTCATACAAACAAATAGGAGGAAGATTTTATTATTGAAAGATTTGTATTGTAGAAAGGCACATTTTAAAAATGACAAATCATTTCTACAAATAAAAATGATGAGGATATATATATATATATTTACTTAGAATTAAATTTCTGAAATAGTTCAACGATTGGACAAAACTTTCAAATTAAATATTAATAAATAACCTTGTGCGAAAGTTTTTGTAAAAAAGTGTTATCAATGAGTTTCTAAACAGCTTGATTCACCACATAACTCATTGTTTGATTACATAAGCAAAATTAAATGCAAATTACGCGGTACTATGTATTCCTAATATTTTAATTACGTATATAAAGAATCATTTTATTGACGATGGAAGCAAAATTTTAAAATCCGCCGATAGATGGCGTCAATATACTGGATTGATCACTTCAAATCCTCACTACGACAAAAATTACCGCCACTTCTGACAAAAAAAAAGTTTACGGAAAATTTTTTTACAGAAATTATGATATAGAATATATATGAAATAGTTTTTGAAGGTTTTAAACAAAATTAAAATATTTAAAAGCTTTAATATCTCTTTGATTAGGTTTTACTGTAACTTTGATGGAATAAATGAGACGATATTTTGGCTTGACTGATGTTGTTTGCAGATATTTGTAGCCTTAATTTTTCTTTAGAAGTTTAAATCTACATCTAAAAATTGTTAGATATTGCTAAAAATTATTAAGAGTGCAGTTTGAAATCCTCGCAAGGGTCTACTGGTATATATTATTTCTGATGTCAAATATCTTTTTCTACACTTTTACAAAACGCACAACAATAAATGATTTACCATTCCAAAGTTTTTTGAACTGGCTTCTGACAAAGTATACTTACATTTCGTTAAAATATCTTTTTTGATTATAAATTGCAGTTAATTAAAAAGTAAATCTGCATTGTTTTCAAAAATGAAATGAAAGGTTTTACTCAAATCAATGTTGGCACAAAAATAAAATACAGCAGTATATCGCGCTCAACAATTATTAAAGAAAAAAAGAATTAGAACTAAAAGATAAAGTGAACGGCAGATGGCGCCACTAGATCACCTTAAATCCTCGCTATGAAAGAAATCACCGCTATATCTGAAAAAACGTGTTTACAGAAACGTTGATATTCATGTTTTATATGAAATAGTTTTTGAAGGTTTTAAAAAAAAATTAAAATATTTAAAAGCTTTAATAAGCTTTTACAAATATTTTAACAGCAGAATCGGATTTGAAGTTTTCAAAGAGTCGTTCATTTGTGAATAATTTGAATTTGTGATGCTGAATGGCAACAATGTTCGTTTGTTTATAGTTGGGATTCCGATTTTTAATATGGATTTTTAATTAACAATTTAAAACATTATAATAGGATATGATATACATGTTTTATAGAAAAATATGCTGAACAGACATGATTTCAAGTAAAGGATATTATCATTTAGCTGTGATATGTTACACAGGTTTTTCATTAAGTCTAACATGGCGTTTAACTATGGTGGATTCGCAAACCAGAGTGGTCGTGCCCGGAACCGTTACAGATACTTTCTTGCCTTCGAATTTTATTATAAGTAAGATATTTGCTAGATAAATTGATATACTATGTAATGTTTCTCTTCTATGTGAATACCGAAGAAAACTTTTTGTTGCATTTTTCTCATTCTTTTCTCTCAATCAAAAATTCTGAATAACTATACACAACTCGAGTATGTTTTCATGAAAAAATACATACATTAACTCCAATACAATTTGAAAAAAAAATCCAGTTGCTGTCCTTATTCCTTCGGTCGTGAAACGTGACGTAAGAATACTGAACTGGACATAAAAGCACGATTGTATTGAATGATATTTTTGATTGAATTATCTTTCCAGTCTTTATGGTATTACTAAGAAACATTTTGAGTTATGAGCCATAAAACTTCAAAAAAGCATTTTTTCCAAAAGGTTTCCACAATTTTAGACACCACTGTAACTTTTTCTCATGTATGCATATATGCAATTTCAAAATCATGCTTCAATCAAAATAATGTTGATTCCTATTCTTCTAAAAATTCTTCTCATTTCATTTACACAAAGCGTTTCAAACGAAATAATACAACTAAAAATTTTATACAAGAAAGCTTGTTTGTATCTTTTTTATATCAATATGAAAGTTGCACGTGGATAAAAAAATATTATATTTACGAAAAATATATACGTAGAAAATATTACGTATAAAAATATTACATTGCGTCATTATCATTTTTTCACTTTAAGTGATTCAATACGTCAAAAGTTGGCCTTCATTTCGAACAGTTCTTCCATCAATATAAAAGTATTTCACCTGAATAAAATATTGTATTTAAGATTTTCAATGAGGGGACTTCACTAAAGGGAACGAAAATGCTTCTATATGTTCAAAATAAAATATGTAAATAATATTGCTTTATACATTCTTGTAAACGTATTTAATAAGTTCATGCTTTTCTATGCGAATAGGTCTTAAAATTTAAAAAAAAGTTTATATGTAATATTTACTAGATAAATTGATACACTATGTAATGTTTCTCTTCTATGTGAATACCGAAGAAAACTTTTTGGTGTATTTTTCTCATTCGGATCTCTCAATCAAAAATTTTGAATAAATATATACAACTTGAGTATGTTTTCATGAAAAAATACATACATTAACTTCAATACAATTTGAAAAAAAAATCCAGTTGCTGTCCTTATTCTATCGGTCGTGAAACGTGACGTAAGAATACTGAACTGGACATACAAATCACGAAAAGTTTATTCAGTGGTTTAATATACGAATTCTTCGAGTAACATGATTCGAGTAACATTGAGTGTTTTCAGAGTGTATTAGCATATGGATATAGAAACATTATTACTTCAGTTTATTCACGGCACATATTTTTGTTTTCATTTCAATAGAAAAAATATTTAGAACCTTACGTTCCTCTAATCATCAACATTTACAAAAAAAGATATATCTTAGATAAGTTCCATAATGCACATTTTTCAATGTATTCATTTAGATCTCAATGAATATTGTCATAATTTTGTATTGAAAATCAAATATAAAAATATATCAATATTTTTTTAGAAGATAAGATTAAAGAATTTTATGCATCCTTCTCGAGTAATGCAGCTATATTTATATGCTGGCTAACCACATGATTAAAGAAAAATTCTACTTTAAAAAAGACTTTAAAAAAGGCTAAAACTACTTTAAAAAAGACTAAATTTGTCCGTAAGAATGCGGATATATATAAATGACATTAAGGTTTGTTAAAGAACTATTCTCTAAACTACCACCTTATTTTGTTACGTGAAAGGTTTTGTTTTAAAACTTGGATAAAATTATGCATTTATTCTTTCATTTATCATGTTTAGTCTACGAGTTCCATTATATAGTGTCTTACAAAAGTAAGACTTCGTCTGAAAACGTACCAGGTGCTCATCATTGAAGTTATTCTTTCATTTGATGTATTAATTTATAGTGCATGATAAAATACTAAACAGGTAAACGTTGTGACATTTAACCGTTACATTTTCGGAATAATATATAGCTCTCTAATAATTCATCGCAAAATATGTATAATACTCCTCTATGAATGATTATTATTGTGTTTATGTAGTGACATTTTTTTTAAAGTGAAACAAATCGTAGGATTACAGATAAATATTTTACTGCAGAACATTGTATATGTGCAGTATAAGTTACTGAGTTGCGATTCAAAAATATTTCAAGATAATACGTTCTGCAAAAACTGAAAAGAAAGATATGCTGTACATATAAATAGAACAATACCGTCAGATTAAGGCTCGTTTACGAATAACTCGAATAACGATATATTTTAATAATATTATTCATAATTCTTAGTGTCAATAGCAACATTTAATTTAATAACGCTTTAAACATATTCTATCCATATTACGTTAAGAAAGATATAGCAATAATTTCTTTAAGATCCGTTACACCTTTTCACCACGATGACAGAGCTAAAATTTTATAAATGTTAACATGAATAGCTAGCTAAATCTTTTTAAATTTCAACAATTTAGAGGTTTGGCGGTTTCTGGTGATTTTAAGATATATTCCTTGAGAAAACAACTGTATTGAATTTATACAACGTAAAATGTAAGAAAATCTACAAGGTGGTCGATTGATTTTGAAATCAATGAAATACATACATGGCTATACATTTTACTATACATTATTTATACTAATAAAAGAAAGTTGCGTTCTGTGTGTGTGTGTGGGCAATGGCTAGGAAAATCCCATCTAGCCTACCTAGAAATCTGAAGTTTTGGATTCAGGTAGTCCAAGGCAGGTCCTGATGCATCTGAGTCTCAGAATTTTTATATTTTTATAATTAACCTATATATTAATCAAAAATCCATAAATAACTAATTTATTTTTTGCAAGCTGGCTTTCGACACTCGCGCCCGCCTAAAACCCGATTTAAGCATCGTGAGAAAATGGAAGTTGAAAACAGGCAGCTTTTGTGTATATTCCGTATTATTTCGTAGTATTAAACCGGCTTAAATCAACGAAATGACTCGATATACTTAAAATTGGAAGACATAGTCAGAAAGAACGTGTTCTGATATCTCAAATGCCACAAGTCATTCGAAAATATATCGCTGTTAAATAATCGAAAAAAGAATTCAAAAAGGATCGTTTTCCCAAAATGTTATATACAGGTATGCGACAAATTCTGTCACAGCAGTTAAATACCATACTTCGGTAACCATTTGGTACTAGATTTTAAACCTAATATACACAGTCAAAACTGTAGATTTTAAGAATAACATTAAAAAGGTATAATAAATGTTATTCAATTATTCATTAAATGAAATAAATAACGAAACTTGAAACAAAATGTGGAACAATCACTTGTCGATACACTTTATTATCAAAGGTTTCAGAACAAAGTATTGGAAAAAATGCTGAAGCACTTGTATGTTTCAGCTCATATGACTATTACAATTTTATCAATAAAGGTAATTCCATTTTAAATTTTAGCTTTTCAGTTTTACAATTGTATAGTACGCTTAAAATATAAATTACGGATAACTGAATAACGATATTTATATATTATCTTTTCAAACGTTCTTGTTCCCATTTAGAAATACTCAGATATCCTGAAAAACACTATCAATTAGAAAAAAAAGGTATTTTATTTAATTGAGCAATTTTAATTTTTTAGGTGTAGAGCTTCGTTGGTAAACTCATTGATATTACGTATTTAACAATTCCACGAAGTTAAAAAATTAATACGTTAGGAAAGGGATACGACACTAGGCAAAGATAATATATATAGTAATTAAGATAATTCTATACCAAAAATATTTATAGAAAATTAAGATCAATAATGTAATTTTTTGCGGGGAGGTAAATAGATGTTTTGACTCTTCGTGTTTCGAGTGGTGCAGCTATCTTTATATGATAGCTAAAAACAATGTAATTAAGCAAAGTAGTTTTAACCTTCACATAAATGGGATATACCTTATAAGTTACGACGAGGTAAATAATAAACATTATTTTTATATTAGAATGCTATCCATTTGTCAGTAATTATGAATGAATTTCAACATGCAATTAACTCTTGTTAATTTTTGAAGTGGAGTTATTAACACTAAATCATAGAAAGAACATTACATTTATCTTTTTTTCTTGAATATTTCGGTCATTTCAATACCAAGACATAATTAGTAACTTTTTTCTGATGTACTTGAATGTACATCTAAACGACTTATAAAATTCAAAACCAGCATATGAAAATAAGAAAATTGAAATACACGGAATCAATATAGGATTAATAAGCACATATGTCTTATTAAAACATGTATTTATTGAAACTCGGCGTGTTTTTTTTCTAGAAAGATAACACAATTTGCCTCTGAAAATAGTATAAAGTTGATAGAAATATATGCAAACGTAATTTTAAATATGATTAAGTTAACGTTCATTCCATTAAAAATAAATAACAAATAATCTATAAGTATCCAGTTTCCTTTATATGAATTCCCCAAACTCTTACATTAAATGAAGTACTATCAATTTTGTAACGAAAAACTAGTTAAAACATTCTTTATTCAGCGTTAAATTTATAAATACCAACTCACAGGATGTGGTATGGAATCTTTTCCCTTTCAGAACAACGGAATTCAGAAGCGACGGCCGACTCTTGGAAAGGCACCTCTTGGTACATGGTTGCTGCCACAGACCGGCAAACAAGATCAGTAGTGGGAAAGATCTTCTCTCCAGGAGGTGGTAGTTGAGAGAAAGTGGCCATAATGGGGAGATTCTCCTCTTCAAGTAGTGTTAAAAATTGTGGAGAAAACCTTAATATAGCTTCGGATTCCGCTCCATGATGTCTCCTAAAATGGAATTTTTACATCATTTTCTCAGCACCTTCTGGACCTTGTCTGTTGCTTACTGTCCGAAAAGGAGGTATTCATCAACACCAATATTTTTAAAATATTACATAGGTTAAATAAAATTCATACTTTTGAATGTATCCGATTTCATCTTAGATTATTTTAATACACCAAAAAACTATTAACATTTTATTAAGTTTCATATTTTATTTTTTTAAATTAAAATCTAAATAAAACAAGTAGCTTTAAAATTCACGTTAAAGAAAAAATTGAAAAATTGTGATCGAAAGTAATGCTTACCCAAATCTTACAAATTTTAGAAGGGAGGTAAACGCCACTAGACTGGCATTTTTTTTCTTAAAGAAAAACTTTCTCGCTTTCGATGAAGGACCTGTTTTGTGATTTTTGTGAAAATATTTCATAGAATTGAAATTAAGAATCAAACTAATAATACATTGTTGTTAGTTTACTTTCGTGATTTTGGGAGAAATGTTGTTTCCACTATAAAACGTTAGGTTATTTAGTTTACAAATATTTTCAAAAATATATAAACATTTTTGAAATTAGCTAAAATTATATTCACTTGATCAGACATATTTTGATCCAACATAAACAAGAATCAAAATGTTTTTTTTATATGAAAAATGAAATTGGGGTAAGTATTAGATATTAAATAAAACAAATTGTTATCTCCTCTATAGTTTATTTGTCATTATTCATGCCCAGCGTTCTTAGTAAAAAATAGTAGGGGAGAAAATAAAAGTAAAACACTAATTACGAACGTGTTAAGTTCTTAAAACTTTAACTTAAAATTCGGAAATGTTTTTAAAAGAACTACATTCTTCCTCAGTCTGTTCCAGTTTAACTTATGTGTGTCTACCTGCTTTCAGAAGAAAATACACTAATGATTTCAGAGTAATTTTAAGATATTTCGCCCTGAAATAATTAAGTATTTGGTTATTCACAGAATTTTTTTTCAACTGGAATTTGCAAAGTATTTTTCGTAAAACCAGAGAATTATAAAAGCATTCTATATAAAAGAGATAAATCTGAGTTTTATCTGTAGGAACTTTTATTCATTGTATCAGCCAATTAAAAACGTTAAATGTTGATAGTTACCTGCGAATATAATTATATTTTTCATTTTTATGACTATATACATGGTTTACACTGCTAATGTTCTAATAATAGGATCAATGATAGATAGTAATTAGTGGCGTAGCGTAGTAAGTATAAGTGGAGGGTTGGCCTGTAATTGCCTTGGGTTAAAAATATTTAGGGGCGTTAAAAAGTGTAATATAAACTACCCTAGCGGCCACTAACGGAAGGGCAAAATATTTTGAATTGTTCCGGACGCTGAAGATTTACCCTACCCATTAATTATTTTTAATCTTCTACGTCGAGTTGGAAACAAGGTGAAAAATGCGGAAAAGAGATATCATTGATGAAATTGATTAAAAAATGATTTTTGGTAAATTTATGTAATTTAAACTTTTATATGATCCAACATTAAATAGATGGTATGGGCATATTTACAGATAGAAAACATCTAAAAATGCTTTTAGAATGGAACTTGAAAGTAAGGCGTAATAGGATCAGACCAAGAATTACTTGGAGTATTTCTATTGAAGAATAATTGATTGCTTAAAGTTAAGAGATGTTATTGCCATGGACAAGAAGAAAAGAAACAGAACTTTCAAAAATACTTTTGTTGGTCGAGGGAATCCTCTGCTTAGTAAATATTCCTAAGGATAATAATGACGAAATGCTTTGAAGTCTGAAAAGGAACATATAATAAAAACATTCTGAGGCGTTCGCATGCATTAGAATTTATACACATTAAAGGTCTTACCTGTTATGACCTTACCTCATATTTGATAATTCCTTGAAATATTCCTTAAAATATACCAAAGAGATGGGAAAAAGATAAATGTTGAAGTCAGAAAAGGAATTGCAATGTTAAATACTGTGCAGTGGAGTTGTAATTTTCTCCCCAAAATTAAACGTTTGATTTTTAGAGCAATCATGCAAATGATTTTACTGTATGGTTCGGACCTTAAATATCCTTTTGAAAATTAAACTCCAACCTATAGAAATGACTGTTGACAAAGATCAGAAAGAACATCAAGACTAGAAAATGTTAAAAATTTCAGAATACGTGAACTCATACAAGTCAAACAGGATATTGTATCACCACTTGAGCCTTATAAACTTAGATGGTATGGGCATGCTTACAGATAGAAAGATCTAAAAATGCTTTTAGAATGGAACTTGAAAGTAAGGCGTAATAGGATCAGACCAAGAATGACTTGGAGTATTTCCATTGAAGAGTAATTGATGGCTTAAAGTTAAGAGATATTATTGCCATGAACAGGAAGTAAAGAAACAGAACTTTCAAAAATACTTTTGTTGGTCGAGGGAAACCTCTGCTTAGTAAATATTCCTAAGGATAATAATGACGAAATGCTTTGAAGGTGCAGTAAGCATATTTAAAAAAATGGTAACAATATTTATGTTACTTTTAGCGGTCTAGGAAATAACGTGCTGGAGTACATGTAAATAATGGAACAAATATAATTATGATAGATACGTCTATAATTATCATCGTTTACAAAATGTCAGCCATGCTGCGAAATAGAAGTCGAATAAGATTCTCATGTTATCTAAATAGATTTAAGGAATTTATAAAATGTATTTTACAAATATTTACTAAATCCTTATTTTAAAATAAAACAACTGCAATAAGCCTTTATAAGAAAATCGATCTTTTACAATCTTGCCAAATACATATACTGATTTCTACTAAACATTATCATATACATTTTAATAATTTTGAATTAGGTTATTCTCAAAATATCTGGAATAAATGAAAAAAAAAGTTTCACCTGAAATAAGTAGTTAATGTATTGATGTGAGAAATACCCTAAGCTTAGTAGAGAACTCTGCTTTCCAAATGGCGAACAAGTATTTTCTTTAAGACATATATTCGAATTTATTACGTTGATATTTTAAAAACTACCATTTTAACCATAACGTACATGCATATTAAACTAAACATCCTTATATCAGAATCATGAACACTAATGTATGTGTAAATGAATCTTATTTAATTTTTTATTGAAATGTAATGAAACTTAACGTCTAACTTTGCCGTTAACACTTTGTTGATGTTAAGACACTTAACTTTAAGACTTTTCAACACTGCTTCACAAGTAATGACTCTGAGCAAAGGTTGGTCACTAAACTATAGCCACGTGCCAAGAGATCTTTTGAATAACTTTACCTGTGGAAGAATTTAACTGTATCTGATTGGGTTTCAAAGCAGTCGTTGTAATTTTGATCTGGTAAATGTATCTTATTTTCGTATGCAAACGAAAATAAGTATGTATACGAAATGAATACGTATGTATATGGTGTTTTTACGAAGATGGTTTTTTATTCCATAAAAAAATGGCATTTCGTTCAAGATGGGGAATGATTGCAGTCGTAATCAATAATCATGGCGAAGAGGTGAGGCAATGATGAGACACCACGAGAGTTTCGCCAGTAAAGAGCAGCCAATTTCTGAATAAATCTTTATTTATGAACAGGAGCGATGCAAGTAACAGTTCCCACAGTATTTGGTATAAACTTATAGCCCTCAGGCTTGATGATGGCTCACTGCATCGTTTAAAAGATCTTAAAGAGCTGATATGAAAATTCTACGTGACTTCAACACCAGATAACCCTTTGGTTACACTTCCAAATACAACAAAAATCTGCCCTCCAAAAGCGTGCAAGCGAGTTTGGTTCACGGAGCGTAGAGTTACAGAATACGACGTCACGAGCACACAAACCAATGAGTGAGAGGCGAGCTCAAGCCAAGCGAATGTGGCGCGAGGGAGAAGATTTAACACGAAAGAATTCCCCTCGTAGCCGCGCATTAATTTTGAAGTGAAAAATACCCAGCGCGCGAAGCAGAGCATGGAATAAAAAAATGGCTTTTAAAAACATTCGAAATGACAAAAGCGTCTCTCAGAATTTTATAGATTGGGGAGCTGATAAAAGTTACGAATGAACTTAAAATTTTAGATTAAGATTTGGAAAAAAGATAATTATTAATATACGGGTTATTACTTTTAAAAGGACATTAAATAGGAATAAATATTATTAAGAATTAAGGAAATACTGACTATATCAGAAGTTAGATTAATTTAAAGGACTAATGCGAAATAAATGCGAAGGATATGCGAAGGAAATAATTTTTTTATATAACATGTATACGAAATGAATACGTATGTATACGAAATGAATACGTATGTATATGAAAATAATGCATACTAAACTAGAAAAATGCAATGTTGAATAGGGTGGAACGAAAATAATAGTTAATTTTTTTTTTCACGTAGAATTTTGCTATAGTCGGCAAAAGTTGTCTTTTGGGATTAGAAGGAAGAATAAAAAATTTTGTTGCTGTACTAAAATATTTTCAGGTGCCGCAAAGAGCTTCAAAATTTAAGTTTCTGTGAAAAAAACGATAAAATTTCCATAAAAAAAACTTTTTTTTGATCGATAAAGTAATATACATATATTTTGTAAACCAAATATTCAAAATATGATACTTTTGCAGAAAACCTACACATTCTGCGTATTACTAATTTGTAGATTCCATTACAGAAAAAATGTTTTTGTAGAATTTAGCTATTTTCATCATATTAATTTTTATTAATTTTACAGAAACATATTCTTATAGTACTACATTGAAATGAAAGAAATGCAGTTTTTAATTATCGTACTTTAGTTAAACAAATAACAATTATTTAGAAAAACATTAAAAGAATGAAACCCCTGGGACACCCATGGGACAAAAGAAAATATCTGAAAAAGGTCAGATGACTGCAGGAGAGAGGTTGATAGTTACAACGATAGGTTAATTTTAGCTGGAAAAAATAATTTGACCGCAAGAGAGGGGTGACCTTATATAAGGGTGCCCGTTAAATGAGGTTTGACTGTATAATGTTTTTAAAGGCGAAATGTCACTTTTAAGAAACATTTTTTTTATATCAAAATTCCATAGTAATCACACATTGTCATAATAATAATAATCACACTGACTCATAGCATTTTTTTTTTCAAATTGTGGTATTATCTTTTAAAAATGTATTTTGATTTTTATCAATGCATCTCTTGTAGAAGTGCTACAAAATGGACAAAGATGGCTCCGTAATTAATTTAACAATCACTTCAACTGTTTGTGTGTGACATAAGGAAAAATTGAAGTCAATCCGTTGACTGTGATGATCAGATTTCCTTTGCTTGCTTTATTTACTGCTTTAGTTTGTCATCAGAAATATACATCGTCAACATAGGAGGTTCTTCTACTTTAAAATCATGTCATTGAATCATTCAATATAATACGTGACTTCAAAGTTTATACAGGAATTAAACATTTTCTGATGCCAACTTCATTTACAGCCTCTGCTTTTACAATCCGATGGAATGCAAACTCTCCCCTGATAGCATACAAAGGAGGACATTTTCATGTGCAGCAAAGTATGCATTTCTTTGACTAGTTTGTAATAATTACATTTTTAAGAGTCTAATTGAGGTAACGTAAATAGCTGACAAGTTTTCACAAGTGCTTCGATTCATAGATACAAGATGATTTCAACTCGAGGCTAATGAAAAAGAAAGGCTACCGCGGTGCTTTACGCGTATATTTTTCTATAGACCGTGGGAGTCACGTGATGCTCGAATGCACCAATGCAGGTTTACGAAAACAGCATCACGTCACTCTAAAAAAAGATAAGTGGAATGCACCGCGGTAGCCTGTCTTTTTCGTTAGCCTCGTTTCAACTTTATGTTAAACGAATACAGTTGCATGCACTTTCAAAATGTACTCAGTCAGTATTTAGAGATTTTTTGATGGATATTCTGTTCCCACATACAAGTGAAGTAATCTGTTTGTTAAGGTAAGCCATCGTGAATGAAAAAGCTTTTCTGATTTCTTCATAGACAAATCAGAAGAGCAATTTCCAAAAGAAATTGTGTTACACATTTCTAAGAAATACTTTTGGTCCATACTTAAATTATCCTTAATTTTTAGGAATGGAATATTATTTTCAATAAGTGAAAACTCAATCTCTGGAAGTTCATAACACTTTTCTAGTTGTTTCCTTATTTTTCCTCCAATTACATTTGGATCTTTAGTTTTTCTATCTAAAAAACAAACTAGATGACGTACGGGCAGTTCATTTGCATGGAATAGATAAATCACGCATTGCAGTGGCTTTCATAATTATATTTCCAATAAAGTAATCACATCATTATTCAATCCATTGTTCGGGGCAGTTCCATCATATCCAATTGCGGTAATGTTTAAGTATTGCCATTACCAATGGCTTTCCAATGGTTGTTGCCATTGTAAAATATCATTATGCTGTCTTTATACCTTTTCCTGTGCCAGAAGTCGGTTTTACGTGTCCTAAAAACATTGATCCAGGCTCTACAACAAGTGATACATGTTTTTCGATAACAGTTATTTTGTAATACTTAGTTACTTTTTTCTCTTGCACAATAGTCTTGTCTTTTCTTAGATAAAAAAAAAAATACTTTCTGTAATTAGTTTTTCAGTTTCTTCTATATATCTTTTTAGGTTCTTTATTCATTCTCGTCTAATTTTCATTCTGTCAATTACTATACTTCTTTCTTCATCACTAATCAGAATAACACCCCGCAGAGCCCCGCTTGCAGTTGTTGTGGCAATTTTTTCCGATACTCAAGTTCGATCGCATGTAGACGCCGCACATCGCAATGTCACGCGCATTTGACTATGATTTTGATTACTTGAGGTTTCAGAGACTCTTGACGTAGAGGCAATAGCAAAATTGGGATCTAATACTGTGTCCTCTTCAGAACTTTGTTCTGTTTCTATCTCAATGTATACTATTTATGTTTCATTATTCTTTTAATTAAAATGTATTACGTAGTCAGTTTATTATGTTTTCTGATTAAAAACAATGTGTAATTTTTTATTTTATTTTTTACATTTCTACTGCAAATGTATTCAGTAACTCAGTTGTAAATTTCAACATAATTGCGAAATTTGTCAAATTTTTAATAAAAATCCTTCTTGCAGCATCATTAAACATAATCAAATTACGCTGATATTTAGTTTCAGTCTTCCTTTTGACCAAAGCCAACCTATGAAAACTATAGCCTATAGAAAAAAAATTAAACATAATAGCGAAATTTGTCAAAATTTTAATAAAAATCTAAAGTTTCCCCTTCTTGCGGCACCTCTAAACATAATCCAATTATGCTGATATTTAATTTCCGTCTTTATTTTGATCAAAAGCAAGTGTTGAAAACTATAGAATATTGAAATTAAAGAAAAAATGTTGTTTTTTTAACATAATTGCGAAAATCGTCAAATTTTAATAAAAACCTAAAGTTTACCCTTCTTGCGGCACCTCGAAACATAATCCAATTACGCTAATATTTAATTTCTATCTTTATTTTGATCAAAGGCAACTTTTAAAAACTATAGCATATTGAAATTTAAAAAAAAGTTTTTTCGTTCCACCCGAATGTTGAACCCCATTTTCATTAATTTTCAAAGATACGTGATGTTTTTTTTTTTTTTTCAAATCATATATTATGCCTGCATGAATGACAAGGATATTACCTGGCTGCAGGCAAAAAATGCTAATTGCAATCAAAGCAAGACAAAACTGTCTTTACATTCTAAGATTGCAATTTTGGAACAGCCATTATAATATTATTTCACTTTTATTGGGGCTACAGGGGGCGGTTTAAAACGTTTTGTGCAACTGAACTTTTGTCAACCTTTCGGATGTTTAATTTCATTATTTGGAACTATTTTTATTTACATTTTGTTTATTTTATTAGAAATAAAGTTTAGTTTATAAATATTTGGATATCCAATCTGGGCTTCTATGTTTCCAGATAATACTGGACAGTGTACAGAACAAAGGTAAGAGCATTTTTTGTTAATTTTGAAGCTGATTGATTATTTTACATATATGTATTTTTATATTGCTTATTAACAATACCAAAAAGGATTTTTATATGAATAATATGACTTATCAAATAAAGTTTGAAATTTATTCGAAGGGATATTTTAGTATTAGCAGCATGCCAAGGGTTAAAAGCCGAAGAAATTGTCAATCGATTTCTCAGTTACGACAGTCTTTTTTATTCTGATTGATTCATTGTTTAAGAACGTATTTCGAGATCCTACACTCTTAAAACTGTCCCTGTGACATATAAGGCACCATCGCATATGAGAGGCACACAGACAAAGTGCCTTTATGATTAGCTGATAAATATCAAAGGCACAAAGAAATGAAAGGCACATTGAAGGTCTCAAAACCTATCAGAGGCACGGATGACAGAACGACATCTATCAGAGGCACGGCGCTAAATGTATGCCTTTGAAAAAAACATCGGTCATTTATTCAGCGGTTCAGTGTGGAAGCGCGCATGCGTACAAATGCTTGACCCATGACGCATTGAGCGGGATATTTACTTTCAGTGAGGGATAGGGGTCTGGAGGAAGAATGAATCCTTGACCAGAAGAAATGGCGTCTGGCGTGGTCTCTTGTAGATTATTCGAATTGCGGCATCTAACGACACAAACCGAGTTTATATTTATATATATATCCTTTTCGCAAGACGGTTATTTTGACTCAAGAGGTTCTTGCTATTATTGTCGTTCAGGATTGCAACAATATTAATAGCTGATTATAGGAGGTTTTCCTACGATTTAAAACGACGCCGCAGAGGAAAATGTTCCTGTGAAAAATGCAATGAATTATGTTAGGAAACATAACATTACGTACAATGGATGGTGTCATTATTGCAATCACCTGCGGATTATTATCAAGTTATAGAAAAGCCTGCAATAAGTAAATATATTTCGTTTAGTACTTGATTATTTTCTTTGAATGTGTAGTATAAAAATTGACACTCTAAAAGAAATGTTTTATGTTACAAACATATGTATATACCGGGTAAATGTGTCATTCCCTTGAGAAATTTAATTTTTTAATTTAGTTATAGCTATTAAAGTCCAGTTTCTTTTGTATTATATTAATCAGTGTTGAATTCAGGGGGTGGCCCGAGGGGGGGGATTCCCTCTCCGGAATAATGATGTCCCATCCCGAAAAGTGTGGGATTTTATTCTTTTTAATGGACAAAAAGTGCAACTCACGCCCCCCCCCCCCCCACCACAAAAAACAATCCCTCCCGGAAAAAAATGTTTGAATTCAACACTGATATTAATCTGTGAACGATATTTAACTAATCTCAGCTACATTTCCCATTGTAATCGAAATTTAACTGCAATAACAAAAATAAATCAAAACACCCAAAATTTCATTAATGGACATCCTACAAAAAGTAACAGATATTATTTTTATAATCGTATTTTATTTTGAATCAGAATTCAATATAATAAAAATATATACTAATGAAACAAATTAGTTATTTTCAAATAAATTTAACATTTAGGATAACAGTAATGAAATATTTATGATAACAGTTACTTTTTGAAATTAATTGTTGTCATTATCACAAGATCAATATTATGATTATTTTACACTGATTATTTTTAATGTTTGTCTTATTTGTTTTTAATAAAGCTTTTACGCCTTTTTATGTATTTTGTTATGTATAACATAATGTGATATGTTGACAAGGTTCTTTATTGAACCACAGAACTGACTTAGGCCACATGGACACACATTTTAATATTTATTTCAAATTTATTTCAATAAATTGGGAGTGAGAAAATTTTCTATTACAGATTGTATTCTGCCTTAGACAAAATTTAATTTGTCTTTATATATGCCATGCTGGAAAATCTTTCTGCAGTAGACAGAATATACTGTAAAGATATAAATATAATATAAAATATAATTAAATTACATTCTGTTATTCTTATAATGGTGGCACATGCATGTGCCACCATTATAAGAGGCACAGAATGTATTTTTAAATAAGATGCACTTGAATATATAAATTCAGCGACACACTGTGCCTCTTAATTTCAAAGGCAGTTAAGCTGTGCCCCTGAATCTCAAAGGCACTATGTACCTCTTAATTTCAAAGGCCCCACGGACCTCTTAATATTCAGTGGCACAAAAATTCAGAATGTACCTATTAAATCAGACGCACAGTTTTAACAGTGTAGCTGTTAAATTTGCGTGTTAAATACATTATTATATTTATATATTTTATTATTGATGTTATTTTTGTTATTAAATATCAGCCGAAAACAAAAGTAGAACTATTATTATTGTTTTAAATGAAAACGGGTTAATCGTCTATCATCGGCTGCACGCGATATAGAATTTTTCTTTTAAATCCTGCTTGAAAATTATTTTAAAAATACATAAAAAATTAGTAAATTGAGATACAGTTTTTAAACAAATACCTTTTCGATGTAAATAGTTCCCCTATTCTACAGTGTCAAAAAATAAAACTATTCGATGTTTAGAAGTAATTAAATTTTCAAAAAAGGTATATAAATTGCTTAAATCGTTACAGACGGACACGTTTTTTGCTTTATGATATTGATAATAAAGTTGTGTTTTTTTTTCATTGAATTTTTTGCGCAAGTGACGTAAAACTTTGTAGAAATGTGTCTATTGAGAAAAATAAAATGGTAACGGAATTGTTTTGTTTGATCAGATAACATTAAAAAAAATTTAAAGTGAAAATCCAACGGAGACAATATCTTTTAAAAATTTAAAGAGAATTTTTTTTTTTGGCATCTAACTTTTCCGGAAACATCGCAAACTTAGTATGAAATGAGAGTATGCTTATTACTCTCAGCTACCGTAGTTTTATCAAATAATTAAAGAGACATAGCATACAAAAAGCATTATAAACGATTAACCAAACCATATATTAACTTCAATTTTCCAATAGCTTGGACGCTTATTCATTACACTAAAATTCATCGCTAAATTCGATATTAAGTAGCATTAAATTATAGAATTAGAATGTCTTCACAAACCAAAACATAAAAAAAATTCAACAAAGTGAAACAGTACGTATTTCGTACAACTAAAGTAAGGGTTTAAAGGAGTTAACTGTGCAAATACTACACGAAAGGTTTTATTGATCTGTCATTTTGTAAAGTCGTATAAAATTCTTTACTGCTCTGGCAACAGTTTTACCTTGACTGCTTAGCATAATAAGCGAAATTTTGGAGATTATTTCGCAATAAGTGGACTCAATCCAGTTCAATTTTCGAAAAATGACAAACATGTCAATTTTTCAGTTTTTAGCTCAAAATGCATATAGACTAGTGTTCCCAACGCGATACGTATCTCAGTTATACTTTTAACAGATATACGTATATAAGTATAATACGTCGCTAAGAAATACGTATACCTTAAAATATACGTTTAAATGTATACGTATAAGCGTATATCGGTTAAACGTATAATTGAAGTATACGAAAAATTCAATTATACGTATATTTCAAATACGTATTTACCTTTAGTACCAATGGACCTCATCAGTCTTACGTAACAAAACGAAGAACAAGCTGGAAATCTGAGATGTTAGCGAAGCAATTTGCATATTATGTTTATACATCGGATCGTGTTATTTTTCCCTATAAACTATTATTATAAATATATTAAGGAAGAAAACACTTTTTGAGAAAAGAATGAGGATATACACGTTTCAGATTTATTGTCACTTCTTATTATGTATGTTTTTTTTTTTCCTTTTCTAATTTTTTGAAAATTTTTTATTTGTGTGTGTGTGTGTATACGCAAGATTGCGTCTGGGTGAAAATTTTAGTCTTTCGACGGTGCTAATGTTTTCCACTCTGTGTTAATGTGTATAAAGCAAGTATTTTTTTTTATCATGAAAATCGTGGTATTTTTTATACAAGATGTATGGACATTACGTTTAAGATTTTTTGTTAATTTTGACAAATTTTATTTTTTGTGTGATGTATTTATAAATTTCGATTGCTTATAGCCTAACAAATAATTGTTATTGCATATTTTAAAACGCAATCACACATGCTTAAAATGATTAGCCTTTTCTTTTTTTAGTATAGAACTTATTTCCCAAATATTTTAAATATAGAAAAAAGTATTACAAATACTATAAATACAATAAAAGTATGATTACGAAACTTCCCAGGAGTTGAATTGATCAGTGCCACTATAAGAAATAAAGTCAAAGTATGTCTGTGTTCTGCGGCTACATGTAAAATTAATGTTTCGCGCGAAATGTCTACACCATAAATCTAAAGAAGTTGTGTGAGGGTGTTACAGACATACGAAAGGTAGCTTCGAAGCTTCCCGATACCCATAGTAAAACATTTAATAATTAATAACTTAGATTTGAGGGAGAAAAAAACTAATGTCTCAACTGAAAAAAAAAAGTTAAAATTTTTAATTGTTTTTTTGGCATACATTTATTGAAAGGCAGGGAAATTCGGGGCTTTTTGAACAAGGAAACACGATGACCCACGTAAACTACAAGAATGCGGGACTCAGCGGGTGCTTTACAATATCTTTGATCCGCAGACCGCAGATCAGCAGGAGAAAAATATCCCTTTTCACGCAATTAACGAAAACTGTTTAAACGTTTATACATTTAACAGCTGTTGTAAGTTCCGTATAAACGCTGGACCGTATATGCTGTTTCAAATAATACAAATAACCGACTGGGTCGTATCATATTTATAAAAAATCTGTACCCCGCATAATACGTATTACACGTATACTCGTATAAACGTTTATTAGGGAGCACTAATATAGCCATCAGCAGTATGTAGACCCAAGAATTAACCAGCATGTTGTAGCCATCACAAAACTGTCTTCTATATAAATCAAGTCAATTAAATGATTTACTTAGTACAGGAACTTACATCGAATTGGAAAATAGGTTTCTTACGCAATACTTTCCCATATTCAGGATGCTAAGCGTGAAGTTTCGTTTAATTCTGGGCATTTAAACTAGTGATATAAGCATCGCCTATTTAGTACAAATCAAAGAATTTCGACATCCGCTCTTAAGTGACAGCAATCACAATTGAATGACAATATATTCCTATTATTCCTATCGTCAAGACTTTTTACTTTAAAGTGACTCATGTGGCATTAAAAATATAAATATTGAGGGATATCACGATACGAGGTTCTTTTAAAAAAAATTGTTTCAAAATATACATTCATAACACATACACATACATAACATAACATATACATAACATATACATAATACAAAATTGGCTTAAAGATATAAAATCATACAAATTTGATGTTTATTTAAGGTTATTATCACGGGCTCCGGCAACGCTGGGTGGGTAGCTAGTAAATAATAAAGAATCAGAGCTATATAAAGAAGTATTGTAAAGCATTAATTCAACCAACATTTAATTTAGTTTTAATTAATTACATTTAATTAATTACATTTAATTTATTGCAGAAGAATATTCATTGCAATCTATTATACCTGTAAGATGGATATTGAAAAAATTAAACTACTCAATCAGGCGGTCTCCACAAAATAACGCGTATAAAAATCCAATAAAGCTTAATAGTACTAAAACAAGGTTTATAAGAGTTAACTGTGCAATTAATCCACAAATTTCACAATTTATCTGTCATTTAGGGAAATCTGATCAATATCCGTATTGCTCAGAGATTGAATTAACTAATAAGTGACATATTTTGGAGATACTTTCGAATTCAGACTGTAAGTTAGTTTGCCATCATTCAAACTTTTAAATTAAAAGTGTAACTTTTAATATAAACAATGATTTCGATTGCATTTTTTTTATTCTAAATTTATTCTGTCAAAAAAATAAACATCATTTGCAACTAATCCATAGATTTATTATATATAATAAAGAGACAGAGCTATATAAATATCGCTGTAAAGAAAGAATAATTGCAGATATTTTCTTCGGTTTTTCATAACTGTAGAAGCTTTGTCATAAGCAAGATATTAAGAAATACTAAATTACTGAATTAAAATGCCACTATACATAAATAAAATCCAATAAAGAGAGACAGAACTTATTTCTTGAATATAAAACAACATTTATTCGAGCATGTCCTGTAATTATTATACCGTAGGATTATTGATCTATCATTTAGGGACATCCGATCAATATCCCTACTACTCAGTTACTGTTTTACCTTGACTGTTAGTAGGTTAATAGACGAAATATTTGATTATATTTCGGATTAAAGCACTAATGGTTTGTCCGTTTTTCTGTTAGATGATGTAATAATTTGCAATTGCAGTACAAATAAACAAAAATTAACAAATAGTATTGTTATGAGTTATCATTATTAAAATTCAAAATTCTGATTTCAAGCACTTTTTTAACATTTTCATTTATTTATTGTTTCAAAAAATATTCCAGTCATAACAATTTCAATATAAAGCATCTTGTTTCATTTTGTCTTGGGCTCAATCTAAAAGACTACTGTTTTCACTAGTTTCAAAGAAAAAATTACAATGATGAATTTTAAAATTGTTTTATACAAACATATATTTTCTATAAAAAAATAATGCACGTGTTAAAAAAGAAAGAAAGAAAGAAAGAAAGAAAAAATAAAATAAAGAAAAAGTGAAAAAATATATACACTCTTAATAACTCTCAGGCAAATCATCGTAAAAATGTTGCTGGCACCAACCATGTAGTAATAACGTCTACTAATTAATCCTATACTTAAATTTTACTTAGAGGGTCGGTTACAAACAAAAATTGTAACAAACTTTTAAAAAGTTTCAATACCAACACTTAAATTTCACATAATATTTGGATCAATTGGTAAATGTTATTTTCGGCTACCATATAGGTAGGCATCCAGAGAAGTAGTTTAAGAATTATGCAAATATAAAATTTCTCTTTATTTTTAATTGTTACAAAACAAAATTCCAATGTCGGTAGCTTTATAAGAATAACTGCAAGACTACTTGGAGGAAAAAGCTGTACTTTGAAATTCCCATTTTGAGATTCCGTGATCTCTGTTTGGGTGTGCAACTCTTCATACTTAAATTACTCAATAAGTAATTAAATTACTTAATACGTAACTCATCACTTATGAATTACTTAATATATTTTATACGATTTTGTTAATTGCGTATAATCAGCTAAGAAAAACTTAATTTTTTTAAAGATTTCTTTCCAAAATTACTAATTAGTGTTTTTATAATTGTAGCATCAAAACATTTTTTGGAAATCTTGTCTTACTAATATAACAAACAAGAAAACGTGTGGATTATAAAACATCTTGCCTAGAACGTATTGCTGCAACACGATAGATAAAGCTTGATGAGGAAAATTCTCTTCACCAGAAAACTGGTCCTAATATAATTAGATATGCCACTTTGAAGACATACGACTGGTAGAGAAGTTGATAATTCGAAACTCTGGTTAAGTGGACTATTGAAGTACATCAGAAAATTTTTAAAGAAACGGATTAAGAATAAATCAATAAACTGCCTTTAATTTATAACATTTGCCATATAGTTAACCTATTAATTCCACTTCGTTAATAAGACATTTGTGAAGACATCGCGACCCAATATCTAAAATAGACTTTCAAATTTTTATGTAAGATAGTACAAATTATTGTAAAATACCAAGTTTCACTTCATTCAACTATATTATTGCTTTCTAATTGTATGACAAACTCTTTTAGACCAACTTTTAAAAGTGCATTTCAATAACTAAAATTTGATCAAAACACATAGAGCGAAATACAAATTTCACCTTACTTTATTCATAAAATTTCAATACGAATATGAGACTCGATAGATCCCACTGTTACTTAACAGGTGACATTTAACAGACACAAATAAATATTAAAAAATGTTTAAAATGTTTAAAAACTGCCCTAGTATTTTCAGCCGGCTACTGAGGCCATCATCAGGGAGCGCAAATCCTTACTGACGGCCGTCTTACGCATATGAGTACTGCCGTCTTACGAAACTGGAGTTCAGATGCGTAAGACGACAGTCAGTAAGGATTTTCGCTCCATGATGATGGCCAGAGTAGCCGGCCGAAAGGACTAGGGCAGTTTTTAAACATTTTAAACATCTTTTAACATCTATTTGTGTCTTTTAAATGTCACCTGTTAAGTAACAGTGGGACCTATCGAGTCTCATATTCATATTGAAAATAAAATTTGATTTCATGTTTTTAATCTTATCTTATTCCAAACAGTGTTTCATGCAAAGATAATAAATAAATAGAAAATATCAATAGTAAATATCTTGTATAAAATTATTCGTTTATAAGCGCTAAAGATCTTGGTAAAGTAAGCTCGGTTATTCATCGAAAGGTTTAAAATAAACAAACAAAACTCGGGAGACTTACGTGTAATGAATCACAGATATTGTGTAGTAAACAACATATTAAATAAAAAGGTTTCTATAAAAATAAACATATTAAAATAAAGGTAATTCGTCGCCTTTTGACTGTCGTACTTATCAGATATTTATTCCACTTCTTGTTTTATAGAAACAAGTTTGTGGAATTTATGCCATTTTGTGTAATTGTATTAAAATATCTCAGTTTCTAAAAACATTTAAGTTTTCTGGACGTTTTTCTTTAAATATGACGACATTTGCAGCACGCAAATTTTGAAGTAAATAATTTTTAAATGCAAACGCATATGATCTGCTGCGTATGGCGCGACTGTCACATATAAAAAATATAAAATAAATGTTCAAAACTTATATATTAATATAAAAATTTCTTTGCTCTGGATAGTTGCTTTTAACAAACAAAAAATATATACAAAAAAAATATATACATATATTAATTTATTATGTTGAAAATAAAATATATAATACTTTCAAATAATATTTTGAATTGAAATTAGAAAGAAAGGTTCTTGTTAACGTAACTTTCGATTTAACTTTTCCGACGTAACATTTGTGATGCAACAACATGTGACTTAAAAATTCCTTTGTGTAATGTTATTCGCACGCCATGTATCAATAAACAATACTTCAACGCGTAAAATTCACATGTCGTTATAACTTCTAGAAAAAAGTTTTCTTTAGTCGCTTGGATATTGTTTTACATATCACGTAATGTTGACAATCAAATACACGCAAAGATTTAATTATTTTAAAGATTTCTTTCTTTTTCAATAGTCAAGGGTAAATACACTGATGTTCAAAAATTAAGGTTCAGTGACCGGACTCTTTCAACTTTAGACGTCTTGTCGAATATCTACTGAAATTCTATACGAATTGTCCTTGAACTTTAAGAAAGTAAACAACATGTTTGACTTCATAATTGTCAGTGAAGATTTAGTCGCGAGGACAATTAGGAAAGAGGCAATAATAATTTTAATAATAAAATAATATTTGTGATCATACATGTAACAGAAATTGATCAAAAGAGTTTGTCACTGTAGAAAATGACTATCTAGGTCCTGTTCAACATTTGTGTGCATTTGTGGAAGCATAGCACGTATATTGGTGAAGATGGTAACGTTTCTGTGAAAAATTCAAATGTTCTTTTTTTTGTTTATAGCATGCAGAGTTTTCAACCGAATTTAACGCTACTTTCCAAAAACTTGTGAAAGAGCAGTACACATAGTAAATTGCAATTAAAAGATTAATATATTGAATATTCGATGAGATATGGGTATTTGTATGAAAGAAATTTTAACTACGCATTCGCGAACAAAGATTTTTTGTCATGATATTGTAGTCATTTGTATAGATCAACTCAAATAAAAAGACCAGTCAAATATCGTAAAAACATACTGGCGATTTAGTGAGCTGATTGAAAATTTGGGGGAAAATCCCTTATAATCCAGCTACTCCCAGCTAAAAATGAACTGCAGTTTTTCTACAGAAGTGAAGTATTTTTAAAGTTTTTCTATAGGCAACTGTAGATTTTCTGTAGTGCAATCTTGACTGTAAAAATATTTCAGTTATTTTGCAGTTAATGTGAAGTAATTTTGCAGTCATTTATTTCAAAAATACTGTGAGCTTTTATCTGCAAAAATACTGTAGTTTACGTGAATTTATGTTATAATCATAAATTTAAAAAATAATGAGACTTTACATCTGTAGTAAAACTGTAGTAAATTTGAAGTATTTTTACAGTCATTATTTCAGTATTATATTTTCTGATGTATCTGCAGTATAACTGCAGTTACTTTAAGGTAATTTTACAGAACTTAATTTTAGTAAGTTTGTGAGATATTTTCTGCAATTTATCTGCAGTTTTAAAAGCTAAGCAATATTAAAGTCTTTCCGTTTTTGACAATATTGCGTATTTCCTCTGTTATTAATAATTCACACTGTTTTCAAGACTTTTAGTTTAATGGGACTAAATTGAACAACAATCAAAATCCTCAGGCGGGGGGGGGGGGGGGGCGAACACTTCTATGAACCACCCATTTTGAGATAAATTTTTAACACATAAATATATATATAATAAAAATAACTTTCATGGGGAATTTAAGGGGGAAAGTCCGCCCTTCCGCCCAACGGGAAATTTGTACTTTCTCTTAGTGTTTAATTACTTTAAATTACTCAGAAAAAGAATAAATTTACTGTTTTACAAAATCGGTCAAAATAAAAAATTAAATAAAATTTTAAAATCCAGGGAGGGTTAATGACGCAACCCCTCCCCCCCGCCTCCAACGGAAAATTCTTAGTTCCTCTTTTAAGTTAAGCGAGGAACAGCGAGTTAAGCAGCGGACACTGCTTTGAACCACCCCTTTTGAGATAAATTTTTAACACATAAATATAAAAAATAACAAATAAATAACTTTCATGGGGAATTTAAGGGGGGAAAGTCCGCCCTTCCCCCCAACGGGAAATTTGTACTTTCTCTTAGTGTTTAATTACTTTAAATTACTCGAAAAAAGAATAAATTTACTGTTTTACAAAATCGGTCAAAATAAAAAAATAAATAAAATTTCAAAATCCAGGGAGGGTTAATGACGCCCCCCCCCCCCTCCAACGGAAAATTTTTAGTTCCTCTTTTAAGTTACTCAAAAGAACCAATTTTATTATGCTGTTCAAAAACGGAGAAAACGTAATTTTAGTTACTTAACTTTAAAATTCAGGAAGAAAGTAGTAATTGAACACCCCCCCCCCCCCACACACACATATACACCCTACACACAACGAAAAATTCTTAGTTCTTTTATTTTATGTTTTTATTATTATTATTATTATTTATTTTAGTTATTTTAATTATTTAGTTATTTAAATTTCAAAATCGAAGGAGGGGGAAATTGCCTTTCCACTTATTAACTACAGGCATGATGACTTCCAGTTTTTAAGAAAATTTTACTTCAAAAAACAAATGAAAAATGTAAATCTCATTTTGAACATTTGATTTTTTTTTTCGTAACTGACTATGTGAAGAAACGCTACATCTCAACTCAACTCAGATTCTGATCGTTCTGTTTACATTTTGACGGCGACCGACGGCGGCATGAAAGGTTCATGGACGGCGGTAAGCGGTAAGCGCAAGCGTTTGTATATTATTTTTCTTATTCGCTAGCTTTGTTAATATAATAATTAATGCCGTAATTTTTTAAATGTTTATATATAGCCATAAGATGGCTAAAAATATGTACCGACAGACACCTCTACAAATCTAGATAGATTAAAAAATTAGATACATTCAACGTATTTATAAAGTACCACGTTGTCTTGCCAAAAAAAAATTATTTCGGAGGAGATTTGTATTGTCAATGTGTCGTCCATATTGTCTTATTTTAGACTTTTTTTTTTTTAAATACTGTAATAGCGATGGAGTTAATTTAAAGTTTGTTGCCCCTACAATTACGGTTATGCCAAGGTTGCAGCTATGATTTTATCAAAATCATCGTCAAGCTTACATATGCATCGTATATATGAATATATATATATTACACACCAAACACTCATATTATGTGTAATTAATACGTCATTATATATATATTATTTGCATCATATGACTATAACTTTCGGCCACATAAATCACGAAATGTTGAACACATATAGTATTATTATAATGTCATATATGCTTTATAATTGATAAATTTTGGTCACTAGATGTTTTTTCTTATATTAATTTTACATTATTTTGTAATAAAAAATGCAAAAAATGAATCCTGAAATGTGTTTTATGGTGTTCAATGGATAAATAAGCTAAAAAAAAATATTTTCTTTAAATCCAAAGTTTTTATTATTACAAACAAGTAACAGCATCCAAAATTTTAAAATAAGCTACCATGCTGGGGTGTAAAAATCTAGGAGTCAATGGGCCAATTCTCACCACTAAATTTTATTAGTATTCTTCAGCTAAATTTTATTATTATACTTCACCTAAATTTTATCAGTATTCTTATTAGTCGAAGAATATTAAAAATTTAGTGGTAGTAATCTACCCATTGGCGACTAGATTTTTACACCCCTGCTATCAAGTATAAAAATATAGCAACAAATATTTTGTTATTAATTAAAAAATGTTAACTGACACCTGTAACATACCAATTTGGCAAACTATCTTGGAAAAAGAAGAAAAAGCTTTTAATCACATTTCATGTAACATGTCATCATTCAGGAGGACAATATTTAAAATAGCATTACTTTAAATTAAATTATAATTTTTATAAAGTTATTTTCCTCCTGGTATATTATTTGTAAACTTTGATTAAAAGCAATTGAAAATATATGTAAAAACCTTGAGAAACCATTAATTGTATTGACACACAGGCTAAGTACAGTCAAGATCAACCCAAACAATATTATAAATTTCATTGTAACGATAAAAGGCTCAAATATTTAATTTAATTTTGTAATAAATATGCGTTATTTGAATTCACAATAACAAACTCTAAATTAACTCCATCACTATTAAAGAAAAGTTTAAAATAAGATAATATGAACAAAACTTTGAAAATACAAATATCCTATGAAATATTTTTTCTAGTAAGGCTTTTATAAATACGTTGAATCTATCTAATTTTTTTTTAAGAGAAACCAGTTTTGAAGAAGTGTCTGTCGGTACATATTTTTAGCTATCTTATGGCTATGTATAAACATTTAATAAATGAATTAAGGTGTTAATTATTATATTAACAAATTTAGCGAATTACAGAAAATAATGGACGAACGCTGTCACTTATTGCTCAATGCCGAGAGTCGCATGTAAAATGTAAACAGGTTTAGAATTTAGCTATAGGTGAAAATTAGCAGTAGCTATTCACCACATAGCGATTAAAGTTGTAAAACGGCAATTGAAACATTGTCATTGTTTACCACCTCTGATTTCAGGTAACACATTCCATGGCAATCCTTGAGCGACTAATTTTGCGATTCCCCCCCCCCCCCCTAAAGGTGAAAATAAGCAGTCGCCAGTTGTTGATTAAACTTTTAAAAATGTGGAAAGCACAAGCCAAATGCAGGATTTCCCAATTACCATTTTCTCCTAAATTTCAAGATTTTTCAGCGTCCATTCGACGAAATTCATAATTTTTATGCGTCCGTTCGAAGAAATTCATGGCTTTTACGCGCCCGTTTGAAGAAATTTACGATTTTCTGTGCATAATCGAAGAAATTCATGATTTTTACGTGGCGATCCATAAAATTCATGATTTTTATGCGTTTGATCGACGAAATTCAGAATTTTTACACTGCCGAATGACGAAATTTGATTTTTACGTAGCCAATCGACAAAATTCATTATTTCTCTCCGGCCGATCGAAGAAATTCATTATTTTTATGCACACAATCGACAAAATTCAAGATTTTTACACTGCCAAATGACGAAATTTGATTTTTACGTAGCCAATCGACAAAATACATGATTTTTACACGCCGATCGATAAAATTCATGATTTTTATGCACTGGGTCGCTAAAAATCGTGATTTTTACACGCCCGATCGACGAAATTCGTGATTTTTATGCATTTGATCGATGAAATTCAGGATTTTTACACTCCCGAATGGCGAAGTTTTTTTACGTAGCCGATCGACAAAATTCATTACTTTTTCTGAGCATGATCGACAAACTTCATTATTTTTACGCACACGATTGAGAAAATTCATGATTTTACACGCACTATCGATGAAATTCAGGATTTTTGCACTCTTGAATGGTGAAATTTGCAATTTTTCTTCGGAAATTCAATTTGTGGTTTTTTTTTTTTTCGGTTAATGTGCGTGAAGTGTACATATATATATAAGTTACTAACTGCTGTTTGAATGAATTTCATGCATTCTAGAGATTGCTGCATTGTGAGTTTCGTGCAGCCAGGAGTGTTTTTTTTTGGGGGGGGGGTGGGGAGTTATTGTAGGCGGAACGTACATATATATATATATATATGTTACTAACTGCTGTTTGAATGAATTACGTGCATTCTCAAGATTGCTGCATGGTGAGTTTCATACATCCACGTTTTTTTTTTTTCAGTTAATGGGTTGGGTTGGGTTGATTATTGACGGCCAGTTATCCACACTAGGGATATAGGCCCGGGGGGAGTGCCCTTCGTGGGGGTCTTTCTAAGGGAACCTAACCCGTATTTACGCATGGATAAATCCACGGCTCGAAGAAAACCATGAAAACTCCGAACGATTAGGCCGACGGGCACGATTGGGATCGAACCCAGCACCTCCCGTCTCCCAGCTTCGAGAGCAGAACCTCTCAGCCACTGGTGGGGCTTTTCAGTTAATGTATGCGAAGCATACATATATATGTTACTAACTGCTGTTTGAATGAATTTTATGCATTCTAGAGATTGCTGCATGGTGAGTTTCATGCATCCAGGGTTTTTTTTTTCAGTTAATGTATGCGGAGTTAATGTTCGGTTAATGTACCTGCTTAATCCGGTAACGGATAATTGCATATATTTGCATTTATATAAGTGTTTTCGCGGTCTCCTCTGGTAATGGGATCCAGGATAATGGATATTCAGGGCCATGTTGCCTGCAAGTTTGTTGTAAATGTATCACTTGTACGTGCCACTATTCGAAACAAGCTAAATTCGGCAGCAAAAGCTGTGAAATGTGAGAAGAATTTGTAAATACATTTGGTATTTAAATACGATATAAATTATAAAGCATAAACATCAAATGTTAATAAAATGGTTTTTTTTAAATTTAAACCTTATTTGCACCATAATTGTATACAAGATAAAATTGGAAGGACAAATCAGGACGCAGGTAAGAGTAATTTTTGTAAATTTTAGCATTTTTTTAGAAAAACAGAAAAGCATATATTTGTTTTGCTTTTAATATGAATTTTATGCAGTTATTTTTTATTAACTGTAATATATGTAATACATTTTATTTCATAGTAAATGGTATATAATTTAGAAATTTACATATATGTATGTATCCTTTCATATAATTTATTTTATATATTCAAAATTATATAAATATTCAATGCACATATAGATAATTTCTTTAAGAGATGCAAAAATATTCAAATTTGAAATTTACATTGTGGAAAAATTAGTTGCAATTAAAATTAATTTTTGCATTTAAATTTCGTGTAGGGGAGACCGGTACACACTGGACCTATGGGCACAGTGGACCACCCCCTAATATTTTATTTATTTAAACTTTTTAAAAGCTTCTCTTATATCCTAATAAACAACAGCACTGCACTGATTATTTATAGCCTTCAGAAAATGTGTTTAGCTCAGATTGAACTATTTTATCCTGATTGGTTGTTTTGAGCTTCTAAAAGTAAAATTTTTCATCATATTTGAATTTTTTTAGTAATTAAAGGTTGTAGATAAATAAGATAAAACAGCTTTTTTGTAAAGCTAAGATACTTGTTTTTATTTAACTTTAAAGTTAATATGTTTAAAAGGAAGCTATAAACAATATTAATACGATTATTTATTGAACTTCAACATGGGTCACAGTGGACCACCCACTCCTGGGCACAGTGGTCCACAATCCACTCTGCTCCTGTAATGCAGAATGTTCAAAATATTTAATAATTGCTTATTTACTATAAAGAAATATTGTTTAAAAGTAGTTATTTAACTGTAAAATAAAGTAAACAAAGAAAAATGACAATTTATTTAAAATAGTAAGAAATATTTTGTTTTGTATTTACTGCTTTTGATAAATATAACTGTAGTCTAAATTGGTGATTATTCTATTCAAGTAAGATTCGTGAGATGCAAATTGAATGGAAATCAGTTTATTTTTCCCGAAACTGTAGATGAATCTATTGTTGATGTCAATGATTTCATAATATTGCTCTCAGACCCAAAAGTATTTCAGGAAAGTTCCAGGCTCAATCATACTCATAAGTATTTTGGAATTTCACTTGCAAATTGTAATGTGCGCTGATTGTTTTGTACTTAAGTAATAACTTCAACTAAATTGCAATTGTTCCTGTATTAATCTGTTATTATTTTCAAAATATAATTCATTTTGTTTTTGTTTCAAAATGTTACTCGTAAATTTATATTACTATGTTATTTCGTGGGTAAAGGGAAAATAAAAAAAGACTTAGATTAATGAAAAATAGATTTATATTGTATATTTCAGATAATACCTAATAGCGGTCCACTGTGGTCCACTTTACGGATGCATATAAAAAAATTTCTTTTGAAAAATATATTGAAAAGTATGTTATGATAGATGTATAAAGGTTTAAGGAATATTCAAAAATATTTTTTATGCAGATCGGTTTGTCCATTAAAGAGAAAAAAAAATTTAACTGAAAAAGTGGTCCACTGTGTACCAGTCTCCCCTACATTTAATATTTAAAATTATCCTCTAAATCTGCCACAATAGACTTCATTATGAATTGCTTATGAGATTAAAAATTTGTAATCCCTTTCGCACAATATATATATTCTCACAAGCTTCGTAATATATATTCTCACAAGCTACAAAGAAAATAATTTTTTTTTTGGGGGGGGGGAGGCAGTAAGTACATATTGAATAATCAAACAGTTACAGCAATTAAAAAAACAAGGATATTTTATAAAAATGTTTAAATGCTTGGGTAACAAAATTACAATGGACAAAGAAAAAGTTATGTCCACTCTGATTTAAATTCTTGTGCATCTATTTGCTTTATCAATTTGAAATTTCTGTAGTGGATTGAAAAGATATGCCATTATATAAAGAATTATAATTTAATTTTTTAAAATTCATATACAATTATTTTTAATTGCAATTTTTATTGTTGCAATGGAATTACTAAATACACATTATCAATTTTCTTCTTCACATTGAATTTATTTATAAAATTGCAATTTTTATTACAAAATTTTAAAAGTAAGATTTTAATTTTTAGCCAATAACCATGTGTCCTTGATTTCAAAGAAATTGCCCAGTAATGAAACTATTGAAAAAATAAAAATAATTCAATACCATAAAAAAATCATTGCTTGAAGATTGAAGTACTATGATTATTATCAATACTTCACTCATCTTTCAATATTATTATTTTGAGTAAAGTCGTTCATACAATTTCTTGAATTCTTTCATTTTTCAAAAGGTAACCATAATAATTGAATAAGTCAGCCATGATCAAAAAATATTTTTCAGTGATGATTAATCGTTGTATGCATGATATATTTTATGCACAGATTGCATATAAATTGAGATATGAAAAAAAATATTTAATTAGATTTTAGTGCTAATTTTTTCATACAGAAAAATTAATATTTTATATATATACATATTTTGTAATAAATTTTTAAAAGGCTGCAGTGAAACTGCAAAAAAATGCAGTTGAAAAACCGCAGTGATTTGTCACAAATCATTGCAGTTTTTTTGAAGTCGACATAACTACACATTTACTGCAGTAAGTGTGTAGTTAAAATGCAGTTGGAAGTCTGCGGTGATTTGGCACAAATCCCTACAGTTTTTTTGAAGTCGACATAACTACAAATTTACTGCAGTAAGTGTGAGTTAAAATGCAGTTGGAAAACTGCGGTGATTTGGCACAAATCTCTGCAGTTTTTTTGAAGTCGACATAACTACAAATTTACTGCAGTAAATTTGTAGTTATGTCGACTTCAAAAAAACTGCAGGGATTTGTGCCAAATCACCGCAGTTTTCCAACTGCATTTTTTTTGTAGTTTCACTGCAGTTCATTTTTAGCTGGGCTTTTATAAATCAAATCACTATTTTGCTTCTAATTTTCTGTATTTTCACGATATTTGAATGAACCTTTATATAAGTTGCTCTATGTGCTCTATACGGCAAAGCACTTATTTAAAGTTTCGAAATTTTAATTTATTATACGGTCCCAGCGTCTTTTAAGTTATATTTACAAAAAAAATGTCCATCCTCTAGCAAGTAAATAAATAAATATTTCAATTTTGTGTGTCTAAAACAAGCAGAGTTATAATACTTTGGCATTAGTTTCCTGGCACTAAAATATTTTTTTTCTGGTTTTCGTGATAAGAAACTCTGAAAATTAAAAATAAATAAATAAAATGGGGTCGTTAAGTTTTTTTTTCAGCAAGAAAAAAATGTTCAGTGTTTTGCTTCCTACGGCTTCGAGAAAGTTTTTCGAAATATACTTTACAGTCCCAGAGGCCTTATAAAAACTTACATTTGGTATATTTTACAAAAAGAACTATTTTCGTGTAAATGAGTTTTGATATGAGGAAGAACATAATTTTAAAAATATTTGCAAAAATGAAACTATACTTTTAAAGCTAATGGTTTAGCACGTAGCTATTTGTCAACGTTAAGAATGTATATAAAATACTTCTTAATGAAATGTTTCTTAATGCTTTTTAAAATTATATATTTTCTCGTTTTTATAATTCGTTCCTCTAGAATTCTCACGAAATGTATCAAATTTCAGTATGATTTCATGAGGACAAACATTCATTTGAATAGATCCTCAAAAAGAAAAATCCGAATACTGTCCGTATTTTTCTGTCACAAAAAAGCGACATAAGAATGAAGATTTTTGAACTGTACACGAAAAGCACAAAATACGTATCATGCAAAGGTTGTAATAAAGAAAATACTTATTAATTAAATTCACAAATTATATAATGCTTCTTTATGATTTTTCTAACGTATATATTTTCTCATTTGTACCATTCGTTCCATTACAATTTTCGATAAATGTATTAAACTTGATTATATTGCATGATAATATACATTCATTAGAATAGATCCCCAAAAAGAAAATCCAAATGCTCTCAGTATGTTTGCTGTCACGAAACGTGAGATAAGAATGCTCAATCTTGAACTGTATACGAAAAGCACAGGACACGTATCATGCAAAGACTGTAATTCAAAAATACTTATTGATTAAATTTACAAATTATAAAATACATTTTTTTATGATTTTGTACAGTATATATTTTCCGATATTATCATTCGTTTCACTACAATTTTCAATAAACATATCAAACTTGACTATATTTGCATGAGAAGATGCATTCATTAGAATAGATCCCCAAAAAGAAAATCCAAATGCTCTCCATATTTTTGCTGTCACGAAACGTGACATAAGAATGCTCAATCTTGAACTGTATACGAAAAGCACAGGACACGGATCATGCAAAGACTGTAATTCAAAATACTTATTGATTAAATTTACAAATTATAAAATGCCGTTTTTATGATTTTGTACAGTATATATATTATGATTTTATCATTCGTTTCGCTACAAATTTCAATAAACATATAAAACTTTACTGTATTTGCATGAGAAGATAGATTCATTTTAATAGATCCTCAAAAAAGAAAATCCAAATGCTTTCCGTATTTTTGCTGTCACGTAACATGACATAAGAATGCGGACTTTTGAACTGTTCACAAAAAGCACAGAAAATGTATCAGGTAAAAGTTGTAATTCACTAAATACTCAGTTACATGGAATATTTTGAGTGTATTAACAAATGGATAGAAAATATTTTTAAATAATATTTAATTTATAACGTGTACATATTTTTATAAATTCTTGTACATTTCAGTGTATTAATTGGCACATGCGGCAAAAATGTGGCCAATAAAACTAATTAAAGCAACACTTATTTTTGACAACAGTGTAGTTAACTTAATTTAGTTCTTTTCATTATTATAGTTTATTGTTTATTTAGTTTTTATTAAAGTTTATGATTTATAATTTTTGTTATCAATTTTATATTATTTAATATTTATTTATTATAGTTTATGATTTATAATTTTTGTTATCAATTTTATATTATTGAATATTTATTTATTATAGTTTATGATTTATAATTTTTGTTATCAATTTTATATTATTTAATATTTATTTATTATAGTTTAATTTATTTTATTTTTTAATTTTGTATTATTTACTATTTGTTAACAATGTTATGTATTTAATAATGACAATCTACTTTTTTGACTGTGATTGGCAATGATAAACAAGATTAGCAATTGACGACATTTTGGTCAATCTAACTTGAGTTCACGGGTAATTAAGGGTAAACTCAAATCCAAAACTACTCTTTTCTGATATATATCTTAATTTAATTTTGTTCGCGAGAGTATTTTCCATTTTCTTATTTATATAAAGAAATTGAAATATCAGAAAATGATATCAAAGTTTAAGTTTTGGACAAAACTTCCAGACATTATAGCAAGAGAAAAAAACCGACGTCATGGGACCGCAATCGCTAATAACACAACATGCATTTCATTTATCGAAAAATGAAAATAACTATTCGATTTCAAATCACTTCAACAGGCATGTATGCAAGTAGCATACTTTTACATTAAGAAATGAGTCCGTAGATGTATCAGAAAGTTTCGCGTTGCAGAGCGAGGAAAAATATATTTTGGGGAAAAAGAAAGTAATCAAAAAGATTTTTTTCCTTAAAAGAAAGTAATCAAACAGATTTTTCCTTAAAAGAAAGTAATCAAAAAGATTTTTTCCTTAAAAGAAAGTAATCAAAAAGATTTTTTTTCCTTAAAAGAAAGTAATCAAAATAATACATCATAATGTTTTTCAAATATCTATTTTAAAATGCTACGTGAGTTTTAATTTTTATTAAACATTGCTAGTATATGTATAGGATCACTTCAAGTTTGTAATGAAATCTATTACAATGTATCTATATTATAAAGGTAAAAACATGTCCGTAAGTAAAGCTTACATCATTTTGACTGTTGCAACACCTGGCCAATAAATTTCGCTTTTACTGCTCGCTTTCGCTTTTACTTCTAAACATCGCACAATTTCGATGATTACACAGTGAGAAATAGAAAACAAAATTAATGAACATTTTTCTCCCTTTCTTCCGCAAATTTAAATTTTTGTTTACAATACTTATTATCTCTATTGGTCAATCTCTGTGGGACACAAAAATCTGTACATCTATTTTGAAATGTTTGAAAAAAAAAATGAATGTCATTTTGGACTGTTTGGAAAACTCAAAGTTTTCAATCAAATTGCATTTTAATACAATTTGTTTGAAAAATCTATCTCATCATATAGCTTTTTTATTGTTTTTACAGTATTTTCGAACCATGATTTTTTTAAAGGTGTTAATAAAAGAACAGAATGAAATGAAATAAACTTAGATCTCAGTTACATGTCAGTTTTGTTTCCAAATTAATTGCAGCATCAAGAACAGCTAATTTATAATGTTGTGTGTATTTTTAGGCATTTCTATGTTCTTTTATTTCTATGAAAATCTGTGATATGGTCTATTGTTTCTTTAGCAAAATTTCAAAGTGGAAGAAATTAAAGTTAATCCATAATCTCCTGATATGTCTTGTAAATTTTTTTTCTAAATGTTGAAAAACACTGAACAATCCCATTTATTTCCTAAACTTCCATTACTCTCAGTTGGTTTAAGTGGTATTTCATCTCTTACAATGTTTACTTTGTTCATTTTAATTCAAGTCCACTAACTGTTTTTGTTGTCATATATATTATTTCATATATTATCATATATATGATATATATTATCATATATATATCATCATATATGTATATACCATATTTGATATGAACATCCCTTTTTCTATGCTATTAAAAAACGCACAACAATGAATGAGGTATCGTTCGAAAGGTTTTGAACCAGTTTCTGCCACAGTACACTCACATTTCGTAAAAATGTGTTTTTCATTAAAAATTGCAGTAAATTAAAAAATAAACCAGCATTATTTTCATAAAGAGAATGAAAGATTTTTTTTATAATCAATGTTGCCAGAAAAATAAAATACCGCATTATATCATGCTCAACAATGCTTTTAAAAATATAAATAGTACAAGAAAGATAAAGTATGATTTCTCCGCACGGGATTATTTTATATTTATGGTTAAAAAGCAAAATTGAAATTGCAATGTTTAGAAAAATATAATGCTATCGGTCGACAGAAACAGCGGTATATCAAGTTTAGCCTAAAGGGTATGTTTTTTTTAATATTTAATTATATTGTATTCTATCTATTCAATTTATTTTCTTTCTCTCATGTTTTTACCTTAGCAGATGAAGTCATCATCCAATGCGGTTAAAACACGATTGTTATTTTTATTCTCGCGCGTGCATTTTGTTATATTTGATATGTTTTTACTGTAACTGTAATAAAATAAATGAGTTGATATTCTGGCTACACTAATTTTGTTTGAAGACATTTTTTCTTGCGTTTAACCTGAGTTATAACCTAAGCTATTATACATGAGATTAATCCTGCATCTAAAAAATATTAGATATTGTTAAAAATGCTAGACTGTAGTGTGAAATCCTGGCACTCGTCCACTAGTCTTTTTTATCGTGCTATATAGTTCATTTTAATTCAAGTCCACTGTGCCTGTTTCTGTTACACTAGTGTATTTACTTTATGCATGGTCTTTTGTTATAATACAAAACTATGAAAAAAAATGCATATCCGTTTAACATAAAATTTGTGTTACAGCCTAATTTGCCTTTTCACTTCTGCAGTCATTGAATTTTAAATTGTGTTTTTTTTTTCAGAAAATATTATTATTCAGATCATATAGATCTGATAACAATAAGCTATGAAAAATATCTCAAGAAGAAAGTGAAGTTAGCTAACTAAAGACAAAATTAACAAGAAAAATTTCTGAACATGACGGATCATGTTAAACAACAGAATTTCCGCAGATTGATATTCAATATTCATAATGCCTGGATCACCATACTGCACCTAGATCTAATTACAAAAGATTTTGCTAAATCTTTTGTAATTAGATACAGGTGCAGCAACTATAGAACTTGTATTTCCTTATACTAAATGATATACTAAATGCATGATATACTAAAACTACAGATTTACCTCTTAATGAAGCGGGTTCAATCCCTAATGAATACTCAGTGTTAATATAACTGTAACTTTGAACTCGACATTTTGATGCAGTATATTTTCTATGTGTTGATGTTTTAGAGTTTACTATGACTTACGTTAAGGCAATTTTTGCTGATGAGGGATTTTCATGTAAATCCAAAGCGTCCAATTTTAATATGTTTTTAAAGTTTTATGTAATTGCAACGTAATGTCTGTAATTTTAATGATTTTAATATAGATAAATATGTTTATGATAATTAAATAAGTTTACATATAAATAAGTTTATATCATAACATCTATAAAACTTTTCTTTGGACTGAAATAAATTGTTACTTTTTAACCAATTTTAGGCCAGGGAATCGCATGCGACGCAATAGTTTGAATTTATTTTCATTGCAATGTTTCCGTTGGATTGCATAATGATGTCTGTCATTTAACCTTTCACACGGGGGCTTGGACAGCATCTGTCCGAGAATACCTGCAAACTTGGACAGATGCTGTCCGAGCCCCCGTGTAAAGGTTAAAGGAATGTAATGAAATACGAAAACAAATATCATCGTAAACTTTACTACGGTACTCAATGTACAGGAATGCCATAATATCTCCTTTGACAGGATTCGACAACATTGGACATTTAATTATAAACACGATTCTGTGAAACGAAATCGATTTAAATTATGTCAAAACATGGTATTATGCTTGTATGAAAAATGTCAGAAACAGATATATCCAGACTGCTTCAAAGCTTATCACTCAACGTAGTAGGTCGCGACAGAAGACCGGATAGGTTTCATACTATATTGTGATTAATATTGACTATAATTCAAAAAACACCTTTAATGTAAGCATAAGGACATGTTAAACACAAAGTAACGAACAAAAAAAAATTGTTTTTTATTTTTTATTTTTTGTGATCTTGGCCTTAAATGGGTTAATGTTTGATAAAAGAATCTAGCCCTTTACAGCATGCGTGTTTCTACATGAATAGATTTCTTTTTTAAATTCAAAAGTATTTACAAAACATTTCTTCTAGCTATATACAGTTTTCGTGTTTCTACTGGAATAGATTTTCTTTTAATTAAAAAAAATATTTACAAAGATTTTTCTGTTAGCTGTATACAGCATGCTTATTTCTATTTGAATAGATTTTTTTTCTAAAATATTTAAAATGATTTTTCTTAATAATGTCTGAATTATATAAATAGTAGTCTATTGGTCATAGATTGTTTCGTTTGTCTTCAAAAAATAATACAAAAACTTCTAAAGACTTACTTCAAATATGAGGTAATGTTATTTAATATTCGAAGCAAAATTTTAATCTTAAGAAATTCTGATTACTGCTTAAGACAAAACCAGGTTTTACCATAAAACGGCAGGGTATATATCACTTGTGTCTATATTCCGTTGATATAAACATTGTTTTCCTTACCATTTTCATCGATTTTCGCTAACAACAGATGTGATGAATAAAGTTTTACTTGTGTCTATATAAAAGAACTCCGTCTTATCATCTTATTAAGACAATTTTGTTGAATTGATAGAGTAGAAATATTGTTTTACTTTAAATAGAATTTCTATGGTTATTATTATCATAATACAAATGTATAAATGTAAGATTGTGCTCATTAAAATTAGCGTAACAAAATTCTGTAAAAATAAATAAATGAACTCTAACAAATATTTAAATCAAAACATCGCAGATATTTATAACATTAATGATGCAGAATAAAAAAAGGGAAAAAAAACATCATAAACATTAAATTTCAATTTCAACATGTATTACAAATATTAATATCAACATTCCTATTAAAATATTCAGTTATACAGGGTGTTTATAAAGTCTATATACATTTTTGAGAAATTTATTACAAATTCGATTTTCTTTTGAGGTTATCTAATTTGAATCTTTTCAACAGGATAATTAATAGCCGTTGTTTGTGCTGTTTTACGTGGATTAACGCATAAACAGTTGCAGGTCGACTACGCGCGCATACATTCTCATTCTCAACCGTTTCCAGCAAGTTGCCGAGGTGTATAGTCATGAGATTTAAATATGGTAAGAATGTTTCTTTAAAATATAACAGAATTTTTTAAGCGGCAGAATGAGAATAGTAAGATCTCGGCAGTTGGAGTCTTCATGCGGATGACATGAAGCCGCACGTGACTGAGACCGTTTCTTATACACTTTGCACATCACCCGGTGTTAACCTGAATCTTTCTGAACAATCTTTATTTTTAACGCTACCAGTCTGCTTGAAATTGCATACAAAATTTTTAATCGTTGCTCTGATAGAGCGTGAATTTAACAAAGCTGCGGAATTCCCCTCATACATCTATCCTCGTAGTTAATCCTGGTGGACGAGCACAACGAACCATCTCATTATTCTGCTGTAAACATTCTGTCAGATCGCCTTCGAAGAACCCGCATTTCAAACTATTCCTCGAAAAGGCATAGTTACTTTATAAACAGAAAGTACTTTTTGAAGGGTTAAATGGTAAATTTGATAAATGTTTACTTTTGATTCTTATTATTTTTAATATCCATATAAAATCTAAAAACTTGAAAAAAAAAATTTAATAAAGAATAATTTCGAAAATGATAATTATTAATAAATTGTATGATACTCTAAAAATATATTTTGTGAATAAACATATTTTATTAAGATAATTTTTTAGAATTTTTTAGAATTTTTATAGCTTGTGAAATATTTTTAATTTAATTTTAATAATTAATAATTTTTGAATAAATTAAGAAAAGTTGTTGTTGCTTTGTAAATGAATACGTAATTTAAAAAATACGTTGAATTACTTTGCGAAATAGTTTTATTTTCTTTGTACGATTATGTTTATATACGATTAAGTATATATATTTAATTATTTTATATAATTAGAAGTATTAATTGGACTTTATAATATGAATTATAATACGTCTGTGGTTCATAGCACTTTGATTTTTTATATTAATGCTTAAGATAATGATAAAATATTGTATGATTAGCAAATTAGCATAATAGACGATATGGTTTTGATACATTAGTTTTCACTTTAAATGTTATAGGGGACCGCTATAATGTTAGTGCCAAGGGCCCCCGAAATCTTTAAGTCGGTCCATGGTTAGGTCTAACATTTTAACAATAAACATCATTGATTGATTTTTATATGTATGTATTTTTTGAATTTTAAAGTTTAATATCTTTGAACATTTGTTTTGTTTCACTTAAAGAAGGGAGGAGAGGACGACTTTTACAAATGCTCAAATTAGGTCCTTAAAATAAAAGTCTTCAAAACAGTATTAATCATTATTAATAAAGTAAATTGTGTACAACAATAACAAAAACTGAAAAGCTTTAACATCATTTTTAAAACTGCAGATAAATATCAAAAAATATAATACAAGCTTTCTAGAAAGTAAGTTCTGTAAAATTGCCTCACAGTAACTACAGATATACTGCTGATACATCATAAAATATACTTCTGAATTAATAACTGTAAAAATACTTCAAATTTACTTCAATATTACTACAAATGTAAAGTCTCCTTATTTTTTTAATTTATGGTTGTAAAATTATTTCACATAAACTACAGTATTTTTGCAGATAATAGCTCAGAGTATTTTTGAAATAAATTACTGCTAAATTACTTCACAATAGCTGCAAAATAACTACAGAAAATCTACAGTTGACTGTAGAAAAACTACTTCACTTCTGTAGAAAAACTACAGTTCATTTTTAGTTGGGAGTCAGAAAAAAATATCTAATGATGGAAAATAACGTGAGGGTTAATGAAAATGTTTATAGAACTGGTAATTTAATTTTGTTCTTGTATTAAAAATATAGATTTGGACTATTTTATATGAATTCTTTGTAAAATATGAGTTTCGGAATGATATTATCACTTTTATAGGTAATAAACTAAAAAATAACTACCATAAATGCACGGAGGCATAAGTTTTTCAAAAGAATTAACCCTCAGTCGGCGCCATTGCTCCCATCTTGGGAATAAGTTGTGTTTCCGGTAACCGTGATTGATCTATTACACATATTAAGTCCGGATTGATGTTGTTAAACATAATAGACTTCTATAAGGATATTTTAACTAAAAATATAATTTTTGTTATAAATATTCTTTTTGTAATATTTTTTTTTTCGAATGGTGCCAAAACGCTAAATTTCCCCTTCTTTAGCACGTTGTAAAAAATAAAAAATTCGAATGAAACTTTTAACACAAATTACAGAAGTCATCTCATGTATTCAAAATGCAAATAGCATTAACCTTTTAATAATATATAAAATACTCACTTTAGAAAAGAAATCCTAAAGCAATGTTCCCAAAATAAGAGCAGTACCGCCTAATGGGATAAATATACTCCATCATTAATTGACGAAAAGTCAATTGAGGCTTCACTGTGGAAAAGCGAAAATTTTTAAGTGTTTGTCAGTATATCTGTATAGCATGTATGTACGTTCCGTAATAACAGGTTTACAAAGTAATAGATAACATTTCCTTTTCCAGAATATATATGTGAGGTACATCAAATTATCTGTATAGTTTTAGGTATAATTTGGACCATTCGTTTGTTTATGGGGACTGTCAAAACATTTGGAATATATTACGGTCTATGATGGATAATTGTTTTAAGTAAATTTAGGTAATGTTACACTATTCCAAACATACAGAAATTTATATGCGTGGTGCATTTGCACTGAAACATGATTTTCAATGTGTCTAAATTCTACAGATAATACAGAGGACGGCTCAAATTATTTCTGATATATTATCGCATGTAGGTAGGAATTACTGAAAATGCGTTGTTAATTGTGTTACACGGTTTTCAGTTAAACTAACTTTTACCATACTAAATGATGTGAATAACATATATCTAAATTCATTTACAGAGCGGGACAAAGGAATACGAATGCATTACTTTCTACGTATGGGAATTTCCAGAAAAAACGTTTTTAGTTATACAGGGGGATCGGATACTATGTGGTAAAATTTCAAAGAATCAAAATAAGCATTTTTTGTCATGCAGTGTGTGTCTGGAAATTACACATATAAGCGCCATCTATTGACGTTCACACGCTGCATCACATTACACCTTTCACATTTTCCTTCGTCATTAGGGCTTAAAGCTTCATTTCCGAACAGGTATTGTATGACGAAAAATGCTTGATTATGTTCCTTCTACCACCCTTTAAAATTTGGCTAATGATTTTCCGGTCACCCTGTATTACGTGTTTTCTAGCTGATTTAATTTAAACATACGATGCGTTGAGTGTATCTATATGAAATGTGCAGGATTGCGTTTTCACCTCCATCTGCTTGTTTTACTGCTTAACTAAAACTTATTTAATAAGTGGTGTCATTGTAATATAAATAAATTTATATACAGAGTAACACCCGTTTTTGCCGCTGTCACTGACATTAAGAACGTGCATTTAAAATAGGTGTACATTTTTTTTACAGTGTCCACTATAGTTACAATTAATTTAGTATGTTAAATTATACAATTTTGCATAACAATATAAACTGAGTTTAACTTCAAATCGCGTAAATATTATGTCCAGGATATATTCGAAAATATTAGAATGTATTTCTCCCGGAAGGCCGACAAATATAAGTTGTGGGGGTGCAGAAGATTGATGTTTTAATTCTTGGTCTGTAACAGAAACCGAATGCAGATACTTGATGAATATCATAGAAACTCGACAGAGTTTCTCGCCAAGCATAAGAAACAGCAATGCATTGAACCGTAAATGAAAGGAATTTCCGCCAATGGATGCCAAACGATTTTACAAATTTTTTTAGCACTCTGTCTAGTTTATATTTTGCGGACGCGACAAAACTGGTTTTTGGCACATCTATATATCGCGTGCTATTTATGATAGAAACAAAATTCTTGATTCTATGGAATGGGGCGTGCCAAGTGACTAAAAAATCAAAAGTAAAGCAAAATACGACGAATAGGTTTTCAGTAAATGTGATTTTAAAAGTGTTGTTTTTGCACTTTTTAAATCTTGTTCAGACCAAAAACTGTAGAGCAATGTGTAATTATCGAATTTTTACGCGGTTTACGTCATTTGAATTGTTTTTATGAGTAGTTCACACCTTTGTAAGTTCCATGTAAAAATATTAATTAGTTTTAGATTTATATCAGTTTAAAGTTATTGATTCCTTATACTTAACGTAGAGCAAATAACTGTTGACAGGGCTACAGCAATGTGTAAGTATCGGATTTTTACGCGGTTTACGTCATTTGAATTTTTTTTATGAGTAGTTCAAACCTTTGTAAGTTTCATGTAAAAATATTAATTAGTTTTTTATTTATATCAGTTTAAAGTTATTGATTTCTATACTTAACATAGAGCAAAAAAATAATAAATGACCCAACTCTTTTAGGAATGGTCGTATACACAGGATATTAAGATATGTTATTACAGTCGACCCAATTAAGCTTCCTATTATAAAAGAAATAGTAACATTGAAGGTTCGTTTACAGGGTCTCACAAAAGATCTTTTGATATAGGGCTAAAGAGTTGTGTAATTATCCGATTTTTACGTGGTTTGCAGCATTTGAATTGTTTTTTATGCGTAGTTCAAATGTTTAATATTTCGTGTAAAAATATTAATTAGTTTCTTATGTAAACCACTTTAAAGTGATTTATTCCTATACTTAAGATGAAGCAAAGAAATATTAAATGGTCTAACTCTTTTCAAAAAGAACGTATGCGCATGATGTTAAAATATGTTACTACAAATGACCTAAGTTAGCTTCCTATTGTAAAACAGAATTGTAGAATTTACTCTTCGTTTACAGAGTAACTCAAAAGATTTTTTAATAAGAATAAATAGTTGTGTAATTAGTGATGTTTTACGTTGAAGAACTTGATTCCTGTACTTAACACAGACGAAAAACAATAGTAAATAACATAACTTTTCTCAAAGTGGCTATATACACAATATATTCAAATATGTTACTACAACCGATTCATTTAAACTCTCTATTGTAAAGCGGCATTCAACCATATACGTTTCGTTTACAAGGTCTCTTAGAAGATCTTGATTACATTACAACCGATGTATATTTATTTAATGAGGTGTATTGTAATGATTTTATACCGTTTCAATCTCTGTAAGGTTTTATTATCGTGCTTTAAAATTTAATACGAGTTCATTTTGTCCGCCTGAAAGCTAGTCGATCTTAAGCTCTAAATCTATTAAAATATAGTATTTTTATCGATTAAAAAAACTGTGTTTATTTATAAATATATAATTCTAGCGTATCAGGAATTGATTGAAATAGCGATTACAAAAATCCAACTTTACATTCGTGCGCTGAGTAATAGAATGTAAAAATGTTGCTACCCCAAGATTAGAAGTTTTGCGTTTTAATATTTGCTGTTCCTCGAATCTCCGGCTATGACGAACTTAAAATGCTCTAAAAACGGGCCTAAAGCGCAATGAAAAGAAAATAACTTCTTAAATTCTCCATAAAAATTAAAAATGCTAAATTTCGTATACAATAGGTGATCGGTAACGAACTGTTCGGTTAACGAACACTTTTGCGTGAGATTTTTATGTTCAGATAACGAACACATGTTTCGTTAACGAACACTTTCGAGAGATTTTTATGTTCGGAGAACGAACACCTCACGAAACAAAGCCATGATGAAGCAATGCCGTGTTCCATATATGACGAGCTATACTTATTGCCTCTATTGTCGACTTACAGAACATTTTAACAGTTGCATACATATGTCCTAATTAATTCATGGACTGCCGGGGGTTGGAGACCTATATTTTAGGATCTCCGAATTGGAATGGACAGACTAGAAACATTAATTATGTATGTTGTGTATTTTTGTATTTTGTGCATTTAGTAAATATAGTCCTTTTTGGTTTAATCACGCTCCTTTTTAAAATCTAATTTAAAGGTTTATGAATTATCAGATCAAAAATTTTAATAAAATTTTGCATTTTTTCAAACGGTTCATTATGTAAACGTTTTAGTCTTTGTGGTATATTTACAAAATCCCCCAATTTTGGAATACATATCATCCTACGAACAGTTTCTATTTTAAAATCACTTTAATAGTTTTTATACTTTTGCTAACGTTGCGAATTTTATATTTTTCCGATTCTCGAAACATTGAGTTAAAAAACTTAACAATTAAAAAAAAATTAAGGTGCTCAGTAATTTTCAAAAATAATATTTAATATATTAGTATAAAAATCCCTGTGAATTACAATGGTTGGTAAAAAAAAAATCGATTATTCTCGGTAAAGTATGCTCCATAAACTCCACATTGTTATAATTGACCGAAAAAAAGAGCTTCTTATTTTTCCACATTTTTCTGAAACTGCAATATTTTAATTAGTTCGTAAACTACTGTAAATTTTTCTAATTTTTTTGTTTTTTGAATGTATATAAACGGAAGAGTGATATAAACAAAAGAAAAAAGAAAATAAACATCTCATAAATAATCTGATGAATACAATGTAAGGAAATTAATATAAAAGTTTCCCCGTTGCTATGGTGGCGACAGGTACATTGGAATAAGTCACTCAATAACTTGTATAATTCTGATGTATAATTCTGTTTATAGCATCACTATTATTATTATTTATTATTATTGTTTTGCCCCTTTCATCTTTCTTTTATCTTTTTTTTCTGAATAAAAATGGAATCTGTATAATTGAAATTAAATACCTTACAAAAAGGAGTGCTATCTCATAAAAAAAAAAAAAAACTCGTTGTAAATGATCCCGCCAAGCCACAAACCTAAAACGTCAGTCATAAAAAGAAGTGATATCACATTAAAAGAAGCGATATAGAAGTGCATACTCCGAGTCCCGTGTAAAAATCTATCACCACTCATAATGTTTCCAAAGGACTCGGAGTGAGGTATAGAATGTGAAAACTGCTTGCCGACCTCTAGGCTTTTATAATATATGCAGTATATCAATTTTGAAAATAAAAAAAAATAAATTTCTAATTTTTGTTATATCATTTTTATAAATATTTTTGTATGCGAAAGAACTGACAAGACGGATTTTGCCCCAAATCTATGCGATTCCGATATATATATATATATATATATTACAAACTCAAAATCTTTACATGTTTACTTAAAAAACCTCTTCGTAAGAGAGAAGTTTTTAGTTTAAATAATGGTAAATAAAATCAACAAATTGATTTTTCATGCTCACAAATATGAAAGGACATGCAAACACAGAAGCTTCAACTTTTTACAATTTTATGGGAGCAAAATAAATAAATAAATAAAATAAATTAAAATAAAATAAAAATAATATACTCATATGTAATTGCAGGAAACACAAATATTATAAAAGCCTGCAGGTCGCCAAGCAGTTTTCACATACTGTACCTCACTCCGAGTACTTTCAAACATTATGAGTGGTGATAGATTTTTACACGGGACTTGGAGTATGCACTTCTATATCGCTTCTTTTTATTTGACATCACTTCTTTTTATGACTGACATTTTAGGTTTGTGGCTTGGCGGGATTATTTACAACGAGTTGTTTTTGATGAGATGTATTTTTAGAGTTCGGTACTTAAAAAGTAAAAATGGAACCATTATAAAATCACACCTGTGTCTGTATGTCTGGCAGAGCCTCTTTTCTCCCTAATTATGGGACGTGGAATGTTCAAACTTGGGAAAGTTATAAAGGCTTTGTGCTCACATATTTTCAGAGTATTAGCCATTCACCAATATGTTTAGGAAAAATTTAGGGGGCTAATTAAGTTACTTGAAAAAAAAAGTTTTCCTTTTGTACATCGTATGAAAGATCTAGTAATAACGAACTCAAAACTATATTTGTTTAAATTTTAAGTATTATATTTTCAGAGATATCGTCGAAAATGCACTTAAGAAATATGTCCCCCTCACCTCCATTTTTGAATCTATTGAAACTAAAATTATGAAAAGAATAGGGGTAGTAGAAGTTTATTTAAACCTTGCAGGAAAAACTATAGAGATTTTCTAGGTAACATACCTTTTGAGGAAGACATATTTTTCCGTTACACACAAACTTTACTTTTTGGGCGTTGAACAGGATAATTGTCGGTCTCTCGAGGTATTTATCGACGCATAAACATCCTAGGATATTTGATAATGATTTTCGAAAAAACATTGTCGGTAATTATCCGAGATATTAATTAAGTTACTTGAAAAAAATTCGTGTAGGGTGTCGTTCGAAAGATCTTGTAACTTCGGAATCAAAAATATATTTGTTTTAATTTTAGGTATTGTATTTTCAGAGATATCGTCGAAATTACTCGACAAATATGCTCCACCTCTTATTTCCTGAATGTACTGAAACTAAAATTATGAAAACATTAGTGGTAGTAGGAGTTTATTAATTAATAAATAGTAATTAATAAATTCAATGCACGGAACCCTTTGAGCGCAAGTCATACTCTCACTTGAACAATTTATTAAACTTCATATTGTTGATGTAGTGTTAAAGAAATTTATTTAGTAGTAAAATAAATTTTTGATATCTGTTCACATTGAACCACTGTTGTATTAGAAAAATTAAATATATTTTTTAAACAGAGTATAATTTTGATTCCAATAAAACTGTTTATTAATTTAATTTCTAATACAAAAATTATATATCGTTATGCTGTGCAATTTTAATGAAAATAATTTCTATAACCATTTGCACGTATGTTTTGTATTTAAAAGTTATTAATAAAAATTGAAGCTATAGATAAGTATATTAGTAACATTTCAAGTAATATGTTTAATTATACATTTCGCGTAGTTGTATTAGTTGTATTAAACTTAAAATCACGTAAATATTATGTCGACGATCTATGCAAATGCATTAGAATTTATTTTCCCCTGAGGCTTACTGCTATATCTTGTGTTCTGCAGAGGAGAAATAGTTATTAAATGTTTTCGTATTCAGTAAAAGGAGCTGCATGCAGATGCATAATGGGTACATATATAAATTTCTGTTGTTTTGCTATTAATGCACATCATATATACATGCTGAAAGAAATTAACGTTAACAGTAATGTAACAGTTCTGTTTACGATAGTTTCCCAAATACTATTACTGAATTAAAAAATATATATAAGCAAATCATAAGTGTGTAGCAATATATATGTTTTTAAACTTAGCATTTGTAGTGTAAATTTGTAATTAAAATGATTTTTTAATGAATATGTAATACAAATATGTATATTACGTTTTACATCAGCAATACATAACCTTTTGCGTATACTTTTTTTTTTTTTTTTTTTAAATATGAAAAGTTACTGAATTACAAGATTCAAGCTTTAAATATACAAATGTAAATTTACAAGTGAATCGTTGAATTGAAAAATTATATGAGTCCATGATTTTTTCCGAACAATAAAAACTGTGCTGCAGACAAACGCTGGATATTTTATGAACTTTTCAGTGTCGCTATATTTTTTAAATCTTTAAATTTGTTTGTCAGTTATCAATTATTTAAATTATAAGAATTACAATAAAAAAAAGAAGGAAAAAGAAAAAGAAAAAGTAAAATAAAAAAAAAACCTTTGTAGTTATGATGTTTTAGCAGTCAATGGGTTCAGTGTCCTACAAATTATACAAAAAAATATATTTTTATTTTTATAAGGTATTTGACAAAATAGACATAAATTGAGTACTTCGGAATTGTAACCCTTAAATACTCGCACAAATTCACACAGCAAAACTTCTGATGCGGTGTACTAGGTACACCGTATATTTCTAAATTTTTGTGAAAATAATTTAATGTTTTATAAGATTAATTTTAAGTGAAATGCATTTACTATGTAGTACAATATTTAAATAAAAAATAACATAGGCGTATGTGATAGTATTTTCTAACAATAAGCATTTTCATCATGCTTATTTTAAATTTTATATGCCAATGGTGTGCGAAATGCTCGATTTATTAAGGGTGTGCTCCCCAACGATGGACATTACAAACATTTTTAACATATTGCTTGCCAAGTTTTATTTGATAAAATAATGTGATTGACTAAAACTAAAAATATTACACACAAGTTCTAAAAATAAAATAAAAATAATTTTTTTGTTCAATCTTACTGATTTTTCTCAAAAGAACAAAACACATGAACGTATGGTTAAATTACATAACAAACATGCTTTCAAAGGTATTTAGATATTAATATTCATCTCAAAGTTTTATATTTATTTTTTTCTGGTGTATATGTATTTTAAAATGTGACATATATTTTTATACTAATTATTGAATGGCCCTTGTATTTAATGAAACATGTGTTTCATTAGCAATGCAATATGTCACATAAGGAATTTTTATTCATAAAAGTACTCAAGGCTATTTCTAAAAGGGGCAGATTTGAACACACATAATCCTAAAAAATATTTGAAATATCCAAAAAAGGTACTACCGAGATCTTATAAAATCAATAATTTTCCAGATATGCATCATAAAAAAAACTGGAAAAATAGAAAATTTTCATGGCTGTGACGCAGACTCCATACACAGTATATACATACAATATGAAATATATTTTTTTAAATTGAAAGTTTGATTACACATGCCGGTCGTTTGACGGTTATGTGCAAGGGAAAACGTCTTAACAGGCAAGATTATGAAGAAAAAAAATAGCTGTCTAAAACTGATAAAGATGAGAATTGTTTTGTTGTGTATTGTGTTACTTTTAGAAAATGTTGTACATTTTATAAATGTTATCAAACGTATTGGAAATTTAACAGCATATTTAAGAATATTTTGTTGAGATACAAACTATACGTGCAGACCATAAAGCAAAACTTTGTTTCACACTGACGAATGATAGCAAGGAACAACGAAACTTTTCTACATATAGAGGCGATATATGGCCTCATTGCATTTAAAGAGTTACGTTACAAAGAAATTTCAGACAAAAACTTTATGCGTTTGATAAACTAAAATATGAGAAAGACTACCATTGTGAAAGCTCTTTTAGACATTATCCATGTGAATAACAGTTTACTTTTCAAATGATAAGAATTATATGTATTAAAAGGGAGGGGTTCAGTATTTTAGAGATGCTGTGGTGGGGAGTGACTAAAAGAATGTTGTGAACCACTGAATTGAGGGTTAAAAATTAACGGTATGTACATAAGTGCCAAATATCACAGATTTGAATACTACTATTTCAGAATAGTAATATTCCCAATTGAATCCATTTGGACACTACACTGTTAACTAGTATTTTAAAAACACAAATTGCACAAATTGTGCTTATTAGTTGCTAAAATCAGTGTAAAAATTGTTTTAAACTCATAAAAGAGCTAAAATCCTACATGTTTCGGCTTTAAACTTAAAGCCATCATCGGGGAAGAGGAACAACACAAACGACTACTGATCTTTTAATTTTCGACACGAGAAAATTGAAATCAACAGTATGGAAAAATTTAAATAAAATAAGCGGGCGCTCTCTGGTTTCGCTCTTTGGCAACAGAGAGCGCCCGCTTATTTTATTTAAATTTTTCCATACTGTTGATTTCAATTTTCTCGTGTCGAAAATTAAAAGATCAGCAGTCGTTTGTGTTGTTCCTCTTCCCCGATGATGGCTTTAAGTTTAAAGCCGAAACATGTAGGATTTTAGCTCTTTTATGAGTTTAAAACAATTTTTACACTGATTTTAGCAACTAATAAGCACAATTTGTGCAATTTGTGTTTTTAAAAGTAATATTCCCTTTATAAAATCGTAGAGTTGTGTGATTAAATAAGGCGAAATTATTATCCGATTGTAGTAATATTTTAAATCTCTAATCCCTGGCACTTATCGATTAAGGGACAAAGTCATATTCACCCTATTGTTCGATCACATTTTTATCTTTTATGTTGTTGGCCATTGGGACATACGTATATCTTGGTAATGTCATTGAATAATGTTGTTTTTGCAACCTTCAAAACCGTTGCAACACAAAAAAAAGCATTTCCCAAAAAGTGGACTTGTTTAGTTTTCGAAGTCATCGATTCAATTAATGTCTAAAATATTTCTTGTTTTCATATTTATCTAAAATATGTTTACTAAAAATCGTGTAAGTATTATGTGAAGGAAATACGCAAATGCGATCAAAATGTATTTTTACTGGATACAAACATTCTGGAAACCGAATACATGAACTTAATCAATATATGCAGGGATGCCAGTTTGGTCGCCTTTTTAACACTTTACAACATAATTGAAAAGTGTTTATATATTCAGTTTGTCTATCCGTCTGTCATTCGTTCTCTAACGCGCGTAAATATACACAAAATACCATGTAATTTATATATGTTATTGAGGTTAACCAGGGCATGTTTGGAATTGAAAATTAAGCCTTTTGGGCATTCAAGAGAATACCGTTACATTAGGGTCTATGAAGTGAAATCTTTTGCAGTATATTTTAATTATGATACTCTAATTTGAACATATTGATATTGATATTGATATAAATCACTCACGTGCACTAAAAGATGCTTACTATAGAATATGGTAAGTGTAGAATTTATAGTTCTTTTAAAAAACCACTCAAAAGAATTCCGTTATATTATGGTCTATGGAGAAAAATCTTTTGCGGTGCATTTTAATCATCTTACACTATTATAATCATAAATAAAATTGATATGAAATTCTGAGGCACGCTAAATCATGCTTACTGTAAAATATGGAGTGTAATGCATTAATCGGTCATATATACAGGCACGCAAAAGAATTCGATTAAATAATTTTCTACAGGAGTAAACTGTTTGCAAAATATTTTATTTTGTGTTACACTATTTCAAATATAATGAAATTGACATACATTACTGGGGTTTAATACAAGATACTTTCTGTAGAATATGATGTGCATAGAATGTATTGCTCATTTACAAAGACATAAAAAATATATCGGATACAGTATTATATCCGAAGTACTATCTATTAGCGATAATTGCTGTAACTGCGTTTTAATCAACAATATAACTAAATCAACAATATAACTTAACTAAATTTTTGAATAATACTAAAATTTTCAATAATTGCTGTAATTGTGTTTTATGTTTAGCTTAACTAAATTTTTGATTAATACATTGGGTGTATATGATATGTATTTTATACAGGGCTATACAGAATAATTTGAAAGCATTAATAAGAATGAGCATGAATTGCTTAAAGTTGGTCTTTAAATAAGTTAGGCATTTTAAAGCTAAACTATATTTAGTATAATAAGAGATTTTGTAGAATATGGATAAAATATTAATAGAATGTCTTGCAAGGAACTGGATGCATGACCACTTATAGATGATAATTTCTGTAAATGTGATTTCAGTAGTTTTAAGCGTGTTTTTGCATGAATTAAATGTTAGCTTAATATGTGGCGTGTATAATAATCTGTAGGTAGTATACAGGGTTGTACAAAATAATTCAAGTATGTTTCCATCTATTGGTGGAAATTGCTGAAGGTGAAATTTCACCTGCTTTATGTCTTATTAAACTAAATTTTAGCGTACTATGTAGACTACAAACATATTTATAGACCATATACGGGGCTGCACAAAAGAACTGCAGCACTTTTACGGCTACAGACGATGCCTGTCCATAATAAAACTATTGCACGTTTTTGATATAGTTCTAAAGGAGTTTAATTAGTAAAAAATAATTTAGTTTTTAACGTAAATTGTTTTAAATATATGCAAACTAAAAATTATATGCACACTAGAATGTGTTTTACATGTAGGCCAACTGTGATGCCTTGTGTAATGCAAAGAAACAGTTGCTTCAAGTCTTGTTCTGTAAAAGAATTATAATGCACTTTCTTAATCATTATATGTTTAAATTACTGTGCCAGAAAGCCGTCATATTTCATTCTGTAGATGTAGTTGAATCAATTTAGCAGTAAAATGCCAGTCTTCCTTATGATGATTTCATTGATATTACCATTGAATTAAAAAAATTAACATATTTTTAAAATATTTTTTTTTTAGATTGAAAATTTCTAGCGTATGTTTTTTCCATGAAAATATATTTAAATTGATTTTCAAATGCAAAGAGCTATATTTTATGTTATTCCATCAATTTTCTTGTAAGATGTCATGTATAATTTTGTGCGCATATGTGTTTTTATTAAACAATTCTGTATTGCAAAAATTGAATCTTATGTACGTATCATAAAATTTTCAAGTACTATGTTAAATAACATACGTTCGCATAGTTACATAAGTCACCTTTAACTTTAAATCACGTAAATATATTTTCGAAGATATATGAAAACACATTTAAATGCATTTTCCCTCGAGGAAAACTGCTACATCTTGTGTAATGCAGAGAACGAATGGTTGTTTGAATTCTTGGCATTCAATAAGAGGGATCGAAAACATATACTTAACGTTTACATAGTAAATTTTCTGGAGATGTAAAACAAATAGACGTTGTATATGTAGTTTTACAAGAAGAAAGTTATTAATAATACAAGAGTTTAATTTACGTGGGTTTCTCAAGTTCTGTTCTTTAATTTCATAATAATAAAGTTAAAATGACATACCTATAGTGCCATTAATTTTAGACCTACTTTCTAGCTTATTGTTATCAATAAAAGGATTATTTTATCTGAATGTTTAATACAGCAAGTTGGGAATTGTACGTTTAACACGACAAATGAGATGAGTTTGTACTATAACAGGTTTTACAATATCAAAAATCTCCCTTATTAATTCAGTGAAATAAATTATATCGTCTGGTATGAGCGAACCTTTTCTTTTATTATGTATGACACGTTTACAGATGCGAATTTGTATTCAACACCAGACAGCGCTGCAAAATTCCCCATAAAGATCATGCTTTACTAATGATTACCTCCATGGTTTATTATTTTTATGACCCATGATGAACGAATCTCTTGTGTTTATTTACTTTAATGAGTTGAAATTTTAGTCTGGCAACCTAATTTCAACTGAAGTTATCTCAGAATCTATACATATTTAAAGAATCTGTACATATTTGAATGTAACTCATCACTCAAACAAACAATTTTTTTTAACGATCTTTATAAAAATGTAACTTTTATGCAATTTTATTCAAGAAAATAATTTTGAATAAAAATGGCCTTCTGGCATATGAAGAAAGAAATGGTCGAACCATATTTATTTTTCCCAGTCACATGACTTGCGTTTTTACTATATAGATTACGTATGATAGAATTTAATAGAATGAAGAAAACTTTTATTAATATCTTTTTAAGTTTTGATTCGATTTTCATAAAATTTGAAATGACTCGACAAAATTCTGCGTCGATTATATATATATTAAATTTCAAACCATTCGGTTTGGTAGTTTTTGCGCCGTTATATGCGGACGGACGGGCCAGACGACTACTATACCTGCTACGTATTCATATAATTACGAACGAACCTAAAAAACAATATTTTGTTACAAAATTAGTCATATTATACGAATTTTATGAAGGATGATATAACAAGTACTACTAGTGTTTATTTGGAAAATATATATAATATACCTATAGTACGATTATGTTTCTGTACGTCAGCAATTTTATTATAAAATGTCATTTATAACAGTTTGAACGTGGTTTATTTTATTCTTTTTTTTTTTTTTTTTTTTTTTTTTTGTGTGTATTCTAAGATTGAAGTTTATATATTATATAAGGTTATAAATGTCCATGTTTTATGTTAAATTATACTCCTTTTCATGGCCACAAAATTTGTCTTTATTTTAAAATCACGTTAATATGATGTCGAGAATGTATGCAGAAACATTAGAATGATATTTCCCTTAAGGCAAATTACTACATCTCGTGTACTGCAGCGAAGGCATAATTATATGAATTCTTGATATTCTTTAAAGGGAATCGAGTGTAGATACGTAATGTTTCATGTTTAAATCTTTGTAGTCATAAATCGACTGCACATACTAGATATATGGAAGTTATCTTGGTAGTAATTAGGGGATTTACTCTCTTTGAGCTGCACTTGCCAACCGCTGCTCAAGCTTTGCAGCCTCTTAAAATAGTTTATCTGCTCTGTTTTAAAAAAGATTACTTGGTCACAGAAGATTGAATGATATTATCATGAACGGCGACAATCTTCTGTAATGGTGTTACGATGCTTTGCCGTTCAACTGGAGCATTTTTGGCTCCCATTACCTAATCCACCGCTGTCACGACAACTGGCGGCTGTTTTTGTAATTAATTTTGGGATTAAAATCAACTACCCATTTGAAAATAAGCAGGCATAACATGGTTAAGTAGAAAATGTTTCTGCCTCTCGGACTCTTATAACGACGCTATGAACAATCGTCTTCCTTTGTATTCGAGGTTACAAAAATCAGTCTGCTCATGAATAATATTCAGAACCGTGGCATTGAAAACCATAGTGAACAGAAAATTCCCGTCTAAATACATTTTTATGTCGTAATTTTCCCCATTTCATGCTTTTAACACGTGATCATTTTACTATTATTTTAGTTTTATTTCTGTTTTTAATGATCACGTGTAAGTACATTTTTAAATTGAAAGGAAACATTACCAGCACAGAAGAATTTAACATACACACACCCCATTCCACATATAAAAGGTGTATCTTTAAAAATAAAACGCGAATTAGAAAAATTAGAAAAAATAGTCCCAATAATCCCCAATCCATCCCTTTTAAAATCAATAAGAAACAAAGTAGAAAAATATGAAACACAGTCAGCAGAAATATATAAAATCAATTTTTTAAATAGCAGAAATTAAAAGCTTACCTAGAATGACTAAAAGAAAAATTGAGGTAAGATTGAAATAACATATAAGGGATATAAAACTAAATAAACAGTCAACAGAGCAGGCAAGATTAAGCATAAAACGCCCCATTAAACTTGAAATTCTAAAAATGAACTATGAAAATCTGTATAATACTCTAATGGGAAGCAATAGAGATTAATACATCCAAAGTAGAGGTTTGCAGTGATATGGTACATGCATTGCTCGATTGCATGTTGGAAGAAGAGGGAATAAAATGCGAGTAAGGGAATTCTTCAACCCCTAGTCAGATTTATAGAGAAGAGACGGATGCTGGAAGGTTACAACTCAGGATGCTCTAGCCAGAGTGAAAGCGCTTTTGTGTAATGGTGACAGTTTTATGTGAAACTTTTTAACATTTTTTAATAATGATGGACTGTTTTTAGGGAAATTTTATCCATGCTTTTTTAGGTAATGTTTGAGTGTAAAATTGATAATATGAAGAATAAATAATAAATAAAAGAAATATTATTCTTTGCTCTGTTTTACAATTCAGCAACAATTTAAAAAATGACCATTTCTAAATGTGAAATAAATATATTGAAATAATAAAATAATAATAATTAATTAAAAAAAATAGAAAAAAATAGTCAAATTGAAACAATTGCACACTTTATACCACAAACTTGGCAAGTGTGTCTCTGGGAAATATGGTTAAATTACTACACGTAGTTTTTGTTCCTATAAAACTTATTTAAAGGAACTATTTTGACAGCCTTTAACATTAAATAGGTCTTAAAATAATTCTTAAATTTAAAAACTGTCTAATTCAGTGTGTTTATCGAGCATTTCGATATAATCCTACCAATTTTCATCTTGTTTATCTGCAATAGTTTTCTTAATGTTAGCCAAGAAAGACTTTCGGTCACAAAAACTGCATTTACACCGGTGATATAATTAATTTCTTATTTTTAGAATAGCGAGTGTTTTTGTTTACGATGGTCTTACAAGTATAAATGTTGAAATACCGTTTTAAATACCGTATTCCTTTGGCAGTATATATTTTTTTAAATTCAAGATTTGTAGCATATTTCATTCGATAAAACTATTTTTGTATCTGCATTTGTCATGAAAAAGGCTATATATATATTTGCATTAGCAATTTTCTCCTAAAACGTATTGTGTAACCGTTTGAGCAAGCACTTTTATTTATTAAAATGTTTATTTTATATACGAAGTTCTAGATACATATAAAAATTTCACATTTCATTATAAACTAGTTGACCCGAATGAATTCGGCCGAATTAACCATGGGAGACTTCTACGTAAAATAAACAAAGTAATATCCTAAAAACACGGCGATCACAGTAACGAAACTCTGTTTTCGCGCTCATAAATCCTTAAAAGGACAATCCGAATAAAATAAAGTATTTTGATGCAATCATACAAAAATCACACAGTTTTATCAATGCGATTACATTTTCTTTGGAGCCAACAGCAATATATAATACTATTTCCCTCAAAACAACGAATACAAAATATGCATCCAAATGGCACAGCAATTAGTTAAGTTCTATTTCATATGGTTTTTAAAAAGTCATTTATTTTAGAAATAATGAACATTGATTTCTAAAGAGCAAGTGGCGTCCACTGATGATAAAACATCATTTTTAAATGGAAGCTTTCATTTACTTTCATAAAAAGTAAATCTACATTGATTACATAATAATGCGCCAGTTTCTTGTTTATTTATTTATTTTTGCTTTTTGTTATTGGTGATAGTACTAAATTGAAGTTTCATTAAATATTTTGTACCTTTATAAGTAATGACATATTTAGTACATTGTTTTAACTATATTTTTCATGAAATGTTTACTTAAAATTGGAATATTTGTATTACGGTAGATCCCTTTAACGCCAAATGCATTTATAAGTCACTGAGACATTTTAACGCACTTGTTAGCAAAATTCTTAAATGTTATATACGAAAAATGCGCATTATCTGCTAAAAATGACGTCAATTTCGGATGCGAATGTTTAGCGAGTGGGTCTGCATGCGTGTTATATATATTTTTAATTCTTGTGCCTTTTTTTATTTTGCGGCAATAGGGATAAATGTATTCGAAACAAAAATAAATAGAATTGATTTGTATAAACTACGGCATGTCGTTGAAAAAAGCGGTAAAGAAGTAGTAAGTAATAAGTAGTGAAATTTAAAGTGGTCATTAATTTTTTTTTCGCGTTTTAAAACGTGTGTATATGAAGTTTTTTGCAAATCCGTCTAAAATTCTATTTTTATAAGGAACAAACACACAGACTTTGATTTTTACATAGATATAGTAATGTACATTGATACTATACGCTTTGCATAGTTATGTAAGTTACTATTAACAAAATATCATGTAAATATTATATTGAGGATATATGCAAACACATTAGAATGCAATATTCCCTGGAGGCCAACTGATAGGACTTGTGTAGCTCAGGGATGACCACCTCAGGAAACCCGGCCTAAGCCTTAGAGTTTGTGTGCAATCCTGAAGGGCTGACACGCCTCTATCACCAGCGAGACCACAGTTACAGAATTATGTATGCAATTTTTACAATATAATATTACACATGAATTTTGTCTGATAATACAGTTATTGCTTTCATACATACAATTATTATTATTATTTCAATGTATGCAGAATATATAATTTCCGGATGAGCTATTTACAAATACTGTGCAGGCACCATGCCTAAAATTATTATTGGTTAAATATGATGGGTTATTCTTGGCTAGCATATTTTATACAAATACTTTACTACAATTGATGTATATGGAAAAATATGATGCACACATACAGTTATTATAATTAATTTGATTATACAATTATACAGTTTAGACCATGAAAGGAAATATTTGTTTGACTTCGTGGTATTGTGAAATAGAAACCAAATACAATACTTTATGTGTATACTAGTCTGGATTTCTGCCATCATAAAACTAATGCATGTTGCAAATAATTTTAAGGTTAATAAATGAATAGTAAAATAAGTTTTATTTGCGATGATTACTCAAATATTGATGAATTTCAAAAATTAAACATATCATATATGAATAGTACTGTCATATTTTTAATCTTTCTAGCGAACATTTCTAGTGTATACGTTTTACAATAAAACTATTTAATACATATAGATTAATATAATTTTACTTCAACAATTTTCACGTAAAATACTGTGTATAACCATTTGTACATGTGTTTTTTTACAAGTTTTTCTGTATTACGTATTGCAAGATTAAAATGTAGATAGTATGTATCATTACATTTTCATGTATTATGTATATTCAGACACCTTTTCGTAATTACATAGGTGGATTTAACTTCAAATAACGTAAAACATATTTCGAGGATATATGAAAATACTTTAGAATGTGTTTCCCTAGAGTCTACATCTTGTATAATGCAGAAAAAGAATTGTTTTTATAATCCTTAGTATTAACTGAGGCAAATTGAATGTTGATACGTCATGGGTACATTTTGAAAATTTCCTTCTGTCAAACAAATAATGCACTTGTTTGATATAGTTTTAGAATAAATTATTTCGTTGTGACATAACAATTTTTTATTATGGTTTCACGAACATTATTGTTGAGTTCGAAAAAGTATTAAATAAAAAACTATATTTTATTTTACATCAGAAATTGTTTTGCAAAGAATCTCCCTTAATTATTTGTTTGTATTTTCTGTATTGCTTTTGTTTCGTATCATTAAATTTTCAAGTAGTGTGTTAAATAATATCATTTTTATTTGTACAGTTACATTCATTGTGTTGATCTTTAAAACAGGTGAATGTTATGTCGAATATATATGAAAATATATTAGGATGTACCTTCCGTAAAGCCAACTGCGATATCATGTGTAATTGAGAAAAGGAAGCGTTGTTTCATTCCTTTGCATGCTATAGAAGAAACCAAGTGGCTACATGTTTAATGGCTACATGTTTAAATAGTTGCCGTCATAAATTTAATGTCCATACTAGATATAAAGAAATTAATTTCGTAGTAACTCATATTACCCGAATGGCAGAATTTACTGCGAAACAATGTTGTCATTTCTGCGGTTATTATTTTTTTTTATAGAAAAAATATTTTAAATATGTTTAACAATTTTCCTCATCCTGTGTATTTATTCTAAGATACTGGAGATAAGACCGGTCTTTGTCATAGTTAAGGTTTTTGGAGTAAATGATTATTTTTAAAAATAAATAAATGGCTAATATGTACATTGTATATCCTGCTTCTGAAAAAAAATAGCTGTATACTGTAGTCATATCACATTATACAAATACGAATACTACATGCATGGAACCATCCTTTCTGCCACGTGCATGCCTACTCTGAGTTTGAATCAGTATTTCAAATTTTGGCCAAGGAATTCCTGCCAATTTGAGCACTGGCCGAAAAAACATGTTATACGCTGTTCATTTTATATACACCAGACTTTGGCCAGTAATCTCGTCCAATTGTGAAACTGACCAAACATCAGTGTTAACCGGAAACATATGTATTCTAACCGCGACAGAAGTAAAAGACTCAATTTATGCAAGTATCAATACTACAGTGCGCACTTATACCGTGTGTGTTCAAAACAGATGTAATGTGAACTGTTTCGTGAATGCTTAAAGCATATACATACATCCAATTACCACACAAAAAAAGGTAAACTTTTGGATATAGCTTTTATACTGTAAGAACATGTATACACATATGAACGGAATATTTGATAAAATATAAAACCGACTTCAATATCTTTTTCCGACTGTCGTGTTTTGTGGAAACTCTCTGTTGTTATCCATATTGGAGTTATTCTGCAATGGACTCGGAAACTCTATTTGAGGTCAGCACACAACACAAACTAAACTCATCGAACTTTACGATGACGTAATAAAAGAAAATTAATCCATATTTAAAAACAATTGTGAAAGAATAATCTCCAATTATATTTGTAATATCAATTTCATCTTTTATGAAAAAAACCCCATAAAAACATATAGTAAACTCATTTCTGTTTTTACTCGAACTTTGTTTTACACGAATTTGATTTAAAACAAATATTTTGAAGAACAATTCAATTTTTACGTGAATTACTTTCATTTAACACGATTATTTTAAATTAATTCTCATTTTACTCAAAATATGTCGACTAAACACGATTTTTGAACACAAAAACACCGATAAAGATGAAGACGATTCCAATGCCGATCTAAATACAGACTTGATTAAGAATATCTTGATTTGGCAATAAAATGCGAATTCCTTTTCTCAAACATAATCCGAATGAGAAACTACCTAGATATTTTCAAGATAATCTAAAATCGTTAGTAGCTTCTTACAGGGAATTATATAAAGGACTATCCCTAAAAGAATAACAACGATTATATAACTCAATTCGTTTTTAAAAACAGTGAAACATCCGTGCCACAGCAGGAGTGTTTAAATGTTATAAATTGAAGACCAAGCTGATCACCAAATTATTTCTTGCAGTGAAATCCTAGTTCTGCATAAACGTAAATTATTTACTATCAGAAAGAAACAAATACAAATTTGGCATGTCTAGAATATTTTGCATAAGTTGCGTGTTTAGGAATTAGTGAATTTGTTTTTTCGAATGAAAATTGCCTTTCTATAATATCATTTATATTATAAACCTATATAATTTAAACTGCAGCGTGCAGAATTGGAAGGGGGTAAAAATACTTTCTCAGTATTTATTGTATTGTTCCTATCGATTATTTAGTTATGGAATCAATTTTCATTGTTACCATAGATACAATGTATTTTTTCACACGAATTTGTTTTTTCGCGCAGTTTTCGAGGAGATATCTATTGTATAAAATTAGAATTAGTTTTATGTTCATTTATATTAAAATATACAGTTTTTTTTTCATCTTAAATAAAATTGAATATTTTTTCTTCTTTTTTTGAAAAAGAAAAAAAAAGCTAGTTATCAAACCTCATCCGCAAGAGTCATTTTCCAACTTGTAACCGACCCGAACACAATAGAGTCCAGATAGAGTCCCAGATAATCTGACTTTAAGGATGGTTTGTAAAACAAAAATGAAAAAGTTCAATAGATATTCCAAATGGGGATGGTGGGGGGGGGGGGTGAGGTGTTAAATTTAAAAAAACGGGAATATATTTTTAAATTAATTATTAAACAGCTTGATCCAATAATTGAAATGTAGCAAGTTATTGCTATGATAATGAATCGTCTTTAAGTATGAGTATATATCAACATTTTTTAGACGAAATTCTTATGCATTTGTCATATGCATTACAAAGTGTTTCCATTAGAAAATATTGTGCGTAATATTTATTGTTCATGACAAAAAAAATATTGTCAACCCGGCTCCTCCCAACCCACGGGTCTTGTGAGGTGCGTACAAAATAGAGTTACTCGAGCTGATGTGGGACACTAATAACATTTATTTTAAATTTCATTGTTACCAACTTATTATAACGAACATTAGACGGATATACAGGTATCCCAAAAGTCTCCGCACAACTTCAAAAATTTATTACAAAAAAAATTAATAGGCCTACAGCAAAAATAATTACAACAGTGCATAGAGTAACTTAAAAAGTTTTTTTCTACAGCCTTGGTAAACTTCAACATGAGATCCTTTCGTAGCACGAAGAATATCAAGATGATATTTCAATTCAATCCACGAACGTTTTCATGCTAACATCAACAGTAGATACTGCTGTTTGGATCTTTTGTTTCAATTCCATGAGAGACTATTAACTTTTATTCATCAAAAAAATTTTTATTCATTCATCAAACATTCATCAAACATCTTCAATTCAACATTTTATTTCATCAAACACTTGTAACTACTGTTGATGTTAGCATGCTGAAACTCACGTGGATGTAATTGGAATATCGACTTGATATTCTACGTGCAACGAAAGGATCTCAAGTACAAGGTACTAAGGTAGTAGAAAAAGAAAACTTTTTAAGTTACTCTATGTGCTGTTGTAAGTATTTTTGCGGTAGGCCTATTATTATTTTTTTTTTTTGTAATCAATTTTTGAAGTTGTACGGACACTTTTGGGACACCCCGTTATTAAAATTTTTTGAGACGAAATTCATATGCATTTGTTATATGCATTACAAAGTGTTTCCATTTGAAAATATTGTGCGTAGCACCTATTGTTCACTTACTACAATTAATACAAAAGATTCGGATATATGAAAGATTTTGATTATATTACTGTATGTATGCATTAATAAGTGTTAGACATACACTTTATGAGATTACATACGTTACTGGCCAATCCGTTCAACAATATTGTTAGCAAAAATCAACGAAAAATACCCGTTAATAATTCGCTATCATTGCATTCTCGATTAAATGGACGTTACACTGGAAAATATCTTTTTTTTTCTTGCATGTGTCACAATCTTATCCATGTATTTTTTATGTATTCTATATAATGTACTTTCCGAAGAACGTCAATCGCACACATAAGTACAGATATCTAAAAGGGACAACTGTATTATTATTTTTTTTTCAGACACCGGAAAAAAAGTATCAAGAAATAAATTAATATACAAAACAATATATTTGTTTCTCTACACAGTGATCTCTCACTTATACGCGACCTCTGTTATATGCGTTTTTCACTTATGCGCGTTTTTCTCGCGGGCCTGGCCAGCGAAATAGGAAAACAATGCTAACAATTATTCGTTTATACGCGAAACCTAAAATGAACCTTTCACTTATGCGCGAAAAAAAAATTCAAGTTGCTTATCCCACGAACGTACCCATCCTGTTCTGTCTCTGGGAATGTATTTACACGCCCTTAATCCATTGTTCGGATTCATCCAAGAACGCGTTCTTTTTCGCTTGTGATTGACATCGAGAGGGGAGAACGGGTTACATACGAAAATGTTGACGTTACTAAAAGTCGCAGGCAATCGGTGTGGACGGTAAGCACTGCTCGCGGAACAAGCTTTAGGTTTGCGTTACTTCGCCATTCGCTTACATACTGTACAGTGTCTAAAAAATGGCAAAACGTACAAAATTGTCGCTTTCTTTGAAAATGGATATCATAAAAAAAAATGATGAAAAATGCTTTAAATAAAAACAGCGTTAGCTGATCATTTCTGTATTCCAGAATAAACTTTCAGAGGAATTCTGAAAAACAGAGAAGCTATAAATGCAACTTATCTAGAATTTGGAATAAAGGCCAAGAAAAGGAGTCGAATTCAAAGCAGAAAGAACGAAGAATTCGAAAAAGTTTTAGTTCTCTGGTTTAAAGAAACTCGTGCATCCCACATTCCTGTAAAAGTTGAACTTCTAAGAGAGACAGCCTTGGAATTATCGAAGAGTTAATGACATGGAAAACTTTTCTGCGTCACACGGATGGGTTGAGAAATTTAAGATTAAACATGGATTGTCAACTCGTGCCCTTTCTAGTGAAAGTGGAAGTGTCAATAATGAATCTGCTGAACAATGGAAAAAAGACTTGCCTGATTTAGTTAATGAATACGAACCGAAAAACATTTACAATTGCGACGAAATTGGACTTTTCTATCGAGTAACGCCCGACTGAACTTTGGCATTTAAAGGAGAACCATGCCATGGTGGAAAAAAAAGTATAGAAAGGTTAAATGTGTTGCTGTGCTGCAATGCCAATGGCTCGGATAAACTGCTTCCACTAGTCATTGGGAAATCAAAGAATCCTCGATGTGTCCAAAATGTAAAGAAACTTCCATGTGATTATGATAGTAATAAAACGGCATGGATGACTTCGGGCATTTTTCTGGATTTCCTGCACAAATTTGACAGTAAAATGGAAAAAGAGGAACGAAAAGTGATCCTATTTATGGATCAATGCCTAGCACACCCAAAAGATCTTCCGCCTCTCAACTATGCAAAAGTTGTGTTTCTTCCAGCCAATTGCACAAGCAAACTTCATTCGTTGCGTGGAAGTGCAGTACAGAAGAACTTTAATCCGGCGTCTTCTTGCTGCTATAGAAATGAAACGTTCGGTGAAAGATGATTTGAAGCAGATCACTATCATTGATGCTATTCAAATGGTGTGCTCGTCATGGACAAACATTACTGACATCTCTATCAAAAACTGTTTTAAGAAGGCAGGATTTTTTCTCCCAGAAGAGAAGGAATGCGAAGACGATAAAGAAACACAAAGCGAGCCCGATGTAAGCCAAGATGATTGGAATGCTATATCTGGCGGACTGGCTTTGTGAACTTTCTCCAAATTCGTGGATGCCGACGAAACCTTAATTACAACTGAGATGCAGGATATCAGCGATATTGCAGCGGGAATTAGCAACAACAAAGATGAAGATGTGGGAGACGATGAAGGAGATACAGCATAAGTTCCCCCAACCCACACAACAGCATATGAAGCATTGGAAACTGCTAGATTTCTTTCAATTTAATTCCGGAAGTGAAAGAACTTCTTCGCACATCGAAAGTTCCTGAAAACAAAAACAGACCTTTATTGATTACTTCATTGTAAAAAAAATGTAATTTAACAAAAGTTTGGTACGTAAGTTAACAACTTTGAATTTTGACATTCTTATTAAATCACAATATAGTATAAACGGAAATTATGTGCGTATTTATTTATCAGTGTATTAGTAGTGTACTATTAGTATTAGTTATGTTAACTTTTCGCGTTTAAGCTTATTTTATGGTTTTTCACTTATGCGCGAATCTCACTTGTGTACGAATCTCACTTGTGCGAGAAAATTTCGTTGTCCCCTTTTGTCGCGCATAAGTGAGAGATCACTCTACATGAATAATAAGTTCGTGTCGAGACCGTTTTTAAGGGTGGTTTGTAGAACAAAAATGAAAAAGTTTAATAGATATTCGAAATAAAGGTATACTTCAAAAAACGATGATGCTTCTTTTTTCAAAAAGTAGTTGATAAGGAGCTTGATCCAATGATTGAAATGTAGGAAGTTATTGTTAACTTTCATCAAAAAATATTCCCCCCCCCAAAAAAAAGCCATTTAACTGTCATTTATTATATTGTTATGATGTGCTATTATGTAAGCCGCATTGTTTAGTGATGCTTTGTCCTGAGTGCGAAAATGATTTATTCACGTTTCATCAGCCAGTGGGAAGATATTGCATTTATCTCGAATAAAACATTTAATTATATTTGTATTATACAGTATTTCAGACAAATTTACTAGCGTGTTTATACCATTTTTAGCACTATCCAGAATAATTGAAAAGTAACTTGCATGTCTATCAGTCTCAATAACAAAAAATATATAATCTGTATATTTTGCTGTTGTTGTTGTTCTTGTTTAAAACGCATTGTTTCCTTATCTTATTGAATAAATCCTAATGCAAAATTTTCAATAAAAACAATTTGCTTAAATATAACATTTTTTCTTACTAGGTATTTTATCAGATACCACATTTTATATTAAAGTTAAGTCTCCGTCAATTACAGTTTGTACACCTTGTAAATATACGTCCAATAGTAATAAATTTTAGATAAATATATATAATAATCAATTGATCTAAATTTATTATTAAAAAAATTTCCATGGATTGATATTAAAAAAATCATTTATACATTATAACTTTTAACTTTTTAATTTTAAGGACTTTTTCATCGTTGAACTGTCAGTATTCTGCGTACATTCTATGTATCAAATTCGGTTTCCAGTAACACAGACATATTTTCAAATATATTCTAAAATATATTTAAACACATTTATTTTGAAATATATTTAAAAAAATATTCTCAATTTGTTTCTATGTAAAGATAATAAGTATTATTTGCTGTCACTGCACTTTTTCTTGCTACTATCGAATAAAGTATTTGTTTGAATTTTTAAAAAAATCTTGCGAAAATCTACAGAATAATTTCTTTTAGAAATATTCCTCTTTTAACAAAATAGATCCATGAATCATCGTATTTTAATATTTACTCATACATTTGTCACAGTGTCATTTACAAAAAAAAAAAAGATTTTTTTATTTTTTCTTCAGTGTAATTGACTTTTTTCTAACAAGTATATGTTATGCTCTCTCCGTTTAAATCGAATTTTAATTTTGCATTCTTCATTTGTAAATGGATCAAATATTTCAAATTTAATCTACAATTTTATTTTTCTAATACTAAACTTCATATAATTACATTATTTAATTAGAGAGTAATGGGATTTTTTTATATGCAAAATCGGGTGTTTTTGTGTGAGACATTACTAAAAATCATTTATAACAGTGTTTAAAAATTATGTGAAACATTTGTGAAATAACTTGTTCCTTATAAAAGACTTTTTTATATTACGAAATCCTTGTACATAAAATATCAGCAATTTTATGAACATACGAATAAAATACGATATTAAATAAATTATTTTTATAATTCATTAAATGATCAATTACTAAACTATTAACGTATTTATATATAATGTATATAATGTACTATTACCTAACTTTTGCAGAAACAATATTCTCTCACAGTAACCTTCTAATCGATTGTCACGTGAGTTTCCATTTCCTGAAATCTATCTAAATTATCTGTAGACGAAAATATTTCAAACAGAATAATGTATTAAGATGTTAATGTTCTAAGATGCAGGAATATAAAAAATACATCGACACGAAATTACTGAAGAAGATATAGTTTAACTTAATATCGATGAGTATTTTTATAAAAATGCAAGACAAACTGTACATCGAATGTAATATATTTATTGCATTTACAAAGCTCTTAGAATGTAATTTCAAATTAATTTTAAAATATACAAAGAAGTAGCATTTTTAAAGATTCATAAAATTTTGCTCTCCGATATTTTGATTTTGCAAAGAACTTTCGCTATCCATATGTCTATTTTAAAAATTACTATGAGAAATCTCTTGATTGCACGTGTCAGACAAAATATGATAAATGTTCATTTAAACGTATATAAAAGGTTTAACGCTTTAAACCTTGTTGCAGTTTTCACTTTTTAACCGTATTTCCGCCTTGTAGACTGTTATAATCGTTATCTATTTTATTATATTTGCAATTATTGGAAACGCTTTTACTTATATTTCTTTATCATATCAGGTATATTTAAATTTTTAAATATGACTATTTAACTATTGAATTTTATTTATGTTTATATATGCGTGTATATGTGAGTACACTGCAAACCATTTCCTCCCATATATACAGGGTGCATCATACATTTGTCCAAACTTTAAAAAAATCATAATAAAAGAAATAATGCTTGAAAAAAATTTCGGTTTGCGCGAATGTGATCCGGGGAACAGTGGATTTTTCCCCATGTATATAAAAGAAAAATGATTCCAAAAGTAACTGAAAGAAGGCGCTCACAGCTCGCAAGTCATATTGAGACGTTTTAGGTAAATCAGGCTAGCAATAAAACACCTGGCTGGAAATGGATTTGTCATTCGATTTCGGCAACATGCTATCCTTACCAGATCGACCATTGGTGGTTAAAATGTTCTACAAGAATGGGGAATCCACAACTATTGCATAGCATAAGTTTCGCACGGAGAACTGACTGGAGGCGCAAAAAGCACTATTTCACTCCGGTAATGTATGTGTGTCCTCTTTCGAATACATTTGGAATAATTTTTCATTGTACATGGAAACAAAATATCTAATATCCCTCTGCTAATATCCACGCAAAACGAAATTGTTTCTGAGCATTACTTATTTTATTATGAATTTCTTAAGTTTGCATAAATTTATGACGCACCCTGTATATGGAATATTATACGGGTCTACATGTTATATTGTGTGTCAGTATACACACACACATATATATAATATGCTTACTAGAATAAGTTAAAACTCAGAAAACAGCAAAGAGTAGGTGCGGAAGTACAACGGTGGGAGGGAAGGAGTGAAGGGTGGAAAAGTTCTATTTGTTTTATATACAAACAATTGTATAACATGTATTACAATTAATATACCAATTTTTTTATCGTAATTTTGAAAAATACTTAATAACATATTTTAATCAAGCGAAATGGTAAGGTTATTTTAGGAATGTTTTAAGTTTATTACCGCGGTCCTGGGCAATGCCAGGCAGGTATACTAGTAGACAATGTATATTGAAATTTATTGTCCACAATATATTTTTTAAATTGTATAAAATACAAATTACTCCTTATTTGTCGCACAAAAATGTTATAATGCCATTCTTTAATTTTAACATTTGACAATATATATTTTTCTTTTTATACTGTAAAACGTTTCCTTATTATATATATATATATATATATATATATATATATATATATATATATATATATAATTGAATTAAAAATTAAAACTTGCCATACTCAAGTTAAGTTTTATGTTTCGCTAAAAATTAATTGCATTTTAAATTTCATTTGATTTCTCATAGGACGCGGAAAACATTTAATCCGTTCAACAAAATGGATTCAAATATATAAATTTACTGATTAGCATATAATTGAAGCTTTATTTTGTCTTTCCATTAAATGTGTTTTTTAACCCATGTACAATGATGACCAATAATCTGCAGTAATACAAATTTAATCTTTTAATATTCTAATTTTAATCCTCTCTCCAAAGAATAGTTCTTCCTTGGGGAATGTTTTTTTTCTAAGAATGAAGAATGTAATGTAACTTCAAATATTATTTACAAACGAATTATCATTTCTTTAGGTAAATGTTTCTTTGATTATAAAAAAAATCGAATAGTTTATACATAAACTGATTTCTATTAATAACGTTTTACTTTTGCTGTGATATGCTATTATTTGCAAAAAAAAAATAATAATTTTAACTTATTCAATCATAATTATGTCAATTTTGTTGTGACGTATTTTTTAATTATTAAACATTCTTAAGAATTTTTAAATTTACTTCAAGATTATAATAATCAGAGAAATTACCATATTTAGAGTTCAGTTTTATTTTATTTTTAAATTTTGGAAATGTATTTCTGTTATATATCGTTTCCAAAAAGTATTATTGTATTACCTTTTACAGGGAAATCAAACATTTTATGCAATGTCAGAAAATATATCAATGAAATTTTTATGCTATTTGAGTTGAATTTATCTCATACATCATATTTAGTGTCAATAAAATTGATATGTGGAAGCAATACCATGCGATTAGGTGTGTCATAGAGCAAAACATAACTGGAAGACTGAATGCATCATATTTGATTTGCATAGTGCTTCGTAGTATTTACAATTTCCGAGTGTATATTGGCTTCATAAAACTGGCTGTACGTCCTGAGCCGGAAAACTATATAAGACAAAATAGTTTTACGGTCTTTTGTAGTTTTGTCATACAAGGTTTGTAGTACAGATTTTATTAGTACGATGTATGGGTACCATAGTATCAATAAATAATAAATACAAATGTTCTTTATTCATTGTTAAAGAAATATAATATGAGTCACAACTAAAAATTGTTTTCTTTTTGATAGCTAACATGAATAAATAGCAGCAATTTATAGTTGTACATATTATACATTCCCTGTATTAACAAATATAATAAAATTTAAAAACTAATGTTATATATTTTCTGTTTTACTTAAAATAAAATAGAAAAGTAAAAAAAAAATGTATCAAATTAATCCTAATCTTAAACATTAAAGATATTATATACAAAGGACGGAAAAATTATGTTTTAGAAATTAATCAAGGCACATTCATTCACTTTAAGTTGATATACCACTTTTAAAAATTATACTAAACATAAATAAAGTGACTTTATGTTGAATATTGCATTTACACTTCAATATACTGTGATACGCTTTTACGCTATGAATGATAAAGATTTATTCAGAGCCTTCATAAAATTATTCATAATTTACAAAATTCTTACAAATATCCTTAGAAATATTATATTAGTTTATAAAATCATTTCTATCTTTCCAGAATAAATTACAAGCGCATAAACTATGAAATATGGTTAAGCATACTTCCTTAATAATGAAGAACTCGTTTAGAATAATGTTCTTTTGTTTTCTGAAGAAAATTAACAAAAGAATATGTCATGGTGGTACAAAAAACACGTTTAAGATAAAAAGAAATGAAAAATAAAGTAGTAGATTAAAAGGATCATCGGCTGAAAGAAGATTTTATAATATAAGGATATTACATAAAAAATCGCATTCTTTTGTTTTTCTTTACCACGATCTTTTGTTTTCAAATCATCAAAATCATCACTTTGTCTAGAATAGACGTCACTTCTATTATATTAAGCTAAAAAAAAATCCCATTAAAGAACGTGTTTTTCTTGTAATGAGTTGAATAAACCTGTCAATGACTATTCATTAATATTGAATATCAAACTGAATGATCTATGGATATCATAAAACTTTATTGTTAGATTTTATGCCTTTCTGATAAATCTCCTTCTGTGCAAATATGATTTTTTAATTCTTATCTTCTTGAGAAGATCAGGTCTTTTTCTATTTGAATCTTCTATAGGAGCTACTAGATGTGACTTCATAAAAAAGTGCAAAATCATATTTAATTGTTTGAGAATTAAAAAATGCTAAAATGTATTTCCTTTTCAAAAAGAATGGGCAAGAGTAAAATCATTTGCGTATGCTTTATAGCAGTGGTTCTTACACTTTTATTTACCACCGACCCCTTTACACATTTTCTCTATGTCCTGCGGCTCACAGGATTTAGGATAATAAGTGCAAGTTTTGTACACTAATAAGGTTCTATAGTAAAACCAGCGAAGTAGAACCTGTCTATAACGGAATGCTAAAAATAATGCATGTTTCTGACAATAGAAATACCATGGAATTTAACAATATAAGACAGATAAAATATTCTAAAACGTATGTTTATAGGCTCCGTTTTCACATGCCTTACTATATAAACTAATTATACTCTTGTTTTTTTTTTTTTTTTTTTTTCTTGACTTTTCCGAGATTCATTATAAGTAAGCACAAAATTGCACTGAGTACCACTTAAGGTTAGGACCACTTATGGATTAATAACCGCTGCTTTATAATATATTAAATATACATTAATTTTATCAACACGAGAATCTCTTCAGAGTAGGACGTCTGATCACTATTATTTTGGAAATCTGAAAAAAACAATTATTATTTAATTTGTCTTGTTATCCCTGTTTTTTCGCTGTCCTTTTTTGCGGTCATACATTTGATCATTTCTCCAAATATAATTTCGCATATTGATACTATTTTCAATGACCTTCTGATCATTTTCTTCTTTTCTCACTACGCTTCGTTTTCTTTCTGGCTTTGAAGCCGGGCTGATTTTAAACCATTCTCAGAAAAACACCCAGCTATTTATGTCCTGCAGCCCCAAAGATTTAAGACTTATTTTGTTACGAAAACAAATATATTTTATGTAAACAAAAAATATATATACAGTAAAAGCTGTGAAAATGGGATCTATCTATAACAGAATGATATCTTAGACGAAAAAATATCCATTGTCCTGACAAAAGAAACCTGACAAAGGACCACTAAATCAAAGCGTTTGGCTTAATAACCGGTGCATTTCTAAAACTATGTTAACATGATCAACATGCGAATCTCCTTCATAGAAAGGATTTTACTAACGATGGATCGTGAAAATAAAATAAAAGATAGTATTTGATTTCCTTTGTTATCCCTGTTTCATCTATGTTCTTTTTTGGCTGTTATAAATTTAAATTTTCTTCAATCATGGTTTTGCATATTCATACTTTTTTCGATGGCCATCTAATGGTTTTTTTATTTGTTGTCTACTGTTTATTTCCTTTTTTTTGGTATTGGAGCTCACCTGACTTTAAAAGATTGCCAAAGAAATTCTCAGATAGTTATAATAATCAAACATAACTGTTGCTTGCATTTATACTCTTAGGAAACCCATTATGTGAAAACATATTTCTGAAGAAAATTATGTAATAAAGTTGTAGTGTAAAATCGTCTTATGTGTAAAAGTAACTTTAGTAGAAATACTGAATTGAATTTTTTCATATAAATTCATTAGATTATATTATTTCACTATGTATTCAGAATCCTAATGGTGGGCACACTGCTCATAATTATTTTTATTTTATTTTTTAAATAAATTGAACTTTGCTAAGTTGTATATAAAAATGTGCACCTACCTTATAATGCTACACTTAGTATGTAATTAGCAGCATGCTCATGTTGGTAACAGGATATAAAATTTTAACATTTCAGGCTTCTAATAAACTTTTATTTACATGTAAGATATCGTTTCGTACTATATCGAGGATGCTCTATACTTTTGCCATTGAACCTTTAGACATATCTATAATAATTTGTGAAATTCGAACTGCAATTCTAGAATTTACTGTTAGGTACAGATGTAATGGTACATAGTGTAGCGCAAACCCATTAAACTATATCTTGTCACCTAGTAAATGACGGTAGCTAACTTGGTACATTAGTTATTTGAGCCGAAAGAAATAACTTTGCATGTATGGAAATATTACAATCTCATAGAATGCAAATATTCATTCAAAAATTTTAATCTTTAAAGTCTATTAGGAGAATCGTTTATGGTATTTTTGACTGATTGTTAATTATGCAATCAAGTTATTAATATCTGTAGCTGTGGTAGCCGATGAATCAAATAAAAGAGGAGGCTGTTATTGCCAGATAAGCAAAGCCCACTACCCTTCGGGCACACACACACTCAACAAGGACCACTTGTTTAGCGTTGATTGCGTAAACAACATTTACAGTTGTGGGGTAATGTTGGAGTTGACGGTCGCACTTCATAAACAAGTTCAAAATTGTAAGCCAAACGAGACAAATGAGGTGCGTTCGTGCTATAACTAGTTTTATAAATATTCAGATTTTGGTGAAATATTCGCTGCACTCTTATGCAAAAATGCATGAATACAAAATTTATTTTATGTGCAGATTTTCATATTATAGATATGAATTTTATTTTATGAAATGAAGTTTCAATACACTTTTACAAACAGTTAATTACAATTATGTTACATTAAAATAATACTATGTGCATATATCCAATAGAAGACAATGTAAAAAAAAAACACCGTTATTATTTCAGTGAAATGAATTATATCGTCTGTTATTATGATAAGATTAATTACCGTAATAAAATAAGTAAATTTTAAGTTGACAACATTTTATCTTTTGTTGACATTTACAGAAAATTCCAATGGAAAACTTAAGCCTAGCTTTTATAGCTTCAAAAAATTAAATTCATATTTAAACTCTTTTTCTATTTATTTAATATCTGTTTCTCCTGAAACATCTATCCAAAAAACTGTCGGCAGATTATATAATTATTATTATTAAACGATTTTAGTATAGAAATTCGGTTTTTAAATTCAGTAATACGGTAGTAATATGACGCCATCGTAGATATGACGTAATCTCCATGGCAACCTAGAATCATTACCTATCATGGAATATTACTGAATTAATTACGTATGATAGGGTTTAATAGAATGAAGAAAACTTTTATTAATATCTTTTTATGTTTTGATTAGATTTTCATAAAATTTGAAATGACTCTACAAAATTGTGCAACGATTATACATATTAAATTTCAATCGATTCGGTTGGGAAGTTTTTGCGCTACTATATGCGGACAGATGAACGGACCTGATGAAGATTATAGGTGCTACGTATTTATATAATTATGAACGCACTTAAAAATTTAGAGAGAGAGACAAAAAAGTGAGACAGCTGCTTCTAGATTGGCACAGTAACATACAATAAATCCTATGAAAATAGAACACGCGTAAAACAAAATCCTGACTTAAACGTAAAAAAAAAATCATACTTTTTTTTGGAAAAACACCATAAAATTATACCTGTTAAGACAGAAACCTCTCTAAAATGGAATTTTTCTCCGACCGTTTAATATTTTTTCCCTGTAGGTTTTACTGTACTAAAAAACATAATTTTCTTGTGCAGGGGAATCTTGAGAAAGGAATCTCTAGGGACTAAAACTAAAATTCAGGTTTGGAGAGGTTTTCGATTGATCAATTATAATAGTATGGTATTTCTTCAAGAGGGAGTATGAATTTTCTACGTTTCAGACAGGATTCCGTTGTAAACAGCTGCAGTTATCACACGTTTTACTGTACCATGTACATAAAAACATGTAAAAACGGAATCTCTAGAATCCGAAAAAAGAGTTTCTTTTAGAAAGGATTCACTCTTAGCAGGTAGATTTGAACGATAATATTTTCAGCAGGACGATAAAAACTCTCCGTTATAGACACTCTTTGCGTACGCTGGTGTTCCTGTATTAAGTTTTACTAGAATAATGAATAGCATAATAATGAACAGCATGGTACTAAAAGAAACTTAAGATAATTTCTGTGTCATAAAAAATTGGGTATTTAGAGGCCCGAGCAGTGACTTTGTGGGACGAGTCATAGAATCCCTAAGAAACAAGGGCGTCCCGCTTTAAGTGGGGACACTTTGCAACAATATTTCAAAGCACGTGTTACTGATATAAGACACTACGTGCTGGTATAATATATTTTATTTTATTTTTTTAAATATTTAAGTAAAATGAAAATTATAATAACGTCTGAATGAAAGCACTAATTAAAAATTATAGTCTTTTTAAATAAAATAGATAAAATTGTTTTTCAGAGTTTGCCATAACAGTAATCGGAGATGTTAAGGCTACATATATGTGTGTAGAAGTTCTAACAGAGGGCGGTTTTTAAATGCACGTGCCCATCGCTCTTGTGGGTGATCAGAAGAAGACTGCAAGGCATTTCGTTTGCCTATTTTATAAAATTTTATACTTCGAAAATATTACTTTTGGTATTTATACTTAGGGAACTGAAGATGAGATATTTTTTCTTTTGTCCTTTAAAGTAACTGCAAGCACCAACAATTTCCTTGCAGTTTAAAGAGAAACAGATTAAAGGTAACACTTCAAGTACTTTAAAGAGAAAATCAGCCATCACTTTGTTTTCGATGGAATCGTTCCCTATCGTTTCTTCAATTTACATTGAAGCTGAAGCCTTCTTGCTTCATTGACGCGTAAGAGTTCTCTCCTTTTCCCCTTTCCTTCAATTTTAAACTGTAATGATGGCGAATAACAGATTTCCAATTTCCTTTTCCGAACATAGAAATAGACACATTTCTGTTATTTGTTGTTGACTTTCCATAGAACATTTTAGTGATATAATAATAAAGTGTTTCATACCGTCATTTAAAATTTCATTTAGGTTAGAAATAATTAAACTTTTGTTTATTTGAATTATTTTTATGAGGGAAGGTAGGATATCTTCTGCCTTTGATGAGTAGCTTTTGAGCTCAACTACACTGAATAATAATCCATAGTGATACTATTGCATCCGTTCTACTTCTTAGTTTCAATAATTTCCCAAAACTAACGTTCGACGTAAGGCAATTATTCTGCCTAATAAAGAAAAGTGTGATGCCATTGTTAAATATTGTTAAATATTATTTACTGCATTAAAAATATTAAAATTCCTTATATAATGGTTTATTTCGCATAGTATAAGCAAGTAAGAGGAATGCTACACGGTAAAAAAAATTCCTCAGGTTATTAAAATATTTTTAGTAAATTTGTATTCCACAGAATTTTTTAGCAACCGGTATTGTAAACCGGAATCGTTGCTAGCTGTTTTCTAGCAATTCTTACAGATTTTCTTGTAACTGAGTAAGAATACAATTTTTTTTAGTAATTGGAAGGATCAATGAGAAAAACTAATTTTTTTTTTTAGTAGATCGACCCATTTTGTTTTACAGTGTAGCCTAGCTTTAAGAATATTATTGTTATTATTTAATTTTGTTTTCCATGAAATGGATAATGTATGGAATTAAATAACTTTAAACTATTTCATTAGAGATTATGCCTACAGTATATATTCGTGATTTTTATGCGTTACATTGTTTCATTTCTATTTTTAATTGCTTAGCGTAATATCAATCTAAAACATTTGTATTGTTACAGTTGAATAAATTTGCGTTGACTGTGAGATATATATTAAGTTAAATTCACTTTAAGATATTAGTTTTAGTGTAACGTTTTGAAAAATCTTCCATAACAATTAGTAATATGTTTTGATATGTATCATATAGTTAATAATAATTAATATTAGCTTTTACATTTGTGATTTACATTTATTGTTTGGTGCAGTCCTTAAGTATACAAAAATCATGCTATAAATCAGATTAAAATGTTTTATTATTCGAAATTATAAATGCCATTCTGAAGAACACCTATAAAATCGCAATAAGGTCATTACTTTGAAAATAACATTTTAGCAAAATAAATATTCAAAATGTAATTTAAACTAAGAAACACCATCTTTTTATCAAAATTTTACTTATTATAAAACATATAAAATAGATAAAGTGTTTTCTCTTTTTATATTTAAAATATAGCATTTTTACTAATATACATTATAAATTATCTTCGAATTTAAATTAGTGCTCCCGATGCAATATATAATTTTAGCTATACGTTTAACCAATATACGTATATAGGGGAAACTGTCCCAAAATGACATACTTATGTAAAATGACATATCTTATGTTTCTTAATATTGTATATATATTAGCCTAAACTTAACGATACTCGATCATGTTCAGGAATCGATCGGCAACGATAAGCATTTAATGGCAAATGTTTCAAGTTTGTATTTTTTATTGTTTACAAAGTAGCTGTTTACACTTTCGTCAGAAATTTCTTGGGACTATTTTTTGGTGCTAATTCACATCTGTTCCATTTCAGTGATTACATATCTGAAATATAAGGTGAGTACTTATTTATTTTTAGATTATTTTCTGTATATGCGAAAATTTATTAATTCATGTGTTCTCAAATACTACCTCTGTATATACAATATGGTGATTGTAGGAAAATGACATGCCGCCAGATATCTTTCCCGATCAAATTCTCTCTGTTTCAGTTGTGACAGAAAGTTCTTTAGGAAATAAGCAACGTCAGCAACACAAGTTCTATGGATAACAGCCTATCTAGACTTAATCCATCATTTTTTACAACTTTAGTGTCACCTCCTCCAATTCCAGCGCCGACAACATCTGTTTTCAATACTCTGAAGACGTATCTATCTTTTCAAATGACCGCATTTTCAAGTTCATCATCTTCAATCATCAGGCACCTTGATGTATCTCCATTTCCTTGTGCACCCCATGTTACATCATCCTCTAAAAAGAAGAAACATGAAGGTGCAAAAGTTGTGGCTTGTAGTCCTAATTCCTAACATTGACGAAGTGAAGGCAAGTGCTGCTGAGAAACATAATTCACACTCACGATGTGCAGTTCTACAGGCGAAGAAGAAAATTCGATTTGTTACATCCAATGATGACTACAAACACATGGATCTTTCTGCCGATGATGATGATGATGAAGCCTATATTTATTGCAATGGTTTATTCAGTGACTCAAAATCGAAGGATAAGCGGATAAAATGTGTTACCTGTTCAAAGTGGATAGATAGTAAATGTGCCGTTGTTTCTTGGTGTGAAAAAATTTAATTGTGATATATGAAATAAAATTAATAGCAACTTATGGGTGTTTCGTTTTAGGCACTGTAGATAAAATGGCATAGTGCAGTATTTTATATAAATCGTTGTGACTTGTTATTTTTAAAAGGCACCATTGCGTTTTGTATATTTTGCACAGTTATAGTATAAAAAAAAATAACCGTCACCTGAAGAAATTTGTATGAATAGGAACATTTTTACCTTAGGGTATGTCATTGTGGGACAGTATGCAAGACAGGTAAACTCGGAGCCATCGTGTTTTTTTTTTGTTTTTTTTTTTTAACAAGGAATCGCGATGGTCCCGATAAACTGCGAGAATGCAAGGCTCTAGCTGGTGTTTCGGGATATCTCTGATCCACAGACTAGCAGGAGAAAAGCATATTTTTTCAAGCAATGTACGAAAACCGTTTAAACGTTTATACATTTAACCACTGGAGTAAATTCCGTTTATTAGCTGTACACTGTATATACTGTTTCGTATAATATATATAACCACCTTAGCCGTATCATATGTTTCCAAAATCTGTACCCGTATAATACATATTATTCGTATACTCGTAAAAAACGTTTGTTTAATAGAGAGCGCTAATTTAAGTCATATCAGAAGGAAATCATTATTCTTCTGAATACGCAAAAAAATCAGTTGTCGTATTACACTGTAAAAAAAAATTGGTCAAAAATTACGGTACATTTACTGGCAACTTTGTGACCAGAATATATACCGTAATTTAACTGGATGGTATATGTACCGTAAAATATTTAAAGTATATGTACCGGTTGCACCCCCCCTCTCCTCAGGCCTGCACGCATTACGTAACAAGAGCAAGAGCATCATTCAAGGGTTACCGTACACCGAAGTGGGGCTACCAACTTTTTCCATTCTGAAAAATGATTATTTTACGGTATAAATAGTTATTTTTTGCTGAAAAACAATCATTTTACGGTATAAATACCGTTTATAATCAAAGTGGCACATATACGGTTTTTTACGCTTAATATACCTTAGACGTACTGTACTCATACCGTAAAGAGTGAAAATGGTGCAAGTACCGTTAATTTACGGTACATTTACAGAAATTTTACGAAATTTTTTTACAGTGTACTCTCAAAAACTTTTCATCGTAGCTAAAGTTATAAAAAAATATTTGGCTTGGGTTAGAAGAGATCACTCCTTTCATTCTCATAACCGAAATAAAAAATATTTATTGATTTTATGAAATGAAGAAACTTGTAATATTGTAATACATCTGAAATAAATTAGCGAGAAATTTATTTACCTCAAGCCTTTTTTTTTACCGTTTACCTTCATATATCTCACTACGCTTGACATCCACATTTATATTATAAAGCAAATTTATGTTCATGAAAAATGCGGGCATCATATTGATAGTGAGAATGACCTGAACAAAAAATTTCGCTTTTAATTAATTTTTTTACCTTCCAAAAATCACATAATTTACATTTTTACACTGTCTAATACAAACAAAAAATATTTTTTAACGCAATTTGTTTGATAACAGTATCTAAATTTATTGATATTTTGTGGTTTTTAATATAATTTTTAGATATAAACAATTTTAATCTGCGTGGAACCTAATTGGAGAGTTTAACCCGTTTGCACTAAAAATAATGTAAATAATTTCGCTTTTTTTTTTTTTGGGGGGGGGGGGTATTTATTACATAATAAAATTGCCAAACAAAATTAAAAACTTCACTAATTAATTAATTAATTAATTAATTAATTAATAAAACACGAACTTAGCAGGTATGTAATCAAACTACTCGCAAACAATAAAATAAAAATAATCACAAAGTTTACTATAAATAATGTAATGTTTCACTATTGACCACTGGCATGTGGCTGATACGAAAATACTTTTTGGAGTAATTGATGAACATTCTAAGAAAATATACTAAATATAATATATCTATTGGAATTAATAACTTATAACGATTTAGATTATTAAAGAAAATTCAAAACAATTAAAAGTTATTTTCATTTACGCTGTACACCGGATAGTATATCGGGGATGTTTATTAAAATTAGCCCGGGTTCGATTGCAATAGGAAAATTTATAAATACATTTTTTTCTATTTCTGTTGAAAAAATGGAAAGTTAAGATATTTTAGCAGAATTGAACATTATTATAGATTTTATAAGCTACTCACAAATGTTTGATTTTTTTTAAATATGCATATTTTCCTCGATTGTTCCATATAAAGTTTTGCATACATACATTTGTTAATACACATGCTCATGACAACAAAAATTTCAAAGCATTAGATAATCTATTCATTAAAAATAATTGTTGTTACATATAAAACATTTCATTATACAAAAAAGCAACTCTGATAAAGTTCTTACTTAAGCTTGTAATGGATTGTATATCAATAAATGAACAAAGAGTAGCATATTTTATTCAGAAAGTGATAATTCCTAGTTCACAGCCTATTATCATTGGAATTTGGCAGAAGAATCCAACACGTTGAAAATAGAAAAAACACTCCTTTAGAACTAAACGAGTAACGATGATACACAACACCTACCATGCAAATACAATTATATAGAATATTTACCACTTGTTTTAATAAAAGGTTTAAGAAAATCTTTCTTTTCTGAAAACGACGTTTTAAGGATAATATTGTTGTTAAATATTTAACAAAATAATAGTATGTAAACTGATGAAAGAACTAATAAAAAATTCTGAGCAGTAAATTATTTTCTTAAATAGACTTCGATTTTTCACTTTTAAATAAATTTCCAGGGGTCCCTTTTTCGTCTACGACTTTTTTAAAACAATAAACTTCACCGTAGAATGATCTTGCAAATATCGTGAAAACAACCACAAACATTATTGTTTCGAGATAGTGGTAGCCAAAACATGACCGCGTGAACCCCTGATTTCTGGTATTGAATTGTTAATGACGATAATGAGTATATTTTTTATGAATATTTCTTTTTATAAATTTAAAAATGAAATTATAAAAATATTTTGATATTTTCTATAGTTTCCATTTTTTTTTATGTCATTTAGATTTAGGACTGCGTCAAGGTGTTGATCACGAAGCTTAATGATCGAAAAAAGTTATTTTTCATAAAAAGAACTTAAGCTTCATCTTAAGCTTTCTAAAATAATTGAAATGTTGCCAGCTGGAATAAATCTTTATCCGAAAGTACTCCGTAATATATACCAAAACATAATTTTCTTGAAAAATAAAAAAATAAGACCATTATTCTGCAGCTGGTTGTTATTAAAATCCAATTTTGGACATATGGCACCTGAGATGTAGCAAAAAGCTTCAGTTACTACAAAATAAATTTTTAAAATATAAATGAGAGATATTAATAAAATATTCAAAAATACATTCAATGAAAGGAAAATAAGTTAAAATTCGATGCGTTAATAAATAAAGCTGGTATATTAATATATAATAATTAAGTAAATATACTTTTATATTAATTTTGTAATGTGTTCTTGAAAAGTATAGTTTACGTAAATTTTAAATATATATTTTAAAAATTATTTATCTTACTGTTTCACAGAACAAAATATACCATCCGTTTTCTTGCAGATTAAAAAGTATGTTATTTTAATTTAATTTTATGTATTTATCGCATAAGAAGTTTAAGCATATTAAAGTATAAACTAAGCAGTTAATTGTTCTGTAAGCTGTCTGAATGTAAGCAACATTTCATTTTTAAAGTATATCTCAATGAAATTATGAAATATACTATACTTTCGACTCATGATGAAAAATAATTCTATTTTGTTAAATAGTGTTTCTACAAAAATTATCCTTTATTGCTATAATCTGAATTCTGACTTGTTAAAGAGTGTTCCTAGAAAATTATTCTTTTATGTCTATGATCTGTTTTCAAAAGTTAAAAATTTTAAATCTCAATATTGATGATTCTACAATCTATTCTGAAAATTTATGGGACAGAAGAAGAAAATATATTTACACATACTTAATAAGTTTATAATTTTGCTGTCATTATTTTTTATCATTATCAAAAGGTGAAATATGTACATATTATACTTTCGTATATATACACATTTTACAAATATATTCTTCCTTTCATGTTCGTAAAGTTATGTATGTATAGTCGCCAAAAAATAGCGCCATTGTATTCACCAAATTGTCGCAGACAAAAAAGAATATATCCATTCAATGTGGCATAAAATTATCTTTCAATATATATATTTTGAAAAAGCATAGGGAACAGTCCGAATTTTGAATCTGAGAGAAACTTTTACATTTCTAATCTAGATTAAATTTAAATTTGGATACTAAACGATGAGATATTCCGTCAAAATGCGTAGAAGGTATGACGATATAAAGTTTTAACTTCTTAAAGAAAAATTGTTTTATTTTATTACTGATTACTTCTCAAATAATTACTTTTTCATCCATAGTTTGTTTTCTTGTTTTAGTATTAACAATACGCAGAGTAATTATGCGATTTTCAAGCATTTATAAAATGAATGGGAAACACGAATTATGCAAATAATATTCGTAAAAATATAAATTGTATTGCATTATTTTCTGACAAAAAACTAATTAAAAAAGCTTCTAAAGTGCTTATGCAAAATTACAGCTTTAGACTGTAATTGTAAAAAAAGATAGTAATTTATTAGAAACGTTTAATAAATGTAATAATCTTTTTAAATATTTGTCATAGTATTTAAATGGTTTATTTAGCTTTTTTTAACACAAATAATACAATTTAATTAAAAATATTTATAAAATTCGCATTAAATTTTAAACATTGAAGTAACAATTTTGTGTTTTAAGACGACCCTCTTAATTAACCCAATTTTTAATATTGAATAACAATAGGATTAATCGTAAACACTTCAAGTCAATTTACTTATCTACTAATTTGATGTCAGAACTTACATTATATTGACAATGTTAGACGTTTGATACGAAATATTTTAACTTCGTTACAATTCCAATATAAAAATCATCCCTTAGACTTTTTTTAATAAAATGACAGAAAACAGAAATTTAATTGAATTTCTTTTTCATTATTCTCTTCAATAAGTATGCGATTAAAATGTGTGTGGTGTTTTTTTTTTCATTTTCTTCCTCATTTTTTTGGCCGACTTTGTATACATATATATATATATATATATATATAGAGAGAGAGAGAGAGAGATAGAAACTGAATGAAATTTTGTTATAAAGTATTTTGAGATCAAGAATCTCAAGAATCATATTAAAAACAACAGTTAAACTAACAGTTATACTTACAGTGACAAAATTTTGAAAATTTCAAATGGAAACACCTACTTTTTTATTAGAAAGTGATGTCCATAGAGATAAATCATAACTTTAGACTAAGAAGAAAAGTGAAAACAACAATTATGGACAAATAATGAACAGAAAGTGTTTGTGTGTATATTGTTTCAAAAATTTCCATGTGACTTCTTTCACACAGGATGACACTTTGAATGTGGCAGATGGTGGATAGCACTGACGCACGTACCATGGCAAGAGGAATGTGTTTAACAAGACGTCTTATGGCATGTTTCAAATCAGATGCAGTTTGCTTATTAAATGCATACGTTTTTAGATTCCAGGTATAACCACAACCAGAAGTTCATTGGGATAAGATAAGGGGACCTTGACGACCACAAAAACGTGAAATGGCGTGATATAATTATGTCACCAAATTGCTGTGTTAAGATATATTTGACAGAACTCCCCTATGTGGGAGTACGCCATCTTGCATCCACACGACGTCAGGTAGAGCATTCCACAGTTGACAATTGGGAATTACGTGAAGGTGTTTCTTATACCGCAGTCCCTTTATCTCAGTCACACAGTCACTTTTTCTTCGTGTTTCGGCAGTGCAACCACATCACGGGGATAATTGTCTGTCTAGTGCACGCAGTTCTACGAATTATCTTTACCAGTCAACCAGAAATGAGTCTCGTCTGTCCACACAATGCTTAAAGTAATAAAGGATGAGGAATTCATTTGCAAAATCTAGACGTTGTTGATTATCACCGGATTGCAACATCTGTACACGCTGGAACCGATACTGAAACATGTAGAGAATAGAGAGCCGACTATTGCGGATCGGAGAATTCGGCAACTGTAGAACGCGTGAAACACCGCGTGCACTTCCAAGGTGAAATTCGCTTATCGCCTAATGGACTTCTGCAATAGACTCGAAAAAAACGGAATGTCGTCCAGGCCGAGATCGATCACATGTGCAACCAGTTTCTTCAAGTTCTTTGCATATCAAGTCCCGTACAGATTTTACAGTTTACGGGCTTCGGCGTAGCCCAAAAGTTTCTGCGGCAGATACCCAATTTCTCTGCGGCATTTTGTCCGTTCAGGTAATAAATCTTTACAATTTCCCCACGTTCTTTCTCTGTAAGCGGCATGTTGTTCAAAGTGCAAGACAACAAGGTACGCGGCACGCATTTCACAGTGTTTTTCCTTCACTTAGTGGAATGACGTCAGTCAGTATTAACGGGGTCTTACGCCGAACCAGGAAATCTGCGTAACTTAGTCTCTTCTTCTCGTTTCGAGGGAAATTCGGTAGACTGGGATCAGAGCCGAACACACAGTGTGAAATGTGACGTCATTAGAAAAGAAAGTCGATTTCTGGTGAGCGGCACAGATGTTTTCTCTTTTATTTTTAGTCTATCTAGAGACGGCGATTTTCGTGATACAGGTACCGTTCCAGCGCTTCTCGTGGTTTTTCACTATGAAGATCAGATTCCAATAAAAAAAATGTAGGTGTTGCCATTTGAAATTTTCGAAAGTTTCTCGCTTTAACCAAAACTGTTAGTGGTTAACTGTTGTTTATCATATGATTCTTTAGCCTATATCTCAAAATACTTCAAAACAAAATTTCATTCAGTTTCTTTGAACGGTATGATAGCTAGGGGCTCCTATATCGGGATAGTTTTATATATATATATATATATATTTATATATATAGGATGTTCCAAATAGATTAGGGCGCACTTTAACATTTATATTGTTGGAAGTAAGTATATAACGTAAATAAAAAGTATATATGCTAAACATAAGGTAGAAAATACGTTACATTACATTACGTTAATACATACATACATTACGTTAATGAAATTATCTAATAATTATTGGAGTTCCTTTACCTACTGTATATTCTTTTAAACTGTTTCAGATAACAGACTAGATGTAATTTCCAACAGGTTTTTGAGTGATGTGTTTCGGCTTAGTTGTCTCCCAGGTACCTCAAGTGGTTGAGCATTGGTAATGAAAGCCAAAGATTTTGGGTTCGATTTGCCAGAAAAATTACAACGAGTGTGATTTCTTTCCTAATCATGTGTGCCACAAAAAAAAAATACATTGTTATTTAAATACTGAAGAAATGTATAATTTCTATTTTGAAACTTTTATATTTCCAGCTATATTTTTCATGTTACCGTGTATGTATGAAGTACCAAGTAAAGCTTATCTTTTTTTCTTTAGAAAATTTGTTGAATCCTATGCTTAGCTTATAAAATTTTCTCTGTGCATAACATAAACTAAATAATTCTGCAATTATGTTCACAATATAAAAAATTTATTCATTTTGTTATCCTTCTGCTGTCGTTTGCAGCTTCTTTAATGTATCAATTTCGATTATACTTGTCTATAGGATTCAAATTTATACGACAGCCGCCTATCTAAAATTCCATTTACATGCTAAATCAAGTTATCTTATATAACTAAGAATGAATGCAAAATATTAGAGACGCAATTCCTATGTTGATTTTATCTGATTCTGGACACATTTTATAAGAAGCACGCATCTAAACTGAAATATTCTTACGAACAAAATTGATACATTGAAAAAATATAAATGATTCACAATCTAACAGTTTTGTTTCATAAGGTTTACGAAAATATCGTAGAATCTCTTCTGAGTTACCCGCGAGTTTGAAAAGAGTTCCTTTATCTTTAGAATCCTTTCAAAGCATTAGATTTCCGAAATTTAAAGAAGTATTTTTGAAACAAATGTATATTTTCTGCCCATATTTATTAGAAACGCCTATAACTAATTTTTACAAATTATTAATCAATTTTTATAAATCGGAATACCTTTTTTGCGTATGTTATCAATTCTCATGCGCTAACAACAGAATTCTGCATGCAAGAGTAATAAAATAGTGTTAATTTTAATATTAATAGGGTTAATTTATCATGTTTGTTGACCATGAAAATGATTACTGCAGAACGGATACCATCCGAAAGAAAACGATATAAAGTGTTAAGAAAACAAATTAATATGTTATAAAAATACTCATAAACTTTTCTCAAAATTACGGACAACAAAAGATAGTTTTTTTTTCTGAACTGTTTCTTTAAATCTCGTAAATTTACGATTTTCCGAGGTTTCAGAAGATAAAGGAACTCTTAGTATAAATTTTGGTAACTTGGAAGAGTTATATTTTATTTACGAAAATCTTTATAAACATTAAAGCTAGATTAATAAATATATTTGTTTAACAGTGTAAATCTTAAAGAAGTTAAATACTCGGTTTTTAATTTTTACGCGCATGAACCTTACATCAAAAACGGTTTAAATGCTATAATATATAGTGGCATTTCCAAAAGAAAGAATTATTTCATGCAGTAGGTTCAAGAACGGAAAATATGCTGATCCAAAAAAAAAAAATCCCGTTAAAACATGACTTTAAGATAAATAATGCATTTTTTTTCACTTCCGTAATCAGTTAGAAGATATAATTTCACACTATTCGCGTTGCAAGTTGTTTTAATACAGATTCAGTTACCATCTAAATTTTTATTATGTTGTTAAGCAATATTTAATTTATCTTTATTATTTAAAAAATAATAATTTTATTTAAATATTTCAGGTAATGAGTAATATTTATGAAACAGTTTTTTGCTAAATAACTGTTAGATATTGTTATATAGTATATATGTAAAAAAAAACAGAATGGGGTTTCCCAAATTATAAATAAATTCGTAAGAAAACCTTAACATTACATCTGATATTCGAAGTCAATCAGTGAAATGAGAAGCCTCAAGAAATCCAGTTTCTGAATATAAGAACACATTCTTTGACTATAAAGTGATGAAGAATATCACTTTTTCCTATATCTCGTTTCCGTAAACATTGTTCCTCATACCTACCTTATCGATTTTCGTTAATGCCAGATGCAATGAACAAAGAATTCAAAAGATCTATATTAAACTGCTTTATCTTAGCGTCTCATTAAGTGCCGTTTGTTTGAACTGTTGAAGCTAAGCATATTGAAATTTTTATCTATTTATTTTGTTAGTTAAATATTGAAGTTATTACGCACCATTTTTTACACTCACATGCGTCTATAATAATACATATACAGGTTGTCCCAAAAACATAGACATTGGTTTTTATTCCTTAAATATTGATTATAGACATATATTATAAATTACAAAATTGCGTAATATAAATCGGTCAAGTACGAGTATAACTTGAGCTAGAAGGGTTCCGTACATTACATTTATTAATTGCTATTTAATAATTAAGTGCCGTTTGTTTGAACTGTTGAAGCTAAGCATATTGAAATTTTTATCTATTTATTTTTTTAGTTAAATATTGAAGTTATTACGCACCATTTTTTACACTCACATGCGTCTATAATAATACATATACAGGTTGTCCCAAAAACATAGACATTGGTTTTTATTCCTTAAATATTGATTATAGACATATATTATAAATTACAAAATTGCGTAATATAAATCGGTCAAGTACGAGTATAACTTGAGCTAGAAGGGTTCCGTACATTACATTTATTAATTGCTATTTAATAATTAAGTGCCGTTTGTTTGAACTGTTGAAGCTAAGCATATTGAAATTTTTATCTATTTATTTTTTTTAGTTAAATATTGAAGTTATTACGCACCATTTTTTACACTCACATGCGTCTATAATAATACATATACAGGTTGTCCCAAAAACATAGACATTGGTTTTTATTCCTTAAATATTGATTATAGACATATATTATAAATTACAAAATTGCGTAATATAAATCGGTCAAGTACGAGTATAACTTGAGCTAGAAGGGTTCCGTACATTACATTTATTAATTGCTATTTAATAATTAATAAACTCCTATTACCCATAATTTTTTCATAATTTTAGTTTCACTAGATTCGGAAAAAGGAGGGGAGGGGCATATTGTTCCAGTATATATTCTACGATATCTCTGAAAATGTAGGATCTAAAATTAATACAAATATATTTTTGATTTCGATGTTACGGGATCTTTCGAAAGATACCCTACACGATATATAAAAAAGATATTTTTTTCAAGTAACTTAATTAATATTTCGGCTAATTACCAACAGTATTTTTCTAAAATCATTATCAAATATCCTTGGATGATTCTGCGTCGATAGATTCCTCGAGCGCCCGCAAAGCGTTTTATCATAAAAAGTCGCAGAGATATGTTTAAACAAAGTTGATGAAGAGTTAACCATAAATTAAAATGTAAATATTTACAGCTAGAATGCAGATGACGCGACACGGTATGTGCATCAGGAGCACATAAAATATGGCTCTTACCTTTAATTTTATTTACAAATTTTCAAAACTATGCTACCTGAAAATTACCATAAAATTTCACATGGTGAATTACAGAGTAAAACTTGGGAATAGCGGAGTCAATGATCGTTAAAACAGCTAAGAAATGTTTGACAGAATTGGAAACACAATGATAACATTTTTAACAAGCTTTGTTAATCTTTGCGTAAAGTTATTATTTCTACACAATTTAAATATTTTTTCCAATAAATAGCACAATTATTATTTATAATTGCAATCATTGTTTCTTTCGTGATTTGTGTGCGACCCGTGAACTGCGATCATCCAAAATAATTTTTCCTCTTGCGAATTCATATCCAGGCATTGAAAAGTGGTTTAAATCCGCATTTTTGTATTTCATAAATCTACGACTTTTTATGATAAAATGCTGAAATTTTGTACATGAACTTATTAGTGTATGGGACACATTTTACTCATTGGGGGGATATTTTTATATGGGGAACGTATAAAAATTTAAATTTTGTATTTCTACAAATTTAATCCTCTGAAAATTTTAATAGCTTTCATAAAATTATGTACGTTTTTTTACGTAATTATATAATTTATAATATATGTCTATGATCAATATTTAAGGAATAAAATTCGAGGTCAATGTTTTTGGGTCATTCTGTATACATAATAACTCAATTTATATGCATGTGCATCTATTCATATGTTTTTATTTTACATACAAAAATAACTTATAAATATTACATAAACAAATTATTTGAAAATACAAAGGATATAACTAACACATAAAAAACATTAACGAATTTAAACAGAATTAAAATGCATGCGCTAGAAATAATTTGAATGTTTTGTGTTTAATATTTCTATACACAGTTGCATAAAATATAGGACAAAAGCAAAGAAGACCGATGCTCGGTCAAAATTAGCTTTGAGTTCAACTAGATATATTTTTCTCTCTGTATTATTACTATAACGCCTTTTATTTTATAAAAATAGCTTCACCCATAATGACCTATAATCAAAATTACCCACGAAATCAATTTTTCTCAAACATGTGAACAGGCCCAATTGTCTTCTCGTGCCCGCAACCAGTAGGATATAAAATTTAGTCACAATTATCTGAGCCGTTTTTTAGATAAAAGTAGCTTGACCCATAATGACCAAAAATCAAAATTACCCACGAAATCAATTTTTCTCAAACATGTGAACAAGCCCGATTGTCTTCTCGTGCCCGCAACCAGTAGGATATAATATTTAGTCAAAATTATCTGAGCCGTTTTTAGATAAAATTAGTTTGACCCACAGTGACCCAAAAATGACCCACTAATCGGATTTTCTCGAGTATATGACCTAGCTCAATGATTTTCTCGTGCCGAAAAAGATACAAAATTTAGTTCAAATCGTCTGAGCCGTTCTTAATATAAAAATAGCTTGACCCATAATGACCCATGGCCAAAATTACCCACTAATCGAATTTTCTCGAGCATGTGACCTAGACCAACACTCTTCTCGTGCCCGAAAACCAGAGGATGCAAAATTTAATCTAAATAGTCTGAGCCGTTTTTTAGATAAAATTACCTTGACCTAGCCCAATGACTTTCTCGTTCCCGAAACTCGTAGGATGCAAAATTTAGTCTAAATAGTCTGAGCCGTTTATTAGATAAAATTACCTTGACCCACAGTGACCCAGAAATGACCCACTAATCTATTTTTCTTCGACATGTGACGTAGTTCAATGTCTTTCTCGTGCCCAAAACTCGTAGGATAAAAAATTTAATCAAAATCGTTGGACCCGTATTTTTGATAAAATTAACTTGGCCGCATTGACACAAAAACGACCCACTAATCAAAATTTTCCGAACATGTGACCCAGTCCAATAGTCTTCTCGCGCCCGAAAATGTTAGGATACAAAATTTAGTCAAAATGGTTTGAATCGTTTTTAGACACAATTAGCTTGACCTGACCCATGGTGACCCAAAATGTCACCTTAATCGAATTTTCTACAACGTTTGAGCTAGCCCAATGGTTTTCTGGTGCCCCAAAACGGTAAGACACAAAATTTCGTCAAAATCGTTAGAGCCGTTTTTAAAACTAAATTTGCATATAAATATATATATATACATACACAAGGTTTGCTCGTATTATAATGTATATGTTTCACTTTTTTGAAGCAGAATTAATTGTTGAAATATATTTTATCTTTATAGTGAAATGTCAAATGTTTAGCACATTTTATTTTTAATTAAACACGCTTGTATATAAAACACAAATATATATAGATGTACTTCGACGTGTAAATAATAAAAAAATATACATAAAAAAACATTAATGAAGAAATATAAAATATGCTATCATTGTATCCTAAATATTATCATTTATGTTTACGTTTCAGTCCTATAAATAAATCCTATTTTTTTAAAAAACAAATTAATACAGTAAGTCTATGATTTGATAGAATTATGTTTGGAAGCTTTACAATCCATCTTCTATTATCATTATTATTATTATTTACCCTTTTCATGTATTTCATTTTGGGCTTTATAGTGATCTGAAAAAGAAAATATTATCTATGTGAAGAAAACAATCAATACAGAATATTTATAGTATGCTCAGAATACATAAATATACTATATAGCGATCTATATATTTATATAAAAAAACTGTATTATTACATGTAAAAACAACTAATAATAAAATCATTTAAAAATCTACTTTTTCATACAAGTTGAAATTTTTCGAACATAATGATATGGTGTCCAATCCGGAAATCGAACAAGTCAATGGTTTTCCAATTGAGCTACCTGGAATAACAACTGACGGACTCATTTCACTTAGACAACATTTTGGCAATAGAATCTTGTCTGCCATGAAGACGCACAACAGAGTAAGCCACAGGTAAAGCAACTCCATTAAACAATGTAAACGGAAATACACTTTATCATTTTAACAAATATCAGTATGATTCTGTAAATTCTATTGTGCTCCCCATATTGCAATGCTATTGCCAAAATTTCTCTGATGGAATTTTGCTAGCCGATTGTCATTACAAAAAGTCCTTCCGACCTGTATCGGGAGGACAAGGTAGTTTTCCTCTATCTTCGTTTTAAAATTTTAGCTGATGTTACTCGAAAACAGCTAAAATGCATAGAACACGATTACAAAAGATTCGTTAATACTGAATTTGAATGAGAAATTCGTGTATATAGTCAACTATAACTAAGTTGGCTTCATCTTTGAAGACTTTGTTTTGGTCGCCAAATTTGGCGATGTTTCGCCAAATGTCGCCAAGTTTGAAAAGAATTTGGTGGTAACGGATATGAATATTAAAAATTCAAATTTATTTTTTACTTAGGTTTTAGGCCTTGTACAAGGATAAAATATTCTACAAGGCCTAAAACCTAAGTAAAAAATAAATTCGAATTTTTAATTTTTTGTATATTTATTTTAGTTTTAATTCTTTCAGTGGCCGCCATTTTGAAACAAAATGGCGGACCAAGCTGGCCAATGAACTCGGTCGAGACATTGGTGAGATTAATACACGCAAATAGTTTCCAAATTGTTTTATAAATAAGAGTGTTATTTATTTGGCGAAACTCTAAAAACGATATCGACACCTTGATATTTATACAAATTATAATAAATAAAATAAATACCTTGAAAATCCAGAAATTTTGATCATCACATCAGCGTGGAGCCTGGAGGAAGCCATGTAAAAGTAGCAGCGGTATTCGGTATATGAATCGTCTCGTCAATCCTAAAGAATCCAAATCCATTTCTGGAAAGAAACAGCCCTTAGCTGATTGGCTGATAGAAGCATTGTAGGTTAGCGCCCAACTGTGAATCGTTCACTTTATTAAGAGCGGTCCTACCGGAAGGTTTTTTCGACGCATGCGTATTGGGCCCAATTTTGTTGGAATTTGACAAATTGGACAAATTGTTGGAATTTGATTTGCTTTCTATTTTAAATATATAAATTGTAATTTAAATGTTTTATAAATCTCTGGTGTTCAGTGATTTATGATCTAGGAACCGTAGTCCAAAAATTAAGTTTCCAAATTTCTGTCAGTATGTGCTCATGCTGTTGAAATTTTTGGTGATTAATAACTTGAAATTATAATAAAAAAAGAACGAAAAATCATGGGTCAAGTATAGATTATATAACACTTTCCAACGCTTCCAAAATAATTTTACAAATCATTATCGTTTAATAAACTGGATGATAACATCTAAGTAAACAATTTTGAAAACGCATAACATATTTAAAAACGTAATTTCAGGAATTTCGAACATATATTTCCAACATATACAATATTCGGAAAAATATCCGAATACTTTTATTCAGCCCTGTATATATGTTCAGCATTTGTATATATACTACATAGGATTCTAAATTTTTGTTTAGTTAGGAAACGCGTAGCACAGTTTAAAATTCTCCTTCTGGAGTTTCTGTCAATAAACGGAAATGTGTTCGCGAACTTTTGTGCTGCCCTGTATATGATCTACAGAATTTATACGCACCAAGTAATAGACAAAAAGTGAGTTAAATTTAAAATCGCGTTCAGCAACTTAAAACGCACTTCCAATAATTATTGTTAACAGACAGTAGATAATTCTTTTGTGTGTCCCTATAAATGAGCGATGACTGCTATACACACAATATTCTGTAGTAAGCCTCTTGTAATGCACCGTGGTGATATATATAAATTTCAATGCATTTAAAACAGTGAAACATTATTTAATTAAACCGCAAACGATTTTTCTCCATAGACGTAATGTAACGGAATTCTTTTGACTGTCCCTGTGAAGTAAGTATAAGTGCTACGCACACCCTATTCCATATTAAGCTTCTTATAATGCACCTTAGTGATATATATCAATTACAATGTGTTTTAAATTGTGTAACATCATTAAAATAAACCGCAAATGATTTTTCCCCATAGACCGTAATGTAACGGAATTCTTTTGAGTGTCCCTATAAAAAAAAATTTAAGTGCTACACACTTCAGTTGAAATAGGGAACATGCTATAGATAACGACAATAACATATAAAAATTGCAGAGCAATATGAGTATATTTACGGGAGTTAGAGAACGAACAGACGGCCTTACTGCAATATGGCAGACAAACCGAAGTTATAAACACTTTTCAACTAGGTTGGAAAGTGTTAAATATGACAAAAACATTTTAAGACTAACTAGAAATTATCCGTGTTCACTTTACAAGAAAAGATATTATAACCGTTAATACATGATTTCTCTAAACTACAATAATAAAGTTAAAACATTTCTCCTTAAATAAAAGCTGAAATGAAATAATATATCTTTTCGCATATAATATATTTTTAGGAAGAAATGTTAGTATTTACTTATGTATTTGAAATTGTACTTACGTTCTTTTTAAATATATGTTTGAACATTACCAGTTGCATTACGCTAAGAACTTCTGCAAACACACGTTTTTAGAAAACCTGATTTTTTCAAAATACTTTCATTTCTTTTGTTTATTCTTCTATCTTTTATCTTTGAAAAGGGTATATTTAGGAGAACATTTTTTTTCTATATTCTTCACAAGATTTTTATGTGAATCAATGTATTTATCTTTTTGTAATTTAACTTATTCCTTAGGATTTTCACAGCATTTTGTCTACTTATCACGCAGGAAATGCTTTTAATTTTTTTTTCCTTCTTCGACATATTAGAAATTTTTAATAGCTCATATTTATAGCTGAAATTTCTTTTATCCATAAAATTTTTCTTTCAGAATTTCTTTTGTTACATCACATAACAATCCCATATACATTCTTAAAACCCCATTAAGATTTTCAAGTTTTATTAAATGATTTTACTTTAAACTTGTATTTCATTCATAAACTCATATTTCATGTATGTGACCTAATTTTTTTTTCCATTGTCAATTCTTGCTTGCTGTATGTATGAGAAAGACAAAAGGAAATAAAGGTTTCATTTCCATAAAAATATACAAAAGAATAAATATTTCAAAATGTCATATGGAACTATTAAAAAAAAAATAATAATATATGACGTTTTGAAAGGATTCCTCATCATTCCTCTTTCGCTAAGTTCAAACTTAACGATTTTTACTTCCTTAAAATAGAAGCTAAATGCCTTTTTCACGCTCAAAGCACTTAAACACATCTGAAATCACAATGTTGCATACAAATAACTAGACGCCATAAATCTAAAATAACACTTTATTGTATAGTATGGAGCTAGAAGACTCATACCTAATAGGAAACAAAACGGATAGGAATTGCGCTTTAGACACAAAAGCTACCTCCTGACAGCAAGCTTTCTCGTCAAAAACTACATATTATATAGCAATTAGGCAGCAATGTGCTAAAACTGCATTATCATATTACGTAATGTATTTTTACGCAAAGACACATTCTTCAGAACCCAAGTGCAACGTAGGAAAGGTACACTGTAAAAAAAGCAGTAAAATTACGGGCAGAGGCCGGCAGCAGAAAATCCAGTCATACCCCGAAAAAAAAAAAAAATCCTTTCTCATCGTTTCGTGCAGCCCGTAATTTTACGGGGCAAAGTAATATAGCATTATAATACACAGGATATAATGCACTTTAAAACACAATAACACTTTGCTTACTGTTCCGTAGCACGTAGCACGTTAGATAATCATCAAAGAATCGTTGTTTTGGCGGGTTAAAATTTTCGAAACACGAGTAAAATGAAGGGTTACACTCTAGCGGAGGACAAGTTATGGGGTCGTACCGTATTTTTGTTAACATATGGACTAGAACTGTAAGGATGTGTGGATTGCTCTTAACTTTCTAAGTATCTAAGGGATAAGGCCGCTTATTTAGTGGATCAGACAGTTTTTCATCAAATAAGGCTGTTGCTCGTTAAAATTGAAGGGCAAACGCTCATAAATGTACAGTTTTTTCTGAGAGTGTAGATAAAGACAAAACAATATTCTTCACACACCCATATAATTTTTACATGCCAAAAAACACTGAACACATTTAATAAGAGCTTTCTAACTGTGCATTTATATCTCAGAGGCAAACGTTTCCTTGCTCAAGATGCAATTTTATATATTTTTCTTTACAGGACCATAAATTTTCAATATATATAAATATATAGGGTAACTTCGGTTATATGGAATACAATTTACGTTTGAGGCAATATCATAGCTCAATACTGTTTAAAACCCGAAAATCGAATACAACCACAAACTTCATCTATCTCTAATTAGTTATTTGTAGGCAAAAATCATTTTCCGAAATTTCATCACCTGTAAACAAATAATAATAATGAACAACTTTTTTAGACGGTATTATGAGATAGTAGGGAAATATGGAATAGGGTGTTAAAAATGAAGAAACATTTGGCAGAATTTGGCAAAAAAACACATGTAATGGTGTCAAGAGAGCACGATCAAGTTATAGTGTCTAGGTAGTCAGCCAATATACTTCTGTTCATAATTAAAGATTTGTACAAATATAAGGATCTGTCTTTGCGACATCGTAATCGTAGATTATTATGAGATATTGGCATTTCATATAACCCGACTCCGCTGGTTTGGGAAAAAATTACTTTATATTTATTGATGTAAATTGCGAGCTAAAAAACGAGTATTACATCATAAACGGTTAGTATTTTGATGTACATTATGCTTAGTTTCAGTATTAAAATAATACTTCTTACTTCTAATAATGAATAAAAATATTGAAAAATTATCTCCTGAAACTTTCCAAAGACGAAAAACAAATATTTATTCACACAACGCTCTTTGACTCTGAGCGACGAACTGTGCGTTTTGGAGGCATTCTGAAAACGCTCTTGAGTAATTTATAGCATTGTCGCTTGGTGGCAGCACTTTACCAAACAAAAACCTTTCTATTCCGAAATACCCGACTATTCCATAATAACCGAAGTTCTTTTATTATTTTTAGCTTTTTATAAAAGGATTTTTGTGTGTGCAATTTGAATAACTGTTTTGAAAAAGTGCAAAATTTTTCAGAGCACTTGTTTCTAGTATATTATCACGCATATTTACTGTTGATAACAACCATAACTAAAGAAGAGTGATTATATTTATTTTGTATCAAACATTTACTAATACTTATATAAAATAGAATGCGCAAAAAACACTTCTTTTCAGAATTTTGCGATGCTATTGACAGTATTTTAATGTTTCATTGCATTTAAAGAGAATAAAAACCTAAAATTTCATTAATTAAAATATTGAGGAATAGACTCCGTAATATTCAATTAACAACAAGCAACCCAAATCGAGATTTCAAAATTTAAATCTGGATTAAATAAAATCAGTTCGATTAGAATAATCTTAGTACATAAGAAATATACCCAAAAATAAATGAAAAATACTTAAAATATCGTTAAAAAATTCAATTTTTCGAGATTCATAAAAAATACATAAAAGGGGTGCTTTAGTTTTACTTTTCTTCATTTAAAAATATAAAGAAAAATTAGTACTTTATTTTTCAATTGATCTCCAAAGGAATATGTTAAATGTTTTCTGATTGTAGTAAAACATACTCGCGGGAGGAATCAAAGTCATCATGAGAAAATCTCAAGACGGCTGCTTTACCGCCCCGCCCCGGTGAAAGATCTTGTTGCTCGGAAGATCAACAAAGTCTCTTATAATCATATTGTTATCAAGATTTAAGAACACACGTTCTTAAAATTGCATGGTTAATGGGCATATAAAAAGTATTTATTATTTACATATTATTAATATACTCATTATTATTATTTCTCTCACAGAAAACTACCATCATGCAAATACGTGCCATACCATTTTTTCAACATTGTTTCTTTCTTTGTTAAGATATTTCTTTTCTTTTCTTTTTATTAAAATGATGATGTATAAAATATTTATAATTATTTTATAATGTTTATTGCTCTAAGATTTGAATCATCCGCGTATTACCGTATTTTGCCTTTTTGTTACACGCATTAAGTTTTTGTGCACCAAAGGTTATGTAGAACCGTAAATGTCACGCCTTTTAGGTAAAGTTTAGAAATTTCGAATGTTTGATGTGTCTAATTTTAGAGCACGCATTCTTAAAATTGAATGGCTAATGGAGGCTAAAACATATTTATTATTTCACTCATAGAAAACTACCATCATGCAGATGAGTGCCAAACATTTTTTTTCAATCTTGTTTCTTACCTTGTTGAAATAGTTCTTTTTCTTTTTTTTAATGATGATATGTAAAATATTTATATTAATTGGATAATATTTATTGCTGTAAGATTAAAATCAACCGCGTATTACCGTATTCTGTACTTTTGTTGCCAGACTTAGATTTCTGTGCACCAATGGTGACCTGGTACCGTAAATATCATGCACTTTAAGGTAAGGTTTATAAATTTCGTATGTCTGATATGTCTAAATTTACTTAAATTAAAATATGTACAGTTTAACACATCAAGTCGTATGAAACACGATATTTATTTTTTTCTAGCCATACATTTATCAAAATTCGAGTAAAGAGCATTTTCAATACAAAAAGTCACTATTGTTTCATTATGTAATTTATAGATTCCAGAAGTTTTTATCACTGCAAAAAACATAGCATTTTCCTTCTTTCAGTATTTTGCCAAACATTTCATTTTATCGTCTATATTTTCCAAAGTTATTATGATATTTTGTTTCACATGACCGAATATTGACCACGTGATGTCAACATTTCTTTCTGGCACAGGTATAATAATTCGAGTGTAATTTCTCCTATGTTTGTTTCTTTGTGTAAACGCATACTATAAATTTTACGTTTTTATGAATTCATACAAAATTCTTTTGCAGAAATATCATTAGTGATTAGTGTACTCAGTTGAATAATTCACAATCAGCATAGAAATTTACTATGCACATAAGCTGCTGATAATTTTTGCAATGTCACTAAATGAACATTGGTCATTTTTTTGGAAATTTACATACTTCATAGATTATCGAAACGGTAAAACACGCTTTGGGATCAAAATTAACCATATGAATATAGGGTTTTTAGTTTATTTATTCTATGATAAATATTTCAATGATTTTTATAGTATCCCGCATGGAAAATGTAATTGTTTAGGAAGGCGGCTAAATGGTAAATTTGTACTCGGAGTAAATTATTTTATTTTTGTCACATTCTTTTTGTTCTGAGTACTCTTCTTTGCCGGTTTCTTTAGCCAATGCTTTCCGTATTACATATACAAAGACCATTTTGTATTTTTCGTGTATCCAATCACATATCGAACATTAAAAAGAGCCATTGGAATATTTCCATATTTTATCATTGTAACCACGAACTTGAAATCTTAGTATTTCTTTTTCAAGACTTTTTCGTACACATATTTTGAAAAACCTACATTTTAAGTTTATTTTCTATTCCTTAAACAGAGTGATCGCGAAGGGCTCTTATGATGAGAGGTTTTCACATACACAAATTTTAAATAATTACTTGGAAAACTTAAGTGCAATAAACTGCACTCTTGATGTCTTGGTAGTTTTAAATCATGACTTATTCGTGCTCATATCTTGAAAAGCCTATACATTACGTTTATTTTATATCCTTTAAAGAGGGTGATCACTCAGTATCTTATGTTGAAAGGTTTGTACAAACACGTATTTTAAAAGATTGAGTGCAATTAACCGAAATCTCTAGATCTTGGTAGTTCTAAATCGAGACTTATTTTTGCGCAATACTTTGAAAACATACATTTAAAGTTTATTTTATATTCCTTAAAGAGAGTGATACAGAGGGTTTTTATGTTGAGAGTTTTTGATGTACACAGATTTTAAATAATTATTTGGAAAACTTAAATGTCATTAACCAGAAACTTGAAATCATGGTAGTTCTAAATAAAGACTTATTCGTGCTCATATCTTATAAAACCTACACTTTAAATTTATTTTCTATCCGTTCAAGGGTGTGATCACTGAGAGATGTTTTGTTGAGATGTTTTCACGAACACAATATCTAAATAATTATTTGGAAAAATTAAGTAAAATTCACTGCAATCTTGAAGTTTCGATTGTTGTAAATCAAGAATTACTCGTGTGCATATCTTGATAAATCTACACTTTAAGGTTCTTTCTATTTTGCAGAGAGAGTGATCGTTAAGGGATCTTATGTTAAGAGGTTTTAACGAACACTAAATTTAAATAATTATTTGAAAAAATTAAGTGCAATTAACTGTAATCTTAGTTTAATCTTTGTATCTTGTTAGTTTTACATCAAGACTTATTTGTGCGCATATCTTGAAAAACCTACACTTTAAATTTCTTTTACATCCCTTATAGAGAGTGACCGGCAAGGTCTCTAATTTGGAGTGGTTCCCACGAACACATCGTATAAATAATTATTTTGAAAAATTTAGTTTAAAATCTCATTGGTACACCTTTTTAATTTTATCACAAAAAAACAATAAATATTGAAAATAAAATATTTTTGCCCTTCAATTCAGGTGATGTATTGATATTCAAATATTCTATATATGGAGCACAAATTCCAACACTGGATAAAATAATGCTAGATCATCTACCGTTTTTGTTATACTAAGGCTATTTATTTTATTTGCCCTGAGCGAAAGGAGCAGCCAGATGCAAGTTGGTAGACGGGGAAACCGTAATATCTATTTAAAAGAATACAAGTATATTTTATTTTGATTACCAGTGTCTAAAAAATATTTTTATTAAAACAAGTATTAATTTGTTAATGTCTGTATATTTACTATTTATTCTTCATATTACCAATTTACACTTAGAAATTATCTAAAAACATGGTTAAAAGTTCCATTAAAAACGTCCCACATTATCAAAAATGTAAAAAAAAGTTTCAAATAAAAACTATCACCATTGCACAAAAGCGCTTTCACTCTGGCTAGAGCATCATCAGTTGTTAACTCTCAAGCATCTGATTCTTCAGTATATATACGACTGGGGGTTGAAGAATTCCCTTTATCAGCATTCAATTCTCTCTTTTTCTCCCTCTCTTCTAACATCTTTTTCCAGCGGCAATCAATGATTGCGTGAACCATATCATTGCAAACGTCTTTGGATTTCTTAAAACCTCAATCAAACTTGAAACTCTAAAAATACAAAAAATAGCGAACTATGAAAATCTATATAATGCTCTAATAAGAGAAGCAATGGAAATTAATACATCCAAAGACGTTTGCAATGATATGGTTCACGCAATCATTGATTGCCTCTGGAAAAAGATGTTAGAAGAGGGGGAGAAAAAGAGGGAATTGAATGCCGATAAAGGGAATTCTTCAACACCCAGTCGTATATACACTGAAGAATGAGATGCTTGAGAGTTAACAACTGATGCTGTAGCCAGAGTGAAAGCGCTATTGTGCAATGGTGACAGCTTTTATTTGAAACTTTTTTACATTTTTGATAATGTGGGACGTTTTTAATGGAACTTTTAACCATGTTTTTAGATAATGTCTGAGTGTAAATTGGTAATATGGAGAATAATTAGTAAATATTTTTAAATTCTGCATGGGATTAGTACGGAAATATTTTTTAAATTTATTCAATAAAAGGCCTTTTATACTATTTAAAATTAAACAATTTTTAGACCATATTAAAATGTATAGACAAGTTTTAAAAATATCTTTGAAATTATTAAGATTTCAAAGGACTGATTATAAACCAACGATAATAATTTTTTTAATTGTTCTGAAATCATTATATAATGTTTAGCCAAAAAATGAAATGTAATATACAATCATTTACAATGACTTAAAATAAATGTATAATTTAATTAATTGTTGATATTTAATTTTAATTGCGAGTGGTAACTATACGATTCAAATATGTACAAGTATCATTAAATGAAACATTCCGATTTTATTAACGCACTAAGAACTTGCTATTAGGCAATACAAATATAAATATTCAATCATGAAACATGTACTTATTTATATAAGAGGAATATTCGCTCATTAAAGAAACAAAAGTAGCATAATCGCTGTTTATGTCATTTTTTTTTTATTCTTGCGGTAATCGAAGTACAATTTACGTTAATTAATAGTTTAATTTTATATTCAATCCTTGATGTATTTATTTGTTCGTTAAAATTTTTTCTATCAAAAGTATTCATATATTAAAGGAATTTGTTTTCAAAATAACATTCATCCGGATTAACGAACTGCTGTAATAAATTAAAAATTTTCAATTTTTTTCTCTTTATTAAGTAGCAATAAATTTATTTAATGATAAGGAACAATAATTTTATTTGAGTGTAAATATAAATTTAGATCGAATTCACTATGTAAATGGAAAAAATTTCACAGATACTTAAATAAATATAATTTGAGAGAAAAATGAATACATGTTTCTGCAATTTATAAAAACTAATATATGTTTGTGTAAAATATTCTTTTATTCCCTAAATTCCACACATAAGGTTAAAAAAGTATCATATTGAAATGCTGAGGTAGTATAAATAAGCTTACGGTAATTTTTAAAATTCTGAGACAATTTGAAAATTCGAATTATGAAAGTAGAGTATAATTTTTACACATTTATTTTTAGTTCTTTGGTCGCTATTTAAAGGAAAACAACAACATCCTACTAACAAAAATAAATGCTTGTCATAAACAGTTAAGAAGTAAATGATGAAAGTGAAAATAGAAAAAATGTAAATATATGTGAAGTAAATGTCATACAGCTGTTTCGGAGCTTCTGAAGCTCCATCATCAGTGCAAAGGTTATAAATATCAGATGTAAGTATTTAAAACCTGGAATCATGCAATCGTAACAGCTTGTGGCCAAAACGAAATGGCTGTGAGTGTTGTAAAACAAATAGCGGACTCAAGAGTTCGCGCGTGACCGAGAAGACCAATGAGAAGGACTTATCCAGTCTGCAAGGGCTTAAGTAGAAATGAGAAAAAGGAAAGGGGACGTGAAGAGACTGAATTAAAGAAATGAGAGCTAGCATTTTGAAAAATTGGGTGTACTGTACATATCATTAACCAAGCTTCTTCCAAGCATCTTCTTTCAAGCTTTTCAAAAATCAAGATCGTAAATTGATGAGCATTTCCGAATGAAGCTTCGAAAAAATTAAAATTGCGATTGTTACACCAGAAAAAGTTAACAATATCGGAGCATTTAAATGTTATGAACTTTTAATTGGTCTCCTCGGTCACACGGAAACTCCTGTCCCCTGTGTTTGTTTTCAACACTCACCGCCAGCCATTTCGTTTTGACCGCGATCTGTGACGATTGCGTACTACCATGTCTTATACACTTATATCTGATATTTTTAACCTTTGCACTAATAATGGAGTTTTACAGCCTCCTAAAAAGCTTTCTGTAATTTTCTACATATATATTTACTTTTGTGCTATTTTCACTTTGTTCATTTACTTTTTAATGTTACGGCACAAAGTTCAATCTCCCTCCCTTCATATCTTTCATAAACTGCATTTAAAAGTAAGATTAAAAAATTAAACCAAAAACTTCATGCACTATTAAGAATTCTTCTATTTTAAACATCGTTTGATAAGTAAAAAAAATAAAAAATATGTATATATTCGTTGAAACTTTTATCGCAAATTCGTAAGATTCGTATCAATTTTCAAATCTAGAATTTAAAACAAATGTAATGTTAATAGTGTCAGCAGAGACAAAACACTATTTATGTGCCAAAAAGTTAGTTGAAAATATTCAGTTGGATATTTGACATTGAATGACAGTCGTATACATTACACTGTATACCCACTGTACTGTATATTATTTTATATTACTGTAAACACAGCTGCTTGTAAGTTCCCAGGTGTGGAATATCCTTTTCCTGAATTATTGTTGGTACTTACGTGTCATCTGCGCCATGTTAGATACACTGTGCGAACAATGACGCCTATTATACTATTTACAGTAACCGTTTCCTTTACTTGCTATATTGTGACTGTATTTTATATTTTGTATTTTCATTTGTAATGCGTGTTATTTCTTTTGAATAACGCCTTTGGGGGATTTCCAGAGAACTGAAACTGCCGCTATTCCTTATTTCTAGGAGTTTTACTAAAAATACGGCAGTTCCCGATTCCCACGAAATAAAATTGTACGTTAATAATTATATTATGTGAAGATTCAATGTAGATAAATGCAGACAGCGTATTCTAATAAGAAACGACAATTCATATGAGGGAACATGAATCTAATTCACAAATTCATTATAGCTTACATATATCTGGCTCAAATAATTGACTTTAAATAAATTTTGATTTCAACCGTTCATAATAGTGGCGGCGGCAAGCCGAAATTTCGTGTACTTGGCCGTAGATAGGAGCTAACTCATTCAAACAACATTTACAGCGGATAATTTTGTTTTATATTTGTTCAGATGATTTTCCTTCAGTCACAGCTTAATTTTACAATATTTAAGAATGAGTCTGATAGCCATAGACAGCAATATAAATGATACAATTTAACTTTAAAAAAAACATATTCAACGATGTTTGTTTTTTTGTTGAGTTTTATATATTGCTATATTCTTTCATATACAAGATTCCCATAATTAAATTGATAGTATCAGCGTGTCCTATAGTGCTATGTAATTGCGAGAATGGAGCCAAATTTTGTAGGAAGATTAAACAAGACAAAGGACGTAAGATTCTATATGTATACAACCCCCTAAGCAAAATGTTAAGTATATAATTAATTAGCAGACGTTATTACTACGCTATTGGTACCTGTCATATTGTTATAGGATGGTTTATAGCAGAATTAGTAGAGGGGGAAATCTACTCTTTTTTTTTTCAAGATTGTACAAACAAATCTAAGCAAATCATATATTATATATACTATAGTATCACATATTTTATAATAACCGTCTAATAGTTAACTTACATTTTATCTTAGTGGTCGTAACTTTTAGAAATTGAACCAAACTCAAAAATTATCAATATTAACCCCTATTTTTAACATCATATTTGGTGTTTACGGTAAATTTTATCTTACTATATCAAACAGCAATATATTAAACTCAAGTAGTTTAATAATTATATAGGTTTAAAGATTGGAACACCTAAATCTATTTTAATCATTGAAAAAAACAATTCCCCATGTTGTTAATGTCTTAAGCGTAACTCATAAACAACTTAGTAAATTTAGTTGTAATTTTGGATACGCTTCTTGGAAGCTTCTACAAATGGATTTTTGTTAAAATATTCATAGGTTACAATTCATATTTCTTTCAATTAAAAATTAAAAAATATATAAAAAATTATGTATATATATATATATATATATATATATATATATATATTTAAATATATCAATTGTAACCTATGAAATGTTTAACAAAAATCAATTTCAAGATTTTTCAATAATCAGTTATACCTTACGGGCAGTATATTACTGCTTATCTTACTGTTTATTACTGTTAATTTTGCAGTATAATACTGGCAGCTGGGGTGTCAGTATTATACTGTAAAATCAAAAAAAAAATTTAGTGTAAGCGAATTTGAAATTACAGCTCATTTCGCGAAGTAGTTTTTAAATTATGCCTAAGCAACTATCCGCATAACAAATTTTTGCAACGATTAAAAATAATGTTAATATTAAAAGTTTCACATTTTAAACTGACTAAATTCTTAAAATAATTGACGGAATTATTTGGCATTTGGTATCCTATAGTTAAATATGCCAGAGAACCCAAATATTATATTAAAATTAGTTATTACTACTGATATGTTCCAGTTTGATACAATTTGTATTATGCTTTTATTCACATATCGATACTCAGTATTCACATAAGCGAAGTTTTAAGTAATTGAATTGTAAAAATTTACCTTGTATTATATACTATTTGCTTTAGTGTTTTCCTTGTGCATTTGAATATAAAATAATATTTATCTTATTACGTAAATATAAAATACGCTTAAATTATATTACATGAAAATAATTATTCTTCTATTTCGAAACAAAATTTTAAAAAAACATGGCATTTTCCTTCGCTAAGATTTATCGCTTAATTAAAATCCCATTTATTCAGCAGGTAATACAGTAGAATATCTTATTCATTCCCTTCAACAATACAAGCTTAATTTGTTTACCTCTTGAAATCAGATATTTAAGTTTAAAATAAATTGCAAGTATTAAGCAATATATTGTAACATGAAACGCGCTTGTGATACACATATTTATCATTTCTGAGTTAGACACATATGTTTTATTTAAGTTATAAATTAGTTCAATTTACGAATACTCAAGAAGTGCACATCCAAGTGGTTCTAAAGTTGTTTTTGGAATATACAAACTGAATTTACAAATCCTTTTAAGGATTTTTCAAACACTCTTAAAATCTTTTAAACACGCTATTTTTTATAATGGGACACTATTGAAAATATTCTTGTTGATATATTTTCTTTATTTTTCAGGAAGGAAAAGTACGATAAAAACATGATTTAACATATTTATAACTAATATTATAAAGTAGTAAAGATTGTTTTTTGTTTGTTTGTTTGCTTGTAGGGGGTAATCTCTAGAACTACTGATGCGATTTCAAAAGTGGTGGTAACAAATTGATGGTGACAATCCCTGCTCCAACATAGGCTATATTTTATGTCGGTGCCACTATCCCCAGGGGGGGGGTGCAGGAGCAAAAAACGCTCTAAAATTTCAATTTTTTTATACTGAAGGAGCTAGAAACATGAAATTTGGCATGATAGTTACTTATAAGCTGTAAATGCAATCTAAGAACAAATTCTAAAAAAAATTCGAAATTTAAAAGGGTTAGATGAGCGAAAAGCATTCTAAAAACATTCTAAATTACAATTTCTATGGAATCTCTGGAACTACAGAACCGTTTTCAAAAGTGATGGTGGTAAATTGATGGTGATAGTCCCAGCTCCAACATAGGCTATATTTTATGTCTGTGCCACTACCCCTAGAGGGGTGCAAGAGCGAAAAACATTCTAAAATTTCGATTTTTTTTTTACTGAAAGAGCAACAAACATGAAATTTGGCATGATAGTTACATATAAGATGTAAATGCTCTCTAAGAATAAATTCTAAAAAAATCGAAATTTAAAAGGGTTAGACAAGCGAAAAGTGTTCTAAAAACATTCTAAATTACAATTTTTATGGAATCTCTGGAACTACAGAACCGTTTTCAAAAGTGATGGGGGCAAATTGATGGTGATAGTCCCTGCTCCAACATAGGCTATATTTTATGTCGGTGCTACTACGTCCAGTGGGGTGCAGGAGCGAAAAACATTCTAAAATTTCGAATTTTTTAATACTGAAGGTGTTAGAAACATGACATTTAGCATGGTAGTTACTTAAAAAATGTAAATGCTCTCTAAGAACAAATTCTAAAAAAAATCGAAATTTAAAAGGGTGAGATGAGCGAAAAGCGTTCTAAAAACATTCTAAATTACAATTTCTACGGAATCTCTGGAACAGCAGAACCATTTTCAAAAGTGATGGTGGCAAATTGATGGTAACATTCCCTGCTGTAACTTAGGCTATATTTTTTGTCTGTGCCACTACCCCAGGGGGGTTCAAGAGCGAAAAACTTTGTAAAATTTCGATTTCTTACTGAAGGAACTAGAAACTTGAAATTTGGCATGGTAATTATTTATTAAATGTAAATGCTCTCTAAGAACAAATTCTAAAAAAATTCGAAATTTAAAACGATGAGATGAGCGAAAAGCGCTCTAAAAACATTCTAAATCACGATTTCTATGGAATCTCTGGAACTACAGAACCATTTCCAAAAGTGATGGTAACAGTCCTTACTGTAAAATAGGCTATATTTTATATAGGTGACACTACCACAGGGGGGGGGGGGTAAAAAAGCGAAAAACGTTCTAAATTTTCGATTTTTTTTTTCGACATTAGTGTGGCTTAATCAATAATTTCTGAATTATCTGTGGAAGTAAAATTTCCTCTAATGAAAATAGGCCAACGAATACCACTAGGCATTTTTCAAGAATTACGCGAACAAAGCCCGGGTTTTGCTAGTTCTATATAAAAACAGTTACTCAGTATAATGTACTATACTCAAATGGGAGTTTTTTACTCTGATTTTAAAATCCGTTTTCATAACAAATAATATTATTTCTTTAAACGCTACTTTTTATTCTTTTGACAAAATGCATATTTTTTGTAAGCATAAAGGAGATTTGTTTTTACATTTTTAAAAATGTCTTTATTAGGAACTTTATTAGGAACTTTAGAAACTTTATTAGGAACAATGTGTATTTTCATGTCTTAATATGGTAATGATGCTATGTATTTTTTTTTTTTATTCAGGTGAAATTCAGAAATTTTAATGACGCTTCTTTTACTCTAAATGTAAAAAAGATTGAAATTACAAAAGAGTGGAGTGCGTACGTAAGAGACAAATGATATTAAAACAGAAATTATAACAATAATTTTATTTTGATTGTCCCACAAAACCTACACGAAGTATACGTACAAAAAAAGACTTACGTACTTAGACTTACGTACGTAGAATTACGTACTTAGAGATACCCACAAAACGTACACGAAGTCGTGTATGACGTGGTCGTGTATGACGTACACGTCATACACGAAGACTAAAAAATTATTATTTTTTAAAATGATTAATCAGTTCTTCTCAATAATACTTACTTAATAATTTATGTTTTAGTTATTTTTTGTTAAAATCATAATGTTTACTAACATAAACCATGCAATTACCTCTGAGATTAATGACTTCTCATCTGGTGAAATAATCTATTAAAAAGTATACAAATACATGAAGTTTAAACCTTTTCATTACAGCTGAACAAATACATTGAAGATTAACATGTACAACATAAATATTTACAAATACAAATACTTTTACAAAACATACACAGTTATTTTTATTTAACAACTGTATAAAACGAAGAGAAATTATGTTCGGAAATAATCGATTTTCGAGAACATATAGGACAATCGAACAATAAGCCAGAATATTGCATATTTTGAGATTACTGCCAATGCGCTTTCTATTACAAAAATTTTACTTGAATTCGACATACAAAATGTCGAAACAAATGCAAAATGTTGGAGAGTCTGAGAAACCGTTACGTATAACTGACAAAGTTGTATACACTCTCAAAAACATTTTCTCAACATACTTAAAAAAATACACGCAGCAATTGCCGGAACAACCCTGTCATTCAAAGAAATATTTTTTTTTTTTTTTTAAAGTTTTGAAGAAAGTTTCGTCTTTTAACTGGAGAATATCAGAAATTTTTCAGCTTATGTTGAGAATTTTTTACTTTCTTATACGAAAATGTCGAAAATAATGTCGTAACGACAGTTGTTACGACTGTGCGTTTGTAACGACTACAAGGTTCACAACTGTACGTTTGTAACGATATTGTCGTAACGACAATGTCGTTTATTATACGAAAAAGTAACAGAAAGCACAGTTGTCTGTACACACCAATGATTTGACGAAAATACACATCTAGAATGGACGATTTCAGGTAATTTTTTTGTTAACTAGGGGAATTTTTTGAATTTGAAGAGAAAATGGTCAAATCAAAGCGGAAATTTTTCAGTTTTAACGAAATATAATCAACGATAAAATATGTTGGATTCACGGATTTTTTTAGAGTATGTATTTTTGGTTGAATTTATAAAAATTACTTCAGTTTTCTTTAATTATTCTAATTTTTATGAAATACAATAATAAACATAGTTAAATGGAAATATACAATTGTATAATTTAGTTACAGAAATTTAATGACTTTAATCATACCACGCATTGAAAAAATTAATATTTATTTTATACAATCTTAAATGTGTGTTTCTCTAAGCCTATATATAGAGATAAATTAAAAAGAATTACCAAACTTTTATTAGTTTAATCGGTACAGGCTGCTCTAAATATAGGACAATGGTACAAAACGCTGCTAATCATTGTTACTTAGGAGGAATAAGAAAAAGCATGTTAGGCATAGTCCAACGTTACATGCTTTACAAATAGTTATTGGTTTTGCTGTACAGATTTTTAGCCGGCATATTCTTTGTTCGGTTAGCAATCTCGGTTTTCAAAAACCGAATTGCCGAAAAAGTAAAAATAAAAACCTAATTGCTAGGTTTTTAAAATAAAATGTTCATTTTTAAGCTTTAAAGAATATTTATTAACCTGTTGTATACGCAATTTTCTGCCAAATGGTTTCTTTGGAATAGATAATCCCAAATAGGCAACTGTTCTATGTCTTCAAAAATACGCCAGCTTAGACTATTATCACTAAATAGATGATTGAGCTTCCATGAAAAAACTAATGCTGTTTCAAATGCATTAACATATAATATTAAAAATAAACGCACATCAAACAAAAACAATTTGCCTCAATAAACGGAAATGTACTTGAGATTTTGCCCTGTATATCATCTATGTAATTTATATATACAAAAAAGTTGTTTAATTAAAAAATGCACCAGAACGTAAAACGCGATTCCAGCAATTATTGTTCTTGGTCAGTACTCTAACAGAATTATTTTGTGTGTCCCTGTAAATGAACGTTGAATACTATGCACATCATATTCTATAGTAATACTCTGGTACTACAGTTGAGTGATACATATTAATTTAAATATGCTTGAAATAGTGTAACACCATTAAAACTCATTGGAAATGATTTTCCCCATAGACAGTAATGTAACTGAATTATTTTCAGTGTCCCGGTAAATGAACTATATAAGCTACATATTTCATTTTCAAAACTGAATATATCATAGTAAACCTGATTAACATATATCAATTTCATGTCGATCGGAGTATATTTACGTGATTTAGAGCACGGACTGACGCAGACATACAACAGATAGACAAACTGAAATCACAAATACGTTACAACTACATTGGAAGGTGTTAAAAAAACCAGAAAAATTTTAATGAATTCCATGTGTACCTGTTATATAGACTGTTAGGCGCTTGCATTAGTTGTAGAGTAGCAATATTTGGAATGTAACAAAGAAAGAAAGGACTATCTCCATTTCTAACTGATGGGGGTTAGGTAGTAGTGGATTGTACCATCGACCTATTTTCAGAACAGCGAAAATGCAAGGGAAATTTATCTCCTAAATTAGTTTTTTTTTTTACTGGTATAAATGTATGGAATAATACCTCAATAAATTTATATGTGTGAATTTCTTGGAGCTCAATACTTTAAAACATTGTATGTTGAAAAAGTAAAAATCAAAATCTGCAAAAAACGCCATTTTAAAAATTTAATAGAAAGTATCCAAAATTAATTTAAACTTGCAATAAAGACAAATATATCGTTAAATGACTCTTGAATATCAAATCGTCTTTAATTTTAATTTAAAAATTAAAAAAAAATATTTATATACAGTCCGCCTATGCGTGCTGTCCTATTTTTAGGACGATGAGGAGATATGGGTAAAATGGCATACATAACGTCAGATAATACGTTTGTGTATCATACGGGTAACAGACCTGCCAAGTCTCCGGCTTTTTGGATACCAGTAATTTAGTACAGAACATGTAGTTTTCTTTAATCGGAGCATTTTGCGATTTAAAAGAACAACATTTTCTCTAAAAAATTACTGGTGTTCAAAAATCCGGAGACTTGGCAACTCTGGGGTAATACATTTTATATATTACCTAAAACACAGCATGATAAACATTTAACTTTCTAAATGAAAAATTCGTTTTTAATGTAATTTTGGTTGAATTTATAAAAATTATTTCCGTTTTCTTTTATTACTCTAATTTTTATGAAATACAATAATAAACATATTTAAATGGAAATTTGAAATACTATAATTTAGTTACAGAAATTTAATGTCTTTAAATGGCGTAACTGATTCTATGGGGAATATATTTTTTTAAAGGAAATTTGAACAGTCTCGAAGCAAGAAATGTGAATGAATTGACGTTGTACATAATTGCTAAGAATCGCTTGAGATTGCATTTTAGAAAGTTTTATAGGGCATGAATAAACTAGGGAAGATTAAATATTTTCAATAAATAAATAACGTTTAACGTACTTTCCAACTTCTCATAAAATGACATATTTATTCTTGAGTAATGCAATATTATTTGAAAGGTGGGTATGTCATTTTCTGAAAACTATACATGATAGAACAATATCTAATTACACATTTTAATCCAGCACATCAGATACATTTAAAATGAGTTGGATATTTTTAAAACACAAATTTATTTTTGAAATTTCGATGTGCAGTGTTAAATCTACTGTTATATTTATGAAAAGTTATTAATATGTTACAATAATCTACTCGAGTTGCTTTAACTTGGTGAGAAACGTGAAATCTGCTTATTGTTTGTTAATCCTACAACGCCCATAAGTAAAGATGTATATATATTTCAAATTATTAGGTCGTATTGTATTGTTTTCACTAAAAAAGAGTAATATAAAACACATTTTATCAAAAAGCGCACGTTATCTATGGGTGACTCAAGAATTCAAGATCGCATCACAGCATCAAAAAATAATCAAACATTCAAAATTTTACAAATATCGATTCAACATGCAGTTGACTTTAACATTCAGGCCAAGAAAAAATAATATATGTAAGATTTATTGCCTTTTTGCATTTTTTACCAAAAAGGAAGAACAACGCTAGTCCTTGTTTCTTTGGAAGAGATACAAAACCTTGGCAGATTATAATATCATATCAAAATTCCGCGAGATATGGGACGTTTTTCTATGATACTGTAAATATTTTTTCTATGGCACTACTTTTAGATCCAAATAAACGCGCTACGGTACATATTCCCTTTAAATCTTAGCCTAGAAGTCCTTCCAAAGACGTGTCACATGTAGGTGACAATTTATATTGACAGGATAATAAATATCTCAAATGCTAATCTTAGAAAATCTTGTGGAAATGTTTGCTTATGTTAAAAAATGTTTTACAAATTTTCTTTGCTTATAATGTAAGGTTTAATTATTGCAATTTTATTGCACTTATTTTCTAATAAGCACAGTCATTCGATGTATAGTTAAGACTGGTAGATGAGTATCATACTACATGTTTAAATGTAATTCACCAAACCGTTTAGGATGATGATACTCGTCAAGTCAATATATCTTTAAATGGGAAACCAGGGTCACAATCCACTTATGCAGTTGGAAATAAAGGATATTGCAAACTAAAAATTTTCGTACACATCTTTATTAATAATGTAGATACTAGCTGGCTTCGCCCGCCAGCGGGCCCCTAATTTACATCGGTGCCTCGAAACTTTTGTATTCTCCGGCTCGCATCCCCCTCGAACCGAACGAACCTCCGACCCGGGTCCCCGCTGCCTTCGGCACCGTATACCGGTCGTGCTACGCACGCACCGGATAATCCCTTAATTTGCACATCGAATAGTACAAACCTCCGACCCTGGTCCCCGCTGCCTTCGGCACCGGATAATCACTTAAATTGCACATCGAATAGTATAAACCTCTAACTGAACGAACCTCCGGCTCGTGTCCCCGCTGCTTGCGGCACCGTATAGCAGTCGTGCTGTGCACGCGCTGCAGTATACGTTAGTTCCACCTTCCACCACCAGGTGGCGCAAACTGATTATACGATCATGTCTGAAATCGTTAAGGTTTTCGATGTCGAGTCCAATGAGCCATACCCCGTCGTAATCCGGACCATAGAAACAGAGATAATAAAACGCCTCCTGGTGGTGAAAAACGATCTAAAGCCGATAAGCTCTAATATTTTCTATCGATGTCGAGTCAAACCGCGTCGTGATGTGACCCACAGAACCCGAGTTGGCTGAAAAATCCTTTAATTACACCTTCCACCACCAGGGGGCGAAATGTGTTCTATACGAACATGACCGAAATCTGTAAAGCTGTCGAAATCCAGTCGAAAGAGCCACACCCCGTCGTAATCGGGCCCTTAGAACCCGATAAAAGAAAAAATCCGGAAAGCGGGGGAGGGGCGATGACACTGCTTTTCCTCAAACAACTTATTTAGACTACCTTAGTTCTAGTTCAAAGACAGTCAGCTGTAGAAAAACTTAAAACTGAAAAAAAAATCGATAACGGGCGAAGCCCGCTTTACCCTATCATAATATCCGGTTGCCACTCTAAAACAAAAACTTAAGATACTCGTAATGCAGTTTTTAGACGCGGCCTACTTCTTAAAATCGTAATATCTAGCCGCCACTGTAATAGAAATCTTTCTTTTGCTTTAATTATACAAATAACGGTGATTAATTATACAATAAAATAATATATCGGCTCGTAATGAAGATATGAGAATAATTTTTAGATATTCTGAAAGCAGAATCCATTTTGAGTCGCCCTGTCAAAGTTTGGAATTACTGCACCCCTTAGATTCGGAAATGCGTCCCCCCCCTGAAAAACCCCAGTTGAACGTCACGTGACCACGTCCTCCTTGCCTCTTGAAAATCGATCCAGACAATCGTCTGCCTTCTGGCATTCGCAGCGCCGAAAGAAGTGAAAAATAATTTTTTATAGATCGATTTTTAAAGGATTTTTTCGGTTCTAATGGTCGTACGGGAATGATTTTTCGATTTTCTGAAAGCAAATGCTCTCGTGAATCTGTCTGTCCCATTTCCGAATTTCTGGCCCCCCGACTTCATTGTTTTTCGAAAGCGCACTGGAGCGATGAATACAGGCCGGTTACGTGAAAATCCTCCGGAACACCTGCGGTGGCGGAGAGTGAAATCGTTTCGCAGCCGTGTCTCCGGCTGTCTGCTGTCTGACATTCCCAGCGGTGAAAAAGAATTCGAAAATTACATTTTATCGATCGATTTTTAAAGGATTTTTTCGGTTCTAATCATCGTACGGAAAAGATTTTTCGAATTTATCAAACCTGACGACGTCCCGGTTGCGTACGTACGACTTTCGAATTTCTGGCCCCCCCGACTTCCGGAGATACGGGTCGGACCTGCGCTGCGGTTTGGGGCTTAAATCGCTCCCTGGGAACCCCGCCGTCTTTTCCTTCCCCGACCCGACGGAGACTGGCAACCCTGTTCGGAGGCGAAAATGTTTGCTGTTTTGTTTTCCTTTCCGAGTTGGGTTTCGGTCGGTAATTAAAACAGTTTCGTCGATTAATAACGCCCCGGGTCCGGTTCGGAGACCCGACCCGATCGAAACTTGAGCGTCGCGCCTTTTTTGCGAATTTTTCGGTCCGCTTCCGGCGTCGGTGCGTCGATTAGTCCCGGAGCCTTTGCGTGTACAAAGGTGGAGTGCACAGACAGAAACACGCACACACAGACGCTCACGGACATTAATAATATACCCGATTATAGACAGATTCTTAACAATGTATATCAAAACGGAGTTAATAATTACCTTCCATACTTGGATGTTCTGGTCATTAAATCAGATAGTTCACTTAAACTGAGAGTGTTCCGAAAACCTGTAAACGTAGTGTTACCCCTATTACAGATTAGACACCATTGTAGAGAGCAATTCTTCTACATGAATCTATAAATAAAGTTCTATATCTCCGCACAACCGGCGCGCCTAATTATCAGAACACCGCGGCGTTCTGATAATTAGCACATTTCAGCTTTGAGAAACAAGCGGGCGCATTTGCTAGTACATCCTCTGTCTTAGTAGGTTTCTCTAATCTGCGAGAACTTAGCGACATCTGAATTATCCATTCTTTCCGTTGCACCATGGCGTCGTCGAACGACAGATAAAAAACTATATTTTTCCCTCGTGCTGTATTGGTAACAGCAAGGGTTCTGTATTGATAACCGCTGATTCACTAGTTGAAAATGATCTACGAAAGTTTCACGCTTGGTATTAATTCCCTTTCTAGGACGTGTTGCAATATTTTTACGCGATAAAATAAATTTTTTAATCCATACTAATACAGCATTGCAGTTTTATAAATGTGAAGTTGATGATAACTTCTACATGTGAAGTTTTACAAATGGGAATTTTTTTATCAAAACCACCTTCGATGAAAGTGTTGTGCTTACTTTAGTGTTATAAAAGAACTCTATTTTGAGCCAAAGAAGTCTCTATTGAATTTACATATTCCATTCCAAGTTCTCATAAGCGCCTTCGACAAATGTTTTGTGCTTCTCCCAAGGTCCTCTAAAGTTTCATTTTGTGTCAAACAATTTTGAATCATTCCATAGATTTCGTTCCAAAGCATCTTCAAATATAAATTCAACATCCCATGCACCTTGCATTCACCGAAAGAAAAAAAAATAGTGCCAAATTCATCATTATGAACACATTGAAGATAGATTCTGCTAGAATATGTAATCACAATTTAAAATATGCCAAGGATTAAGAAAAATCCTGATAGAGGTCTAATGTTACAGGGAATCGTCGCCATTCCCTAGGAAGTATAATATAGGCCTAAACTGGCCAAATTTTTATGATGGTGATTTCATCCAACTTTTACTCAAGGATAAACATATAATGTTTAATATATTAATTGATTAGTTGACCACACTATATTTTGATTACCCATTTTATTCATTTATCATTTTATCTATTTATTATTTTTATTTATTCTGATTCTTTTCTATAAATCAAATAACCTATAATTTCTCTATCATAATTTGATTTTTCATATATGTGTCCATCTGCTATAGATTACAATAAGTAAATATATTTTTCAATTCTTGAGTATAATCAATTGTTTCCAATAATTATCAAAATACGTAATACTCATATGTTATAAATTAATAACTTCTATAAAAAAATGTACCCTATTTCCTCTTTTCCTGTAGCACCATGGGGGTATAAAATATCTCCATTCAATTATTTTATTCGGATACCATATGTATTGTTCTGAGGAATATTTAAAAAATGAAACTCAACCAAATCGTCAATCGGATCGACCATGGTTATTGACCGCATATCATACAGAATTTGAATGATAAGTTCAGAAGACAACCCCCCCTCCCCAATGTTCTCAGACCACCTGTTATCTCCTATGTTCCTATATTTTACGAGAGATTAAAGAGGATATTTAATCGATTCACTATACAACATATTGCCTCCCCTACTAAGAACTTTATAACTGAAGTCAACAAAAGGAAAGACCCTATTCCTACCTCTTTTCTTTCACGAGTCTGTGAGATTTCTTTGATGCTTAATAGTGGCCAATTAATATTCCACATAGTTATAGCGTAGAGTCGATTGTTTGAGCTTATTAAAGAGCATAAAAATTACTTAAACTCTAATAAACAATCCACAGATTTATCCAGGATGTTTTTAAAAGGTAATTATATTTTACAAAGATTGATCGTGATAAAATTTAAAATATTTCTTAGCATTCTAATCCTTGCATGGCCTTTGTGATTCAACTGGGATTAATTTGCGTACAGATGAAATATGTAACGGCAGTGTTTCATTTCTAGTCACGGAAATTTCAATTAACGTTTTAAAATAAGTCCATCTATAAATCCACTCTGATCTAGACTTAACGAAGTGAAATATTGTTTTCCCAGAAGATAGCACAGTGTCCTCAGATGCCAACAGTGAATCTTTAACGGAAATTTTATGTTTATTATGATCAGTGATTACATTCATTCATCCGATTATGTGAAGTGTCTACAGTTTATTCTCAAAGACGGTCAATCAACTACCACAGAAGATGACTTTGAAGATCAAGTTGGAACATCTGGTACCTTTAGCTGTGTTTTAATGATTTAATATCCATTTTAGTAAAGTATATGCTGATTATCAATTTGTAATTATTTTAGAATAGATTCTTATAAGAATACCTTTTATTTGTATGAAATGAGATAACAGCAGGGGACGCGATAGTGATGCACTGTAATTTAGTGGATTATACAATATGTAATTTTAGCTATATTCCGAAATATGGAACGGTTAGCCCAATGTTGTTTGAGTGCGGAAGATCGCAATTTATATCACGTTTTGCGATTTTATTACTTGTTGTGGTTTTATTACCGCAAAAAGAAAAATAAGCATGTTGCGTATTTCGCTAAAATATACTCATTATTAATTATTTTATAAACGACGTTCCGGAATGAATTGGTATGAGAAACCAATCACAATAAATTGAGCTTGGTCTCCAATACAGAATTGTTTGTTTAGACATGCATTATCATCCCACCTTTCAACTCTGACCATCAAAGCGTTTTTCTAGGCGTTGTTTGGACGTGAGTGATGGATATTTATTACATTTCTCGTTCTTTCCTAATATTTCGCAGGGAGCAAAATAAGCCTGTTGAATTTATGTTACTACAGTATTTTAATATTGACGTTAAACTGTCATTACAACAGTACTTTATTGTTATACACGACAGTTCTAGTCCTGTCGCAAACCAAATAATCTATATTTCTCACTTGAAGAGAAAATTCTGAATGAAAATATAAACTATAACATACATATTTTATTTATAATGATACGTTGGAAAATTCTCTTTAAATTAAATTTTAATGAATTTTAATATGCATATATATTCTCATTATTGAATATGTTATTGATTATTTTTTAAGATAAATAATTCTGATATTTATGTGGATATTTTGTTAGAGAAATTTCAAACGTAATTGAATAGGAAATAAAGATGTGATAAAAATACAAAATTTCCATATATGAAATGCTCATTTTTATCATGCATGAAAGAGATAAGCTTAAACTAAAAATGCAATATTTGCGAGATTATTAAAAGGATAGTCTGAAAAGATTTTTTTAAAATGTAATAGAAATATTCTTCCATTTTTTAAAATCAATTATATTCACAAAGAAGTATATTTTTCTGCATTATTCATATATTTCTATTTCTAAAACTATCTCCTATTCGAAGCAATAACTTTTTTTAAAAATATGCAGCCTTTATCTTTAAATTAATTTATTCTTTAGATAAAGTATTCTTTCTATTTTAACAACATAATTTTATAAATTCAGGTTTTAAAGGGAATGCGTTTCTTTAAGTGTTCCTGTTTTTCTTTATTTACACTCTGTTAAGAAATATTTTTTAATTTTAACAAAATAAAATGAAAATACAAATTAAGTATATCTAGTCTTATGTATATATATTCTTATTGATTTAGAAATATAAAACAGGTTTATGAATGAAATTGACTTCAAATGCAGTTATATACAATATTATACTTTCAAACTATAAACGCAATTTGTTATATTGTATCCACGGACATCTAAATAATCTTAAATTATATCTATAATTCCCGACTGTTTCAAGCTATTTTCCCGAAACGACTTAGATTCCCCCTAACTTTCTGTCTGTAGGCTCTTGTGATTTCTTATTGCTCCATACGACAGTTAGACGTGTAAATAAGCATTTCTATACTATATCAGTTGATGACAGTAACATATTATTTTCTGTAATGCTCTTGATATCCTTAAATTTAATAATTATTTAATAAACGCTGCATTCATAATAAGAATAAAATGTTTAGGTGAAGTAGATGATGCATGAAGACAAAAATATTATACTCTATTTGCTTAAGGCCAAATAAAAGAAAATGAATATATCGGAATTATTTTGATGTGCTTTCAAAATAAAACTTTTGCTTTAATACAATGAGAAGTTTATGGAATTAATCGCTGCCGTTACTATCAGAACAGGGGGAACCGTGACTCCACCCCACATTTCAATATGACCTTTCAAAACTAAGGCTTTTGGGAAGAATGTAGCCCCGAGCACGGAACACTCCACCTGAAACATTTTAAAAACTTTTTCACTAAGTTAAAGTAATCGACCGGAGTGGGCGCGAAATTTGAGTTGCCATAAGGCTTTTTGCATTACGGTAGAATGCTGCAATTTCATTGAATGTCAGTTAATGTCGATACTGAGCTTCGCTCGTAATTGCGATTTGACTTGGGTGAATGAACGTGTCTTTGGCGATAATGGTAAAAGTCTTTTAGAAAATCACATATCTTGTGCTCAGAACTTATCTGTGATTTCCATGTGCCCTTTTTAGGTGCGTTCGTAATTATATAAATACGTAGCACCTATTGTCATCGCTTGGTCCGTCCGTCTGTCCGTCCATCTGTCTGTCTGTCCGTCTGTCTGTCCGTCCGTCCGCATTTAACAACGCAAAAACTACCCAACCGAATGGTTTGGAATTTAAGATATATTATCTTTGCAGAATTTTGTCGAGACATTTCAAATTTTTTAAAAATCGAATCAAAACTTTAGGAGATATTAATAAAAATATTTATTAAGAAATTTGAATGTTTTTTTTTCAAAATCGGTGCTTTCTTGTTAGAGGAGCTTCCGAGGTTGAATGGTCAAGCGATCGAGATACTTATTTTGTGACAGAAATTAATCTACAGACGATATAATTCATTTCACAGAATTAAAAATCATCAAGATCTGAATATTTATATAACCAGCTATAGTACGAACGCACCTCATTTGTCACGTTTGACGTACAATTTCCAACTTTTTAATTTTTAATGCGTTTAATTTTTATTCATAAAAATGGCGTTTTCAAAGTATGTTAAAAATTGCAAATTTGTCCGTTTAAAGAAAATTGATGAAAAATTAGATACAATTTTGATCATTGCAATGCAATTTCTGTTAACGCACACGTTAGCCGCTGAACTTATTGACAAATTATCGATTATGTTCATTACAGGGTTTATTTAGACAAAAGACTGTATAATATTCTAATCTTCAAAATAAAAGAAATTGCAAGACTATTTATTTCTCCGTGTTATTATGCTCATTAGAGAAATGCAATAATAATAATAATAATAATAATAATAATAATAAAAGAAAAAAAAGAACCTTCGGTTTAAGTAGTTAACAAAATAATTATTACTAAAAATTTTGCATAAATAACTTTATTTAGGATTCTCAAGTAGTTTTATTGGTGAAAGATCTATAATTCAGTCAACAGAAATTTGACATTATTTAATGGAACGTAGTTTGGCCCATAATTAACTTCGTTTTGTAGCTAACTCTGGTACATTTGTAACCATATTGCTGCAAAAACTTCTAAGCAATGACTTCCAACTTGGCTGTGGACCCGATTACGGAAGACTAGGAAGATTTTATTTGGTGAAAACAGGAGTATTATTTTTCTATCAGAATCAGATTTCGAGGTTTTTTCCAGGTTAATTTTTACATGATTGCAACTGGTATATAAAATGAAAAGGCAGTCAAAATAACGTAATTTTAATTTTATTCAAACAATTCTTCTTTAAAAACCCACTTTTTTAAGATTCAAATTTTTTTTAAATATGAAATGTTAAACACTTTTCTTAATGTGCAAGTAATTTATTGCTTTTTTCACTATATTTACTCTGTTGGAATCCAAAGATAGAGAACCGCAGTAGATCTGCCAGAAGATGACGTATATTATGAAATATAATGTAACGTAGAGTGTGATTTTAGTTTAACTACCAGAACCACATATAGCACCAAGTTGAGAGGCCCAGAGTTCAAGAACTAACAAACGAAAATGAATAATGCGAACATTATTTAAGTTCATTGGTCAAACTCTGCAATGATTGTAATGCTCTAATTTTTAGTAGTATGGTGACTAGGGAACATTTTAATTTCTATTGGTCATAATGGTCACATTTCATTATCAAACTGTATTATAAATGATCAAATAAAAGATTTGCCTAACGCATGCATTTTCTCTAATGCATAAGATAAAATAATAACGTAATGGGCATTCGCATTGTATTCAGCAATGCGGAAGGACTTTCCAGGTGAAGGTCCATATTACTTAAAAATACATCGTCGAATTCACAATTTTGTTTGATTCAAGGTTCATTTGGAGAATGGACCATCGTAACAGGAATAGCCTGCTAGTATATAATAAAATATAATTATATATATATATATAAGAAGAAGAAGAAAAAAAAATTATTCATCCCACCCCTGCTGATGATAATTCAGAAAATTTTTAAACGTAAATGGGTACTTTAATATTGAGGTTAAAATAAAATAAATGAAAAAAAATTTGTTATATTATAGTTGTATAATATTATTTATATTTTAGGACTATAATAGAATTCCCACTTCATAATATTCAGGAATCAATGAATACTTGATTTTTTAAATGTTTTTTTGCACTATATATATATATATATATATATATATATATATATATACACATAATAAAAATACATTTTCCAACTATCTTCTGTATGATAAATATTTTTATTTCATTTACCAACCATTTACTGTGCAATTCGTGTACTAAAATTACTAAGTTAAACAGTTTTTTAGGTTATTATTTTTTTTAATTTATTGTAATTATCATCCAAAAAAGGAAAAATCCCGAATTCGAAAATAACTTAAAATGAATTTCTTAAGTTAAATTAAAAAGACAAGAATTTTCATTAAACAGCGGAACAAAAATTTAATTAAGAGCTTAGAGGATGTTTTTTTTTTGTATGTTCATTTTATCTTAAATTCAAATTCAGCATTTTTTTTCTCACTTTCCCTTGTAAATAGGTTGACACGAAAAAAAAAATCTTTCGAATAATCCAAACAATAAAAGCATTCTTTTCAATTAAAGCAGACGCCTGTGTTTGCTAGGGAAATTCTTATTTTCACATTTTTGTCCCCTATTCCTTAGAAATATTTCAAAACTTTTAAATAAAAACCACTGTAAATAAAAATATAATCACAATTTTGATTTGCTTTTTTATATACAGGGTGATTTTTTTTAAAGTTGTGAAAGTAAAACACTATAACAAAATAACTACTGATCCAAATGACCTGCAATTTCACTAGTGTGCTCCCAAAGCAATGGAAATTTTTTAGACGTGGTTTAAAAAACCCTTAAAATCTCACTGACAGATGGCGCTGTATATTCAGTAAAGTCGGGAGACGAGCTTGTGCACGATACACGTAGAGTGGCGTTAAAACGTGAAGCACGCTCACCTCGTGTTCATTTTTCTACGGATATCCTCGCAATGACTGTGCCATTGACAGACCGTGCGTTGTTAGTGAAACTGTATTATCATAATAATGACAGCGCAGCAACTGCCCTTAGGAGATTTAGGACATTTAAGAATTTAAGAAAAGGTCCAATGACGACAGAAGATCTACGGAAGAGAGTTTTGAAATTTGAACAGACTGGTTCACTGAGCCTAAAACAAGGTAGAGGGTTGGGTTGAATATTGACGGCCAATTATCTACACTAGGGATATAGGCCCGAGGGGAGTGCCCTTCGTGGGGGTCTTTCTAAGGGAACCTAACCCGTATTTACGCATGGATAAATCCACGGCTCGAAGAAAACCACGAAAACTCCGAACGATTAGGCCGACGGGCGCGAAAGGATCGAACCCAGCACCTCCCGGCTACCAGCTTCGAGAGCACAACCTCTCAGCCACTGGTGGGGCCAACAAGGTAGAGGGAGGAAACCAGTTGATGTTAACCTACAGCGCCATCTGTCGGTGCGATTTTAATTTTTTTTAAATTTTTTTAACTATGCCAAAAAAAATTCCCATTGCTTTGGGCGTATACTGGTGAAATTTCAGGTCATTTGGATCAGTGGTTCTTTTCTTATAGGAATTTACTTTCACAACTTTAAAAAAAATCACCCTGTACTTAAAAAAAAAATTGCAGCATACATTAAACTCAACTGCTCCCATAAATATATTTATTTAAAAATGCATTTAATGCATTATAAAAAAAGGATATTTTTAAACAGTCACTAATGCATGCTATTTTGTGTAAATATTTATTTTTTAAGTTCAGATTTATAGTAAAATCCATTAAAAATATATATATAGAATTCGTGCAAGTGGTATCTTCAATTTGGGCTTTATAAATATCATTGTAGGAAATAATATACATATTATCATTCTACATAATTAATTCTTGCTGCATTTAATATTACAGAAAGCTATACAAAATATTGTATTGTTGAAATTAGTATTCAATTTAGTTTTTTAGATTCATATTTAATAATTGGAAATATTTCCAGAGAAAATTTCTCACGCCTTGCATTCATAATATTCAAAATTTTTAATTGCTTAATAGGTGTATAGCCAACATAGTGCAAAAGTACCCAAGACGGGACTCGAACCCGGGTCATCAGCATAGCGCACTAACGTTCTACCAAGTGAACCACTTGAGACCGATACTCAGCCTGGAACTTTTTCAGCATAACATGTTGACAACGCTACAAACGCAGCACAAGATGGAATATTTTCGGTGAGCCGCCAACCCTGGGGCAAACACGAAATCAAAGAAAATCCAGCATCGACAATTGAATAAATGAATATTTAATACTTGGAAATTTTTCAAGAGAAAATTTCTCACGCCTTGCATTCATAATATTCAATTTTTTTAATTATTGGGTACTTTTTTACTATGTTGGCTATACGCCTATTAAGCAATTAAAAAAATTTAATACTATGAATGCAAGGCGTGAGAAATTTTCTCTGGAAAAATTTCCAAGTATTAAATATGAATTGCAGAACGATGATATATATGATAAATATGAATCTGCAGACGATATAATTCATTTCACAGAATTAAAAATCATCAAGATCTGAATATTTATATAACTAGCTATAGTACGAACGCACCTCATTTGTCACGTTTGACGTACAATTTCCAACTTTTTAATTTTTAATGCGTTTAATTTTTATTCATAAAAATGGCGTTTTCAAAGTATGTTAAAAATTGCAAATTTGTCCGTTTAAAGAAAATTGATGAAAAATTAGATACAATTTTGATCATTGCAATGCAATTTCTGTTAACGCACACATTAGCCGCTGAACGTATTCACAAATTATCGATTATGTTCATTACAGGGTTTATTTAGACAAAAGACTGTATAATATTGTAATCTTCAAAATAAAAGAAATTGCAAGACTATTTATTTCTCCGTGTTATTATGCTCATTAGAGAAATGCAAAAAAATAAAAATAAATAATAATAATAATAATAAAAAAAAAAAAAAGAACCTTCGGTTTAAGTAGTTAACAAAATAATTATTACTAAAAATTTTGCATAAATAACTTTATTTAGCATTCTCAAGTAGTTTTATTGGTGAAAGATCTATAATTCAGTCAACAGCAATTTGACGTTATTTAATGGAACGTAGTTTGGCCCATAATTAACTTCGTTTTGTAGCTAACTCTGGTACATTTGTAACCATATTGCTGCAAAAACTTCTAAGCATTGACTTCCAACTTGGCTGTGGACCCGATTACGGAAGACTAGGAAGATTTTATTTGGTGAAAACAGGAGTATTATTTTTCTATCAGAATCAGATTTCGAGGTTTTTTCCAGGTTAATTTTTACATGATTGCAACTGGTATATAAAATGAAAAGGCAGTCAAAATAACGTAATTTTAATTTTATTCAAACAATTCTTCCTTAAAAACCCACTTTTTTAAGATTCAATTTTTTTTAAAATATGAAAGTTAAACACTGTTCTTAATGTGCAAGTAATATATTGCTTTTTTCACTATATTTACTCTGTTGGAATCCAAAGATAGAGAACTGCAGTAGATCTGCCAGAAGGTGACGTATATTATGATATATAATGTAACGTAGAGTGTGATTTTAGTTTAACTGCCAGAACCACATATAGCACCAAGTTGAGAGGCCCAGAGTTCAAGAACTAACAAACGAAAATGAATAATGCGAACATTATTTAAGTTCATTGGTCAAACTCTGCAATGATTGTAATGCTCTAATTTTTAGTAGTATGGTGACTAGGGAACATTTTAATTTCTATTGGTCATAATGGTCACATTTCATTATCAAACTGTATTATAAATGATCAAATAAAAGATTTGACTAACGCATGAATTTTGTCTTATGCATAAGATAAAATAATAACGTGATGGGCATTCGCATTGTATTCAGCAATGCGGAAGGTCTTTCCAGGTGAAGGTCCATATTACTTAAAAATACATCGTCGAATTCACAATTTTGTTTGATTCAAGGTTCGTTTGGAGAATGGACCATCGTAACAGGAATAGCCTGCTAGTATATAATAAAATATAATTATATATATATAATAAGAAGAAGAAATAAAATTTATTCATCCCACCCCTGCTGATGATAATTCAGAAAACTTTTAAACGTAAATGGGTACTTTAATATTGAGGTTAAAATAAAATAAATGGAAAAAAAAATTGTTATATTATAGTTGTATAATATTATTTATATTTTAGGACTATAACAGAATTCCCACTTCATAATATTCAGGAATCAATGAATACTTAATTTTTTAAATGTTTTTTGCACAATATATATATATATATATATATATATATATATATATATATATATATATATATATATATATACATAATAAAAATACATATTCCAACTATCTTCTGTATGATAAATATTTTTATTTCATTTACCAACCATTTACTGTGCAATTCGTGTAGTAAAATTACTAAGTTAAACAGTTTTTTAAGTTATTATTATTTTTAATTTATTGTAATTATCATCCAAAAAAGGAAAAATCCCGAATTCGAAAATAACTTAAAATGAATTTCCTAAGTTAAATTAAAAAGACAAGAATTTTCATTAAACAGCGGAACAAAAATTTAATTAAGAGCTTAGATGATGATTTTTTTTGTATGTTCATTTTATCTTAAATTCAGATTCAGCATTTTTTTTTCTCACTTTCCATTGTAAATATGTTGACACGAAAAAAAAATCTTTCGAATAATCCAAACAATAAAAGAATTCTTTTCAATTAAAGCAGACGCCTGTGTTTGCTAGGGAAATTCTTATTTTCACATTTTTGTCCCCTATTCCTTAGAAATATTTCAAAACTTTTAAATAAAAACCACTGAAAATAAAAATATAATCACAATTTTGATTTGCTTTTTTATATACAGGGTGACTTTTTTTAAAGTTGTGAAAGTAAAACCCTATAACAAAATAACTACTGATCCAAATGACCTGCAATTTCACTAGTGTGCTCCCGAAGCAATGGAAATTTTTTAGACGTAGTTTAAAAAACCCTTAAAATCTCACTGACAGATGGCGCTGTATATGCAGTAAAGTCGGGAGACGAGCTTGTGCACGACACACGTAGAGTGGCGTTAAAACGTGAAGCACGCTCATTTCGTGTTCATTTTTCTACGGATATCCTCGCAATGACTGTGCCATTGACAGACCGTGCGTTGTTAGTGAAACTGTATTATCATAACGAGCAGGGAAGACCGAGCTATGCTCGGTCAAAATTAAATTTGAGTTCAAATATCATAACCCATGACCAAAATGACCCACTAATTGAATTTTCTCGAACATGTGACTTAGCCCAACAGTCTTCTCGTGCCCGAAAACCATAGGATGCAAATTTTAGTGTAAATAGTCTGAGCCGTTTTTAAGACAAAATAGCTTCACCCATAATGACCCATAACCAAAATGACCCACTAATCGAAATTTCTCGAACATGTGACCTAGACTAATAGTCTTCTTGTTCCCTAAACCTGTAGGGTGCTAAATTTATTTCAAATCCTCTGAACCGTTTTAAGATAAAATAGCTTGATCCATAATGACCCATGACCAAAATGACCCACTAATTGAATTTTCTCGAACATGTGACCTAGCCCAACAGTCTTCTCGTGCTCGAAAACCATTGGATGCAAAATTTAGTGTAAACTGAGCCGCTTTTTAGATCTTGACTCACAATGACCCAGAAATGACCCACTAATCGAATTTTCTCGAAAATGTGACCTAACACAATGATTTTCGCGTGCCCGGAACTCGTAGGATAAAAAATTTAATCAAAATCGTTAGAGCCGTTTTTTATATAAAATTAATTTGTCCCGCTTTGACCCAAAAATGACCCACTAATCGAAAGTTCTCGAACATGTGACCCAGCCCAAAAGCCTTCTCGTGCCCGAAAATAGTCGGATACAAAATTTCGTCAAAATCGTTTGAACCGTTTTTTAGATACAATTAGCTTGACCCAAAATGACCCAAAATGACTCACTAATTGAATTTTCTCGAACATGTGACCTAGCCCAACAGTCTTCTCGTGCCTGAAAACCATTGCATGCAAAATTTAGTGTAAATTGAGCCGCTTTTTAGATCTTGACCCACAATGACCCAGAAATGACCCACTAATCAAATTTTCTCGGACATGTGATCTAGCCCAATGATTTTATCGTGCTCGAAACTCGTAGGACACAACATTTAATCAAAATCGTTAGAGCCGTTTTTTATATAAAATTAATTTGACCCGCGTTGACCAAAAAATGACCCACTAATCGAAAGTTCTCGAACATGTGACCCAGCCCAATAGTCTTCTCGTGCCCGAAAATGGTCCTATACAAAATTTCGTCAAAATCATTTGAACCGTTTCTTAGATACAATTAGCTAGACCATGACCCAAAATCACCCAAAATGACCCACTAATCGAATTTTCTCGAACATGTGACCTAGCACAATCGTTTTCTGGTGCCCCAAAACGGTAGGATGCAAAATTTCGTCAAAATCGTTAGAGCCGTTTTTAAGATAAAATTTGCATATATATAACCACACACAAGATTTGCTCGTATTAGAATATATGATAATGACAGCGCAGCAACTGCCCTTAGGAGATTTAGGACATTTAAGAATTTAAGAAAAGGTCCAATGACGACAGAAAATCTACGGAAGAGAGTTTTGAAATTTGAACAGACTGGTTCACTGAGCCTAAAACACGGTAGAGGGAGGAAACCAGTTGATGTTAACCTACAGCGCCATCTGTCGGTGCGATTTTAAGTTTTTTAATTTTTTTTAACTATGCCAAAAAAATTCACATTGCATTGGGCGTATACTGGTGAAATTTCAGGTCATTTGGATCAATGGTTCTTTTGTTATAGTGTTTTACTTTCACAACTTTAAAAAAATCATCCTGCACTTTAAAAAAAATTGCAGCATACATTAATCTCAACTGCTCTCATAAATATATTAATTTAAAACTGCATTTAATGCATTATAAAAAAGGGATATTTTTAAACAGTCACTAATGCATGCTATTTTGTGTAAATATTTATTTTTTAATTTCAGATTTATAATAAAATGTATTAAAAAATTATATAGAATTCGTGCAAGTGGTATCTTCAATTTGGGCTTTATAAATATCATTGTAGGAAATAATATACATATTATCATTCTACATAATTAATTTTTGCTGCATTTAATATTACAGAAAGCTATACAAAATATTGTATTGTTGAAATGAGTATTCAATTTAGTTTTTTAGATTCATATTTAATACTTGGAAATTTTTCCAGAGAAAATTTCTCACGCCTCGCAGTCATAATATTCAAATTTTTTAATTGCTTAATAGGTGTATAGCCAACATAGTGGAAAAGTACCTAAGCCGAGACTCGAACCCGGGTCATCAGTATAGCGCACTGACGTTCTACCAACTGAACCACTTGGGAACGATACTCAGCCTGGAACTTTTTCACCATAACATGTTGACAACGCTACAAACGCAGCACAAGATGGAATATTTTCGGTGAGCCGCCAACCCTGGGGCAAACACGAAATCAAAGAAAATCCAGCATCGACAGTAATTTTGATGTTAAATGATTTTAATTTTAAGAACACTTGAAAATAGTGTAATGTATAGGTTGAGGATAATTCTTTATTCTTTAAAAATATATTTTCTCAGCTCATTTTACAAATTCTTCCAATCGGTAGGCAATAGGCTGTCTCTAGTATATATTGTAAAATAGAGATAATCGAAACGAGCTTTTTCATTCATCGGAAAGAGTCTGAATGTAGCGTCAAAGTTTAGTAACGTTCTAATACAAATTATTCCAATCGTTACGTCATCGGCTTTTGATAGTGTCAAATGGAGATAATAGAAATTAGCATTTTTGCTACTTAATATGTGTGTGGTGGGAGGAGTCTGGATGTAGTGTCAAAATTTAATAACGTTCAAATAAAGATGTTCAAAGAAAATTATATATGTATATATATATATATATATATATATATAAATTAAAACTTTTGAAGAACTTCGCAGATAATTCGATTTTAATATCAAGGGTTGCGTAGAGACCTAAAGGCATTACAATGCAATATATATATATATATATATATATATATATATATATATATATATATATATATATATATATATATATATATATATGTATATATATATATATATCATTTAATCTAATTTTTGTATTTACATGCGGTTTGCATTTTCTATTCTTTTGTAAAAACTGCAAAGTGTTTATTAAACCAAAAAAGTAAAAAAATTGATCTTTTCCAGTTTTTTGTGTCTCTTATTAATTTAAATTGAATTTCTAATTATACCTAAAACTAGCCCTTGTAGAATTGAAAATTTCTTTGTAATTTGTTTATTATTCATCAACTCATTAGTAAATACCAGTTTTCCATTAAGTGCCCAAACTTCCAAATTGAAAACAAAATAAAATCATAGATTTGTTTTCTCCACATTAAAAAAATAATCATATATTTGATCATAATTCAGTCAGTAAACAGTTAAGATATATTTTTATTTCCAATATTACTTCCAGCTATTTAATATGCTGTTAACGTAGATAATGGCTTAGGATGGAAAAAACTTATTTCAAAAGAAAGCAGTTTAGCCGAAAAAAGAGAAAACATAATACTTAGAACAAAAATGTAATTGTCTCACAAAAAACCTGAGTTATAAAAACACATGACTTGACCTTACTTAATGGCCTTGCTTAACATTTTATGCTGTGACATAACTATTTTATTATATTTTGCTGTACTTTGAATGCTTGTAACGCTTATTACAGAAATGAAAAATTGGCTTTGTTTATGACTCGATTGCTTCGAAACAAACAGACTTTCTTCAATAGCGAAATTCGCGTTTGTCTGTCAGTGGGAGAATATTGCGGCTTTTTAAGTGAATATATTTTTCCCTGTTGACAAAAAATTAGTACTTTTTGTTTACTGAAAAAAGGGTGGAGGCATATTTATAATTCTAATACGTAATCTAATTCTAAACGTAAATAAAAGTTTTTCTTTTTTTATATAGACTTAATACATTATTAATTATACATTAAAAATTTTCAAAAACAATGCATTTGTATTCTTTTTTTTTTTCTTTGTAATATTTGAATAAAAGAAACACGCTAATAACCACACAATTTTAGTTATATAAAACGTATCTAACTGATTTCTAACAAATATATATATATATATATATATATTCACTAAAAGTGTTATGAAAAGTTACAAATAAAAGTTCACATTCGAATTTAATTTCTAGAATTCAACAACTTTGTGGCAAGAAATATATGATATCTTAAATATGTATTTAAGCAAAGAAAATGAAAAAAAAAATGATTATTTGATAGCTTACTAGATACTAATGTTTTTTGTTCCTGTTAAAGCGCCCCTCTTTTTTGAGTCAATTTGTTATAAAACGAATCATGTCATTCAAAATTTCAGTTTTTTAAACTCAGTTTCGTTATTATACGTCAATTCCAAGTAGAGACATAATATTAAATATACTGTGTGTAACCAATATTTTACAATAATTTAACACCTTAAACGCATTTCTCTCTCTCTCTCTCTTTTTTTTTTTTTTTTTGTTTATTGGAAGGGTTTGATATTATTATCATAATATGTAAAGAAGGATGATAAATTTTTATAAATGTTTTATAAGTATTTTCTAAAGACTTCAACAGTTTAAAAGTTGTAATTTTCATTTTTTTTTCTCAAAACATAACAAATATTTTAAATTTAAAACTAGGAGAACTACGGAACTACAGACTCTAAATTTGAGAACATCCGCAAAACTTTTAAACATTTGGACATTTTCTATATCTGTTAACTAACTATCAAGATGATTAAAAAAAAAATAGACATTATTGACAATAAAATGAATTATCACATGTGATGTAGATGTAGCATTTCTCTTTATTTAAATGTCTTTTGTTTTTGTTTAAAAGTCAGAATATTCGTAAAAAGAATATACTAGAGAAAGCATCGTTTGTATTCCGTTTGAATTTAAAAAATACTTTTTGATGTATTGTGAATTTTCAAGGATTCTAATATTTTAAATTAAAAACTAGGGCAACAGCGGAACTACAGAACCCAAATTTGAGAACATCCGCAAAATTTGCAAACATTTGGACACTTTCTATCTCTGTTAACTAACTATCAAGATGATTTATATAAAAAAATTAGACATTATTGCCAATAAAAGGAATTATCAGATGTGATGTAGATGTAGCATTTCTCTTTATTTAAATGTCTTTTGTTTTTGTTTTAAAGTCAGAACATTCGTAAAAAGAACATACTAGAGAAAGCATCGTTTGTATTCTGTTTGAATTTTAAAAATACTTTTTGATGTATTGTGAATTTTCAAGGATTCTAATATTTTAAATTAAAAACTAGGGCAACAGCGGAACTACAGAACCCAAATTTGAGAACATCCGCAAAATTTGCAAACGTTTGGACACATTTTAACTCTGTTAACTATCAAAATGATTTATATAAAAAAATTAGACATTATTGTCAATAAAATTAATTATCAAATGTGATGTAGATGTAACATTTTTCTTTATTTAAATGTCTTTTGTTTTTGTTTTAAAGTCACAACCTTCATAAAAAGAACATACTAGAGAAAAAATCGTTTGTATTCTGTTTGAATTTTAAAAATACTCTTTGGTGTATTGTAAATTTTCAAGGATTCTATCTAATGTAAAGTGCGTGAAAAAAAAATCAGATAGTCGCATTTAAATAATTTATTTGATTGTAACCACTTTCGGCGAATTTCACTAATATATATATTTTTTAACCGCTGGTTTTTTAAAGATATGTTGTTATTAATTATTTTTGTAAATTTCCCTAATTTTCTTTACTGTCCATCTAAACTGGAGGATCCAACCCGAGATTCCCGGGTTACAGAACACAAGTGAAAACCATTTTGTTGATTTAAAACTCTATTAAATATTTTACATTCAATAGGTTTTTTTATTGCATACTACTAACACCAAAACGCCTTTTACTATGAAAATAATCATTAATGTACTCAAATAAAGTTTTGAAAATTTATTAAAAGCGATACTTTTGTATTAGTTGCATGCCACTAGATAAGATTTCGTTTTATACATAGCAGTCTTTCTGATTCTCATAATTTGAATGGTTTAGGCACCTAGTTCTATTAAATTTGTGTTTATTTATATTTTCTATTTATTTGAACTATTTATATTACTAAATGAACTATTTATATTGTTTTAAGTACAAACATAATAATCTTTGGTAATCGGACTGCACGTGATAGAGAGAGATTAGAAAAATTTCATGCTTGAAAATTACTTTGAAAACTTTTTTGCTTTTCACAGATTATTTTGTTCCCTATTCGACGTTGTAAAATTTGAAATTGTGCAGTGTTTAAATGTTTAAAAAATTGCAATAAAAGCACATTGTATTGGTCAGATATCGCCACCGCGAGGCTAACGAAAAAGACAGGCTACCGCGGTGCATTCCACTTATCTTTTTTTACAGACCGCTAGAGTGACGTGATGCTCTTTTCGTACACCTTCATTGGTGCATTCAAGCATCACGTGACTCCCGCGGTCTGTAAAAAAAGATACGCGTAAAGCATCGCGGTAGCCTTTCTTTTTCGTTAGCCTCGGCCACTGTCTATATGACGTCAGCGCTACTCACTGATGTATTTTATTTTTAATATAAATAATGTTAATTTTATTTTTAAGTGGTCCGAAAGATAGTGAAATACGTCAGGCATTTGGTCTTTATTTTGTAAGCGACTTAAACAAACAGAAGCTTTTAGTTTTTGGTCTAACGGCTATATATGTGTGGGTATTTATGTCCTCAATTTTCTCATCAAATCAGTCATTCATCTTATTTAAAAGTAAGATATATACTATAATTCTAGTACACCAGCAATAATTTTAAAGTAAAACGATTCATTGTATTCTGTATAATTCTTTTATAGTGATACATCAAATATTTGAATATATGATAGTCTACAGCGTTTCAAACCTGAACAATAGATTGTCTTTATAAATGCGATAGAATTGGCATACGAAAAATAAAATTTCAATAGCTAAAAGAATTTTTGACATCTTGAGCGATGAACAACAACAGAGTCTTTATAAGTAAGAAAGTGACGACATACGAGCAATAAATTTTTATTCGTTGAGAGGCTTTTAAACTAAAACTTTGAAAGCACGCTATTATCGCCAAGCTAATGGTTAAGAGTGGCATAGATCAATTGGTCTGGAATTCAGAGAAAAAGGGTCAATTGTCCTGAAAGTTGATAGCAAATATTGTCCAGTTGTCCTGGTGGATTTCACAGTGCACAGTACGAATGCTATCTCTGAATGATACGAGAAAACGCAATATTTCTGTACAAGAAATTTAAAATACTAGTTAATTTTTTAGTGATTGCAGCATTACCAAATTTCATGTGCTTTTGAGAATTTTGCACAGAACAGTTGCTGCATAAAGTGGTTGTTTTTGTTTTCATGAGTGCGAAGAGCTGGAGCATGCGTTATATAGAGTCGTAATTATTGAATTTCGTGTATTTTTGAGACTACAATACAATGAGGTTGCTACATCCAGTGATACTTTTCTTTTTTATTGCTGTTTTTGTTTATGCTGGGCATGAAGAGCTCATACATGCGTTATAGATACGGCGTTACCTAATAATATGTATTTATGATATTTTTTTAAGATGCTGTTGTTCTTATAATTTTCTCTCTGGAATTTCTATCTTTTTTGTTTTAAAATTGTAACTTATTTTGTAAAGGATGTTTACCTATTGGATTGGTATATAATTTAACAAAGAGGTAAATAATGCCAAGGCAGTTGAATCTTGCCAGTTTATTATAAAACTTGCCCAGAGGAGTAATGTCTAGTTCTCTATTGTAAATTGCAACAGTTTGAACAAAACCTTCTAATCATGGTAATTGAGCCTGTGACACAACGCTTTGTTTATAAAGCACTCAGATGACAACAATGTAAATTAAGTTGAATGATGTTGTCATAACAAATACACTCTCGTGCAAAATCAATCTCGGTATAATCCTCCAACTGGTGCTCATTAAAGATATAAAATTTATAGGCTATTTTATCAATGTGAGATTTGTTTTAAAATTACTTGTTTGTGCTTGTATATTGAACTCGTTGCCTGTATAGTCGTAAACTTATCGGTATTTTCATTTATTCTCATTTTCACCGAAAGTTATTTTGTACACATATATTTTATCTTTTGTTATCCTGAACGTTAGTTCCAAAGAAAAATAGAATAAAAGAATTATTTCCAAGAAATCATTTTTATCTTAAGCCATTTTGTACACAGATATTTTATCATTTCTTATCTTTAACGTTAGTTTTAAAGAAAATTAGCAGATAAATTACCATTGTCATTGTACAGAACTAAATGCAAAAAAAAGAAAACAATTTACGGCGAAAACAAATCAAATAGAGGGATATAAGAGTTTAACAAAATTAAAATTGGTTCAGAGGATAAAACGTAATTTTTTTTATTTTAAATCATGTATCTTAAGAATACTTAATGTTATTTTTTATTCTGTGCATAAGTGTAGAGATGAGTCATACATTTGAAGTCATACGTAAACCTTAATTAATGTTATCCATTGTATATAAATAGTTTATTGGAAGCGTCTAGAAAATCAAATTTGCTAATACAAATGAATAGAGAACGTAATTTAGAGAAAGTAATTAGAGAAAGTAATATTAGCTTTCGTCTCACTAGCACACGTAGCACACATTGGTGCATTAATAATTATTTTACGGTCTTAAATGACACATTCATAAATATAGTGTATGACGTGCATTTCTGAGCATCAGTGTATCATGTGCTGCATTGTAGAACGGTCAAACGTGTTCAAACATGATAAAGCAAAAGACGGGAATTTCTGGATGTTAAGTGGTAGTAAGGTGTGAACAGTGCCTTTTATTATTTACGTCCCTGCCTAAAATTCAAAAAAGCATATTAAAGCAACATACAAAATATTGGCATATATATAATTGTAATTGTACATAGATAGGTACTGTTTTACTGAACAAAACTTTCATGCGTCTATCCGTGTCGCACGTCGAGTTCTTAAAGGAAAGGGTTACTTACTTCTTTCTTCGGCATTCTCGAAGTTAAATCTCTAGTATTAAGTAGATATATAGTGCAGCATACGTATAATGTTCAAACAAAAATGTTACATGTAATTAGACTGATTTTTTTATTTTATTTTAACAGAGATAAGTCAGTGAGTGAATTTCAGCAACGAAAATTTACTTTCTTTTCGTAACTTCTAAACTAAACAACATCTACACTTGAAATGTGGATACCGAACACTTGAAATAGAGCATAATTATACAGCCAACATATAGAGGTAGATTGGTTGGTTGATTTTTTGACGGCCGATTATCTACACGAGAGATATAGGTCTTGGGGGGAGTGCCCTCCGTGGGGTCTTTCTAAGGGATCCCAACCCGTATTTACGGCAAGGATTGAAGAAAACCACGGAAAACTCCGAACGGTTAGGTCGAAGAGCGCAACAGGGGTTTGAACGCAGAACCTCCCGTCTACCAGCTTTGAGAGCAGAACCTCTCAGCCACTGGTGGGGCCATACAGTGGTAGGAACAAAAATTTCGTTGTAAAAAGCGTTTCTGTTTCATTTGGTACATTGTCTGTGTAACATTCTTACATATTTATACTCTTTTGTTTAAGTTTACGTAGTTTTTAATGTAAAGATAAAATTTTGTATCCGTCTTTTCATTCTGTTCCCGATATTATAGAATTATAAATAATATTTGCATTGGCGTGTTTTCGTTAAAATACAACATTTTGATATTTTTAGAACGTAATTATAAATTAATAAATCAATTTCAAACAATTGTTTTGCTTCCGGCGACAAGTAATAAAACTCCAAATAATCCTAATAGTTATAACCGTTTATCAGTTCTAAAAACAATGGTGTTAATTAAGCGTAAAACCACTGACACCAAAATTTTCCTTATTTCTGTCAAATAATATCTGCATTGGCGTGTTTTCGTTAAAATACAACATTTTGATATTTTTAGAACGTAATTATAAATTAATAAATCAATTTCAAACAATTGTTTTGCTTCCGGCTACAAGTAATAAAACGTCAAATAATCCTAATAGTTAAAACCGTTTATCAGTTCAAAAACAATGGTGTTAATTAAGCGTAAAACCACTGACACCAAAATTTTCCTTATTTCTGTCAAATAATATCTGCATTGGCGTGTTTTCGTTAAAATACAACATTTTGATATTTTTAGAACGTAATTATAAATTAATAAATCAATTTCAAACAATTGTTTTGCTTCCGGCGACAAGTAATAAAACGCCAAATAATCCTAATAGTTATAACCGTTTATCAGTTCTAAAAACAATGGTGTTAATTAAGCGTAAAACCACTGACACCAAAATTTTCCTTATTTCTGTCAAATAATATCTGCATTGGCGTGTTTTCGTTAAAATACAACATTTTGATATTTTTAGAACGTAATTATAAATTAATAAATCAATTTCAAACAATTGTTTTGCTTCCGGCGACAAGTAATAAAACGCCAAATAATCCTAATAGTTATAACCGTTTATCAGTTCAAAAACAATGGTGTTAATTAAGCGTAAAACCACTGACACCAAAATTTTCCTTATTTCTGTCAAATAATATCTGCATTGGCGTGTTTTCGTTAAAATACAACATTTTGATATTTTTAGAACGTAATTATAAATTAATAAATCAATTTCAAACAATTGTTTTGCTTCCGGCGACAAGTAATAAAACGCCAAATAATCCTAATAGTTATAACCGTTTATCAGTTCTAAAAACATTGGTGTTAATTAAGCGTAAAACCACTGACACCAAAATTTTCCTTATTTCTGTCAAATAATATCTGCATTGGCGTGTTTTCGTTAAAATACAACATTTTGATATTTTTAGAACGTAATTATAAATTAATAAATCAATTTCAAACAATTGTTTTGCTTCCGGCTACAAGTAATAAAACGCCAAATAATCCTAATAGTTATAACCGTTTATCAGTTCTAAAAACAATTGTGTTAATAAAGCGTAAAACCACTGACACCAAAATTTTCCTTATTGCTGTCAAACTGCAATAAAAATATTTTTAACACTAAAAAGTAGAAAATATAAATAAGAAATATAGAACGTAATGATTGTTTTTTAAAAATGGTCTTTTATTTTTTAATAGTTTGATGTTAATGAAATTGTGATTCTACGTTGAGAAAAGAACTTGGCAATGCAAAATAGATATTTTCGATATTGCTTTTTTTCTTTCGTGTTATCATATAAAAAAAACAGAGCAAATATTATATATTTGTTTAATAAATTCACTTTCTATAAACCATAAATCTAAGTGGGGAATTTTCAAAAATCGGATCCCACAGTAAATTAATGCCTTGTAACATGAATTGCAGTAACAAAATTAGGTGTGGTATTTGAGATAAACATTTAATGCTTATAAGAAAATGTCTTACAGTTTCAGGAAACATACCAGTATTGTTTTACAGAAAACTCCACTTATATAATCGTGCGATTGCATATGCATATGCGAGTAAATACTGGTATTTATATGACCTAAAGTCGGGAAAAGTTCCTGACCTACAGGAACCTTGTAAAATCTATCTTTACTTAAGTTTCATAAGTAATGATAAATTATGTATCGAAAGTTAAATAAGTTTCCCTTTTTTATCATGAAAATCAATATATTTCATATTAAACATACATTTAAAAAAAATTTTATCCTTGTATTAATAGTATTGGATATTTGTTTAAAAACGACGTTTATTGAAAGAAATAAAAATTATCATATTTTCTATTCCTTAGTTTAAATCTACCTACGAGGGAAAGGCATTAAGTAAGTCACAAAAGATAATTAAATAATAACTTACAATGATATTCACTTGAAAACTAATTTTATTTCTCAACATATTCTACACCAATATTTATGCACTTATATCACCATTTTATGAGTGCCCCAACACCAGCTGCATAACATTCTCTAAATTGCTATTTAAAGCAATTTTAAACAGATATATTTTTATAAGTTATTTAAAGCAATTTGAAATATTACATTCCTCTAGAGCAAAATGTTTTTTATTTATTTATTTATTTAGCCACACTTTCGAAACACAATATTTTCACCACGATTCATTTACATCTTCGTTTTTGAAAGGCATTTTGTTCTTCTCGCATATATATAATTACGAGCAGGGAAAACCGAGCTATGCTCGGTCAAAATTAACTTTGAATTCAAATATCCTGACGCATGACCAAAATGACCCACTAATCAAATTTCTCGAACATGTGACATAGCCCAACAGTCTTCCCGTGCACAAAAACCATAGGAGGCAAAATTTAGTCTAAAGAGTATGAGCCGTTTTTAAGATAAAATAGCTTGACCCATAATGACCCATGACCAAAATGACCCACTAATTGAATTTTCTCGAACATGTGACCTAGCTCAACAGTCTTCTCGTGCCCGAAAACCATTGGATGAAAAATTTAGTGCAAATAGTCTGAGCCGTTTTTAAGATAAAATAGCTTGACCCATAATGACCCAAGACCAAAATGACCCACTAATCGAATTTTCTCGAACACGTGACCTAGCCCAACAGTCTTCTCGTGCCCGAAATACATAGGATGCAAAATTTCTGAGCCGTTTTTTAGATAAAATTAGCTTGACTCACAGGGACCCAAAAACGGTCCACTAATCGAATTTTCTCGGACATGTGACCTATCCCAATGATTTTGTCGTGCCCGAAACTCGTAGAACACAAAATTTAATCAAAATCTGTAGAGTCGTTTTTAAGATAAAATTAATTTGATCCGGGTTGACCCAAAAATGACCCACTAATCGAAAGTTCTCGAACATGTGACCCAGCCCAATAGTCTTCTCGTGCCCGAAAATGGTAAGATACAAAATTTAGTCAAAAGCGTGTGAACCGTTTTTTAGATAGAATTAGCTTGACCCTGACCATTGAAGACCCAAAATGACCCACTAATCGAATTTTCTCAAACACGTGACATAGCCCAATGGTTTTCTGGAGCCCCAAAACGGTAGGATACAAAATTTCGTCGAAATCGTTAGAGCCGTTTTTAAGATAAAATTTGCATATTATATATATATATATATAACCACACACAAGATTTGCTCGTATTAGAATATATGATATGATGATTACTCTGAATTAATTGAATATATGCCACATTCGGGTCACTTTCGTAGTTACACAAATAAATTAAATATACGCAAATGCTGTGGCTGAATTCACATGCAGAAGACCAAAATATTAGTATACCGTTTTTCATAACAAAAATAGGCACATCTATATATATATTTGTCTTACGTGGCGCAGAAATAGGGCTGAATTTCTACCTTATCGTAGGCAACAATCGTAGTTTCCAGAGCTCAGACCAATGGCGGTTAGTGTCAGATCAGTGAAATTCAAGCTAGCAATTATTAAAAATAAAATAATATGAACGTAATCCAAAGCATCTGAGATGATTTCTCATTTTAATTATGAGTAATATTGTTAATTTCAGATTAATTCTCAACTCTTATTTAGAATTTATTTACGAATTTCACTCACACAAAAAATTGGAGATAATAAAATATAAACTTTCTAGAATGCCCCTGCTGCCATCTGTTTCTGTTTTATTGAAGTAAAAATAATTTATTTTGCAGAAATCTATAATCAATTAACATAATAAAATGTAGAACGAAATTTAAACAATCATTGACGATAAACTGTCTTCCTACCACGTAGTTCTTGGGTAGAATGGGTACGTAGAATGGGTTAATACCCATTAGTAGCATCAACTAAATGCATTTTTAGTTGTGTTTTCAACGGAGTTTTCAATTACTTTTTTACATTAAAAATATTGAAAATTTCATATGTTCAAATGATTTATTGTCGTATTTATTCCGGCTAGATTTACTAGAAAAGTAAAAAGGGGCGAGCGAGCGAAGCGGCCTCAATGTGAATTGCTTTGCAATTCACGGGGGGTTGGCGAGCGTTACCGAGTAGGGGGCTGGGCCCCCTAGTAGTAGTATATTTTACCAACTGGTAAAATGTAATTTGAAATGTTGCAATAACAGCGTTTCAGAATAGTAGCAATAGTGCAGAACATCAGATGAGAATAATGAAAAGTATTAAACGAATGAGACATTTCCAACATTGTATTTTGTTTTGAAAGTATGTAAAAAATAATGGTGAATTTTTTTTTAAAGTATATGAAATATGATTTATTTTCTCTATTCACAGATACAATACATCACAAATATCGCATAATGGACCTGGAAATATTGAAAAAGTAATAATGTTATTTAAAATTGAATTGGTAATAAAACAAAAGTATAGCTGAAAAAGGTTATCCACTACTTATACCCTTTTACAAATATAGCATTTGTCTAAAAGGAAAGAAAAAAAAACTTGAATATATTTTTTCGAAAACCAATCTATTATTTACAGTTGTATTTCGCTGTCATGTGCTGTTTGTTTAATTTATGTAAGAAGCCCTCCTATTGTTATTAAGCGTACAATGTAATCCCCTATATAATCGTAAAACATTTTATAGTGATTTTTTTAAAGTCTGAATTTTGTTTTATTTAAAATTTCAGAAGTATTCATTCCGTGAAACATAACCGTGGTAAGAGGCTGTCAGAACCACTGAATATTGAGATATTTTCGATAGAATTAAATATAAATAACTTTGAACAATTGCTGTCTTTAAGTATTCAGAACAATTTTTTCTGAAGCTATTATGTATCGATTTAATAATTTTGTTTAACCTTTGAGCACTTATTTTAGGGTTGTTCCATGAACATTTTATACATTTTTAAATCCCTGTCTGTGGGCCAAACACACATGCCTCAAATGCCCTGCTATAAATTAGAAGCAGAAATCTGACTGTGTGTATAAGAAGAAATAATTTCGAACTGAGCAGAAAAATTTTACTTTGAAAGTCAAAATCTTCTTTTAGTGAATTCTGGGTCTAAATAATTCTAATAAATTAGGAGGGTTCTAATAATTTAGAAAAACTTATGAGAATTATGGCTAGAGATAAAAATACCGATCTCAATGCCATTAAATTGCCAAATGGGGAATATGCTGAGACAGAAAAACAGATTCTCTCAGAAATGATGAGGATTCACTTTCCTGATTCTACTAGTGATGACCGAGATGTAGCTCAGGGTACACCTACTGCCTTCAATGGCAGTAGGGAGTGCTGGAATCTTGCTGGAGTTATCGTCACTCACGATAGGATCTTGTGGGCGATCGATTCGTTCGACCCATACAAGAGTCCTGGTATGGACGGAATCATACCTGTTTTGTTACAAAAAGGGAATATGATCTTAGTCCCAGTGCTTAGTCAAATTTATAGGGCGTGTCTTGCTTTTGGATACATACCAAATCCATGGAGACACACTAAGGTGATCTTTATCCCTAAACCTGGGAAAGACACATATTTTGAAGCAAAATCTTTTCGACCAATCAGACTTACATCATTCATGTTTAAGACATTGGAAAAGTTGATGGATATGCACATTAGGGAGCGCATTTTGAGTGTAATTCCGCTATCTTGCTCCCAGCATGTCTATCATACTGGCAAGTCAACTGACACTGCTCTTTATAATCTTTCATTCATGCTTGAGAAAAGTATTAAGGCAAATGAAACTGCTTTTGCAGTTTTTCTTGACATTGAGGGTGCTTTTGATAAGGTATCTATGGATTCCATCCTCAGGGCATTGACTAGTAGAGGTGCGGATGAGGTGACTCTGAATTGGATCAAATGCCTGCTCAAGGATAGGTCTGTCCATGCTGAGTTGTTGGGGGATACAATTCAGGTTAAGGCACAGAAGGGTTGCCCACAGGGTGGAGTTCTCTCTCCTGTGCTCTGGTGTCTGGTGGTGGATGGACTCTTTGTGGAGTTACATCTACTTGATGCATACTGTATTGGGTATGCTGATGACATTGCCATCATCATTAGGGGTAAATTCGAAAATATTATTTCGGACATTCTTAATAATATCCTTAAGCAGGTAGAGCGGTGGTGCAAGGAGGTTGGTCTTTCTGTTAATCCAGAAAAGACGATTCTCGTTGCCTTCACTAGGAAAAGATCACTTAAATTCAATGAGGTAGTGTTCTATGGGTACACTTTAAGTTGCTCAAAGGAAGTGAAGTATCTTGGTGTCTACTTCGATGAGAGACTGTGTTGGAAGAGACACATGGATTATTGCATCAATAAGGCCAAAAACGTTTTCTGGTCATGCAGAAACGCCATTGGCAAAACATGGAGGACTTAGTCCAAAGGTGATCTGGTGGATATACAATATGGTGATCTGTCCTATGATCAATTATGGCAGTATAGCTTGGTGGTCAAGAACTATGACTGACATTGTCAAGTCTGAATTAGCAAAACTGCAGAGAATGATCTGCATGACCATGACAGGTGTACTTAGGACAACGCCTACATCTGCTATGGAACTACTGTTGGGTATGTACCCACTGCATATGAATATTGAGGCAGAAGCATTGATCTGCTCACATAGGCTCATTTTACATGGGCAATGGCAAAGTTACTCGAGATATCTTACTTGGGGTAGGCTTAACTGTAAAATCAGCAAGCACCCAGCTTTTATCATGAAGAGTGATGGTATGCCTTTAAAACATGTATTTGACAAGTCATTCAGAATTAGTTGACTGGAAGAATATTTCTGTGATGGAACTTGAGACAGGTATGACCTGGTTCACAGATGGTTCTAAGATAAATGCTGGAACAGGAGCTGGGGTTTGCTGCCCAGCTGATGGTACCTCTCTCTTTTACCCACTAGGTAGCTATACCACTGTCTTTCAAGCAGAGGTCTATGCAATACTTATGTGTAGTTATATCTGCATTGTAAGGAAGTATAGAGGCCTGTCTGTCAGTATTTACTCTGATAGTCAGGCAGCATTACTTGCCCTGGAGAAAAATAAAATTACTTCCAGTATTGTTTGGGAGTGTTACTGCTCTTTGAACAGGCTTGCCAGAAATGGCAACAATGTTACTATACATTGGGTGCCAGGTCATACTGGTATCCCAGGTAATGAGCTTGCTGATAGTCTAGAAAGGAAAGGGTCGATTACTCCCTTTGTTGGACCAGAACCAGCTATTGGTATTTCTAAGGACTGCATCAGAACTACTGTTTTTAAAATTCTAAGAGAGCAGCAGTATCAAGAATGGCTTGACTCAAGTGGACAGAGGCAAGCAAAAGAGCTCAACAGTAGCTGCCCTAGTAAAAGGGCACAGGAACTCATTGGGCTCAGAAGGAATAGTCTACGAAATATGGTGGAACTGTTAACAGGGCACTGTAAACTTAATAGACACCTTTGCATTAGGAAGGTGGTCAGTGATCCTCTTTGTAGGGGTTGTAAGTACGAGGAAGAGACTGCTTCACATGTCCTTTGTAGCTGTGAAGCATATGCTGCCTATCGTTTCGAACACCTGGGTCGACATCTGATTGAGCCATGGGAAATTCAGGATATCTCTATCAAATGTCTGCTGAATTTTATGTCAGCTACTGGCCTGTTTAGGGACTAAGTGGGGATGATTTTTCCTCTTTAATCTTTGGGGGACAGTACAATAGACCTCTGGTCGCGGTGCTTTGGCTTTCGAGCCACCCCCCCCCAGTAATACAGTAATACAGTAATAATTTAGAAATTCTTGTTTACATTTCTCATTTTTGGTGATTAATTTTGTATTTAGTAAAAAATAAATAAATTTAAAATGAATTAGTTTTGTATATATGGTTGCAATTGAAAAGCTTTCTAGAATAGCATCTTATGCTGTATTTTATCAAAATTGTTTCATTTTATGAATGAAGGTATCATGGGGTAGTCCATCATATGGTAAAACGTAATTACTAAGAACAAGAAAAGAACAAAATTTAAGACATTATGTATTGGTATTAATTATTTTAATATTTAAAAGTTTACGTAATACCAATAGATTTAATGCTTAAAAATTAAATATTAATACTATTTTCTGGAAGTGATTAGTACCACATGTTAACATCTTTAATTTTATTTACCAAGCAGTAAATAAATCAATACAATTTACAACTCTAAAGTTTTGCTTTAATTTCGTAGAAATTGAATTTTCGCTACATAACATCTTCTTCCACTAGTTTCTTCAATTCTGTTTCAGAATTACTGTTAAATTAATTTATAAATAACTACAATAAATCCCAAGTATAGAAAAGCAAAACGAAATAAAAAGTTAAGATTAAAAAAATAAATAACATACTTAATAAGAATCACTATTCAGATAAAATGAGTGGAACAATGGAACTGAACGTCCAGGCTAGAGGTAATTTGACTTGCGAGGCAAAAATGAGCCGTGAGAACTTTAAGAGTTAAAAATTAAATAAATAAAAATAAAAATAAATAAATTTGTAATGTAATGAAGAATTAATATAGTATAAGAATAAAAGTTAAGAAAAAATAAAAAAGAAAGAATGAATTCCTTTGATCCAAAAAATGACAGACGAAACCTACCGCGGGTCGAACACATCTCATTAAAAAAATACTCTTTTCAGAGACCATACATTAACCCTCTGAGCGTTTTGAAAATGGATAAAATTGTAATGTTATTTTCTCTCCATTTTCTTTTAAATGCTAAAAAATATGATTCTTGCAGCATTATAAATAAAAGTTAATTACAAATATGAATGTAACCCTTGAGAGTATTAATCATTCTTCAATGTTCTGAAAATTCCTTAAATCTATAGAATTATATTATCTTAAACATTGCATATATTGCAGTGAAACCTGGAGCTTAGTGAACGGAATATTACGTTCCACACGCTTAGAGGGTTAAGTTTAAGTTTAGAAAAGTAATAACATTATAAGAAGAGAGGTTAAAGGATTTTTTTTTTTTTAATTACAGACAAAACATAAGAAAAATTAAGTAAAATATAGGAGAAAGAGGAAAACTCAATCTTCATTATCAAGCATAAAAAAAGTATAATAACCTTAAATAATTTTATAAATTTCTATTAATAATATTACTGGTTTAAAACTGAAAACTTTTTGTTAACGCAAGTAAGGTTTTAGTGATTAATTGCAAAATCTGATTTAAATGTTAGAAAATAGTTAAATTGATGACTTTTATATTAATTAAAAGCATTACCAAAAGATAGTCTTTTATGAAAAGTTATAATTTATTTATTATTTATTATTTGTTATTTATTGTTTTATTTCAAAAGAAAAAAAATTCTCAAGTTTATTTATCAGACGATTATAATTTCATATTCGTAATTTGGTTGAAGTGGCGGAATATTAAATAGTTATCGAAAATGCGTTAGAGACTCTCTTCGTACAAGATTCACAAAAAAAAACATTTTTAAACTCTTTAAAACCAAAAAATATACAGATAATATTGAAAGTTAAATTTGAACACATACATACTTTACTATAATACTAGCTGACCCGTACGGCGTTGCCCGGGCATGTGTAATAAATTTAAATCTCTTAAAAAATGAAACTCTGTCCCTAGTCTCCGATGGCTTCGGCACCGTATACCGGATTGATCGTACGCTACGGAAAATCTTTCATTTCCCCCTTCCACCGCCAGGGGAGCATTCTGTTCTAAGCAAACCTCTTTTGGAACGAACTTCTGAGACAGGTCCCAGCTGTCTACGGCACAGTATAGTAGGTACAGTACATTATAATAGTACAGTACAGTATAGTAACATGCCTACTAGGCATGCTACAAAATTGAGCTGGTTTGAAGTAGATGGGAACATCATTAGCCGAGTTATTGCAATAAGGCATAGATAGAGAAAATAACCTTCAGGGAGTACCGGGGGAGGGGATGTTCAAGTGTCATCCATAAAATAACTAATTAGGAAGACCACTATGCATCTATAAAAAAATCATTCGTTTGGTTAAGCTAGGAACTTAATGACAAGTTTGGCTTAAAATTTTATTCAGAATATTGGTAACTACAATTCATAAATTTACTTTAATATTATATTGGGTGACTATTAAGTTAATTATAGTATTTGGATTCAGTTGCGTTGAAATCGGAAAGAAAGTTGCTCAGTTATGGAAAAGGAACATAGTTAGAGAAAAAACCTTGAATAAGGTGTTCGTGGAGGAGGGGATACTCAAGTACCATTCAGCAAATAACTAATTAGGAGGACCCCTATGCATCTTTAAAAAATCATTCGTTTGGTTAAGCAAGGAAATTAATTACGTATTTTGCTTAAATTATTATTCGGAAACAGTGGTAAATGCTACTCATAAATTTTCTTTAATGTTATAGAGGATGACTATTAAGTTAATTACGATGTTTGGAATCACTTGCGTTGAAATCGAAATAATAGTTGCCGAGTTATGGAAACGGGACATAGTTAGAAAACACCTTAAAAGAGGTGCCGGGTGTGCGGTTGTTCAAGTGCTCTTCTGTAAATAACTAATTAGGAGGACCACTATGCATCTTTAAAAATTCGTTCGTTTGGTTAAGCTAGGAACTTAAATAGAAATTTGTTTTAGACTGTTATTCGGATATAGTGCTGCCCGCTACTCATAAATTTATATTAATGTTATAGATGTTGATTATTAAGTTAAATATGATGTTTGGAATCAGTTGCGCTGAAATCGGAAAATTAGTTGCGGAAATATGGAAACAGGGTACAGTTAGACAAAAAACATTAGTAGTGTATATTTGCGGGTTCAACATCACCTGAGTCGAGCAGGTGGAAGGTGGAGGTGCAGGTGGAGCACAGGGGGAACAGGTGGACAGGTGAAGCTGCAGGTGGAGCACAGGGGGGAGCAGGTGAAGGTGGCGATAAGAGCATGAGCACTGATAAGAACGGAGAATTCGAGGGGAGGGGGGTGCGATAAGGATTTCTACTATAAGATAAGGGGATTATTTTAATGAGTTTTAATTGGGGGACTTAAGAAATTTTTCGAAGCAATTTTTTTTAAACTAGAGTACGCAGTTTGAATAGGAGTGTATGAAGTAGAAGTGAATGAATAATTAAAAATAGTCATTAAGAAATAAATTTTAAAAAAATGGTCATTAAAATATTAATTAATTTTAATTGGGGGACTTAAGAAATTTGATAGATTTTTTTTCGGTTTGTAGCAAAAATATGAATTAAAAAGGGACATTAATTAATTTTAATTGGAGAACTTAAGAAATTTTGGCGAGATTTTTTTCCCTCAACGAGAGTACGCAGTTTGAATGTGCAGTAGAATGGTAGATGCTAGTAATTAAAAAGGGTCATTCATTAATTTTAATTGTAGAACTTAAGAAATTTTTGCGATTTTTAGTTTTAAAAATTGCCAAAAAATAGAATTTTTAGTTTTAAAAGTCGCCAAAAGTACATTTTTTAGAGTTAAAAGTCGCCAAAAGTAGGATTTTCAGCTGAAAGTAATCTAAAATATAAACTCTCAACTGAAATGAATTTTGCCTTAAGGTGTGAGCTTTTAGCTAGAAGTGACCTAGAGTCAAAACTTCCTGGTCCCAGGAATCACCACGGGGGTCATAGTAAAAAAATACAGGGTCCCGTATGAATTATACAGTATTCAATTTAATAGCTCGCCCCCTCCCCCTTCCCCTCCCCTTTTTACCCAGAGGGGCCCTTCGATAGACTAACAATACACACTTTAAAAAATACAGAGTGCTACAAAACGAAGAATTTTAACGTATATATAAAATAAACAAGAATGAAACATCATGCGTAGCGACATAATTCATGAATCACTTTCCAACATCATTGAAATGTTATGTGAACAAAATATAATTTTACCAGCTAGTGCGTAGTTAATTAAAATAGTGAACAGATCCCCTTTTTAATAAAAAGGAACCCTTCACAATAATCCATTTATGCATAATGACCCTTCATAAAATCAGATAATTTACACTTTACCCTGTTTTTTTAAATTCAAGTTAGGGTAAAAGTATAACTTACACATCGATAGGTTCAAAATATTGAAATCCTTCAAAAGAAACTAGAAAAATTTAAAGATTTAAGCCCTGCTCATAAAATAATGCGACTAACAAGCGCCCTTCACAAATAATATAACCTTATTCGAATCTCAGGGCCCTTCACAAAATAAATCCAATAGATTCACGTTATTTTATGGCGACAGAAATACGAGAGACCTTTCATAAAAATGCAAGGTCCGCTGTTTGAATGAAAAGGCCCCCCTTCACAATATACCCTGTAAAAATATTATGATTCCACAGATATTTATGAAATAGAGTACTAATCTCAAATGAATACGAATTCATGCAATGTAAAAAATAGGTTTTTCACGAATACATTTTTAGTATAACGTTCAAAATATAGATTTTAGAAAAAAAAAAGTACATATTTCACCAAATTTATCATACAAATCTGTAAAATAGGGTAGAACGTTTCATGAAAAATAATTGAATTTTCGAATGATTATGCTTTAAAATACATATTTATAACTGCAACTAAGATTTGAGTGTTACCCCCTCAACATGCATATCGCTGAATCATAATGAGTCATATTATCAGACAAGCGAAGATCTTGCTTTGATTTCACCCCGTATGCGATAATGAGTCACTCCGCGATAAGAAATACCTGAGACTCGTAATTTCTGACACATTTTTTGTAGGTAAATGAACTATTTAAAACCGTCAATGTATACGAATTATTTCGTGTAGTCCTATATAATTATTAATCTGTTAAGTTTTAAAATGCTTCAATGAAAAATAAGAACTAGTCATTAAGCGATACCCTTAAGAATTTTGAGGCAAACAAATGTTTAAATGAATTTGAACCTGTTTAAATGTACCTGTGTTCAAATGAATTTGACGCATGTTATGGTAAAAAAATACAGGGTCCCCTATAAAATATAGGAATTAAACTTTAAATATTTTAAAATTACATTAGTCTATGCTTTTTTTGTATAGAAAAATTTACTAAATTGTGTTTTTAGTATTTTAACTTAAAAATTTCTTTTGAGGAATGAATATAATAACTAAGCTTTGTTTTTATAAAATATATATTGTACTAAATAGTTAGGATATTATTTAAAAAAATTTTGTTTTTAATATTGAAAAAATATATATATATATAAATGTAGCTTACCTAAATATTTAAACCATAAAGTACTGGACTTCATCCAAACTTGACTGCATGCATGTCTTAAAAGAACTAAACTGTATAACATGTTCGCTTTATCTCTTAAAATTACGGGATATCGTGACGTCATGGATAAAGCATAGGGTAGAATACAGAATGAATAGGTATTATAAAGCAGAATAATAAATGTTGCATACTTTACACTTGTAGTATGTGAAATGATTGCTACTATTGCCTATATGAGAAAATGAATCATCAACGAATCTTATTAGTGTATGTTATATTTAACCAACAGGCTTGAAATGCGTGAATTTTGACTAGAATTATTCACTGAATGTAAAAAAAATTATTTATATTTAGATCTAATATTTATATAATTTAACATTTTAAATTCCTATTAAAAGTATATACATTAGTATGCTTGTGAAAGGTCTATTTTTAAGACGAAACATTGAGTGAAATGTCCTGTTTTATTTTAAAAGTTTCGTGAAGGGGTCTGTTTGAAGGACCCTGTTTTGAAATGACTTAAGAACGGACAATTTATTCCTAAACATATTCACAACTACAACTTTGTATACATTATGAAAATAAATGATAATATTTATACATTATGCCATATTTTTTGAAATATTTTTCCAAAGTTAGATTCATACAATAAAGCGAGATTGATACCGTTAATGTATGTGAATTCATTCATGTTATCCTCTATAGCTTCAACTCGATTCGTTATATATGCCTCAATGAAAAATAATAACTAAGAAATAAAATTAAAAATAGTAATTAAAAGGTAGCCTTAAGAATTTTTGGAATAAGAGATTGGTTTTAATTAAATAGGTTAATGAACCTAATTCGATACAAGTCTTACTAAAATAGAAATTACACTAAAAATACAGAGTCCCCTACAATATATGAATTATACTCCACTAAATTTAATAGCACCCTCCCCTATTTTCATAGAAATGGCTTCAATATAATTTAGGCTAACAATATACGCTTCAAAAAATACATAGTGACCACAAGAAGGACAGGAATTCGATATGTACTACTACTTATGCAAAATATAATTTCTCTTATCGCATAAAATATATTAACAAGTCCTGTAAAAATATAATGACATGAACTATTAATACATGATTTAAATACATATTGGTTATACAAAACATATATATATATATATATATATAAATATATAAAAATTTATCGTTACCTAAGAATTTCAAGCATGATTTACTAGACTTAACCCAAATTCAACTAGATTCTTCACGTGGTTCGATGACATCACTGATCGCGATAATATTTTAGGTAAGATTTACTGATAAGACCACATATCAAGTCATTTCTTCTAAAGCAAGTATAGGAGTTGGTTCTGAGGTCTAGGTATGTAGTAGGTTAGTAGTAATATATTTTTAAAGTACTTTTTATTATGTGTTAAAAGACATGGTTAATTTTTCCTTACGTAGGGCAGTAAAAATTAAAACATAAAATATTAAATTTAATCCTTAGTAATATAAAGACTTACACCTACAGAAACGCAAACATCCTTTTAGTTATATTCATGCAGACTTTAAGATATATCGCATATGTTCTTTATTTTATCATGGCATATAGGGATTTTTTTTAAATGTATGCCACGTGACTATCTAAAGCGAGATTGATACTTAAAACCATTAATATATATGAATTCTTTCGTATAGCCCTGTATAGATGCTACTCACCATATATACACGTATATATATGCACTAAGTCTGTTAAGTTTTCAAGCCTGTTGGTTAAATATAACATACACTAATAAGATTCGTTGATGATTCATTTTCTCATATAGGCAATAGTAGCAATCATTTCACATACTACAAGTGTAAAGTATGCAACATTTATGATTCTGCTTTATAATACCTATTCATTATGTATTCTACCCTATGCTTTATCCATGACGTCACGATATGCCGTAATTTTAAGAGATAAGCGAACATGTTATACCGTTTAGTTCTTTTAAGACATGCATGCAGTCAAGTTTGGATGAAGTCCAGTACTTTATGGTTTAAATATTTAGGTAAGCTACATTTATATATATATATATATTTTCAATATTAAAAACAAAATTTTTTTAAATAATATCCTAACTATTTAGTACAATATATATTTTATAAAAACAAAGCTTAGTTATTATATTCATTCCTCAAAAGAAATTTTTAATTTAAAATACTAAAAACACAATTTAGTATAATTTTTCTATACAAAAAAAGCATAGACTAATGTAATTTTAAAATATTTAAAGTTTAATTCCTATATTTTATAGGGGACCCTGTATTTTTTTACCATAACATGCGTCAAATTCATTTGAACACAGGTACATTTAAACAGGTTCAAATTCATTTAAACATTTGTTTGCCTCAAAATTCTTAAGGGTATCGCTTAATGACTAGTTCTTATTTTTCATTGAAGCATTTTAAAACTTAACAGATTAATAATTATATAGGACTACACGAAATAATTCGTATACATTGACGGTTTTAAATAGTTCATTTACCTACAAAGAATGTGTCAGAAATTACGAGTCTCAGGTATTTCTTATCGCGGAGTGACTCATTATCGCATACGGGGTGAAATCAAAGCAAGATCTTCGCTTGTCTGATAATATGACTCATTATGATTCAGCGATATGCATGTTGAGGGGGTAACACTCAAATCTTAGTTGCAGTTATAAATATGTATTTTAAAGCATAATCATTCGAAAATTCAATTATTTTTCATGAAACGTTCTACCCTATTTTACAGATTTGTATGATAAATTTGGTGAAATATGTACTTTTTTTTTCTAAAATCTATATTTTGAACGTTATACTAAAAATGTATTCGTGTAAAACCTATTTTTTACATTGCATGAATTCGTATTCATTTGAGATTAGTACTCTATTTCTTAAAATATCTGTGGAATCATAATATTTTTACAGGGTATATTGTGAAGGGGGGCCTTTTCATTCAAACAGCGGACCTTGCATTTTTATGAAAGGTCTCTCGTATTTCTGTCGCCATAAAATAACGTGAATCTATTGGATTTATTTTGTGAAGGGCCCTGAGATTCGAATAAGGTTATATTATTTGTGAAGGGCGATGGGTAGTCGCATTATTTTATGAGCAAGGCTTAAATCTTTAACTTTTTCTAGTTTCTTTTGAAGGATTTCAATATTTTGAACCTATCGATGTGTAAGTTATACTTTTACCCTAACTTGAATTTAAAAAAACAGGGTAAAGTGTAAATTATCTGATTTTATGAAGGGTCCTTATGCATAAATGGATTATTGTGAAGGGTTCCTTTTTATTAAAAAGGGGATCTGTTCACTATTTCAATTAACTACGCACTAGCTGGTAAAATTATATTTTGTTCACATAACATTTCAATGATGTTGGAAAGTGATTCATGAATTATGTCGCTACGCATGATCTTTCATTCTTGTTTATTTTATATATACGTTAAAATTCTTCGTTTTGTAGCACTCTGTATTTTTTAAAGTGTGTATTGTTAGTCTATCGAAGGGCCCCTCTGGGTAAAAAGGGGAGGGGGAGGGGGCGAGCTATTAAATTGAATACTGTATAATTCATACGGGACCCTGTATTTTTTTACTATGACCCCCGTGGTGATTCCTGGGACCAGGAAGTTTTGACTCTAGGTCACTTCTAGCTAAAAGCTCACACCTTAAGGCAAAATTCATTTCAGTTGAGAGTTTATATTTTAGATTACTTTCAGCTGAAAATCCTACTTTTGGCGACTTTTAACTCTAAAAATTCTACTTTTGGCGACTTTTAAAACTAAAAATTCTATTTTTTGGCAATTTTTAAAACTAAAAATCACAAAAATTTCTTACGTTCTACAATTAAAATTAATGAATGACCCTTTTTAATTACTAGCATCTACCATTCTACTGCACATGCAAACTGCGTACTCTCGTTGAGGGAAAAAAAATCTCGCCCAAATTTCTTAAGTTCTCCAATTAAAATTAATTAATGTCCCTTTTTAATTCATATTTTTGCTACAAACCGAAAAAAAATCTATCAAATTTCTTAAGTCCCCCAATTAAAATTAATTAATATTTTAATGACCATTTTTTTAAAATTTATTTCTTAATGACTATTTTTAATTATTCATTCACTTCTACTGCATACACTCCTATTCAAACTGCGTACTCTAGTTTTAAAAAAAATTGCTTCGAAAAATTTCTTAAGTCCCCCAATTAAAACTCATTAAAATAATCCCCTTATCTTATAGTAGAAATCCTTATCGCACCCCCCTCCCATCGAACCCTCCGTTCTTATCAGTGCTCATGCTCTTATCGCCACCTTCACCTGCTCCCCCCTGTGCTCCACCTGCAGCTTCACCTGTCCACCTGCTCCCCCTGTGCTCCACCTGCACCTCCACCTTCCACCTGCTCGACTCAGGTGATGTTGAACCCGCAAATATACACTACTAACATTGAGGGAGGTGCGAAGCGAATGTTCAAGTGCCTTTCAGCAAATTATAAATTAGGAAAACCACTACGCATCTTTAAAGATTGATTCATTTGGTTAAGGTAGGGACTTAATTTGAAATTTGACTTACACTATTATTCGGAAATACTGGTAATTGCTTTCTAAATATACACTGTGAAGCTATGAATGCTGATTTTTATAATAATTTAACAAAATCTAACTGGTTTGGAGAGATTAGGAACATCATTAGCTGAGTTATGGAAATAAAGCACAGTTAAAGAATAAACCTTGAGGGAGTGGCCGCGAGGAGACTCGTGGTCAAGTGCTCAACAACAAATTACTAACTTTGACTGTTGGTATGCATCAACTGAATAATATGTGCTTTTATTAGGAACATAAATTTAATTCTTACGAAAACTATTCTTCTAAATTTGCGGTATTCTCTGTATAAAAGTGCAATTAAACGCTACGTGGGAAGCTAAAAATGTTAAATTTGTTAAATGTAATTAGTTCTGTTGAAATCAGAGCAGTAGATTTAGATTTATTAACAATGTGGGTCAATTAATGAAACAGCCACCGGTAAGTTTCGCTCGGTCAAGTAAAATAAATGTGATATTACATAAAACGTCGTTTACCCCCAACCCTCCCTATCATCTCAAATATATAGCAAATAATCTGTTAAATACATTTTTCTGTATTAATAAGTTCAATCATACTAATATATGTCATGTAAAAAAACACATAAACGCAGATCATCATGCATCAAATCGCTAAAATCCTTTAAAATAATTTTTTAGCATTTGGCAAAGGTTAATAATTAAGTTGATTGTCTACATGTAGCATAATCTCTGATCCATCGATTTTAAACAGTCGACTCGCAATTGCAATTACCTTAATTTATTTAATGACTTCTGCGAACATTTTATAGAACCAACCAGCCGAAAATAAAAAGCGTATTTTTCATGAGATCTGCTTGGGGATTTAAATTAATATCTCGGTAAATAATTATAAAATTAAAATTCTGAGTCTCAGGTTCATCAGAAGAGGCCTGGGATTATTCACACCAACATTTTCTGACTTCTAGGTACGCTAGATTTTCATAGCCATCGTAGACAGACACACACACACACACACACACACACACACACACACACACACACACACAGAGCGAAACTTTCTTTTATTAGTATAGATTTATCATAATGTTTTAATCCGTGGCACAATCCTGTTTTATTTGACGTACTGTTATATGCAAAGCAAAAAAGTATGTTGTATTAGAAGAGAATTCAGAGAAGCAGTCATTTTGATGAATGAGTTAAAAATATCTACATTGTAAAATTCTTCTACGTGGATATTTTAAAATGATTTAAAACTGCTGAAAAAATTAAATCATTTTTTAAAATGCTATCGCTAATATTGATTGCCACTGAGGTATGTCTTTTAAATGACTTTTTAGCGATTGCTAATTTAAAAAATTATTTAAAAAGCATGTAACGACATCTAAGAAAACAGTTCACAAATTCTTAGTGTTAAAATCTACCATTAGAATGCAAATTAACAATATTCAACTAAATTAAAAATCTATGTAAATGACATACATATTTGTTAATGCTCTCGAAGATACTGTAATGAATTTAATAGAAGATATGTGTTAGATAATAAGCACCTGCAGATGAACTAAAAATAGATTCCATACGTATGAATCTTACTTATAATAAAATCCGAAGGCAACAAACTGTCTGTAACCATTCCAGGCAGGACCACTCTGATCTGCGAATCGACCGTAGTTAAACGCCATGTTAGGCTTAATGAAAAACATATGCTAACATATGAAGCTAAATGATAATTTCTTCTACTTAAAATCATGTCTGTTCAGCATATTTTCGTATAAAACATGTATATTATATAAAGTTATATTGTTTTAAGTTTTAAATTAAAAATAACAGATTAAACATCGGATTACCTGATGTAAACAAACACTGTTGCCATTCAGAATCATAAATCCCATATCTAGAAATAAATGAATGACTCTTTGAACGTTTCATTAAAATATCAATTATGCTGTTAAAATATTTGTAAAAGCATATTATAGTCTTTAAATATTTAAAGGATTTTTTTTAAATTTATTTCTGTAAGCATTTTATTCCTGTAAGCACTTTTTCAAAAATAGCGATGACACCTTTCGAGGCTTTGCGATGATCTACCAACATTCTAGATTTCGGTCCTAAATACTGTTCTTGCGCCGTCTATTGACAATAAATACAAATTATACCTTTCTGTTGGAAAAAAATTAATTAATAATACAACTTTATTATAATTTACATAATAATAACGTTGTAAAATAATATAAAATGTGCATAAGCATATTTTTAGAATAAGAAAATTCAGGATGTACTGATTTATTACGAGATCAACATTTTTTAATGATTTAAATTATTTTTATTATTAATTTTGAAGGGGAAATATTTGACTTTGTGTAAAAATTAATGCATTCTTTTAAATTATGAATAAACTAAAAGATCATTTTCGTATTATTGAGAACAAAAATTAATACCTATAATTTACTTACCATAGTTAATTCTTGAGACCTTAATTAATTATTGAGATTGTTATTAGGATTAAGATTTTAATTATTCAGGAAAATATTAGAAAATTTTGAGTTTAAAAACAAAAATAAAGGAAAAGATTACGCTTCGTAAAATTTATCATTAACATAAGTTACATAAGGTATGTACATTCAGGATGTATTGAATTATTACACGATCAACTTCTTTTAATGATTTAAATTATTTTTATTATTAATTTTGAAAGGGAAATATGTGACTTTGTGTAAAAATTAATGCATTCTTTTAGATTATGAAGAAACTAAAAGATCGTTTTCGGATTATTGAGAGCAAAAATTAATACCTATAATTTACTTACCATAATTAATTATTGAAACCTTAATTAATTATTGAGATCGTTATTAGGATTAAGATTTTAATTATTCAGAAAACTATTTGGAAATTTTGAGTTGAAAAACAAAAATAAAGAAAAAGATTACGTTTCGTAAAAATTACCATTAACATAAGGTAAGTACATTCAGGATGTATTAAATTATTACAAGATCAACTTATTTTAATGATTTAAATTATTTTTATTATTAATGTTGAAAGGGAAATATTTGACTTTGTGTAAAAATTAATGCATTCTTTTAGATTATGAAGAAACTAAAAGATCGTTTTCGGATTATTGAGAGCGAAAATTAATACCTATAATTTACTTACCTATAATAACAGTAAAATTTACCATTAACCCTCTATATTACCTAATATTACCTTAATGGTTCAGGTCAGTTTTCCTTATTGTCGATAAACAGTATATGAATATTTTCATCAATTATTTAAAATTTTAACTGAAAACCCCAATTTCTACCCACCGTCCTGGGACGGGCATTTACACTAGTTTATTAATATAATTTAATGTTTATCTTAATCGGTTGCATCGAACTATTTGGGAAGTAAACTGCATGAAAGGAACATGGTAAAGGAGAGCGAAAGAAACAGGAGAAGAAGGGCAGTCAGGGGACAAGAAAAAGCAAGTTGAAGTCACGAAGCGTGCGAAATTGGTAAGTTTTGCAGCCGAATGTAAACAGAAAGAATAAATAGTTGTTTTTAACAATTTATACAGATGAAAACATTCTATGACTGAGATTTGACTGACTATGTCCGTTTGTCATTTCGAATGCCCGTGCTGTAACTTTCGTAAAAATACATTATTGAATTTTGCTTTAGCATGTTCCTTATTTAAAATGTAGCGCGTAACATTTTCAGCTCGTTTAGATAAGGAAACGTAATATAATTTGCCTACATTTAAAAATTTAGGTGCTTAAAGAGCTTAATGTTTTTTTAAGTGGCTTTTAGTTACTAAAAATTCATTAACTATTTAGTTTTAGGATCACTCCTAGACATGAGAATGTATTTTGTTAAGGAATATTTTGTATAGTTTAGGAGCTATTGTATTTTTTTTTAAACTGGAGCATGCATCAGGAAAGCCAAGGATAAAATTGATTTTGCAATATGTATATATATCTACCCTATATATATAAAATCCTAATGAAACGAATTTGTGAAACGATTTTATGAAACGAATTTATGAAACGATTTTATGAAACGACTGATTAAACGACTGATTATGTTTCAGGGCTATTTTTAATAAAATATTAAACGCTTGATAGTGAAATTAATACCAATTGTCCATAAAAATCCGCGGATGTCAAAACTGTTAATAGAATTTTGAAATTGGAATTAGTTTTCGAGATATTAATTTTTTTCTAATTTTAAATGACATTTCTGTAATGATGCCAACTAATTACTCAGTTTTTTTGTGACAAAAAAGGGAAAAAAATTGTAAAGGATCCCGATAGGGATTATTGATTTCTTTTTATTTGAATCTACTTTGAATATTCTTTTTACTTTGAATTTATCTTCTATTTCTATCATTAATGAAGACAAGATTGTGATTAAATTATGTTTTTCAGGAAAATTTGAAAAAAAAAATCACATTTTTATCGTCAGGATTCAATCGTCTGTCAGCATTTAATTTAATTTATTCGGTGCTTTTCCAGTATATGGGGCCTTGACGAAATAGGGAAAATAACCTCGGCGGAAAAGGAAATTTGGCAACATACTTTCTGTCAACTTATTCACTTTGTCATTTCGTATACAGAAGCATTTTTTCAATATTTATACAATTTGTTTAGCGTAAAATGTCATTTATCCTATTTTATATATAATCAGAAGTAATTTGTATAGAAAAAACAATAATAATATACGTATAATTAAAATACGCATATAAACAAAAAAATCGTCGAATTTGTTTCCATGGCTGTTTATGTCATTTGGCACCAAATCTCACTTTCTGATGCCCGAATTGCGCCAAGCTTTTTAAAAAAGCGTCAAGACCCCTATAATAGAAAACCCCAAAAGTTCATTGGGTTTGTTTTCATAACTTTTGGCAACAAATCTATGTATATTAACGAATCTATCCCTTTTTGAAGCTCGAATTACGCCAAACCTAAAAGCAAAGGATCCTATACTGGAAAAGTACCCTATTTTCTTATGGATAATATTGAAGTGACATAACAAGGTGTAAAATTATCGCGGATAGCAAATTTGTTTAAATATCTCATCAATTGATGCCGAATAAATGCAGACATACATGCACAAAATATTTAATTAATTTGTATGATAAATAATTATTAGAAAATTCGTATATACATAATAATTAAAATAAATAATTTACATATTTAAAATAACATGGAAATATGCATGATGGTGCACTAAAATAGAGAGAAAATTAAAACCTGTTACTGAAAATGTCTATAACATAGTACTTTTCAATACCGTGGTTCTTAATGTTATTCACAAGGAGATGGAATTTTTCTCATCCTTAAACGCAAAGGAAGAATTGAATACAGATCGTTGTATAAAAGTCCGAGAGGTAGCCACAATTTAAACCTAACCATTTTATACAAGCTGGTTTTCAAGTTGTAATTGATCTTACTTATCAATCCCGAAAACAGTCGTCAGTTGTCGCAACAGCTGTGTATGAGGCCATGATAATCAAAAAATGCCCTATTAAAACGTTAAAAGCATGGCAACCCAATTACAGATTTACCAATATTTTTAAAACAAAGCACGCTGTCATGTTTTTAGAGGCCTCGAAGTCTGAGCGGGGGTTTTTGAGCGTAGCTCGCAGGGGGTAGGCCCCCTAGTATCTTTATATATTTTTATATACATGGGAAGGTCGGGTAGTATCGGATAAGTAGTGTTTCAAGTTTTGCTAGATTGTAGCAGCACCTGTCACGCTACTGTCATGTTAATTAAGTCAGAAGAAAGACACTTTCGCTACTTTGGACCAAGTGGTTTCTGCGTTTGCAAATGATAGTACCTTATTAGTTTTTGCGAGTTTATAGTGTACGAGTATAACTTTCGAACTACGTAGCTTGTGTGAAAGTAGGTACAACAATGGGATTAGTGTTTTGTTAGATGTATGGATTACTATGCTTTATACTGTAGGCTGTAAATATGTCTAGACCTGGAATTACGCATGATAAGTAGTCAAAGTGTCGGAGTGTAGCTTTCGGTTTGTATCGGACAAATAGTTGGAGGGCTGTATAGGACAAAAGTTTACAGGCTTAAAAAATTAAATTCTCGCGGTTTTCTCTATTTAATTCTGTACTCCTGTTTGTGAAAAAATGCAACAGCATGAAAGAATGACGCGATTGAGCTGAAATTTTCAGCAAATGTAAAATATAGTGTGTTATGTAAATGATTCAAATTTCAGAGTCACCATGTATTCGTGGGCTGAGCAGCGACCTCCGGATTGCTTCAAAAACCACATGTAGAGCGGATGTAAAGATGATATAGCGGGACGTAAAAATAGTCCTGTGGTTTTGGGTGAAAGAAAAAATACATTTGGAACACAAAATGACCTTTTTTTTGCAACTTTTATATAATGAACACAACATTTTACAAAATATGAAATCATTTTAGCGTTTTTCGTTTCAAAAAAGTCCTAATACTGCCTTCAGTTCTGTTATCAGAATTGGGAGACTGAAGCCCATGAGAGTTGAAAATTTTTTTATAAGTCATGACGGACGGTCCAAATACGAAATATAACCTAAAGAATAGCAAGGTAGATCAACAAGTATTTTTACATGGTTTTTTTGCAATCAAGGTAACTACACTTGATATGTTATTGCAGAAGGCCCCTCAATTGTTTTGTAAAAAGTACAGAGTTAGATACGAAATTATCAGAAAGAAAATAACAAAGAAAATAATTTCAACATTTTGTTTCGTTGTTTCATTTACAGACACAATTTAATTTTTTCTTGTAAAGATATTCTTATAATATAAATAAATTAAAAACTGATTGAATGTTTATATTCAACATGACCATTTATATTCGCCATGAAAATTGGATATGTATGTATCTCCAGTAACATTAATGGAAAAAAAAATACTATAAATCAAATGGAAAATATTCACTACATTCTTTTTTTGTATATAATAAGACCTTTTGAACAACTTACAAACGTACAAACGATAGCTTATCACAGATTTGCAGGAAAAATTATTATAAAAAAAATAATAATACAAATAAACACTCATGGTGAAAAGTAATGAACATGCATATCATTTTTGTGCAACCTTTTAATACGTATAACAAATAAATAAGTTTTACTAAATCAGGAATATAAGAGTGACTTATTTGTCCGTTGACATTTTCTTTTATAAACAAAAGGAAGGAAAAGAAAATTATTTTGAAACCTTCACTACATTTGCTGAAAAATATGATAATGTAAATAATTTTAATGTTACCAAAAGGAAAGAAAAGAAAATTCTTTTGAAACCGTCACCATATTTGCTGAAAAATATGATAATGTAAATAATGTTAATGTAACCAAAAATATTTAAAAAACACTAAATATATCCAAAAAGCAAAAATTACAAATACCAAAATATTAAAGGTTCAATGCATATTATATCACTTAGCCTTCCGAAAATGTTTTTTATTTACCTTTCATTAAAAGACTTCTTATGAATATAATTACAAAATGATTTGAAATGTGACATTAAAATATGAAAAATTACGTATTTCTGTTAATAAACTCTTTTTGAAATAATGTAGCATTGAGTTAACTCTCACAACTTTTTCTGTATTCTGAAAGATACGCAATATTCTGTTTAATAAATGTTCTACAAAGTTCTTTTATATTTACCTCCCCCCAGCCCCCCGCCCCCCAAAAAAGAACATTAAGTATATATTGAAGATCTTTTCTTGATATAATATGGTAGTATAATATTAAGTCATAAAATTAAGATTTTATAATAATAAGATATTTAATAAATGATTAACCCTTTCATAGTTAGGCACGTGTTCTTCCGTTTATAGAAATCGTGGTAAAATCGCTGTCGACAGAAATATTTTAAACAGAATTCTGTTTTGAACCGTATATAGGATGACGGGATATAAAAGATATTACAACAACAAACTGCGATTAAAAAATGTATGTATCCTGGCATTTACAAGCATATTTATGAAAATGTAAGGAAACCCCCCAACGGTGAAATGAAATGAGAATTTAATGTCGCATGTTTCAAAATCTAAATGTTATATTGGATTTTAACATTCGTAGTATTACATTAATGTGAATTCACACATAGGTTAAAAAATAAGAAACATCAGAAATAGGTAACAACAAATTGTAGTGAAAAAAAAAACATAAACACAAAAGTAAGACCCTAAGGAAAAGAAAAATCAAGAGTAAGCAAAAAATACCAGAATACATCAAATTCAGTGTGTGATTACATTTAAATAATCTATTAGATGTTGAATACTGATGTTATGAATTTCCACAATCTATTTCTACTCACGCAGAAATACAAACTGTACTATATACAATATTTATGAGAGATACACCGAATACTTCAAATCAAATATGCAACTCACTTTAAGGCAGAATACCAATATTCAGAAAACGACAACAACACTTCTACGTGATTTACTTTCATCGCGTTTAGGTATCTACATATATATATATATATAAATATATATATATTTAGTCTTGCCAAAGCTTAAAGAAAAAACAGAAGAAAATTAAAATTTTTAATAAATTTACTTAAATTTGGGTTTTTTATCAAGTTTAAATGCAAGGGGTGAGTTTTAAGTAATCGGATCCCACGCAAAATTAACGTAATGGGACGGAAATGTTTTTTTACTACATGCATTGCAGTTATAAAATTAGAAATGACTTTTAAGATATAGATTGAATAAAAGAGTATATAAAAAAATCATTTTTTAAATTGAAACTTCGAAAAAAGTTTTTATATTTAATTTATATTTTTAGATTGTCCACTAACTAACACCGAAAAGCATTTTTATATGAAAATAATCACGTATGCATACAAATAAATTTTTGAAATGTATTAAATGCGATAGTTTCGTATAAACCGTGTGGTAGGTTTTAATAGCCAACAAATCGCCAAAGATTTCACCACCTACATTAGCCTTTTTGATTATGATATTTTATTTGGTTTAACCGCTTAGTTAGATTACATGTCTATTAAAATTGTGATTTATTTATATTATTTATTTATTTATTTATGAAGCTTTAAATTCGTTATGGAATATTACAGGGAGGCAAAAGCTGAACTATTTACGCTGTTTTATGTGCAAATTGGTTAATATTTCTTAATCGGGCGGCATGCGATATAGATAGATTTTTTTTTTTTTTAAACATTATTTTAAATTATTTTAAAAACTGTAAAAATGTCAGTAAATAGAGATAGTTTTAAAAAAATAGCAAATTAGAGTACATTTCGGTGGTGTAAAAATAGAAAATGTACAATGTTTAGAAATTAAAACAATTGAAGTTAAAACGAAATATATTGTTCGTATGTTGCCACGTCAATATGACGTCAGCTTTATTACCTACTTGAAATAAATTAATTCTATGGTAAAATTTTAAGATTATTTCTGATAGCTTCCAAACTTTATTTTACACTAGCAAGCTACGCCCGCTACGCTGATCAATTTCTCTTAACGAACTTTTAATCAAACAAAATATTGGCATTTCATAATTCACTCTTATATTTTAACAGAATAATAAGGCTACTATAATTTGTGACTCGTGCTAATATACACGTCAGGACACGTCGCCCTTATCATCATCTTTCTACGCATGAAGGTTTCGCTATGATACTCCATTGTGAAATTTGGCAATTTTTGAAATTCAATATTTGAAAAACGGCATAATCATTAGATTTGAAATTTATATCAAGAAAAATACAATTTTTTACCTTTCAAACGCAGTTTGTCAAACAATTTTCTGACAAATACTTTTTGAGCTATTATTTTTTTCAGTAACTTAAAGGTTTTATTTTCCGAGATTAATCAGTGGCAACAATTAGGAAAAACCCAGTCGTCAGTATAGTTTAGCTTTTTATTAAAGAGGCTGTTGGAGCAGAGATTGTCGCCATCAATTTGCCACCATCACTTTTGAAATCGGCTCTGTAGTTCCAGAGATTTCATAGAAATTCTAATTTAGAATGATTTTAGGACGCTTTTCGCTCATTTCACCCTTTTAAATTTCGATTTTTTTATTATTATTCTTAGAGAGCATTTACATCTTATAAGTAACTAGAATGCCAAATTTCAAATTTCTAGCTACTTCAGTGTAAAAAAGACGCAATTTTCGCAAATTTTTCGCTCCTGCACCCCTCTGGGTTTAGTGGCACCAACATAAAATATAGCCTATGTTGGAGTAGAGATTGTCACCATCAATTTGCCACCATTACTTTTGAAATCGGTTCTGTAGTTCCAGATTTTCCATAGAAATTGTATTTTAGAATGGTTTTAGAACGCTTTTTGCTTATTTAACACTTTTAAATTTCGGTTTTTTTTTAAATTCTGTTCTTAGAGAGCATTTACATCTTATAAGTAACTACAATGCCAAATTTCAAATTTCCAGCTCCTTCAGTATTAAAAAAATCGCAATTTTAGAAACTTTTTCGCTTTTGCACCCCCCTGGGGTTAGTGGCACCGACATAAAATATAGCCTATGTTGGAGCAGGGATTATCACCATCAATTTGCCAACATCACTTTTGAAATCGGTTCTGTAGTTCCAGAGATTCCACAGAAATTTTAATTTAGAATGTTTTCAGAACGCTTTTCGCTCATTTCACCCTTTAAATTTCATTTTTTTAATTTATTCTTAGAGAGCATTTACATCTTATAAGTAGCTACAATGCCAAATTTCAAATTTCTAGCTCCTTCCGTGCACAAAAACATGCCCCTCCCTGGGGTTAGTGACACCAACAGCTAATATAGCCTATGTTGGAGCAGGGGTTGTCACCATCAAATTGCCACCATCACTTTTGAAATCGGTTCTGTAGTTCCAGAGATTCCATAGAAATTGTAATTTAGAATGTTTTTAGAACGCTTTTCGCTTATTTCACCATTTTAAATTTCGAATCTTTTTTTAATTTGTTCTTAGAGAGCATTTACATCTTATAAGTAACTACAATGCCAAATTTCAAATATCTAACTCCTTCAGTTTAAAAAAAATGCAATTTTAGATCATTTTGCGCTCCTGCACCCCTCTAGGATTATTGGCACGGACATAAAATATAGCCTATGTTGGAGCAGGGATTGTCACCATCCATTTGCCTCCATCACTTTTGAAATCGGTTCTGTAGTTCCAGAGATTCCATAGCAATCGTAATTTAGAATGTTTTTAGAACGCTTTTCGCTTATTTCACCCTTTTAAATTTCGATTTTTTAAAATTTGTTCCTAGAGAGCATTTACATCTTATAAGTAGCTACAGTGCCAAATTTAAAATTTCTAGCTCCTTCCGTATACAAAAATTCACAATTTTAAAAGTTTTTCGCGCCTGCACTCTCCTGGGGTTAGTGGCACCGACATAAAATATAGCCTATGTTGGAGAAGGAGTTGTCACCATCAATTTGCCACCATCACTTTTGAAATCGGTTCGGTAGTTCCAGAGATTACCCCCTACAAACAAACAAACAAACAAACAAACAAACAATCTTTACTCCATTATAATATTGGTATAGATTGAAAAATAAAAGATGCATTACAAATGCAATACACATTTTGAAACAAAATCACTTCAATTGAAATTCAAGGAAAAAGAAAATTTCAAATTATTGGAAGGAAATGAAATGTAAAGTCCACATTTCCAAAATAGTTTTATCTTCTTTTATGTTATTTGTCTTCTAGAATCGAGCTATCAACAAGAAATTTATTTTCACATTATTCAGAAATAAAAATATTTCTGCGATTTGTAAAATATTAGAATATCCACAAGTGAAAAATATAAATCTTTATTTAAAAAATATATTGGTTTGTTCATTGGATTGTTCAATCGAAAGTTCATGCCGGTTGAGAAAATCAATTCGTATGCCCGTTAACTATTAGATATTACATTCTTGCATGTTAATAATAGGCGATTTTTTTCGTTTTACGCGATGACACTATTTTTTAGCATATTTTTTTCCTATAAAGTATTGTATATAAAAGTTATCTAAAATAAAAGCATCATACAGTGTTTAATAAAGAAAAATAAATAAAACTCAATAGCGCAATGTACATCTCTTTTAATAACCCCAAAATATAATTTAAAAATTTTAAAACTGAATATGTAAATCAAAAATAAATAAAAGTTATTGTTTTAATAACTGAATTCCAAAAGAATATATATATATATATATATATATATATATATATATATGTATATATATATATACCGGGTGAACCAAAAGTTCGTTAAAACTTTAAAAATTCATAAAAAAGAAAGAAATTATAATAAAGAAGTGCCGTTTGCAAGAAAGGACTCACAAGGTAGTCGAATTTTGTTTAGGAACAAACAAATTTTTAGTTAAAAATGTCACTGATAGAGGGCGCTGACGACCCGAAACACAATGAACAGTAATGACAATAGTACGCTCCATTCATTTATTCTTGAAATAACAATTGTTCAACTTGACCCCCAGAACACTATACGACACAACTAAGGCGTTCCACAACGTCCGTTACAGCTGAATGCAATATGTCGGAAAAGAATTGCAGAAACTTCACGACAGATAGAATCTTTGAGTTCGGCCAATGTTGAAGGTGACGAACAAGTGATTTCAAATAGCCCCACAACCTAGTTTACATACATCTGCTGAATCCCTCGCATGTTAGCGCCATCTACAGGTGACTTTTTTAACTAAAAATTTTTTGCTGCTAAAAAAAAAAAAAAAAAAAAAAAAAAAAATCCGACTACCTTGTGAGATTACTAAATTTAAAATTTGGTCTTTCATATTTTTCAGCATGTATTAATTATTAAGTGTTCTTTTACTATTTTTAAATCCTTAAAAGTAAGATTTTAAATCTCCATAAGTCAGGGCTTTTCTCAAAAAACACACAACGGCTTGTCTTATAAATGTTAAGCGTTCTTGTAACTTTAGAGCTTTGATTAGAATATATGCATTCTTAAATTAGGAAGTTAATAGTACTAGGAAGATGTTTTGGGAATTGGGTAATGTTTTATGCGGTCGTGTTTTATAAGGATCAACTGGGGGGACGATATTGCCCACTATGGGAATCACTGGTTAAAAGGAATATATATATATATATATATATATATATATATATATATTACATTAATGTTTTAGTTGAATTAAGATATACAGTGTGATTCATAAATATCGAAACAATAGGCTATCTCCTTAAATATTGCCCCTAGGCACATACTTCCAATAGCAAATTTTCATTAAAAAAAGGTGCAAAATTTGATGAGATAAGTTGCAACTCCATAGGGGGTCTATTTGAAAAAATACAAAAATTAAATTTTGATACGGCACCCGTAGGATAAAATTTCCAATTAGGGAATTATTCTTTATCCAGTCCTGAAATAAACAAAGAAAAATCCATCTTGATATCGGCAAAATTCACAGAGATATTAAAATCTAAAATTCGTGACTTACACCATCTAAGCATACCTCTAAAAGACGCGACATCAGTTCATTTGCAATGCAAGTTACGGATCGACCATAAATTTACACATTATTAAAAGTCGATCTAAGACAATGCCTTAACTTTTAGATGTAAAATAATAGCGTATAGATTTTTACGTTAAACTTGCTTGAGAAATATGCTAGAGGTCTGCATGAGGCCGAGATTGGCCCCAGGGTCGTAATCGGAACGGCCCGCTGGCCGGACCGTGTCTTTATTGTTCTTAGGACGTGTCGGGAAGGCAATAAGTTTTATAAAAATAGTAATAGCGATAATGAAACTTCTATTAACGGAATCATTGGAAATATATTTTATAAATTACACAGAAATCTTTTCAAAAATCTTTTTTTTGTTATACAGCTTCAAAAGTTATGATGTTTTTAAACCTATTTTTTCATTTATTCCAAACGACATCGTTTTTTAAAATAAATCTTTATTCGAATTTAACAGTCTAATAGTATAAATAATCATTAACGTTGCTATTGCGTATTTTTTAATAGATGCCAAGCTCCCACTAATCTTCCGTTATAAGTGTGTTTATTTGACCCAGGTTCAATACGTCCGAACCAGAAACTCTTTTAAGAAAATCAATTGAATGAAGTAATGATTCGACTTAAAACATTTAAATTAAGTAAGTCAAAGATTCATTAAACAATTTTCTAGTTTTAAAGTGGTTAACTGGTTCAAATTAATCTACATATTACGGAGGATTAGTGGGAGGTTTGGCAGCTATGTTTTTGTCATGTGAAAACATAGTAATCTAAAATATACTGTAAAATTTTCTTATAAAAATGTATGTAGTATTCTTTAAAATAATATTAATTGTATCTTAAGATAAATTATTTTATTTTTTTTAAATTGATATTTTTCAAAATGCTTAATGAAAATTAAAACTTATATATTTCTGCTTAATTAAAGGAAAAAAATTCAATTCGACAAATAATATTTCGAGTTATAACAATTTTAAATTACTCTGCATAAATATATATATATATATATTGCAACAAAATATAATTTGCAGCAAAATATATATATTTTTTGTAAGAAGTTTTATGATGTGATTCTGTTTACACATTATATGGCTAATCATCACAAAAAATTCAAAATTCTAACTCTATAAATAAATAAATAAATAAAATGTTTCCCGGACACCTTACAGTAACATTGTTTCTTGAATGACACGCATTTCAATTTGTGTCTGATCCCATGAAACCTCACGAAATATTAAATCGAACATATCTCCCTGAGTTTTGGAGATTTCAAGATGGATTTTTTTGTTTAATTCAGGAATGGATAAGGAAAAAATTCCTAATTGGAAATTTTATTCTACGGGGGCCGTATGAAAATTTAATTTTTGTATTTTCTCAAATAAACCCCCCCATGGAGTTGCAACTTATCTCATCAAAATTTGCACCTTTTTTTATGAAACTTTGCAAATGTAAGTATGTGTCTAGGAGCAATATTTAAAGAGATAGCCTATTGCTTCGATATTTATTAATCACACTGTATATTAAATGGGATAGTTAAAATAGCATTCAATACTTTACAATAGTTATAATATTAAATTAAATATTGTCATCTGTAAAAATAAATATTGTAATCTGTAAAAAATAAAGTATATTATATTAGTAACTCTTATTCTTTATACATAACATTAATATTAAATAGTAAAATTAATATATTTACACTACATAACAGCTGCAAATTAGTAATTTTACGTAGCATTAAATAATATTCCAGATATATTTTAATATCTTTACACTAGATGTCAGCAGCAAAAGTAATTTATATGTTGCATTAACTATTATACTAAAATATAAGTATAGTCTAATATTTTTTACACTGGATGGGAGCAGTATAAGTAATTTAAAACATAACTGTTAGCAATTAGACTAGTAGTGATAATCTTTATGATATAAGTTTAAATTATCGAGTAATATAATATATTTTAATTTATTAAATTAAAATTAAAGTAACTTAATTAATAGTTTTTATTTATATATTTTCATTTATTTTTCTCCATTTTTAGCTTAATAAATGTTGTAATCTCTGTAGTTAAATAAAAATAACTGCAACTGTTGGTTACAGTTTATGATATGAAGGACATTCATCTTAACTGTTAAATTAACCTCTTTCGTTAGATACATTTTTTGAACATGTTCTGGAATTATACTAATGAATTTGGGTAAATAATTAATGTAGGTAATATTTGACTCTTCTTTATCTTTTTTTTCTTCTTTTCCCACTCTTATTCAAATTTTTTGTATGATTTATAATATTCCATTTTAAAAGGTCTTGCTATGCAAGCTTGTTTCAACGAGTGTTCGGCCGGATATGACATGATTTTTGGCATAAACTGGTGTCATATACAGAAAACAATCGTTCTATGCTTTTAAATGTACTTTCATTTGATGTTTTTATTTTCATTTTTATTTATTTTTATTTTTCATATGAATTAATAATGTTTCATTTATTAGGACTACATTTTTAATATGTAATTTGACACGACTCTTTGGTATTGTCATTTCATTGTGTATGGTCAGTTGCTTATGTTTCAATGGTAAATATTACATAAAGTTATATATATATATATATATATATATATATATATATATATATATATATATATATACATGTAAACATATTCACAGCATGTCTTATTGAGGACTGTCAAATATTAAAATTGCACAATTCATTGATTATTAAAAATATAAAGAGGAAATATGCGACCTGCGTAGAAAACAATTCTTAAAATTTAAATTTGAACTCCGATCTCAGAAGGTGGGCTGTGGGCACGGTGCAAGGTGCAGCACCTGCCCACATGCCCACCTCCCGAAGTGCAACACCTGCCCTCCTCCTCTCAAAGTGCCCTCCTCCTCATTTTCTCTCTACTTTGTGATGGTGTGAAAAAAGTTTAGAATTTATTTTTTAAAGTGTTTTAAATTAGTTTTGTTTTTTTTCTCTTTAGTAGCGCCATCTATGAGATGTTTTTGAAGTATTTTGGAAAATGTTTTTATTATTTGCTTAGGCGGGGGTTTGATTTGAGATCTTTTAGTTTAGGAAGCGTAGGCGTCTAGTGAGTGTTTCTTAGATATAGTTTTAGACATGAGTAGTGGGGAAAGACTGATTCAGTCGTGTGCTAGTATTTTTAACGGTGGGTTATTTAGTATCTTTATAATTTTTTTTTAGATATAATGAGTTGGATACATTAATTGTACAGATTTTTTCTCTCTCTTTGAGAATTAGATTTTTTTTTTTCGTTTAAGATTGAAAGCGCCATCTATGAGATGTTTTTGAAGTATTTTGGAAAATGTTTTTATTATTTGCTTAGGCGGGGTTTGATTTGAGATCTTTTAGTTTAGGAAGCGTAGCCGTCTAGTGAGTGTTTCTTAGATATAGTTTTAGACATGAGTAGTGGGGAAAGACTGATTCAGTCGTGTGTTAGTATTTTTAACGGTGGGTTATTTAGTATCTTTATAATTTTTTTTTAGATATAATGAGTTGGATACATTAATTGTACAGATTTTTTCTCTCTCTTTGAGAATTAGATTTTTTTTTTCGTTTAAGATTGAAAGCGCCATCTATGAGATGTTTTTGAAGTATTTTGGAAAATATTTTCATTATTTGCTTAGTTCGATTTGGGATCTTTTAGTGGGGGTTTCGTGGATGTAGTTTTAGACATGAGTAGTGGGGAAAGACTGATTCATATGTGAGTCTCCCTGTAACAGATAAATTCATTAGAAGAGTTTGATAATATACATATTTTTTAATCGTTCGGGATTTAATAATATAAAAATTTTGAAGTATTTTAAACTTCGTATATATTTTTTCTGATATAATAGACGATCTTATTTAATCTTTAGAAAACCTTTCTTAATAATCGCAGTTTCATATGAGCTAAACATTTGTATACAGGATTTAATTAACGAATGAATAGAATTATAAGTCTTTAGCTAGATATTTTAAGAGACAGTTGTCGGAAAAAAATAGTCTTACAATTTGGCAATTTGAATCTTTCGTTTTTTCGCCGTATGAATTATTTTGTCTTGTTTTGGCGATTTTAATTTTATGCTTTCTCACCAAGTGGAATATTTTGTCGCCAGATTATGATCAACGTGGGTGGTCGTGAGGGGCTGGGGTATAAATAGCGGGCGAGAAGTGTCATTTGTTGATTTGCTTTTTAGTGAACGGACGTGTCTTAAACCGCTCCTGATCCCTATCTTTACCTAAGTGGATCATTTATTTGTGAAGATTGTGTTTTGGTTTTAAAAGTTTTTTTTGCTAATATATTATGGATAGCGTTATGCCTAGTGATGCAGTTATGCCTTTGAGAAATTCTGCGCCTGTGAAGAAGATGTACCCGCGTTTGACTTGTGAGAAGACATTCTCAACTCCTTTTAATTTGAGGCGACATATAAAGTCTCATTTAAATGAGAAGTTGTATATCTGTGACGTGAGTCAGAAAGCCTTTGGACGAAAATCAAGCTTGATTAGACACATGATAGTATAAGAGTATTGAACCCTATAAGGATTCTCAAGTTTTAACAGAGAAGCACACTATATCCCCTAGTCTCATGGATGTCGAGATGTCACCTGAAGAAGATGTTTCCCTAAAGACTGTGACCCTTACGAATGCTGAGAAGAAGAATAATGCTTGCCCTATCTGCAATAAGGGTTTTTCATCCTGTTTTAATTTAAAACGGCATATGAAGTTTCATGCTAATGAGAAATTGCATACCTGTGATATGTGTCTGAAGTCTTTTGATCAGAAATCGAATTTAAAAAGACACCTGGAAACCCTTAATGCTACTGGACAGTCTACAATAACGTGTAATGAATGTGATCAAATTTTTACACGGAAGGATAATTTGAAGTATCATTTAAAGTCACATCAGATGTCCACATTCCCTTGCCGTGATTGTGATAAGGTGTTTGGATGAAAATTCGAATTGAGACAGCATGTACGCACCCAGCACTCTCGTCTACCTCTTGTGAGTGTTAAACGAAAAATGACTTTGTCTAATGTAAAGTCAAAAAAGAGAAAGCTGTCTGATGTGCTTAATGTATTTAAAACAGTAATTTTGTATCCTTAGTAACATGAAGAAAGTGATTTAGAGGTATTTCATACACACTTACAATCTGAGATACATGAACGCCTAGTAAGTGAATTTCAAGAAGAGAGTGCCATTAAATGGTATATGGTAGAAAAAATATCACTTGAACGTATGACAAATAATGAGGAGATGCAAGAAATTGAATCTTTTTTTCGAGGCTCATGTATGACCGAACTTATCGAAGAATCTATACAACAACACATAGAAGAAGGATTCTCCAAAATAACAAAATCTTTTGAGGATTTTTTACAAAGGGGTTCTGGATGGAAAATGAGAAAAATTCATCATTTAGAACTCAGGATTGCTAAATATCATCCTCTCGCTGCAAGTTCATACATCCCATTATCTAAAAAACTGGATGATAAAAAAGCGGTGCTTAACATAAAAAACTAAGACAATAAATGTTTGGTATGGTGTCTTTTGGCGTTTAAACTAAACTTAGACTTTACAAAAAAGCCTGAACGTGTTCCCCATTATCGACCTTATGAACATGATATTAAATTAGGCAGTGTAGAATGCCCTATTTCTATTCAGAAGACACCTGTAATTGAACAACTCAACAATTTACGCATTAATGTGTTTGGATATGAAGATGAAGAAGTGTATCCTCTTTATGTTTCCCCTAGAGAAGATTCTAATGTGATCAATTTGTTATTGGTTGATGATGGTGAAAAACAACACTATTGCCTTATACGTAGCTTTTCAAGGCTTTTAGGTGATCTTACCAAGCATAGAGACGCCACCTATTACTGTTATCGATGTTTACATCGATTTTCAAGACAAGATCTTTTTGATAAACATGCCGAATATTGTTCTCGACATGCAGCACAAGTTATAAAGATGCCTAGTAAAGAAAACAATATACTTCGGTTTTGTGGTATTCACCTACAACATCCTGTGGCCTATACGATTTATGCGGATTTTGAGAGTCTACTTATACCCATTTCATCAGTCTCACCCTCTTCTAAAACATCCTATACTGAGAAAACAACCTATCACTTACCGTGTGGGTATGCTTATGTGGTTGTTGGACCCGATGGAACATGTGTGAAGAAAGCACGGGTATATCGTGGTAGAAACTGTGTTGAGCATTTTTTAAACCAAATGATGCAAGAGAAGTAAATTTTGGGACAGAAGTTACTAAATATTAAACCTATGAAGCTTACTCCCCAGGAAGAAAAGGCGTTTCGAGAAGCAGAGATTTGTCATATCTGTAAAAATGCTTTATATGAGAAACTTACACGTGATCATGATCACCTGTCAGGTGCGTACAGAGGAGCTGCCCACCCATATTGCAATCTCAATTTCAGACAATCAAAGACAATTCCTGTTATATTTCATAACTTAAAAAACTATGATGCCCACCACCTTATGACAAAGTTGGGAAAATTTAAAGATATTGAAATCGATGTAATTGCGTGTACGCTTGAAAATTATATAACTTTTAAAATCAAAAAGCCTACCTCCCCTATTCAAATGGTTTTTCTCGATTCTTTCCAACTTTTGCCTACGTCATTGGAAAAACTTGTTAAAAACCTTCAACCTGATCATTTTCCTATACTTGAAGAAAATTTCCCACAAAATAATAATTTATCTTTACTTATACGTAAAGGGGTTTACCCCTATGATTATTTTACGTCTTTTGAAAAATTTAATGATAAGCAGCTTTCCTCACCTTCTGCATTTTTTAATAGTTTAACCAATGAGCCAATTGATGAGAAAGAGTATCAACATGCCCAGAATGTGTGGGACTCCTTCAGTCTTAAAACTTTGGGGGATTATCACAATCTGTATGTGAAGACAGATGTTCTACTACTTGCTGACGTGTTTCAAAACGTTAGGAAATTATGTCAGCAGTATTATGAAATTGATTCTGCTCACCTGTTCACTGCACCTTCGCTCGCATGGCAGGCGAGTTTGAAGATGTCTGAAACACCTTTAGACTTACTTACTGATATAAACATGTTGCTCATGGTTGAAAATGGAATACGTGGAGGCGTCAGTATGATAAGCCGAAGATATGCTAAGGCAAACATACCCGGTACGCCCGATTATAGGGAAAATGAGGCACCCAGCTACATCATGTACTGGGATGCCAATAACTTATAGGGGTGGGCTATGAGCCAATTTTTACCCTATGGCGGTTTTGAATGGTGTGACACTAGTCATATCACACAAGAGTCGGCTCTGTCTCTACCTGATAGTTCTGAAATTGGGTATCTCTTCGAGGTGGACCTCGATTATCCAAAACATTTACATCCTTTGCACAATGAATACCCTGTTTATAAGGATCTGGAGCAGCATCGTAATTTGTTTGACTTCTCCGAGTACCCGAAATCTCATCGCCTATACTCTGAAGACAATAAGAAGGTTCTCGGCAAGTTCAAGGATGAACTTAATGGTGAATTAGCCCTAGAGTTTGTTGGACTGAGGTAAAAAATGTACTCTCTAAAATCTGTTAAAGACGAGAAGAAGCGTGCGAAAGGCGTGTCTACGCAGATTGTTCGACAGAAAATCAAACATGAAGACTACTTGGAGTGCCTACAGCAACAAAAAACAGGTATGGAGAAACAGATACGGATTGCCCAAGATGGCCATCGATTATATACATTAACTCAAAATAAAATTAGCTTAAGTCCCTTTGACGACAATCGTTACTTGATGGATGATGGGATAAGCAGCCTGGCATATGAACATTATAACATTAATCACGCTTGTAATAAGGAAGAAAATGCTGATTTGTATTGTTAATGCAAAATCGAGATGTAAATACTTTACTGTAAATAAAACTTCCTGTATTTTTTGTTTAAAAAAAAATGTTAATTTTAAATATGTGTACTTATTAAAATCTTCTACACAAACATTTCTCGTAGCATGCTATGCATGTGAACTTCATTGAAACCTATTCTATTCATACGTACAATCACCCACATATACAAACATATGTATTTTTATCACCATATATAGTTTTTAAACTTTTTTTTTACTACTTTGTAATTTTCTAAAGTTTTTTTTTTAATACTTTGTAATTTTCTAAAGTTTTTTTTTAATACTTTGTAATTTTCTAAAGTTTTTTTTAATACTTTGTAATTTTCTAAAGTTTTTTTTAATACTTTGTAATTTTCTGAAGTTTTTTTTTAATACTTTGTAATTTTCTAAAGTTTTTTTATATGTAATTTTCTAAAGTATTTTTTTTTTTAATTATGCATTCTTTTTTAAAATGTTTTTAATAATTTTTTCCAGTTTATGAATGATATATATATATTTACTCATGTACATAAATACATATAATCGCTTTGTCATATAATATCAGACACGTATATATAGAGAGATAAATAAATCAGCTTTGACAGGATAATACCAGACATACACGAATATATAGAGAGATACATAAATCTGCTTTGCTAGGATAGTACCTGACATACACGAATATATAGAGAGAGATTAATAAATCTGCTTTGACAGGATAATACCAGACATACACGAATATATAGAGAGATACATAAATCTGCTTTGCCAGGATAGTACCAGACATACACGAATATATAGAGAGAGATTAATAAATCTGCTTTGACAGGATAATATCAAACATAGCATTGGAAAAAAACTAGTGCTATAAAGAGATCAGAAAATGAGAACCTTGTAAAGATACTATGACATAGGCGTCCGCTCCACATCAGATATGGAGCTCCACACCTCTTCCTCTGTCTGTGGCCGTTGAACCCCCATTTCCCTTCTACTGACAACTATAGATAGTGGGTAAAGAGCTTTTAATAGCATATAAAGCTTTGAGTTGCAACATGTCTCATAACCCCATTTTTTGGACTCGCATCTCAACTTTTTCACGGAGAATCTTGCGGCTGTGGGTGAAGAGTACATAGAAGATATATCAAGATAGTTCAAAGATAGAAAAATGTTATCAGGGTAGGTGGAGCACAAGAATGTTGGCTGACTTTTGCTGAACGATCCAAGGGGTCAACTGGGCACCACAAAATATCATACTTTGTATGTTTCTAATGTACAATTTTTCTGGAAAACGTTTATTTTTCCTTTAGAAATCAATTTTCTTTAGCAAATAAAATACATTCGTGATAAAAATTTTAAAACTGCTTATTTTTACAGACGATATTATACCCTATATTATTCAACAACACTAATAAAGTTCTTGTGGCACGACAAAGCTTAATTTTGTTAACCAGTGTAATTAGCATTTTAATGTAATTTGATACTCAACTATTAATATAATAACGTATGGAATTGATTGTTATTTATATATATGTTTTTATACAGAAATGTCATGTTTTATGACAATGTATTATTCTTAATTTTTCATTTGTCCAGTTTTTAAGTGAAAATGCTGATCAATTTATTTGTATCTAAAGTGCATATTATACGCCGGGGTATGCATTACTTATATTTTACACATGAATAGTTAATTGAAATAAATAAATGTTATTAATAATTAATTGTTCAGCAAGGGTTATATAAAATTTAAAATTTTTTGGGGCGAAAGAAATATATAAATACTTAAAAATCTTTAAATCCAATAATTATTAGAAAGCGAAATTAATTATACATAAGTATTTTATCATATAAAATGAGGAGAAAATTTTTGAATGAATTTTATGAGATACAAAAATATATTCTAATACCGTCGAGCAAAATATTGAAAAAACAAATCAATTTTATCATTTATGTCATAACTGTGTATAAAGTAAAACTTTGGAATAATTCATAAATCCTACATTCTACGCTTTGCTATTCCTGCATGATAGGTAAACGTCTGACCTGGTTTCAGAAATTTATATTTGTTTGTTTAATCAGTGTAGTTTATTGAGATTCACAACAGCAATGTATTAAAGTAAATCTAAATGCTATACTAATGTTCGGTTTCTATTTTATGTAAAATATAGTAAAAATGTATATTATTTTCATTCTAATGATTCAAAAGCATTAAAGTTGACTAGTGTGTTGTATATAATTTACGAAATTGCTATCGTGATTATTGAAGTATTTTATTAAAATATATGAATAAACTACTATACCGTGGTCATCACAATACATTCTTCTATACTTTTTAAATATATTAATTTATAACAGTATCAACAATTATGTATATAAATGATAGTGCATTTCTTCGAAATTAACATGGTGTTGCAGTGATTGGTGAATTAAAATAAGAACAGGATAGCATTGTTCCATGTTGTAAAATAAAATTTAAACATAGATCAACATATACATTTTTAATAATTAAACTCAGATATTAAATTTAGTACATTACTATAAAAAAGAAAATAAGGTGCAACTATAATGTTCATCTAAAGAAGAATAATTCCGTAATCGTATCCACAGCCAAATGTTTCTGTCAAAAATCAGCGACTCTAGTAACAATGTGATTTAAATTTTTATGAGAGTTTCAAGAGTGGAGTTAATATTGCTGCAGACCACGCTCACAAAATTGCATCGATTGATTTGGGAACTGATTACGAATCTTTCCCCAAACATGGTATTGCAGCGACCCTTGTTGAGTATCATTGTCAAAATTGAATCGGCATCTATTTATAACAATATGCATTTATACAGAATATGCATTTTGTTAACCTTCTCTGCATAGTCCTTCGAATATAGTCATTGCGAAATCGTGAACACAGCATAACAGTGCCACCTGTTAAGCGGTATACCTCGAAACCTAATCAGCGTTTATTCTTGCAAAAGTCTAACAGAATACCTAATTAGAAAAGATTGCTTTCTAACATTGGCAGATTACATAGACAGTTGTTGAAATCCGTTAGGAAACATTAGGTACTTAGACCGCTCTAATTTGGAGCGTATCTGATCAGTATTCTGAGCACCAGTTGGGCCATTGTAGGCAAATAGTTCGTTGGCCAATGTTACAACAAGGCGGACATTTCTTACTCTGCACCAACGGGGAACATAATTCAGACGATGGTGGCCCGGTCTATCCATTTTTTGGAAAATGTGTATGATGTTTGATGAAATTTCGTAACTTAGTTCTTAATATCACAGAAATCGTGAAAAACACAGCATAACAGCCTTTTTGAGCTGTATACACTCAAACCTACTAAGCATCCATTTATGTCAAGATCAAAATTAATTGAAATTTGAGAAAATCCCGTCCACTAGTTCGTAAGATAGAGCGCTAGAAACCGTACAAAAATCTGCGTCACACATAGACTAACAGACAGACATTTTCCCAAAATATTCAATTCGTGTTCAGGACATCCGAAAACGTGTAAATCCATAAAAATATGAAAGTAAAAAATATTTGCGTATCCAAACACTTTCGAAATACTTTCTTCTTGTGTAAGTAGAATAAAATAAATATAAAATTTTTATACTTTTAATTATAGAAAAGATGAGTTCATATGACATTTTTCTGATATGTAACTACACAAATTATTATATTTTAGCACGAAAGGTAAGTACGATAATCTTAACTTCGCCTTTAAAACCACCAACCGAAAACAAAGGTTTAGATTAGTTAATGAGAGATTAAACAGCTTACAGCCATTAATAATCCTCTTAGTAGCATTGGAAATGATTCTATAGTGGAATGCTCTTCTACCTCTAAGCAGCTATAAGATAAAAACATTCAACTTCACATTAAATCTCTTTAAATGCTTAATAATTATTTTATTGGAACGCTCTGCTTACCATTTTCAAGACATAAATTTCTTTACCACTTTCCCAAACAATATAAGGGAGATGGGGGGATGAATGGGACATTTTCACAAAAATATATTTTTTAAATATTTTATTTAAGTTATTATCAATATTATATATCACATGGTATACATTGAGGGTTTGACTACATCTTATGCAAAATGTTTGTTCAAGATTATTATTATACAGAAATATATTAACATTTTAAAAAAGTCCCTCTATGTTCCAATCATCCCCACAGCAGGGATGAATGGGACACAGACATTTTCTTCCCCGTATTCAATTTTAAGGGCTAAAAGCTGACAAAAATGCCTCATTGGCAAAAGCCGAGAGATTATAAATTGTAATATGATCTCCAGGATTATTTTTTAGCCAATCATCTTGGACTTATCTCAGCTTTGCCTTAAAAGGCCCATAAACGGAAGCATTCAATGGCTGAAGACGATGGCTACAATGAGGATGAAATGTTAAAAGAATAATTTTCATAAAGTATTAATTTATCAACCTATATAATATTATTTAGTTAGTAATTATAATTTTCAGCATCCTCTAGGGATGAATGAGACAGTTCCATTCATCCCATTTGAAATGTCCCAATCATACCCATGATGCATATATTCAAATGTCAGCCATTTTGTCTCAAAAATTATTTTGTCTCAATGGTTAATATGCATTAATTTTAATTACCAATAATAATGCCTTGAAATAAAAAACTACAACATATCTTAATTGTTTATATTGCATAAGATATTTAAGTAACTGCAAATGTAAAAATAATTACTTTTAAGCAGAGTTTTCAGGAAATGAAAATTTGAAGAAAACTGAAAACAGCCATGTGCTGTTGCTTTTGGTTCTGAAGCACACTATGGTAGTGAAATGTATGAGGATAGGAAGCAACTAAAAAACAGTTTATTGCCTGAAATATTGAGAACGTCCCATCCATCCCTTGTCTTATTCATCCCCCATCTCTCCTACACATATTATAATATAAATGTGTTTTAAATGCTGTCAAGGCATTGCCTAACAATGAGTCCTTCATCTAACAATTACATTTTCATGCATTTTCTGGAAAACTTGGTAGATTTTTTTGTTTTAAGTTTTGAATAACATGATACGATGTATATAGTTACGAAGTAATATTTAATAAAACAAAAGCGGCGTTAAAGATACTTGTGAATAAGGCTGTCGTTATGACAGTTATATGATAAACAGCGATGCTTTAATAACAGGCAAATAACAGTCATGGAATGTTACAATAATATAATATAACATAAAGTAAGGTAATTCATAAAAAGTATAAGAAATATATGTATGTATTAAGTGATCAGATAAATCACAGAAACTGAATGAAAAAAATATCTTCATTTGAAGAATACAAAACATTAATATTTAAAAAAATAATAAAAAATTCACATTGAATTTTTCTTTTACTTTAAACTGATATATTTTTTATGGTTTTATATAATTTACTTATTTATTTTTCAGCTAAGCGTTTGAGGTTTAAAATGTATGTTACAATAATGATAAACTTCAACTGGAATTTCTCATTCTATTAATTCCAAAGTTATATCAACCTTTTTACTTGTGAAAATACAGATAAGAGAGAGACAAAAACATTCAGGTAATTCTGCAGTGAAGAATAGTATCACGATCCAAGACCATGTCATTGACCATATAGTCTCATAAAAATGATAGGCACGATATCATCTACTTTTATTTTTCCTTTTGTTCGAAGTCTTAATACAAAATTTGTTTGTTTTTTGGCAATAAGTCAAACTCCGTTTTATCCATTTATTGCAACGTAAAATTCAGTAAATACTTAAGAAATAAAATAACAAAAGTAGTAGATATATTCATCGTGTTTTATTATTATGTTGGTTATAGTAATGCTTAACATACAATTTAATTTAATAGGATATGAAAACACGTGACATATATTTTTAATTTTGTAAGCACATAAAAATTTGTTTTGTTGATGTTCAGAAATAAAAGCTAACGTTAATCAAAAATACTAACTGAATTATTTATGGCTTACAAAATAAATCTCAAATAATACAGCGAAGTAAAATATCTATTTAAGAAAAAAAAAAGAATTGAAAAGATACATTTCTATATTTTCTTTTGAATGATTTTTAACCTATTTGTTTCGCTTGACAGAGTTTCCTATTAATACATAACTTCAGGATTCGTACCACTAATTTCGGAAAGCTATATTTGTCTTATTTAATCCATTTGCATCATTAGCGTGCATTGCAGGAATTTCATTTTTATTCAGAAGTTCTGAATCCATAACGGAATTTCGAAAGAACAATTTTTACCTTATATAATCACAAAAAGTTTGTAATTAAATAAAGCAATATTCACCTTTCAGAATTTCTGATATGAATTTGGAATTTCTGAAAACAGAATAAATTCCTCAATTGACGTTTATATGGGTTAATGTGACAAATTGGTTATAAAATACGTTTTTTGATTAAATAAATAGAATATTACTATTTTAAAGTAGTATTATTAAAACATGAAGCAGTACGAATCATGTTTGTTGCAACTAGGTCAGATGCATAGAATGTAAGAGCTAAAGCATTTCATTTTGCCACTTGTTTGTAGCTATCCACTGTTATATTTAGTTTTTGTTTTCTGTATAAAGTCTATTTAACAATTTTGGTGCTGTCCCATGAACATTCACGTCATTTAACCATTTTTTGCCTATTGGCATATTTTCCTGCCAGGTAAAAAATGCATAATAATTCAACAATGAAATTATCGTTGGAATAACATATTTTCCATTCAACTTCGGAATGAATGCCAAATATTTATTTGACAGTTCGTTAAAAGATGAGGGAGGAAAGAGTTGTATTAATAACTTCCTAACATTCATTAAAAATCATTCACGAAACAAAAAGAGTTAAATTCGGAACTGACTCAGTTTGGCAGATTAATCACCCAGTTTAGTTAAATACTAGACTAAGAATATAAATTTTTCTCTGAGATGGTAAGATTCGGAGATTTGATAAGGATATAAGTTATGATATTGTTTATTGAACACGCGGAGTTTACGCGACACTGAAAATTGACACATTGTGAGAGTTACATGTTATGTAAGTAATCAATAATTTTATTAATTTTTAAATACCAAACTATTCCACTTAAATTATGTCTGTGTTTTAAGTAACACTTCTGTTATAAAATTAAACATTTGACAAAAAAGAATATCTTTTTTTGGACATTCATTATTAAAGGTTACTAAAAATTTTGCTGAAGCTCAAGTTCATACATTTTTTATTGATAGAATCCATGTACTATAAATTTTATCTCCCTATTTTGTACAAAACAGAAAAATATCTTTGGATATTATAGAGAAAACTGTTAGGTAGGGAATCAGGAAGATATAAAATGTGTTTTCATGGTTGAATCGTGTTAAATTAAGAGAAATTTCAAAATTAATACTGTTATGTTTATCAACACAGATGTGTTTTTTTTTTTTTTTTTTAATATACGGCTCATTGTTAATGTAAACTAACTATGTGTATTTAAAAAAACAAACTTTATACAATAAATTCTACATATACAAAGAGAATTTTCACTAAACAGTGATTTTATGAAAATAAAAGAAATCAGTGTCAGCGTTTTTTACGTTTGTTGTGAAAACATTTTAGAAAATGAACTTTTGGTATAAAATATTTTTTTTAATAATTTAATACCTTAATTTCATACGACAACACATAATTGTAAGGTAGAAAATTTTAGTATTTTTGCATAGCTGATAATGTAAATTAATCTAAAATATAAAATTTCTCAGCGTATAGAGAATGAAAAAAATGCAAAAGGAATTCCAATTCTATAAAACCAATTTCTTAAAAATGAATAACACTGTGTTTTTGCTTCATTACTTGGTTTCTGATAAATTTTTAATGTCGTATTACACTCTCAGTTCTCAAAGTTTTCTTTAACAAAACACATAAAAATAAATTGCTATTTCAACTCTCGGACTGCTTGGCTCAGAAAATCTTAACACAATAGATTTTAGTACTAAATAAACACTTCTTTTTCTCTTACTATAGCTTCACACTTTAATACAGCTCAAATAATATTTTTTTGCTTGTACCATTTCGGCGCAAACACACTTACATACTCATCTAACACAGAAATAAACAAGAACGAAAAATCATGCGTCAACCATAGATTATAAAACACTTTCCAACACTTCCAGAATACTTTAACAAAACTTCACGGTTTAATACGGGGAAAGATTATGTCTAGGTAAACAATTTCGAAAACAAATAAAACATTTGAAATCACAAATTCGTGAATTACCATCAATAGTCGAAAAAACATCTCAATTATTTTGAGTGTATATGATCTATAAATTTGTAGAATTACTACACAGTATAGTAAAATTTTGTTCAGTTTGGGAACGCATGCCAGAGTAGTAAATTGTCATTCAGCAATTTCCGCCAGTTAACGGAAATGTACACGCGATCTTTTGTGCTGAACTGCATATCATCTTAGGAATTTATACATCAAAGTAATTGGCAAAAAATTAATTTTAAAAAAAGTTCCACAACTTACAACGTACTTCTAGCAATTATTGTTCTTAGACAGTACTGTAACCAAATTATGTTATATATCCCCTGTAGATGAACAATGCATGCTATGCACACCATATTCTATTGTAAGCCTCTTGTCGTTCACGGCATAGATATATATAAATTTAAATATGTCTGAAATAGTATAACATCATTAAAATACACAGCAAATGATTTTTCCTCATAGAGCGTAATGTAACGGAATTATTTTGCGTGTTCCTGCAAATGAAATACTATATGCGCTACATAGTACATTTTCAATACAGAACGTGCCATAGTAAAACACATTAACATTTATAATTTGCCTGACAATCCGAGTATATTTACACGAGTTAGAGCACGGTCTGAAAGATAAATGGCAAACAGATAGACATCAGACAGAGGAACAGACGGCAGAAGACAGACAAACTGCACTCATAATCACTTTTCAACTATGTTGGAATGCGTTAAAATGTGAAAGGAAAAGAAACCTTCATATTTTATAATGCCGTTTTCCCAGATTCATTTGTAGTTGGTTTCACCGTATTTAATGGAGTTCATGGAGTAGGTACCATAATCCATACACCGTAGATAATACATGTTTCTCTCCAAGGAAGTAAGGTAAGCTTGCAAGTCAGAATAACTGGTTGTTCTTGTGTTATTGTCGTGTCAGAGAAAGTGCCATAAAACTTCTCTGAATGAAAGGGTGCCAGAGCCTCAAGAGAGGTTGGACTTCTAATGCTGGTCTCCTAATTTTGAACCAATTCCAGATGAAAGACCTGCACCTGGATTGGCACCTCCAGAGGTATCGTTTTCAAACTTGGAGGACAGTGGAGCCACGAACAGATTTTACTTGCACCAGCTCCCATTAACGTACACGGTCCCACAGCAGCCGAATTTGAGAGAGGTTGTCACCCTCCCAAACACTGACTATGTTAGATGCTGTTTCACTTTCGGTGATCTTACGGGAACCGAGCCAAATCATCTGCGCCGCTGCGGGCCTAAACAACTGGTGTGATACATTTTTTGTAGATATGTACAATTAAATTATATAACTAGTACATTTTAGATTTAGAAGAGAAATAAAGGTAAAAGCAAGAAACAAAAGATATTCCTTAAGCGTATATTATACGATACTTTTCATATTTACTTATATATAATTCAAATTTCTCATGTTAGTTAAGAAATTTGAATTATATTGTAAAATCAGTAAATTAAAGACAAATACTGCACACACAATGTCCCAAAAGCTTGTATTATAATGTTTACTCATACAAAATCTTTATATTATAATAACTGGAAACATTTGTAAAAAATTATAGCATCGAAAAAAACTAAACACAACAATTAACACATGTACTAATAAAATTCAAAATAATTAAATTGATAGGGGAATAAATTAAGATTTATAAGTATTTAGTTTTGCTGTAGCTTTAATTTATATATATAATTCATAAGCTTAAATAAATTTAAATAGTATCCAAGTGTGCTATCAGAGCTATAAATTCCAAAGCTAAAGATGTTTTGTACTTGAAAGTTTCTTAAATGCTACAATTTCGAAATTTTACTATTAAAAAAAAACTAAAAAAATTAAATTTTTAATGACAATGACAAGGATTCGAAATATTTATTTCATCACAGTCTTAATATCAAATACTTTTATAATAAATCATAATATTTTCTCTTTGATATTTGAAGATTTTGAAGATTTTTAATATTAAAAATTGCTTTTTCAAGTGTTTATTTAACAAACAATTTTAACACTTCATTGCAATTCCCAAATATTAACATTTGTTAAAGTAATCTTTTAAGTTATCTTTGAAGAATTGATGCTTAAACGAACAAATTTGCGTATTTATTTAAGCGTACGTGTAATGAGTAATTCTGCACTTTAAAATTTCGATTTAATTTATTAAATATTCATAATTTGAAAATCATCGGAGTCCTCAGTGAATAAGACATCTGAAGCCGGATACGTATGTAATCGGTTTTTAGCAAATGTAAAAAATAATTAGTAGCAATTGTGAGGAAACATTTCTTCATTTGAAAAATAAGACCTTAATCAGCGACACTGGTACAGAGCACATTGGTATTCATAGGTATAAATTAATGTAAAAGAATTTTTATAACCATTTCACATTTCCTAAAAAAGCTATAAATTGCAGAGCGTTAAAATGGTATTATTGCTTCACTGAACATGTAATAAGTTAATCCACACTTTAAAAGTTTGATTTATTTCTAAAATAAATATCTTTAAGTTCAAAATCCACTGAATTGTCAATTAAGGATAATTCTCAAGTCGGATTGGTTTGTCAGCGAAATGTATAAAATTAGAAATAATTACTAGATGTTATACGAAAAGATTGCTCAATTTGAAAAATGACAGCTTCAAATGAGTGAATGAAATTGAAGATCCTAAGTTCCATTTTAAAAGCAATATGAATTAGAGTAAATACTTTTACAACTACTTCATCATTTTCGGGGGGTTTTCTCGCTATAATTACACATAAACATGGCACTTTAAATACGTACTTTACCCTGATTATATTTTAATAGAGAATTAAAAAAAAATTTTTTTTGAATAAATAATATTTTTAATCGCATGACTGCCAAGCTCGTGATAATCTGTACACGAAATTGCAGTAACTTCAATGCATGTAGTATTTTTATACATATAATTATACAGTTTTAACATTTTTTTTAAACATTGAGAAATTATTAGTACTTATAAAACTTTATCTTCATGCATAAAATTAAGTATTTTATATCATGTTTTAATAACCATCTATTTAAATAAAATAATCAAAACCACATTACAATTTTGCTCTTTGCTGGATTGTATGGTCAGAATGTTAAGAAGCAATTTTTATTAAATAAAAGATTACTTATTGTAGATCACAAGTCAATTGTAAGAAGTTTAACACGATTAATGAGAAATGGACAAAAATAAAATTATAGAGGGCTTTATGGAAATGTTTAGAAATGACAATAAATGTTGGGCTTTTTTCTCATTCCATTGCAAACTTTTGAATTAAATACTATAAAACTGACACAAGTCAATATCCTTCACATATATATGCAATTCTCAAATATTAATATTTGTTAATCTTTTGAGATATCTATGAAAAATTGATCACCACTTTAAAATTTGATTTAATTCTGAAATAAATATCTTTAACTTCAAAATCCACTGAATTCTCAATTAAGGATAATTGTCAAGTCGGATTCACTTGTCAGCGAATTGTATAAAATTAGAAATAATTACTGGATGTTATAAGAAAATATTGCTCAATTTGAAAAATGACGGCTTTAAATGAGTGAATGAAATTGAAGATCCTAAGTGCCATTCTGAAAGCAATATGAATTAGAGTAAATAGTTTTACAACTACTTTAGCATTTGCGGAGGATTTTTCTTGCTATAATTACACACAAACATGACACTTAAAATACGCACTTTACGCTGATTATATTTTAATACAGAATCAAGAATAAAAATTCTGAATAAATAACATCTTTAATCGCATGACTGGCGAGCTCGTGATAATCTATACACGAAATTGCAGTTTTAAATTCAATGCATGTAGTATTTTTATACATATGCATAAATATAATTACACAGTTTTAACATTTTTTCAAAACATTGAGTGATGATTAATACTTTTAAAAAATTATCTTCATGTACATAATTAAGTTTTTATATCATGTTTTATAATAATCATCTATTAAAAAAAATAATTAAAACCACATTACAATTTTGCTCTTTGCTGAATTCGATGGTCAGAGGGTTAAAAAGTAATTTTTATTAAATAAAAGTTTACTTATTGTAGAACAGAAGTTAATTGTAAGAAGTTTAACACTATTAATGAGAAATGAACAAAAAATAAAATTCTATCGTGTTTTATGGAAATGTTTAGAAATAACAATAATTGTTGGTTTTTTTTTCTGATTTCATTACAAACTTTTGGATTAAATACTATAAAACTGACACAAGTTAATATCCTTCACATACATATGCACAGGTTTAAACTAAACGAATAATACAACATTATTCATATAATAATGTAAAAAAAGCCCTTAACACATGTCATTAGAAAATTTTAATCCTAAACCATTTTTCTGATGAAATGTAGCGTGAGTAATGTTTACGGAATTTCCTTGCCCAAATAACTATCTTTTACTTTTTTCTCTTTATTTATTTTCAACAGTTGTAGTAAATCCGACATTTCTGCTGCAGAAGCTTAATCTAGCAGTTCTATGATTTATATATATATATATATATATATATATATATATATACAGTGGAGAAATACATTTGATACTAAACTTCAGTTTGCGGACAAAAAAAATATCTGTCGATATATAAAATACACTTTTAGAAATCGGGGAAAGTCTATTTACCCACGTGAAGAATTTTATAATATCTTAAAAGGTTTACAACAATTTTAAATGACCTGCAAAAAACCCATAAGTTACTTACATATGGATATAACACCATAGATCCGTTAAATAAATTGATTCCATTTGCACCTTTGTACGCAAAATCTTACGCATCGGCTTAATTTTAATTGGAATTTAAAACGAATGTTAAAGTTATATTTTTTATTTAATAATACTTTTTGTAACATTAAATTTTAATTTTATGTTGTAAAACTAATTGGTTTTAAAAACTCTTATAAAAATGAATTATAAAGAAGATATATTTAAAATAAATTAAAATCTGATTCTAACATCTTGAATTTTTTTTCACACTTTTCCAATTGTACGTACTTGTTATTTCATGAAAAAGTCTGGAATTCATAAAGCTAATTAAATGCAAAGTATTTACATAACTACTCCCTTTCAAGTTTAATTTGTATTAGACCGGGAGGCGGCAGCACAGACAATCACCTCATCGAGTTCACGGCTGAAATTCTAGAATTAGTTAAAACTCGATTCACATATTAAAACGTAATCGGTCTGCCAAGTCATATATTGGTGGAAAGCACCTGAAAACCCGATTTTAGCGATTGACTCGTAGGTTTAGTATTGTGTTTTCCTGCACACAAAAGTATGATAACATGGAGAACTGAGTGCAGGAAAACCCAATGGTAAACTTACGAGTCAACCGCTAAAATCGGGTTTTCACGTATTTCCCACCAAGATATGACTTGGCAGACCGATTGGGTTTTAATATGCGAATCGAGTTTTAACTAATTCTAGAATTTCAGCCGTGAACTCGATGAGGTGATTGTCTGTGCTGTCGCCTCCCGGTCTATATAATTCCTTGCTTAAGTTACGTAAATTACCTAAACTTTTTGGCGGTTTATATTCTTAGATTTTTAGAAGATATCCCTCTTTTCAGTGGTGTCATTAAATTAATAAGCAAAGTTGCTGCTTCTTTAGTGATTTTTCCAACAATGTCTAAAATACTTACGTGTTAAGGTATCCGAATACGTACGGAGACATTTTTTTAAAAACTTTACTTTTGACACATTTTTTGGTATTTTTCAGTGTAATCTTACACAGAATAAAGAAAATAATGAAAAAATATAAAATATTTAAACAACTTTTAGAAATTTTGAAGAATTTTAGTTACTTTTTATCATTTTTTTATAAAAACGGCTCAGGTTCTAAAAACAAAAAAAAAATGCATATAACACAAATATTTTTTTAACATATGCATATTAAACACTCTTGAGTGTAATGAACTAAAAACTAGTCAATATAGGGAAATCTAAAAGAGATACAGCTGATTATATACAATTACATAGAAAATTTCAGTAATTTTACGTGTATTTCTTCATAAAAATAGCTATATATAAAAAAAAATAATTCACTTAGAGCTAATTCTTTAGTTCATTACACTCTAGACATTATCAAAAAGCTACACAAAAAATTGCCTGGTTATAGGATGATAAAATTTTGAATTAGAGCAATAGTCGTTTACCTTTTCCGATGAAAATCGAATTTTTCAGAAAATGCGTTTAAAGTTTTCATATGAGTTTAAAAGAACTTTTTAAATTAAATAAACACTTTAAAAACCACTAAATTTATAACTATAGCCTTCTGCTTGCTTATTTTATGCATATTTCTATATTTTTATGCATTTAATTCTTTTTGGAGCATTTTTGAGTTTACTACTGCAAGTCGTTATGTTAATATTTATTGCTATCCGACTATTTAAAAAGCCATTTAAAAAAAACTGTAATTTTGGTTATTGTTTTGGCACTTTTAAGTATAGTATAATACAAAATAAGAAAAATAATGAAAAAAATATAAAATATTTATGCAACTTTTAAAAATTTTGAAGATTTTTAGTCATTTTTTAGCATTTTTTTATAAAAACGGCTCCGGCTCTAAAAACAAAAAAAAAATGCATATAACACAAATATTTTTTTAACATAAGCATATTAGACACTCTTGAGTGTAATGAACTAAAAACTAGCCAATATGCTGAAATCTAAAAAAAATACAGCTAATTATATACAATTACATAGAAAATTTCTGTAATTTTACGTGTAATTCGTCATAAAAGTAGCTACATATTAACAAATTATTTACCTATAATCAATTCTTTACTTCATTACGCTCTAGACATTATCAAATAGCTACTCAAAAAAATTCATGGTTATAGAATAATAAAATTTTGAGTTAGAACAATAGTATTCAACTTTTCTTGATAAAAATCAAATTTTGCAGAAAATGCTAATAACTTGATAAAGTAGTAAAAAAAAAAAAAAAAAAAAAAAAACTTTGAGGCAGTGCTATAGATAAAGCTAAAATATAATATTAACTGTATAAACTAAAAAATGCCCGAAAACAGTTTAATAAACCTCAATTTTCGATCCACTTCCGGTTCAAATATCTCTACTTCCGGTATAAATTAACGACGTCAGCTGTTTTTTAAAGGTCTCTAATTTCATTTCTAATAGGCGTACAGGAAAAATAAAAACAGATTTAGAAACAGAAATGTTCATTCTATAAGAAAATCAAATAAAAACAAATTGCGAATTTTCATCGAAATTGACGTTTTAAACGTAGGCGGATACCTTAAGTTTTATTAATAAATGATATTAAGACGATACTATAAAAGTGCTTTTTGTTTTTTTTATTTTAACATGCTTTTGAATGGCATCATAATTTATTTCGGAACTACGGAAGTTTAAATACATGAGTCAGTATTAATATGTATATAATCTCATAAATATATATCTGCCAATGGCAGATCAGAAGATTTTTTTTTTTAAGTGTTTAATTACACAATAGGACATATTAATTTGATTTTAGTTTTAAAGAACGTCTATTAACAAAAATGGATGCAATAACTAATCCAGTGCATTTGCCATGCATTTTAAAGTGCAAATGTTATTTAATTTAAAAAAAAATGAATTAAAACAACTACAGAAGTTTCTTTAAAAAAGTCATTATTAAACAAATTCACGACTCCTTTTCCATTATTTTTGTGCATTTATATTTAAAAAAAAACATTAATTATCAGTTACACTTATTAATTAAACAGATCTGCAATGATTTTTTAAATATATTTGTGACTATTATTAAAGAAATAGCTGGGGCTGAATTTTAAATTCACAATAAAATAATATATAAAATACCATTTTTGCACAATTGGACTTTTGTTATATGTAAATGAGTTTACAACCTCCTTATAGAAATTAAACGCCTAATTTAATTTATTGGAAAAACATTTTTTTGAAACAAAATAATTTTCTACTTAACAAACTTAAATGTGTGTATTGTTACAAATTTCATTAATAATGTTTCTATTTTCTTTTTTTACTCGTTTTGCAGTGAAGCCTATAATTCATGATAGATCACGGGCTCCACCGCATTATGATATGTTGAATAATCTGAATTTTCGAGGTTTTTCGTCACAAAATAAATAGCTTTTTTTTCTTTTTTGTTCTGGTAAAACCCTAAAAATTCATAAAAATTCATAATTCGTAATCTTTTTGTCGTAAAACAGTTGGATTTATTTTATGTCCTTATAAGACGAAGGGTAATTTTTTTTCAAATAAGTTTTACAAAAAGGGGTCTATATAAAAATCATAATTTTATATTGCAATTTGTATACAGTCTCATGAATAATAAATACCATAATTTAAAGCTATACTTGAGTAGTATACTTATTATAACCAGAAGCGTTTCTTTTATAAGTGGTTTAAGGGGTCTTGTACCTTTTAAACTCACCGAAAATCAACAAAAACTTTCAAACTTTGAATTAGTGTATCTTCAAAACTTGTTTGCGTACTAAGCATGAAATTGTGACTATTGGTTAAACAGATTGTGCTTTTTAATATAATACCATTAGAAACTGGCCAGTCCTGTACAGAATTTGAGCATTGTTGAAAATATTTTTTTTCTTTATTCCGTAGGGCATTGCGCTCATGATATCTTGAGAACGTATGACTGGATAGTTGTGAAATTTGATATAGATAATAGGCACATCTGCATTTTAAAAATGATCTACTCTTAGGTCAAAATTATTTCATTAACCATGTAAAATAAATAAATAAATAAATAAAATAAAATAAAATTGTAAAAAATTTCAAAATTTTACATTTTTTAATGAATAAAAATATTCATAATTAAAAATCTTATCATTGTAAATATTTAAAAGTAGATCATTTTAAACACATATATTCGCTTATTATTTTAATCAAATATCGTAACAATCCAGTTATAAGTTTTCAGGATATGCGCGCAATGACTTACGGAGTTAAAAAGAAAAGGGCTATTTTATATTTAACAATGCTCAAATTCTGTAAAAGACTACTCAGTTTCTAATGTTATTATATTAAAAAGCACAATCTATTTAATTAATAATCAAAATTTTATGTTTATACGCATATAAAGGTTTTGAAAATACACTCATTCAAACTTAGAATTTTTTGTTGATTTTCGGTGAGTTTCAAAGGTATAAGACTCCTTAAAAGACTACTATCTTTATATATATATATATATCTTGAGACAGTGGTTAGATGGCTAGACATTAGGGTGGGTCGAAAAAACCGAAATTTATATAATCGAAACGTAATAGTGCGGAAAAGTTGCCATTAGTAATAAGGAATAAATTCTCAAAATAGTACACCAAATAGTTAATATCTTTTACCACCGCAAGGGGGGCAAAGTTTAAAAAAATCGCAAAAAAATTTTTTGGTCCAAAAAAAAAAAAAATATATATATATATATATATCCAACCATACCAATACAATTTCAAATAGAATGCAAAAGCTACATCAAGATGTTAGTAATGTTCCAATAAAATTTCATTATCGTGAACTCATTTCTATTATCACCACAGGGGAGGCCAAATTTTTGAAAAAAACTTCAAAAAGCCCCTTTCAAAAAGCCCCTCTCTCAAATTTAGGGGTGGGGGCGGGCGGGGCGAGCCCCTCTCGCCCCTAGTTGACAATGCCCATGATCAAAATTACTAGGCATTTATAAGTTATTACTAGCTATAATGTAAATTCATTTAATTGTAGACATATAATAAAAAATAAAAAAATAAAAAAAAAAACGGAAAATTGAAATTTTAGCCGTTTTTTTCAAAATTATGACCGCTCCTCCGGCGGTAATAGAAATGATTTAACATAATAAAATTTTACTGGAACATTACTAACATCTTGATGTAGCTGTTGCATTCTATTAGAAATTGTATTGGTACGGTTGGATAATTTAATTTTTTTTTTAATTTTTGCGATTTTTTTTAAACTTCCCCCCCCCATACTTCCCCCACTTTCCATAATTCCTGGACGTCCGTTTTAAGTTACTGCACGCGATTTTAAATTTAACGCACTTTTTGTGTATTGCGTGGTGTGTATAAATTCTGTAGATCGTATACAGGGAAGCACAAAAGTTCGCGAACACATTTCCGTTCATTGACAGAAACTCCAGAAGGAGAATTTTAAACTGTGCTAAGCGTTTTCTAAACTGAACTTTAGCATCCTATGTAGTATGTATACAAATCTATAGATCATATACAGGGCTGAATAAAAGTATTCGGATATTTTTCCGAATATTGTATATGTTGAAAATTTCTGATTTTTTTTTTTTTTTAATATGGTATGCGTTTTCCAAATTCTTTACTTATCAGATGTTATCTTTCAGCTTATTAAACGGTATGATTTGTAAAATTATTTTGGAAGCGTTGGAAAGTGTTAGATAATCTATGCTTGACGCATTATTTTTCGTTCTTGTTAATCTTTTTCCGGTTTTTAAATATTTGTTTTTATTTAAAAACTCAATGTTCGTAACAGAAATTGTTTTCCGAAAATCATATGTGGATATATATAATGCTGATAATTTTCTTAATTTCTTGATAATTAAAAAAAGATTTACCACTGCATCCCAAGCTTGAAATCTCCATTTACTTTCCATGATGGTTGCAAACCAGGAAAATTGATGTGCCCTCTGAAATAACATGGCAAGCAGAGTTACCTTGTAGTTCAATTTTCAGATTTATGTAATGTATTACTCAGCGTATAAGGAAATATAAAATTTAAGATCATATGCAAAGATTAGAGGTTAGAAAACTCTTCTTAATAACAATATATGCGCTTAAGTTGTATTCTATATTAAAATGCTGAAAGTAAATTTAAAAGCGTTGTAGATGAAACTCCATTTCTCACTCCATTATCGCAGAAGACCCCTCAATTATTCCTAGGAGCCCAGAGAAGATAACAAATATTTTTCCCAATTTAAACCAATACTTTATCAAATAATACAAATTACTTATCTACCCTATATATATAAAATCCTAATGAAACGAATTTGTGAAACGATTTTATGAAACGAATTTATGAAACGATTTTATGAAACGACTGACTAAACGACTGATTATGTTTCAGGGCTATTTTTAATAAAATATTAAACGCTTGATGGTGAAATTAATACCAATTGTCCATAAAAATCCGCGGATGTCAAAACTGGTAATAGAATTTTGAAATTGGGATTAGTTTTCGAGATATTAATTTTTTTCTAATTTTAATGACATTTCTGTAATGATGGCAACTAATTACTCAGTTTTTTTGTGACAAAAAAGGGAAAAAATTGAAAAGGATCCCGATAGGGATTATTGATTTCTTTTTATTCGTCATTTTCAAATTGAAATTGAATTTATCTTTTATTTCAATCGATAATGAAGACAAGATTGTGATTAAATTATGTTTTTCAGGAAAACTTGAAAAAAAAAATCACATTTCTATCGTCAGGATTCAATCGTCTGTCAGCATTTAATTTAATTTATAAACTGAAAATATTTTGAATAAATTCGTCCAAATGACGTCATTTATGTAAACGGAAAAGAAAGGGGGGAAAGGGAATTAATAGTAATTAATATTTATTGATATCATTTTGTTATTTTTTTTATAAAATTTAATTAAACGAATTTATAAAATCACTAATTCGGATATTTGAAACGAATGTATAAAATAATAATTACCCAACTGAACGGAAGGAGAATAAAATATCCTGCTTGGTTTTCTATCCTGCTTAGTTTTTTCCACCAAGCTTTTTAAAAAAGCGTCAAGTCCCCTATAATAGAAAAGCAACAAAAGTTCATTGGGTTTGTTTTCATAACTTTTGGCAACAAATCTATGTATATTAACGAATCTATCCCTTTTTGAAGCTCGAATTACACCAAACCTAAAAGCAAAGGATCCTATACTGGAAAAGTACCCGATTTTCTTATGAACAATATGCAAGTGACATAAAATGGTGTAAAATTATCACAGATAGCAAATTTGTTTAAATATCTCATCAATTGATGCCGAATAAATGCAGGCATGCATGCACAAAATATTTAATTAATTTTGTATGATAAATAATTATTAGAAAATTCGTATATACATATTAATTAAAATAAATAATTTACATATTTAAAATAACATGAAAATATGCATGATGGTGCACTAAAATAGAGAGAAAATTAAAACCTGTTACTGAAAATGTCTATAACATAGTACTTTTCAATAGCGTGGTTCTTAATGTTATTCACAAGCAGATGGAATTTTTCTCATCCTTAAACGCAAAGGAAGAATAGAATACAGATCGTTGTTATAAAAGTCCGAGAAGTAGCCACAATTTAAACCTAACCATTTTATACAAGCTGGTTTTCAAGTTGTAATTGATTTTACTTATCAATCCCGAAAACAGTCGTCAGTTGTCGCAACAGCTGTGTATGAGGCCATGATAATGAAAAATGCCCCATTAAAACGTTAAAAACATGGCAACCAAATTACAGATTTACCACTATTTTTAAAATATAGCACGCTGTCATGTTTTTAGAGGCCTCGAAGTCTGAGCGGGGGTTGGCGAGCGTAGCTCGCAGGGGGCAGGCCCCCTAGTATGTAGATAAAATTATTCTATTTAACATTCTTGGTAAAAATTCGGCTTCAGACAAGTGGTGAACATCCTTGGTAAATATAATTATAAACAACAATTAATAGTAATATATTAAAGCACATAAATTATCATCTGAATTCATTAAAGGTACACTTGAAGAAGAATTTATTTCAGACACACAAATTAATGCAACAAGCCCAACATGAGCGAAAAGTTAGCCAGAGCCAGTAATCAAATTTGGGACTATAGTGTACCGCGCTGTATTCTAACTACTAAGCTACCCTGGCCCATATCCTAGATCCGAAATTTCTCACTTTTAATACATGTTGGGGAAAATAATCGGCCAGCTAATGTTTCTCTTGTGTTGTGTGTTTATTGTACTAATTTGTATCTCTGAAATAAATTACGCTTACTTGTTACGTTCCATTATATAGATTAAAAGTGAGAAACTCCCAAGCTAGATATCAGCCAGGGTAGCTTAGTGATTAGAGCAACAGCACGGTACGCTGTAATCCCAGGTTCTATTCATTGCCCTGGCTAATTTTTCACTCTTGTCGGGTTTATTGTAATTATTTATGTCTCTGAGATAAATTGTTCTTCAAGTGTACAATTAATAGTAGGGAAGGACAGTTTACATTCATACAATACTAAGATAAAACTATTCAGAGACTATCATTTCTAAAAATTATTATTTATTGATATCATTTGTTACCCACAGCCATCTTCAAAGTGCTTTCCTTCTGTAGTTATGCACTTCTGACTGTGTGAGAACAGTTGGTGAAGGAATTTCTGGAATATTTGGACAAAATTGTTTTAATTGCGACCTTTGCACATTCCTCCATCTTAGATGTAATCCGCCCATTGAAAATATCTTCACAGGACACATTGCACTCTATTGTACACCTGCTGCGACTTATGTAATGTTTCTGTGGACGATTTCTTCAAACGCCGGAGGAGGCAAAATCTCGGCCAAAATTATTTGTCATGTGTTTTAAACTTAAAACCATTGCTTTTGACTTACTATTAGTACACACACTTAATTAATGTTATATACACACATATATATGCAGCAATTTAAAAAAAATAAATGTATAATAGAAAGTTTCATTAACTGTTTATTGTTTATAAGAGGAAAGTAATTGTTTATATATTTGTTATATTTCCAAGTAATGTTTAATTAAATGTAGTAATTTTACTTTAATTATTTAAATAAACCAATGTATATAATATATATATATATTATTTACATATAGTATTTAGCAAAGTTGAGTCTTTATAGTATAGAAATCGAAGGTTTTGGAGTGTCTTTAATAGATTACTAGGCCCCCAAAGAAACCTTTATGTATAAAATTGTCAACTATATGCGGAACATTTTAAAAAAGGCCTTCAAAACTATTACCAATACGATAGTAATATACAATGGTCCGACAAACGCTGATACACCCTTAAAAAGCTTTCACTATATCTATATTAGAGCTAAAAAGGTTTAAAAATAACGTATTTTTAATTTTAATTATATTAAAAATAACCTATTTTAATTTTATTTATATTAAAAACAAATATTTTTAAAATACACCGCCGGATATGACTCATGCTTCTAAAATAGACATAGATCGACGCGCCAGCTAGTGAGCTATTATGAAATATGCGTCTTACAATTGTTAAGCAAATTTTAATTTTTGCACTTTTGGGCATGTTCTTTACTCTATTTCATACTAGCACATTTTTCTTCAAACGCCATTTCTTCTTAGGTTGAACGCGAACCATTACTGTTCATGGACACGCATTGCCTAATAAAACCACGCACTAAGAATGTACTTCTTAAGAACCACATTTAACATAAAAAGTGACTCTACTATACCGTAAAATAGTCCACCTTCCCCCTCTCCGTGTTTGAGATATTGGCACTGTCTCCTAACTTTTTTATACTAGTAGTAAACTAAAATTTGGCAGACCTCATTTTCGAATTTGTGCTACCTTAATTGAAAATTAAGTCAAATTCTTCATAATGATCCATTTTGTAATTTTTACATATTATTTTATTTTACACAATATAAAATATCGTCTTACTTCATTTTACAAAATTTTAGCTCACAATTAAACAAGATTTGACAATTTTTGAAAGACGTAAGCAAGGTTGAGACAACTTAATTACTAATTTTTTTTCTTCATCCGTTAATTCTTTGTTATACATATTTAAATTTGACTGTGCTTAACTATTGCACATATATTCTAATAAGAAAATGGCAAGTTGAAAGCAGAAAGGAAATGGGTTATTTGTATAGCACCGAGAATGTTATAAAAGCCGTCGAAATTTTGAAGTTTAAATATTTTCCAAGACAATCATGAGAAGTGGATTTCTTACTTCAGTGAAAGTCTTATATATGAAACGAAGAAGGATCTTTTATGCTTCTGAAACAGTCAAATATGATCATAAATACTAATGCATCTTAAAATAAGCTTTAGGTTTTATTATAGTGCCACGAATAATAATTTTTTTTCTTTTAGGCAATCAATATTCTATCAGTCGCATAATTAAAAAAAGTCCTTCCGGCCTGTACCGGGTGGAAAAGGTATCTTTCCTATATCTTCGTTTTAAAATTTTAGCTAATGTTACACGAAAACAGCAAGTTAAAATGCAAAGAAACGTTTACAAAAGATTCGTTAATACTGAATTTGAATAAGAAATTCGCCAAATTATTGAGCAATAGCCAAATTGGCTTAATTTATTTAGACTTATTTTGGTCGCCAAATTTGGCGATATTTCGCCAAATGTCGCCAATTTTGGCGAGAATTTGGCACTAACAGATATGAATATATAGTTTTATGCGTATGATTGGGAAAATTATTACAACAATGAAAGAAAATAATTTGCGAGTAATCGCGTTAATGTGCTGTTTTGTTTCAAAATGTCAGCCACCATAGGGATTCAAACTGCTCTATCTCAGCCATTTTTTAAGATAGAGGTAAACCAAAAAATGCTCTGGAATCCTTGTATGAAGGCCTAACACGTAATTAAAAAAATTAATTTGAATTTTTAACTTGTTTGTATATTTATTTCAGTTTTAAATTTTTAAATGGCCGCCATCTTGAAACAAAATGGCGGACCAAGTTGGCCAACGAACTCGGTCCAGACATTGGTGAGCATAATACACACAATTGGTTTCATCGAAATTGAATTATAAATACGAGCGTTATCGTATGACATAGGTCAAATATATATATATATATATATATGGATATATATATATCAACATTTGAACGGAGGGTGGTTTTGGGGTCTGGGGGTCATGATCAGTGAAAATATATCGAAATTTTCCGGAAATGCTTTCCTCCGAACGGCTGCAATAGGTAGCTTTATACTTTTTTGTATTGAAAGCTACCTAAAAATAACTTTATATCGGAGGAACTAATTGAAAACTTGTTTCATGACGTATGCTGCACAAGGGAAGACAGCTGAATGAAAACCCCAAATACTTTCATGTTCTTGCAACAGCCAATGATATAAACATAAAGACACACAAATATTATAATACAGACATACATACAATAAATACAATAATGCAACATGGAGTAAAATATTAGCCAGAGCCAGGCTAATTTTTCACTCCATGTTGGATTATTGTATTTATTGTATGTATGTCTGTATTATAATATTTATGTATCTTTAATTGCTGAATGCAGGCGTTGTTTATGTGTGTTTTAATATGTAAACATAAGTTTGCTACCCAGCTAGTCTCTTATAAGATGTATTCGCACAGAGGGAGTAATTGTTTCTGTAGACAATTATTATTACAAATTGCATAGGTTATTCTTTTATAAAATGTTATTATTAAGTTTAAACAATCGGTTTTAATATAAAATAAATGTTTTTTTCCTTCGAAATTTCATTTGATAGTTAGATGTTGGGAGATTTTTCTTGTATAAAAATAAAAAAAATATATATATCTTAGTAGGAAAAAAATATTTGGTGCATATTGGCTATATCTTGGTTAAATATTCAGAACTTGTCAAAATACTGGCATGAAATATTATCCAAAAGCCGGGTGTTTACATTTTGACAAAACTGACGTGAAATATGTCAAATATGTTGCCATTAAAAAAATGTCTCTGCAATATTGACATTTCATTGCAATTATTTGCAACATAAAGCCAATATTTCTACATTATTATAATTTCATTAAATTTGTTCGACCATAAATCCCGGATCGTAGTAATATTGGCAATTCAATGTAATTATTTTCGACGTAAAAAAATCAATGTTTAATGTATGTCGAGATTGCATTGAAAATATTTACAAAGAATATCAAATAATACATTTACCATAAAACAATATTGACAAAATATTGAGCCAATATTGGTTTGCTATTAGGGTGGAATCAATTTGGATTGAAATATAAAATGTTTCTCTTAATCTTTTATACATTGTATATATTTTATATTTCTTTCTTATTGATACCGCTAAAAATACTTTCTTCTGAAATATTTTCAGGCAATACTGTTTTATTATTATAGCTATTTTCAAAGTTGAGGAATAAAGAACGCTCTGATATAAAAAGAAAATAATTTTTCTAATGACTTATGTGTGTTATTATAAGACTCAAAAAAGCAATTGCTTTTTTCTCTTTGTAATAGAATCTAACCATTTGATGAATCATAATTCATAAATATAACATATAATGGTCTAAACTACAAGATAAAAATAATCAATATTATGATCTTTACAATTTATTGTTTTTTGTGCAGAAAAAGGGTCATCTTTATGTAACTCTATGTACTTTGCAAACATGCAAATCCAAAAATTTTACATAATATATACAAATTACTAATAGACGTTTATAGTAAATTTTATATCCCATGTGTGGGTAATTTGGGTGTAAAAAAGAAATATGAGTATGATTGAATTTTGTTTTATAAAACCTAACAGTATTTTTTAGAATTATTTAATTTATACTAAACATTTATATCATGTATCTCATTGTTTCAGTGTGACATGGTTTTAGATAACCAAGGTCCCTTAATAAATTTAACTGATTAATTAGTCTGTGAGCAGAAGTATCAATTTAGATAGCGCATTGTTACAAAATCACGAGACCAAACTTTCTAATTCGGGTACGTTTACGTTACATTCGTCTATTTACAATAATTTGTTTGAAAAGTTTTATGTTAATTAGCACTTTTTAGTACATAATTAAATTGCTTGAAATGTTCGGTATTTCCGATATAAGGTCTAATTCAAGACCAAAACATATAAATTCTTCAAGTTGTAGTCTTGCACGTTTGTAAAGAAAAGACGCATGAGATGTAATCGAAATTATCTTAAAATGATTTTAAGAAAATGTCATAAAGACATCAGTATATGCTGTAGCACTCAGTGTACGCTGTTTATCCTAGATTTAGGCTTAGTAAATTTTCTTTAATAAATTTCTAAAACAACTAAATTTCTTAACATAACGCATGTGTTCAACAATTTTACTCCATACTGAAGACACAATTAGAGAAAATAAAATTCAACAAATAAAAGTGTATAATGTAGACGAAACTGGTATTACTATTGTTCAATACAAAGGCCAAAAAATCGTAGCCATGAAATAAAGTAAAACGTCGATAAAGTATTGTATACGAAGAAGGGTTTCTTAGTCACTGTAGTGATGTAAATGCCAGGGATGTCATTAAGAAAGAGCTAATGGATGGTACGCCTCCAATATAAATCGGAGCTAAGCATAAGTCAGGTTGGATTACAGCAGAGCTTTTCGATAGCTGTCCATTGTTTGTCCATTGTAAAGCCATTAAAAAATAATCCCATTGCATTGATATTAGATGCGTATTACCCACATTCTAATACCTTGAATCTCATAGACCTTGCACTGAAGAATAGTGTTATAATATTGTGTTTGCCTCCCCATTCTACAACAAAACTGCAGCCTCTCAAAGTCGTGTTTACGTTTCCCTTTAAAACATTTTATACTAAAGTAATAGAAAATTAGCTATCAAACCATTCTGTTACAAAGGTTAGGAACCTACAAATTGTAAAACTTTTCAATGAAGTTTACGAGCGTGCTCCTGTTGTTAAAGCTGCTGTCAATTGTTTTATAAAGACAGGCATCATGGCATTTAACCTCAATATTTTTTGACCTGATTTTTGGCAAGATCTCATACCCCTCTATCTGTAGAAAATTTTATGGTAGCTGACCAACCCTCATCAAATGGCCAGGTTCAGCAAACTATTGCTGTCATCAGCTCTAAAGAGATCCGGGAAGTGTCATTGATCACACCAGCAACTTCTGAACAAAGAGGTTCAGCAACATTGATCACTGGATCTCCGCATAAAAAGAAATTGAAAGTTTCCCAGACGAAGAAGAAACGCTCAGCTAAAAAAAACTTCTTGTACCCACAACTCTCAAGGGAAAGGGAAAGAATCCATCATGCAAAAAACCCTGCAAAAAACGACCTACCCAGTGACTCTGATGAAGATAGTAACTCTGGCATTCCTTATGAAGATAATACAAGCGATAATGATGACGACAATGATGCAGATTGCCATATCTGCTTGAAGCGTTTTCTGATGATAAACCTGGGGAACAATGGGTTCAGTGACTTCGTCACACAAAATATGCTCAGGAGCTCAGAACAATACGAAATTTATATGTTCCTCATGTTTGAATGGCTAATGTTTCTTTATGTTATTCTGCTACTTATTAATAGTAGATTAATTTGTGACTTAATTTAAAGTAAATTGAATTACTTAATCATTTTTAAATAAATTTTCATTTAGTTATAGGGAAGCACATTTGAACTGGGGTAATTTTGATCAGTGGCCATATTTTTGTACCTGATAATGTAATATTCCTATTTTTCAGAAGTAATGTTGGCAACACTAACTTACATATGTGGCACATGATTTTTAAAACATTGCAGTTATAGTTCGGTCATGGATAGTGATTATGTGTTTTGACATCTTATCATTAAACTTTTAAGTTACTTTTTGTAAGCTTCTGAAGCCTGTGTTGTTGTCTTCTGCTGTTTAATTTTAGTGACATATTAGTTAGTAGATTTATGCTTTTCTAATCACTATAACAAATCTTGATTTAATCGGTTTATAATATATATAAGCCTACTTTTCCAACATAGTAGCATAAGGGGCAGATTTGAAAAAATCTACTGGGGTAGTTCAGAACATGTTCAAAACTTCCCTTTCTTGTTTAAATTAAAGCTACATTCAAAATTAATATGTATTTATGTAGTATATTGTCTATCATTTATATAATTTTAAATGTTAGAACTTATGATTCAATTCATTTCACTTTTACTTTAATTTCAACAATTTTGTCAATAATATAACCAAATATAAGGCTAATTAATTCTATTAAATAATTAGCTTATTTATCAAAAGTTTTCCTCGATTTCTTTTTAAACATGAAAAGGAATAGTACAGAATTTTAAAGTAATTAAAACTTATACTTCATATTTATTTGTTTTTTATCTATGGAATTTACAGCACAAATGTGTGTGCTCCCAAACACTTAACTCGGATGTGAAGTTAAAAGATTTTTTGTATGTGTGCATATGTAGGTATATACAACACACACCCAAGCATGAAATATATATGTAAAAACTGATATAAGCCAAATAATTTCAAATACTACAATTTATTTTCTTTCAAGTGGAATAATTTTTTACTTTAATGGTAACTAAATTAACAATATAAGTAGAAAATTATTTAAAATATTGGGTCAATATATGTTTAGTTTAAGTGAGTCTTACGTCGAAAGAATTATTTGTTCAAAAGTGCCTCATGCTTGTTCAAAAGTGCCCCATGCAGGGGTACATTTGAACAAAAACTTATTTGAAAGTAAACAAAAAAATGTGTTTTAATTTAATTTAATATTGTTTGTATTAATTTGTTCATGCATAAAATAAATGCCTTAACCTTATTATAAACAGAAATTATATTATCTCAGAAATTGTATACAGTGGTGAAAATTACACATTACTGAAAAGTGTACAAATCTGCCCCCCTCTCCCCTAAGTTAAGCTTCGGCTTTTTGGATTTTTTGAGGGGACAAATCTGGACTTTTTTTTTGGCCATACATAGATTAAAAAAACAACATATTTTCGCATTCAAATTTTTTTTGCTCGATATTAGTCTATGTTTCTATATGTGTGCGTAGTTAGTCAATGTAAAATCCAAATTTGGTAGATTTTCACTGAAAAGTACAACTTCCAAGGGCTTAAAAGTGACTGAGGGACGAAAATAGGACACCTTAGGTTATAACTTGTGAAACATTATTCATTACATTATTAGAATATTTTTAAACATTTTCCAATAAGGTAAAGCTAGGATAGTCTGTGCACAATTCAAAAGAATAGTAATAAAAAATCTAAATATTATTTGTTTTTGCTAAACTATTCATGAATAATTTTTACTTCATTTGTTTTTTATGCATTTCCATTGCTATTTTGTTGTTATGTTGCAATTTAATAGAACAGTTGTAATAAAACCAAGAAAGTTATTTTGCGCAATCTGTCCTTACAGGGTTGGTATGATTGCGCACATGGGTAGGAGAGATTGTTACTAATAATAACTACAATTAAATTGTTAACAATAATAATTACCCTTAAATGACATTGCTCTAAGGTTTTTGTGAACAAATATTATTGTATTAGGAGTGAATATTTCAACCTAATGATTAAAGAATCAGAAAAAGGAAATAATTTTTAAAACGATTAAAAAATTTTAATTAAATGAAAAAAAATTAAAGAATCAGAAAAAGCGAGTACAGATAAGATTGCAAAATAAAATTATGTTACTTAATAACACATTTAACTTAAAATTAGTCCATTTTCATTTTTCATTTTTTTATGCAAATTTACCAATAACCTGCGTAATCTCTCCTAACATGGAAACTAATGGGAGTATTGTGCCATCTCTCCTAAGTAGCAGAGGCGCAAACTCTCCAATTTCGGTAGGAGAGATTGCGCGGCCTTTTATTTAAACATGACCTCTTCGAAAACGAACCGTTGATGTTCACATTGTTAGTCTAGATTAGTAGCTTATGAGAAATCGTTTAAGTTTAAAATATTTTGTACTATTGACATTGTATACAAATTCTGATGAATAGCTATGAAAATTGAAGCACTTACTTTGGGAGAAAAAAAATAGCAATACTTTATCTTAGATGCTCAAAGCAATCAACGTGCACTTTCAAGTAGACACTCCACTACTGTTGTTGTACAACTACCTTAAGTCGCTGCGGACTCACTCTACTCCTTCCCCTCGAACCTCTATGTGCGCAATCTCTCCGACCGCGCCATCTCTCATGGCTTTACCTTATTACTTATAAATTTTATGCGAAATATTTTTAAAGTGCAATTAACATTGTGTCTTTATTCTAATCTATTATTCATTTATTTTAAAAATATCTATTCGTTTAATATACATAACTACCGTCCAATAAAATACACACATTAAATATATGAAGAAAGATATATTATATGATTAAGAAGAGGATAAATAAAAATATCTACATAATATTTTAATACACTTGTTTTCATTTAACATCTATTAATTCCGTGCATAAATCTGAAAGTAAAATTAAGTTACATGGAACTACTTCTAAATAGTCCGAATAATTTTCTGAAAGAATTCTAGAAAAGCAGAACAACACATTTTCTTCATGTATTTCAAATAATGATCATTCAATCCTTTAGTTGCGATTTTTAGTAAGAAAATAGTTAATGTACCAGTTAAACAGAACGGCTAAAACCTCATCGGGGGTACCTTAACAAGAATAGGGAGTAACTAAGTAATTTATTGTCGTGGTCGGAAGCAGTCATATAAATAGGATGTGCTTATTTTATTTAGCAGTATTTTGCATTATGGAATACAAGATTTTTTTATTTCACAGAATAGAATTACGTATTATTTTCTGATTTGGAGTTTTAGGTTTTACTCATTTCTTTTTAAACATATTAAATATTTCAATTATTTATTTTCCTTTTATTGTATTTCGAAAAAATCTTTTAATGATTATCGATAACCAAATGGATAAAAATGCAATAAAAATATTGTTGGAATAACTACTAAGACTTTTACGTGGTAATACCTAGTAATACTTTTTTTTTTAATTTTAAACTATTTTGAGGAATCTTTAAATAATATTTCTATCATAACGTTTTGCACTAGGAAATTTTTAATGTTTAAAAATTTTAATAAAAATGGAGAGAATAAAGACTATTTGACCGGATTGACTTGATTATCTGACAACGACGGGCCAAGCAAACTCAAAAATCCGATTTTAATATTACAAATGAAATTTGCAGAATGTGATTTAACGATTTCTGGATCAGATTGTACGACAGAAATTAAACTTTTCTTGAAATATATTGACATTTTCGTCAAAAACAGTTTTATTGAAAGCGGAGTGGTTTGCCTTAATTACCATTTTGCTTTTTGTAATAAATAATGCATACATTTTTCCGCTGTATTAACCTTTACACGGAAGCTCGGACAGCATCTGTCCGAGTTTGCATGTATTCTTGTATAGATGCTGTCCGAGCCCCCGTAAAAAATTTGAGAATACTTTCGTACATATCGGGTTTTAAGAATTATTTGTAATTGTAAGTCATTAAAAAACCACACACGCACACACACACACTATATATATAGTATATCTGTGTGTGTGTGTGTATAAATCAGTCGAAGATATCTATTCGAATTGTGTCAAAATTCAAGTAATTTGTGCATCATGTACATCATATATTTGCGCTGCTCATCGAGAAGTGATTAAATATTAGGATCATTTAACTATGAATAGCCACATGTTTTATACATTAATGCTAAAAGTGCTATTAGCTCCATTTTTACTAATATAGGAATGAAGTATTATTGTCACATATTGCTATTACTTATTCGATATGCATGGTATTAGAAATATAAGCAGCGTATAAGCGCCATCTATTGGCGCTTATACGCGGTCTTTTATTGCACCTTTCATATTTTTCTTCGTCACCAGTGTTTAAATGCACCATTTCCTGGCACACATTCTATGACGAAAAATTCTTCATTTAGTTTTAGTCCCTTTAAAATTTTGATAGTTATTTTCCGATCAACCTGCATGCAAAACAAATCTTGTACTGGCTTTATATGATGACTTAAATTTACATGTATCTGTTGATTTTAAAAAGGGACTTTTGCAGTAGACGTTTGAAACGTTTGGTGCTAAATCGGGACTTCACTGCCATATTGTAGTAGAACAGCAAAGTTTCTTTTAACACCAATTTCGCTTTCCATCAATAAATTGCGTGGCTGTTTCACATTTTCGCTTATCATGTCCCCAACGTTATCATTTGCGTTTACAAACTGTTTTGCTAAGGTATTTTTTTTTTTTAAATTAAAATGCTATTCGAGTTCAATGTCTTCGAGATCGAGTGAAAATGATTCTAACACGGTTGGATTTCCTGCAAAGATGTTTGTATATTGATATGTGTAACCTCTTGGAATTTAAACAAAAAAACCTTATTTTATAGAAAAGCTTAAGTGAACTTAAAAACAGCAAGTGTCTTAGCCATTTGGTTACTACAACTTGGGGGCGAGTACTAAAAATTATTATTCCAAGCGTAAACAATCATCAAGCGGATTTATATTATATTTTTTTCGAACTTACGTTCTACTTTAATTTGTGTAGTAAATTCAAGACACTAAATATGAAACATTCTCCTGTTACAGGCGCAATTACAATAAATGTATCAATAGTTGGACAAAATACTAGACTTTCTTTCATTTTTTTTCTTTTCCTTTTCTTTTTTTACATAAAATGATGGGCAAGATTTTTCCTTTTAGAGAAGTTGAGAAAATTTAACCTCCGGGTTAACAGCAGTGGATGCTGAAGTTATTAAACGTCCCAAGGCAGTTTCAGCGTATATTTTCTGTCTCACAGATTGAAAATGAGACTGTGTGAAAAGAGTCTTTATATGGTTGTGTATGGTATTAAAAATGTTGGAGAGAATATTTTTATTAAAGTTAAATAATACAACCCCATGAGACGTGAGGTCCAAACGTCTAAGATATGCTCATCCAGCTAATTAGGTAGTGGTTATGAACAATCACATCTTTTCTTTTATTTATAAATTTTCTCAATATAGTGGAATGGAATATCATTATTTGAGCCCCTCACGGAACGTCAAAATCATGTTCGATCTTCTCAAGAAGCAATAATCCGTACAGAAGGTATTATATTCAAGTTATTTATTTTATTTAAAGGAAAGTTTTTATTCGCAATTCGGGCAGTCGCAAATATACTTTTGTATGTGGTGTTACAAACCCAAAAATAACAAAAGAAATTTTGGAAAAATTGTGCATAAAATAATGGTTTACAAAAAGCGAAGCAGAAAATTACATAACGTTCTTAAAGAAGTAAAAGGTTAAGACGACAAAACGCATGATATATCCATATATTTCGTACCCAGTGCATCTTTGGCATTTATTGTAGTGCAGAATTTGTGTTATTGCACGCTCTTAACCGTCTAGTCTTTTGGAATCCTCAATATAAGAATAGGAAAAATAATCTGTTAAGTGTATCACGGAGGAGGTCAGTAAAAGGACTAACGACATTTGCCGATACCTCAAAAAAAATCAACACGATTCTCCCAGACCTCGAAACGTTTGTAATTTTGGTGATACCTGCGTGCACTAAAATAAAAATCAAGCCCTAATAACGCTCAAATAGCACCTTTGGTTGGGCTTAGTATGTGCTATTCTGCCTAGAGTGTTAAAAATTGATTAAATAATATGTAAAATATGAAAAATATGAAAGGTGCAATAAAAGACAGCGTGTTCTTATATTTTTAATACCATGCATATCGATTAAGTAATATCAATATGTGACAATAACACTTCATTCCAATGTTAATAAAAATGGAACTAATAGCAACACACCCTTACGAGATAATTCTTTTATGTATTCTTATAGCAATTTCGCAACAATAAAAACAGCGTTCAGGAAGCATGAGAAATATTGCATAAATACATTAATGTTATTAAAACAGCATCTAACATAGCTGGGAAATTTACATGTCATGGGAACTACCCAAAGTATCGAAAACGATTTCACGGATTGATATCCCACTTTTTACCTAAACAAATAACTAAGAAATGCCTCGTATGGCAAAAATGTACCATGAAAACATATATTAACGTTTACCATTTGCACATTTCTTCATTTCAAGTTCACCAGTTCTAGTTACTAGTTCTACTTGCTTTAACCTAGATCAATGGAATTACGGAGCATAAATTTCCTTTGTGAAACACCGAAATAAATTAAGGATTCCCACCGAACCAATGAAGACCAAAATAACAATTATGTCAAGCAAAATGGGTGACACCAGTAAAACTTTGAAATACATTCCAGAAGAACACATGATCTTTTGGTAAGAAATTCAAACCTACACAGTAGGATCTTCAAGTGACTCTCATGTAGAGGACTAAAATTGATTAATTCCACGTTTTGTATTCATATTGTTTAAATCTGAATTTTATTTGAAAAATAATGACTCTTTTCTCTAGGATGTGATACACAAATACTCATAGACAGGGTGTGGAGTTGCAGTGCAACTGGGAATCTCCTTGAACCTGATCATCTGATCAGGTTCTAGGGGATAAATGATCAATGTTCATCTGATTATTGATAATAACTTTTAAATTTATTATTTAATTGGAGTTTTAAAATTTTAAGACATACAATTAATAAAATTTTGAATTGTATTTAAGTTTAATTATATCCAGTCTTTTTATCAGTTCTTACGGAAATTTTGCACGACGTATACTTATTTATGCTAAAAGAGAACTTCTACAAATTTTAATTTTGAATACTTGACAAAGGCGAATTTTTATATTTTTGAAGTTTCTTATTCGCGATTTTTTTACTGTGAAATACATTGGAGGTATCGACCCAAATTTAGATGCTGTTTATAGTTCAATGTTGTTTTTTCCCTCTTTAAAATTTCAAAATTATCAGAAGTCCCCTTTTAAATTCAAGTGGTCCATATGCTGGTAAAGGTATCTTATTCATTCTAAATTACAGACTCTATCGGTACATGGTGTTATGACTATAATGCTATTATTTAAACAAGTTGGAAATTGTACGTTAAACGTGACATATGAGGTGCGTTCGTTTTATAACTAGTTTCTTAATGTAAAAACATCCTCCTCATTATTTCAGTGAAATGAATTATGTCGTCTGCTAGGAGCAAAAGGAGCATGCTTTTTTTCTTTTTCTTATTACGTGTGCCACGTTTACAAATGCGAATGATTTATGACCATGGAGATCTTGCTTTGCGAATGATTACCTACATGGTTTAATATTTGTATGACTCATAATGAACGAATCTCCTGTGTTTATTTACTCTAATGGATTGAGATATTCAGTTAAACTAATTTCCACTGAAGTTATCCCAGAATCTATACATTGTCGAATGTAACTCATCGCTCAAGCAAACAATTTTTTTGAACGATCTTCCTAAAAATGTAACTTTTATATAATTGTATTCCAAAAAATAATTTTGAATAAGAATGGCCGCTTGGCATATGAAAAAAGATGTTATTAGCCCGTATTTATTTACCTCAGTCACATGACTTGGGCTTTTATTATATATTATTACGTATGGTAGGATTTAACAGAATTAAGGGAACTTTCATTAATAACTTTATAAGTTCGAAAATATATCAGGTTATATATCATTATAGAATATAGAAAAACATCTTTATTATGCAATATTTTATTTAAATATTTAAAACCATTGTAATGTGAAAAATATTAAACTCTTTCCACGACTAGTTTTTCTGATAAAAGCTTTAGCTTCGAAGAAACTTTCTTTCATTAATTTTTGTTTATAATAAGAAAGGTTTTTAATTCCATAACAAAAGTAATTATTTTGTTAGAAACAAGGATATAACTACTGAAAAGATAAACTTAAAAATAAGGTAGCAATAAGAAATGCAACTAAATTTGGAAATCGTGAAATTCGCAGATACTTTGGGTTTCTATAAAAATTATAAGTTTTAAAAGCTGCGAATGTAATTTTTTCTTGTGTTTATATATGCCTTACTTTTTTTTTTGGATGTGCATACACGGGCGTGAAAAAATATCTTCCGACAAAACCGTTAAAGTCTCGTGTATTAAAATTATTATTGTTTTGTTACATATTTTTTAATTTGAAATATCTATTATGAATAATATGCTACACACAAAAAAAATATTAATAAAGTGGAAACAGATTTTGAAACGCTGATGCGGGTATGAGAAATATATCTTATATCCTGCCATTGTTCTAACCAGTTTTCGTTCAACATAAATTTGGTTTACATAAAATTTAACAGATTCACTTTATCAAATACATAGATTTTACTGAAATTATATTTTCGGGTTCAACTGCACTAATATTTATTTAAATCCACATTTATGAAATATGTATTTGAAATATATTATGTTTCTTTACCCATAACCTATTTTCATTTAGACTGCATCGATTAATAACTGATGCAATTATTTGTACATCCACTTTTTTATTAAGTCTCCTATATGTAACTTGTTCTTCAAAGAAAAACATGTCAGTGAGAGGTAAAAGCAATACTAGGTTTACACGAAAAAAAAGCTTTTTTCTAAGTGTTTATGCTACTCCTTTCAAGCGTAAAAACATAATCGTTTACTAGATTGCTTTCTCTGCAACAAAAGATTAATTCAAGTAATTTTTCTACTTGAACGAGTTCATTGCGATATATTTATTATCTTTCAGGCAACCCTTATTTCGAAAAGAACTATACAAAGATTTTTTTTTCTCAGGTATAATAATTTTTTTTTTTTCCTCTCGTTTTTTTCTCTGATATCGCTGCTAAAATCAACTTTTCGCTAATATCTGATATTGGTGCCGTTTACGGAGCAAATTAATTACAAAGAGGAATACCAAGTACAAACTCACGAATATTAATTTTTTATAGCTTATTTATAATTTAGTAAACATTATATACAATAAAAATAAAATAACGTACACGTGCATGTTTTCACAAGTTTGCATGGATGAAGGACACGTAATCTAAAGCAATGAAAGCTCGAATTATTTGGGCGAATGTTTTTCGAACAGTTCGAATTTACAGAAATCCGTATAATTTTCACAAACAGCAAAAAGTACGTCGCCAAAATTTTTTTTCTCGATTAGTTTTCGTTTAATGCGTTAATGTACTGTATGTTGTAATGTATGTTTAAAATAATAGCATTTTTACAATACGCAATAGAGTACAGTATAGTATAAATGTACTTTTAAACACGTTTAGTCATTAAAAGCTGTGAGAAATCCAACCATTTTATTTTTTTTACTCACTTTAGTACTTCCATATGTGTTATCTACACTGAGTATTTTAACCTAAATATCCACCAAAAATTTCTCAACTACACCAACATTCTGTAGGTATTCGACACTGTATCTAAAAATTTTTAAAATACCGACAACCAACTGCAAATGTAGATTAAGAAATTTTCAGATTAGTATAACTTTTGACGCTTGTTCAAATAGTGATACCCATTTACATTTTCGTGAATGAATGTTAATAGTTCGAATTTCAATAATTTTTTTAGATTGGTTTTTTATCACTTCAATGCGAACAGGTTATTTCAGTTTCTGATGCTTGCAGTTTCGCCCTCTAATTTCCTTACGTTAAGATATGGATTGCCAGTTGGGAGGTTTTATTTTTCTTTTGTTTAAATTGTTTTATTACCATGCACTAACTTTTTGAAACAATAATATTCGCCTGAATACGGCATTAAAACAGCTGCATATTAACATTTTAGAATTGCGGCAGCAATCAAACAATCTGAATGAAAAAAATCTCACCAATGAAAAATTTCACATCACCGATGGTAGCATTAGACATTAGAGGGTTATAAAAAATATAATTTTTATATCCATACTAGCTGACCCGCCCAGCATTGTTCGGGCCCGTGATAATTAAATTAAACAAACCTAAAGTTTGTATGATTTTATATCTTTAAGACGATTTTGGATGAAGTAATTTATTTTAAAATGTTGCGCACGCGACGAAAAATTCTTTATTTGCACTTTCTACCGATAGGGAGCGCATTCTGATATAAACGAACCTCCGACACGTGTTCCCGCTAACTGCGGCACAGTATAGTAGGCGTGCAGTGCACGCACTGCAAAATCTTTTAGCTCCATCTTCCACAGCCAGGGGGCGAACCCTGTTCCAAACAAACCACAAACCGAACGAAACACCAGCCTGTGTCCCAGCTGACTCCGGCACCGTATAGCATGCGTACTGCGCACGCTCTGCAAAAGTCTTTAGTTCCGCTTTGAACCGCCAAGGGGGCGCAATTTGTACTGTATGGACATTCGACACGGGTACCCGTTGTATTAATGGAGTTGAATGAACCAATTCCCGTCGAAATCAAGCTAATAGAATTCTAGAAAATAATGCGCAGTTACTTTCCTATTTTATGGATGTTTTATTGTTATACGAAAAATACTTCTTTCAACTTTCGAATTCTGTATTATATTACCAATCGGTCTCTACTTTTCTTGGAACTAATTTTTAGCTATTTCCTTTTTTAATAGCAACGATGACTAACAGTCTAACTAACCGAACTTTCTAAGAGGAAAAATTCACACTCATTCCGTTTTTTGAAATTATTTTTCTTTTACAACGTAAATATGTCACTCTGTTTAACTATTTATCGTTTTCAGACACAACATTCTAAAATTTCTGACGTTAAGCTCTCATCTAAGTTAAGATTCTGAATTATTCATCTTTTATGTTCGAAACTATATCATCGTGTTTATTGTTATAAAGTATAAAAAGATATTAAATATTTTAATTTTGATATGTAATGTGAAATGTTTTTTTTTATTTGTACATTTAAAACCATATAATGTGAAATAAATAGAAAAACAGTCCACGCATAGTTATTCCGACACGAGTTTTTTTTTTTTTTTTTTTTTTTTTTTTATCGGCGAAAATTTCTTTCATTAATTTTTGTTTGTGATAAGAAACGTTTTAATTATTTTGAAAAAAGAATAATTTTGTTAAAAATAAGGATATAACGACTGAAAAAATAAACTAAAAAGTAAGAAACCAATAACCAACACATAAAAAGTTTAAATTGGCAGAAACTTTATATTTCTGTATGAGTGTCAAGTTTAAAAAGATGCCGAAGTAATTATTTCTTTTGGATTCATTAATGTTTCTTATAATTCTTCTTTTATGTTTTTTTTCGCAATGACGAACATGAAAAAATATCTCACGAGATAAGTTTTGGAGTCGTATGTATTACAATTATTGTTTTGTTTGACATCTTTTTTTTAAGGTATTAAAGTAAAAAAAAATAATATATAATTCATATTACAGACAAAAAAAAATATTAAAGTTGAAACTGTTTTTAGAAAAGCTGAAGGGAACATGAAAAATATTCTTTATGCCCTATCATTTTTTATAACCAGTTTACTTTAACATACATTTTGGTATCCAGGGCATTTAACAAATTCAGTTTATACGATACTTCAATTTAACTTCTATTGTCCGGGTTCTACTCCTTTAATATCTATATTATAAAGAACAAACGTGTCCATGCGTAACGCTGACGTCATTTTGCTAATAGCAACACTTGACGATGAAATTTCAGTTTTGTGATTTTTGCTATATAGCAATTTTTCAAATTTCTAAGCATCGCACATTTTGAATTCTTACATCGTTATATTGGGGAAAAATTTACTTTCGAATGCAATTTGTTTGAAAACTGTGTAGCAATTTACTCATTTATTATAGCATTTAAATTAAATTGCAAGCATGGTTTTAAAAAAGTCCTTCCGGCCTGTAACGGGAGGAAAAGGTAGCTTTCCTATATCTACGTTTTAAAATTTTAGCTAATGTTACACGAAAACAGCAAGTTAAAATGCAAAGAAACGTTCACAAAAGTTTCGTTAATACTGAATTTGAATAAGAAATTCGCCAAATTATTGAGCAATAGCCAAATTGGCTTCATTTATGAAGACTTATATTGGTCGCCAAATTTGGCAATATTTCACCAAATGTCGCCAATTTTGTCAATTTTGTCGCCAATGTCGCAAATTTTGGCGCTAACGGATATGAATATATAGTTCTATGCGTATGATTGGGGAAATTATTACAACAATGAAAGAAAATAATTTGCGAGTAATCGCGTTAATGTGCTGTTTTGTTTCAAAATGTCAGCCACCCTGGAATTTCAAACTGCTCTATCTCAGCCATTTTTTGAGTAGAGGTAAACCAAAAAATGCTCTGGAATCCTTGTATCAAGGCCTAACACATAATTAAAAAATAAATTTGAATTTTTAATTTTTTTGTATATTTATTTTAGTTTTAAATTTTTAAATGGCCGCCATCTTGAAACAAAATGGCGGACCAAGCTAGCCAACGAACTCGGGTCGAGACATTGGTCAGCTTAATACACACAATTAGTTTCGTCAAAATTTATTTATAAATACGAGCGTTATCGTATGACATAGGTCATATATATATATATATATATATATATATATATATATATATATATATGGATATATCTATATATATAAATCAAGATTTGAACGGAGGGTGGTTTTGGGGTCTGGGGGTCATGATCGATGAAAATATATCGAAATTTTCCGGAACTGCTTTCCTCCGAACGGCTGCAATAGGTAGCTTTATACTTTTCATGTATTGAAAGCTACCTAATAAAAATCTATCTTTATCGCTTGCAGACGATTGCAAAATATTAACCCGTTTGCACTTTAAACAATATAATAAAGTTCAGCATTTGTTTCTAGCTAATATTCCATAACGAAATTAAAACCTCATTAAGCAGTCAATAAAATAGTATAAATAAAACACAAATTTAACAGACAAGTAATCGAAATAAGCGCTTAAAACCGCTGCAATTATAAGAATATAAAAAAAAATGCTGTAGATAACGAAATTTTTAGCGATTTCCTCGGCTATTAACTTCTGGCACGGGGCCAATACGATATTACCGCATTTAATACATTTCAAAATTTTCTTTGAATATATAATTGATATATTTCATATAAAAATGCTCTTTGGTGTTGTTAGGGGAAATCTAAAAAAAATAAATTATTACGTGTAAAAAATCTATTAGAATTTTCAAAAAAAAAAGGTTTTCACCTATTCTCTATCCCGGGAAACGCCCTAGTTTATTTAACGTTAAAAAATGCCTTTAAAATACGTTTTGTTCTTTTACCTATACTCTATTTTCATTTCTACTGCATCGATTACTAACTGATGCGACACACACTTTTTATTCAGTCTTCCATATGTAACTTATTCTACAAAGAAAGAAATGTCAGTAAGAGGAAAAATAAATGCTAGCTTTACACACAAAAAAATATATTTTCTTTAAGTGTTTATGCTACTCCTTTCACACGTAAAAACATAATCGTTCAGTAGGTTGCTTAGCTGCAACAAAAGATTAATTCAAGTAATTTTTCTACTTGAACAAGTTCATTGGGATATATTTATTATCTTTCAGGCAACCATTATTTGGAAAAGAACTATACGAAGATTTTTTTGTTCTCAGATATACGAGGAGAGTTTTTTTTCTCTCATTTTTTTCTCTGATATTGCTGCTAAAATCAACTTTTCACTTATATATCTGATGTTGGTGCTGTTTACTAAGCAAATTAATTACAAAGTTAAATGACATGTGCACACTCACGAATATTAATTTATATGTATATATATATATATATATATATATATATATATATATATATATATATAAATAATTTGGTAAACTACGCACACAACAAAAATATAATAAATTACATATGCATAGTTTCACAAGTTTGCGTGGATGAAGGTCAGATTATCTAAAGCAACAAAAGTATAACGAACTCCAATTATTTGGACGAATATGTTTTGAACATTCCTAATATACAGAAATTCGTATAATTCTAGAAATCATAAAGAAAATGCGATGCCAAATAAAATGTATCTAAAATCGCTGTTATGTTATACGTTAATGTAATATATGTTGTTATGTATGTTATAAATAATATCATTTTTACAATGAGCACTATAAAATACATTATAGTACATGTGTATGTGTGTAAGTGTACGTACGTACTCTTATAAACGTGTTTGTTAAATAAAAGTAGTGCGACATCCGGCAATTTTACTTTTTTTCACTTTACTCCTTCCACATATCTTAACAAAATCTACATCGCCGCATTTCACTTAAATATTCACCTACTTATCCTTACTACCATCTTATCTACGCTTAAATTATTCAGCTTTTCTGCAATGTCGCTAAAATTACTTAATTACCAACCATTTAATTACCGACAACCATCTCTTCTATTATCATTTGGGAGGCAGCGACATATTCAGTTAAATATTTTATGCAAGCCGAGGGTCGAACCCATCTCAAAAAAAGAAAAAAAGACTCGTTACAGAGACCATGCATTTAGTTTAAGGCGGTATTGAAAAAAAATATTTTTCCACGCTCAACAACTCAAAATTTTGAGACACTTTCCCAGACTCATTTTTTAAAGTAACAACAGGAAACTTGGTGGCGTGATTTATGAACACATTTATAAGGGCCCCATGTTTTTATTTTTCGTTCAATTAATTAGAAATAGATTTACAAACAATTATTTTCACAGTACGATCTTTTTTTTTTTGTTTCCAGCGCTATCGCTTTAGGAAATTCGGTTCAAAATGTCCACTTTGACAGCATTTTTTGAAATATATTCTGCCTGTATCAAAAAATCGAGACATTGGGGACATTATAAAGTTTCTGAGTAAGAGGACCTGCCAATTGGATGCATTTTAGAGCAAAAATGAATTTACAAATGTGTCTCAAAATAAGCAGTTTGGATTTGGATACACCCTTAAAAGTTACAAAATAATAAACATTATTAAAAGCCAATAGGCAGACTAAAGATACTTTTTTTTTAATATAAAGAGAAGAAAAATTAACTTTAATTGGAGAAAGAAGAAAACTCAATCTTCATAATCAATTAATAAGGCATATTTAGGGCGAATGCGGTTTTGAAGGTCGGAGAACTCATAGTCTCGCAATACTGCTATAATTTCGTTAAGGATATTTTTTTTGGATAGTTGCTATATGCGTTTTCTAAAGAGATGGTGCGTACATCTCTTCGGATAGTAGTGTTTCTCAGGTAGCGGTGGTCATTCCTAATAGAATTATCCTGATAGAATTAATCTTTATTATGGGCTCTATTTAGATAAATCATATTGTTGTTACTAGCAAAGCCCCAGATTTGACAAGCAAATTAGAGGATAGAGCGAATGCATGCATTATACAGTACAATTTTATTTTTAATAGAAATAATATTACTTTGTATGAGAGGTGAAAGTTATTTAGAAATACCAGCGACTTTGCCTCTAATATTTTAAAAATGTTTATTCCAGTAAGTCTTCTAACAATGGTAACCCCCAGATATTTAGTATTGTTCGTCCAGGGAATAGTAATATTATTGATGTTAATATGGTTAGGATAAGTGAATTTTTTAGGGAAGTATATAGCAGCAGTTTTTTGTTCATTAAGCCTAACGTGCCATCGAGTACATCAGCTATGTTTTTTTGAAGAATTTTGTAAAGAATGTAGGGGTGACGTGCAAAAGCGTAGATTACCGTGTCGTTCACATACAGGGCAAGTAAAGTACGCAAAGAACGAGGGATATCGTTAAAAAAAGTGTTAAAAAGAGTAGGGGCCTGGACGGAGCCATAGAGAATGCCTGCGAGTGTATGGCAGAGTGTAGAGAGTATATTATTGATGCAGACGCAAAAAAAAAACGGTCGCTAATTATGAATGTATAAGGTGAATGAATCGGGCATGAATACAGCTTAATTAATTTGAAAATAAGGCCCTCATGCCAGACATTATCAAAAGCCTTAGCGACATCAAGAAAAATATCAGCAGCTGAAATGTTCATGTTGAGGTTTTCACTAAAGAACTCCACAACACGAAGATGTTGATATTGAGTAGAATTATTCCTAAAGCGTAATTGTTCTCGTATAAGAATGTTTTTTTGTCTAAAATGTCGTGGAACTGGGACCTGATGACGTGCTCAGCAACTTTATTGATAAAGGGTAGAAGTGAAATAGGGCGAAAGTTAACTGGATCCTGTAAATTACAATTATGTTTAGCGATGAGAGAAACAACAGAAGTTTTCCAAGGTTTAGGGAAATAAGAATATTTCAGAATAGTATTTGTGAGTTTGGTAAGATATAAAATACAATTTAATGGTAAGTTTTTCAAGGCAATAAATGTTATCATATCCAGGGGCTTGACGAATTTTGAGATTTTTAATAATATTAGATATGATAAGAGGTTGAATTTCAGAGAGGTGTTTAGTGGGAAGGGGAGACAAGAAGTTATTGATAGTTTCATGAACATTAAAATAATGTTCAGGGCTAGCCAGATAGTGGTTAAGGGAGAACTGCAAAAACTGAAAATTTAAAAAAGCATTAATTCTTTTAAAATATATTGGTTTCGATAGTTTTTCATTCAATAATTAAAAATACATTGAAAATTATTGAAACGAAAAAAGAGTGATATAATCGAAGGTATTGGACAATTTAGAATAAAGAAAACAAATAAGAAATGTTTTAATATTTGTTCCCAAAATAACATTTTATATACCAATTTCGATAAAATTACGATAGTTAATTTCCTCTTATTCTAATCGAATAATACACAAGTTAACTCATTTAAAGTAAATGTTATTAATTTTACAGAGATCTGTAAAAATCGATACATGTGAATGTGCGTTGTAACGCTGCACGAAATAATAACCGGGAATTCTACTATTTTATAACTTAACAAGTTGTTACCCGTGGAGTGAGTGAAAATTAACTTTTAATAGTATTTTGTGAATATTTTTTTTTGAAAAGTGTGAAAGTTGAAAAGATAATCTTAAATTGCAATGAAACATTTTAATTAGTCTCTTTTTAAACGATCTTTAAGACTTTTATGTAAAATATTTTCATAAATTATATGCTTGAAAATTACTATCAGTGGAATGAAATGCTTCAAAAATGACGTCATTATGGTAAAATAGTAGAAAACTGTTTTACGTAATAAATATACCTTGGTAGCGGGAGACGCTGACGACTAAGCTACTGGGCTTCACCGAGTTCCTTTAACTAAATTATAATGTTTATATCTTTATAAAAATGCTTGTTTTTTCTTTTATGAATGATATTCTTTTATCGAAAAAGGCATCCTATGAGAATTAACTCTTGGTTAAATAACTTCAGGTACTAACTCTTAATAATACAACGATCTTTTGTTACTAAGAAAAGCAGTGGATGTTTAAATTTCTTCTAGGAATCTTTAACGTTTGGCATAAATTATCTGGTTAATTTACTAAATGTTTACTAGATGAAAAGGCACATTAAAATATTTTACTTTAGGACATTTTACATCAGTAATATGTTTATAAATGTGATTAAACTCATTTTTTTCATTTATTGGCAAATAATAACCCATATATATGCTCAGTGTGGTATCGAAAACGTATTCTCCTTGCAGATTTTGTTTCATTGTATGTTCTTTTAAATTGATGATATTTTAAAAAAATATTAAACTATTTTGACACTAACCCATGTACATATTTCAGATTGTTTTTTTGTTTCTTTGTATGTTTATGTGTAATATTCCGGATTTAAAATTTAAAAAAAAGGTAAAACTACACTAATAAATAAGTAAAACACGAATTTAACAGGCATCTAATCAATTTACGTGCTTCAACACTGAAATAATCAAAATCAAAGAATTTACTATAAATGTGAAGTATGTTGTGATTAACTGCTGCGTATGCAGTATATGTACAGGTCAAGGGGTGAATCTAACTCGAGACACGCTGTGCTTAGATCTCAAGCATCATTAATACTCATTTAATCGATCCCGAATGGATGAAAGATTAAGTAAACTTTACCTAGTCGGCAGTTCGGAATCGAACAGTAAACCTGCAGCTTGGTAGTGGGAGACGCTGATCACTAAGCTACTGGGCTTCACCGAGTCTCTTTAAATAAATTATAATGCTTAGGTCTTGATTAAATCATTTACGTCTGACAAACTAACACTGTGATAATTTTTTTAAGGAAATTTTACTAAGGCATAAATCGATGCATCTAGTTCAACCGTGTGTTAGAAAATATAAGTACCATTCCATATTAAATATAACTTTTACTAAAAATAATCTAAGATATTTCACTATATTGTTATCAGTGAAAGACATAATTCTGAACCCATAGCGAAATCGTTTATTGATCATTTAGATCAAGGAACAAAATTATTTACCTAATGTGATTGTGTTAATTTTTACAACATACTGAAAATTATTAGTAAATTTGCTTTGCCTTCATGTATGTAAAGAGTAGATAAGGTTGATCACAGGTGTATTTTAATATGTACATATTTTTTTCGAAATTGTCTTTAAATAAAATCTTAATTAACATTTTTTTTTTATTACACTTTATTCTTTTCAAGAAGAATCAGATATTTTCACAGAATGATTATTAGTTTAAAAAAAGAAAAACCTCTCATTTTATTAACAGGCTGGGGACCGGCTACAAATTTACTCTTCTTCTACAGATAAATAACTACAACCGAACAGTTCCGAGAGAATTCAGTTTTCAGATCTAACAAAGAACAATTCCAAGTTTTTTATGAAAAATGTTGTAACTAAAGAAAAAAAAATAACATTTAACTGTATTGCAATGCTTGGAAACATAACAAGTACAACAATACTTGGAAACATAATTATTTATTATAACTATTTTCTTTCCTTGTTTCTGTTCTTTTAAATGTACAATAATCACTTAATTTCGAAGTATATATACGTTATCGATCAATTGTATAAAAAAAATTCATATCATTTACATTTCTGTAATCGATTTACATGCCAAAGCTTTTATTTTAGAATGTAAATATTTAAAATCTAACAAAAAGATAGGGAATGATAAATTTACCTTTGTAATAATTCATATTAATTTTCTTTCCATGGATACAGACAACATTATTTTTCCTAGAGATTTCTGTTTTCAGATTAAGAAAAAAAATCCAAACTTTTTTACTCTTGACTATTTTACAAATAAAGAATATTTTTAACTTAAAATTTTGTTAGTGTTTTCAAATATAAACAATTAACTGCATTAAAATATTAATAAATTGCACCACATTTTTTATATGGGCATTTTTCCTTCTTTCGATATTTATTTATTTACTTTCTTTGTTAAGGAAACAAAGAACAAGGCATTTTTTCAAAAAACAAATTACCTACTTTCTTTAGTTTACATACTTTATCGATCAATTTTAATAAAACACATACCAAAATCGTAGGACATATCAACTTATTTAACCGATAAGCGCATGTTAAAGCGTTTAATTTAAAATTTTAAATACAAAATCTTTAACTAAAAAAATACTGGGAATGGAAAATTTTCCTCAATAAAAATGTAGGAAACAAAACAAATTCTGTAATTTTTTTGCCTGAAATAAAATATATTTTACATTATTAAACTGAGTTATGAGAACAAAAATAATATCTGAAAAACACCCTATACAAGCACCTTATTCAGCAACCGCCGCACGACCCTCCCTTTAGAAAACCAGAATTTTTCCTTCCGGCGTCTTAGACGACCGGCCCATCTCGTCTTCCTTTAATGACCCTCTTAAATGAAACCATATCACAACTGGTTTCCGAATCTGTTTAACGACAGAAAAGCACCCTGCAGAAAATGTTCTTTACAAGCTCTGAACAGCTGAAATCTATCATATTAGAATCCGTTTGTGTTTTAAATATATAAATTATTTTTTATTTATGGATAAACTATTTGCTCTAAAATACACTAGAATTTTTTTGTTAAAAATTTAAGTTTTTGTCATTCTTTTTGTAGAAACTATTATCGTCTAACTCTTTTTTATATATAAGTTATTAAAAAAAATATTTTAAAAAACATTGTTTAATAAGTATTGATATAGTTTATTAATTAAAGAATTAAAAAAATAGATTTTCTTATTTTATTTCACTGAACGTATATTTCAACTTTATCGTAAACGCTATTTATAGTCTTAAATTTAAAAAGAAAACTATCGTATCCTCCGAAATAGTGCCTTTTAATAAATTAGAGCGGGTGGCCGCGACAAAAATGCCACGTCATCGAGTTACGGGATGAAATCATGATGTTGGACAACATTATTAGGCGTATATTAAGGAATAACTGGTTTTACTCGTCATATCTTTGTAGGATATGAGCAGCAGAGGGCGCCAACTCATCATTTTCGCGGTGCTATCACGTTATCGAGTTACTAGATGAAATTGGGGCCAAATTAAAGGTTAAATATAGTATTTTTTTAAATATGTTGATCAGCCTGGGGATATCCTGGTAGGACCCGCCAGCATTCTAAAATTTATGATAGAAAAACACGTCATGTTATACAATTCAGACCCACTAAACATAATATTTTACATTACACTGTCCTATATATTATTAAGCCATCTGCTTTAAGGATGAACTAATGGTAAAGGAAAAGTTTATTAGCAGTACGTGATGGAATAAAAGATCTTACTCGTCATAACTTGGAAAAATGCGAAAAGAATGGACGCCAATTCGTCATTTTGGCGGTACTATCCCATCATTGAGTTAAGGCATGGTATTTTAGCACATTAAAGATACCGATTAGTACAATACAAATATTTCAGTCTGCCTCGTCATATTTTGGTATGAGATGAACAGAGCGAGGTGCCAATTCGTCATTTTTGCGGTAGTATCACATCATCGAGTTACGACATGAAAGTTTAACACATTCAAGATACCGATTAGTACAATACAAATATTTTAGTCTACCTCGCTATGTCTTGGAGATGAGCAGAGTGTAGCGCCAATTCCCAATTTATACGGAATTATCATGACATCGAGTTACGACATGAATTTTTAACACAGCAAAGATGCCGATTAGTACAATACAAATATCTCAGTTTGTCTCGTTATGTCTTGGTACTAGATGAGTAAAGCGGGACGCCAATACTTCATTTTGGCGGTACTATCACGTCATCGAGTTACGACATGAAATTTTAACACATTGAAGATACCGATTAGTACAATACAAATATTTTAGTCTACCTCGCTATGTATCGGAGATGAGCAGAGTGTAGCGCCAATTCCCAATTTATACGGAATTATCACGACATCGAGTTACGACATGAATTTTTAACACAACAAAGATGCCGATTAATACAATACAAATATCTCACTTTGTCTCGTTATGTCTTGGTACGAGATGAGTAAAGCGGGACGCCAATACTTCATTTTTGCGGTACTATCACGTCATCGAGTTACGACATGAAATTTTAACACATTAAAGATACCGATTAGTACAATACAAATATTTTAGTCTGCCTCGCTGTGTCTTGGAGATGAGCAGAGTGTAGCGCCAATTCCTAATTTATACAGAATTATCACGACATCGAGTTACGACATGAATTTTTAACACAACAAAGATGCCGATTAGTACAATACAAATATCTCAGTTTGTCTCGTTATGTCTTGGTACGAGATGAGTAAAGCGGGACGCCAATACTTCATTTTGGCGGTACTATCACGTCATCGAGTTCTGACATGAAATTTTGACACATTAAAGATACCGATTAGTACAATACAAATATTTTAGCCTGCCTCGTTATGTCTTGGATATGAGCAGAGTGTAGCGCCAATTCCCAATTTATACGGAATTATCACGACATCGAGTTACGACATGAATTTTTAACAAAACAAAAATACCGATTAGTACAATACAAATATGTCAGTCTACCTCATCATGTCTGGGTACGAGATGGGCAGAACAGTACATTAGGACGGGAATATGCAGGGAATACAATACCAAATCCAAATTTAAAATAGGGAATTGGCGACTAGCTCTGCTCATCTCGTACCAAGATATGACGAAGAAGACTGAGATATTTGTATTGTACTAATCGGTATCTTGAGTGTGTTAAACTTTCATGTCGTAACTCGCTGAGCTGATAGTACCGCCAAAATGACATATTTGCACCTCGCTCTGTGCATCTCGTATAAAGATATGGCAAGGCAGACTGAAATATTTGTATTGTACTAATCGCCATCTTTAATGTGCGAAAATGTCATACCGTAACTCGATGACGGAATAGTAACGCCAAGACAACAAATTAGCGCAATATCTTTTCACATTTTAAAAAGATATGCCGAGTCAGATCATTTATTCCATCGCGTACTGTTAATAAACTTTTCCTTTACCGAGAGTTCATCTTGAAAGTCGATGGTGTAATAATATATAGGGCAGTGTAACGTAAAATATTATATTTATTGGGTCTCAATTGTAACACGTGACGAGTTTTTCTGTCATAAATTTTAGTCTGACAGTGGGCCCTATCAGGATATGCACAGACCGATCAAAATATTTTTACAATACTATATTTATCCTTTAATTTGACACCAATTTCATCTCGTAACTCGATGACGTGATAGTACCGCCAAAATAACGAGTTAGCGCCCTCTGCTGCTCATATCGTATCAAGATATGACGAAGCAAACCAGTCATTCCTTAATCTACTCCTAATAATCTTCTCCAACATCAGGATTTCATCCCGTAACTCGCTAACGTAGCATTTTTGTCGCCGTGACCCAGACTATATATAATACACTGCTCAAAACAATTAAAGGATATTGCAGTTTTAGGTGGATTTTGTATCTGGGAAACTTTTTAGCTGATTGATACATGGTCGACAGACATAGTAGGTTATATGAGAATAAATTACACATGTTTGGCAGAAAAAATGCATTTTATTGCGCATTTGTGTACAAAAGGAAAAAAACACAATTTGTGCATATGAGAAAAAAAAGAATAAGAAAAGGTGTTTTCTTCAAAGAAAATCATTTTCAGTAGGGGGTATGGTTTCCACGGGCGGCCAGCAACGTTGAACACCTTTGAGGCATGGACTCAATGAGGCTATTAATGACGAGTTGGGGTATTCTGCCCCACTCTTCCAGAAGAGCTCTTTCCAGTTCTTGGAGAGTTTGTGGGGGTTGTTGGCGGCCAGAAACTCGTCTTCCTAGAGCGTCCCAAACGTGCTCGATTGGATTCATGTCTGGAGAACACGCTGGCTATTCCATTCGAACGATTCCTTCCTCGAAAAGGAAATCCTCCACCATGTTTGCACGATGTGGCCTGCAGTTATCGCCCATTAAAATGAAGTTATCTCCGATTGCTGCAGCGTAAGGGACTACAATAGGTCTGAGGATCTCATCCCTATATCGGCGACCAGTCAGAGCTCCATCTCGAATGATGTAGAGGTCAGTGCGCCCGTCAATGGAGATGCCACCATACACCAACACTCCTCCACCGCCAAATCTGACACTTTCGTGCACGAACGCAGGATTATTCCTACTGCTACGGTCCCTCCAGATGAAAATACGCCTATTATCCGGATGCACAGAAAAACGGGACTCGTCAGAAAACAGAATATTGCTCCATTCATTTCTCCTCCAGTTGACATGCTCGGTTGCCCACTTCCTGCAGTCGCGACGATGCCTTGATGTTAATCTAACGCATACCATCGGTCGGCGAGCATACAGACCTACAGCATGGAGCCGGTTTCGGACAGTCTGAGTTGAAATCGTGGTGCCTGTAGCCGAGCGAAGGTGTTGTTGGAGAAGAGTAGCGTTCATGTTTCGGTGTCTCCGAGCTGTTAACGCTAAATACCGATCTTCATTGGGCGTTGTTGCCCATCTACGATCTTGCCCTGGTCTTCGGCCTGCACATCCACTCTCCAAAAAACGGTTCCAGATCCTGGAAATGACACTTTGTGACACTCCAATGGCTTGTGCTACTTCTGCTTGAGTTTGGCCCCCTTCTAACCTACCACCAATTCTCCAAGCTTCTGAATCTGTCAAATGACTTCGCTGAGACATCGTACTCATCGAAACAAAGCAATCACTGAATGCCGATCATCCTTGTCTTCATTCTCTTTTATCCAGTTGAAAGTCAAATTTCATTCGCTGCCGCTGAAGCGACGTTTTTGACGTCGAACTCAAAATTTGCATACTCCACAGTTTGAAAACCAGAAAAATTTGCATTTGTGATTCTCTTCTTCTATTTTCGGCAAAAAAAAATTTCGTTTATATCTTTATTTTATATAAAACTTCAAATATCCTTTAATTGTTTTGAGCAGTGTATTTCAGAAAACAGTACCAAGATGTAACTTGCTCTAAATAGTGTCTTTATGACTGATAACGGCATGATGTTAGAAAATACAGGTTAAAAAACGTTTAAATTTTACTTTTAGGTAGTTACGAAATTTTCTTTGATTTCGTAATACTATATCATATGAATATTCATGAAAAAACTTTTTTCCTACAAAGATACTACTTTCAAAATTTGATGCATTTTTTTAATAACTTGATATAAATCTGAAGAACACTTTAGTGTCCATTCTATTATACTGAGTGCATAGGAAAGCTTCTATATCCTGAAAAAAAGATGGGAAGAAAGAGAGTTACTACTATAAAAGTGCTAAACCGGATTAGTAAAGTGACTACACCTGACTGTATGTATCCACGTCCCGCTATTGGGCATCGCTATTGGCGATCCATAACAGTACGCTTATATAATAGTTTTCAACAACAACTCGAAACATGTTTGATTTAGTGAAAAAAGGCGAATTAAGCAAGAGTAGAGCGTGCAAGATTACAGTATGCTTTAAATTCTTTCGTGTGAAAAATATTTTATTTAAAGTTACAAAATGTACATTTTTAAATGTAGAATTAATGGCTTATTAACGTCAGTAATTGAGTTCATAAGTGTGGTATTATAAGGCAGATCATCATTTACTAAAAAGATACTAACTCAAGTAAAGAATGTTCAATTTATTTTGAAAAAGAAATGAAAATAAGTATTTTCCCTTTGTTCACCTTTGACAGGAATACACACACACTTACACTTATACATAGTCATTGCTATAGATAGTGGACACACTGAGCATTTTAACCCATTCATAAAATCAATCGCTTTTATTACTAAATGTGAATCTGCTTAAAATGCTGCACCTCTGAACGCTATTAATGACATAAAAAGTCCTTAATTGTATATAAAAACGTACGTTCTATGGTTTCTAAATGTAATATTTACATGTAAAACCTCATTTTATATTTAATCGAGGACGTTCTAACCTTGGCTAATTGACTCTTTTCCACTCGCTCTCACATGTTTTGTGTTAGTGTCGATAACTTCATAATAGGTGTGCTGCTATCGGTTCTCTAATTTGGGTACTTCTATTGGTTGCATAGAGGCTGGATTAGTCACTTTTACTAAATCGGTATTGTACTTGTATAGTCGTAGCTCTCTGCGTTCGAAAGTAAATTCAAAATCGAGAGACATTTCTATGCACTCTGAATAATGCCATGGACACTAATATGTTCTAAATTATAATAAAATTTTAAAACCAATTCATTTTTTTTTTTAAATTGTTTACTAAATTTTGAATGTATCTTTGTGAATAAAATAGTTTTCACGTGAAAATTTATAAAATAAAAATAAAAATATTTTAATTTTTTTCTCATGTAAGACATCAATTCATACTGAATCAAAGACGCTACATATTTTTGTAATTGCCTTTTTGTATTGCCACATCTCTTACTTTTTTAATTACAGCCGAAAATTCCCAAATGTCGACACTAGGATGGCTGTTATTTGTTGTATTAGGTCGTGCTTAATCCCATACCTATAACGTTATTGCACTTGTATAGATGTAGCTATATTCCTTCGCAATTTGTTTCAGTAAAGAGTGACTTCCGAATACACCTTGTATAGTCAGGAAAGTAATAATACATTTGAATATAAACTTTTCGACTAAAAAATAATAGGTGATGTAATTTTTATCAGTCAATATTGTGTTTAAAATTCATGTAATATAAAATCAATATAATTTCATTTCATAATTTTTATTTTGCCTTTATTAGTTTAGGGAGTTGCTAAAGCGCTTGCTAGCCAGCCATAATGTGACAGCTAACAATTATGGTACGCATATATTACAACGATGAACATTGCGCTAATATATATATATATATATATATATATATATATACATTGGATGAATGTTATCTTTTCCGTGCCAGTAATTCTGTAAATGTTGGATAATTTTTCAAAATGTAATTTATTTTACTCTAAAGTGTCATTTTGTAAAAAAATTAAGGTAAATTTTCAATTCGGAATAAATTTTATTTTTACGAAACTATACATTTGTGTAAAAAAAGGTTTTAAAATATTGATGACCTCTTAATATCCGCGTATGAGAAACTTAATTCATTATAATTTAAATTCTTATAACATAAAAAAATATATATTTGAAATTCTTTTAATTTCCGTGAACGTGCCTACGCGTAAATCAACTTCGCAAAAATCAGATGAACAATTTATAATACATTAAATATACATTTTTAATGCAAAATGTTGTATCTGATTAATAAGGAGTTGTCGGTTCTTTAACCGGATCATTAGTGAAATGACATAAACTTTTGTACTTAATGCTGAATTTCTGCAGTACTTAAACATATGTTTTATTATATTTTAATTAATATTTCACAACAGTTTTTAAGGGTTTCTATAGATTTCTCTATTACAATTAGATAAATCTATAAACCAGTGATAACAGACTGTCATCAATTCTGTAAAGCTATTAATGTGTCAGGAACATTCAGTGGCTGAACATAATCGAGTTTCAACGTCCATAAATATGTCAATTCAATATTTGCTTGTCGTTTCAGAAATATATGTGGTCTATAATTTGTTAGATATCTATAATACAATCCTATGGGTAATAACTATTATGCATAAAATTGAAAAACAATAATATAAAAAAAATATTGAAATAAATTAAATTTGAAAAATTAAAATTATTTAAAATATCCAATTAATTAAAAGAAACTCTTTCATATAATATGGTGGCAAATTTTTTAATTATACAAATTAATAATTATTTTGACGTGTTAAAACTATCCTTTTATTTATTTGAGTAGTTTCATAGGTATGCATATACAGTGGTGGCCAAAAGTGTGAACATTTTTTGAAAGTTTCATGTTTTTCAACTTTGTGTGCTTGTAGAATATATTAATTTTTACTTAAATACAAACGTTTATATATCAAATTGAAGGTAATTTAATGTAGAATTTAATAATGCGTCTGCGGAAGAAATTCGAACAGCAGTTGGTACCACATTGACACAACAAACTGTTAGAAACCGGTTACTTCAAGGGAAGCTTCGAGCCAGGCGTTCTGTAGCGTGCATTCCACTGACTTAGTCATTGTCGTATCAGTCGCCAGATGTGTCAAGCCAGAGCTCATTGGAGGACGGAGTGGAGATCTGTTGTGTTTTCTGATGAAAGTAGGTTCTGCCTTGGTGCCAGTGATGGCCATGTGTTGGTCAGAAGGAGGTCAGGGGAACGCCTACAACCAAACTGTCTGCAGCCTAGACACACTGGACCTACACCTGGAGTCGTATTCTGGCGAGCAATTTCCTATGACAGCGGGAGCACTCTCGTGGTTATCTCAAACACACTGAATGCAAATTTGTACGTCAGTCTGGTAATTCAACCTGTAGTGCTGCCATTCATGAACAGCATTCAAGGGGTAGTTTTTTAACATGATAATGCTCGGCCTCATATTGCTGTTGTAATGCAACGTGCTCTACAGTGTGTCGACATGTTACCTTGGCCTGCGAGATCACCAGATCTGTCTCCAGTTGAGCACGTATGTGATATCAGTAGACGACAACTCCAGCATCATCCACAGCCAGAACTGACCGTCCCAGTATTGACACAACAAGTAAGACAAGCATGGAACTCTATACCACAAAGTGACATTCGTCACTTGTATGACACAATGCATGCACGTTTGCAGATTTGCATTCAAAATTCTGGAGGTTATATCGGCTCGCATTTGAAATTCCCATTTGAAATGCATTTTCTTGAGCTTAAATTAACATGTGATCTTGAAAATCTAATCAATTAAACATGTTAACTAGACAAATGCATTGTCCAAATTTCATTACTCTACAATAATTTTTTCTTGGTGTTGGGATTTTTTTTTTCCGTCAGTGTATTTGTAATACCCATTTAACAGGTAATGGTGCCCATTTAAGGAATACAAGAAAGTTGCTTATAATAAATAAAATTGAGCTACTCTCTTCTGAACTTTAATATTATGTTACTCAAGATTCAGTAATGTCTGGATCTATATTTTCAATGATTTTCGTGGTCAATCATATCAACTTGCGGAATAGTTTTCCTCATATTTTGTCGGAAGAATGTAAGGGAGACTAATCACAATAAAACTCTAAGCTTTGCTTTATTTTATTGGAATTCAGACCTACCCTATACAAAATTTTAATCCCAGAAACGTATTCAATTTCAAATGTTCTTGAAACTTTACATTTTCGCTTTATTACACCCATTCAATAAACAAAATGACGTGATCAAAATGATTTCACTCGCGTAACATTCAAATATATTCATATGAAGTTGTACTAAATCTCTAAAGATTAAATTATTGTATTTTTATGTATGAGGCTGGAAAATTTTGGATATTTATACGGCGAAGTACCTTATTAAAGCTGTGGATGTTTCAGCAGATATAAAGTTGAACTAACTCGGTTTAAAAGTCAATAAACATTGCTAAGTTCCAAAAAATATACCAGTTGTATCCATTTGTCTGCGAAATTAAGAAAAGATCTTTAGTTTAAGAAACAAATCATTTATTTAAACAAAAGAATCGAAAATATTTTTCGATCTATATTACGTCTTCACATTATATGAACTACATCTAAAAAAACCTTCTAGAACAGTCTCAACATTCATTTAAAAAAGAAAAAGTTAAAACAAAATCTTGCCATATCACAAAATAAAGTACAATAGTAAAATTAAATGAACAATTCAATCACGTTTTACATGAAGGGTGTACCTTTCTCTTCGAGAAAGACAACGCGAGTGTATGAGCACTTGCAGTATATTGTCCACGTCCATACTAGATTAACTTTCGTTAATAAATTATTTGCAAAATTTAGAAAGAGGGTTAAGTTTTTTTTTATCTCTGAATCGAACTATAGGAGAAACGCTGAGACGTTACATCTTTATAATTTCTTATTCGCTGTATTTAATATATTACAAATAAGTATAAATTAAACTTCATTGTATAAGGGTTGAGGTGCTCTAATCTGTATTATATATGTGCGTATGTGCACGATTTTATAAATTCAAGGGTTAAATTAAAAATATCGAAATATCTATCATTATAATTTTTAGTAACAATTGACTACACAATCTGTCAAAATGCATTATTTGGATGCATTAGATAATACAGGACAGCTCTTTTAAAATAAAAATAATTTTGCATCACATTATTAAATGTAAAACAGCTTATCTAAATTTGCTTTGTTTGTCGCATTTTTAAATCTCATTGATCATTGATGAAAGAAGAAAAACAAGTTCTTGTTCTCGTATTATTGCCCAAATATTAAATGTCGCCAGTCTTCAACACGATTATTGCATATGGCTTAAATAAAAGTAGAGGAAAACATGTATCGTAGCAAATACAAATTTCTTTTAAACATTCAACGCTTTCATAAGAAAATTAATATATATATATATGTATCTTATCATTAGTGATGATAGAAAAAAATAACAAAAATATAAAACATACAACGCATGCATACAATCACAAAAGAAAAAAAAAATTCCATTTTACCTTCGTGTTAACATATAAAAAAAATGTATTGCTTCAAAAATATGTATGACGCGTTAAAAATAGAAATTTCTGTAAGCGGTGACATATGTTTCAAGTGTTTTTCGCTATTATACCTGCTGAATAAAAAATAGAAAGGTATCCTGCTCGTAAAAAACATATGTCCTACAATAATATTTATTGCTTATCTTGACAATGTGAAATGTAACGAAAATACAATACATACGTATATACGTAAACATATACATAGACGCACACACACATGCATATATATATATATATATATATATATATATTGGGTTAAGTAAAAAGTTACATCGTATTTTTTATGAAATTTCAAAGTGATTTTATTGATACAGATATTAAACATTAATCAATGATATATTCACCATGTTGTTTATGACTTTTTCAATCCTCCAGGTAGCTGCTTTAAAGAAAGTTTAGAAGCGAAAAACTTAATCAATTCATTTTTGATAGCCGTACCTGAATCAGATGTATTTCCATTTAAAGGTTTGAAGAGAACGAAATAAATAAACATCTGATGGTTCAAGGTCAGGGCTATGCCGTGGATCAAACATCATTTCCAAGACCATTTTCAATAATTTTTGGCGAGTGATCAAATTTATGTGTTGTCTGGCATTGTCATGATTAAACACACCATTTTGATTTGCCAATTCTGTACGTTTTTCTTTGATTTATTCGTCCAGCTTCATTACTTGTCGATAGTGGGCATCTGAATTAATCATTTGGTTCTTTGAAAGTATCGCGAAATAAAGAATACCTATATAATAAAACCAAACAGACAACATCAATTTGTTTGATGAATATCTGCTTTTGAAGTGCTATGTACTGGTTCATATCGCTTATTCCACGATCTTTTGCGTTCTACATTGTTGTAGAGACGATCCATTCTTCATCGTCAGTTATCACTCGCTTTAAATTGGTTTATTCTTTAATAATAGCAGAGGTGAATAATAGCAGAGGTGATTCGGTTGATGAGATAAATTTATTTCAATATGTGAGGAACCCAAATATCGAGTTTACTGACATAACCAAGTTGTGTTAAATGGTTGTATACACTTTTTTTGCAATACACCAAGACCATCTGCAAGCTCTTGCTTCGAAATACGCTGGTTAGCTTTGATCATTTTTTATATTTCTGTCATCAAGTTCAATTATACGTCCACAGCGTGGTGCAACTTCGAGAGCGAAATCTCCGAAACAAAAACGAATGAACCAAAGCTGACACTGACATTCAGTTAAGCAATTTTCACCATGAACATCACGCAATTTGTTTCTACCTTGCACTGCATTTTTACGTTTCCGGAAGTCAAAAGTCAAAATATGACGAAACTGACTACCTGGAATCTCCACTTTCAAGCAAATGTAAAGCAATGTATACACAACTAAACTTTTTTCTGTAAAATGAAATATCACTTTTCAAACACGCTTTAATATGGCTTGATTGAATTAGTATTACCAGAGACATTCAACAGTAACGCCATTTATCCAAAAATACGACATGACTTTTTACTTATCCCTATATATATATATATATATATATATATATATATATATATATGTAGGATTTCAGTTTGAACACTTTATCTCCTTTATGACGTAAATGATCATCAAATTAACTGACACTCTAGTAATATTATTATCCATGATTTAAATGCACTAGTTATAAATATTTTGGATCGCGAGATCAATATTTGAACATCTTCAAAATTGGAAAAGAGCTAGTCTTCTAATTTTTATTGTGAAGCAAGCTTGGAAATAAGAAATATCCAGTAAAAGCGCTGTTAGGCCTGGTTGTTTTCTTTGGTAAATAAAAATATTATATATGTTTGGCGAGAAGTGGATTAGTTGAAAAGAAATTGCTATTCAAGTATTGTAGAATTATATTTCTAAGACTGTATTAAAGTTCATATTTTGTTATTCATCGTCTATTCGTGCATATAATTCCAGTAAATCTACTATTTACATATCATCTTCTTACATTATATATATATATATATATATATATATATATATATATATATATATATATATATATATATATATCTGTATATATATATATATATCACTTTACATAATTAGATATTCCATTGTATGAAAAATCGTCTTTCGTGAAACCTAAATCATGAAAGAAAGAATTTGATATTTGATTTGTATATTTCTACAGAACTTGAAAAATCAATTTTCTTAAGCTTGCACATGCAGCACTAAATAGATTTTTATATAAGATATACTGAAGTTTAGGAAGAATCAAATATACTTTAAATACTTTGGAGTACAGGAAGGAATAATATGACACATCTACAGTCAAATTAAATTGTTAAAATCCACGTTTGTTTGTTTTATAAACATCATAAACAAGCAGCAGTGGTCACCGGGCAGAAGGAACCCGCCTTGGAGACTAATTTCTTATCCTAATTCAATGAAAGTGTTTCATCAGTTATTGTTCTGTCTCGAGGTTTTTGATAAAAATATCATTTGTGTGTGGGAAATTGCTCTTTAATGTTTCTTTAATATAATTGTGATTTTCTTTTGAAAATAAATTGTCATTTGCCTCTTTAAAATAAATGAAAAGTATCCTTACATAATGAAAGTTTCAGCGGTTTATCCTCAAAATTACACAAAAATCTTTATTTCTCACACTTTCAATGCATGTGAAGACATTCATTAAAATCGTATATTTCAAAAAATGAGGATTTAAATATTTGAAGTAATTAATTAAGTTATCATTCAAAGTAATAATTATTGAACTAACTATCATTCAAACTTATTATTAATGAATTACCTAATAATGTGTCTTTATATTCCATGCGATTAATTATCTGAACAGTTAATCGAGAAAAACTGCATAGTTAAGAATGTTAAAACCACATCTCATTTGCTATTTATTTCTTTATTTCTTTATCTTGCACAGAACCATTTCTCATATAAAAGACGGGTTTATATAAATAAGGAAAGAAAGCAAAAGTTAGTTTTCAGAGGAAAATTGACTCAGGAATCAAAATAGATTAGATAGGACAGAAAAGTAACAAATTAATGTTCGACCAACACAGCAGGGTGTTTTGACGTAGTTCTTAAACATATTAAACATGTCATTTACTGTATGCTTTATTACTTTATTATATCGTAACAAAAATAATTGGATTGAATTCATAAAAATTTCGACTTCCGGTTTTCGGTGGATTTAAACGTTTTTAAGATTTTGAAAACGATTTGACTGTTTTTAGAAAATTTTTGTCCGTGAGTTAGTGTGTCTCTCTGTCTGCGTGCATGTCTGTCTCTCTGTATGTTACACAAATTTTGTAGACACTCTATCTCAAGAACTAAAGCAAAGAATTTAATCAAACATAAAATTAAGTCATATCTTGACATAAATCAGTTGATTAAATTTTGATGTAAATAACTTGACAGATGGTGCTGCTATGCTGCATTTATAATAATTCCCGATAGCTATGTATCAACAACTAATGCAAGGTATTTCATTAAATTTCATATCCTGTTACACCTTGACAAAAATAGTTCCGTATTAGGTTTGGGTATATACCACCCAGCAGGTGTCGTGCTCTTTTTTTCCCGTTTCCCACGATAAGTATATATCAAGAACGAATAGATTGTCATTTAAATGTTGTTGTAGATAATATGATTTAGAAAGAAAAAAGTTTTGTGATGACCGCAACATACTAGTTTTTGTAACTAAGCAATTTGTCATATTTCTCTCACTATATTTACCAGAAAAGGATCCACTCCTCAAGTTTGAGGAATACATTTCACAAATGTTTCTTTCTATACATGATAGTGGGACTTTTTCGATATCAGTTTGTAACTCGATATCAGTTTGATGGTCACCCTGTATTGACGAATTTTTCTTGTAGCCATTGTGAAACTGGAAGATATTTTGCCTGACAAATTGGAAAATGCGCACATGAGTGCACATCTGTTATATGTCTACATACACGCAAATATTACTGTGGGTATATCTACATAAGATGAATGTCACGATTTTCGCGATAGCTACATAACAAGAACTAATGCAAGGAATTTCATCAAACTTCATATTATGTTACACCTAGACATAAATTGGTGCTATTACACTGGTATTAATCCGGCCATTTCTCTGATGTTTGTGTGTTGATACCATCACGTTATCGTCTAATAACGTATCATAATGATATAATAGTTACTTTCGCATTAATTAATAACATAGTTTTTAAGGCGCGATTCAAAATTTTTAGCACGAAAATTCAGAAATTATAACACATGTGGTGACAAATAATATTGAAAACAAGGCTCAATACTTCCATGAAAAGAAAAAACTGTAACTCAAACATTCATTTTCTTTTGAAATTTTTACATTAATAAATACAATTTATTGGTATTTTTTGCCAGACTAACTTTATTTTATTTGAAAATAGCAGATCCACATGCTGAGAAAAAAAAGCTCTCCTCTGCCGTAAACAATAGTAAAATAACTGCGGTCCGAGAGGTCCGATGGGTCATGAGCGGTTCGAGTCATCAGCGGTCATGAGCGGTCAGCGTCTTGGACGGTCCAAGACAGGCCTGCAGGCCTTTCTCGGACCGCTCATGATTCGGCCACGCAAAAGAGAAGAAAAACCCTGAAAATTCTGATTATGTCCTCTAACGCTCAAGTCTCTAACGCAACAATCATTATAAAGGGGTTATTTCATAAGTACGCGACATGGTATAAATAACTTATTTAGTTAAACACGCAATCGTAAAATAACAAATTTATAAAAATACACTTTAAAATATCTTAGCAATAAATAAATAAATAAACAATCAAATAAAAAATTCCTTCCGGCCTGTACCGGGAAGAAAAGGTAGCTTTCCTAGTCCATGTTCTTAAAAATTCAAGTGATTATACTCAAAAACCTGAAGCTAAAATGCTTGGAATCCGTTATAGAAGATTCAATCCCAGGTTTCGTTAATACTGAATTTCAATTTGAATTTCAGCATGACAGTTACAGCATAACAAAAATATGATTGTTTCAAAATGTCAGCCACCCTTATATCATACAGAAGCCAAAAAATTTGGTCTGTGTAGAAACACTTTAAGAAGGTATGTCAGAAAAATCCAGAGATAGCAAACAACAGATTTTGTTCCATCATATAAAGCAAAGCAAGTTTTTAATGGAAAAAAGAAGAACTGTCCAACTATTTAGAAGTTATGGCTCGCATAAATCATGGTTAGACCACCAAGTTAACTACCAAGAAAAAATGACAAGTTCTGTGTTTAAATATGAGTTTATATTTGAAGTTTATTAAATTGTTATTTTCTTATTCTGAAACTTGTTTAGGTACAGGAAGAACATTCAGACTGCTAATATTTTGAACTTTCTACAATAAAAATTTAAATTGGGCATATTAATGCTAGGCCTATGTCATAAAATGCCTATGCCATATGTCTTGTGGTGAAGAGCATGGGAAGCAGGTGATCGTTTCTGGAGAAGACAAGCTAGCAGAGCATGGACGATACCAGGTCCGGCCAAACCATGTTTTTGCTGTTTCACATACTCTGCCGTATGGCAGAGTCCTATTCACTCTGGGCCGTGACGGTAGTTAGGGGCTAACTTTCAAACTTTTTGTCTATCTAGTTTTTCAGTTATCACTATTTTTTTATGTTCTGTGTTGTTTTGTTCCCTGGAACAAATCTATGAAATAGCCTACATAGGAGCTCTTCCTTTCGGTCAAGTGGTATAGCAGATCTCGAGAGGGAATCCTTGATTTGTTTTCGAGTCTCTGACTGTTCTTGTGGGCTTTCAGAGGTGCTTGAGGGCGATGCTGTCATAGACTTCCACTCCAAACAGGACCCGATTCAACCCCTTTCCTACATATGAGTGGGAGCCTCCTTATCAGCGGTCCGGATGTCAAAGTATTCATTGCGGGGTTATGTCCAATAGTGGACACGTTCCACGGGGGGATGCCCACGTCGTGCACACTGTATGGCCGTAAGGAGGCCTTTTTCTGCGGCGGGTTCTTTGCACCTAACCTCTAGGTGTCGTACCCCATTGACACACATTATTGAACGTCTAAAAATATATGATACCACAAATATTTCGAAGGGTAATGAAACTTTTAAATGTTTTACATCAATTGTGTCATCCACACACTGGATATGGAGTGAAAAATGAATTTGGAAACCACGGATGTAGTGTTTTAATTATAAAAGACAGAAATATATCACAGAATGAATTTTCATTCAAAAAAGCGATTATATGCTGTTGCACGTAACGAGCTTTCTAACGCGAACAAAACGAAAAAAAAAAGATTATTTTATTTTAGAAACAAATTTGTAATCAATATTATCAACATATTAGAAACTACCTGAAAAACACTCACAGTGTAGAAGAAATCTGTACTTAAAGTCTTACCTAATGGTTAGCGTAATATCTAAAATCACTAATTTCCGTGAATAAATCCAGTGTGTTGTGTCCAATAAGAATGCTATTTATTTCTTTTAAATAGACTAAAGTTACATAAACTGTTCGTTTTCCAACTTCAATATTAGTGGGTGGAAATAATATTAGGTAAATAATTTCTGTAAGTTATCAGGGAATATATATATGGAAAAGAAAAATCGTTTAAATGTATCTATAAGACAGTATACACATGTCCTGACATTGTAGTATGAACAATGGGCAAAAATGACACAATTTTTGAACACAAAAATTCTTATAATATAATTACCAGAAATTTATAGTAAAATATGTAAAATACTTATTAAAATTGTAAAATTTTAAAAGCATCCAACATTTCTCCATAGTAAGAAATCGGGTTGTACAATTACGCCTCTGAAGCCATCGGAAATCACTATTTTGTTTCTTTAAATGCTAATCTTATCAAAAGACAACTTGTTGTAAATGGTCTTACAACGCAATAAACTTAAAATGTCAGTTATACAAAACGTTAGTCATAAACATCAGTCAAATGTTATTGTATGGGAGTGCTGTGTGAAAATCTATCACTATTCATATTTGTTGCAAATTCCTCGGAGTTTTGTGCAGTATATTAATGTCATGTGTCCAAAATCATGCGCTCTTTATGCATATACTATACAGTGTTTCCAAATATGACGGATTTTTTATTCACAAATTCTTAATAGGTATTTTTGGTTTCATAATGTTAAACATTCCATGAATAATATAAAATAAAATTACTGTTTAAAATGTCTGGTTTGGTTTCGGATTTCTGAATAAAAATTCGCCAGAATTGGCAGCGCTATACCAATATTAATTCGTATATACAAAGTAATAGGGCACGTTATAAATGAAGTATTGTAGTGAAACACTGGTACGAATGTTCACTATGTTCAGATCCAAAATAAGAACATCAGAAAAAATAACAAAAATAAACTATTTTAAACTGATTATTTCACAATTACGAAAATATATTGGGGTCTATAACGGTCTATTACCTAATGAAATTTAATTGCAATGTTATTTAATTTACTTCGTCGAAAAAAAAATCACATCCTTGTGTAAAACATAATATTTTGTAAGGTTAATTTGTTACGTAATACTACAAAGAAGTGTAAAAAAAATAATTCATAAATATATATCCTAATGAATGTTTAATAATTAGAGTAAAAATTCTAGTTTCAACAGATTAATAAACTCCGTTAAACAACAAATGTATTATTCAACGATAAAAATACTTTTATTCTACTTTTAAAGAATTAATTTCATTCCGTATTAAGAAAAAGTATTATTTTCTAAATTTTTTGTTGCTATGCAACACTTTCGAAAGTCAGTTACAATATTATATTACAAATTTTATTTTGTTATTTTGGATTTTAAATGGGATATAAATGAAGAAATAATTGAAATTCCAATGCTTCATTTAAGCATTGATTTTTCGATTATGGCTAAACACCCACGAAACATGGATTTCAGAATTTCACGTATTGGTAATTTTAATAACATTCCTTCCTAATCGTAATCCATTATTTTTTAGTTTTAGTTTGACAAAAAAAAAAAAAAAGAAATAAAGGAATCAAGAATTTTTATGGAAAATCTTTATTATTGATTTTATTTGACCAAATATTTATTTATTTATTATTATTATTTTTCTTTAAATTTTGATGTAAACATTTACACATTTAACTATTAATAAAACATGTTTCATCCATTTTATACTCGTATATATTGAGAGTGTTACCGATTATAGTTAGGATTATTTAAACTGAAAAATTACAGATAATGAATATGTATAAATGATAAATAGTAATTTTAAGAATATATTTAAAGTTTAAAGTTTTAAATTTAATGTCCCAAATAAATTTTTTAAAGGAAATTATCACAGTAGCTTTTTTAGAGAAAAAATTGTGAAATGAAAACATATGTGGAAATCTCACTTTATTGTTTCAATAATTTTTTTAAATATTCATTTTAGCAAGAAATAAGAAAATATAATAAAAAGTTCTTTTCTGAAATAACATTTTAAAAATATCACATAAAATATTGGAATTTATAAAGAAGCGAAATATTGAAATATATAAAATGTAAAAAATTAGTAATTCAGTAAGATTAAACTTGCAATCATTTCCGTACAGGTTGTAGCAAAATTCTTCATTTTTATGCATATTTTGAAAATATATCATTTTACATTTTATCGCGTTTATTTCGTTTCATTCAAGGTTCGTTTGGAAAAAGCAACTAGCGTAGCGGGAAAAGCCTGATAGTTTTTGTATAAATGGCAAATGACACTAATCTACAAATTGAAAACTAATTTTCGTAACAGTAACTGAAATAATAGAATTTTAGGCTTTGTCGACGCTGAATCGTAAAATGAAGCCAGTTTTTCTCCATCATGCATGCACGTTTATCGCATTTTATCACATTCACCATTTTTTCACAAAATATTTTTTTTTTTTGATGGATTTTTAGAAATCGTATTAATTTATAATTTTTGTTAAATAGTTGTACATGAAATAATTGTTTTAAATTTCATGTTTTACATTAATTTCGTAAGTAAGACACAAAAAACGTTTAACCTTTTACGGATGTGACAAAATTTTGTCACTCAACTGATGTAACGTGGTCTCGAGACAGCTCGTAACAAATTAATTAAAAAAATAACTAAAATGGTTGAATTTTTTTTTATGTAGTTCTAAGAAGATCGATGTACTTCTTTTAAGATAATATGAATTAAATTGTATGGAAAAAAATATTTAATTCATCTGTACGCCAAAAAAAAAAAAAAAAAAAAAAAAAAAAAACTTTTTATTTTCAAATAAACGGCAGTTTGTTAATTTTGCTAATTAAATACAAAAATTAATCGTGTAAAATTTTTTTCACAAATTATCGATGCAACAAAGTATGAAAATTGAAATGAACTTTTTATATTACAAAAATAATATTTACCTTCTAAATATGCAAGAGTCAAAATACATCATTACTGCAGTCAACACGTATTTTTCGTGTACAGTCAGGGCGTACTGGTTTTGGGTATGAAAGGCACCTACTGGTCCTACAGCTGTCCACTTGAAACGGTTCTTTCCGTAATTAAAATTATGTTGATCACCATCAGAAATATTTACATTTTCATCATCAGAAAGTTTGGATATCCTATCGTGATCAGTTTCCATAGTAACATCTGCATCTTCAGAACTTTCAATATCGGAAAATTCTTGATCTGACAAGTTGATCATAATATCCTCTATTTCCTTATGGCTGACGAAAGTAGGACGTTTTCGAGGTTGCGACGGCATCATTACATACAAATAATAATAATAATAATAATAATAAAAACTAAAGAAACGCAAAAGAAATAAAATATAACTAATACGGAGTAGTGTACTACATTTTCAAATAATAACACAACTGATGTGATGTGGTCTGCCAGACCCCAGCGTCACGAATAAAATATTTAATATCAACTCACAGAATTCTCGCTTTGTGTGTAACTTGTCAAGCTGCCAGAGAAAGGATACTGTTACGGGCAAGTGATATTGCTACTTCCGCGTGACATCAGTTAAAGGGGTTAATGTTTTCTTTACGTGTAAGTTAATATTCAGCATATAATAAACAATTTAGTTATTTTCAGCATATACACATCTTCATCCTCTTTATGTCTCTGTATTCAAGAAGAAAAAATATTATTTTCATAAGAATAACGGAATTATTTCACAATGTCCGTGGCTGAATGACAATTTACAACTGACATGTTTTCCATTCTTTAAAAATCGCTGTGAGTTTTTTGAAATCTTATATTTAATTGTTACGGTAAAAAATACATGGTTGTACAATCTATATATGTAGCAGAATACAGCGCATTAAACGCAGGAGGTCACACTACTCATGACAAACTGCGCTTCATGTTTCGATATTCGTATGGTAACAAATTTTTTATAAATGTTAGCTGTCTGCTACCTATATTTCTTTATAGCACGTAATATCTCCAGTGCATCTTTGTCATTTGTACGTCTCTGGCTCAAACTGAATCAAATTTTCTATATATTAAAATCAAACTGTATGAAATAACCATACTATTTAAGTGTATTTATTAAGAAAAAATACCGTTTCCAAAGGATTGTTTCTTATTGCACTAAAATGTAGTTATAATGAAGTAAGTTATTTTAATGAGAATGGTTTGGTCCGTCGTCGATCAACCTAAAGTAACCATTCTGTTATATCTGTGATTGACTCAAAAGTAGAGTTAGATTGCTCGATTTAATAAAATACGAGAGTTAAAATCTTTGTTAAAACAGTGAAACAGTTGATTGTTTCGAGGGGATACCCAGTTGCAAACAACTGAACTCCCTGCCTATGGGCAATTGTATATCACATCTTATAGGAGTAATGTGAAAAAAGTAGAAAAAATAGCAAAAAATGCTCTTAGAATAGTAAAAGAAGCTATGGATTGGACTGTCAACTTCAACAGCCAATCAGAAATTAGAAGCTACCCAATCAAGAATTGGCTTGCGCAAAGCAGCCAAACAGGATTTATGTGAGAATAAGATCGAAAAACCAGTAATGATTATCATTATGATGATAGAATTGAGTAAAAAGGAAAATTTTGAATAGAAACAAATGAGAAAAATGAGAGAAAGCTATGTTTAACTGTTAAAGATAGGAGATTTGTTTGCTAATATGTAAAGGGAAGTAAAAACGAGCGATAAGCTACCCCAGCTTAAAACTAGTCGTTGGGGGCCACCGTAATACTTACCCATCATGAATATGCATGACATAAAATATGAAAATAAAATATATGTAAACAATTTATAAAATGCATTGCACTTTTAAAATAAAATTTAAACGTATTTTTAAATATTTTAAAAAGATTTATTCATATAAATAATTGTACAAATCTGTAAACTTAAAAATCCCCGAACATTCGATTTCTAAACAAATATTCAAACAAATGAACAATAATAATAGACAATATATCTACCCTATATATATAAAATCATAATGAAACGAATTTGTGAAACGATTTTATGAAACGAATTTATGAAACGATTTTATGAAACGACTGATTAAACGACTGATTACGTTTCAGGGCTATTTTTAATAAAATATTAAACGCTTGATGGTGAAATTAATACCAATTGTCCATAAAAATCCGCGGATGTCAAAACTGGTAATAGAATTTCGAAATTGGAATTAGTTTTCGAGATATTAATTTTTTTTTCTAATTTTAATGACATTTCTGTAATGATGGCAACTAATTACTCAGTTTTTTTGTGACAAAAAAGGGGAAAAAATTGAAAAGGATCCCGATAGGGATTATTGATTTCTTTTTATTCGTCATTTTCAAATTGAAATTGAATTCATCTTTTATTTCAATCGATAATGAAGACAAGATTGTGATTAAATTATGTTTTTCATGAAAATTTGAAAAAAAAAATCATATTTCTATCGTCAGGATTCAATCGTCTGTCAGCATTTAATTTAATTTATAAACTGAAAATATTTTGAATAAATTCGTCCAAATGACGTCATTTATGTAAACGCAAAAGAAAGAGGGAAAAGGAATTAATAGTAATTATTATTTATTGATATCATTTTGTTATTTTTTTGTAAAATTTAATTAAACGAATTTATAAAATCCCTAATTCGGTAATAATAAAATAATAATTGCCCAACTGAACGGAAGGAGAATAAAATATCCTGCTTGGTTTTTTCCGCCAAGCTTTTTAAAAAAGCGTCAAGACCCCTATAATAGAAAAGCACCAAATGTTCATTGGGTTTGTTTTCATAACTTTTGGCAACAAATCTATGTATATTAACGAATCTATCCCTTTTTGAAGCTCAAATCACGCCAAACCTAAAAGCAAAGGATCCTATACTGGAAAAGTACCCGATTTTCTTATGGACAATATTCAAGTGACATAACATTGTGTAAAATTATCGCGGATAGCAAATTTGTTTAAATATCTCATCAATTGATACCGAATAAATGCAGGCATGCATGCACAAAATATTTAATTAATTTTGTATGATAAATAATTATTAGAAAATTCGTATATACATATTAATAAAAATAAATTATTTACATATTTAAAACAAGTAATATAATTTTTTTAAGTCAATTCCTACTTTTGAATCATAAATATATAAAATAAACCCGTGCAGCATGGATGTCAAACGTTATCTTTATTGAACATTATTTTATAATCATCGTTGCGGTATTTTATTTCTGTGGCATCACTCATTTGAGATAAATCTTTCATTTCATTTATGAAAACAATGGGAGGAATTTTTTCTCCCATTTAAAACTAAAATTAATTAATTAAATTTAATTAATGAATTAATATTTGAAAAAACTGTATTAACATAAAGTGTCCACTACAAGTTAAAAACAAGTTGGAAATTGTACGTCAAACGTTACAAACGAGGTGCGTTCGTACGCACGTTTTAGAATTAAATTCTTGATATCCCGTGCGTAGAACGGGTTAAACAGCTAGTTAAGTATATATTTTATGACACTGTTCATACAAATATCCTAACTAGTTATATAAATATTCAGATATATATGTATCAGCTAGTTATATAAATATTCAGATCTTGATGATTTTTAATTCTGTGAAATGAATTATATCGTCTGCAGATTAATTTCTGTCATAAAATAAGTATCTCGGTCGCTTGAAGATTAAACTTCGGAAGCTCCTATAACAAAAAAGCACCGATTTAAAAAAAAAAATTCAAATTTCTTAATAAATATTTTTATTAATATCTCCTAAAGTTTTGATTCGATTTTAATAAAATTTGAAATGTCTCGACAAAATTCTGCAAAGATAATATATTTTAAATTGCAAACCATTTGGTTGGGTAGTTTTTGCGTTGTTATATGCGGACAGACAGACAGACGGACGGACAGACAGACGGACAGACAGACAGACAGACGGACGGACAGACGGACGGACCAAACGACGACTATAGGTGCTACGTATTTATATAATTACGAACGCACCTAAAAAATTATTTTAACTTGAGTGGAGGAATAGAACAATAAGATATAACGATATAGAGAATAGAACGATAAATAGAACGATTTTATTAACGATTGAAAATTTGAACAAGATATATATAGAGAGAGTGTGAGCTAATAGTAGGAATTTAATAACTTGAAAATATGCATGATTGTGCACTAAAATAGAAAGAAAATTAAAACCTGTTACTGAAAATGTCTATAACATAGTACTTTTCAATACTGTGGTTCTTAATGTTATTCACAAGCAGATGGAATTTTTCTCATCCTTAAACGCAAAGGAAGAATAGAATACAGATCGTTGTTATACAAGTCCGAGAGGTAGCCACAATTTAAACCTAACCATTTTATACAAGCTGGTTTTCAAGTTGTAATTGATTTTACTTATCAATCCCGAAAACAATCGTCAGTTGTCGCAACAGCTGTGTATGAGGCCATGATAATAAAAAAATGCCCCATTAAAACGTTAAAAGCATGGCAACCCAATTACAGATTTACCAATATTTTTAAAATAAAGCACGCTGTCATGTTTTTAGAGGCCTCGAAGTCTGAGCGGGGGTTGGCGAGCGTAGCTCGCAGGGGGTAGACCCCCTAGTATCATATAATCTTATATATAATATACTATATAATAAACGATTTAAAACAAATATTTTAACTTTTTTTTAAAATGTATGTGTTTATCCTATTAGCATGTAAATAGAACATTGAATTTTTAATAATAACATAGATAATACTCACATTACTATGAACTTAGAATAATATTTATTCACATACACAATCAATGTAAGGTGATTGGCAGAATATTGAAGTGCATGGCTGTCATAATTCGAGCCAGAATGGAGTTGCGGAGAGAAAAAATAAAAGTTTATTAGATATGACTAGAAGTATGCTATCACAAGCAAAATTAAGCAAACATTTTTGGGGTGAATCCATAAACACCGCAACATACTTACAAAACTGACTCCCAACCAAAGCAAATAACAACAGAACACCTTACGAATTATGGAAAGGAGTTAAACCGAATTTAAAACACTTAAGAACATTCGGTTGTAAAGCGCTATTTTACGTCGATAAAGTAAATAGAGGAAAACTGGATAACAGGGCTCAAACCGGAACGTTCGTAGGCTATGACACACGATCGACTGGTTATAGAATTCACACACAAGGAAAACAAATTATAATGGCGAGAACGGTGAAATTTCTTGAAAATGAAAATGTACACTCAGAAAACATTCAGGAGATACAAAACACCACAAAAACATCCGATGACAATACACAATTACAGGATAGACATGAAAATTATTTAGAAATAAAACTTGACAGTGAGGAGACACCATCCGTGCACAAACAGCAACCAATTGAACCAAGAAGGTCTAATAGGACAAATAGAGGCGTTCCTACTGACAGATATGTTTGTCTCATAAATAGTTCATCTGAAAATATTCCTGAAAATTGGGAAGATATCGAAAGAATGAAAAATATTAATGACAAACAAAATTGGATAAAAGCAACACAAAATGAAATCCAATGCCTAAGAAAAAATAACACTTGGATTTTAACAGATCCACCACCCGTAACAAAAATTATCGGTTCCAAATGAACTTTTAAACTAAAAAAGAACAATTTAGGAAATATTCAAAGCTATAAAGCGCGTTCAGTAGCACAAGGATATAGTCAAAGATTCGGGATGGACAATGATCAAACCTTCGCACCTGTTGTTTCGCACGCTACAATACGTGCATTTCTCATCTCCGCTTTGCACAAAAATTTGAACGTGAAACATGTTGACATCACCACAGCATTCTTGCATGGTGAATTAACCGAAACTGTTTATATGAGTCAACCAGACGGGTATATTAAACCCGGCGATGAAAGAAAAGTTTGTAAACTTCAAAAAGCCATCTACGGTCTTAAGCAAGCCGCAAAGGCCTGGTACACCAAAATATCGGAAACACTCACAAACAATAATTTCATACAGAGCAAAAATGATCCATGTCTGTACTTTAAATCAAATCAAGAAAATCCGATATATATCATCATCTATGTAGATGATATCCTGACAGCAGGAAAGGACAGTGATATCGAAGAAACAATAAACCAACTTAAGAAAGAATATGAACTGAAAAACTTAGGAGAAGTGAATAATTACCTAGGCATAAACATTAATAAAATTAACGATACATATTACCTAAATCAAAATAATAAAACACAGGAACTAGTGAAAAAACTCAATCTAAACGACATGAAAACGCATTACACACCCATGATTGCTGGATTCAACAGACTTGAGGACGACGATAATCTTTTACCTAATAACACGAAATATCGACAAGCCACAGGCACATTACTTTACATATCAACAATCACGCGTCCTGACATAGCTGCCGCAGTCAACATATTATGTCGTAGAAACGAAACACCACGCCAAAAGGACTGGTCAGCAGTGAAAAGAAACATTTCATACCTTGAAACTACAGAAAATTTGAATTTAACTCTTAGCGTAAACAGCAAGCCCATCCTAACAGCATACGCCAATGCAGACTGGGCTGGTGACTTGAAAATACGTAAATCAACGTCGGGAAATCTATTCATGCTAGGAAAATCGCCATTTTACTGGATCACAAAAAGGCAAAATTGCATTGCACTTTCGTCAGCCGAAGCTGAATACGTTTCAGCTAGCAACGCAGCACAAGAATTAAGTTGGATAACAAACTTGCTTAGCGATCTCAACATTCCACAAAAACTACCAATCACGATATTTGAGGATAATATGTCCTGCATAAAAATGACTGAAAATGATAAAGATACTAAGCGATCCAAACACATCGACATACGTTTCCACAACATCAAACTCATGAAAGAAGAAGGAAAAATTGATTTACAATACTGCCCCAGTGAATAAATGATAGCCGACACTGTCACCAAACCCACTCCCAAACCTGTGTACGAAAAACACCGTAAGAAACTGAACCTTCAACCATTCCCCACACAGGAGATTACGGGGGAGTGACGGAGAAACCTTTTTTATGCCGTTAATAATCTCCACGTGCTGTGAACGATCGAAAGAACACTTAGAACATGTCAAAAACCAGATCCCAATTAACTATAAGTACTTCAAGTGATAACCGCAGCTGCAAACCAAGCCAAAGGGAATAAGACCAGAGACTGTCGAAACTGATCAGCTGAGAAATTCTGCAGACCTCCCTACTTCAACCTACAGCTGATACCATGCGCTAGAACTCAATAACAATCTCTCAGAATCTAAAATGTAGTCGATCAGTTAAGACGCCCTTGTAAATATCAGAAATAAAATGTAAAATTGGAGCACTTTTATGCAGTCTCCAAATTTAAATGTGTATATAAAGCCAAGAATTACAATAATAATATTATATTCAAAGAAAAATGGATCTACTTCTTACTTCACGCAATATTACTTTCTTCTAATAATGTTGTTTATTACTCCCATACAGCGACACTTCAATGAATCAAAAGGATAAATATCAGTGCATTATTGTGGATATTACTTTGCGCAAAAGCAGTTCTCAGGTAAGCTGAACAAACATTTTTTACCATTATCAAAAGATGAAAATGCAAATTAAAATATGAAGACTGATTTAACAATTTATTAAAATAGAAAATTAATTATGCTACCGACGGTTCCCCTAACAATTTTTATTCCTAAAAATATGTTTTTCGGAATCTCCAGTGTCTGAAACGTGTAAATTAGTCAAATTTTTCTTTTCTTTTTTTAAAACGATTACAAGACTTACCCTATACTACGTATGATGGGTAACTAATAAAACATGTGTAAACTACTTATAAAATGCATTGCAATTCGAATAAAATCCTGGCTTGATGACGTCATAAACTTTAAAGGCTCGATTACTGAACTGCTTGAAAGAAATCTCCTTATATCTCCAAAAATTATAATCCTATTAACTAGCGGTTTATTGCATCTGATTAAGCGTCAAATTTCCAATTAAAATATATCTTTGAAGTGAAATTTCGATGAAATACAGGGTCATGAAAAATCGAAGAGTGTGGAAAATAGGATTCCAAATATCTGGGCAACTCATTATCCGATCGACTTCATGCTTTATGCAAAATTTATGTTTTTTTATTGTTTTTATATTCATTTTTTTAAATAAACAATTTTGAAAATTTTTATATACCTTTTATCAGAACGAATATTTCGAGAGTCCGAAAAAAATAGTTCCGGTTAATCGAGGTTATTGAAATTAAATAGGCTTCTTCCGATTATTACATACTAAGTACATACCAAATTGCAAGTCTCTATCTCAATTTTTTCGGGAGATAGAGCGTTTACAGACACACAGACGCACAGACACACAGACACACAGACGGACGGCAATTTTGTTTCTAAAAATATGTTTTTCGGAATCTCCAGTGTCTGAAACGTGCAAATCCGTCATTTTTTTTTTCGATTTTTAAAGCGATTGCAAGATTTACCCTATACTACGTATGATGGGTAAGTAAAACATTTCTTTTTTCAAATCGTGAAAGACTGGTCTCCATATAATGGTCTACATTAGAAATCAAGTTATAAATAAAAATGTTAAGCCTTTTTAAGAAATTTAGCGATTTTTAAATTTCTATTATTGACATTTTAGCTAATTCTGTATTATTTCATAAATTTTCTGTATTTTTTTAAATTTCCGTGGTAACAAAATATTAGTTCCGGATAACTATGATTACTGAAATTTAAAAGGCTTTGTCGCACTGTTACATTCTAAGTACATGCAAAATTTCAAGCCTAGATCTGAATTTGTTCGGTAGATAGAATGTTTAAAATCGTGGCTCTATGAAGTCATAAACTTTAAATACTCTATTTCTGAATTGCGTAAAAGAAACATACTTATAACTCAAAAAATGATAATCATAGTAACTAACAGTTTACTGCGTCAGAATAAGTGTCTCATTTCCAATTAAACTATATCATTGAATTGAAATTTGAGTGAAATACAGTGTCATGAAAAATCGAAGAGTGTAAAATATAAGATTATAAATATCTTGGCAACTAATTATTCGATCGACTTCATGCTTTATGCAAAATGTATGTTTTTTAATTGTCTTTTATATTCACCCCTTAAAATAAACAATTTTGAAAAAAATTATATACCTTTTATCAGAACGAATATTTCGAGAGTCCGAAAAAAATATTTCCGGTTAATCGAGGTCAGTGAAATTCAATAGGCTTCTTCTCATTATTACATACTAAGTACATACCAAATTGCAAGTCTCTATCTCAATTTTTTCGGGAAATAAAGCGTTTACAGACACACATACACACAGACACACAGACGGAAGGCAATTTTTTTTCTTCTAAAAATATGTTCTTCGGAATCTCCAGTGTCTGAAACGTGTAAATCCGTCAAAAAAAATCGATTTTCAAAACTATTACAAGTAAAAAAGGCGAAATTCATTGCCAAACGTTTGAATTTAAAAAGTCCTTCCGGCCTGTACCGGGAGGAAAAGGTAGCTTTCCTATATCGTCGTTTTAAAATTTTAGCTAATGTTACACGAAAACATCAAGTTAAAATGCAAAGAAAACGTTTACAAAAGATTTGTTAATACTGAATTTGAATAAGAAATTCGCCAAATTATTGAGCAATAGCCAAATTGGCTTCATTTATGAAGACTTATTTTGGTCGCCAAATGTCGCCAAGTTTGGCGAGAATTTGACGCTAACGGATATGAATATATAGTTTTATGCGTATGACTGGGAAAATTATTACAACAATGGAAATTTTTGTAATGTGCTGTCTTGTTTCAAAATGTCAGCCACCCTAGAATTTCAAACTGCTCTATCTCAGCCATTTCTTAAGATAGAGGTAAACCAAAAAATGCTCTGGAATCCTCGTATCAAGGCCTAACACTTAATTAAAAAATATAATGAATTTTTATCTTTTTTGTATATTTATTTTAGTTTTAAATTTTTAAGTGGCCGCCATCTTGAAACAAAATGGCGGACCAAGCTGGCCAACGAACTCGGTCGAGACATTGGTGAGCTTAATACACACAATTAGTTTCATCAAAATTGATTTATAAATACGATATATATATATATATATATATATATATATATATGTGGATATCTATATATATATATATCAACATTTGAACGGAGGGTGGTTTTGGGGTCTGATCGGTGAAAATATATCGAAATTTTCCGGAACTGCTTTCCTCCGAACGGCTGCAATAGGTAGCTTTATACTTTTTTGTATTGAAAGCTACGTAAAAATAAAGTATAGTATAAGTGTATTTCAGAAAAAAAAGTTTATTTTTTTAGCATATCTTTCTATATATTTTCCGGTACATATATTATATATTGATTTCTATAAAAAAAATACTAATTGCACATAACATAAGATGGGGATTTTAGTATGGTGACTTACAAAATATAGATAAAAATGAAAACTCAAATAGATTTTTTTTTTACATTTAATATATGTTTTTAATTGCCCAGTCAACACCAAAAGGCTTTTTATATGCATGATATCAATAGTGTGTTCAAATAAAGTTTTGAAATGTATTTAAAGCGATACTTAGGTATTAGCCGCATGCCAGTGGTTAATATACGAATAAACAGGTAACTATTTGGCCATTTACATAATCATTACATACCACTTACATATTACTCTTTATAATTATACTAATTTCAATGGTTTATGCGCGTAATTTTATTACATGACCAAACATTTTTGTTAAGATTATATTATTTCATTTATTTTTTGAAGAAGTTTTAATTTCGTTAAGGATCATTAGGCGGAAATAAATTCTGAATTATTTATGTTGTTAAGTGCAAACGATTTAATTTTTTATGCTTCAAAATTATTTTTAAAACTATAAAAAAAGAAAAACGGTATATTGTGATACAGTTTTAAAACAATTTGCATATGAAAGAAGATTTTTACCTATTCGACGGAAAAAATATGCAATATTTAGAAATATACATTTCTTTTAAATTCCACTGTTGCCTTTATTGACCTGTTCAACACAAAATAGAAGCAGCTTTTATAAACTATTCGGCATGTCCTTCTAAAAAAAAATACGTATGCATATGATACGATGACTATTATTAACACACTGAGTGATATTTTCTACCTTAACACAATATTTAAATTTAGTGGCAACTGATCATTTTTTACGAAATTTTTAACAAATAATGCTAAAAAAAGATAATAAAACAGACAAGTATAGAAACATACTACTTTATACTGCATAAATCAGTTTCCGCAACGAAAATTATCGATTTTACAGATGCTACCAATACTCAAGTAAACATTTCACATGTCCAAACGACAAAAATGCTAAATTATCAGGATTAAAATTAATTTTTAAATTAACATTACTCTTGCATATACAAATGTGCAGCTAAAATGTTTATTCGATGATGCATAGCATTCGAAAAAGCAATATTTCGTGTTGAGAAAATTGATTAATACATCGTAAATACTATTCAATATGGGGTTATATTTCCTGTTATTTTCTTTTCTTTTTTTCATTTTTAACACATTCCAACGTAGTTGAAAAGTGTTTATGACTTCGGTGTGTCTGCCGTATGGCCGTCTGGCCATCTGCCGTCTGTCCGTGCTCTAACTCCCGTAAAAATGCTCGGATTGCCCTGCAATTTTTATATGTTATTGTTGTTATCTATAGCATGTTCCTTATTTCATCTGAAGTGTGTAGCACTTATAGTTTTTTTACAGGGGCACTCAAAAGAATTCCGTTACATTACGGTCTATGGGGAAAAATCATTCGCGATTTATTTTAATGATGTCGCACAATTTCAAACACATTATAATTGATATATATCACTAAGGTGCATTACAAGAAGCTTAATATGGAATATGGTGTGCATAGCACTTATAGTTACTTTATAGGACAGTCAAAATAATTCCGTTACATTACGTCTATGGGAAAAAATCGTTTGTGGTTTAATTAAATAATGTTTCACGAATTTAAACACATTGAAATTTATATATATCACTAAGGTGCATCACAAGAGGCTTACTACAGAATATTGTGTGTATAGCAGTCATCGTCCGTTTACAAGGACACACAAAAGAATTATCTACTGTCTGTTAACAATAATTCCTGGAAGTGCGTTTTAAGTTGCTAAACGCAATTTTAAATTTAACTCACTTTTTGTCTATTACTTGTGTAAAAATTCTGAAGATCATATACAGGACAACACAAAAGTTCGCGAACACATTTCCGTTTATTGACAGAAACTCCAGAAGGAGAATTTTAAACTGTGCTACGCGTTTCCTAACTAACCTAAAATTTAGTGTCCTATGTAGTATATATACAAATCTATAGATCATATACAGGGCTGAATACAAGTATTCGAATATTTTTCCGAATATTGTATATGTTGGAAATATGTGTTGGAAATTCCTGAAATTACGTTTTTAAATATGTTATGTGTTTTCCAAATTGTTTACTTAGATGTTATCTTTCAGCTTATTAAACGGTAATGATTTTGTAGAATTATTTTGGAAGCGTTGGATTGTGCTACATAATCTAGGTTTGACGCATGATTTTTCGTTCTTGTTTTTGGATGGAGTGGTGGAAGCAAAAAAAACTTTTGTGATTCTGAAATGCTTTTTTAAACCTCGCAAATCTGTTAGTTTCTGAGTTTTCTGAATGTAAAATAACATTTTTGAAAATCAGGAATAATATCAAAGAAGTTATATTATATATTAGTATAGCTTGCTGTATCCAAAAAAATTCACTTTTGTTAAGTGTATATGATTGTTTGTAGAAATCGGTTAAAAGTATTGTTTTATTAGATTAAACAAGATGCTCATTCATAAGACTTGCACACAAATGTACATATTTAAAAAATGCACATTATGCTTTAAACGTACAATACATGATAAAAAATATATTAACCGTATATTACTAGACGCGCTCGAAATAGTGCAAAAGCCTAAAATTTCGTAAAAATGAAGAATTTTGCATTTTTATGTATGAATATAGGTTGAGAAATGGTTTCTCAACAATTTATCACCAATGCACCTAAATAACAAATATTCTAATTCTTATAATTATCCTCCTACTCGTGAATAAGCTGTCGCCCGTTAAACAAGCATAGTCGTCATTATTACGATTGTATAGTTTTCTACGGTTAAACATTTATTACAAATTTCTAAAAAATACATTCACAAAAGTGAATGTTTCTAGTGCGATTAAATTTAGCGTTAAATTTCTAAATTAATAAACTATCAAATTCAGTCCATTAACCTATCCATGACATTCTATTTCAAGTAATATGTATTCGCATAGTTAATGTAGAAATTCTACTTAATTAAGAAAATTAAAATAAGATCCCATTTGTCATTTGGTTTGTTTCTGCATGATGTCATTTCTTATTAAAGAGACAGATAAATATAGCTAAAGATAAAGAAAACAAAAGCAAAGAAGATTTCTCCACGGAAGAAAGATTCAGGCATCAGACTATATTAACAATGACAAGTACTGTAATATATTATTCCGCTTCAAATAAATTACAATGTTTTGATAAGTTCTCATTTATCATGTCACTTACTGTTTGTCATATTTTGTATAAACATGGCCTCCTACGTGGGTGCTTAGTGTCGTTATATTTGTATAGTTCATACTTTTTTTAAGTTTCACAAAAGGATAAATGTTTTAACGTTTCTTTCCGATTATGGAAAATATTATGTTAAGTGTTATTAAAAAATATACTTTGAAAGCTAAGTAGTTTATATAACTTTATATACAAATCGAAATTTTCTATACTAATTTACACTATATTAGGGGAAAAAGTGAATATAAGAAATACTTTTTGAAAGTAGGTAAATACGCCAATTAAATTTGTAAAATTTACACTAATAACTTTATTGCTACTTACTAAGTACATCTAACGAGCAATTTTTGATAATGAACTTGCAATTAAATTAATAACAATTGAAAAATTTTAAATCATCCCAAAACGTTGATAAAAAATGATCAGCCATTCACTGTCTCTAATCAATAGTAATAAATATCCCAGCCGTTCAGAAATTACTTATATGTAAACAACGCTACTAAAAACATATAACTTTTGAACACTATTAGAGTCTAGAGGAAGCTATGGAACCAAAATACAAACGTAAACTGAATATACAACAGATCTCAGCACGGTAGTGTAGTAAATTATCTAATTCATATCACAACCTCTGATTATATTACTGGCTTCTCTACTAATATTTAGATAAATGATATTTTTTAAAACCTATTTTTCATTGACATTCTAAAACGTTTTATAGTTATTTTTATACTTTTATACTTTTTTACATTAAATTTTAAATTTTATTTGTGGCAGAGATAAGAACAACTGTGCATGGCTATTGTTTCTTTTTTGATATTACATGCAGAATTGTTTTACAAAAATACGAAAAATATATTCCATACAAAGAATTAAAAAAAATGTATATTAAACAATGGTACAATCTTTGACATAACTTCTTAATGAGGGAGAAAATTTGCCTTTATTTATCATTAAAAAAAGGTTTTTTTTTTTTTTTTTTTTTTTTTTTTTTTTTTTTTTTTTTTGCTGAAATCCACAAATCATTTTCTTATGATGCACGATTTGATATGACGATAAAGAATTCTTAAGTTGAAAATGAAATTATGTTTCTTTTTTCTTAATCATATTGTTTTATTAACATTTCTAGAACGTTTATAAATATTATTTTTCTGTGTAATGAAATTACCGTTGTAATTCACAAATTTAAATTATCTTTTTGCTGTCATTTTTAGCTCCTCTACATTTAAAACATCATTCATTCTGGACAACTTTCTTTTTAACATTTTTTCTCATATCTTCATTAATTTTCCTGGTAATAGCGCTACGTTCTGCAATATGCCTCTACCGTTGTTGTGAGAGGTCCAGTTGTATAACACATACACGCTTTCTTATGTGTTGCACAACTTTTAGAACTGAGTCTCTGAATTTTAAAAATATTTTTTTCCAAGTCTCATTGCACAGATGTGGGATAACCTACGACCCTAGACTGTGAAAAAACAAAACAAATTTTTGTTAATTTATGAAAATATCATATAAACAGTACGAAAATATACAATAACCTCTTCCACAGTCACTCACGATTCCGAAATGCGTTCTTTATCTTTAGAAACCACATAAGCGAAGATATTTTCGAGACTTAAAGAAGCATTTATGAAAACAAAGTTTATTTTGCTGCCTCTGTGTTTGGAAACGTTTACCAGTAATTTTATCGTGTGTTAATCAGTTTTCTCAAACAGGAATATCTGTTTTAGGATTCTATTAATTCTCAATTAAATTTAACTGCATTTATACATGAGAGAAACAAAGCAATTTTAATTTTAATATTAATGGTAATGGTTTTAATGTATCAGGTATGTTTAACATGAAATTGTTTACTTAATAAATAATAGTATTAGAAGAACCCATATGCCAGGTTGCGAAAACTGATCAATGCACTATAAAAGCGATCGAAAACGTTTCCGATTATAGTTTATTTTTACAACTGCTTCTTTAAATCTCAGAAATGTATTAGTATATAAGGTTCCTAAAAATAGAGATAAATTTTCGGAATCGTGGGTAACTCGGAGAAGGTTATTGGATATTTTCATTTGTGTTTATATTAAATTTTGCTAGATTAACCCATTCGCTCCCAATCACGAGTATACTCGTGGTTTTTCAATCAAAAATTACGAATTCGTACCGGAAATTTCGAAAGAAGAATTTTTTTTTAATCTAATCACGAAATATTTGTAAATAAATAAAGTAAATATTGCTATTAGTATTTTCTGGTATGAATTTGAACATTCTAAATAAAATAAAATTCCAGTAATTTTAACCCGGCAGTGAACGTGTTAAGAAACATTTGCCATTTTCTATTGTGTATTTCTAATATAATTTATATTTCAACAACATTATTTTAAATCACTGCGTCTAAATGACGACTTATGAAAAAGAAATGGAATAATATTTAAATATGTTTAATACGTTCTCTACGGATAAAAAAAATATTTTAATGAATGTGATGACGAATTAGACGGTGAAGCAACAAATGATTCACCAACATAAATCCACTGGAATTTCGTATTTGAAAATGGGGATTCAAATCAAAAGGGGAGATTTATTGCAAAATATATGAAAGAGAGATGGATTAAAGATAAAGTTTGTGCTAATGGGAGACAATTCCTCTAAAACAGTATTATAATACACCGTTGTAATTTATTTTATGTTGCTGAATAGGTTTTTTATCCTATGGAAATTTGGAATTTTCTCATATCTACTGCACGACAGAAAAATTTAGAAAAATATTCCATTAGTTTTATAAAATGTGTTAGTAAACTTTTCTCGAAAGCAGGATTAAAATATAGAATCTCAAATGTAAGCATTAAACACCCTGTGTCCATAATACGGCTTTTTTTTTTTATACGCACTTAACTCCATGTCAAAATTTTCAAAAAGTTCAAAAAAGGTATATAATAATTTTACACAATAAAATAATCAATTAATAATTAGACAACCTCTACCACTGACGCTCTACCACTGAGCTATCCCTGTCGAATCTGGAGGGCATAATTCATCCAGTTAACCTTATTGATCAAAGCATCTGGTCTGATATTTTAATCAGCTCAACAGAAAAGATCGCAGGTAAATGATGAATTATGCCCTCCAGATTCGACCGGATAGCTCAGTGGTAGAGCGTGGTGGCTTCAGCCAAGCGATCCCATGTTCGAATCCTGGCCCTGACATTTTTCGTCCAGTTGGAAATTTACAACTTGTCTGATTACTTTACCAATTTGAAATAATTGTGTTAAAAATAATCTAATTAATAATTATTTAACACAATAATTTAACACAATTAATAATTAATTACTATTATTTTTTGCATTAAGCAGATATATATATATATATATATATGTTATATAAAAAATTATTTATTTCGTATCCTTCCATTTTATTCGCATTAATCTTTTAAATTAATCTAACTTCTGACATTGTCAGAATTTCCTTAATTTTTAATAATATTTATTCCTATTTAAAGTCCTTTTAAAAGTAAATATCCGTATATTAATAATTATCTTATTCCAAATCTTAATCTAAAATTTTAAGTCCATTCGTCGCTTTTATCAGCTCCCCAATCTATAAAATTCCGAGACGCGTTCTCATTTCGAATGTTTTTTAAAAGCCATTTTCTTTTTACTATTATTATTATTATTGCTCTGATTTTTTCGCGCGCTTGGGATTTTAACTTCAAAATTTATCCGCGACCAGGTTCGGAATTCTTTACTGTCTTAGCTTCTCTTTCGCGCCTCATTCTCTGGGCTGGAGCTAGCTTCTCACTCATTGGGTTGTGCGTAAATTTCTGTATGTCTCCGCGGAGAGAACAAAACTCGCCCACATCGGTCGGAGCACTAGATTTTTGACGTAGCTGAAAGAGTAAACAAATATGTATCTGGTGTTTTTATGTCTTAGAATATTCATCTGGCCATTTAACAACTTGTAATCAATGGTTTGACCCATCGTGAAAGCCGAGGGCTCTGCTATAAGTGTTATACCTGTGGAATTGTGCTGCATCTCTCTTATTCAAAATAAACTAATTGTCAGCAAATCGGCTGGTATTTACTGGAGAAACTCTCTGTGATCTCATTTCATTGCCTTACCACTTCGCCATGATCATGGAAATCGACTGCAAGATATTAGTTCTTTAACGGACTACCCTTTTCTCATGGAAATTTACATCTGGTACTAACTCAGCTTAGACAAAATACCACATATATATATCGTATTTTAACTGCATTCGAGGGTGACATTATATATTTCGAAAAAAAATTGTGTAAAGAAAAATAAATTGAGCAACTGAATTTAAATTTTGCATTTTAATCATAAATAAAAAATAAACCCGTGCAGAGCAACTATGTCCGACTTTATGTTTAATGAACTTTTCTTTTATTATCATTGTTCTGGTATTTATGTTTATGGCAACACTAATTTGTGGAAAACCTTTCATTTCATTTATGAAAACAATGCCGATTTAATTTTTAATTAGTTGCAATTTTTAATCAAAAAACATGTTTTAACGAAATGTGAGTGGTCTATGTCAGAAGCCTCTTCAAAATCCTTTCAAATTGTGTCTCATTTAACGTTTTGCGTTTTGTATTTGCTTAGAAAAAGGGATGCTGACAACCGAAATAATATATAGGATATTAATTAACACTAGATCCCAACTTAAAAATACTTTAAAATTTGAACACATTGAAAAATGTGATTTTATATATTGTGTTATATATGACGATATATATGGTATGATGATATAGATGATGTTATAGATGATGTTATATATGAAAATAAATCAACAGCGAAATGTGTTTTTATAATTTATTCATTATACTAATAGTTCTATTGCAAAACTTTTCCAAAACAAACATAAATATTCTAAGCAAATTATTATTTTAGTCAAGTAATACACAGATGCACGATAAAACGATAGGCAAGAAGATAAGTTGATGAATCAATGTACCATATATTAGCGATATTGTAAAGATTCAATCGGTTATATTAATGAAAACCTTTATAAAAATTATTTCTGTACTTTTATTCGATAATGCAATTTTTATAGAAGAATATAAATATACTTCTTAAAACATTTTGAGATGGTACTGTTTTTGTAGAGTTGAAAGACTTTAAAATGTATGCTAATATGTGTATTTGCAGTCGTTGACTTTAACCAGTTTATAGAACGTGATATGATAATGTAAGATATACTGCAAATCCTCTACATTAAAAAATTATTATTGAGACTAAATAAAGTGAATGTGGCAAACACTATTTGACAGTAACAAAAATTGAATTCTAAATTAAAATAAGTATATATAATTCATTACGTGAAGAATATAAAGTAACATGTTTATAAACATAATAGACAAAAAGGTATGCTCTAAGCTTTTGGAAGGAAATAAAATTATTTGTATAAAGTAAAAGAAGTGTGAATTTCTAATGTTTTATAAGCGTATTATTTATGTGTAAAAAAAGGAAATCTTTAAGCATTGTTTTTTTCTACCTCTCTAAATCAACTCATATATTTGACGTTTTTATAATATAGGTTTTCTCTTAAAATAGTCCTTGATAATGTATGATTTTTTTTAACATTTCACATGTATACTTTTGTATATTTTACATATATATATATATATTTATTTATTTTATAAACAGCGGTATACATCATTTTTTTTTATTTGGTAGAAAATAAAAATAAGAATTTCGTAAATATTAATTCAGACAATTTCCAAAAGAATGAATTCAAAATATTAAACCCTTTTAGGAAATGTATTTGTTTAACGTTTAAATTAAATTAATGCTTGTGAAAAATAATTCCTAACAATGCAGCTTTGTATTTTAGATTTCTCAACAAACATCGAAAAGACAACTGAGCTAAACATCAATAAATCGATATTTTCGTTTCTGAACATTCCAGTATTTCTTGAAATCTGCTGTTTTAAGCTATCGCCTTGTTATAAAAGAAACTTTATTTTCAGCAAAACTAACAAAACTCTTCTTTGAGGTTCTAAAATTTAATACTATCGACATTATTATAGTTTAGCAAACAAAAGTAATTTTCTTATAGAAATGAAATACAGTGTAGAATATTATTCGATAGTATACACCTAATATTGCAATATTTTTAATTTGTGGAGAAAACTCTTTTGCATTTTCACTTTTACAATAATTATTTTAAAAAAATCTGAAAAGTTTGCAAGTAAATAAACATGGGGTCTCATTCCTTTTCTTATAAGGATAACTTTCTGTTACATATTCTGACAGTTTGTGCCTCAATTTCGACTCTCTCAGAATTTCAGAGTTTTTCAGAAGAAAACCATGGAAATCAATTTATAATTATCATGTTGTAGCCATCACAAAACTTTCTTCGATATAAATCAAATCGTCTGCAACAGAAATTAAATGAAAAACTATACGTTTTTCAGATATAGCTATCGCCCAGTTTATCGAAAAAAATAGAGCATAGCAGCGACACCTATTTGCTGGTATACACTCAAACCTAATAATAAGCTGTTTTTGTCAAGGTCAAACAGAATATGAAGTTTTGGAGAAATTCTGTACAGAATTTCTTGATATAGTGCTATTGCGGAAATCGTGAGAAATTCAGCATAACAGCGTCACCTATTTACACCGAAAACTAATCAGCAGTAATTTATATCAAGGTATAAATAAACCTAAAGTTTTACTAAATTCGTGCATTATTTCTTGAGTTTTAAATGTCTCTACAGATTATCACTAATAACATTTAAATCCGTTTTGAAAGAAAGTGAAAGCACTATGTCCACAAAAAGTAAAAAAAAAAGTAAACATTCAATAATTAGGAATATATAGGAATTGGCATGATGCATTTTTCAAAGAAATTTTACAGAGCGAAATGTTTTGAAATCGCTGCATTTTTGTAGCACTCTTTGAACCAGAAACCATTGTGGCGGCACTAAAGCCAATGCCTTTCGCTGTTTATGACATCATGAGGCGGGAAGTAAACCTGTAATCTTTTTTGACGCTCTGAAGAATAGTTTTTCACATTTGACATGCAAATTTCATCCGGAAAAATTTAAACGCTAAATTCCACAAGTTTAATGCATCAACCAGTAAGAAGTGTAGGGCCAAGGCTCTGAATATTTCAGACGACCGCTACAGCTTCGAGCTTATTATAGCTCTTCGTGGAGGTTGGGTGTCTGTGGGACGGTAAGACCGCCGCGAAATCGCAGATCAGGCGGAGAGCGTGCTTCCCAGGAGAACCCTTCCACACTTTCGACACACGAAACCAAAGATGACGGAAGCAGAATCACGGAAGACATCAAACGAAAAATTTTAACACTAGATTCCAAAAGTTTAATGCATCGATCAGCGGGAAGGGTTGAGCCGGGAATCTGAATACTCCAAACGTCCGCTGCGGCTTCGAACCTACTACTGAACAATAATTTCAACATAATTTGTCACATATTAATTCAATGGTTGTTTAGAAGAAGTTCCTAGAAATTCAAAAGTTTACAGAAATTATAAAAAAAAAATAATGGCATTGATTTAGCGATGTCCTTGCCTTCATGTTCAGCATTCACGAGTAATAAAAAAAACTGATTAAGTAAGTAAGAAAAGTAAACATTTTTTTTTAGTTTATCGTTTTATTTTTTATTTCAATTAAACAAACTTGATTATTATTAAATTGCAATTTTCAATACAGGGTAATCATCATTCATTCCACATAGGCAATTTTCAAAAAAAAAAAAAAAAAAAAAAATCAATTTTCCTAAAATTTAACATAGGTTCTTATTTCAGACACCCATTCACCTTATATTACAGTGTCTGTCAAATTGTATGTTTGTAATTCTAGTTTTCTTTGTGAAGCGCTGCTATACAGACTGCAGACAACACTTCAATTCCACTTGTTGAAGAATAATGTATGTATTTTGCCACTGCTATTTTCATTATCTGATGGTTTGGGAGTAGAGTAATGAATGGGAACTTTCCTGTCTATTCTCCATAAAAAAACAAAATTATACAAAATATCAAGAAACATTGTAGCAGCATTGCCTACCGTTTGACTTCATCTTACTAGGGAGAAAGTAGTTCGGAAAAGAAATTTAAGCACGACACTGCTGCAATTCTTAATTGACATAGTACAAAACAGAACATAGTACAAATCACGCGCAAATGTTTTAGATTGGCCTATGAATCCGGACATAGAACACTATATAGAATATAGCTGGTATCTTTACCCGCGACAATTACAAAAAAAAAAATAAAGCAATATGGCTCTGCTAAATATCTCCACGGTTCCACAAAGAAAGTATAGCATTCTCTGCTACCGGTAACATTGCAAAAATAGTTCAAGTCGATGAAAACACATGTTTCTTAAGTTACCGAAAAGAAGGATATATAGTTAGAAAATACCATCATGTGTAAGTATAAAAAAATATGTTTTCCTTTATTCATAATATTCTGAAACACTGTAAAGTTACGTTTTTTACTTTTTTTCTTTTTATCAAATTCATGATTAAATATTAATACATATTTATGGGACTTATTTAAAATGTTTTATATAATATAATGAATAAATATTATTACTTAGTTAATTTTTTTATTGTTTAATAAACAACAACTTCTGGTTGCGCTTAAAGTTTTGTGACAGACTTTAACTCCTTTTTCACATATAAAAACACGATTAATTACGTGATTAATTTCAAAAGCACAAATAGAATCAACCAGTATAAAACAATTTGATATGGGCAATGGTGCTTGTATAAAAAGTTTATTAACATGCTGATTTATAGTTGTTACTTCCTTTCACTCATAAGGTCCACGACATTTTCCTGGAAGAAGGTTACAAAGTCTCGCGAAAGGTTGCACTTCTGATTTGCCTACATAATTAGGTCATTGGCAAAACGAGTCGACACAGCCTATCCCTGCCATGATTAGATACCCCGAGCATTTGCGTTTATGATCCGAAGACATTCTATGCACGACCTATGAAACAGACACGTACATGGAAACATTTGGCTGTGTCGATCCTCTAACTTTGAAACTTCCAATCAATAGTCCGACGCTTTGCCGAAAGTGCAGGTGCGCCTTTCTATTAAATTCTCATAGTCTATAACGAATGCAGAATGCATATCACACGTTTTGAATTTATTATGTGACTACTTATATTAATTATAAAAGTAAAAACAACAGTGATTATTTTTTTAAATATGCAATATAAAGATTTGTTTATGACTCCATATCATGCGTTATAAGACATCCGAAAGAAATTATTACAAACATATCTTTGAGGAATAAAGCTGTAAGAGAAATATGGCATTCGAGATACAGTTTCATTAGCTTTAATAATAAGCTTTTTTCCTCCCAGAAATTTACGAAATGATATGTGACATATACAATATTTTATACAACATATTAATAAATATATCACAGCTGTCATAAATGTTGTGCTGGCAGACTATAGAAAATCGCCAATAACTATATCCCATATAAGCCATAATACCGTAAATGCATCTCATGAAAAATTCATCTGGAAAAGCAATTTTTTCGAAATTAATGCAAACAGTTCATAAGGCCAATTTCTATGTGTAACTAAGAAACAGTTTTTTTTTGTTGTGTTTTCACGTTTTCTAAATGAAATATTTATGATTTATATATTGCTAATTAGAAAAAAAATATTCTCAAAAAATAAACAAAATGTGATAAAGGATTTTTTGGGGAATACATATAATAAATCATAAAAAAAAAAATATATATATTTTATGATTTCCTAGATTTATGAGTTCTTAGAAAACTTCCGTTCAAAGAAGCGGATTACTTTTCTGGTGTAAAGTTTTTTAAGATATACACTCGAGAATAATGTTGCCAAAAGATGTACGCTCGAAAAGGTTGAGATGCAACAAATAAGCTCTTACAGTTACGGTAACATCCAATCTTTCACATCGCAAAACGATCTACATTTTGCAGCAACATAATTATAGATGAAATAGCACACACTAAAAATGCTTAATTAACATGAACAAAAGACAGAGCTAAAGCAAAATTAGTCGAAATACAAAAAATTCAGAAGGTGTAGTTTAAGTAATTTTCTCCAAAATAAATTATTTTTAGTGATAATACTTTACTTCTTACTCTGTAAATTTGATCTAAAGTACATTTTAAAGAAAATCTTGGTAACCTTAAACACAGAAAACTTTATATATTAGGAAACGGATGTGATTAAATTAGAGATAACGCTTGGTAAAGTTAGAATCTTTAATTTTAACACCATCAAATTGAAATATTTTTGCTGTTCAAAAATATCTCGGTATAGTGATTTATTTTCTATTTATATTATAATTTACGCTTAACTATAGTCTGCGATGTACTTCACTAACAGTGCTACACGCATATTGACTTAAATTATTGAATACACATTCATATCATGGTCACAACTGTTACGGTGACGGAATCTGGCATTATGTCAAAAATGTAATATCATATTTGTGATATGTCATTAAAAACGTTTTATTTTTCCATTTTTGATGGAAAGGAAAAACATTTAAGATATTTGTGAATTTTTTAAACTACTGTTTGATGCAAACATTTTTTTTTGTACTATGTGAAAATATAATAAATTTCTTGATTTAGAGCGTGAGTATGTGATTAACTGAAAATGCTTCCGCATAAATATGTTTTTTTATGCAACGACAATATCAACATCTTCATATTGTGGGTTTTTAAGGTATTCACACACCTTTAAAACATCATTTTCGATAAAAATATAATTTTTTCATTTTTTCAATAAAATTAAAAAACAATTTTTCATTTGTCGAATTATCCATTAATTGTGTCTATATGATATTTTGAATTCGAGTTACAGCTGTTAAAAGTTACATGTCTTTTGGCTTGCCGAAGAATTTTACAACCGGGAGTATCGTTCTGAAAATCGGAAATAAACTGCAATGTATGTTTATATTCTTTTTTTTTTTTTTTGAGATTTAGCATTAAAATTGGATTATATGGCCAATACAATACGTCGAGTTAATAATTAAACCTTAAAGGAAAATACGTATTTTTATAGTAAGACTTGTGTTTAAAAGTTATTTTTAGCTTTTTCTGAAAATGAAGTTTTTCAAATTTTTACTACAGAGTAAAATCATGGTAACATATTAATTACTTTTATATTTACACTGGTATAAGTGACAAAGTTGTAACAAATTTTATGAATTTTTAATTATATCAGTACCTTAACTGTCAAAACATCTGGGGTAGAGATGGTATTATAATGCGAATAACTTATGTCTTAGAGAAAGTTATTTTCCTTATTTTGCAATTTACAAAATGTGAATGCAAAATGTTTTTGAGTTATCCTGTTTTGCGCAAATGTCAGTTTTTCACATTATTTTGAAATTTTTTCACCTTTAAAAAATATTTCTGTGTAATTGCTATAATTTTTATGTTTTTGTCAAACTTTTAACTTAAATGTTATTATAAAAATGTTATAAAGAGAAAATTAAAAAAAAATCAAAAAATCAACTCCGAAGATGTGTGGACACCTTAAATTAAGTTACCACCATAGAGAAATTGTAACTGCATGAAGCGACTTCACAGTATGTCAAAAAGTTACATTGTAAAGTCAGTATTACTTTACATTTATATGTACATTTTCGAAGTCATATCCACGGAGTTGCAAGTCAAATCTTAAGACAAGCAAAGTAGCAAACTGAAGTGTCTTTATGAATATGAAAAAATAGTTTTTAAATTTCTTTGAACGTATATGATATAGCAATAGTATTAGCTAAGATCGTGAAAGACAAATGGGACAAAACATTTTTACCTGTTGAAAGATATGGCTAGTAAATCTAATAATAAAGAAAGAATTAATAAGAATCAAGAGGGCTGGGGAAATAATAGATCGCCTATTGGCTTACTGCTCGGAACCCTAGCGCTCCTTCTACGACTTTTACTTTTTCTATCCCTTCCCCAAGCGCCTTGATCGTGATCGATGAGCCTTCTTCCACGTACTTTGTTTGACAGCGCGGTTTACAATGAGGACCCGATTCGTTTGTGTTACATCGGAAAGGAGGACGGAAACCACATTTCTTTATACTAGACGAATTACGGCCATATTATATATTTTTTAAATATTGCATTTATCAGTATTTTAAATTAATTGATTCTCTTTTTTAACGAATCCTTTCATAGCCGAAACCTTTGACTTTTACTGGAGACATTGAGTCTATTTACCGAAAGATTGAACATTTTATACTGCCAGATTTCGGGCCTTATAATTTTTTTTAAATATCATTTTTTTGGATTTGAAAAGTATGCATCCTTGCTTAAAGTAAGCTGAAATTTCAGAGTTTTAAAATATTTTCGAATTCGGACCATATTTTTTTTTATTTTAGGAAAATCCCGATTTTTATATAGAAAAAGAAATAAAACGCTAGGGATTTTGCTATTTCATTTCAAATTATCTCAGATTGTATGGGTCTGATCACGATGCGGCTGGGCTCATTTGACTCGATATCGAATTTTAGTTCCGAGTTTCACCAGTAAAAAATAAATCAACGATCACAGTTCTTAAAAATATATTGATGCAGTTTCTGCAGGATTCTAAATGAATTTTTCTTACTAAATAAACCGACCAGCATAGCGGGCGAAGCCCCGCTAGCAATTGTTTATGATGTTTATGATTGTTTATGAAACCCGCAATTTCTCGTATTACACTGACAATTTTCGCTTAACATTTTGTTTTAAGAGGAGTTCCCCTAATCTTTAGACAGAATAACGTGTTTTTAGCGTAACAACATGTTCACTTCCCGTAAATGTTGGTATTGTTACACATGTTCAGTGAATTCGTCCTATAGTAAGGAAGGGGTATATTTTCACACTATGCATACTCAATCTGGTAAACCTACACTTTGAACACACGCGAACCCTTCAAACAGCTTTTTTGAGAACTCATGCTTTTTGTAATATTCTGTTGTCTATATTTTCTATCGTGTTATGATATGAGAATCATATATTAAGTTTTAACCACCCCTGCACTTACCTTACTGCACAACACCGTCATTTAATTTTTTTCCCTGTTTTTCAAAATTTAATGCGTTATATTTAACTCGAAATAATAATCCCTCCTTAATAAAATTCTTATCTCACCACGTTCATTTATGCTGGCTTGCCCATATCCCACGGTCTTTCGATTAAAATAAAAATTTAAAAAAAGAACGAAAAGAATTAAATCATCACAGATTCTTTTTCTGCAAGTTACTTCCCAAATTACGTTCTTAACACAATGGATTCGTATGCATTTTTGCGGCCAGTGAGTCAGTTATAATATGTCTACCATTTCATCCGGTACATATTCATCTCCTTTTTAGGTATCGATAATAAATCGTTCAACACTCCCTTTTCTAAAAATGCATCTTGCTCGTTAAAAGCTATGCAATGAGGTCCGCTTAGAAATTCCTATCTCGTGAGAAATATGCGTCGACCGTTTCAATCTTCTTGGCAAAGTTAGTTTTTGAAATAAAATGTATTTTGTGTGCCAAAATGTCGCGGCCCTGTCGGATAAATACCATTCAATGCGCTATGGTCCCTCTGAAATTTTGCTCGCTCAGGTAACCCTATTTGGCGAGGAAATGCATCAGTCCGATTTTGAGTTGATATGTGAAACATCTTCACTTCGCTGCGGACTTCCTTGTCGTTCTTTCAATTGTCTTGTAATAATGCCCCTCCTCGGTATATTCCCGGTTGCGGCGAAAAAGAAAATGTTTATCCCGGCATGAGCCCGGTGTGACATCGAACCTGGATTCTACTACATGCTTTGATGTTCTTCAAAAAAAGGCTTTCGTCAGCTATTTTATGTGTGCACTTCTATTAACTTTACATCTAACTTTACGAACAAAAAAATATCAACATCACACGTGTGATACTGTTTTAACACATACAAAAAATATTCCTGTAAAAACAATTAAATATTTAAAATAAACTCTTGAATTTTTTAACATTGAATGCGATCATTTTAAATTTTAAGTGCATTTTTATTATCACTATAATGTTTTAAATTAATTTTCAATATTGATATGTCAAAGAGAAAAATAAATTAATGCAACTTATTAAAGGTGGTTTTTTTTTTTTTTGAAACATTATAAAAGATTTTTCATAATATGAACCTCAGAACATTGGGTTTTATAAAAAATAATCTGATTATAGGTAGGTCATCCTAACTATTTTTCCTAAATATATTTCAATGTATAAGAAGAAAAAAAAAACATTTGTTTTCTATGAATACACTTTCACATTTCTTTGAAAGAACTCATAAGAAAAAAAGAAACCATTCAAAAGAACTTTTTTTTTCATCAAGATATGTTCATTATGATGTTCAGCAATCTGTCAAGTATGATAAAACAATCACTCTATGTTGATTTTAGTAATATATATGCTATATTAATTCGGATTACAAAATTCGTCACAAATTACAACTAGTCGTTGGGGGCCACCGTAATACTTACCCATCATGGATATGCATAATATAAAATATTAAAATAAAAATGTGTAAACTACTTATAAAATGCATTGCAATTCAAATAAAATCGTGGCTTGATGACGTCACAAACTTTAAAGGCTCGATTACTGAATTGCTTGAAAGAGGTTTTTCCTTATAACTCCAAAAATAATAATCCTATTAACTAGCGGTTTATTGCATCTGATTAGGCGTCAAATTTCTAATTAAAATATATCTTTGAAGTGAAATTTGGATGAAATACAGGGTCATGAAAAATCGAAGAGTGTGGAAAACAGGATTCCAAATATCTCGGCAACTAATTATCCGATCGACTTCATGCTTTATTCAAAATTTATGTTTTTTTATTGTCTTTTATATTCATTTCTTAAAATATACAATTTCGAAAATTTTTATATACCTTTCATCAGAACGAATATTTCGAGAGTCCGAAAATAATTGTTCCGGTTAATCGAGGTTATTGAAATGAAATAGGCTTCTTCCCATTATTACATACTAAGTACATACCAAATTGCAAGTCTCTATCTCAATTTTTTCGGGAGATAGAGCGTTTACAGACACACACACACACAGACACACAGACACACAGACGGACGGCAAAATTTTTTTTCTAAAAATATGTTTTTCGGAATCTCCAGTGTCTGAAACGTGTAAATCCGTCAAAAAAAATTTTTCGATTTTCAAAACGATTACAAGACTTACCCTATACTACGTATGATGGGTAAGTAATAAAAATTAAGCGGACATTCTTCAGTGACCGGATCAATATATAGAAAGTAAAAGTTACTCTGTAAAAAAATTATGTTTCACGGGGATTTGTCAATGCATATTTCATGAGGCGGAATAGGTGCATAAACAACATTTTTGTCATCCTTGTTTATAACCATATGGAGTGGAAGGCCTCTAATTTTCCAGCGAGTGGAGAAAAATATGTGTGTTAACTATGTGTTATTTTACTGAATACGAATGCGGAATACCGCATAAAAAATTAAATGTAACATGTTACTTTTTTTCACCGTTCATTTTTCCTTTAACATAAAATAAAATATTTGATATATTTTATCTAGTAATAAGATAATATATGGATTTTATTAGAATAGTTTAGATTTATATATTCACTAGCTGTTACCCGTGACTTCGTTCACGCAACATTAAAAGAATAATAAATACATTAATTAAGCAAAATATTTCACTCCCGGTAATTAAAAATGTTAATAATTAACTAACTATTTATCACATTTTATAGGAGACATTACGGTATTTTTAGTTATAGGGACTTTGACCTAACTCAGTCTTTAAAAAGTGGAATTTTGCTTCAAATAATCGCGAAAATGAAATTGCAACCAATGCAAAAAGGGGGTGCCAAATAAAATCGTGGAAATAGACGAATTGGGTAAAAACAAATGTCAATTTTACATGATAAACAATTTTACTTTTAACGCCTTTGTGAAACGTTTTAAGAGCCATCCTTCAAAAAAAAACATTAATTGGAAATAGTACATGATTTTTCTTTAAATTAAATTCTGTCTCCTTGGTTTAATGTATAGCTGAAACAAATATTGTTTTCTAAATGACAGTATGTTGACAGGCAATTTTTGTTCTCCAGAATAAATTGATTCAAGACGTTTGAATATGTGAAAATATGTTTTTATTTTTCGAATAATTTACTGAAATCAAGATTTTGTTTTCACCATCTATTCAAAGTGAAAATAAATTATGTTTTTCAGTTTTAATGAGAAAATGGTGTAAAAAATATACTGATCTGTTTTATTTCTCCTTTTTTATGCACAAATTTGGAGTAATTTACTTTCCCTTTTTAGAGAAACTTCGTTAAAAATTACAAAAAAAAAAAAAAATCTTGGCATCTAATTTTATTTTTTAAATTCTGAGAGTTTGTGTGACTTCCTCGGATCAATAATAACCGGTATTAAGTACATTGCGTTGCGTTCCATAATCTAGGAGTAGTTGCGAAATCCAAACACACGGTCAGATTTTAATATAATAGATTCGTGTTCATTTTCCTTTTTTTAAAATATGATGTGATTTTTAGCAGAAAACTCTCATCTGTATATAACGGATACTCATGCTTAATAATCAGTATAGATAAAAAAAAACATTTAAATTTTTCGTTATAAATATGGCGTGAAACTCATCAACTTTCTATACTTACTGATCCTTGTATTACTAATGTAAGGAATTGATTCACACTCATTTTAAAACATATTGGAAAATTTCCGTTTTATTTTAAACATGACTTCTCCTTTTCCTCCTGAGAAATCCCTTTTTAATGACATAATTCTTGGTAATTTTTTTTTCCAGGCAATTATCTTCAATACTGGCATAGGGGAAATATGTTACTTTAACGAAATAATATTAAATCTTTAGGTTTTATCAACAAAAATGAAACTATTAACATTCGTCATTTTTTTAGGTTATCGAGTTATTTCTTTTAGTTGTAAGAATGAAAATCACTATTTCTCGCTATCCATGACATCATTTTCGACATGGATAATTTTGCGGAGCATATTATTGACATTTGCTAACCATTTTCTTTACAAACTTCTTTTTAATTTTTTTAAAAATTTAAATAAAAAATACGGTAAAGTTATATTAGCAGACGGTAAAACGCCAAGTATTGTTATCATACAAAAGACAAAAAAAAGTAAAGAAAAAACCCAAGATCATTTTATTTCACCATCAAAAGCATATCCGCTTTATTTTTTATGTATGACGTCATATTCGCCTGTTTCCTATGGTTACGCATATTGAAACCTTGTATTATTATTAAAAACTAAAAAAGTCCTTTTTATTTCTAATAATATTATTTAATCTTCTTTTTAATTCTTTAATTTGTTTCATTTCATTTGAATTTTTCACGTGAAAATTTTTCAATTGAAACTAAATTGTTGAGTAAAAATTATTATTCCAGGTTTTGACTTAGTTTTGGCAACGATAAAGTATTAACAACGGTAAAGTAAATTTAACCATTTTAAAATATTATACGAAAAAATGTCCATTTATTCTCTATGAAAATAACGAAATTTGGAATTATTGGGAAAAATATTTGAATAAAATAAACAAAAACCAGCCTATGTTCATTTGAGGGTTATAATCAACGTATATGCAAAGACACAGGATCATTAAATGCTCCATTTTGACGCTGGCTTCAGCCTAACTGCACACTGTCGGATTTATAATATTACTAGCTGTTACCCGTGACTTCGTTCACGTATCATTAAAAGAAGAATAAATGCATTAATTAAGCAAAATATTTCATTCCCGATAATTAGAAACGTAAATAATTAACTAACTCTTTATCATATTCCATAGGAGACAATACAGTATTTCTATGTTATAGAGGCCTTGACATAACTAAGTTTTAAAAAAGTGAAATTTTGTGACAAATAATCACGAAAAGGAAACTGCAACCAATGAAAAAAGGCGGGCCAAATAAAATCGTGGAAATTGGCGAATCGTATAAAAACATATGTCAAGTTTACCTGGTAAACCATTTTACTTTTAACGCCTTTGTGAAACGTTTTAATAGCCATCCTTCAAATTATTATGGAAATAGTATATTATTTTTCATTAAATTCAATTCTTGTGAATAGAGAGCAATAATTGTAGACCTGAATGTAAGGAGCTTAAATTTGCCTCCTTGATTTAATCTCAAACTGAAAAAAAATCTTTATTTCTAAATGAAAATATGTTGACAGACTATTTTTGTTCTACAGAATAAATTGATTCATGAAGTTTGAATATGTGAAAATACTTTTTTATTTTTCAAAAATTTTACTGTAATCAAGATATTTTTTTCTTTTACTATCTATTCAAATTGAAAATAAATTCTTTTTTTCAGTTTTAATAACGAAAAATATATTAATCTGTTTTATTTCTTCTTTTTTATCCACAAAATTGGAAGAATTTAGTTGCCAGTTTTAGAGAAACTTCGTTAAAATTTACAAAAAAAATAATATCTCGGAATTTAGATCTTTTTTTTTTTAATTCTGAGAGTTTATGACATCTTCAGATCAATAATAACAGGTGTTAAGTAAATCGCGTTACGTTCGACAATCTGAAAGGAGTAGTTGCGAAATACAAACAGGCTGTCAGATTTTAATATAACAGATTCGTATTTATTTTTCTTTTCCTAATAATTATGGTGCGGTTTTTGGTAAAAAACTCTCATCTGTATGTAACTGATATTCATGCTTAATAATCGGTATAGATAAAACAAAATATTTAAATTTTTCGTTTTAAATATGGCGTGAAACTCATCTACTTTCTAAACTTAAAGATCCTTGTATTATTAATGTAAGGAATTGATTCACGCTCCTTGTAAAACACATTTGAAAATTCCCGTTTTATTTCAAATATGACGTCACTTTTTCCTCCTTTTAATGGCATAATTCTTGTTAATTTTCTTTTTCTGGCAATCAGGACGTAAATTTTAGAGGAAAACTCACATTTGTATGTAACTGGGAATCAAGCTAAATAGTAATCAGTATTGATAAAAAAATATTTCATTTTTTCATCTTAAATATTACATCCATTATCTATCTACTTTTAGTATACATTGATACACATGCTCCTTATATTATTACGAATATTTGAAAATACAAGTTTTATTTATGACGTCATATTTGTCCAAGCCAAGGAGGATCCTTTTCCTAGTTCCATGGTACAAGCGAAAACTATTTTTAATAATATAATTATTGTTATACAAGTTTACAACTTGTATGATTACTTTACCAATTTGAAATAATTGTGTTAAAAAAATCTAGTATAAATATTGTTAATTTTTCCTTCTAATTATAACGCAGATTTTGACAGAAAAAGATCTTTTTAATGTAACCGATATTCATACTTCATGTATAATAACAAATACTCCATATTTTTGTTTCAAACTTCACGGAAATTCATCTTCTTTTGAATTCTTTTTATTTTTCAGTTTTCTCGTGAAAATCGTTCAATTGAAAATTAATTGTTGTGGAAAAATTATTTTTTCCGTGTTTTTATTTATTGGCAACGATCAAAGCCCTAGCAACGATAAAGTAAAATGGTTAAATTGTATGGAATAATGTCCATTTATTCTCTATGAAAATAATGACATTTTTAATTATTGAAGAAAATATTTGAATAAAATAAATAAAATCTAGCCTATGTTCATTTGAGGTCATTCTATATGCAAAGATACAGAATTATTAAATGCTCCATTTTGACGCTGGCTTCAGCCTAACATTTGCACACAATCGGATTTATAATATTATTAGGATTGCGGACTTAAATAATTTTTGATGAGCAAAAAATAAAACGCATTTGCGCACAGTGGTATATTCGTTATTATCATAACTCAGCACAAAATATACAAAATTAAATTATTTTTAAATAATGTTACATGATAGTAATAATAATAAATATAACTATTTAGAATGCATAGATTAAGGGAAACAATTATATTGTTTTAGAAATATATATATTTGTTTAATAAAATTAATGTGGTGTTTAATATATATTTCCTAAATATATTTCCCAATTTATCGATGTCACATATAAAGAAGAAAAAATATATATTCTACTAATATACATTCTTACTTCTATGACAGAACATAAGAAAAACTAGTCGTTGGGGGCCAGCGTAATATTTACCCATCATGGATATGCATAATTTAAAATATGAAAATAAAACATTTGTAAACTATTTATAAAATGCATTGCAATTCGAATAAAATCGTGGCTTGATGACGTCATAAACTTTAAATGCTCTATCACTGAATTGCGTAAAAGAAACATCCGTATAACTCCAATATTGATAATCCTATTAACTAACGGTTTACTGCGTCGGATTAAGCGTTTCATTTTCATTTAAAATCTATCTTTGAATTGAAATTTGAATGAAATACAGGGTCATGAAAAATCGAAGAGTGCGGAAATATGATTAAAATATCTAGGCAACTGATTATCCGATCGACTTCATTCTTTATGCAATTTTTTTTTTTTTTTTTTTTTTTTTTTATTGTCTTTCATATTCACTCCTTAAAATAAACAATTTCGAAAAAAAATTATGTACCTTTTATCAGAACGAATATTTCGAGAGTCCGAAAAAATAGTTCCGGATAATCGAGATTACTGAAATTCAATAAGCTTCTTCCCATTGTTACATACTAAGTACACACCAAATTTTAAGTCCTTATCTCAAATTGTTCGGGAGTTAGAGCGTTTACAGACACCCACACAGACAGACGGACGGCAAATTCTTTTTTCTAAAAATATGTTTTTTGGAATCTCCAATGTCTGAAACGTGTAAATCCGCTAATTTTTTTTTTCGATTTTCAAAACGATTATGAGACTTACCCTATACTACGTATGATGGGTAAGTAAAAAACGAAAAACTTCAATGATACGTTTATTTACTTTCATCGACATTAAAGCCGTAGAAATTCAAATTACATAATTTATCACAAATTACAATATAACGGTTGTTTTTCAATGCCAAAAACAGTGTCCGTAAAGGTTTTTTTTTTTTTTTTTTTTTTTTTTTTTTTTTGTCGTCCGTGTTTATAGCCGTATGGAACGGAATGGTTCAACATTTCATAGAGTACTCAGAAAAATGCTTTTTGGTTTTCCTAACATTGTGTTATTTTGTTAACGAAAATAAATACGGCATATGAAATCAAAAATTTCTTAAAGTATTTTACTTTTTTAGCCACCTAATGAATTTGTATAAGAGAAATAAATAAAATATATCATGTAGGGAATATATAGTGTTGGAACATATTTGATATTTTAGATTTAAATATTTATTGCAGACTTATTTCTAGAAATCTTCATGTGCAAAAACGTAAATTAATTTTGTGCTAAATTGGGAATTAATTATAGTTATTTTCATCACATAATAAAAATATAAATTTATAAATCAGTTTAAAATAATGTTATATCATGATGAACGTACTGAACACAATATTGTTTTTAATGTGCACTTAATTAATACATATTTTTAAACGTTTTTTCATAACATGATGACAATGGTTTTTATGAATAATAATCTCAATGAATATATTTTTTTAATATTAAGGTAGTACAAAATCTAGTGTTCATAAATTTTTTTTTAAATTTTCTTACTATATCTGTAAGACGTAGGTAGCAAGTAGTTAGTAGTAGATCTGATTAGTAGATGATTAGTAGATCTACTAATCAGGGTTGCCGCTGGCGACTATCTTTTAATTCCATCTCGACCACTTTCTCCAAACAAAAATCTATTACATACACTTTGACAAAAACAGTAAACAGTAAACAGTTTTGTGTTTCAATGAGATTCCCAGTTGCAAATCAACTCCACTCCCTGTAGATGAGTAAAAGTATATCACATCATAGAGGAACCATGGACAAAAAGTAGAAATGTAGCGCTTTGTAGTACAATGGAAAAGAAAGGTAAATGATTGCACTCATAACTTCATCAGCCAATCAGGAGAGAATAGCCCGCCAATCAAATTTAACTAGCGTTAAGAAAAGAGAAGAGAAAGCAGTCAGCCACTCAAATTTAACTGACAGTAAAGAAGGCGGGGCTTCGCTGACACTTTGTCAGGAATAGAAGATAGAAATATTGGTAAAAAAAGCATTAAAAATAAGAATTACGTAGAAAAATAACAATAAGTAAAAATAACAAAGAGAAAAGATGTTTAACTGTTTACAAAGGAGAATTGCTAGCAAAGGCAAGGCAAAAGCAAGAGAAAGAGCATAAATCTACACCTTAAAAAAAAAGGCACTTTACATTGCCATACATAAAAATATAATTTAAATTACAGTTAGTAATGTAAGAAATACGATAGGAAATACATTAAATAGATTTATATATACATATATATATATAATTTTAAAAATTTAAAGATCTAACAATATGGATTAGCACAAGAAAAACTACTCTTGTAATATAGTAGTATACCGAGCTCTTAGAAGGGCTGGAAACGTCCTAATCAGGTAGTTCGTAGATAATATCATTGGGAACTTTATACAGATTACTATAAAAAATGTTTGAGAAGAATTCAATGCGGTTAGCCAGTGAAAAAGATATTGAGGTCATTTCTGGTAGTAGAGTTACGAAAATATATAAAGCCGTTACAGATGATTCTGAGTGTTTTATTGTGGGAGCGAGGAAATCCATATTACTTTTACAAACGAAGCCCCAGATTTGACTGGCATCAGTAACAATAGGGAGTATGCAAGCGTTATAAATAAGCCTTTTTTTATGAATAGAAAGTGAGGGGCCGCGTATAAGGGGTGAAAGAGATTTAGAAATGCCGGTGACTTCAGCACGGATATTAAAGATATGTCTTTTAAAGGTGAGGCGTTTGTCAATGATAACCCCCACGTACTTCGCATTATCTGACAAGGGGATGGTAGCACTATTGATAGTGAAAGGGAAAAAGTGCAAGAAAAGTAGACAGCAGTTGTTGTTTTTTTTATGTGCCATAGATGACACCACTCAATGAAGATATCAAGATAATATTGAATATTTTTATAGAAAAAGTAAGGCTGACGTGCAATGGCATAAATAGTGGTATCGACCACATGAAGGGCTAGAAAAGTAAGTAAACTACGAGGAATACCATTAAAATATAGAGTAAAGCGTGCTGGACCAAAAATAGAGCCTTGAATAATTCCGCAGGTAATGAAATGTAAAACAGACAATGTATTATGAATTCGAACGATGGAATTACGATCGCCAAGGTATGAGTGTATAAAATGTATAAGTCCAAATGGAATGTACAGTCAAATTATTTTGTAAATCAGGCCTTCATGCCAGATTTTATCGAAGGCCTTGATGATTTCTAAAAATATAGCAGCAGTAGGATTGTTCGCTTTGAAGCTTTCACTAATGAATTCCGCAACGCGCAGAAGCTGGTGTTGTGTAGAGATTTTGGCCCTAAAGCCGAATAGTTCTGGTATGAGAATACTGTTATTGGTAACCTCTTCACTTTCGCGACCGTGATATTCACGGGCTGTGTAGGTTATTTAAAAAAATTTCGGATTGTTTGATTTAAACCAGTTTTTTAAAACAGTACAATTGTCTTTATTCTCTCATTATTTTATCAGTTATTAAATAAGATGAATAATTTTCTTCAAACAAGTGGGGTCAATCACACAATCTGAATTTTAAAAAAAAAAGTAGCCTACACATATTGGGCGCGACCTTTACGGGCTTAAGAATTCAATGAGTTTGGAATGAATGACCCATTCAATAATTTTATAGAGAGAGGAGAAAAGACCGATAGAGCAAAAATTAGTTCGATTATTAAGATTACAAAAAGTCTTTTGAATTGTAGAGATAATTGAAATTTTCCATGGTTTTGGAAATAGTGGAATTTAAGTTTGGAATTTGCAAGATGGGTAATATAGTTGATACAGTTAATAGGAAGTTGACACTTTGACAAAACAGTGAAACAGTTGAATGTTTCAATGGAATTCCCAGTTGCAATCAACTCCACTCCCTGTATATGAGTAGTTGTATATCACATTTTAAAGAAGCAAAGAAAAAAGTTTAAATGCAGCATATTTTTACTACGATAAAAAAGAAAAGTAAGGGATTTGACTTCATCAGCCAATCAGGAGAGGGAAAGCCAGCCATCAAATTTAACTAGCGTAAAGCAGCCAATCAAATTTAACCAAGAGTAGAGGAGGCAGGGTTTCGCTGTCAATTTGTCAGGAAGAGAATAAAATAGGAAAATGGGTAGAAAAGATACTTTGACTATAAGTGCCAGAGAAATATAATATAAAAATAATGGTGTGAACAGAATATAAATGTAGTCGCTAGTGGTCAATAATAGCCGCCTGACTAATATACAGAGTGCGTTAGAAAAATGTATACATACACTGTTGAACGGATCATATCTTTTTAATTTTTCTTTTTTTTTGAAAGGACAATTAATTAAAATAATGAGTGGACCAAGATTAACTTTTCAGAAAACAAAATTTATTTAAAATACTATTGTAAGTATGAAAATGTAGCAGAAATACAAAAAAAATAGTTGAGGGAGGTTCAGGCAGATCCATCTATGCGACATACAATTCATTGGATAAATTATAAATTTGAAACGAATGGATGTTACGAACAGCAATCGAGCAAGAATGCTCCACAAGGCGAAATAAAATGTTTGTTCAAGTTTGTGAATCAATAATCCACAGTTATAAGCAGTGTATTGACCAGAACGGTAATAATTTTGAATATCTGCGGTAGATGGAAAAGTTATACATTTTATGTAGATTCTTTTGCAATTTAAATATTAACTATATTTAAATAAAAACTGGAGTTCTAATCATTTAAAGTGTGTATACATTTTCTGACACACCCTGTACTTCAATATTTCTATGGCAAAGCACAGACGAAAAAGAAATAGCTCCGTTAATTTATTTCAATTCATGGAAAGAAAAAAAATATATCTGAGGAGATTTTATACAAGCTGTAGAAATTCATACTGCAAAATTTATTATAAATTATAAGAAAAATACAGCAAGTGTTATTTATTGCCAAGAGCAGAGTACATATATATATATTTTATATTACACGCACATTTATCAACACCTATTACATCAGGTGAAAAAAGATCTATCATTATAATTTTGTCACCTTTAATATTTATAAAATGAAGGCAAATGTTTCTAATTTTTAAGCGAGTGTAGGAAAATAAAAATTGTTCCGTTATTTTTATTTAATACGAGTGCGGGACATCAAATCAAAAATTCAATGAAACATTTTACTGTTTTTAAATCAACGTTTACTTTTGTATTAAAGAAATATAAATATTTCATATATTTTTAGTATGAATAAGATAATATTTGGATTTATCAGAATATTATAGATTTAAATACTCATCGTGGTGTTAAATACTTTTTATGAGCATATAATAAAAATTTATTTTACGCTGAATAGTAGCTTCGTTATTACCATAAAATAACATACTATAGAAATATTAAATTAATTTTAAATAATGCTACATCAGGCTAATAATAATTAATGAAACTTTTTTAATTGTCTAGATTTTTGGGTATACAGGCGATGATTTATCTTACCCGTATGAACCAAATGTCGTTTCGTACTAATTAATTGATGCTCTAAAACTTTCCAATTCGAAATTTTGCTCTAACTATTTTCGTTTTCGATTTCCAATGGCTATCTTCCAAAATTTCACCACTAGGGGTTAACCACTAAAATTAAAACGGCACTGATGTCGTTTGCGGAAAGTCGGTCGTAATCACTTTACTATACCGTTACCTCACTTGCATATCTGTGTCTCTCTCCGTTCGCAAGTATTTTGAGTTTAAAGGGACTTTCCTATGCACCCAGTATATATTTGGCCAATATGTCTATATTAAATTTCTGCAGACGCTTTAGGTTTGACTATTCTACGTATTAGCCGGAAACTTCTGGGAGATAAGATGTATCATATTTCGATCTTTTTTGATCCACTCTGTATATTACATAATTGTTATTTATCTTCTTATTGTTATATTAGTACAGTATGACCTTTCATAGCGTGAACAATAAGATTTATTATTATAGACACTAATGTACTAAATTTCATCGCAATTAAGAAAATTTTCAATATGATTGATTTGGAGTTTATGACATTTTCTGAACACCGGTATATAGAGATAGATCACAAATTGATAACAAGTTAAATGACACCACAACATGACATTCACGTTTCAGGCAGTACGTATGGAATTAAAAATGTTTATTATTTAACTTTCATCCCATGTGTGTATTTTTGAATAGGCTCAATTTTATCTCTCACGAAAGAAATCAGAAGTCGATTAAAATCATTTCATAATTACATATATTATTATTCAATATATCTGGTATGTATTAAAAATGTTCTGTTTAAAAATAGAATTTAAAACTATATAATTCTTGATTATATTTCAAAATTTAAAATGTGTTATTTTCTAGCAGCTTTTTACTTTCTTCAATATGTTTTAAAAAGAAAGTATTGGAATTTATGAAAATGTTCAACTTCGGTTTTTGATTTATTTACAAGTTTGAAATGTCCTGAATGCAATTTGTATATGCTTGGAAAATGTCTGTATAATTGTTATTCTCTTTTCTTTTCGCTTTTTCGCTGAACATTATGGCTATATCATATCTTCTATTGTGTAGAAATAATAGAATTTTATATTTGAAATAAGTAACCAAAATATATGTGTTGTTCCAATTTTTGATTTGGATACCCAGTAAGGGGCTTTTTTATTTTCTGATCACTGTATCTCAGAATTAAATTCAAAGAAACACATTACGCTTCGTAATTGTTAGTGTGTTTAGCACAATGTAAATTCTTGTATTAGGTTGATGCAGAATAAAAGTTTGTGATAAGCACAGCTAACTATATTACACAAATACTAGTTAAATAATATTTTTGTCTGCACACATTTTTTTTATCATTCTGCTTATCATCTCTCTTTTCCGCTGTTCTTAAAAGCTATGCTGTATCTTTTAATAATCTTAAAAAAAACAGACGAATTCGCGCACAAATGCCTTATTTTCATTTCTAATAATTAATAACAACAAAACAAAATCAGAAAATATTTAAGCAAATCAGACAAGATGTCCGATATATACGCCAATTTGTTCCTTATGAATATTTTATTATTTATACTTTTACTGTCTAAATAAAAAAGGTTTATTTTATCTAATTTGTTTCGCACAAATTAGACTTATTGTTATATTAGTACAGTATGACCTTTCATAGCGTGAACAATAAGATTTATTATTATAGACACTAATGTACTAAATTTCATCGCAATTAAGAAAATTTTCAATATGATTGATTTGGAGTTTATGACATTTTCTGAACACCGGTATATAGAGATAGATCACAAATTAATAACAAGTTAAATGACACCACAACATGACATTCACGTTTCAGGCAGTACGTATGGAATTAAAAATGTTTATTATTTAACTTTCATCCCATGTGTGTATTTTTGAATAGGCTCAATTTTATAGCCAGTAATGTCTGAAAAGTCTATGTAAATATATATATATCTACTATAATATATTAGTATATATATACTAATATATTAGTATAATATATTAGTATATATATACTATAATATATAGTATAAATATATATATATCTACTAGTGTATAGTCTAAAATGTCTATAAGTAATGTTAGAGCCAGTAAAGCCCCTTACTGGGTATCCAAATCAAAAATTGGAACAACACATATATTTTGGTTACTTATTTCAAATACAAAATTCTATTATTTCTACACAATAGAAGATATGATATAGCCATAATGTTCAGCGAAAAAGCGAAAAGAAAAGACTTTATAATAACATTCTTGTATTGAAGAACATTCATATTCTTCAATGGCATTACGTAAAAATGCAACAAAAATTAAGTTAGAAAATATAAGAATGTACCATAGATTTTCTTAATGTAAAAATGTTCTTTATTTAATATATCAAGGATATACTTTTGGAATAGTATATTTTATAAATGAGTGAAGTTTAATTAGCAACGCATGTATTGAATATATATATAAATCTGTTTAGTAATTTTTTTTTCACATAAAGGACATTGCTTAGATTAAATGATGTTATATAAAGTTCCAAATGAAATTATGTTAAATAGCTACATATTATATTTTATTTAAGTTTATTGTGACTTTTCATTTATTATAGTTTACACACAAATTGGAATAATACACTTTCGATGTTTCTTTCGACGAAATTCACATACTTAGCAACATCAATCTTTTATAATCAGATCATATTACCTGTTAAGTCCTTATATAAATGCATTTGTTCTTCACAATATTGTATTTTATGCTTACGTTGTATTAATTCTCAGCATTCATTTTCTATATGGCGTATTTTTAATATTAAATGACGTATTTAATTTATAACATTCTTAAATGAAATTTCAATTAGAAAAGAAAGTAACAAATGGGAGAAACACCTCAAAGAAATATAATGTGAAATATAAATTGATTCAAATTTTGAAAGTAATGAATCAAGAAAACAGCTGAAAACGAAAATTTTACTCATAGTGCATGATGTTTGGATTCAATAAGATTATTGTTGTCTCAAATAAATATTTCTAAGACGAGTATGTTTAAATGGCATTCCGTTACAATATGTTTAGAGGTACCGAAATAAGTTCGAATAATAAATTCTAAGCCATGTTACATATATCAGACATTTTATAATTAATTTAAACAGTAGGAAAAGATAAGTTAAAGCTAGGAGAGTCTGCGCACAATTCAAAAGAATAAGAATAAAAAATCTAAATATTAATTTTTTGCTAAAATCTCCATGAATAATTTTTACTTGACTTGTTTTTTATGCATTCCCATTGCTATTTTGTTGTTATGTTGTAATTTAATAGAACAGTTGTAATAAAACCAAGAAAATTATTTTGCGCAATCTGTCCTTACAGGGTTGGTGTGATTGAAAATAGGTAGGAGAGATTGTTACTAATAACAACTACAAATAAATTGTTAACAATAATAATTACACTTAAATGACATTGTTGTAACGTTTATGTGAACAAATATTATTGTATTAGGAGTGAAAATTTTAACCTAATGATTAAAGAATCAGAAAAAAAGAAATAATTTTAAAAACGATTAAAAAATTTTAATTAAAGGAAAAAATAAATTAAAGAATCAGAAAAAGCAAGTCCAGATAAGATTACGAAATAACATTAAGTTACTTGATAACACATTTAACTTAAAATTAGACCATTTTCATTTTTCATTTTTTATGCAAATTTACCAATAAGCTGATTAATTTCTCCTAGCATGGAATCTAATGGGAACAATGCGCCATCTTTCCTAAGTAGCAGATGCGCAAACTCTCCAATTTCGGTAGGAGAGATTGCGCGGCCTTTTATATAAACATGGGCTTTTATCTAAACTAAAACGAACCGTTGATATTCACATTGTTAGTCTAGATTAGTAGCCTATGAGAAATGGTTTAAGTTAAAAATAATTTGTACTATTGACATTGTATAGAAATTCTGATGAATAGCTATGAAAATTCAAGCACTTACTTTGGGAAAACAAAACAAAATAGCAATGCTTTATCTTAGACGCTCAAAACAATCAACGTGCACTTTCAAGTAGACACTCCACTACTGCTGTTGTAAAACTACCTGGAGTCGCTGCTCCCTCATTCTACTCCTTCCCCTTGATTCTCTATGTGCGCAATCTCTCCGACCGCGCCATCTCTCCTGGCGTTACCTTATGGGGCAGAATAAGAAATAAAAGCAATAAAATGAGTGAAATACACATTTATTTAAAATTCATATATATTTAAAAATAGAAAACACATGCTAAAATATAGTTTGTACCTTTGAATTATTTTTATATGTGAACAAAAAAGTCATCGTTATTTTTGTCTATTTTACTTTTGATTTGGAAAAATTCTTTCACTTTGAAAGATTTATAATTCCGAACTTTCTTACAATAATATTTTATATTGTTAACTGTGTTAAATGTCACATATGATTGATGCTTCTCTTTTTGATTAATAAGATGTTAATTCTTATTTTTCTTTGTAAATTATGAAAACATTTTTAAAGAAACATATACCAATTTTAGTTATGTGTTTTCTTTAATTTCCCTTATTAACGGTGTATATGTATACCTTATCTAGTAATAGACAAGAGTATCTTATACTCTCTTTACTATATCTCGATGTGTTTACTTTTAGACATAGTTTTCTTTTCAGTATATTCTGAATGTGTGTACATTTATACCATTCACCAGTCTTAATTCTAGAAGTGCATATTAATTTGTACGACAAATAAAGAAACTCCTTAGTGTAAATCTTTAAATTTATTTTTTTTAACCTTTTGTAATTCAAAAATGAATTTCATTTCAGTGTGGCAATTTGTATTGGAAGAGCTTTTTAATTGTGTTTTTTATTATGCACTACAATTTAAAATAGTCTTTAAATGTATATTGGAAAACTATTCTCTTATTGCCCCACAGAGGGTAATAAAAATGTTTCAGTGAATTTGAAAACAATAAAAAAATTAAATAAACTTTAAAAATTCGCTCTAAAATTTTGACAACAAAATTAAAGTTAGAGAATCTAATGTATTTTTTACAAGTCACTTTTTTCGTCAGAACAAAAATGATTATTTTTACAAATTTTATTACATCTCATTCCACAAAGTATATAAAAAGTAAAATACCCCTTCTAAGAAGTATAACATTACAACATAATGTATCTTGCTGCTTTATAATGACATTTATACCTCCGTAATTCAGTGCATACGTGCATTAAAAAAGTTAAAACTATATTTAACTCATTTTTTAATTATCTGATTAAATATGACATTTCAAAAATCACTGTTCTAGACCATGCCTTTGCCTGTAATGAAATGTACTAACGTATGTGATTTCACCTATGTTTCTTTCTTTTGACTTTCCCCCTAAAATTGCACTTTTTAAAAATATTTATAAAATAACTAAAAACTATACTTAAATATTTCCTTTTTGAGAGTAAATATCAATATACTTCTTTTTAATAGAGACGTATTGATTGAATATATCAAGATATACATTACATACGCGAAATTATTTCTTTACTTATGTTTGATTCAGAACACCTGTATTATCTGAAGGAAATTTCCTTAATATGCATTTCTATATCAAATTTCTTCTAATATTTCATACCGTTGTACAAAGACGCAATTAAACTTCAACTAACAAATAAATGCATATCTTCATTAATGTAAAAATTACTTTTATTCAATGTAATAAACTTTGACTTTTCAATACTATGTTTCGTCATTTAATAATGTCTCATTAGAAACATCTGTATTGAGTAAATATATAAAGTTACGGAGTATTCATTAATATATAAGGAATATCCATTCATTCAATATTGTTATATGAGATTGCAATTGCAATTTAATTAAAAATAACTACATTTTCTTGAAATTATTTTACTCTTCGTGCCTTTTTATGCTATATATATATTACATTTAGTTTCGGAATAATATGCTTTTTTTTATTCCTTTTCATTGAATTAAAATTATTAGTAGTCTTTCATAATAAAATTATATTAGTTATAACCATTATATAAACTAATTGTTACAAAATAATTTTTTTTTTATAAATGTTTACTTTGTAATATTGCATTTTATGCTTATTCTCTAATCCTCATCATTCGAGATATTTTATTAAGGCAACTGCAATATTATATATTATAAGACACATTTACCTAATATGGTTTTCTTTTTTATTACATTTTCTACTATAAAATAATTACAAATTCAGAAACATCTGAAAGAAAAACAAAATAAATTAATACAGTTTTATAAATAATCACTAATCCAAGAAATTACAAAACGAAACCTCTTCTCATGTTCATATAGTATTTAGATAGTATAAGAGTATTGTTCTTAGAAATATACTATATATTGAAAGATTTGTGTACAAAATTGAAAAAAAAAGCAACACAATAGTTTTCCCCCATAATGTTTGAGAATATATCAGAAATTTTCTGTAATTAAATCTGGAATTTAGAAGAGATTCATTCATATTTTAAATCAGACGTAGGCTTGTCGTAAATAATTTGCAACTGTAGTTAAATTAATAAATAAATAAATAATCTATATATATATTTGTCTTACGTGGCGCGGAAATAGGGCTGAATTTCTACCTTATCGTTGGCAACAGCCGTAGTTTCGAGAGCTCAGACCAATGAACAGACAATATTGTGTTAGCTCCGCCTCCAATATGGCTGTCAGTGTCAGAGCAGTGAGACTGAAGCTAGCAATTATTAAAAATAAAATAATATGAACGTAATCCAAAGCATCTGAGATGATTCCTCATTTTAATTATGAGTAATATTGTTAATTTCAAATGAATTCTCAACTCTTATTTAGAGTTTATTTACGAATTTCACTCGCACAAAAAATCGGAGATAATAAAATATAAACTTTCTAGAGTGCCCCTGCTGCCATCTGCTGCTGTTTTATTGAAGTAAAAATAATTTCTTTTTCCGAAATCTATAATCAGTTAGAATAGTAAAATGTCGAACGAAATTTAACCCTTTCACGCTCAAGGGAAATATTTTTCCCTTCTACAAAAATCGTTATCGATTGTTCAATTATTATTGAATCGATATTTTTTTTACTGAATGTCAAAATAAAACGTATGTCCAAGGCGGCAAATGTGTTTCTGAACGAATAAAAAAAAATAACTGTCAAACTTTATTGCGCCAAAACCAAAACTTTCGCGGGCTGAACTAATAATATCTTGAAAGTGTTTTGGACTTGAGAAAATTAGAATACCATAACTAACTATTTATTTTACTTTTCTGATAATTTTTATTATGTTTTTTGTATTACAAAGCAATAAATAAAATACCGATATAACAAACCTAACTCTTCGTTTATTTACTTTTATGGTCCATAGGGAAAATATTTCCAATGAAATTATAGGAAACCTATACACCCTGCTATGTTTTTCTGGTAATATTCTCTTACCTTACACCCACAATAGCTAAAATATTGTGTTGCATTGGCATATTTAGTCTTGGACATCTTATGGTCCTGTAAGGGTTAAACAATCATTGATGATAAACTATCTTCCTACCACGTAGTGTTTTTTTTTTTTAATGAATTAAGCCGTGTTGTACAATATTATAGGTGCAATAAGTTTTAAACTAATTATGTTTCCAAGATCCTTTTTTCATAGTATTTAAATGATTTATATGCACTTTAGTAGCATCAACTAAATGCATTTTTAGTTGTGTTTTCAACGGAGTTTTCAATTACTTTTTTGCATTAAAAAAATTGTCAATTTCATATATTCAAATGATTTATTGTAGTACTTATTCCGGCTAGAATTACTAGAAAAATAAAAAGGGGCGAGCGAAGCGAGCTGGGATCGCGTAGCGGTCTCAATGTGAATTGCTTTGCAATTCACGGGGGGTTGACAAGCGTTAGTGAGTAGGGGGCTGAGCCCCCTAGTATTTTGAAATTCTCTCCGCAACAATAAAATACTAAAAGTAAGTATATATGTTAAATTATAATTCAGTATATGAGAAAATTTTTGAGAATAAAGTTTTTAGTATTATTAACAGTACAAAATCTATTCATAGGTGAATTGGTCAGAAAATATCCATTTGAAAAAATTGATCTTCGTAAAATGGACTGTGCTTTCTAATCATGGCAAAGCAAAGTTAATGCAATTCACCATCTTTTGTATTAACATACGTAATAAAAAGATTTTACCTCAGTTTTTATTTAATGGGAGTTTAAAATACGTTTGGAGCATTAAAGGATAAAAATATATATTCACATGGCATTAAATTACAATATATACAGGCTGATCCAAAAGATCCTTTACAAACATTAATAGGTAATAGAATACACCACAAAGAGCATTTTGTGTAAAATAAACCGTGGTATCAAACCACTTACTCAATCCTAAATACATGATTGTTAATGCGAGCTGAGCCCATACTTTAGTTTACACTTTTAACAATAATAAAGATATTGTAACGCTTTTTTCAGCAGATTTGCTTTCTATGAAATGTTATAACTTCCCAAGAATTGCTGGAAATGAGCACGATTCGAATCAAACCACGACTGGTCTAGATATTCCATCATTCGAAACGCAGCCTATAGTAAATATGATGTCAATGACCTAATTACAGTACTCTTCACATGATATCATCACATTTTACACACAGTAAAGCTATTATTTTGAATTTTTCTACAAATTATCTTAATTTTTTTTTTAAAGTTATGAATAGAATGACGTACTTAGCTCGAAGTGCGACAACATTTGTTTATCACTGAATATGTGGATTGCTACTATGGTTTCTTAGACAAAAAAATATTTGTTGAAGTGTACTATATTTCCTCTTAAAGTTTTTAAACTAGATTTGGGGACACCTTGTGTAGATATATCAGCAGAATTTCAAAAAAGGATTCCATCCTATATTTTCCGCAAATAGTCGTCATATTGTATATAATGGTTTAGAACGACACTCGAAAATGCTTATAGATGATCATTTTTTTTACGTAACGAAATACGCTATATTGCATACAATGTGAATTAAAATAAACTAGTTGAAACCCGTTAAAAGTTTGGCTAGACAAATAAATGCACAACTGAGAGATAAATAATTGTACTGTTTGAAAACTATGTTTTAATTTAATGCATACTCTTTTAGTGTAAATCTTTCAGAAAAAAACACTTCTCCTTTTACATCCGGGTAGGGAACTGGCATTGGCGAAGTTACAGTCTCATATGCACTCACAGAATTTCTCTCATTTAAACTCAGATATTTCAATTTCCCTTTTGATCTTATGAAAATCTATATGAATTTTATCATATTGGCCATCAGCAGTAATATCTATATAGATATGTTGGAAACATTTAAAATTTTAATATATCATTCATTTTTTTTTTCAAATTAATGTACAGACACACATGCATCAGGCAAAAAATACTGCATGCATGGACGCAGATACTAAACTTACTTTCTTGTGTACTACGTTGAAAATTTTGTTATGCTTAGGCCCTATTTAAAGATTTAAAATTTTTGTTATGTACCAAGATGTGTACCAAGCAAAAACCACTATATGCTTAGATGCATATAATAAAATCACCTTCTTGTACACAACATAGAAAGCTTTGATACCGTTTGGCCCTTTCTGAAATTTTGGAGCGTTTTTCCATTGACCTACAAGACACTAATAAATCGTAAACGATTGTCGTTATCCGACTTCGATTGCATGCAAAAGGCATTCATATACACTATGATGACCAAAATTTGAAGGCTTGGTAAATAAATGTGGAGCTGTGAAATAATTAATTTTACCGGATGAGATTCACGCTATAGTTTAAAAAATACTTTGTTCAGGGAAACACTTTCAGAAAAAAACCTGCTTTTATATCTAGGTTGGAGACTGGTTTTGGCAAAGTTACACTTACACATATATTCACATAATTTCTCTCATTCATACTCAGATGTTTGAGTGTCCATTTCGATCTTATGAAAATATGTTTGAATTTTATTGTATGTACAACATCATTTATAATCCTTATAAAAATTTGTTGGGATTTTTTTTATCTGTTGTATATTATCCCAAACTAAAGCACAGACAGACATGTAACAGCCAAAACAAAACTGCATGCATGAATACACATACTAAATTTACCTTCTTGTATACTACATTGTAAGTTTGGTTACCTCTAGGCCCTATTTGAACCTTTATGTTCTTTGAAGTACAAACAGTTGTGCACTACATGCATAAATACATACAAAACTTTATGACCGCACAACATAAACCACTAAATTTGGCACATTGTTTTTTAAACATGTCACCCATTTCTTCGAATTCAAGTACCGAAAGACATGTACCAGGCAAAAAGCAACAAATGCAGGAATACATATACTAAAATTACCTCCTTGTATAATATATTAAACGTTTTGTTAGCTTTTTGAGCTTTAGAGTGCTTTTTCTTTACCGACATCAGACTAATAAATCGTGCAAAATTGTTGTTAAACAACATTGATTGCATACAAAATGCATACATATACACTATGATAACAAAATAGTCATCGAATCGGTAGGTGCAAAAGTGAATACATTTTGCGTGCACCGATGACGAAAAAATACATTCGTGTACGATTTATCAGTGTTGGGTCAGAAAATGGAATAGCGCTCGTAATTTCGTTTAATTGAAGTAAAATATGCACCAGGTAAACCGCGCTAACTCCAAAAATACATAGGGGGAACTGGGGCACATTGATGCGGTTTTTTTCTAAGAATTTTTTTTGGTACCCAGAAAACAAAAAATTCAAGTTATTTTTCCATGTGATGTCAGCAAAACTAGTGTAGTGTGTTATTAACAGGCACAATCGTTGTTTTATATAGTATTTATGTGTGTAATTTAACAAAAACTAAAAAAAGTCATTTGTATCAATGTGCCCCGTCCCCGGGGTAGATTGATACACTTCATGGGGCACTTTGATACGTATGGAAAAAGTGGTGAAAAAATAACAGCTACCGCATATTTTCTATAGAAAATAAGTTAGCAAACCATTTTATATTTATTCAAAGAAATTCAGATTACCCACAATTTATTTGTAAGGAATGTTAAAGCGATCAAAGTCAAAATTAAATGTATAACGAACTGATGTTCTTGCTGTTCCTTGTCTGGTTGTTGACTGGGGCAACTTTGTTATATCTGGCACTTCAACCCCACAATTATCTTCTTTCTCAAGAAAAATGAAAAAGGTTACCAGGTTGTCTGTTCATAAACCCGACAAGATGGTCACCATTATCAGTTTTTCGTTTAACTTGGCCTACAAAGTGAATAACCAATCTCTTTTTTGCAAACCGCACTATAACAAAGTCATAATCAGCAATATTTTGGTCAGAGGTATCTGCATCTTACATTTCATCATCTTCCAAAGTATCTGTTTCTTCACCTAGCAGGTCACTTAGATTGAAATCATCTTATGTAGAGTCACACCACTGTCCTAAGGGTGTTTCAGATTTATCTGATAAATATAATTCTTCCACCTTCTTTTTCTTCGTCTGTCGCTTCAAAGGTTTGGTGTCTTCTTTCCCCAGCAGCATTTTTGCGTTTTTCAGTTCTTTTAGTGTGCTGTAGGTTGTTTCTCTTCTTGAACTTTTCTCATGTCGAAAAGCCATTTTTTTCTCTGGAGAATCAGTTTAAATTCAAGATTTACCAGGCTGCCGTCCTTTTCTTTTGTTAGTTCTACTACGAATAGCTGTTGGGTAAAGTCGTGCGTCTTCAGGAGTTACAGATTTGTTTGAACAAGTAGTTGGCCATGGAGTCTGGGTAGCATCAGTACTTTGTGGAACATTGCTATCTTGTAACTGAGAGACAGTTGAGGAAGTTGCTGAATCTGTTTGAGGGGGTGTGACAACAACTGTATCAGAGTGAGAATGAGGTATGAAAACTGTGCTGGGAGAAAAATCAGAGTCAGGAAATACCAATCTGTTGAAGGGCACTATGCCTGTCCTCTCAAAACCAGACACAATATTTTCCGGAGTGAATGACTCTAAGTTTGCAAGTTTAGCCAACTTTGGAATGTCATAAATTGATAGGTGTTTCCCCGGATTATTCAGGTGCCAATCGTTGAAAGAAATTTTCAGCTTTGCTTTAAAGGGACCAATCACTGCTACGTCCAGTGGTTGCAGTTTATGAAAGGTGTGTGAGGGGGAATGACAAATAAATTATTCCATTTGCACGACAGTTGTCAATGGCATCAATAGAAACGTGTGACTAATGATTATCACATAGCAACAGTATATTCAGCAACAGTAGGTTTCAGTAGGTTCATAGCAACAGTAGGTTTTCTATTGACGAATTTGTATGTTGTTTGATGTGCCTCAGAACTATTAAGAACAAATCTGCAGACAATCCCTGCCATTTCATTACCATTCCAACTTTCAGGATACTTACAGCGTAGTTTTTTTAGCAAATTCATATGCCAAGGGCCTTATCTGCTTCAGTGTTAGACCGTGATGCAACTCATTGCATTTAACAAGATATTCATTTAATTGTTTCTCTTGTTTGGCGGTAAGTGCCTGTTGAGAGGAATACTTAGAACGTGACCCCTGTCTCATTCTTCACCATTTCTTGCTTTTATTTTCTCCAGACAATGCTGCAGAGTAGCGGGTTTGGCGTTGAACATGAGTGCAGCTTTCCGGATTAACAAATTTCCCTCTAAAGCAGCTTTCATAGCTTTAGATACGACATCCTCGTTGATATCAGCTCTCTCGGTCTTTTTTTTTTGTAAGAGCTAATCATAGTGGTAACCATGGAATAAGAAAAATTAAAAATCACTGTTTGCAAAAGTACTATTAAATTTTCTAGTATACAATAATGGAGCTTTTTCACTTCAATAAAAACTAATATTAGAAATTCTTGTTCGCAAGTGATTGGATTAAGGAGTATACGAGAAAAAATATTACAGGATAATGAAAAAATTAACTAAAATGAATATAGGTAGTTAGCAGCTATCATGGGGCACATTGATACGCATCAATGTGCCCCAACATAGGCTGTATCAATGTGCCCCAAGTAGCCATTTTGAATAATATGAATCTCAAATCCAAAACTTCATAATTTACCTAACAAAAAAGGATGAGGAACTGATAAAGAGTACTTTTATTTACCAGGTAGGGTATTCTTTCCTGTTAAAAATACTGGAACAGCTGTATAACACAACTGCAATTGTACAACTCAAATTTACTTTTTACCTACAAAAACACTAAATCACCCGTCTCATTTCATCAAACTACTGAATCACGCCAAGACGTTTTGTAGGTAGTTGGGTACACTAGCGCCATATTTTGAAGCTGTTGGGAAACTTCCTGTAATGACCTTGTGAGCAGTAGGGGGGTGTATCAAGGTGCCCCATGCATCAATGTGCCCCAGTTCCCCCTACATTAAAATTTATTAATCCATTAAAATAACCACTAAATTTGTCATACATTTTTTTCAAATTAAAGTAAACAGAAACTGCAGCACGCCAAATGCATACAGTGTATTCAAGAATGTACATACTAAAATTATATTCTTCTATACTATATTGAAAGTCTTATTACCTTTTGGCACTATGGGAACATTTAAGTTCTTTGAATTGAAATACATACAGATATTGTTTGGAACGGTCTGAAGTAATAACAAATAGAATTAAGGCCTTCATGTTTGACGGATATGCATTTTAAATAATGTAGTAATGGTGTAAGTAGGGTAGAAAGGCCGATAGTAAAACACGTGAGTGGCGGTGGTGGATCTCTGTGGAGCTGTGCGCGGTGGATCTTGGTGGATCTCGGAGAGTGGATCTTGGTGGATCTCGGAGGGTGGATCTGGATGGATCTCGGAGGATGGTGGTGATAAGGATTTCTACTGTAAGACGGGGAGATTATTTTAATTAATTTTAATTGGGGAACTTAGAAATCTTTCGAAGCAAATTTTTTTCATCTATAGTATGCCGGGGTGTTTGGATGGGAAATATTTTTCGAAGTGTAGTTTGTGAATGAAAATTACATTTAAACATATTAATTAAAAATGGTCATTAATTAAGAGATATGTTAACTGGAGAACTTAAGAAATTTTTGCGAGATTTTTTTTCCTCAACGAGAGTACGCAGTTTGAATATTAGAGTATGTAGTAGATGTGAATAATTAATTAAAATTAATTTATTTCTTAATGATTATTTTTAATTGCAGAACGTCAGAATTTTCGCGATATTTTTTTATCAACTAGAATATGTAGTTTGAATATTAGAGTATGTAGTAGAAAGTTGGAAGTGAATGAATAATTAATTAAAAATAGTCATTAAGAAATAAATAAAATTAGTAATTAAGGAACTTAAGAATTTTTGCGATGAATTAAAAATGGTCATTAATTAATTTTAATTGGAGAACTTAAGAAATGTTTTCGAGATTTTTTTTTCTCAACTAGAAGTTTGAATATTAGAGTATGTAGTAGAATAGTCCAAGTGAATGAAAAATTAATTAAAAATAGTAATTAAGAAAAAAATTAATTTTAATTGAAGAACTTAAACATTTTTGGAGTAAAAGATGGGTTTTAATTAATTGGTTAATGAATTCGATACATGTTATGGTATAAAACACAGGGTCCTATAGAATACCTGGCATGCGCATGGCCATTTCAGGTGTTATAAAAGCTTTGGGTAAACGGCGTTTCCTCATTTCGCGTCTCAGACATTCGCCATGAGTGTCTGAATGAAGGACCGCGCTCTGCTTGTAAATCTTAATTACAAGAACGGTGATTCTGCACCAGTAGCTCTGCAGAAATTCAGGACCCTCAAGGGTGTGAAAAAAGGCGTTGGACCGATGACCGTCATGGGTCTGGTGAAAATGATGAAAACATTCGAAAATACAGGTTCGTTTGATCTGCACTCTGGTAGAGGAAGGAAAAGATGTGATTCGGCGGTAGTTGAAGAAGTGGCCACAGCAGTTCAGGAGGCGTCGAGCGGCGGTGTGCAACCATGCGGTGCACGGACAATTGGCCGAACATTGGACAGGCCTGTGAGCACGGTGCAAACGTTCTACGAAATATCCTGCAATGCTATCCGTACAAAATTTGCCATGTGCAGGGGTTGTTTCCTTCTGACCTGCCAGTAAGAGAGGGTTTTGCTTTGGAATTTCTTGCTTGCATGGATGTGGACAATGATTGGCCGTGGAAAATTTTGTGAACAGACGAAGCCCATTTCCATCTGACGGGATATGTCAATACACAGAATTGCCGAATATGGGCAACAGAAAAGCCACTCGCAACGAACGCAGTACCACTTCATCCTGCAAAGGTCACTGTATGGTGCGGATTTACGGCGTCATTTATCGTAGGACCATATTTTTTCGAGGAGACGGGTGCTTTCGGTCCTGTTACCGTTACCGCCAATGGTCAGCGCGACGAGTCTCTTTTGCGTAGTGACGTCATTCCAGCTCTGCAACAGCATGGATGCCTGGATAGTATCATTTTTATGCAAGATGGCGCTTTTCCGCGCATTGCAAATCGAGTGAAGCAATTGTTGAGGCGGAATTTCGGAAATGCTAGAATTATCAGCCGTCATTTCCCTACAGCCAGGCCGGCCCGATCACCTGATCTTAATCCGTGTGATTTCTAGCTGTGTGGTTATCTGAAAGATGTTGTGTTCAGTACTCCGATTGCCAACGTAGCTTAATTGAAGACACACATTGCGCAACACATTCTGAACTTGACCCCGGTGACACTTCAATCGGTTGTGGAACATGCTGTTTCCCGATTTCATCTTATTGCACACAACGGTGGACAGCATATTAAACTTGTTTTGCGCCAGTCTCGCGACACTTAAAAACCGATTGAATGGATGCTTTTTATGCGATTTTTGGCATCAGGACAATTAAAAACCAATTGGATGAATGCTTTTTATGCCGTTTTTGGCCTCAGTGCAATTAAAAACCGATTGGATGGATGCTTTTTATGCGGTTTTTGGCCTCAGGACAATTAAAAACTGATTTTTCCTATCCGATGTGATACGACCTTGCCGTGGTGGATGGGCTTACGTAACTAACAGTATCACACCTGTACAGTCATGCACACTGAACAGTACAGTTGGTTTCTCGTGTAACTTACGGCTTAGCCGTTGTTTTACGATTTGACATTTGTAGTCGAAATTCTGACGCTTACAGCGCCATCTGTCGCTAAAATTTTTGCTGAACTATTTTTTTTTTCGTTTATGTTCTTTCCCCTTTCTTCAATAATACACCGTTCAATTTTGACGTAATTATAATCAGTGGTTCGTTTTTTAGAGCGTTTTGAAACTTAAACTTTATTTATAATGACCCTGTAGTTTTATACTCAGTCTCAGAATTTACTATAACCTGACAACTTCGTTAATCTTCTTTCTCAATTTGGCAATTACTTCAAAATTATCCTGTCTTAAAGCCCATACATATGTTTCAAAACAATTTTATTATCATCGTGCACCTTGTTGGTTAAAGCGGAAATACTGAATAGATTAGCAGTGGTATAGTGTTTTCATTGATATTATTATAATATTTTCAGTAAGGGAGGATTCGTTCTACTAACCAGAACGTGTAGCAATTCAAAATTCAATATACATGTATATATTTTAAATTTTTATCGACGTTTCGCATTTTGTAAATAAAACTGTATTTTTCTAATTGGAGAGGGGTCGGAGGTCAAAACTAAAAACTAAAAAAATATTTAAAAATTTTGATTTATTAAACAGTTTTGAAAATGAAAATAGTGCTCTCTATTTTTAAAAAACCCATCATTTGTTTTTTTTGTCATTATTAAGAGGGTAATCAGCTAGAAACATTTTCTGAGCACGCCACGCAGAAGTGATTTTGACACAGTCTAGATCGATTAAAATATAAACACTTTTATAAGAAAATATACACACATTCAGTTGAAGATACCAGAAACTCAATGACTTTTCTTTATCATGTGCATTAATTAAATAAATATAATTTGCTTAAAATACGCTAAAAATCAAGCCGTATCTCGAGAACCTTCTCTTAAAGAGCCCCTTCAACCCCCAACTGTTGCTCAAATGCTATTATATAAGTAGTAGGATAAAAAACATTTACAAAATGTTTTGCACATTTGTGACTTCAAATTACTTTTACAAAAATGAGTTTATTTATTTCCATTTTTAGATACTATTCAAAGTATTTCTGCTGTGCTGGTTGATGCAGTACACTGTGTACTCTTCGGTAAGTCCCAATTTTCTTGTTCATTTGGAATTAACATTTAAAATCATAAACGGTTTGTACTAACACGGAAACACGGAAGGTGTACTGTATGTGTCAAGGTATTTTAAAGCCGAAATAACTACTTTTACTGATATCATTATTTAATGCAATGTCCAGTAGCGGTATAAAAGTAAAAAACATCAAAATGATAAAAATAAATGATTATGTAATTAGAATTACTATAACATACGCGGTTTGTAGTAACATAAAAACACGGGATGCGGTGTATTACATATGCCAACGGATTTTAAAACCTGAATATCAACGTTTGGTTCTATTCTTCTTTAATGCAATGTCTAGTAATAGTATAAAAACAATAAACATTAAATTAATAGAAACAAATTCATTGTTAAAGAAAAAAATGAAATAAATTACACAAATGCATGGGTGGTGTCTTCCGTAAACGAGTGAGGACTGGCCAAAAAAATAAGCATGCATTATTTATTTTTTAATAAATATTTATCCTACATAATTATCGTACGTTTGTTCCATTATCTCTTATAAATGTATTTAAAAATGTCCATATTAAATGCGGAAATTATTGGATTGTTCGAAAAGTTCTTTTCGTTTACGAAAGTTGGTTCATACCGGAAAATTATATCATTTAATTATTTGACATTAATACCGATATCTAATGTCTAAGAATTGACGGGCAGAATTTTCCGGTACGAATTGGTTTTCCCAAACGAAAGGAACTTTCCAAACAACCCATAAAAGTTAACATATTTTTCCGTAATTGTTTAAAACATAGGTATAGAGCTGTAATAAATACACATGTCATTTAGTCAACTTATTCGTTACAATTACAATGTCCAGTGTGTGTAGTAAATTAGTAATGGATCCATAGGAGAGGATGTGCAGCTGTTTCAGACTTAAATTGAAAATAATATCAAAAACTTATATGAAATTGTGCAATAAATAGATTATTTTATTTATAAAAGGCAGTAATCAATTGAAACGATTATTAGACTTATGAAGCAGAATTTCCAGAATTTATTTCTTGAAATTTTGTACACTATATTTAATTATTGCACTTTGCTATCGAAATTAATATAAAAAAAGAGGTTTTTTATTCATAAAGTGGGAACTTAAACAAGATGTATGCATTTGCGGAATAATATCAGACACTAGCAATAAAACTACAAACAAATGTAGATCTCATTACCCTTTCATGCAATAACAATATATTTCATTGTATATTTGGAATGGTTATGAAATTGACACAGTAAAATATTCGTTTTGTTAATTTTGCATTTTTCAAATCTTTACGTAATACATAATTCACGAAATCTCATAACTCCCTCTCTTTTCGTAGACTTCTGCTACTATAGAAAACGTTCTTCTGACCATAGTGCAAGTGCCACAAAATCTGCTAAGCCCACAAAATGACTTTCCATGCTTACCTACTTAATTCTACAAGACAAATCTCGAGAAAAAAAGTAAACAGGACATTTTAAACGCTTTGTATCGTTGAATTCAGTCTATATTTTTTTATCTAATATTAGAAGAAAAGAAAAATAAATAAAACTATTTCTTTCTATAAGTATGCCATTGAGTTGTTACTTTCTCAAGAAATAGAAGAAAAAACATCTGGACTTTGAAGAGAAACAGAATAATGAACTTTTAAATGATAAAATGTCTGATTTATACGCAGTTTTCGTGAAACTTGTATAATATTTCCATTGTAGCTGCATTTCTGATAGATAATTTGAAAAAAAAAACATATATTTTTAATAACGTTTTCTTATAATAAAAAAAAACATATTCCAGCCTTTAAATGTTCATACTTTTTACAAAAGTTTCATTAAGATTTTCAAAAGAATAACTTTTGTATTACCTGTTTTGATAATATATACTAAGGATGAAATAAATATTTAATTTCCAATATCTGAAATTAATTAGTTTCCAACTGCAATTAATAATTTTAGAAGATATTTCAATTTAAAATTTAATATATTTTGATGAAAAGAGCATCATTTATCACTTCTTGAATTAAACAATTATTTTAGAAGAAATAAGTTTGAATGAAATTTAGGTTAAAAAAATTAAGTTAAAAAAGTGCAATGCAAATTACTGTGCAATGCACACTCGGAAATATTGCAAATTTATGTTGATAAAAACATCAAAATCTTCACAAGAGTCAGGATTGTTCATTTTTTAAAATATGCTTATAAGGTTCTTTTTCACACATTTTTTTCAGAGAAAGAAAAAGTATTTTCTTCCATTAAAAAAAAATCTGAAGTCATTCATTGTTTTTCTGTTTAAATGTCTAACATAAGTTATTTATTACATGATGAGAAGAAATATTATTTTTAAAAAGTGATAAAACAGCACATGTAAAATTTTGTGAAAACCTTCTTAAAGACTTATGCAACTTTATGCAGACTTAAAACAAAAAAAATCTGAAGTCATTCATTGTTTTTCTGTTTAAATGTTTAACATAAGTTATTTATTACATTATGAGAAGAAATATTATTTTTAAAAAGTAATAAAACATCATATGTAACATTTTGTGAGAACCTTGTAAAAGACGTATGCAATAAAAAGATGAAAGCGGTAATCTGTGGAGCTTTTTTGTAGTGGTTTGTGGAACCATATTTTTATATTTATTTTATAATAATCTCTTTAAATTAGCACAAAACCAATGAAATTGCAAACAAGAACGAAAAATTCATGCGTAAAGCATACATTATGTAACATTTTCCTACACTTCCAAAACAATATAGAAAATATTTGTCGTTTAATAAGATGAAAGATTATGTCTAAGTAAACAATTTGTAAAAAGCATAACATATTTAAGAACAAATTTCAGGAATTACTCACAATATTCGGAAAAATATCCGCCTTTTTTTGCGCTGCGCTATATATGATGTATAAATCTGTATGTATACCCCACAGAATGCTAAATTTTAATTTAATTGGGAAACGCATAGCACAGTTTAAAATTCGCCTTCTGGAATTTCCGTCAATAAACAGAAATATACTGGGGATATGTTGTTCTGCTCTGTATATGATATATAGAATTTTTACATACCAAGTAATACGCAAAAATATAGTTACATTTAAAAACGTGTCCCGCAACTGAAAACACACTTCCAGCCATTATTGCTAACAGACAGTCCTTTAACTGAATTATTTTGTGTGTCCCTGTAAATGAACGATGAATGCTATAAACACAATACTCTATGATGTATAAATATGATGACGATATGATGTATAAATCTGTATGTATACCACACAGAATGCTAAATTTTAATTTAATTAGGAAACGCATAGCACAGTTTAAAATTCGCCTTCTGGAATTTCCGTCAATAAATAGAAATGTACTGGAGATATGTTGTTCTGCTCTGTATATGATCTATAGAATTTTTACATACCAAGTAATACGCAAAAATATAGTTACATTTAAAAACGTGTCCCGCAACTGAAAACGCACTTCCAGCAATTATTGCTAACAGACAGTACTTTAACTGAATTATTTTGTGTGTCCCTGTAAATGAACGATGAATGCTAGACACACAATATTCTATAGTAATCCTCTTGTAATGCATTTTAGTGATATTTATGAATCTTAATATGTCTGAAATAGTAAAACATTAAAATAAACCGCAAACGATTTTTCAGCTTACCTCATAATGTAACGGAATTATTTGAATGTCCCTGTAGAGGAACTATAAGTGCTATTCACACTCTAATCTATACTAAGCTTCTTGTATTGCGCCTCAAAGATATATGCCAATGTCAACATGTTTGATCATTAAAAACCCCTGAATCCAATATATATTCAGGATTTAAAGAATCATTTATAGAAACAAAGTTTATTTTGCTGTTCGATGTTTGGAAATGTTTACGAGTAGTTTTTATAGTGTATTGCTTAGTTTTTTCAATATGAGATATAGGCTCTTCGAATCCTAAGAATTATCAAGTACAATTTTCCATGTTGAACATGCATATTTTACAGGAAAACATGTTTGTTGAACATGTATTAACATTAAGGGCATTAACAATAAAGTTAAAATAAAATTATGTTGTTACTCTTGCATATATAAGTTCAGTTACGCAGCTCAAAATAATTAATTGAGAATTAATAGTATCCTAAATATTATCAAGTTATTCCGGTTTGAGAAAATAGATTAATACACTGTAAAAGCTACTCGTAGACGCTTACGAAAATTAGTTGCAGCAAAAGGAACTTTGTTTTTTTAAATGCCTCTTTAAATTTCTATATTGGTTTCTGAAGTTTCTAAAGATAAAGAACATTTTCAAGTTCGTGGGTAACTCGGAAGAAGCTATTGTAAATTTTCATATGTAATTGTAATATATTTTCGTATATTAACCCTCTGACTGCTTATCCCGCGTTTTCCATGGGCAAGACATTTGTAGAAAAACAGGGCTCGGAAGTAGCGTGCTACAAGTAGCGAAACTACAGTAGCCGCTACTTTTTCCAGTAGTTTGTAGTGTAGCGCGCTACATTAAAAAAGTGTAGTGTAGCGAGTAGCGCGATACAAAGTAGCTGTAGTTTGTAGCGAGCATCGACGCTACTTTTGACGCTACTTTTGACGCTACTTTAGGAGGGAGAAAAAAAAGTGCCAATCTTCAATCCACGTGATTATAACTCGTTTCTTTTGTGCAAAATATGTTCTCTGCAACAATTTGCGAACGTCAGCGACAAATCGCAGTTGCAGTGTCATATATTTTTTCATAGACGACGGGCACGGTCACAATTAACTGTCATTTTCACAGTTTGGGTGTCAGCAACTTCGTGTATTGTTATTTAAATCTATAGAAATCTTCTCAATATAATGTATTTTTATATGACTACGATTTTTTTTACCAAAATATAGTCGTCTGGCTACTTTATCTGACTAATATCTTCTCCCTTTTGCCTCCCACACCCAGCAAGCAAAGAAATGTAAAACCTTTATTTAAAAAAAACAAAAAGAAAGCAAGAAAAAGAAAAAGAACGGATTTATCTAAAAGTAAATCCTCTAAATTATCCCTAACCTCTCAAATTAACGCTTTCCCCTAGTAGCATACAAAGGACTTTAAAATATTTTTAAATCTTTATTTTTATACAAAAATAAAATCTTTCACTCCATTTGTTGCTCTCTAATGACAATAAATAAAAATTATTTCCTTGTCCCCAAAATTTAGGCTTCCCTTTCTGCCCTTCCTCCAGCATACAGTTTCAAATATTTAAAACTCTTTATTTAAAAAAAAAAGGCCACATTTGTTTCTACCTAATAATAATATATAAGTAACTATATAAGTAATATATAAGTAATCTATAAGTAATTGTCCCCTAACTTCCTATAATTTACTCTTACACCCCCCCCCCCCCAAATAAATCTACAATATTTAAGTTATTTTTATTTTTGTATATAAAAAAATCTTCTGCCCTAAATAGTGCTCTGTAGTGACGATAAATAATCAGTATTATAAATTATCCCCCTTCCCCTAAAATCTCGCTCACCTCTCCATATACAAAATTTAAAACTCTTCTTTTTTTTTTAATTCCGTATTCTTTGCTATCTGGCAACATTAAATAAATAATTAATCCTCTAAAATATTTCCCTTCGAACAAAATTTCGGCTCCTTTCCTGCCAGTTTAAAATCGTTAGAACTCAAATTTAATATATATATATATATATATATATATATATATATATATATATATATATTCAAAAAAGCACAGAAAAAAGAACAAGTACGCCATTTTATTATTAAATGTGCACTAGGAAGGAATGATTTCTGCCTTCAAACAAACTAGCAGCTGAAACGTAAAGTGTCAACATACCCGTGATCTATTATTTGCTAGATTTGCTTATAAAACCACAAAGTACTCACTCATCATAAAAAATGATTTTCTTGCTGGCAACTCTTTGTCTTCTTACGCATTATTAGATCTTGTGTTTTAATGTAGGGAGGCTTCTTTTGAGATTAATGTAATAGATTGACAGACAAAAATACAGGGTGATTTTTTTTTAAAGTTGTGAAAATAAAACCCTATAACGAAAGAACCACTGATCCAAATGACCTGAAATTTCACCAGTCTGCTCCCAAAGCAATGGGTGTTTTTTGGCGTGGTTAAAAAAACTTAAAATCGCACCGACAGATGGCGCTGTACATGCAGTAAAGTCCAGATACGAGCTTTCGCCCGACACACGCACATTGGGATTAAAAACTTGAATTACGCACACCTCGTGTTCATTATTCTACGGATATCCTCGCAATGACTGTGCCATTGCGTACCGTGCGTTGTTAGTTAAACTGTATTATCAGAATAATGACAGCGCAGCAACTGCTCTTAGAAGATTTAAGACACTTAAGAATTTAAGAAAAGGTCCAATGATGACAGAAGAACTACGGAAGATGGTTTCTCAAAGTACCGTGCATTGTTTTCCTCCCACTGACGGTATTCTTTGTTTCTGCTAACTTACAGCGCCATCTGTCGGTGAGATTTTAAGGTTTTTTTTAACCACGCCTAAAAAATTCCCATTGCTTTGGGAGTATACTGGTGAAATTTCAGGTCATTTGGATCAGTGATTATTTTATTATAGGGTTTTACTTTCACAAGTTAAAAAAAAATCACCCTGCAGTATAGAACTGCCCTGATCGCCATATAATGAATATTTTGAAGTTATAGAACAACAAGAAAGTGGTAATTATTCTGTGTAACATGTAAACTTTGTCCAATTAATAAGAAGTTATCATTATCAAAATAATCTGCTTACAACTTCAAGTTGAACATATAGGTGAGTTAGCATTTTCATTATTAATAATAATTACTGGATAACATCTCGCACCGAATATCTAAATCGTTATTCACTAAAATTTATAAATCATTAAAAAGAGTATTTTCGAATTAAGATCCCTGGTTCATAAAATATTCTTATCGAACTGTTTAGTATCGCAAAATTTTTTTTTTTTTGATAATACGTCTTTTGATCGTTGTGAAATATTTGTCTAATGTATCCGTACAAATTAATTTACTGCATATTTCCTTTTGAAGGTTCCAATAGATAAAACAAGGGTGGTTGGAAATAAAAAAAATATTTTTTTTTAAATGCTTAAGATTGCTTAATTTTGTTTTATGGCTATTTATTTTCACTTTAGCTGCACTGGTTTTTTATCGCTAAAATAATTGATTTATAATGTTTCATATTTGATTTGATATTGTTAGCTTGATGTTTTAATGAAATATCTTTATCTTTATCTCCAGAATGAATCTAAAGCCCAGTATGGTGAAATTCGATTTTTCAAAGGGAAACAAACAAAAAAAGATAGAGAGGAAAAGAAAAGCTAGGATTTAACTTATGCAAGTCTACATGATCTTTTACAATTTTTAAATTGCTTTCAGGAACTATATTTAAATTGTAAAGAAATAGGATTATTTAGGTCTATTTTTAAAAAATAATGTATATTCAAAGTTACCAAGGGCTATCCGCTCTTAAGGTTGTTCTCAAATCCAAACTGGCTACTTTATGACCAATTCTTTAATTCATTTTTGTTCAGAAACGCATGAAAATGCAGGTGTTCTTATTCTGAAACTTTGTAACCGAAAGATGTTTTCCACTATTCTTTATTTTATTTTATTTTATTTTTTGGTAAAGGCAGAAGATTTTTCTGTAAACACTGTCAAAGTCAGCGTTTTTAACCGAATTTCCGACGCCGCAGCAGGGGAAAAGGAAAAAAAAACGTGACACGAATCGCTTATAACCCGATAAGTAATTTATTTATCAGAAAAAGAAAAACTCATTTCGATTCCAAATCGCTTCAATAGTGAGATCTGCCAATTTTATTCATTTGTGTTTAAAAATGTGTCAGATAATGTATCAGAAAGTTTAGCGTTGTTGAGCAAGGAATTTGAGAACCACCTTAAGCGCTACTGTGCTATATCACTCTCATAAATTTGTGAGAATATTACAATTTTTGTTTTGAAATTTCCTCTTTCTAACACTTTACAACATAATTAAAAAGTGTCTATGAATTCGCTTTGTCTGTCTGTCCGTGCTCTAACTCGCGTGAATATACTTGGACTGCCATGAAAGTTTTATATGTTATTGAAGTTTACCATAGAATTTTCAGTATTGAAAATGAAATGTGTAGCATTTATATCTCGCTTACAGGGACATTCAAAAGAATTCTGTTACATTATGGTCTATGGGTCAAAATCGTTTGCGGTGTATTTAATTAGCGATGATAACTAAAGTAGCGAAAAGTAGCGAAGTAGTGACTACTTTTGAAAAGTATTTTGTAGTCGCTACTTTTTAAAAGAAGTAGTTGTAGTTGTAGTTAACTAAATTTTTCATAAAGTAGTTGTAGTTGCAGTTAGCTACAAACAATAAGTAATTTTTCCGACCCCTGTAGAAAAATTTATATAATTTGCAATTTTTGAAGCAATTTTGTATTAAAAATTTCAAAGTCAAAGGTTGAAAAGGAAAATGGTAAAATTACTACATATTTCATATGCAGGATGATTTGAAATATGTAATAGTATAGGAGATACAGGTCGATTAGATATTGGTCGAAAAGTTAAAGAAAATTCGCATTTTTTTTTTCTTTTACAGTGCAGGATATTTTTAACAGAGTATTGCTGTTGAGAAACTGCTTCTTATGCAATAAAAGAACAGAAGTTACAAATACAACTACTCATTTTTCAAGGGAAGTCATTGAATTTTTACTGCCTCAAGAAATAGAAGAAAAACCTCTTTACTCAGAACAGAGCCCAGAACTCGAGAAGAACTTTTAGATGGCAAATTGTCTGAATGAATATCTCAACATTTCTCTTGTATCTGTATTTCTGACAAATAAAGAGAAAATGTATGCCTTATTAAATGATTTGTTCTGAATTTAAAAATAAAAATACAAAGAACGAAAATCCAGAACAAATTAGTCTAGCCATTTTGTTTGATTACGTGAACGTTTGAAGTCATTGTTTGCCGATAATCATGTTTAAAATAATGGATTGGCCCGTCAGTTGTGAAAAAAGAGCAGTTGACGGTCAACATCTGCAACTGCTTCCTTGGTGGTGACAACATCGCTTGACCAGGTCGTGACCTGTCGTCAGTACTGCTCTTTCCACTAAGAAAATCCCTACATCATCGGAATACCGATCTGCTTGACATGCACTCTGTTCCATACACATTTTGCATTCTACGATAGATTTCACTAGCACTCCCATTTTCCGCTGTTAAAAATTGCACGACCGCGCGCTGACACCGTTTGGAGGCAGCCATGATGGGTACGATGCCTTTTAACGGGCTCCCACGCTATCGCACACGCATCTGGCGGGATCTGACGATATCGATGCATTTCCAGCACTCTGCGCCCTCTATAGGAGCATGCGCAGTCATCTTTCTCCTCAAATAGCGGAGTTATTAGAGCAATGCTACTTTCATTTAGCCGACCCTTACAGCTCTTGAATTTCCATAATTTTTATCAAAGTTTCATTCAGATTCTCAAAAGGTAGTTTGAATAATCCATTTATTCCTTACCTATTTATGTAATGCAAAAGTGAGGTGATGACTCCGGGCAGAAACCGTCCATCTAACAACAATTTCCTATGAAATTTAAACATTTTTTGTTATAGCAGCCGCCAACAATTAAAAATCCACAATAAAATTCTTTCCACCACAATTAATTTTCTATTGAAAGATTTCCACGTCAAAAATGAAAATGCAATAAAAAGTTTCAAGAATGAAAAAGAAGATTAATATGACGTCATATTGGAGGTACAAAAGAGATTTTCAAAGAGTTCTCAAGAATACAAGGAGCATAAATACGAGAAAGTACAGAAAGCAGGTGATTATAAAACGTCAAATGAGTTTTAGGAACGTATTGAATCATAATAAAAACCCGATTGTGTAAATACTGGAATATTTTAACTTTTTGATGTTCTCTGAATTCATTTTCTCTATTTTTAAATCTATTTCACTTACGTATATACGTGTGTGTATGCTTGTATATTATAATTTCTACAAATGTTCAGGTCCCCAGAGCTCATTCTTAGTGAAGAACTGAAATAAAGATTTCAGATTTTTTTAAAAATTAAATTTACATTTTTATATTTCTTGCAATACAAGTCAGTAAAATCTATCTGTACTGATATTGCCTTCAATCTATATCTGTTTTCCTTTATGAATTAAGATACATCTGTAATTTCTCCTCAGTTTTGTTATCTTGTTTACATCAAATAGCAAATTTCTTGTTAAAACCACACAGTCCCAGCGTGTGAAAGAACATGTAGGGCCTGAACTGGAAAAATACTTATACAAAACATTATTCTCGATGAATAGTATATGAATATTTTTATTACTTATTTCAAATTTTGATTTCTAACCACTTTTACACAAATTTTAATGATATTATAACAATAAGGATGAAATTAAGATTTCCATTCTAATGTCCCAAATTAATAAATTTCCAAACAAAATTAATGTTTTTCGAATACATTTCGATTTAAAATGACATATAATTTGCTGAAATGAGCTAAATATATCACGTTTTGAATAATAGATTAATTTTAAATGGTAGATGTTGGAAAGGAATTTGGGTAATTTAGAATAGTTAAATATCCCATCGTGCGATGCATACACGGAAAGAGCGTTAATTCAGTTAGACAAAAATAACAACACCTTCTCAACAATCCCCAAAGGTTCATTTATCAATATATACTTATAAAGCATACTTCTTGTATATTTGTTAGAGAAAGTAATATTATTTTCTTATATTAAAATGTATAAAAAAAAACTTTTCTCACTTATTTTTTTTTTTGTTATTATTAATTGCTTCAAAATGTTATTTATTACATGATTAGAAAAAATATTTTATTCGAAAAGTGATAAAAAGGGATATTTATTTAAAAGAAATTTATTATGAAAAGATTCTAAAAGATTTAAGCAACCCCTAATAAAAAACAGAAAACGATAATGTAGGTTTATTTATTTTTATTTTTTCATTTTTTTTGTAGCGGTTTGCAGAACCCTCATTTTATATCTATTTTACAGCAATCTCTTTAAATAAGCACAAAATAATAAAAATTTTAAACGGAAAATTTTAACAAATTACCTTACTTGTAAAAAGCAACTCTACAATACAAAATTCAAATGAAGCACGTGTCACCAACTATAACGCCTTCTACACATATCAATTACGCATACACAAGTGATGGCGTGTGAGCACACTATACATTCGACAAGTTTGGGTACGCCCATAAACACAATGTGGAATATTTTTTCATTGCTTCTCAACAACTCCATTGCTATTAAATATTTTTTATATGAAAATTATCTTAGATATGGAAGCAATTTTTAAATTTGACCTTTCTTCTGCCTCAGTTAAAAAAAATTTCAACAGTATTATCGTTAGGGACTTTATAACAGTATTCAGAATTAAATAAGAAAAAATGTGTAAACAGTATTCTTAATGTCAGTATTTTATACTTTAAAATCTTCCCAAATTTAGTAAATTAGTGAAACTTATTTTCTATGGTTAGTTTTCTTCTTACACTTTAAAATGTTAATGAAATTTTAAAATGAATTAAAAATTAAAAATTTATTGTAAAAACTTTTTGCTTAATTTAATCTTTAATTTATTTTCTACAAAATTTATCACTTTTATTAGAAGAAAGCAACATGGTTAGAAAATAAATGAAGTATTTTCTGCTTTTATATTAGTTAGAGGAGATGTTAATGGATTTTGTACAAAATATATTAACTAGAAATTTAGAAATTTAGTTTTTCCATGAAAAAGCTAATTCCAGCACTATATTTTTCATACGAAATTCTAAAAAGTTACACTTGATGACAAATTTGTTTCCCTCATTCTTAATGAACTGTTTCCTGTTTAAATGAACTATTCGGGAAACTCGAGAATTTTAAATTAAAAATGTCTAGCTTTTTAACTTTAAGCAGTATGATAAATTGAACGTTTTTATAATGATGTCAAACAGTTCATTAAATAATTTTAGACTTTTTGCAGAAAATAATTTCTTAATTTACATGTTTAAAAGCTTAAATAATGTATCGTAAAATGTTTCTATAAAAACTATCATTATTGTAAAAAAAAAAAAAAAAAAAGAGCCTACATTAGTAACTCAAAGATACTCGCAAGCTAATGTCAAAACAAGGGCAGCGTTCATTGGAAATTTCTAGATTATAGCTCAAAATACTTAAACGATTGTTTTAAATAGCATATTTGAGATCAGTGTCAAATCAGGCATCTTCGTAATTCTTCGATTGATTTTTGATTCATTTGTTTTCTGGAGACACACACACACACGCGCGTTCAATTTCGAAACCGATTCGAAACTGAATGTATTCTTTGAAGAAAAACGGTGCCAAAATCAAAAATTTAGAAAATATATGAATATACATCAACCACAGATATCATATATTTAAATGATTCTTTTAAATAGTATTTTTGAAATCGATGTCAAAGCGTGTATCTTCGTACTTCTTCGATTTTGGTTGCATTATTATTTTTTTTTTCTGGAGACACGTTAAATGTAGAATCCGATTCAAAACTGAATGCATCCTTAGAAGAAAAACTGCTACCAAAATGGAAAAGTAAGAAAATACCTAAATATATATCGGCCACAGATATTTAAATGATTATTTTAAATAGTGTATTTGAGATCGGTGTCAAATCGGATACCTTCGTACTTCTTGGATTTTGGTTGCATTTTTTTTTCTGTAGACGCACTCATGTTAGAAACCGATACGAAACTAAATGCATTCTTAGAAGAAAAACTGCAACCAAAATCAAAAATTAAGAAAATACATAATTATATATCGGCAACAGATATCCTGTACAAAATAACCGTTTTAATATTAGTAACATGGGAACGACAATTTTGAAAATAACTTTGCCATTGGTTCAAAAACTGCTTGCGAGTGTCTTAGAGTTCCTATCTTAGACTCTTATGTAATTTTTAGACATCCACCAGTCACAGAATTACAAAAGAAAACTAGTCGTTGGGCGCCACCGTAATACTTACCCATCATGGATTTGCATAATGTAAAATATTAAAATAAAAAATGTGTAAACTACTCATAAAATGCATTGCAATTCGAATAAAATCGTGGCTTGATGACGTCATAAACTTTAAAGCTCGATTACTGAATTGCTTAAAAGAAACATCCTTATAACTCCAAAAACAATAGTCCTATTAACTAGCGGTTTATTGTATCTGATTCAGCGTCTCATTTCCAATTAAAATATATCTTTGAATTGAAATTTGGATGAAATACAGGGTCATGAAAAATCGAAGAGTGCGGAAAATAGGATTACAAATATCTGGATAACTAATTATCCGATCAACTTCATGCTTTATGCAAAATTTATGTTTTTTTATTGTCTTTTATATTCACTCCTTAAAATAAACAATTTCGAAAAATTTTATGTACCTTTTATCAGAACGAATATTTCGAGTGTCCGAAAAAAATAGTTCCGGATAATTGAGGTTACTGAAATTCAAAAGGCTGCTTCCCATTATTACATACTAAGTACATACCAAATTTCAAGTCTCTATCTCAATTTTTTCGGGCGATACAGCGTTTACAAACACACAGACACACAGACGGACGGCAATTTTTTTTTCTAAAAATATGTTTTTCGGAATCTCCAGTATCTGAAACGTGTAAATCCGTCAAAAAAATGTTTCGATATTCAAAACGATTACAAGACTTACCTATACTATATATGATGGATAAGTAAAAACTAAAACAACGTAAAAGAAATTATTTATAATAAATATTGAAAATTAGCATTTAAATTTGTTTTAACTTTTGAAAAATATGTCAGTAGATTGAAAATAATTTTTGTACGAATTTAGTTACCAAATTTGAAAATCTCACGTTACAAGTAGAAAAGTTATATTTTACATTATATAATTTAAAACTATTAATAAATTAAAGATATTGAAATTTCTTACTTAATGATCAAAACGTATCTTTATAGATATTTAAATTTTCACTCATAGATGTTAGTTCTTAATACGTTAAATTCGATAATGCTTGCGTCAAAATTTCTTGTTAATCTCTTATGATTTAATTAAAAGTATTTTGCTTTATGAAAATTATAAAAGAAAAATTCTGATACAAACATTGATTAAAATTGAATGTTGCAAATAACATACTACAGTTCTTTCAACGTTTAAGGTATTAATCATTCTTCAAGATGTTATGCATTCGAAGTATAATTTTTCTTACATATCAAGCCTATTCATCTATCAACCATGTTAAAAATTTCTATGAACGTAATGCGTTAAACAAATTTCGTTTAAGAAACATTTTTAATTCTGCAGTGCGCAAATCTGTAAATCATTATATTATTGCATTAGATTAGATTGAAGCAATGGCGTAAAATGGTGTAAGAACAGATATAAGATGAAGAAACAAAGACAAATTCTCTTCTGCCAGTTAATTTTATTAAGTTATCAGATGTATTTTCAATAATTAATATATCAACAAGTCATGAATATCTAACACTACGGTTTAAATATTTGGACTTTTTATTTCTAATCGTACTTGCAATATATAAAATTTAATGTGACTCTACTTAATCTTCCGATCACTTTATAGTAGAGGTATTTAATCTTTTTGCCTGAGGGTCGTTTGCAACCACAATTCATGAAGGGTTACCTTCGTCTTATTTAATCGCAAATTTTCTTTCATTTAATGCATTTTCTGTAATTTAAGACATGATTTTTAACGAAATTGCATTTGAAAATAGTTTTTCTTCTCTATTTCGCAGTGTAAAAAATTAAATTGTGTGATCTTTAGAAGTTAAAATATTGCAATGAAAATATATTCTCTAAGTTGTTGCCACCTTTGATATGAAAACAGTGTGACTCACGCACATGTTTTTGTGTTATAATATAGATTTCAAAACTTTCCTTATACTATATGTTCGGCATGTTAAAAAAGTGTAAAACGAAACCCAGTGGTATTGTGCCACTAATAATATACTTGAAAATCTTTTTTTAAGCCGTTACAAATAAAATAACAAAGATCTATTATATGATGGCATATGATAGTGACAGGTACACAGCCATTGCTACAGTTACATTTATCGTTCTAATAACAATTGCAGAGATTTTTTCATTCTATCAAGATTATACATATTGTTGATCTTTTTTTTAAAAAAAGATAAATCCTATATTTTCTTCGTACGCGTTGGCCATTTTCTGACACAATATAAAAGTTTTCCAAGTTTTATTAACTTTCTTGATATCTTCCAGGGAGATTATTTTCTTCATAAGTTTCCTGGAAGATATATGATTTGAAAAGACATAAAGAAATAAGCTTTAAGAAAATAAAATGTACGGATGATGGAAATAATACTTTTTGTCAACTGCTGCTGAGAGGATAAAATTTAACAGAAAAAAATATAAAGATGTTGAATGTATTTATTTTGAACATTTAAACTAAAACAATATAAATTCTCACTAAAGAAATCGCACAAAGTACATTATATATTCGATTATCATAAGATAAATTTCTAAAATGTTTACTTTTATAAAAAATAAAATAAAACAAAGATTGAGTTATAAGAAAACCCAGATATTTGTAATTATTTTATTACAAAGTTATGTTTTTATATACATTTCATAATTATTTATTTTTCATTCTTACGTTGGTACATAACTCTTATGCTGTTTGGCACTGTTATACACAAAAAAGAAAAAACAAAGCATGATATAAATTTCACATAGTGCTAGCAAAATGTAAAAAAATTCTAATTAAAGACACATAGCTGTTGGCATGGTATAGGAGTTCGGAAATAATTATAAATTATCTTTAAATTATTAAATAAAGGCGAAACATAAAAATATCAACCCAAATATAAATTAAAATATAAATACATAGAAAATCAAGTGGAAGATATAAAATCAAACACATTTCAGATTTATTTAAGGTTATTACAGTCAACGCCTGGCGGGTCAGTTATTTATTTAGTAAATTAGATTTGCAAAAAATGTTCTCAATTTAAAATGCAAAAATATATAGAGCAACTTTGAATAAAAAAATATATACATCATTCTAATGCAAATAGTACTACTTAAAAAAAAGGGTTTTGACAGGTAGGATTTTGTGCTAAAATAATTTAAAATAAATTATAAATAACAAGGCAGATTTCGACTTCCCATATAAATATATAAAACATTAGTAAAAATATTAAATATATTTTTGTGCCTTTCAATTTTTTAAAATTTAGATTAATGATTGTTTAATAACGTTGCGACACATAAAAAATCGGTGGGCGGCGGGCGGCTTGATTACAGCTGCTCTAAACAGTGAAAGACATAATCAAGCGATCGCAATGTAGTATCATATAATATAATATACTACATATAACATAACATATAACATATAACATATAATATAATATACTACATATAATATAACATATAACATATAATATAATATACTACATATAATATAACATATAACATATGATTTAATATACTACATATACTATAACATATAATATATGATAAATAACATATTAGAAAAAACACGTAATAGAAAAACATATAATAAAGCATGTAAAAATATGCCATATATAATAACAAAACTTGTAATAACATAACATATATAATAAAATAACATGTAATATGTGATACATTTCAATCTATCTAAAGATACATCTCAATGCTATCTTTAGCTGTAGTTTTAATAAGCCATATGCATTATCGTATATGGGCGATAATTGCTTTAAATATATTTTAGCGATGCTTACCACTTGAAACATTACTAAATTTATATCTGCTGTTCCTATGCATTTAAGGTGCATAAAATCTTTTTGTTATGTAAAATAATCGGATTTTTGTTTATTAAAATCTGATTTTTGTATTTTTTCCCTGCGTTAAAATGTAGAATAGCTACCAAGAATTTTACGATTGCAAAACAATTTAACCTCTAACAGTTAACATAATCTATGTTTTTATGCTTCAATGAATACAATTATTAGTTAGTAATTACAGAAATTATAAAAACTGCATTCATTTTCATTAGAATACATCAACGTTATATGTAACATTAATATTTTGCAATTATTATGTAAAAATATATTAAATACTACTGATATTAATATTTATTAAAATGATTTAAAAATGCATTTACTTTAAAATTTTTAACACTTCTGAAACGATTGTTAAAAAATAACGCTCTATTTATGAAAATAATATACATTTTTATGCTTTAATTATCAAAATGAAAATACTTTAGTATTCATTCTGGAAAGAAAAAAAGGCAGCGTGCTAGTCCCAAACAAGTAATATAATTTTTTTTTTAAAGTCAATTCCTAATTTTTAATAATAAATATATAAAATAAACCCGTACAGCATTAATGTCCTACGATATCTTTATTGAAAATTATTTTATAATCATCGTTGCGGTATTTTATTTTTGTTGTCTTCACTAATTTGAGATAAATCTTTCATTTCATTTATGAAAACAATGGGAGAAATTTTTTCTCCCATATAAAAATTAAAATTAATTAATTAAATTTAATTAAGGAATTAATATTTGAAAAAACTGTATTAACATCAATTGTCATCCAGTGCAAGTTTTAAAAAAATTATTTGAACTTGAATGAATGAATAGAAAATATTTTATTAACGATTGGAAATTCCTACAAAATATTTATAGAGAGAGTGTGAGCTAATAGTAGGAATTTAAAAAGCGCACTAGTTCACTAGAAAAGGTTATTTTCATGAGGAAATATATTACTAATATGTTTAGTATAGCTTTAAGGAATAAAAAGTATATAATTATTTAATACTATAACAAATAAAGCGACATTAATTTTTATTCATTTTATGAATTACAAATTGAAAAATATAAATAAATTACCTGGTATAATGATATCCTATTTTCTAAAGCAATAAAGTTCTGTAATTTTTCAAGTCTTGGGAACATGCATTTAGAACTACTGTGGTAAGGGAAAGTTTTTTACAAGAAATCTCTGGGTACAATTAAAGGGGAATTTCACTATTAAGAAAAAAAAAAAAAAAACAGGGTTCATTTTGCCACGCTCTTAAAAATAGCGTAAAGGAAGCAGTATGTAATTTCAGATATAATAAAAACTGCAAATAAGTTTAATTACATTAGTTAATGGCACATATATCAAAACAAGCAAATAGCATTTGCAGCTGGTTTTGCATTTATACTTAAAAAAATTAAATTAATCACCTAAATCTAAACTTAAATACATGTATGAGTATTAGCGTGGAGTGAAAATAAATAAAGTTTAAAATTTCAAAATAATATAGTGAATAAAATTTGTCTCTTCACTTCCTATTTAACAGAAAAAAAATATCACACCCAGAAAAAAGTTTTGTTGAATCTACAAAAATTTGGTTGACCAAACAAAACTTTTTTTTTAAATATAGGTCAATGAAAATTTTGTTTGAATCAACATTTTTTTTTTTTTTTTTTTTTTTTTTTTTTTTTTTTTTTTTTTTTACAATTCAAAAAAAAAAAAAAAAAAATTGTATCGTCAGCAAAAAATGTTTTGTTAATTCAAGTAAAATAGTTCAATCTTACTTGAATTTTGCTAAAACAACCAAAATGTACTCAACAAAACCTGTTTTGTAGTTTTAATCAATTCCTTTTTCTGGGTGCAGGTAAATCGATTAATATTTTGACCCTCTACCAATCCCTGAAATTATAAAAATTGAGAGACATATCAAGTCATATCAAGTAAAAATGAAATTCATAATTTCGAAATACAATAGTCGTAAAAGTTTGCTTTTATTACTTTCTAATTAACGAGAGGAAAAATATGTCAATCGATTAATGTCATGTTTAATTTTTGCCATACTAAGACAATTTTTTTATATAAAGATTAATAAGTATAGTTTTTCCTATTACATTAAAAATAAGGATGAATTAAAATGATAATGATTACTACAAGTACTAAATATGATCTTAATAACTGGGTTGGGCTGCAAATGTTTAATATTTTTGTTTGTGTTAAAACAACTTGTGTAGCAGTAAAATAATTTTTTTCTTTCACTTTTGGTGTTAACATATTAATCGACAATAAAGTTGCATTTGTATTCATATTTATTTTTAGGTATTATTCCAGTTTGTCCTATATAAACAAAAAATAAACTGAATGCACTTAAATTTTAATGTAAGTATGCGTAAAATACACAATTGTTGACAGCAAACATACAAATGAAAATTCTAAAGTACATGCAGATGATTCAATGTGCAAATAAGCTCAGCTACTGATAAATTATACCAGTCTTGTTTAATACTCGATAACACTTAATACTCGACTCTTGTCCAGTTCCTTGAAACGCGTCTTAACCGGGTTCAACTATATATAAGAAGAGTGGAATTTTTACACAAAACAATGGAGGAAAGGCATTTTTTGCACAAAAATAAAATATGGAAGGAGAGATATATTTATAATTAAAAACAAACTAGTTGTATATTCCAATCCAAAAAAAAATCTATCTCATACAGGTTTCACACACCAAAAAACGAATCAGCACCAATTATTATCGTGGTCTGACTGAATCTGAAGTTATATTAAATTCCATACATTACATCTTGAGATATGACTATCGCTAAAATAGTGCAAATCCTGAAATATACTGCACAGCAGATCCAACTGTTGAGAGATTTAGACCAAAACCTAATCAACGAGAAATTATGTCAACGTCTAACTGAATCTGAAGTTTGATGAAACTCTGTGCATTAGTTCTTGAGATATAGTTATCATGGAAATCATGTAAAAAGTAGCATAGCGGCGCCACCTGTTACGATATCTAAATTAAAACATAATCAGCGTCTGTTTGTGTAAAGGTCTTACATAATATAAAGTTTTTTGATAATCAGTGCATTAGTTCTTGAGATATATCTATTGCAAAAATCGCGAAAAATGCAGCATAGTAGTGCCCCCTGTTAGGTGATTTACACCAAAAACAAATAAGCATCAATTTATATCAGAGACTAACTGAATCTAAAGTTTTATTAAATTTCGTGCATTAGTTCTTGAGATAGAGCACCCACAAAATTTTTGTCACATAAAGACAGTGTAGGATTCCAGTTTGAACACTTCATGTAAATGATATGAACTGACACTCTAGTGCTATTATCCATGGTTAGACACTTCACTTCATCAAATGAACTAACTACTATTATTATCCATGGTTAGACATGCGCGAGTTGTAAATAGTTTGAATCGCGAGATTTGGCTAAGAGCCGCTCTTCTAATTTTTGTTATGAAGCGAGATATATAAAATGGATATAGCCGGTAAAGGCGCTATTAGGCCTAGTTGGATTATTGTAAGGTAAATTTGTTATGTAGTTTTAACCAAAAGTGTATTAGTTAAAATTAAAGTTCGTATTTTTTTTTCATTGATTAGTGGTTCAGTAAAGCGACTATTTACATATCATCTACTTACATATATATATATATTTATTGTTTTTTTTAAAGAGCGATAATTTTATCATAAAATTATTATTGCACTAATAGTATTTTTAACGCAAAAAACAATATCGCTATAGAAGATTATGTATACACATATTTGGTGAATTTTGTACATTGCTTTATGATCTGCTTTCTATTTATGTTGAATAATATTTTATTTATTTATTTAAGATGTTATTTTTACTCCAGCAGGTTTTTATTTTTATTATGTTTCTTATATATGTTATTAGGAGTTTAATATTGTCGATTTTAGGCATAACGCTGACAATATTTGATGAAATAACATATTTTTCTATGAATATTTTTATGAAGCTCCTCTGACGATTCCATAAGATATTCATATTTTTCCATGTTTGATTTTTGGTTTTATTAAGTTTAATTCCTGCTTTATCCTTTCTTGCTTTTTATAATAGCCCATCCTTTTTTACATGTGTTTTAATTTTTAAATATATATATATTTATATATATACAGGGTGATTATAAAAAACTATCCCGACATTTGGGCCCCTAACTATCATACCATTCACAGAAACTGAATGAAATTTTGGCAAAAGGTATTTTGGGGTATGCGTTCAAGAATGATATGGAAAACAATAGTGTTACTCAAACAGTTACGGTTACAGTGAGAAAATTTCGAAAAAATCAAATGGCAACACCCATTTTTTTGTATTGGAATGTGATCCCCATTGTGAGAAACCCTAAATAGCGTTGGAACGGCAACTGTAGCATGGAAATCACCGGAACTAGGCAAGGGAAAATAAAAAGGACTTTGCCGTGCACCAGAGCATTAATTTTCGTTTCATTTACGTCACACGTCACACCGTTTCTTTGGCTGATATCTCAGCCTGATTAGTTCTCCACAAAACGAGAAGAAGAAACCAAGAAACGCAAATTTCGGGTTCTACGTAAGACACAGTCATGACTGACGTCGTCACGCTAGGTGAAAGAAAAGGCACTGCGAAATGCGAGCCGCGTATGTTCCTTTCTGCCATTCCGAACAAGATACCGATTTCAGGGAAACAACGTGGGGAAATTGTAAAGATTTATTACCTGAATGGACAAAATACTGCAGAGACATTGCGTACCATTGATTATGGCGAGGCCCGTGCACTGTCAAAGCTGTACGGGACTTGATTCATAAATTGGGAACTGGTTGCACATGCGATCGACATCGGTCTGGACGACCTTTCGTTCCTGTGGAAGCTGTTGCAGAAGTCCATCAGACGATAAGCCGCAACTGCACGCGGTGTTTCACGTGTTCTGGATCTGCCGAATTCAATTGCACACAAGATTCTGCGCTTTGTTCTAAACATGTTTCCGTATCGATTCCAACGTGTCCAGATGTTGGAAGCGGGAGACTATCAATTACGGCTGGATTTTGCAAATCAATTCCATATCCGGTACGATGAAGATAGCAGCTGGCCGTTACGCATTCTGTGGACAGATGAGGCGGATTTCTCGTTAACTGGCAACGTTAATTCGAAAAATTGTGTGCACTGGGCAGAGAATAATCCATATGATGTGCATGCACGTCCATTACACGAGGAAAAAGTGAATGTGTAGTGTGGTATAACGAGAAAGTTCATCCTCGGCCCTTACTTTTTTGAAAAGATTACTGACGGTTATCTGAAAACGTGTACAGTAACGAGTGCTCGCGATCTGGCCATGTTAACTCATTACACGATTCCCGCATTGCAACGGCAAAATGCTCTATCTGAAGTTGTGTGGATGCAAGATGGCGCTCCTCTACATGTCGGGTCTTCAGTCAAACGTGTCTTAACTTAACAGTTTGGTGACAGAGTTATCTCCCGTCATTTCCAGTTTCCGTGGCCACCAAGGTCTCCTGATCTGACACCAATGGATTTCTGGCTGTGGGGATATCTGAAATCCAAAGTGTATCAGTTTCGTCCTCAAACTGCATCTGATTTGAAAGATGCCATCAGAACTGCGATTCAAGATATCCCTATTGCCATGATGCCATCAGCCGCATGCAAAGTGACATCGTGTGTGAAGGAGGTCATGTGGAAAATTTATGAAACACAATAAAATGCTTTATTTTATGCTGCTTCTCTATCCTTATTGGTTGTCCTCAATTTTAGCCTATCTGCAGCCGGTGATTTTCATGCTACAATTGCCGTTCCAACGCTATTTAGGGTTTTACACAATGGAGATCACATTCCAATACAAAAAACTGGGTGTTGCCATTTGATTTTTTCAACATTTTCTCACTGTAACCGTAACTGTTTGAGTGACACTGTTGTTTTCCATATCATTCTTGAGCGCATGCCTCAAAATACCTTTTGCCAAAATTTCATCCAGTTTCTGTGAATGGTATGATAGTTAGGGGCCCAAATGTCGGGATAGTTTTTTTATAATCACCCTATATATTGTAGAAGGAATAGTATTTTTAGCACAAAAAAATACTCATGAAAAAAGTCGTAATTTATTTGAAACTCAAGTATGTTTTAAATATATATTACTACCTAACCCGCCCGGCGTTGCCCGAGCCCGAAATATCTGTTCTATACGAATATGACTGAAATCTGTAAGGCTATCGAAATCAAGTTGAATGAGGCAAACCCTGTCGTAATCGGTCTCATAAAACCCAAGATCGGAAAGCGCATCCTGGCGATCGAAAGTGCAACTAAAATATTTAAGGCTATAGATATCAAGTCGAATGAGCCAAACCCCGTCGTAATCGGGTCCATAGAACCAGATCTACTCCTATAGTTCCACCTTCCACCGCCAGGGGGCGCAGTCTGTTCTGGAAGAGGCCTTTTCAGAAAACTCGACCCAACTGAATTTCCTAGTAGAATTGAAAATTAACAACGGGTAAACATTGCCAAAATAGCGGAAATTGCGAAAGTGGGTTACGTAATCGATCGGTTTCTAAAGGGTTAATGTAGATATTTTTTATAACCCAACCATGCCTTTTTAAGAAAATGAACGTGTCTATGCACTGGAGTATACTGTTTGTACGTACTCACATTTCCCGAGTCGATGCTGATTCTTAAACCTGGACAGAAAAACGAAAATCGCGTGAGTGAGTTTTGGAAAGGATATTTTTTCAGAGGGTTAAAATTAAAATTTTTCAAAAAGGGTACCAGATTTTAAAAACAAAGGATATAGATTAGGCGCGGTATTTTTAGTTTTCGTATCTTGTTTATAAACGGCAATTCGGATTTTTAAATATAGCAGAAATAGTTAAAAAAGCGAAATTGACTTACGGTAAAAAAAGTTTTCGAAAGGGTTAACGTGATTTTTTTTAAACTAAAGGTTTCTGCCTAAACACGAACGTACATGTCTTTAGGTGTGTTTGTTTTTTGTTTGGTTATTTTAGAGAGCCGATACCAGATTTTATATATCGTAGAAAATTGGAATTTGCAAAAGAGAGTCCTGCGCACGAATTTTTTTTGAAGGGTTAATATTCGTATTTTTCCAAAACAAATACAGATGTAAAAAAAGAAATAAATGTAGATATTGTCTGGTATTTTTATTTTTTTGAACCCTTCTCTAAATCGCCGATGCAATTTTTTAAAAATTGCCAAAATCGCAAAAATCGCAAAATGGCATACAGAAAATATACTTTTTCGAAGGGTAAATTTTCAAATTTTTAAAAACCAATAAGGGCTTTGAAAAGAGCAAACTCAGATCTTTAATTTTGTGACCTTCGTTTTACCGTATCTTTTGTATCCCGGTGAATGCAAGGTTCGGAAAACAGGAGAAAATAAAAAACATGAATTCGATGATTTTTTTTTGAAAGGTTTAAATGTAAAATTTTTTCAAACCAACCAGATCATTCGAGACGAAAAGTATTTTCTTTCAGAATATGTAGATGGTTTTTCCGTATTTCTAGCCGTTCGCCCATGGCGAATTTAGAAAAACTTAAAAAGAAATGGAATGACCCACGCTTTGTTTCATCTTTTAACGGAGGAACGAATAACTGCCTTCTGGGCATGCGCAAGCTGTTTTCGGAAGACAGATTTTTTATTTGCGATCTTTTATTAGTTTTTAATTGATAACTACTCTACTTTTCGAAATATTAAAAATCTGAGGTTCAGGTGCCCCAGGAGAGGGTTTGAACTACCTAAATCTAAATTTGCAGGCTTCTAGGTGGGCTGGATTTTACTAGCCATCGCCAACAGACACACACACACACACAGAGCGAAACTTTAGTTTATTAGTATAGATATACAAGAACATATAGTTTATGTTAATTATATATATATATATTTCAATACAAGATGATAGATTACGAAATTTCTTGAAATGCAGGTGGAATAACAATATGGAATGCACAATAATACAAAGCAATTCATTAAATTTAATAATATATTATCTTTTATTGTATTTACATAGTTTGTTTGCTTATAAGAGTTGCTTTGCGCCTGGTGCACATAATATGCGTATATTTACATCTTTTTAAAGTAAGATATATACCGGGTGGTTTTAAAATGAATATCCCTAATTGGAGCTGTCTGTACCTTGTAGGAATAACCCGAATGAAAACAAAATCGTTACATTTACTATTCGAGAAGGTGGTAGAAGAATAGAACAACAATAATAAAGAGTATTTACATTAATCGCCAACAGATGGCGCTACGAAGCCTGTCGTTGCAAACGTTGTTGTAATCATCAGCAAAATCAAGAAGCGGCCATTTCGGCCAATAAAGTTGTACAAGATGCCTCTCAGTTTGCCATTAATTAGTTTGTGCTTTATTTTTAAAACTATTCTACGTTAACAGCTCAAACGGTGCAGTTGCTTTACGTCAATTGAGGCATGTGAAAGGATGCGTAAAAGAAAAGGTCCTTGGGCACCGTGTTCAGTGAGTAGAAAGGTAAAAATATTCGAGGAAACTAGATAGCTTACTGTAAAATATGGAAGGCGAGGAAACTAGTACCTCTCCGCATACAAGAAAAAATTGCCACTGCAATTGTGATGTCATCAGGGACTCCGGAAGCAGGTCCTAATGCACGTGGAGTTCTCGAAAGTTGGATATTACATATGCTACTTATCGAAAAATCCTAAGAAATGTAATCCAATTTTACCCGCATAAAATTCGTTGTCATCAGCAATTGTTACCAGGTGACAACCAGCAATTGTTACCAGGTACGCAACAGAATCTGAATTTTGCTCTAACGTTTTTAGCATGAATGGAGGTTAATGATGCCTTCCCGTGGAAGATTTTATGGGGAGATGAAGCCCATTTCCATATGAATGGGACAGTCTATACGTAGAACTGCCGAATATGGACTTCAGAGCCACCAAATGCTATTCACAAAATAACCCTCAACTCTCCAAAAATCACTGTGTGGTGTGACCTTACTGCAAGTTTCATTCTTGGATCTTATTGTTTTTAGGAGTTATGGCCAATATACCCTGTAACGTGTTTGGTTACTGCACGAAGTTACCTGCACATGTTGCAAACTTTCGCAGTTCCTCAACTGCAGCAAAGACAGCGCCTTTCTGAAACAATCTTTATACAAGATGGATCTCTGTCCTATATTGGACGAACAATACAACAGTAATAGTTATTAAGACAACATTTCACAGAAGATAAGCCGGTATTTTTGTATGCTGTGGGCTCCTCAATCCCCTTATCTGATGCCATGTGATTTTTGGCTTTAGGTGTACTTAAAATCTATTGTGTACCTTTGAGGATTCGCAAACCTCAATGACTTAAAGGATCGCATATCATAATATGTGCAAAACATCACATGCGTTACATTCCGCAGTTGAGCACCTCATACACTGCCTGGATAGTGTCCCCCAGCACAATGGCCATGTGGAACCTGCAGTAAATTGGCACCGCCATGCGAAAGCGTAACCACATTCACTCTGACACTTTCCAATAAATTAGGCATTCCATCCGGTTTTACGCCTTAATTCTTTGTTCTTGCATTACACATTACATTTCACATTTAAAAGCGCCATCTATCGGGGAGAATTGCAATTATTTTTTTGTTTATTGTTCCGTTCTTCTTCTCTCTTCTCGAGTAGTAAGTAAACCAATTTTGGTTTCATTAGGGTTATTCTTTCAAGCTACAGACAGCTCCAAATAGAGATACTTAAATTATAACCACCCGGTATGTATATCTACTATCTATCTACTATATATATATAAAACACAAACGGAAATTTCGTTCCGTTCCTTTATAACTCGAGTTCTGCTGAATGGAATTTGATGGAACTTGCACTGTTGCATAGATAATTTATCAGGGAAGGTTTTAGTATATATCATATAGTTCTACGTAGATTAGTTATATAATTATGATGGAAAGTTCTGTTATTTTGGACGATAAGGTTACCATAGGTCATTTGTTTGGCGACCATTATCGTTGACGAAAGAATTGAAACGGCTATATCAGAAATAAATGCAAACACATAGAAAAATTCTGTTATTAATTTTTTTAACCCCCCCCCAAAAAAAAAGAAAAAAATCTGTTTTAATGAGGGATAATATTATAAAGCGAAACTATTTAATTAACACCCCAAAGGGATGTTTGTAATGCTTAAAAATATTTTAAATGCATGAGAATTAAGACAATATTTGGCGATTTATCGTTTGTGTCAGGTTAACAAAAATGCAACTGATAATTTGATTAGATAAAATATGAGTGACATTATTTTCTTTCTGTTATTTTTTTTTATATAACTCCCCTATCATGTGACTTACAGGAGTAAATAGCAGATGTAATTGTAAAAATGACTGCATTTATGAGTTACATGTTATTTGTTTATTTACCATTTAGATTTTACTTTTGTCGCCAAACAATGTGATTTTAAGCAAAAAAATCCATCAGCGTGACATCAGCTTGAGCGATATTAGCAATAATAGTATTTTTTGGTGTATACAAGTTCCTTTTTGAAGTAAATATTTATATTCAAATGGAAATTATATAAATAGCAGCTATTGTTATAAATATGGGATCAAATATTTATATTTTAGGGAATGTCTGCCACTCAAACACATATTGTAAAATAATTGAATTTTAGACATTTAAAAATTTACTACGGAAACATGCCGGTTTGTTTTAACCAAACATATCATTTTTATAGCTTCGAAGTAAGATCAGTGAATAATGTCTATTCTTTCATTTATTTATTTATTTATTTTAATATATCGCCAATTTCACTTGCAGAAATATTCACTACATCAAAAGTTAGGAACTGAAGAATATTCTTACGGAGATGTGTGTAATTATGCGTCACAAAAGGCGACATTTTGCAATAAAATTTGCTTACTGAAATAAATTTTCTATTCTCTTTTTGATTCGTCATTTCTTTTTAGATTTCCTGCATATCTCCCATTCTTTCAGGAAGGTTTTTAAAAGATATTGGACTAATCGTCCGTATTCCGGCCACCTGCCTGTTGTCATTTTTACCATATTGTTGGATGTTTTGTTTGTGTTTGAAGGTTACTCTGGACGACGATTCAGATTACAGAAGATTAGACGACTTTTGAAATTAGCGATTGCTAAATTTTTGTTTTATTTTTTTTTCATTATGAAGCAAAGTTTTACGAAACAAGCGATGCTTCTAATATCATTTCAACCTGGATAAGAAACACGAGTACCTGAAATTCTGATTAGATAACTTTTCGATTATTATAAAGAATTTTCGACTTACATACAGACCTAGCAGCTAAACATAGTGACAAATGAATCTTTTTCTGCATGTTATTATACTCTTTACAGAATTGAAAAAAAAAATCTTCGGTTTAAGTATTCACCAAAAAGATTATGACTAAACATTTTACATAACTAACTTTATCATTGTCAGTTTTATTTAAGGTATGGAATTTTGTCAATGAAGGATCTATAACTGAATTAACAGCAATTTGACATCATTTAATGGAACATAGTTTGGCGCGTAAATAACTTCGGTTTGTCACTAACTTTGGTACATTAGTAACCATATCGTTTCCAGCACTTCTAATGTTTGACGTCAAACTTGAATATTGAAAAGATTATGGAAGATTAGGAAGATTTTATTGGATGCAAACTAGAGATTTATTCTTCTACCAGATTTAATCATCGGGTTTTTTTTTTCAGGTTAATGGTTACACGAATGCAACTGTTCTAAAAAAAAAAAAAGACAGTGAAAAGGGCATCATTTTACTTTTATTCAAACTATTCAGCTTTAAAAATGCACTTTTTATGTTTAACCATTTTGTTTTAAATATGAAAGTTAAACACTATTCTTTATGTGCAAACAATTTATTACAATTATCACTGTATTTACTCTGCCGGAATTGAAAGAGGAAAAACCATAGTAGATTTGCCGGAAGAGGACGTATATTACGAAATATAACGTAACATAGAGTGAGATTGTACTTATGTTGCCAGAACCTCACATAGAGACAAGAAAGAGAGACGGGGTTCAAGAACTTACAGACGAAAATGAATCGTCCGAACATTACTTAAGTTCAATGGTCAATCTATGCAATCATTGTAATGCTCTTTTTTTAGCAGTATGTTGACTAGAGAACATTTTAGTTCCTGTTGTCATGATCTCATAATGGCCTCATTTCCCTACCAAACTCTACTATTAATAATCAACTAAATGAATTGCTTCTTATTGGCCCAAATTTTGTCAAATGTATAATATAATATAAAGTAATGTCGTTCGCATCGTTTACAGCAATATTGAAGGAAAAACCAGGTGAACGTCCCTATTGTTTTAAAATACATGCTCAAATCCATTGATATAATTCGTTTGATTCAAGCTTCGTTTGGAAATTTTGACTAGGGTAGCATCCGTAGGTGAAGATCCATATTCCTTTAAAATACAAAGCCAATTAGTTTTATTTAAGGTACATTTAGGAGAATGGCCTAGCGCAGCGGGCGTAGCATGCTAGTATATATATAAAATACAAGCGAAAATTTCGTTCCGACTGCTTATAACTCCAGTTCTACTGAATGGAATTTAATGAAACTTGCACTGTTGGATAGATAATTTTACAGGGAAGGTTTTAGTATATACCATATCGTTTTACGTAGATTAGTTATAGAATTATGATGAAACATTCTGTTATTTTGAACGAAAAGGTTACCGTTGGTCATTTTTAGGCGACCATTATCGTTGGTGAAAGAATTGAAAAATCTATATCAATTTGAAAATAATACAAACACCTCAAAAAATAAAAGAAAAAACATTATTTAAAATTTAAAAAAAGAAAAAAAATCAGTTTTGAAGCGAAATAATGGTATAAAACGAAAATATTTAATTTATACTTGAAAAAGAATGTTCGTAATGCTTAAAAAATTATTGAATGTGAAATATTGCTATCGAAACCATATTTGGCGAATTATTGTTTGCGTCACGTTAAGAAAAATGCATCTAAAAATTTTATTATCTAAAATCTGAGTAACAACTTTGATTTTGGATTTTTTAATTTTTTTTTTTTTATCTCACTTTTCCATTATGTGACTTACAGTTGAAAATAGCAGATGTAATTATAAAAATGAAGAAATTGTAAGTTAATGTTATTTTTTACGATTATGATTTTTCTTTTGTCGCCAAGCAAATTGTTTTTAAGCCAAAAGGGATTGACATCGGTCTCATATTATATTCACAATAACGGTCAAGCGTACGATAGCATTTTTGGAGTACTTTTTGATTATCAAATGTAAATTATATAAATAACAGTTAATATTATAGAAATGGAGTAAAATATTTTTGTATCTGCCACACACAAATTAACAAACATTTAACAAATATTTCCCCATTCATTTCTTTTTAATTTTCTTTGTACATCTTTTATCATTTTTGAAAAAGATATTGGACTAATATTCTGTAATCAGGTCAACCGCCAATTGGCGTATTTACTTTTATGTTTGAAGGGGATTCTGGACGGTGAATCCGATTGCAGAAGATTACACAAAATTTGTACTCTGCAATTAGTAAATTGCATTGTTTTCATTATGAAACAAACGGACAAAAGAATATTTACTATTATACATTTTTCATCTGCATTTATTTTAGTATCACTACAAAAAGTAATACTCTCAATGTACAAAAGAAAATTTGACATGCCAATAGCGGACCAATGGAAAAATAATTGCTGTTTTGGCGTTTTAGCCTAGATAAGATAAAAAGTACCTGATATTCAGATTATATAAAATTGTGATTATTATACAGCAATTTCGTTTGACGCACAGAAATATCAACTAAACATTTTTCATTATAGGGTTTATTTAGGCAACAGATTGAAGAATGAGGTAATCTTGAAAATTAAAAAATTAACAAGCCTATTTATTTCACAGTGTTATTATGTCCATTAGAGAAAAGAAAAAAATCTTCTGTTCATGCATTCACCATAATGATTATTACTAAAATTTTTGCATAACTAACTTTATTTATCATTCTCAAGGATTTTTATTGGTGGAAGATCTATAATTCAGTCAACCGCAATTTCACATTGTTTAAAGTAAAGGACTTTGCCACGTAATTAACGTCGTTTTGTAGCTTACTCTGGTATATTTGTAGCTATATCGTTGCAGACACGTCGAATGTTCCACTTCAAACTGGCTGTGGACCCGATTACGGAAGATTAGGAAGATTTTTATTTGATGCAAACTAGAGGATTGTTTTTCTACCAGAGTTATTTATTGAGGTTTATTCCATATTAATAAAAAAGAAAGCATTGCAATTATTGCAGAGGTTGACCATTGAACTTAAAAAATGATCATTTTATTCATTTTGGTTGTTAGTTCTTAAACTCCGGGCCTCTCATCTTGGTGCTATGTGTTGTTCTGGTAGCTTAAATACAATCTCACTCTATGTTACATTATATTTCGTAATACACGTCATCTTCTGGCAGGTTTACTACAGTTTTCTATCTTTGGATTCCAACAGAGTAAATATAGTAAAAAGTGTTAATTACTTGCACACACAGAACAGCGTTTAACTTTGAAGAAATGTTGATTTATAAAGCTGAATTGATTGAATAAAATTAAAATAACGTCATTTTCAGTGTCTTTTTATTTTACATACCAGTTGCAATCATGTAACATGTAGTAACAGAGATTATATTTAAGCTACCAGAACAACACATAGCACCAAGATGGGAGGCTCGGAGTTTAAGAACTAACAACCAAAATGAATAAAATGATCATTTTTTAAGTTCAATGGTCAACCTCTGCAATAATTGCAATGCTTTCTTTTTTAGTAGTCTGGTGACTAAAGAATATTTTAATTTCTGTTCGTCATAACGACCACATTACTCTACCAAACTCTACTGAAATGATCAAATAAAAGAGTTGCTTCTTAATATGCCCAAATTTGTCTAACGCATAAGATAATATAATAGCCCAATAGCGTTAGCATTGTATCAGAAATGCGGAAGGACTTTCCTCGTGAAGATCCATATTACTTTAAAATACAATGTCGAATTCACCATTTCATTTGATTCAAGCTTCATTTTGAAAATGGACCAGCGCAGCGGACATAACCTGCTAGTTATAGTATATACAGGGTGCAATATGTTATCTATCGCCGAACTTTAATTTCTCAACCTTTGGTGATAGACATATAGTTCCAATTGCAAAAACGTTTCAAATGAGGTAAATATTCATGTTGTAGCATTGTTTAAAGTAAAAAATCAATTTTATAAAAATTACGAAACCTAACTTTTTAAACGGTCCCCCAGTCCCTATAGTTACATTTAGTAAAAGTTTACACATATCATAACAGATATGACACAAAAAGTTTGACTTTACATAATTACAAAAATTCACACAGTTATTAAATTTTAAAGTTTGAGATTTTTGCACATGATTTTGTCTTCCAATGAGGGATCAGTTAAAAAATGAATGAAAGTAATTCGAGATCGAAATGAGGGTCAATTTCCTTTTTACGGGGAACCCCTTTAGCCGGTATCGCGAAATCGGGGTATTACCAAAGAGGGTTATTTCATCTAAAATTTTCAGCTGATTTTTAGGCGTCGAACAATATTGAAAAGTCAAAGTATGTAGAATCGACACCTGGAAAATAAAACAAACTCACCAAGAGCTAGATAAATGGCAGCTGAATGCAAACGACCAGCCGATCTGTAACGAACATGAAAATCAGGATTATGTAAATTACAATAGTACCGAAACGCCACACGTTTGGAATAAAACACGAGCCATCTAGCAACTTATACATGCTAGTCAGCGCTGAGATCGTGATGGCAGGCTACACCTATACGCAATTAGCCGAAACGATACTTATTTATGGTGAATGTCAAAGGAATGCCAAGGCGGTTGCGAGGGTTTATTCAGATCGTTTCCCAATGGGTTGACATCCAACGCATAAAACTATAACTAATGCATTACACCGTCTTAGAGAGACTGGCTCTGTTGCACCACGATACAGAACAAGTAGACGGTTAAGGTGTAATGTTCGAGTGACACTGGAGGAGGTGCTGACATTTGCCATTTTAAATCCGCAACTGAGTACGGCGGAAATAAGCGAGTCATGTGGATATACGCGTCAGCATGTCTGGCATTCGCTACATAAACATGCTGCGCATCCATACCATCCGACACTGGTGCAAGAATTGATGCTGATTGACCACGCACGACGATTTGATTATTTTAATTTCATGCTCAGAACCTTAGAGAAAATCCGCAGTTCCTTTGTGACATTTTGTAAACAGATGAGTCAACGTTTTCATGGGGTGGCATTATGAACATGCACAATGTGCGTTGCTGGTCTCTGGAAAAACCCCACATCGTCCGCACAGTATGACATCAGGTACGCTGGTCAACGAACGTGTCGTGCGGTATATGCGGAACTCAGATTGTTGGAACAATCTTCTATGATGGGACCTTAACGTGTGATCGTTACCTGCACCTGCTACAAAACACGGTACGTAATTGGTATGAAGAGTTGCCTCTCCGGCATTCATATGCCGGGTGTGGTTTCAACGTGACAGGGCCCCCCGCATGAAGCATCAAATGTCCGTGCGTATCTGACCACCGAATTCGGTCAACAGATCATTAGATATGGTGGTCCTGAAGACTGGCCACCGCGTTCGCCGTACTCTAATGGACTCCCATGGACTTCTACCTCTGGAGTTACATCAAGGCACAGTTCTGACTGAGCCTACTTCTCTGGTTGATCTGAAGCAGCGCATTATTCTTGCTTGTCGAACAGTTACACCTACCCTGCTCCAACGTGTCCAGGTCTCAATACTGTCAAGCATTCAATTGTGCATTGCCAACAATCCCAACAATAATAAATTGATATTTATTTTTCAGTTTAATTTCAATATTTCATTCTTCGCTTTGTATACGAGCCCTGAAAGTCAGCTTATATTGTCAGATGAATTTCCCCTCTTAGGTGATACCCCAATTTAGCGCTACCGGTTAAAGGTGGTTTCACCGTAAAAATGACAATTCACCCTGTTTCGATCTCGCATAAGCTTTAATTCATTTTTTTAACTGATCCCTCAATGAATGACAAAATCATGTGCAAAAATCTCAAACTTTAAAATTTAATAACTGTGTCAATTTTTGTAGTACAGAAGTCAAACTTTTTGTGTTATATATGTTAAGATATCTGTAAACTTTTACTAAATATAACTATAGGGACTGGAGGAACTTATAAAAAGTTAGATTTCGTAATTTTTATAAAATTGATTTTTTACGTTAAACAATGCCATAACATGAATATTTATTTCATTTGAAACGTTTTTGTAATTGGAACTATATGTCTACGATCAACGGTTGAGAAATTAAAGGTCGGCGATAGATAACATATTGTACCCTGTATATATATATACATATATATACACTGCTCAAAACAATTAAAGGATATTTGAAGTTTTATATAAAATAAAGATATAAACGAAATTTTTTTTGCCGAAAATAGAAGAAGATAATCACAAATGCAAATTTTTCTGGTTTTCAAACTGTGGAGTATGCAAATTTTGAGTTCGACGTCAAAAACGTCGCTTCAGCGGCAGCGAATGAAATTTGACTTTCAACTGGATAAAAGAGAATGAAGACAAGGATGATCGGCATTCAGTGATTGCTTTGTTACGATGAGTACGATGTCTCAGCGAAGTCATTTGACAGATTCAGAAGCTTGGAGAATTGTTGATAGGTTAGAAGGGGGCCAAACTCAAGCCGAAGTAGCGCAAGCCATTGGAGTGTCACAAAGTGTCATTTCCAGGATCTGGAACCGTTTTTTGGAGAGTGGATGTGCAGGCCGAAGACCAGGGCAAGGTTGTACACGGGCAACAACGCCCAATGAAGATCGGTATTTAACGTTAACAGCTCGGAGACACCGAAACATGAACGCTACTCTTCTCCAACAACACCTTCGCTCGGCTACAGGCACCACGATTTCAACTCAGACTGTCCGAAACCGGCTCCATGCTGTAGGTCTGTATGCTCGCCGACCGATGGTATGTGTTAGATTAACATCAAGGCATCGTCGCGACCGCAGGGACTGGGCAACCGAGCATGTCAACTGGAGGAGAAATGAATGGAGCAATATTCTGTTTTCTGACGAGTCCCGTTATTCTGTGCATCCGGATAATAGGCGTATTTTCATCTGGAGGGACCGTAGCAGTAGGAATAATCCTGCGTTCGTGCACGAAAGTGTCAGATTTGGCGGTGGAGGAGTGTTGGTGTTTGGTGGCATCTCCATTGATGGGCGCACTGACCTCTACATCATTCGAGATGGAGCTCTGACTGGTCGCCGATATAGGGATGAGATCCTCAGACCTATTGTAGTCCCTTACGCTGCAGCAATCGGAGATAACTTCATTTTAATCGACGATAACTGCAGGCCACATCGTGCAAACCTGGTGGAGGATTTCCTTTTCGAGGAAGGAATCGTTCGAATGGAATGGCCAGCGTGTTCTCCAGACATTAATCCAATCGAGCACGTTTGGGACGCTCTAGGAAGACGAGTTTCTGGCCGCCAACAACCCCCACAAGCTCTCCAAGAACTGGAAAGAGCTCTTCTGGAAGAGTGGGGCAGAATACCCCAACTCGTCATTAATAGCCTCATTGAGTCCATGCCTCAAAGGTGTTCAACATTGGTGGCTGCCCGTGGAAACCATACCCCCTACTGAAAATGATTTTCTTTGAAGAAAACACCTTTTCTTATTCTTTTTTTCTCATATGCACAAATTGTGTTTTTTTCCTTTTGTACACAAATGCGCAATAAAATGCATTTTTTTCGGCCAAACATGTGTAATTTATTCTCATATAACCTATTATGTCTGTCGACCATGTATCAATCAGCTAAAAAGTTTCCCAGATACAAAATCCACCTAAAACTGCAATATCCTTTAATTGTTTTGAGCAGTGTATATATATATTTAATATATATTATCGTTATTATTTTAAGTACTATTTTACTATGTATATAATTATGTTATTAGATGCAGTTTAATCATCAAAAAGTATTTAAGAGATTAACTATGAACATTTAAAAAATGTCTTAGGTGTATAATTTTACTTTTACTTTTTGACAATGATAGATGTGAAATTTTCTAATACAGTCAAATATATTATAAATAATATCTATTTAATTCTAAAGCTATTACTCTTGATAAAAAATATATAGTAATTCAACGGAATTTCCCTATGACGAATATCTAATATAGCTTTATCTGCAGTTAACGTTTGATATTTTCGATAAGCAATATCAAAAGTTAATTTTAATGGAAATTCGTTTTAATAAGCAACTAATAACTTTCAAAAAGTTTGCAATTTTTTGCAACACTATTATCCTGATTTGACTGAAAATGTCTTATGATACGTGCCGCAAAAATGATATCAACAATTGATCGGGATTTTTGTTTAATTGTAAAATCCAGTCTTTAATATTTATTATCATGGAATATGGCTGGAAAAGGACAGTAATTGTTTTAAAAGAAAAGTTTTTCACTGCACTTCCATCTTGTGCTTATGCAAAAGAGAAAACAGGAAGTGTGTCAAGCCTCTATTATGAACAAACAGTGTAAGTTTCAGTATGGCATAACTTATTTGGAAAATGTGACGATCCAATCAGGATAGTCACGAGGTGAATGAGACAAATGCAAGTTTAAGCAAGTAAAACTGATTATTGCAAATAAATTGGTCCAGGGCTACAACGGAGATACTAAATTTTAACTATAGCACACTAAACTAGATTCAAGTTTACTTCCAATTAAAACATCAAAATATTTAAACGCAAACTACTAATAGTAAATTTAGCTTACATGCGCAAGAACTGACTGCTCAAGCTAAATCCACGTGGATTTCCGATATCGAAAAAATGCTGGATTCCTGAAAACACTGTCACAATGTGAGTTTAATACCAGTAACCCGTGGCCTACGCTCAGATACTTTATTCAAAATATCTTGAAGGATATATTATCCAATGTCGAAATATTTACTTCAAGCGTAACAGCAATCTAAATGGGCACATAGTACTGAAAAACTTAATGTTAAGGTCTCCAAGTGCCAAACAGAAGTACTTGTCTTATTCATTTCCACGAGGCATTATCCGATTCCCGGTTCCACCCTAGCTAATTCCCAATCACACTTTTACACTCCGCAGATTGACCAACACGCACTAATTAACATAACAGTACAACTAATAACCACAAACCGCATATTTTAAATTGTAAAAACACACTTGAGAAATTTTGAGAAAAATAATGGATATAGGTCGATTTCATGGACAAATATCAGCATCTGACCCAACGCTCACACTCAAATATCTACCTTTCTAATGAGTAGTTAGCTCCTGCCATAAACCATAAATAATGACATATTAAATTTATTTAATGAGTTCATATAAAATGAATCAAACTTCAATATACACTAGGATAATTATATTTTTAAAGTAAAGTATCCTTCAGGATAACATCATAAAAAAATAAAAATTTCGGGGAACCCATCCTAGTTTGGTATCTAATGTGTAAATGAACTATATTGTATTTAATAAACCGCAGATGCTCACTTACGAATATCATAAATTGCAGAAAATAACAATACCATGGATGCAAACCTTTCGTTATTTATTATCATTATTTATTTATATTTTAGACCAGAATAGCTTTCTAATAAAAGAAATAATATAAATATGAAATAGAAACAAATCGCATTATTAAGGAATTTTATTAAAGAAATTTTATTCTACCATGAGACTTTTTTTTGTTTCAAAAAGAGTGGGAGGTTGGCAGCTATGTAGCATATGTTACTCAGCGCGATGTTTTTTATATACGGTTGGAAAAACCCGACTTAAGGCCTAGGGCCTAGTTCCCTTCTCGGTGTCCAGCCCCGAAGCTATTGGGGGACGCCGGCCCGTCCCCACGTGTCTCGTAGTGATTCCCATAATGGGTTCCACCGCGTATCGCAGCGACCTACGTCGTCGAAACATGGGTCTAAGTGTTGGTGGGACCGCAGATGGCAGTCCTCTGGCCCTCCGAAGAGCATACGGAGAGTCAAATCCGGTCGTGCGTGTTAAAAGCCCCTCAAGACTTGGGTTCGGTGGTCGACGACGCGGCGGGCGCTCCTCAGGCATCTGGCGGCGCAGCCTAGTTTTATATTATAATAACTAACATGAAGAAATTTATTACTACAAATATTATTTGTATTTGAAATAGAATTAGGGATAGGCCTGTACTAATATCCACAATCAAGTAGGAAATGTAATTTATAAATAAATAAATGTGATTAGAAAGAATCGAAAACAGAAAAATGAATTTTCTTATATAACTATTTTTAAATTGTCAGAAATTGCAATTTTTCCCCATTTTTAATTAAACTCAGATTTCGCAATGTAATTTAAATTATTAAACAATAACATGGAAAGACTTTGCAATGAACAAAATCTTTTCCTTTATTTTTGTGTAGATTTTTTTCAGTTTTTTTTCTGCATCTCAGAATGAGTTATTGTTCTCTGTAATTAAATAGTATTTAAAAACCGTATTTCACTATTTTTATTTAAATAACAAAGAATTACTTCAAGAGAATAGTTGTTATACTAATTGGTTTTTAACGGGCCACAAAAAAAAAAATCGTTTAAGAGCTCAAAAATATATTTTTTAATTATTTCAATAAGCGTTTTAGGATTTGTGCAATTTAAATTTAAATTTATGTTCGTCATTAATATTCATATTTGTGTAATTAAACCGATTCCCTTCCTTTAGTCAAAAATACACAATTACACTATATTTGAACAACCATTGTAATTTCTCTTTGTTAGTTTTTCAGTAGAAAAAATATAAGTAATGAGGGTTTAATTTAATTTAACAAAAATTCAATATTTTAATTAATACATTTGTTTCATAAAAATATATCATTTTTAATTAACTTTTACAGCTTGTTATAAATAAAACTTTATATACATGGCTTATTTAAGATATTACAATAGCTAATGAAATAAAGCAGCTAAAACATTTCTCCCTGTTTTCAATGGTATAATTAATGAAATAACAATTACTGACAAACTTGCTGATTTTTTTTTTTGGATGAAATTCAAGTAAAATTTCATTCATTAAGAAGATGCAAAAAATTTCGTCTTCATGATTCAATTCGTTTTTAATATGTTGTAAATTTAACAGCTATACAAATAAATATTGTTTAAAAAGAGATTCATAGATATTAGAAACGATATAGATATTCACAGATATCGAAAACACAAGAAAAAATGGGTAAAAGATCAGATCTTGCGGTCATCAATCCCGTTAAAACAGGTTCTGAGAAACCCAAATGCGTCATATGTCAGACGGTACTAGTCTAGACCATCGTGATGCCGCTATGAAGTGGGCGACTGACCAAGGGAGAGCACCGTCACCTGCGCATCACTCTCCCTGGACCCAAGACACCAAAGACAACGTTGCCACTACAATAGCAGGGCCACGTACTTAAAGAAACCGCCGCAAGAGACATGTGGACGAAACTGAGTGCCCCAGAAGCTTCGTGTTACCGCACACTTATACTAGCGCTGGTGCTCAGGCCCTATCCCAGGTTTTCCAGACACGTACTTGCTTTACCAACGCTTCTGGGCGTAAAAATCTACAGAGATAGTCTCAAGCTCTTAGGAAAGTGTTATAAAATACAAAATATTATAAATACGCAAAAAAAGTTAAATACGCAAAATTCACAGACATCGCAAAATAGCTATTAGTGAAAAAACTATCTGAAAAAACTGATCTGAAAAAAAAAACTCCTCCATAATCTATTTTGAAGTAAAACAAACATTCAAAAACAGGCAGGTATGTGAGGTAAGCTGAATTTAGTACAGAATTAATTAGAATGGAACAAGCATCTAAAAATGGAGTAATTAATATTAGAAAAGACAGAGCTGTGTAACCATGATATGGATAGGGGAAATTAGGCAAATGTGAAAAACGGCATTTCATGTAATTAACAAGAGTTTTTCGTTAATATTTTATTAAAAATTTAAATAAATAAACTTTAAAAAAATCCAATTCATTTACATTACGTGGTCTGTCGATATATTTTATATAATCGGAGACATTAAATACAAGAAGTTTGCTATTGTTGGAAAAAAGGACCTATTTTCACTTTAACGTCTACCTAATGGGTAATGAGCAGATTAACTACACAATCTAACTAGCTAGTGTCAGAAAAGAATAACATTCCGCTCTTTAACGTAATCGGCAGAGGTAATGAATATATTACCTTACCTAAATAATCTGCACCTTACATTGTTTCCGAACCGATTTCAGTAAAAAGCGGCAAATTCCCGTATTCAAACTAGGCATGCTTTGCCAGGTTTTGCCACTCTCGGTATCTCTCTATCTCTCTCTCTCTCACACACACGCACAGACAGATATATATATATATAAATTATAATTTTCGTCCATTTAATCGTTATATATAAAGATTTAAACACTATATTGCCCAAAATCACCGGACAGTTTCACTTTTATACTTTTTGTTGAATAGCTACAGGAATTCTTGACGAATTCTTTTAGAATTTCGTGAGTGCATAAACTGTTTTACTTCATATTTTTCAGTGATGATTTGATCAGGAGAACAATTAGGAGACCAATATCAAATTGAAAAAAAAAGATAATTTGCATCCCCCTGCAAATGCAATGCTCTAAATTATCTGTAGATGCAAAACCTGAATATATGGATATTGTACAACATTTGTGTTTATTTGTGTAACAATAACACGTATTATTCAGGGATATATGATGGTTCTTTAAAACCTTCAAGGAATTTTCGCAGGTTTCTTGTTTATAGCATTCAGGGTCTTCAACAAATTTAACGCTATATTCAGAAAACATGACAAAGTACAGTAGAAACAACTTATCAAAAATAGGATATAAATATACTAAATATTTGACGAAATATAAGCGTTTGTATTAAATAATTTTTAAGCCCGTATCTCCGAACAATACCAAATATTTTTTCCATGATTTGGTAATCAACTCGATAGAGGATTTCATATAAAAACGATTAGTCGAATATCGTGAAAAATCATAAAGATATCTGCGATAGTGAAAGCTGAATATTAGTTACTTTCTACAAGTAACTGAATGGTAAATGATTTTCAACAAATTGTCATTTTTCATTTTTCATTTTTTTTTTCATTTTCGTTTTTGATTGATGCATGAGTTCTTCTTGAAATAAAACAAGAATGAGCATATTCGTACAAAAAAAATCAAAATCAAAATCAAAATCAAAATCAAAATCAAAATCCAATCAAATCAAATCAAAGCATCTTTTTCAAAAGTATACGTTGACATTCATGAAACACTTTGTTGGAAGTCAGTTAAATAAAAAAATGTCAATTTCTTGAAAATCCTTTATCATAAGGTTACTTTTCTAAAGCTAGCTTAATTCAGCTCGCTACATCGCCGATGTCTTTATGGATTTTCAAGATATTTGACTGATCTTTTTACATTAGTTGCTCTAATGTAAGATAAAATTATAGCAAGAATTTCAAATCACGAAACAAAAAAATCTTTGGTATGCTTCGCATACGCGCAATGAAACATTATTTCATATAACTGCTCATATTTTATTAAACATTATATATATATATATATTCTTAAATGTACTATGTTATTTCTACTATAATTTATCAAATAATATGAAGCTGGCGTTAAATTTGGTTGAAAATAATATGTACATATTATTCAAAAAGTATTTTTAAAACAAGTTTAAAATCATTTTAATACATGGTTATATTAGTTTAACGTACAAAATCTATCCTTTTTTTCAAATTAAACCTTTCTATAAACAATAACACACAAAATTTTCTTGAATATTTAAAAAAACGCTATATCACCATAAATACACGTGCTAGTCTTGCGCAAATAAACAGAAAACTTTTACAATATCCTCATAGCCATGTGTTGCCTCTACAGGTCATTTCGATAATTTCATTTTACCGAAAATTAGTTTCTTCCAAAAATTAGTTTCAGCCAAAAATTAGTTTCTTCATTAATTTTTGGCTGGTGAATGGGACCATGAATACACATGCTAGTCTTGCGCAAATAAACAGAAACTTTTACAATATCCCCATAGCCATGTGTTGCCTCTACAGATCATTTCGATAATTTTATTTTACCAAAAATTAGTTTATTCCAAAAATTAGATTCTGCCAAAAATTAGTTTCTTCATTAATTTTTGGCTGGTCCCCTAATTACAAATCTTCATTGAAAAATATATGGTGAAACAGTTCTTTATATTAACGAAGTTCTAAAGGTATTGTTCAAGTTTGAAACTCTAGATAATAGATAAAACGTCCGAAATCGAAAGTGGCTGGTGATGTTTGGACATACGGTGCGTGCATGTGTGTGCTTAGAGAAAAATAAAATGGTTTTATCCAAGGACTCCATTTAAACTCGAAAAATCAGGTTTTATATAAAACTGATGTGTCAATAAAAGCTGACACTCTGTAAACAAAGAGATGTTTAGTGATGTAGCGAGGTTTACGAAAATATTATATAATCTGCGATTTCCGAAAAAGTTCATTTATATTCAGAAACCTCAGAAACCAATAGAATCTTCATATTTAAAGAAGCATCTCTAAAGCATATATATATATATATAATTTTATTATTATTATTATTATTATTATTTTGCTATTTATAATTTTAGGAAACGTTACTGATAGTTTTTGCAGCATTTAATTTTTTTTTCAACACAAAATGATGTAAGCATTTATGATGTAAGCATTTTTAGCTGCGTAACAGAATTTATTAACCCCTTCGCGACGAACGTCCTTTACAGAATTTTAAATGTTCTACCACCGGTTTTTCAAAACAGAAATTTTCGCTTTCTTGAATCGCAGAAATGCTAGGATTACATGAGGCAAAGCTTACAATAAAAAATAACTGGTGGGAATAATCGAGGATTCTGAACATCTTATGCGTCACGTATACGTGTCGCTCGTCCCCAAGGGGTTAATGCAACAACAACAAAATACTGCTCGTTTTGTCCTGTTATTTTATCAAGTTTATCTGTTGAAGATGAAAATGTTTAATTGAGAATTGGTAGCATCCGAAAATACGATATTTCATGTTGCTACTAGTTCCAGAAATCTAATTAGCACACTGTAAATATGCTCAAAATCGGCAGAAAAAAATATGTTTCAGAAAGGCTTCTTTAAATCTCGGAAATCTATTTTTTTGGAAGACAAAGGAACGCTTTTTGGAATCATATCCTGTTATACCTTCTTGCTAAATCAATGTAGAATTTTCTTTCTTTCTTTTATTTTAGAGTTCAGGAAGTTTATTATTACAAAAATTATTCATTACCGATAAAACCAAAATAAATATATATATATACTATTCCTAAAGTATTTTAAAAACAATTTTAAAATCATTTTTAATACATTGTTATATCAGGCTAGATCAATGTATGAAATATACCCTTTTTCGTAAATTAAAGCAGAATAAAGTATGTAGCTGGAAAGCTTTCATTTTTATTGCAAAAAACAGTTGTTAGAGAAATATACCTTAAAAGATAAGTCTCCAATAACTTTATGTCTAAAGAATGGTCTCACATGCCATTCTTTTAGCAGATTTTATGAGTAATCCGAAATATTTATCGTTAACAAGCAATAACATTAAAAACCATCGAGCTATAAAAATGATTTATTGTGATTGGTTTGTATTACCGGCATTTGAAAATAAGGATGACTTATTTTTAGTTCATTGCAATTAGATATTTTATAACCCAGCACTTGCTAGACTGTTCGTGATAAGTGTAAAAGTTCGTTTCCCTGTCAATAAAAAAATTTCAAACGAGCAAAATTCAATTTCTTGTTTGTAACAGATGTGATTGTTTACTTTGGAGATATTAAATCCAGTATTAAAATTATTTTTGTATACTTATCAAAAATCATTTACAAATAAATATCCATGAAATTATTTTTATTAAAAAATTTTTAGTACCTGCCAAAATCTACTAGTTGGCTGTAACGGTTCATCGACTCCGTGATATTAGCACATGGATACTGATAAAAAAAACGTCCACACCCCCCGCCCCCCCCCCCAAAAAAAAAGAAAAAAACACGCAGCGTTATATGGCATCAATTTTTGTTGTAATCCCTTATCCGGAACAAGATTTTAATTCAAAAAATTGTTAGTACATGCCAAAATGTGTCATACAGCTGCAACACTGTATGAACTCCACATTCTTAGCACATGGGTATTAACACTTTGCCTCCGCATGTCTCGTAAAATTAATCCTATTCGTAAATTGTTGAAATGATTGACTGACACCAGAATTTAGAAACATATTTATACGAATATAAATAAAATCTTTTCTTCATGTACTTCATAAAAGGGAATTTTAATTCAAAAATTCTAGTGTCAACGTAGCATTTAAGGATTAAAATTAAGTTACTTTACGTACGACACCACTGTGGTGTTGGCGGACGACAAAATGTTAAAAACAAGAGGGGAAAATTCTGCTATAAGGCCGAATATAGATTGCCACACACGGCTTTTATTTAAAAAATAAATAAACTAGCTGTAACTCAGAATAAAAACGCAATGACAACAAACAATTTTAAAATATCTAAATAACAAATAAAAATTCCCCTGTTAAAGTGTTGAGTTGTTCAATAACCATTCGATTTAGAAAAATATTTTTCTACCACTGAGCAATTTTTTTTAATGAAATTTAATTCATGTTGCTATGGCAGCAGACGATATCTTTGGAATAAGGGAATAAATAGAAGAAAAAAATTTGTTCATGTTTGTGATAAAATGTTTTTCTTTATATTTTAAAAATGTATATACATAATTCACTTTTATATTTTAACAGAATAATAAGTTTACTATAATTCGTTACTCATGCTATGGCCAGTATACACGATACACGTCGAGCCACAATGCCTTTATCATTATCTTTTTACGCGTAAAAGTTTTGCTACGGTACTCCATTGTGAAGTTTTGTAATTTTTAAAATCTAATATTTGAAAAACGACATAATCATTAGATTTGAAATTTATATCAAGAAAAATACAATTTTTTACCATTCTAACGCAGTTTGTAAAACAATTTTGTGACAAATACTTTTCGAGTTATTAATTTTTTAAGTAACTTCAAATGTTTCATTTTCCGAGATTAACCTGTGGCAACGATGGATTGCTGTGACTTTTCATAAACATGAAAATTGATAGAGATTGAAAGAATAAGCCACCCTGTGTGTGGCTAATAAGTTATCAAATATGATGTCTCGTTCACTGTGAATAATTGAATATCTACGTTTAATATATTTTTAGATAAAAGGAAATGTGTTAATGTATATTTAAATCGATGATAATATACTTTAAGAAAATCATTTCTTTTTCGGAGAACTTAGTAGATAAATTTGCCATCATTTGTCAGAAATATAAAAAAGGTTTTAATTATTTTTTCTCAGTGTGATGTCATTTAATTTACATTAAAATTAAACATGAAACGCAATTAAAAACTGTAGGTGTATGAGGCACGCAGAGTTTGCAGAATAGATCGACATAAAACATTTATTTACAATTAAACAAAGACAAAATATATACAGCTCGGACGCGACTGAGCGCTGACATCTTTTATAAGTAACAATAACTCTCGCTCCCTGAGCGGAATATTATCAGCATAACTGTACGCTCACGCTCCATATGTGCGGAGAGGTGAAAATGAACGTTGTATTCCAACAATTCCCCTCTTACAACGTTCATTTTTTTATCAAAGCATTACTCTCCTATTATGCAAAAATTATATGCAAATTACAGAAAAACAAAATTAATATAAAATTACAAATACAAACAGTATATATTTTAAACTTATGTGAAAAATGATTCAGCAGAATAATGAATATTTTTAGACACGGAGTCCTATTAAATCACAACATTTCTTATGCTTAGGCGCTTAAAACTTTTGTTAGAATGTCTGCTGCCATATTTTCAGTTTCTAGATATTTAACCTATATTTCTCCATTCTCATATATTTCGCGTACAAAGTGATGACGAATGTCAATATGTTTTGTGCGGGAATGATAAATTGGATTTCTTACTAATTTGTGAGCAGACTGGTTATCGCAGAACATTAAAGTAGGTGCATACACTCTTTCAGGAGAAAGTTCATTTATTTACCGTCTGAGATACAAAGTTTCTTTAGCAACCTCTGATAAAGCCATATATTCTGCTTCAGTTGCGGATAATGCAAATGTTTGTTGCTTTCTCGATTTCAAAGATATAGCACCACAAAAATGTATCCAGTATAGGACATCGTTAACATCTGAACCCCAATCAGCATCAACAAATGCAACTAAGGACTTAGTATCACGTTTAAAGATCAGTCTTTGATCTTGAGTACCTCTTAGGTATCTTAAAACTATTTTTGCAGCTATCCAATGAGGTTTGCCTGGATTGTTGTTGAATTGACTTAGAAAATTCCCAGCACGAGTTAGGTCATGTCTAGTTGCTACTGATAAATACATAATAAAATCAATTAGTTGACGATAAGGAATATTATTCATTTCTGACTTTTCTTCTTCAGCTTTGGGACACATATCTTCACATTGTTATCAAAAGGTGTAGATATTGATTTTGATTCTTGCATATTAAATTTGCTCCGAATATCTTCAATATACTTCTTTTGAGTAATTTTTACACTGTCCCCGTGTTGCATAAACTATATGCCCAAACAATAGTGCAACAGACCTAAATCTTTCATTGTAACAGATTTGGCTGGCTAATGCTGCTGTAATATATTCGTCATATTGTTTTTTTTTTCCACAGTCATACAAAATAAATATACCAGTAATTTATTTTAAAAGAAAGAAGAAGAAATGATAGATTATGCATTTGGGTGCTTCTGCTGAAATCAAAAATAAGTTTTTAAGGGTCTAGGTACTTTATTTCGACCTAATAACAATAATTTGTATTATCAAAAATATTAAAATATAGCCAGTTTGTCTAGTTTTAGTCTAGTTTGTAGACAAAACTAGACTAAAAATATTCATTACAAGGAATATCATGGTTAAAATAATGGTTGTCAAATATCGCATAAAGAATGTTCCTTCATGTTGTCATTATAATCTACATGGTTATTTTGTATGAATTTGTGAAAAATTTTGGTCAGTTTTCTATGAACGTTTAACCTCTTATTACAGTCAATAATTATATATCACAAAATATCATAAACCCATATCACGCAGTTTATACTCATAAAATTATGTTCCGCTTATGTCATTACAATATCGCAGAATTTCTTACTTCTATTCAATATTGTTTTTTATTGTTGAAAAAATCCAAGTTTTGTACCTAAGTTTTCATTACACTCAATTAGTGAAAGATTTTTTTTTTTAAATAGATAAAGAAAGATTGTAAGTTAATGCAAGTGTTGTGTTCAGTATAGTGTATTGGTTGTTTATTTGGGAAAATATGAATCTGTTTAGGACTTAAAACTAGTAAAAATTTATTATACATGTATTTTGTATTATTATAAGAGTATATTTTAAAGTTTCCGACAAGTGAATCTAACATTTTCTAAATATTTTATATTAAAAATCATTATTTATTTTTCACATTTGAAAGGTACCTAAATCCAATAAAAAAATGTATAAATATATATATTTATCTTTATATCAGGGATACGCTGAAATATAAAACGAAATAAATATGTCTAATCAAAATCCTTTATTAGAAATCAATAAAAAAAAAGAGAACCTATTATAGTATAAAATAAAATAATGTTTTAAAAATCTTTTCTTTTATGTTCAATTTATGTTACTACAATCTTAAACTGTGGACAAAATACAGTTTCCTGTCACTTTATACTGTACTAAATGACTTATGTACGTGACTCTATAAAGTAAACCATTAAGTTTAATCTTTCATCATTATTGTGTAATTAAATGAATAATTCAACGTCCGATTTCGGAATCCCACTGAAATGAAATTAAATTTGTATGGCAATACAGATGTTTTAAGGATAATTTGAAAAAAAAAACATTTTAAACTACATAATTTTATATTTTGTTTTTCTATCGCATAGTAGATTCTGAAGTCTGTACTGCAAATGCGAGATTTTTCAAGCTAACATTCATGTAGAGCACGAATTTTCTTTAAAAGTTTTTAAACTATTTTGTGAAAGTATAAAACGTATTCCATGCAATAGTGCATCAGTTCTAAATATTTGCGCTATTTATGATCTTAAAATTGATATAAAAATTTTATTGGGTACCGGTCAGGTAACGGATAGTAATGAAAATTCCCCAATTTTAAGTAAAAGTTGAATATTATATGAGGCATTGCTAATATTAGGTTGAGCAAAAAGTTCTGGAAAATTTTTAATCTAATAGTTACCTGAATTTGTATCGTATAAAAGAGTACTAGTGGTATATTTATAGGAGTTCAAGAATTTCGGCTCCAAAATGCCTATTGAACAGTACGATTTGCGTGTGTTGATTCGGCATTATTGGAGAAAAGTTCTAAAGAATCTGAAAGCCGTCAATGAGATTAATAAGGGTGAAGGTGCTGGTACGGCGACAAAATCGACCGGTTCCAACCGGTTCCAAAATGGAAAATGCCTGCTTATCAAACAACTGCAACAAAAACCGAAAAAGTAAAAACTAACAACGATGGAGATTGACCTTAGCTATCCTATGTAAGAAAAGAATTTTAAAAATATTAAAATGCCAGCGAGAAATAGCGCTAGAACCTCCCCATAGATTTAACAATAACTTGAGCGTCTCTTCCCGTGACTAGTGTAGGCTATTAAGCGATTCGAAGAAGGCAATTTTAATCTCAAAGACATACCTCGTTCTGACCAGCCATCTGTTTTGGATGAAAGTGACTTGGTAGGCGCTCTGAATACTCAGCCTTCATCAAGCACTCGTGATTTGGCTGCAGAGCTTGGTGTTTTGCAGCGGACCGTTGTCAACAAATTTCATCAATTTGGCTTTGTCCACAAGAAACCTCGCCAGGATCCACATGAACTCACCGAACGCTACAGTGTTCTACAATATTCAAAAAGAATTTCTGCATCAATTTCATAACCACTTGAAATTTAAAGTGAAGTATCAAGTTGTTTCATGAATAGGAAATAATATCAATATTTATTTGTAGTTGTGATGTCGGTGCCTAATGTTAGTCAACAAACACATAAGTTCGTGTTAAATTTTCCACTTTATAAAAAAGACGCTTCTACATTAACTTTCATAGTAAAGTACAATAATTAAATATGTTATACAAAATTTCAAATATACATTCGTGAAACTGTGCTACATAAGTATAATCATCTATTGAATTTATTAATGCATTTTAAAAATAAAAAATCCATTTCCAGCACAGTTTTGTGGATATATTAAATATGTGATATTATTTCCAATTAGGAGACTAAAACAGCTGTACGCCGAACTTTATTGACTGTTTCTCTATAATCTAATAATGATGGAGAAAACAACCTTTTATTACACTCCAATTAATTTACAAAGCTTCATTTTCTGTTATTTAAGCGTAAACAGAATAAATATACTTCTATATGATTTCAAATGAACATTTTGTGCATACACCTTTCATTGGAACAATTGCTGTTTTATTTCACATACTGAACTTGGCCATTTTAACAAATCAGTTGACTAAATTAAATATGTATTTATTCTAGCAGTCTAATTTAAATAATTCTGGAAAAATGTATTAATTAAAAATCTCACGTTTTATATAACTTTGTAAGAGGTAATGGAATGTGCGATAATTATGTGTTAATATTTTTATATAATTAAATGATATAATACATGCACCAAATATTAGAAGGTTTTCAACTTCAAAATTTTCAAAATTTTATGAAAACTTGCCAAGATTTATTATTATATGCTTTATAAACGTATTAATTGTTTTTTCCATCAGACATCTTAACAAAAATGTCGAGGCCCTAAATTTGGGGAAGTTTAGTCATCTTGTAATTAGGTGATTTTTTCCTATTCCGCACATTTTGCATTTTTTTCCAATTAATAAATTAATTACAATAATGAAAATGTCATATTAGTACACTAAAATATATTATCAATATAAATTTAACTGTTACAATTAAAAACATTATGAAAATATTCCTGTTTTTTATATAATGTTTATTAATGTTAAAAAAGAAAAAAAAAACTCGTATAAGAGATGTAAAAGAAAATTTAAAAAAAACAACAACAAATTTAAACTTACTGATCAGTACACAGTACACTGTATACTGGATCAAATACTATAGCAGAAATGTTTTGATTGTTACCTAGAAAACCAGAAATAAATAAAGCTGATTCTATGATAAAGTTATTTATAGTCACAAAGGTTCTTATGTCTTGTAAATGTTTTTATACAGTAATTTATTGGAGAGCATTTGAGCAACCTAAGGAGTTTAACAGCTGACATAAAGTGAGGTTCTCTCTATACCGCATGATATTTAGGGTATTTTCAGAATTTGTTTTTGTTTAAATAATGAACATAGAAAAAAGTCATTGAGTTTCATTTACATTCTCTTAAACTGTGTACATTTATATAAAAAAATGTATAGCTGACATAAAGTGAGGTTATCTCTATACCGCATGATATTTAGGGTATTTTCAGAATTTGTTTTTGTTTAAATAATGAACATAGAAAAAAGTCATTGAGTTTCATTTACATTCTCTTAAACTGTGTACATTTATATAAAAAAATGTATAGCTGACATAAAGTGAGGTTCTCTCTATACCGCATGATATTTAGGGTATTTTCAGAATTTGTTTTTGTTTAAATAATGAACATAGAAAAAAGTCATTGAGTTTCATTTACATTCTCTTAAACTGTGTACATTTATATAAAAAAATGTATAGCTGACATAAAGTGAGGTTCTCTCTATACCGCATGATATTTAGGGTATTTTCAGAATTTGTTTTTGTTTAAATAATGAACATAGAAAAAAGTCATTGAGTTTCATTTACATTCTCTTAAACTGTGTACATTTATATAAAAAAATGTATAGCTGACATAAAGTGAGGTTCTCTCTATACCGCATGATATTTAGGGTATTTTCAGAATTTGTTTTTGTTTAAATAATGAACATAGAAAAAAGTCATTGAGTTTCATTTACATTCTCTTAAACTGTGTACATTTATATAAAAAAATGTATAGCTGACATAAAGTGAGGTTCTCTCTATACCGCATGATATTTAGGGTATTTTCAGAATTTGTTTTTGTTTAAATAATGAACATAGAAAAAAGTCATTGAGTTTCATTTACATTCTCTTAAACTGTGTACATTTATATAAAAAAATGTATAGCTGACATAAAGTGAGGTTCTGTCTATACCGCATGATATTTAGGGTATTTTCAGAATTTGTTTTTGTTTAAATAATGAACATAGAAAAAAGTCATTGAGTTTCATTTACATTCTCTTAAACTGTGTACATTTATAAAAAAAAAAAAAAAAAAGTATATTTTATTCGATCTAAACTATGTCACACTGCGGCGTACATAGCAAATCGTTGTAGCTGATTGCACTCGTAATATTTATCTGAAACGAAAAATTCACAAATATTCTTAACATGTTTTTAACTAGTTGGAATTCAAACACAAAATTTACATCATGTTGAAAATTTCACACAATCATTGCTGTTTCAAGGTTGAAGTCAATTTTTGGCATTATTTTTTTCATTTTAAAACTCTTTCATAAATAAAAATTATTAAATATTTTAATTCTTTAAAAGTTTGTCCGCCAACCAGAGAAGTTTTCTGCTTGTTTTTATTTCCAAACAAATTAAAAAATTAAAAATAAAATCAAACTTTAAAAATAATAATAAATAAATAAATAAAATTTAAAAAAATTCTATAGTTTCACCGGTATCTACCGGAACATAAACCGATTTAAGAGAAAAAAAACTTGTTTAAATAAAAATCATTTAACGTTTTTCATTAAACCTCAAGATATCCGTGACATCCATCTGTCCTTTAAACTGGTTGTTAGAACTTAGATATTGAGGGGGACAAAAATCGGTTTTTAGAGCATTTTTTAGAGAATTAAAAAAAGGTTAAAAAAATGCATAACATTAAAAAAATATTTTCTGCAAAATCCTACTCTTTAAAGAGCAGCATAATCTTTAATATTTAAATTTTTGTTATGCTACTGATATAAGGATACGTTAGATTAACTCGGCATTATATATGTTATTTCAAAATGACTGTACTATGTGTTTATGACAAGAGTAAGTCTATTAACTCTCGGTGTACGATTTCATTACAAGTTTTGCACATATTTTCTGAGTAGACAATAATTCATTTGTTAGAGAACTTAAAATAAATAACATTCGAATTAAAAAGGACGTTCTAACATTAATATTTATGTAATTATCTCCAATTCAATTATTTTATATTATTTAACATCGCACATGATGCACTTAATATCAAGATAATTAATTAGTAATTAAGATTAATTAATAAGTTCCTAGTTACTAGCGATTCCAAAACCCTTTTCCTAGATATCCAGAATATTGTTTAAAAGTTACAATTCTATGGATGTAACAGGTTTCAGAATTTAATAGAAACATATTTTTGATAATTTATGTGCCTGAAAGGGTTTATTGTATTTCATAAATGTTTACATAAGTTTCATATTAAAAAAATTGTCACCGGAATAGAACGCAAATAATATTTTAATAAATATTTTTAACTTTCATTAATTTATGAATTTTATAGGCTCAAAGAATCCAGGTGTCTATTCGTCAATTATAATCGATTAAAGAAATCTTACAGTGTAGCAACATACATCGTTGTGTGGAATATTTACTGATTCTAACAGACCGAAATTATTTTTCAATTTTTCTGTATTGAAAAATATTATTTAGAAATTATTTTGAAACATTATTGTTATTCTTATAATTAGAAAATATAACAAGCTACCGAAAAGCTATGGAGGAATTAAGATTGTTTATTTATTGTGCAATAAAGAAAACATTATTTAAAATGCATATGTAGAAGATTTCTATACAATTAGTTTCGTTTTTCATCATTTTGTCTTCTAAAAATTAATTTATTCATATATAATATGTGCTATTATCAAAATAAAGCAGATAATCAATAAATCAAATGATATTTCAAATGTATTTATATCTAAAATGAAATCAAACTTAAATTAATACTTTTTTAAACTGTAAATATTCTGTTTCATTTACGTTGCTTGATTTTTTACATCTTTTTTTAGCAGTAAATTAAGTCCTACATCTTTAAAAGTTATAATTAGAAACAATATTGTTATTCTAATAATTATAAAAGATAACAAGGTCTGAAAGGGAAATTAATGACAGATTATCGTTTATTTGAATAATATATGCAGATCAGCCTTAAGGTAATAGGAAATTGAATCTTTAATAGCATGTCATCTAATTAATAGAAACGGAAATTAATTATTTCACACTTTATATATTATGCCATGCAAGTTTTTTTGAGAGAGGAAACAAAGAAGAGCAATAAAAATATTTAGTTATAAAAAAATTGTAGAAATTAATTATAAAAAAAATTTAGTTGTAAAAGAATACAATTTTTATTCATTTCGTAATGCAGTGTTTTGACCCAATTAGTAATTTAAACACATTTTATGACTAAAAGCTTTAAATAAATTTAATAAAATCAAGCTATTTTAAAAACACAAATTGCACAAATTGTGCCTATTAGTTGCTAAAATCAGTGTAAAAATTGTTTTAAACTCATAAAAGAGCTAAAATCCTACATGTTTCGGCTTTAAACTTAAAGCCATCATCGGGGAAGAAGAACAACACAAACGACTACGGACCTTTTAATTTTCGACACGAGAAAATTGAAATTTACATTAAATTTTTTACATTGGTATGACTAAAAGAAAATTTTTGGAAAGGTTAAAAGAGCATAAAAACGACATAAAATTTGGAAAGTTATCCACTGCACTCTCCCGGTTTTGCGCTAAAAATAATGATACTGTAATTAATTTCGATAAAGCAAGAATTATCTATAGGTTCAATAACCCATTTAAAGCCGCCATTAGGGAATCATTGGAGATTAAAATTAGGAAGGATTGTATTTGTAATGATAACTTTTCTTTCAACATACCTACTTTATTGAATACATTTTTAACCCCTTGTTAATTCATAGTTTAGTTTTTCGCTTTTTGTCAACAGAGAGCGCCCGCTTATTTTATTTAAATTTTTCCAAGCTGTTGATTTCAATTTTCTCGTGTCGAAAATTAAAAGGTCCGTAGTCGTTTGTGTTGTTCTTCTTCCCTGATGACGGCTTTAAGTTTAAAGCCGAAACATGTAGGATTTTAGCTCTTTTATGACTTTAAAACAATTTTTACACTGATTTTAGCAACTAATAGGCACAATTTGTGCAATTTGTGTTTTTAAAATAACTAGTTAACAGTGTAATGTCCAAATGGATACAATTGTAAAATCAAGCTTATTAAAAAATGTTAAAGCAAAGCATCTGTCATTGGTGCATTTCCGAAAAAAAATTGATTCGTACTTGAGCTAAAAGAATAATTTCTGGTTTTTAAAATATTCAAATAAATCGTTTTAAAAATTGACAAAATTTTTGGAAATCTTTCGATTATTCAATGTAATTTATCAGTATTAAATTGTTCGAATTTCTAAAGCATAGTAAACTATTCAATCAATTTAAATATGCTTATTGAAAATTAGGGGAGATCTTATGAATTCTAATAATTAAAAGTACATTAAATAAGAATGCTTTTAGATTGTATTTAGTGTAAAACCAACATAAGTATAATAGCTAGCTCAAACAAACTATTTTTTTAATCAAAATTCCTCTGTTTCACTCACAGACAACAGAAGATTTTTTGATCTAATCTTTAAAACAAGTCTTCTAAATTTAGGGATAACATGATGGATGGGTGACAAATAGAACCTATGTCAGCAAATCTGTGATTCAAAGTTAATTCGGATGCATCCAGCACTGTTAAAAAAAGAAATATGATGAAATTATAAAATCAACAAAAACTAGTTGTTGGGGGGCCACCGTAATACTTACCCATCATGTATATGCATAATATGAAATACGAAAATAAAACATGTGTAAAAAGAAATATTTAGAACTATTTATAAAGAACTATTTATAAAATGCATTGCAATTCAAATAAAATCGTGGCTTGATGACGTCATAAATTTTAAATGCACTATTACTGCATTGCGCAAAAGAAACATCCTTATAACTCCAAAATTGATAACCATATTAACTAACGGTTTACTGCTTCGGATTAAGCGTATCATTTCCAATTAAAATATATCTTTGAATTGAAATTTGAATGAAATACAAGGTCATGAAAAATCGAAGAGTGTGGAAAAAATCATTACAAATATTTTGGCAACTAATCATCCGATCAACTTCATTCTTTATGAAAAATTTATGTTTCTTTATTGTCATTTATATTCCCTCCTTAAAATAAACAATTTCAAAATTTTTATATAGCTTTTATCAGAACGAACATTTCGAGAATCCGAAAAAAAATAGTTCCGTATAATCGAGGTTAATGAAATTCAATAAGCTTCTTCCCATTATTACATACTAAGTACATATCAAATTTCAAGTCTCTATCCCAATTTGCGCGGGAGATTGTGCGTTTACAGACACACAGAAAGACGGACGGGAAAAATGTTTTTTCTAAAAATGTGTCTTTCGGAATCTCCAGTGTCTGAAACGTGTAAATCCGTCAAATTTTTTTTCGATTTTTCAAAACGATTGCATATTTTCAAAACGATTTATGTCTCTTCCGTGTTCTTTTTATAAATTTAGGTAAATCAACCACTGCAATAGCCAGATTAAACAATAATTCCCCAATTAAAATAGACTTTAATAATGTTGAAAAACTAGTCAATTACAATAAACTAAACTACGCAATACAGAGAGAAGCAATAGAAATATACACATCAGATACAAAAACTTGCAGCGATGTAGCTCACGCCAAAATTGACACCAGATGGCGCCAGATGCTGATAGGAAGGAACAGAAAGGGAGTTTCAGAAAAATCGGACTGACAGAGCAGAAAGACGAAACTTCAGTATTGAAGATGCCTGGGCCAACAGGCAAAAATATTCTACTTTTATGAAACATTTAACGTGTGGACTGGTTTTATGTGTTTTTAGATATGTTTTTAAGAATGTACAGTGCCTGTCTATATGTTTAACGATTAAAATAATGTCTGAAATAACAGGTAGTTCGAAAAATTAGTAATTAGAAAATGACATTAGAAAAGATCATAGATTGAAATACTAATATTCTAAACATTTTTTTTTTTTTTTAATAAATAAGTTCTAGAGAAGTGACAGGGGAGTGACATAATATATAGGCGAAAGTAAAATAGGTTGAACCAGGTTTTCTAAAAGGTTTTGAAAGTGCTTTCATATGCAGATAAAGCAAGATTCCAAGAGTAAAGTGTCAGGAAAAAAAAAACACTTCGCATGCAACCGTACTCAGAAGCTTCGCAAAATGCGAAGTGATTGACTAAATGAGGTAAAAAATTTTGCAATGTGTAGATGCAGATGATTTTTCTCGGAACTCGGGATAAGGTATTGACAGGGTGATTAAAACTACATGAAGAAAATTTAACTTGTGAAAAAATCTCATTCCTGCCTGTCATTGTCCCTTTCCCGCAGTTAGGAACATACATAGTTTAGATTTAACTCCAACATTTATCTATAAATTTTAACTTTTACTTATTCAATATGGTTCAAATAATTAAATACACTATAAATAATTACAATTGCAGCAATAAAAAAATATATAACTTGAACTTACATTTCCGTCCTACAGGTAACCTTTCTCTCGAATTGAAATTCTCTCGAAACAATGTCTAGCAAAGCTGAAAATCCATTTTTTTTGTATTAAAATATTTCTTTCATATAGGCATTTTAATGTACACTGAGAGAAGAAAATGGTTTAAAAATATTGTGTTACTTGTACATTTCAAAACTATTTAACTATGAACAAAATTCAGAATATTAATATATAAATTATTTTTTCTGAAACATTTAAATAAAACATGTGCATTTGATGCATTTCAGATATCTTTAAAATAACCAATTAATTATTTAAACCTAATATCAACCGTTGGATGCAATATAAACAATACGACATGTGAAATATTGGTTAATAAAAAATAAAAAATAAAAAAAATAAATAAAGGGGGGGATGGTTATAAGTGCACTTCTCGAAAAAATAAATCTAAGATTGTAATCACAGCGAAAATAACCTTATGCAACACATCATATCAAGTACATTAACCACATTTATACAATATGCAAGTTTAAACATTAGGTTAACTTTGAATAATAAAAATAAACGCAATTAATTTTCTAAAATGCCAGGTCTACCATGCATTCTGGACGTTTAGTATTTGAATACAATAATTCCTAATGTACTAGTATTTATTTCATCTGAAAATTATTTCTTTACGAAAACTTATGACCTTTCCTTAAAGAAAGGTTTAGTGACTATGTCAGTAAGGTTTTCCTTTGACCTAAGATGTTTGAGGGTGAATATATTCTCATAATTAAATTTCTTTGGAAATGGTATCTAACACTAATATGTTTGGTCCTATTATTTTCGATGGACGAATGTGAAATATCTATTGCCAATTTATTATCACACAAAATCTGACCTGTAAATTTATTTTATTTGGAAATATGTTTAAATTTATGTATTCCTATATAGTGTATAATATGGATTACCCACTGTAAGTCTTTAGTAGCTCCTGTTAAAATTATGTATTTGAATCCCATTGCAGAAAGCACTACGCATTGTTGTTTAAACTTGCGTCAGATAATAGGAGCCCAATCTGAAAATAAATTCCCCTCCTCCCCCCCCCAAAAAAAAACAACATCGAAACAAGGTCATCCGGATTTGATGCGAAATCTTCAACACTGTAACATGAAATGCATAAAATTTTTATATTTGAGAAATTAAGTTTAAAGTGTTCGTAGATTTAACATAACTCAATAAATTTAATAAGTGATTCCAGTAAACTGTATCATGGTTTTCATGAAACGGAAAAAAGTATATTAATAGCGAAACTAATATAAGGACGTGTGTGGCTTGCAATGTATGCAAGATATCCGATTAAACTACGGTACGAGATTTTACTCATTTTTTGAATAAAATAGTAAAATTCCTTTTTCTACTGCCAGTGATGTTATTGTAATCTGAAACTTGCTAAATTATCCAAATACATCTGAAATATAGTCAGATTAATGTATACATAAGGTTTCATTTTCTCCCTCAAAAATTACTTCTAAAAGTCTTTTAGTTTTGTTCAAGGATTTTAAGATAAAATTTACTTTTCAGCTTGTCTATTGCTTGGTTTATATCTTGAACGGTTTTTCAAACCGAACAATATCATCTATAAAAAATAGGAGGACCAAATTTTCATTAAAACATATACAAAATTGCACCAAGTTAAGTGTTTAACATTTAACTCTATCAAAACTAAATTTATTTTAAAGAACCACTGTCTTCGAGATTGGTTTAAAACATAGAAAGTTTACATACATGATAATGATAGTCTCTGTCAGTAAATCCTTGGGTTTGATACATGAAAATATCATTATTTAGTTTAGCATATAATATGCTGCTTTAATGCCAAGCTGGTAATGTAACCTGCCGCATAAGCAAAATAAAACGTTCAAACGCCATGAAAATGTTAGTAAACATATTTAGAGCAATTTCGCTATGGATGTACTTGTACATCCTTGCATGATTAATTTTAACCTGACAAAGTGTAATTTTACAGAGCAAAAAATTAAAGAAAATAGAGAGAGGGGAAGGGGTGGGAGATAGAGACTAGTAAGCAATATTACAGGGTTTATTTTATGAAGCCTTCAAATATAGTTGCTTTCTTTAATGTATTTTTAATGAAGGAGTACCTTAAATTGAGTAAATTTATTTATTCTTGTTTGTGCTGTTTTTCAGTGGTGATTATGCGGTCATTGAAATATAACTCAAATATTCGCAACAAAGAAAAGTGGTGATTATTCGTCATTATTTTAAGGAAGAATTTAGTTATACATAATAATTTCATTTCTGAAAAAAAAAAGTAAAACTGATATTACACTATATTATTTACAATAAAAGTATGGTCAGCATTATAACAAAAGGTAGTAATTTTATACATAAAAATGTATACCATAATGAAATAAAAATTATTTATACTTTAAATATTGTGAAAAAAACTGCAAAGGAAATTCATTAAACAGATAATTAATAAAAATATAAATACCTTCAAAAATTGTTAATAATTTTAATAGAAGGTTTTGTTTATTTTTTTTCTTCTTTATTAAAACACTGGATATGAATAATCCAAGTTCGTACTTTTAAAATGCTAGAAATCCTATATCATATAAGGTTTATTGTTCAGAGAAGAATTAAAGCTATAAAAATAAATTTTTCTAAAGGAACACATATAAATGTGCTAGACACATTTACGATTGTGAACAATGAATACATCAATGAGTTATTTATCAGAATTATTGGAATATAAGGTTCGAATCAAAACAAAATATTGGATTTGTATTGTAAATCTGAAATACTATACCATGTTTTGTTTGCATCGGTTTTATAGTTTATTCAATAATTTGTCTTACTGAATTGACCTAGAGAAAAACCAAAATTCAATGCAACTTACAATACAATTAAAATACAAGACAGTAATCAATATAAATTAATCAATCTCCCACCCCCTCCTTTAGTTGAAACTTGTCGTGGTTTTCTGTATGGAAAAATGTATATAGGGGTTTATTTAAATTTAATGTTAAAAGCAGTCAGAGATTTATTCTGAACTGTCAATATCTAAATAGAAATATTTGGAAATATATAAAATAATACAGATCCTTTTTAAATAGGTCTTAATAAAAAGAAAACACTATTCGTTCCAATGAACGCACAAAATGTGCATTTGTAATCATCTTAAAGAATGCTTATTTTGTTTACGCTTAAATAATGGAAAATGAATCTTTTTAAATTCATGGGAGTATAATAAAAGGTTGTGTATTTTCCAACTCTAATAGATAATACTGACACAGTTAATAAATTTCGATGCACAGCTATGTTAGACTCAAAGAGGAAATAGTCTCATATATTTATATCCTAACAAACTGTGCTAGAAATGAATTATTTTATTTCTTAAATTAACTAATAAATTGGAAAGATAATTATACTTATGTCACACAATCTCTCGAATTTATTTTTGAAATTTTGTGTAAGATATTTAATTATCTTACTTTGCAATGAATGATAATATAAAAGCCTTTTTTATAAAGTGAGAAATTAAAAACAAATCTATGCGTTTGCTGAATAACATTATACACGGATATCAAAACTATAAATAAAATGTGAATTTCATTTTCTATGCATGAAACAACTTTATACTTCGCTGCAAATTTCGAGGCATTATGAAATTGACGCAGAAATTTTCTCCGCAATATTTTTGAATACTACAAAACGTTTGTATAACTTTATTCACGAAATCATATAACTCCTACTGTCTACGTAATCTTTTGCTACTATACAAAATGCACAAAATGCTTCATTATCATAAGAGTCGACGAAGAGAACAAAACATTTTCTATCTCTACTGACTTAATTGTATTTAATTGTGCAAGAAAAAGCTCGACAATATGAAATAAAGAGAACATTTTTATGTAACATAATATTTTTATAAATGTCTCTTTCTTATCAAATATAAGCGCAAAAGTTACAAAACAAAAACTGCTCTATTTTCAAGTAAAGCCATTGTATTGATACTTTTGCTGAATAAATAGAAGGAAAACCTTTGGATTTTGAAGAGAGCGAGTGGAAAGAGCCAAAACGTCTGATTACGTTTCAAATCAATTTTCGTTAAAATTGTGCAATATTTATTATGTAACTGCATTTCTGATGGATAATTAGAAAATGTATCTATTTTCAATGGGTCCTTTTGTTCTGATAATAATAATAAAAATATTCTAGGTCTTACAATTCCCTAATTTTTATAAATGTATCATTCAGATTGTCGAAAGGTAGTTTGTAGTTTGAGTAATCTATTTATTTCCAATATATATACTAATGATACATACTAAGGATTAAATAAAAATTTCATTTTTAATGTCTCAAAGTTATTGATTACAAATTGAAATTCTGAAGATAGCCAGTGGGAAGAACTCTTAGGAGCCACGTGTGATTTCGTTTCGAAGCATGTTTCGTTGACGTTCTCACCGCCATGAACTGATATATCCGTTCACTATGCTGCACTTCAATTGAAACATTGTTTAAATTAATATAATTCTAAAAATAAAATGCAGTTTTGAAACATCAAGTAATGATTAATACTCTCATGGATTATACTCATATATGTGATTAATTTTCTTTTATTAAGTTTGAAAATTCATCTTTTTTAAGCATTTAAAAAAAAATACAGAGAGAATATCATTACAAATTTGCCCTTTTGCTCGGCGGTCAGGGAAAACTCTATCTAACAAAAACATAACTGTGAAAAAAGGGTTCTAAGTTCAAATAAAATTCACACAAACTTACCTACTGATGTATTATAGCATTGTTTAAATGCATGTGTGTTTAAATATAAATATTATTGATAGCACATTAATAATAAATCTAGAAGTTGGCAAGTTTTTAACTAAGAGTCATTTATCTTTATTAATGACATTATTGTATCAAAACTTGTTATTTCATGTTTGGAGTCCTTAATTTGAGTGTATTGAGGTTCTTGAAAGGGGTGGAGTTGTTAGGTGTTTTTTTTTTTTTTTTCTCTTAATTTAATTTTAATTGTTACTAATTACCTTTCTTTAAATTTACTCACAATTAGCAGTAGCCTTCACCTGTATGAATATGTAAGTATACTTAATATCCTCTAATAGTAGATTGAGATTACAATCTATTGTGTCCTTTTGTGATAATCAACCGAGAATCCACAAGTAACATTAAGATGACAGGTGCGATCAAGATTTTAAATTTTGAATAAAACCACCTGAAATTAAGGTGAAGAGAATAATTTAGTGGTGGCTAAAGACAGCACCTGATCACAAGAAGAGCAAATCACAAAAGCACACTCTGTTTCATGGCAAGCTAGAAACATCCAAAATTTTGCATAAGTGCTACTGAAGTCTTAAACATGAGTACAAAAGGAATTTTTGCGTAGTGAAAATTAAAGTATAATATTAAGTTAAATTATCTCATTATCTGACAGTTTTGAGTAAATAAATGTAAATTGCAGAAGCCATGAAAGTACGTAGTAAACCAGCTATGTTCCTCACACTGAGTGTATCTTATAGTTTAAACTAATACTCTTCAAAGTTTGATCTTGACTCTCAAAATAGGCGGAACTACTCCTCCTTAACAGATGTGAACCATAAAAATTCATTAATTACATTAAGTCAATTTAGATACAATAAACAAACACTTAATTGAACAAAGTGAATAAGTTTATTTACAAGGAAGAAAGTAATTTTAAAACACATCGGTTCTTTCAAGAACACCTACTGAATTTATAGGATAAAATACCAGAAATATCTATTGAGATCAATATCGTAGGATCACAATCATTAGAAATCCGAACCGAGACATAGTTACAAGAAGTTACAAAACTCATACCTGAACACAAAGATTATTGTGTGCTCACTTCCTAACCAGCATACCAAAATGGTGATACAACAATGAATTTTAAATAAATTTCGAAAATCATAAGATATTTATATAACTAAACATTTTTACATTAAAACAGGATAGTCCCTTTGCTTCACATGATATAATAAAAACGGCACTCACCAGACAGCTTCCAGCAGTTGTACTTTACTGTTTTAATTCTCACAAACAGTTCATCCATACACTGGATAAGAGGGATTTTTCTTTTACAGTCTCTAGACCCGGCGTTGTCTCGCCAACTCACTATCACACCTTTCACTTTTCTGCCCGTGGACCACAGAAGCCTCCTGCCGCACCTCGATGATGAAGCCTCCGTCACAGGATAATCGCAAATCTCAGCAATATGATCCCCGCTAGATTACGAGCGAAGAGAACGCTTTCCTTTACGCCGTCAGAGTCGCAGCCTCCCCCGTGCACACGCCGCCTCTGCCCGATACCGCTAAGACTTTTCGAGCCTTGAGTCGCCAGTCGATAGGCCTTACGATCTGCGGTAAGTTCAGCTCTCTAAGACCGGTGCTCACACGTCACTGTGCCGCTAACTCATCTTCCATATTGCCGTACCAGCCCCGTTTTCTTAAAATCAGCCGCATTGCCTGTGCTGCCTACTTCATTATTCCCGTTCTCTGTCAAAAAATCACCTTTTCATCTTCGTCTCAAACCTCCTAACTGACATACACACCAGCCCCGTTAAATCTCTTCCATCTGCCTAACCAATGAGCCTTCCGTGTCTTCCACCCTTCTTTTCATACACTTAACTGAGAGTGCCCTATTGGTCAAGGGTGCACACAGGGTCAAAGTTGTTGCTAGGGTCCACCCCGAAGAACCACGTGATAAAACAACCCTGTAGGTCCCTGTTTCATGGAAAAATCTTGTTGAATCTATGATGACAGCTCCTACCCATTACTGAAGCAATAACATGCAGTTAGATGCACTTTTAAATACACACGAACAACAAACCTTATTTTTATGAGTTTTAGAGAAACAGGCGATTGTTACTTGAAACTGTTTTGCAATAAAATCTCCCACTCCTGTTGTAAAAGAAAAATATCTACTGTGTGGTCCTTTAAGAGCCACACTCTCTCCCGTGAGAACATCTTGTTTACAAGTAAAATTTTACGGGGAGGGGATGAAATCATCGACCACCACCCGTAACGTCTAAAACGAATACAATTTTGAGAGAAGGAAAAATTTGCTCCCTATACAAATTGTGGGCTAAACTTTACACAATGTTTTATTTATTTACTTATTTAAATTTATTTATTTATTTATTACATTTTATTTATTTATTTATATAATTTTTACAAAACGGGGGGAGGGGGGGTTAGAAGAAAACTGAAAAAGTACATTTAAAACTATAAAACAGTTAAAACTCAACTGTCATAACAGAGTCTCTAGAGTGATGACCAAGGAGAAGCGTAAGTGTATCTGTCTGTTTGTCAGGCCTTAGTCTGTATTGATGTTTCGGGAGTGGGAGTTGCTAGAGTAATAATGAAAGACAAGCGGAGATGTTGTTGGGTTAAAACTCTACATGATTATTATCTTTGTTTTTGATATTTTGTAAGTTACGTTGCCGATGGCAACAGTCTTGTGTTCATGTTTTCCTTTTTTTGTTAATACGCAGTTAAAATGGCTTTGAGATTCTATTTCTTTTATTTTGAGAAATTTAATATATATTATTACGCCATAAGTATTGCTGTGTATAGTTTTGTGAGTTAAAACAAACGAGTGTACGAGTGTACAAATTAGAACTGTAAATAAACTTTACTTTGTGATAAAGTTATGGAATGTTTTTACCCTACATCTAAAAACTTCTGATTCTGAAGTTCATAAAAACTGAACATCTGGCGTCCGCAGACAGGACTCGGCTGCTGATTATCGAGTAAGTTTTGTTTTGTTTGTCTTATTTTTGAGTTGATATGGAAGCAGCAAAGAAAATTAGAACTCAGCATAGGAGATTGTTTAGCAAAGCTTGTAACGAGTTCGATACTGAAGAAACAAACTTAACAAATTCTGACAAAATAATTAAACTGAAACTTATTGAGGAGAAAGCTACGCTAATGCTAAATTCTGAAGAAACTGTTAAACAGTTTCTTTATTCTGAAAACATTACAGATGATTTAATTGAAAAAGAGATCGATGAATCCGAATGTTATATAGACCGTTGGCGGTTATTACAGATTAAGTTGAGTCAGCTTTTGCTTTCAGAAAGAGAAGACGTTTCTTCGAATTGTAGTGATTCTCAGAAAAATACGTTATTACGTTACCCAAAAATAAAATTGCCTACATTTAATGGAAATCTAAGGAACTGGGTTAGTTTTTGGGGGCAGTTTGAGAAAATTAATAAAGACCCTAATTTAGATCTGCATGATAAGTTTGCATATCTATCCCAATGTATGGAGAAGGGAAGTGCTGCCGAAGAGTTAATTAAAAGTTTTCCACCCGGGGGAAATAGTTATGAGAAAGCAATAGAACAATTGAAATTACGTTTTGGGAGAGAAGAGCTACTTATACAGGTGTATGTTAGGGATCTTCTGTCATTGGTTATCCAAAAGCAGAATATGTCGAAAAAATCTTTGAGAAATCTTTATGATTTATTAGAAACAAAGCTTCGTGCGCTTGAAATACTAGGGGTAACGAGAGATAAGTATGCGTCGATGCTTTTACCACTTGTCGAATCTGCTTTACCTGAGGAAACGCTTCTAGCTTGGGAACGATATAGATCTGTAAGTCATAGATCACATGAGGAGGAGGATCAAAATACATCTAAAATTACTGAAAAGACGGATCTCGATTCAATTCTTGATTTTCTTCAAGATGAAGTGCAGGCAGAGGAGCGCATAATCCTAGCCTCTCAAAACTTTGGGATTGAGACCAAGAGTAATTTTAAATTGTTCAAAGAGAAGAGGGCTGGAAATGATAGACACAAATACGGGGACACTCGTCAAATAGCTAGTGCAGCTGAGCTTTTGACCTCTTCGAATGAACAAAAGCAGTGCATATTTTGCCGCAATTTCCATAATTCCACTGACTGTTTGAAGGTACGGAAAATGACGATGAAAGATAGAGAAAATCTCGTAGAGAAATGAGGGTGCTGTTTTCTGTGCTTAAAACCGGGTCATCAAGTTCGTAAGTGTTATTCAAAGATAACTTGTTTGGGTTGTGGAAAAAGACATCATATATTACTCTGTCGTAACATAAAGCAACCAGCATTCTCACCAACCGGAAAAGAAACTACAGAGTTAGATAATGTTTCAAAAGAGGATCAAGCACTTGCGAATATATCCAAAAGCCCTAGTGTTATGTTATTAACATTAACGGTTTTAATCAGAGGTAATGGGAGTAAACGGAAGGCAAGAGCCATCATAGATTCTGCTTCGCAGCGCTCTTACATTTTAAAAAACACTGCCAAAGAGATGAAATATAAAAGGGAAGACTATGAATATCTTCAGCATTCTCTGTTCGGAGGAGAAAATACAGGAGTGTGCAAGCATGATGTGTTTACTTTATATTTGACAAGTTGCGATGGATCTTATAACTGTCATTTTAAAGTACTGAGTCAACCTGTTATCTGTGGGAGCGTTCCACCGACAATACCTGCGATTCATTTAAAAGAGCTTACTGACTATAATATTTGTGTCAACGATGATTATATAGGTCCTATTGAAATCTTAATAGGAGCCGATGTAGCCGGAAAAATCATTACCGGTGGTTACAAATCCTTATCATGTGGTTTAACAGCAATGGAAACACGTTTAGGGTGGACCACAATGGGACGTATACCCCAGATTTCTTCAGAGGTGAATGAAATCTCAGTAGCTAATTCTATGCTTTCTACTACTCGAACAATAACAGAATTGTGGACTCTTGACACTCTCGGTATTACAGATCTTTCTGAGAAGAAAACTAAAGAAGACCTTCATGAATCCGCCAGAGAGCATTTTCTTAACACAGTTCAAATCGACAAAGACAATCGTTTTGTGGTACATTTACCTTGGCTTGCCGATCACCCTCCACTACCTGATAATTATAACTTGGCTTTAAAGAGACTGGAAGGTACTGCACGGAAGTTGAAAGAAGAAAATTTATATGATGATTATAATAAAATATTTGAAGAATGGGAAAAAGAAGGAATAATTGAAAAAATTCCTAAGCACGAGATTCAATTACCGTCTCATTATTTACCACACAGACATATCGTGAAAGAAAATAGCACAACTAGAATCAGACCTGTGTTTGATGCTTCAGCAAAGCTGAGAGCTTTCCCAAGCTTAAATGACTGCCTGGAGAAAGGGAAAAACCTTGTTGAGTTAATTCCTACAATATTAACACGTTTTCGGATGAACAAGTTTGGAGTTACGGCGGACATCCGTAAAGCATTTTTACAAATTCGCCTACAAGAAAGCGGTAAAGATTATTTAAGATTTCTTTGGTATGACGAAAATAATGAACTGAAATATTATAGACATTGTCGTGTCGTCTTCGGAATTTCAAGTAGTCCTTTCTTACTTAATTCTGTGATTCAGTATCATCTGGAAATGATTTTGGAGGAAGCACAACTTGGAAACTCAAAATACCCTGTGGATATTGTCCAGAAACTTAAGAACAGCTTTTATGTAGACAATTGTCTAACTAGTGTAAAAACGGAGACAGAATTGCATGAATTCATTAAAGTAGCTACAGATATTATGTCAGAAAGGAAGTTTGACCTTAGAGGGTGGGAGCACAATTATCCCCATTCCTCAACAAAAGAGGCTTCTTGTACAAAAAATAAAGTTGTCCCAGTATTAGGCCTGCAGTGGTTCTTGAACTCAGATACTCTTTCTGTAAATTTAAAAGAAGTTTGTGAAGATAATGGACCTGTTACTAAAAGAAAAATATTGTCAGAAGTCCACAAAATTTTTGACCCTATTGGTTATACTTGTCCAGTGACCTTATATCCGAAATTAATGTTACAAGAACTGTGGGAAATGAAAACAACTTGGGATGCAGAGCTGCCATCAGCAATTTCTAAAAAATTCAAAAAGTGGAGAAAACAGCTGGATCTACTAAAAGAAGTTACTATACCTAGATGCTTAATAAAAGACCCTGATGATACCTGCAATTTAAGTTTACACGTCTTTTGTGATGCGAGCAAAGTAGCTTATGCTACCTGCATATATTTAAGGAGTGAAAGTAAGAACTTAACTTCATGTCAACTAGTTCAAGCACGATCTAAAGTAGCTCCGCTGAAGTCTATTACAATTCCTCGGTTAGAGTTGTTAGCGTGCACTATTGGTACCCGACTGTGGCAAAGAGTTATAGCAGATTTAAAATTAGGAGATATTCCCACCTTCTTTTGGACTGACTCCAGTAACGCATTATATTGGATAAAGGGTAGCGAAAACTGGACACCATTTGTGTATAACAGAGTGCGAGAAATTAGATTAGTGAGTAAACCAGAAAATTGGTATTATGTACCTGGGTCGATCAATCCAGCGGATTTACCCTCCAGAGGTTGTTCCGCTCGACAATTATTGGAGACAGAGTGGTGGAAAGGTACTCCTTGGCTGTATTACCCATCTGATGAATGGCCTAGATCAGAAATCTCAGTAAATGAAGAAGAAGTGTTAAAGGAAAAGAGAAAGGAAATAGTATCATCTATGGTGAACCTTCAAAATATAGACAGTTCCTTTATCCATAAGTTTTCGAACTACAACAAAACTGTAAGAATTATTGCCTGGCTACTTCGATTCATCAATAATAGTCGTATTCCGAGAAGTAGTAGAAAATATGGTAGCCTTGATTCCGAAGAAATTTCTGTAGCTGAGTATAGAGTTATCAGAATAATACAGAAAGAAAGCTTTGTTAATGAAAAGGATGAAAAGTTAAAAACTCTGGGAGCTTTCAAGGATAAAAACGATATTATCCGATTGAAAACAAAACTTTTGTATCGACAAGATAGTGAAGATTTTATAATGCCTGCAATTTTACCATCTCAACATGAAGTTGTAAAGCGTATAGTGATATACTATCATGAAAAATATGCTCATGCTGGGACTCAAATGCTGCTTAACATTTTAAGAGAGAGATTCTGGATTCTGCATGGTAGGAAGACAGTGAGATCCATCTTATCCAAATGTATTGTTTGTAGGAGACATTCTGTAAAAAAGCTCGATACTCTCACTCCATCTCTTCCAGAGGACCGTATACGAGACGCTGCTGTATTTGAGATCTGTGGAGTTGACTTGGCGGGGCCACTGTTTCTCAGAGATAATAAGAAATCCTGGGTTTGTCTATTCACATGTGCCGTCTACCGGGCAGTACACATTGAATTAGTGGATTATTTATCTACACCTTCCTTTTTACTAGCTTTGCGCAGATTCGTAGCCCGTAGAGGACGATGCAGCACTATCTATTGTGACAATGGCTCCAATTTTGTGGGTGCTTCAAATCTGCTAAGTGCACTGGATTGGAACCTTATTGTAAGTGACACTGCTCTTCATCCTATTAAGTGGAAATTCAACCCACCGACTGCCTCTTGGTGGGGTGGTTGGTGGGAGAGACTGGTCGGTATTCTTAAAAAATTGTTGAGAAGAGTACTGGGCCGATCTTCTTTAACTTACGAACAAATGACGACGGTGCTGTGTGATTGCGAATCCATAATCAATTCAAGACCGTTGACGTATGTCGCAGATAACGACGCAGAGCTTGTTCCATTGACTCCTTCAATATTCCTACAAGATATCAAAGTGAGTGGTGTTCCTGACTGTGATAGAATTGATCACCGGAGTCTTAACCAACGTGTTAAGTATCGTCAAAATTTACAAGAGGCCTTAAGAAATAGATTTCGATCGGAATACTTGGGAGCTCTACTTCAGAGACCAGAACATAAAAGAGCTGCCAAAGTAGCGGTTGGTGACGTTGTCTTAATTGGAAGCGACAATACAAAACGTATCAGTTGGCCACTTGGGAAAATAATCGAGGTAATCCCCGGAAAAGATGGTGTTACAAGACTTGTGAGACTAAAAACTGCGAGGGGTGAGTTGCTTAGACCGCTACAACGTCTCTATCCTTTAGAAGTGTCAGCATCAGAGTCGTTTCTAGTTGGAGAAAAATTGGCAAGTACAAAATTAAGTGAGAAACCAACAGCCAGTCAATCAATTGACTGCAATATTGAATCTTCTGAGGAGGCAAGGAAAACTAGAAGTGGCCGTATCATTAAAATGCCTCATAGACTGGACTTGTGAACTATTTATATAATTTTGCTATTGTAATTGTGACTATTATTAATTGTAAGTTAACTTTTATGTTAAAATTTAACTTAGGTGGGAGGATGTTGGGTTAAAACTCTACATGATTATTATCTTTGTTTTTGATATTTTGTAAGTTACGTTGCCGATGGCAACAGTCTTGTGTTCATGTTTTCCTTTTTTTGTTAATACGCAGTTAAAATGGCTTTGAGATTCTATTTCTTTTATTTTGAGAAATTTAATATATATTATTACGCCATAAGTATTGCTGTGTATAGTTTTGTGAGTTAAGACAAACGAGTGTACGAGTGTACAAATTAGAACTGTAAATAAACTTTACTTTGTGATAAAGTTATGGAATGTTTTTACCCTACATCTAAAAACTTCTGATTCTGAAGTTCATAAAAACTGAACAGATGTATCTGTGTGTTTATTTGTTTATCAAATCTTTAATACGAGTCTTTTGCTTATAATAATAACAATACTAAAAATTATTATAATGACAGTGTTATTAATATTATCATCATCATCATTTTATTCAGACATGAAATGATAGGCATAATATGTATAAAAAACTTGCCAAGTTCTAGATTTATTATTAATATGCTATCAATAATTTTTATTTTTAAACAATTTAAACAATGCTATAATACTTCAGTAGGTAAGTTTGAGAGAACTTTATTTGAATTTGGCACCCACTTACATATCACTTTTTTTTTACACAACTTGGCTTTTTTTTCACAGTTATGTTTTTGTCAGATATCATTACTTTTTGTACAGTTACAATATACTTAAACACTTTACTTAATGGTTTTTAATGTGTTTACAAGTGACTATATTATTTAACAGGCAACATTCAATTTAATTTAAATTTCCTACAACAAAATATTTGGCTGACAATTTGCGGCAGAAATCTGTATTTTAATACTGCTGTATTTAATGATGTATTTGAAACAAAATGTATTGATTCGAAATTTTTGGTATTTCTGAAATAACAATAATCATATTAACATAATTTTATACCATTACAGACTCATTATCATATAAATAAACAGTCCGATTCATATTCAAATAACATCAAATAAATTGTATAAAAAAGCACTAACATGAAAATCCGGCTGACTTTTAGCCCTTACTAATATAGGTGTTTAGTCTGGTGAAAGAAAGTATTCGCTCAGACTATAATTAAAAACAAAATGCTAATGCCGCTTTTGCTTAATTATAACATTTATTTGACACACAGTATATTAACTTGAAAGTAAACATACAGTAATGATTAAAATTCGAATTCGTCCACCGAAACTACAGCATAGCAAGAGTTTGCATCTTCAAAACCTTCCGTATACAGCAGTTTGAAAGTTCGTGTCGCTATCGCAATACATCGAAATGATACTTGATAGTCCTCCGCAAGCTTTATCTTTATACTCAGCGGCAATCGGTAAAGTACTTTATCTGCAGCGGAAATGGATACAGTACCCGTAGCACTGGTGTTGAGATATTTTTGTTTTTTCACAATGTGTCTAAAAAGGTAAATTTTATGCACCATTACCCAAAAAATTAATTCTCTGAAATTAGCCAAAAATGGTTGATAATTAGGTGATTTTGCTGCAAAGTCAGCCGGGATTCAACATTTGGCGCTTTTTTTTTTTTTTTTTTTAGCAAATTAAAATTTCGCTTAATAGACGTAACGTTAAAGTAAAAATCAACACCCCCAAGTGGGTAATTAATCGATTTTCAGAATTTTTTTTCGATTCCTTATACTGTAAACGAACTTCGTACCAAATTTGAAGTCAGCAGTAGATAATATGAGATCTTTTTGATGAGTGAGAGTGTCAGTGATAAAATTTATCGATTATCAAACATTTTCAAATATCATTATCTCTGAAACCAATTATGCGTGATTCTGGATAATTAAGGGGCCTTACTCCACATCTAAATTACAAGTACGTAGGGGTCATTCCATGTCAAATCAACACAAAAAAGTGACATTGTTTACCTGACCACCTCAGAATTTTATGATGTTAAGCTCAATTGTTAGGATCATAGAGAAATTATTAAATATTCCGTGATAAGTCTCTATCTCTTTTGGTTTTGGAGATAATTGGCTTCAAAAATGGACAAAAAACGTAAATTTTTGCATTTCTTGCATTACAAATTTAATCATATATCATTCCGTAATTGGCACAGGAACTTACCTTTGATGTCGTTAGAAAGTGCATGAATTGGGCTTTCATATGATATATCATATGCACATATTTTTTAAAATTTTAACTCCAAGGTCAAACATTTTGACATTTGACTTTTCATATTTTAAAAAATGGTATTTTAATTTTTTTCAAAAAAATGTATGTTACTGTTATACTTATTTTCTATAATATCTGAAAGTATTAGTTTGGGACAATCATGGGATGCTGAGTTATAAATTAAAATGCAAACATCAGTACTAATTTAAGTTACAGATTTAGGCCGCTTAATTTTATGTTGTATGACTTATTGTATAACTTACGTGTGTAACTTAAGTATTAATGAAAACAAATTTTTTTTTCATTGTAAAGTTCACAAAACAAAATTTTCCCTTACTTTTTTGGGGGGGGGACTGTAGGGGGGGGGAGAGAGACTGGGCTGTAGTAACAAACTACTGAATCATTCCGCTTCAAATCAACGCAGACAACCTAACCTCTTATTTGTTTTTTTAATGAAAACACATGTGAAAAACAAAGGATTATATATTATAAAAAATAATGGAAAGGATACAGCAGGAAGTAAACTTAATACATCGAAAAATAAAAAATGGAAAACTATGAATATCTTACGGAATCGTCAGAAGAACTTCATAAAAATATTCATAGTAAATAGATGTTATTTCATCAAATATTGTCAGCGTTATGCCTAAAATAAGCAATATTAAGCTCCTAATAACATATAAGAAACAAATAAAAATAAAAACCTACTGGAGTTCAAATAACAAAATAGATAAATTATTAATCAACATAAATAGGCATTTGATCATAAAGTAATGTACAAAACTCCCCAATATATATTAAGATCTGCCTCATAATTTGTGATTATCAATAATTAAAGATTTATTTAATAGTATTACAGTATAAAGAGACATTATTACTATTATTTTTAAATCTTAAATAAAACCTCTTTTTATAAGTTTTAAGGCAAATTTCCTTCTAGAAGCAGTAGAAGATTCAGTTGAATTTCCTTCAACATGGTTTATATATTACTAAATAAATTATAAAATAAATAGCTACTTTTAATGTACAATATTCTCGAGTCACAATATGGTGGAGTCATGTATATTCTAGTGAGTGCAAGCTGGACCTAGAATAAAACAGAACTCTCTTGCTGCTGAGCTTGTGACTTAGTCTGTAACCAGAGTTTCTGATGACAACTTACTCATTTGCTTTACAATGATAAATAATGAAATTGGATTTTTGTATATAAAATTATAAGAATATATGGTCGGAACCCATAATGAAAATATTTATAATAAACTGTTTATTTTTGTAACTGTTTTAGAAATTCAATCTATTACATTGGCTGGCCTAACTAAAGAAACAAATATTATTTTAACTCAAGCTACCAAACTGCTTTTACCATTAACTTCAACTTATAAAATTATTGAAAAATTAAAATTTATTCCTATAAATAATCAGTAACATGTAATTATCAATTGGGGCTTTGATCTTTTGTGTTACGGAATGAAAAATCAGAAAAAATTGCACCACTTTGACACAATTTTTGTTTCATTTAAATCTTAACATAACGTCCTTTTCACCGTCACAAAATTTACATGTGTACCACTTTAATTTTCATACCCATATCTACTATTTTAAAAATATTTTAACGTTCAATAGATCCTTAATGAATATAATTTCCAAACTTGATGTCACATTTGCCAGCTACAACAGCAAATATAATAGTAATTCACATTATTTCCTTTTCCCTTGTAAGTCTGGAAGAAACCCAATTGCCACCAATGTAAAGAAATTTCAAATATAAAAATAGGAATATTTATTGCAGCACACCTACAAATGAATAGCTTCCATTTAAAAAAATAAGTATTAAAACTGGTTCACAAGGAAGATGACTAAAAAAGCAGCCTTGTGTTTTAAGTATAGTAATAAAATACTACACAAAATCATAGAAATGCTTTGACATATTGTGGAAATCCACAGCCTTTCTTCTTTAGGGGGTTTAAAAACTTCATTGCCTTGGGAGGAGGTGGGGATGTCTGAATTCAACAATGGGTACTAACATAAAAGGAAAATTGTATTAAGAAATAGTTCATACTGTCAGTACTGCTTTTTGCTTTAATTGTGCATAAAATTACTTTTTCTACTTAAAATGCAGCAAACATGATACCCCCAGCCTCATCTGAATCCCCTCCCCTCCCTGAAGAAAAAAAATATGTTTGTGAACTTTGCAGTAAAATATATTGTCAGTAATGTATATATATATATATATATATATATATATATATATACAGAGAGAAAGAGAAAGAGGGGGGGGGGGTAAAGATATAGTTATGTAGATAAGTCACCTAAATAAGCAATTTTGGTGTTGAAATTAGGAATAGCAGTTTGCATTTTAATTTATAACTCAGCATCCCATGTTTGTCCCAAAATAATACTTTCAGATATTATATAAAATAAGCATAATAATAACATACATTTTTTGGAAAAAAATTAAAATGCCATTTTTTAAGATATTAAAGGTCAAAGGTCAAAATGTTTGACCTTGAAATTAATTTTTTTTTAAATATGTGCATGTGATATATCATATGAAAGCCCAATTCATACACTTTCTAACGACACCAAAAGTAAGTTCCTGTGACAGTTAAGGAACCAAATATGACTAAATTTGTAATGCAAGAAATGCAAAAATTTACGATTTTTGTCCATCTTTGAAGCTATTTATCTCCAAACCAAGTGAGATAGAGACTTATCACGGAGTATTTATTCATTTCTCTATGATCCTAACAACTGAGCTTAATATCCTGAAATTATGAAGTTGTCAGGTTTTTAGCTGTGTTGATTTGACATGGAATGACCCGTAGGTCAAATAGATTTCCAGAAGTAGAGTGTCGAAATTTGGCGAAAACATCTCGAAATGGTTCGTGTAATATAACAACACTAGTATGTCAGACAAACTTGGCTGACACACTGCCGTGTGTCTAGATATATTTCTTTTGTAACTGAATTTCTAATAGATAATTAGAATCAAGAATAAGTTAAGTAACCATGATATTTTTAATACAGTATTTTCGACCTAAGTCTCCTTTTATCTAATATAAGAACAAAAGTAACAAATATAGCTACTATTTTTCACATGACACCACACTGTAAAAAAAAAAATTGTAGTAAAATTACGGGCAGAGGCCGGCAGCAGAGATTCCAGCCATACTCCGTAAAAACAAAAGTCCATGCCCATCATTTTGTGACGCCCGTAATTTTACGGGGCAAAGTAATATAGCATTATAATGCACAGGATATAATGCACTTTAAAACACAATAACACTTTGCTTACTGTTCCGTAGCACGTAGCACGTTAGATAATCATCACAGAATTGCTGTTTTGGCGGGTTAAAATTTTCGAAACACGAGTAAAATGAAGGGTTACACCCTAGCGGAGGACAATGTGTGGGGTCGTACCGCATTTTTGCTAACATATGGGCTAGAACTGTAAGAATATGGGGATTGCTCTTAATTTTCTAAGTATCTAAGGGATAAATCCGCTTATTTAGTGGATCAAACCGTTTTTCATCAAATAAGGCTGTTGCCCGTGAAAATTGAAGGACAAACGCTCATAAATTTACAGTTTTTTCTAAGAGTGCATTGAACTGGTACTTTATCAAGAAATAGAAGCTGCGCCCCTAGACTCTAAAGAGAATCACTATAGATAACTCTTAGATGGTAAAATATTTTATTACATTTCTATGCAAATTTCGTTCAAGCTGTCTAATCTGGTATTTGAATTTCTGATAGATATTCAGAATCTGGACAAACTGAAGCAACCCGGAAATTTTCAACAGAGTATCGAACACCTAAATATCTTTCTCTTTTTAAATCTAATATAAAAACGAAAGTAAAAATAATACACAACTGCTCCCTTTTCAAAGGAAGCCATTTAGTTATTATTTTCTCAAGAAATAGAAGAAAAACATCTGAACTCTGAAGAATTGTCATTATAAAGAACTTTTAGAAGTCAAATCTCTGATTACTTTTCTAAGCAATTTTTGTGAAAGCTGTCTAATATTTCTCTTTTAACTGAATTTTTGATAGATAATTACAAAATGTATGCTTGTTTAACGATTTTTTCCTTATAATAAAAATAAAATACTCTAGCTATTAAATTATCATAATTTTTAACAAAGTCTCAGAAAGTTTCTGAACATCTTGTTTGAATAATTTATTTAATACATATTTTGTTCATACATAATAAGAATGAAATAAAGATTTTGATTCTAATGTGTCAAGGTAATCAATTTCGAATTAAAGTTGATGATTTTTCGAAGACTTTTTGATTTAAAATTTCAAATGTTTTGATGCAATGAGCTTAATGTATCACATTTGAATAAAACAATAATCTTAAAAGAAAAAAGTAAGAAGGAATTTTTGGTAAGTTAAAATAGGTATCTTAGAATAGGTATATCTTATCATGCTAAATCCATTTCTAATTTAGGTGGACAGAAATAGCCACTGAGTTCCAAATATAACAGGAGATATGTCTTCCTAGTGCCCAACATGCTTTCCAGCGGTCAGCGCGGAAGGATACAGTGACAATAATTTTAGCTCGCATTCATGGCAAAACAAGCTTTCTATCGCATTCCCTTACATGATTAGTGAATTATTTAGGAATTAAACAAGCATAGCTTAATTATAAAAGCATAAATTAGGATAATAGTAAATGAGATTACTAATATCTGACATTGACAACACGGACTATTTTTTTACTTTTGCCTGGCAAGCTTCATTTGCCTTTCATGCTTCTGTCCGCTGATTCTGAACTCCTGTTATATATGGAGCTCAATGGAAATAGCATATCTTCATAATAGTCGCAAAAGTTATTTTTTACTTACCATCATACGTAGTATAGAGTATGTCTTGTAATTGATTTGAAAATCGAAAAAAACATTGCCAAATTTACAGGTTTCAGACACTGTAGATTCCGAAAAAAAAATTTTTTTGAAAAAAAATTGCCGTCCGTCTGTTTGTGTGTCTGTGTGTGTGCCTTTAAACGCTCTAGCTCCCGAACAAATTAAGATAGAGACTTGAAATTTGGTCTGTACTTAGTATGTAATAATGAGAAGAAGCTTATTGAATTTCAGTAACCTTGATTATCCTGAACTATTTTTTTCGGACTCTCGAAATATTCGTTCTGATAAAAGGTATGTAATTTTTTTCGAAATTGTTTATTTTAAGGAGTAAATATAAAAGATAGTAAAAAAACATAAATTTTGAATAAAGAATGAAGTCGATCGGATATTTAGTTGCCGGATATTTGAAATTATATTTACCACACTCTTCGATTTTTCATATCCCTGTATTTCATTCAAATTTCAATTAAAAGATATATTTTAATTCTAAATCAGACGCTCACTCCGACGCTTTAAACAGTTAGTTAATATGAATATCAATTTTGGAGTTATAAGGATGTTTCTTTTACGCAATTCAGTATTAGAGCATTTAAAGTTTATGACGTCATCAAGCCACGATTTTATTCGAATTGCTATGCATTTTATAAATAGTTTACGTATGTTTTATTTTCATATTTTATATTATGCATATCCAAGATGGGTAAGTATTACGGTGGCCTTCAACGACTAGTTTTAATATACAAGTTAAGTTCACAAATTTTATGACAGAAAGTAAAATCTTTTCTTCTATTAAAATTAAAATAAGAATTATTTTCTGATGCTATTGATCTTTTTTTTTTCTGATTAAATGGCGAAATACATGATTGGAAAAAATACCTTATTCAAACATTGATAAAATAGAATCTGTATTTATTTGTGAAATCTTGTAAATGGCTAAACAAACCGATAATAAAAAGCAGAAAGCGGTAATCTGCGGAACGTGTTGGTAGCGGTTTGAGGATCCAGTTTTATATTTATTTTATAACATTGTTTTTAAATAAGTATAAAACAAATAAAAGTTCAAACAATGAACAATGTAAAATGAATTATTTACTTGCAAGAAGTCAATTTGCAACACAAAAATAAAATGAAGCACGTATCATTAACTATATAACGCTTTCTACACATAGCAATTACACTTACACGTGTAAGAGTCATGGAAGCACGCTATAGATTCGATATGTCGAATGCTTTCATACATATTTTTTTCCAAAACTTCATTGATGTTAAAGATTATATATAGCAAATAACTTAGATATTGAAAGAATTTTAAAATGTCACTTCCTCTCCCCGACTTAGCATTTTTTCAGTTATATTATCATCAGGTTCCTTATAATTATATTTAAAAAAAAACAGATAAAAAATGTGTAAACAGGATTTCTAATTTCAGTATTTTTTACTTTGCAATTTTCACAAACTTGGAAAATTATGGAAAATTCATTTTCATACTTTAAAATGTCAATTGAATTTTAAAATGAATTAAAAAGTGAAAATTTATTGTAGTGATTTTTTGCATTAATTTAATCCTTAATTTATTTTTCACAAAACTTATTACAGTTAAAAGAAGTAAGAAAAATGTTTAGAAAATAATTGAAGCATTTGTTGCTTTTAAAATAGCTAGAGGAAGTTTTGATCAATTTAGTCTCAATAATTCTTCGAAATTAACTTTTTACATTAACACATTAATTCTGACACTATATTGTCATACAAATTTTTAACTAGTTGAATGTAATAAAAAATTTGTTTACCTATCATTTTATGAACTGTGTCCCGGTTGACGGGGCCATTCAGGAAGTTTTATCAGCATCGAGAATTTCAAATTTACAAAGTTTAGCATTTTAACATTAAGCAGTATGATAAATTGATCGTTTTTTAAAATGACTTTCATGAGATCATTAAATAAGATTAGGCATTACACAGAAAATATTTTCACATTTTTCTTTAAAAGGTTAAATATTATATCGTAATATATTTCAACAAAAACTTTCATTATATTAAACAATGAGAATAAAATCCTACTGTAAAAGACATTCGTAAGAAAATGTTAAACCAATGGCAGTGTTTTTTACAATATGTTACAACCAGCATTTCCCGTTAGAGTTATTTACCTAATTTCAGAAGAGAAATGACGAATAGAAATTCATTTTTTTTTATTTATTGGTAGGAAAAACAAGGATTGTGAGCACATTCAAATGTCATGGTTGTGCGATAGTCGTCTTGAACGGCTTATCAAACAAGCTAATAACTTTTATATTAGCGCAGTAATAATTAATATATACTACAGTTTTTTTAAATTATATATGCATACATTGGGGTTAAAAGATATGTACCAAAACACTTAATCAGAAATTTTTTTTGTTTACAGTCCAATACTTTTTTTTTTCACATTCATCCTATTTTCAATGTATTCCTTTCTTATTGAAGCTGCGATATGAACTGCTTATGAAAACATGAAAAATTCTAAACAGGAACTCTCAATAGCAAATTACGAGTCTACTTGATAAGACCATATTTCAGGTTTTTCTTCCCAGAATGGATGAATTCTAATGCTTTAACTCGTTGGCTTCACATTTTGCAATGCGCGATTCTTTCACAGAAGCCCCAATTTTGTGTTTTAATCGTCGTATGTTCCGTTATAAAACAATAACGGATCACGAGTTTGTAAATACAAAAATAATTCGTTTTATTTTACATCACAAAATAATTATAGCCTTTTAACTAAAGTATAATATGTGTTAAAAAATATGATTTTTTTGTGATTTCACGAAGTCACTTTATTTTTTACAATTCCATAGATAATTATTTCCTGTTACCATAACAACATGTTAAATTTCAATAAAAATAACAACGAACTTGTCACGTACATGGAGGCTACAAGCAGTTATTACATCATACCATTATACATGTAAAAACAAATAGTGAAATAAATGGCTGAATTATATATATATATATGTTACGGTGAAACACCGAAATCTGGAGAATGTCCACTTTCACCGGTGAATGTCAACAAACACAAAGTCGCTTGGTATATGTCCGAAATATTTGCTAAATACCCTTATTACTGACTTACACCGGTAAATGTCGACATTCACCATGCACTAATGGTGAATGTTGAACATGTCCGAGATTTATATTTTTTAATTCCTACTATTAGCTCACACTCTCTCTATATATATCTTGTTGGAATTTTCAATCGTTAATAAAATATTTTCTATTCATCCATTCAAGTTCAAATAAATTTTTTAAAACTTGTACTGGATGACAATTGATGTTAATACAGTTTTTTCAAATATTAATTGATTAATTTAATTTAATTAATTAATTATAATTTTTATATGGGAGAAAAAAATTTCTCCCATTGTTTTCATAAATAAAATGAAAGATTTATCTCAAATGAGTGATGCCAACAAAAAATAAAATACCGCAACGATGGTTATAAAATAATGTTCAATAAAAATAACGTGGGACATTAATGCTGCACGGGTTTATATCTGGTGAAATCGACTGCATCTTGACAAACAAAAAGCATCTTATTCAGGATTGCATCGTTCTCAATAACTTCAATACAGGAAGCGATCAAAGGTTGGTTAGATGCAAACTGCTTTTGAATACAAAAGTGAAAAGAATGATGCTTTTGGAACATTCAGAGAAGTCAGTCGATATTATAAATCTCCAGAAATATTGAGAAGATTTTAATTTGGAACTGAAAAATCGTTTCCAAGTACTTCAATACATTTTAAAAGAAGAGTAATATGTTACAGTAGTGAACAAGAAAATAACAAATAATCTACAAGAAATTGTAAGACGATATCTGGTGAAGCACAAGTAAATCAGACAAAGGAAATAACAGAAGAAACAAAGAGATTGATGAAGAAACGCAGAGAATTGAAAATGAGGAATGACTATCCTAAATCAAGAGTTGAATATGCAAAAATATGTAAAACGGTAAGAAAATTTGTTACAGAAGATATCAGAAAAATTAACTGTGATCTTGTCAAGAAAGTTCTAGAAGATAACAAAAGTTTTAAATCAGCTAAGCGCAAACTGTTTGTTGGAAGAAAAAGTATTTTTGCACTGAAGAGGGCAGATGGAACAATTACCAAAATCAATAATAAAATAGTACACATTGTCGAAAAATAATATAACGAGATAAATAAATGTGAAGATCAAAGGGAAATCAACCTACGTGATCCACGATTAAACAAAACAGAAACTGAAGAGATACTCCCATTGAGGATTGATGAAGATGTACAAGCCATTGCATGCATGAAAAAAGTTAACTGCCCTGGCGAAAATGGAATTACAATTGACCTTATCAAAGAAGGAGACAAGATTGCAAAAATGCTAGCTTTACTGTTTTCTAAATGTCTCGAGAAATCAGATGTACCAGAAGATTGGAATAATGCTGTGATGGTGCTACTTTACAAGAAAGGAGAGAAGGAAAACATTAAAAACTACCGTCCAGTCAGCTTACTGTCAGTGATTTATAAATATTTTTCCCCTAAGTTTTAACAACAGGACTTGAATCAGCTCTGGACTCAGCTCAACCTAGAGAATAAGCACGATTTCGAAGTGGATTTAGCACAATGGATCATATGCAAACATTAAAGGAACTCATAGAAAAACATAAATAATATAATTTATCTATCTGCCTTGTCGTTTCTGATTATGAAAAAGCCTTTGATTCGGTCTACACATCTGCAGTAGTTGATTCTCTGGAGGACATTGGTATAGACAAAACTTACGTAAATATCATACAGAAGATTTACAAGAAAGCAACAGCAACCGTACTTTTGGACAAAGGAAAGGTGATGATCAAGTTTGGAAGAGGAGTAAGACAAGGAGACACCATTTCGCTTAAGCTTTTACTCTTGACTTAGAAAATATTTTCAAGAAGCTGGATTGGGAAAACAAAAGAATTAGAATAAATGTGGAATATTTAAGCCATCTCCTGTTTGCAGATCACATTTTAATGTCAGTAATAGACCTGAAGAATTGGGAAATATGCTAAAAGATTTGGCAGAAGCTAGCATTCATGTGGGATTAAAAATAAAATTGGAAAATACTAAGATGATATTCAATTCATTTGCATCAAAACAAAATATTGTCTACACCAACACAGAGATTAAAGAAGTGCAAAGTTATCTGCACCTTGGACAGGAAATATCATCGTACAACATTATCATGAATGAAATCAATAGAAGAATAAGAAGTGGATGGAGTGCTTTTCGAAGAACAATATTATTCTGAACAGTAACATGCATGTTTGTTTGAAAAGCAAGATGTTTAACAAATGTGTTTTTCCTGTACTAACTTATGGAGCAGAAACATGGGTGCTAACAAAACGAATGGTACAAAGATTACAAAGAACACAGTGAAATATGGAAATATGTATGTTATGCATAATTAGAAGCGACAGAAAGAGAATAACATGGATAATAAGTCAGATGAAAGTATTTGACATCATAGAGAGAATTAAACGGCTAAAATGGAAATGGGCGGGGAACATTGCAGGAAGGCAAGACAATAGATGGAGCAAAAAAACCCTATAGAGGTATCCCAGAGATGTAAAACGACCAAGAAGACGATTTCAAGTAAGATAGAGTGACGAAATCTTAAAAGTGGCTGGTGTTAATTTGATGACTAAAGCACTAGACAGGAAACAATGGAAAAATCTGGGGGATACTTTCATCCACAATGGTTTAAAAAGGGTTGATGATTATGATATATATATATATATATATATATATATATATATATATATATATATATATATATATATATATATATATATATATATATATATGTATATATATATTATGCATGCTATTTTACCATCTTTATAATTATATCATTTAACATAAAATTTACAGTTTAATCGTCAAAACGTATCAAATCGTACTTATTATGAACAATTTAAATATTATCAGGTACATAAATTTATTTTCTGGTTTTAACATGTAAGTAACATTTAAGTATTATATGAAATTTCTGAATATTGTTAAATGTATTAAAAGAAATATTTCTATTGAATTCTAATACTTGCCAGGATTTTACTCTTGACAGTAAAACATATGCTAGTCAAACTGCATTTTCTTATCACAAATATCTATACCAGCTTTATCCATAGTTAACTTCTAAGATTTAAGAATTGCAATAACAACCGCTAATTGGTGTAGATTTATTTTATTTATTTATTTATTTTATTTATTTTTTGTGGGGGGGGGGGGGGGGTATGACAATTAATACTTTTCTAAAATTAAGTTATAATTTTGGCAAAACTAATTTCCTTAAAATTTGTTATGAACCATTCCGCAAAAATCATATTAACAATACATCAGCAATGTTTTTCTTGGGAGTGGATTGTAAAATTCTTTGTTCCCTATTTATTATCAGTGAAAATGAATTCAAACGGCATTAACTGTTAAATAACGTTTTTACACTGCTACCATCTTGTGCATATCAGCAAAAATAAAAATATATAAAAAAAGATAAAAGGAAGTACGTCAAACCTCTAATATGATCAAACACCATAAATTTCTCCATCATATAAATTATTCAAATAATCGTCACTATAAATAATAACATGTTCATTTTTTATGTCTGTTTATATAACAAAATAAAGAGACTTCATTTTTTTACTGTAAAGTAAAAATACAGGCATTATAGAAAAAATCAAATTACGGAAGAGTCGTACTATTTTGATATCTAACACATAATTTAAATACAGTGCTGTATTTTATTAACTGCGGATGTTCATTTAATTATATTCAATATTATAAAGTGCAGAAATTTACAACCTCATAGATACCCACCATTCATTCTTTAATTCAAATAAACACATTTTGAATCAAAAAAAATCTTAAGAAATTAAATAATTTATAGATCATGGAGATGTAAGTAGCATTATTAAATAATTTGCATTGTATCATAGACTTTTACTTGAGGAAAATCGGAATTTGGTAACTATGAAATTTAAGTAATTCATCCTAGTTTCTGTTAAATATATTTATTATAACAATTCATTTACACAAAATTTGCTTTATTTTATATTTGTATTCGAAATAGCATTAGTATATCGACCAGTAATGACAGTCACAAGTAATTAGAAAATGTAATTTTAAATCAAATTAATTTCATTAGAAATAAAAAAAAAACAGTTAAAGCAGTTTTATTACAATAGGGTTGAAATTGTCTGAAATTTTAAACTACCCTTTTTTAACACTTATTAATAAAACTCGGACTTCTCAGCTAACTTTAAATATTAAACAATGAGCTGGAAAGGCTATAGAATAAAAATAATCTTTTCCTTTAGACTTCAATGCTTTTTTCTGTATCCTAAACTGAGTTATTGTTCTATGTAATTAAATAGTATTTAAAAATTGAATTCACTATTTTTATTCAAATACAAAAGAAATGTTCCAAGAGAATAGTTGCGAGACTAATTGTTTTTTCGAATGTCACAAAAATTGTTCAAGAGCTCAAAAGTAATGATTTATTTATTTCAATGAGCATTTCAGGATTTGTGTCATTAAAATTTTAATTTATATTCAACATTGATATGCATTCTTTATAAAATTAAATTGATTCATTTTGTTTAGAAGTACGAAATTTAAAAGTTATTTGTACAAGCATTTTTTTAAATTTATCTCCGTTTTTAATTAGAAAACCTATCAATAATGAGGTTTTAATTTAATTTAGCAAAATTTCAAATGTTCAATTAAATATTTGCAACATAAAAAAAAAAAATTTGTCAATTTTTATAAATATAGCTACCTATTCTTGGCTTATGAGATATATTACAATGATTAATGAAGTAAAACAGCTCAAATAAAATTCTCCGTTTTCAATGGTACAATTAATTAAAATAGAAATTGTTTCCGAACGTGTTAATTAAAAAACTGTTGCTTTTTTTCTATAATTATATGTATATGTACATATATATATATATATATATATATATATATATATATATATATATATATATATATATATATATATATATATATATATGTATAAACACACACACACACATGTATATATACAGTAAACCCTCGATTTAACGGACCTCGGTTCAACGGACTACGGATTCAACGGACTAATTCTTAAAAAATATAAAAAAAATTAAAAATTAAAAATTAAATAAAAATTAAAGTAAAAAAAAGGGAAAGAAAACGAAACGTCGAAAGCGCGCGCTTTGATTCTCACTGCAGCGTGGTTTTCGTTCTAAGCATGCGCAATGATACTGACGACCTATGCGGGCAAGTGATCTGCTTTTCGTTCTACGATCTATTTTCGCTTCAGTTCGCAGGTGTATTTTGCTACTAGTGCTTTTTTGAAATGGCTTGTAATATTAAACGAAAACGCGTTAATTTATCTATAAAATAGAAACTTGAGTTGATAGAGAAGTTGGAGATTGGTGTGTCTGTTGCACGTGTTTGCGAACTATACGGAGTTAAAAAACAAACCGTTTCAGACACTCGCAACAATAAGGAAAAACGAGTCCAGTTTACCCTTAAATACAGCGTGGGTGATTCAAAAAGTGGTTTCTTAGTGGCGGACAGGAAACATGTAAAAGTGGCTCAAAATGAAAACCTAGAGGAGGCAGTATACAAATGGTTTGTACAACAACGGTCAAGTGGCGTCGTCGTCCGTAGTGTTGAGTTGCGGGCAGCCGCAGAAAAATTGGCGAAGCATATGGGTTTAGTGGCATTTCGTGCAAGTGATGGTTGGCTTTGGCGCTTTCGTAAACGCCATGGTTTCTCTAACAGGAAAACATGCGGTGAATCTTTAAGCACCGCCAACATCGAACAGGTGGAGCCTTTTCGAAAAAAGATAAAGAAACTGATAGAATCAGAGGGCCTACTTTTGTGTCAGTTATTCAATGCTGACGATACAGGCCTCTATTTTCGTTCTGTGCCGGAAAATACCTTGGCGTACAACCATGATGTCCAGACCCCTGGCTAAACAAGGATCGTATTTCAGCACTCCTTTGTGTTAATGCTGATGGTAGTCATAGTCTTAAACCAATGGTAGTTGGAAAGGCCAGGAAACCACGTGCTCTAAAAAAATATTATACAAAAACTGCCAGTCATCTATTCTAGTTCAAAAAATGCTTGGTTCACAGGCGATATTTTTTCTGATTGGTTTTTTAACCAGTTTGTTCCTGCTGTGCGTCACTATCAAGAAGAAGTTATGAAAATACCTTCCCACGAAGTAAAAGCTCTATTACTGCTTGATAATGCTCCCTCCCACCCTAACGCGGAAAAGTTAGTTAGTAGGGATGGACGAATAAAATGTGATTTCCTTTCTCCAAACAAAACTTCATTAATTCAGCCGATGGACCAGGGAGTCATTGTTGCCTGCAAGAGGCTTTATAAGAAGAAATTCCTTAAAGAAGTAATGGTAGTGCTGGAAGATGAAAATGATGCAGTAGAAGATTTGAGAAGAGCCAGAACGCTGCAAAATTTGCGCACCTACAATTTAAAATACGCTATCTTTAACTTTTTCTGCTGCGTGGAGGGAGATGAAGGTATCCACACTGGCTAACGGTTGGTCCAAACTACTCAACGACGGAGACCCTGAATACGATTTTACGGGGTTTGAGATTTCGGATTTTAGGAATACAATAATGGAGGCTGGTGATGATATCCCTGAGAAAGATATAGAACAGTGGCTCGAGAATGACAAAGCAGATCCAGTCTACTAGATTCTAAATGAGGAGGAGATCGCAGAACGTATTCTGCATGATGATAATGAAGATGAGGACGAGGACGACAAGAAAGAAGAATTAAGCTAATTTCGACTGAAATTATCTACAGTACGGGAGCATATGGATGATTGTCATTGCTTACGTAGGGGCATCTTCAGAGCCCGAAGTGTTTGCGTATTACGAACACTTTAGACAATTTCGATCTCTTATAATAAAAAAACAGCATTCAAGCGGGAAACAACTAAAACTAGACGCCTTTTTTCAATCCAGCAGTATGGAGCAACCTTAATGTGATGTTAACAACATGAAAAGATGCCCGTTCTTTTTGGGGCATTGTGATTTTTTTCCATTTGTTTATTGCTTGTTCATTAATTATTATTTCTGTGCAAAAAGTGTCTCATTCCCATAAAAATTGCATATGTGTTAATTCGTTTGTATTTCATTACTAATATTGTATTATTAAAAGTAATGTGTTGTGTTTATATATATATATATATATATATATATATATATACAATACATGTATATACATTGTATATATTGTATATATATATATATATATTATATGTATGTAGTTTGTACTGTAATAATATATGTAATTACAAGTACGTATACAATATTATACAATAATATATATATGTTCTATAATTATAACAAAATAATATTATAAATAGTACTTTGCGATTTATCGGACTTTCGATTTAACGGACACATCTTAGTCCCAATTAGTCCGTTAAATCGAGGGTTTACTGTATTTGGTAATCTGGCGAATCGTATACTTTTCTTTTCCTTTCTGTCACTATAGATGCCCATACCTGTTCTATCTCTGGAAATGGGCTTTGTTGACATATTTTTTTCATGCGGTCTAATAATGTAATGTTCTGTTCTGGTTTTGTGTTGTATGTGATGATCGTAACGTAATGCATATCAATTTAAAATGTAGAAGAGTTTCTTCATTTAAATTCTCGTTTCATTTTACTGCAAGCTACAGAAAATATTATATTGCGCTATATACAGATAAATATCTTTAATTTGTTTGAGCAAGCATAGAATAAAGGTAAGCCACCTTATTCATATTACTGTGAAAAGAATTTGAAAGATTATTAATTCTTACACGTTCATCCAAAAAAATTGTCTTAAGAAATATGAAATAATATATATATCATGGAGAAACAAGTCGCATTATTAAGTTTTATAAAATATTTTTTATTATATAAGGGATTTTTTTTTTTTTTTTTTTTTAATTTGAGGGAAATCGGAAGTTGGAAACGATGCAATATATGTAATTCATTCTAATTCATTCTCAATACATTTATTATAAGAATTCATTAAAAAAATGTTTAGATTTCTATTTGTATTCCAAATACCATTAGGATATGGTGAGAGGGGGGGTGGGGTATTCATGGGGCAAAGAAAATAAATCCAATAAATATAAAATACAATTTAATCTAATATAACAAAGTATACCTTTTCAGGCTGCGCGTGGAATACCACTCATTCTTTATCTTCCAAATATTTCAATTTCAATTTCGCTTTTTAATCATAAATTTATAGAAACCCTTGCGCTGATACTTGCGAGCTCATTTTTGTACTATTTATTTTTTTATAATCATTGCTGAGCTTTATATAATGCAGTAATTTAATTATGTGGCAACATTGATTTCAGAAAAAAGCGTTTTATTTCATCTATGAAATAATGCTGATTTAATTTTTAATTAACTGCAAATTTTAATCAAAAAACATGTTTTAACTAAATGTGAGTGTAATATGTCAGAATCCGGTTCAAGAATCTTTCGAGTGATACCTCATTCATTGCTGTGCGTTGTTTAAATACATAGAAAAAATGATGCTGACAACAGAAACGATATATATGATGTACAGTCGAAATCGGTTAATGAGAAAAGAAAGAGAATTATAAAAGTTTGGGAATTAACCATTACTCGTAATACGCGTGAAAAAAATGACAAAAAATCTGATAAACGCACTTAAAATTACACTAATCACTACTATTAGTTATTCTTATTATTGCAATACTAAAATTAACATAAAATATCCAGTATTACTTTTGTGAGCGTCATTTTCTGTAGACGAATCTTTTCATTAGTCAAAATCACAGTACTGAAGACGAAGTCTCTGAAAAACTAGTAATTCCCAAGAGCAACAACGATGTAGAGTAATCCACATTCCATCCTTCACACGTGTAAAGGCCAATTGTTTTAATGTGCCAATTTAATTAGAGATTAAATTTAACTCTTTCAACGTCACCTTCCCTTAAGTTTCAATAAACTGTGTTTGGTTAAGCACTATCTGTCTGATGTGTGCTCTTGCATTATTTATCTATATTATAATGCGTAAACGCGTCCATGAATACCGCTAACGTCACATCGACGATGGTAATGAACCTCCGCATTCGAGTTTACTGTTATTGGGAATTTATTAACTTCTAAACATCGCACAATATCAATATTTGGAAAGTCGAATAGGGAAAAATGTGATTTTAATGCAATTTGTTTGGTTGGTTGGTTGTATACGGTTTAATGTATCGAAGTTCACATTTGGACATGCTGCGCCAAACAATAGTTTAAAAAATAAATAAGTACAGATTGGCATTTGTTTGCAAATTATATAAAAATTTTACTTATATAAAAATTTAATTAAATTTCTTTTAAAGTCTTAAAAGAGTTTTCAAACATGATTTAAAAAAAAAATCTATTTCTATCTCGTCCAGCTGAATAAGGAGTCTTACCCGATTACATGTTTGCACTTAAAATAATACAAATACCATGTGTTTCTGACTCTGTCTAATATCCCAAAACGAAATTAAAACTTCATCATTTAAAAAATAATGTAAATAAAATAACATAAATAAAAAAAAATACAGCCGTTACTAACTAAGAGCATAAACACTGAAATAATCATAATAAAAAAGGTTGCTATAAACAGTGAATTTTTTGGCTATTTACCGCTGGCATGCGGGCAATACGAACATATGTATTTTAATAAATTTAAAAACTTTATTTCAATACATAATCCATATTTTGCATAAAACAATGCTTTTTGGTGTTGATAGTACGCAATCTAAAAGTCTATATTGAATCTAAAAAAAATATTAAATTTTTCACTTAAAATTGTTTTTTTATCGATATTCTGTACACACCGAGGAATATATGTTTTATAACTCATGAAGCACGGGTTTCATTCCCTGGTTTTCTTAATAATTCATTAGTATCTTGTTATGAACTAATGCAATTAATTATTTAAATTGTTGGAATTATGAACTAATTGTTGAAATGGACGAAAAAATTATTCTAACTACATGCCTCTCTTTTTAACTATTTATTTTCAAAATTTACAATACTATTAAAAGTGTTAACGTTTAATAAACGATTTCAAATTTTTAATAGTTTGAACATTTTACCAACTGTTACTTTAAAGATTGTTTATATTTTAATTGTAAAAATTTCTGTTTATTTTATTTTTGACGTTGTGTTATATTTTCATTGAATGATTTTAGTTATACATTTATCATCATATCACTCTTTTCATTTAAATGTTATTTTCATTCATCTTGTTTTTATGACAAAGTTTAAATCGTTTTCATATTTCAACTTGGCGTTCTTATTTCAATCTTTTCTTAGGCGCAGCATTCCCTAAAGGGACTTGCTGTCTCATGCAGCTGAATAAGGAGTCTTACCCGATAGGTAGCTTGCCCTAAAGAGACTTGCAAAGCAAACTTTCTTATAATCATAATAAGAAAGGTTGCTTTGAACAGTGAAATCTTTGGCTATTAAATGCTGGCATGCGGTTAATACGAACGTGCGTATTTTAATACATTTCAAAACTGTTTTTCAATACATAATCGATATGTTGCATATAAAAATGCTTTTTGGTGTTGGTAGTAAAAGTCTAAAAGTCTAAAAATATCTAAAAGTCTATATTGAATCTAAAAAAAATATTAAATTCTTCATTCAAAAATTATTTTTATCTATATCCTGTACACATCGCGCAATATCATGTTATGTAACACGTGAAGAACCGGTTTGAGCCACTGGTCTCCTTAATAATTCACCAGTGTTTTCTTACAAAGTAAAGCACGAAATGCATTAAATTAATATATTAATAAAATGCATGAAACAAAAAATATTCTAACTACGTGCTTCTCTTTTTAACTAGTTATTTTCAAAATTCACATTACTATTAAAAGTGTTATCGTTTAAAAAACGATTTCAAATTTTTAATAACACTCAGTTGTATGAATTTCATATTTTAGCATTTTTTCGTTTCGCTACTGAATCTGGCAATATAACATAGATAGCTTTATTAAAGTATTGCAAATGTTTTTATATTTTTAAACTATTCGATTTTATGTCTATGTTTTTAAGCCATGGAGAAATATGGTTCAAGTATTTTTTCTGTTCCCTTTAAGATTAAGATATTTTTTGCATAATCGTAAAAAAATTAATTCCAGTAATTGACTTTAAACGAAAGAAGAACAAATGATAAATTATGTACGGCATGGGCTTCTGCCGTAACATTAATTAATTTATTTAAGGGTAAATGTACTTTTGGTTCCACCAAAAAATATTAATTTTTATTATCACAAATATTAAAATTTAGTCAATTTGCAGAATTTTAGAAAAAAAAAAACCATTAAAAATTTGCATTAGAAGAAAAATATAATTTGAGAAAGATTTTAAACACTGAAATAATCAGAATCAAAAAGATTGCTATAAATATTAAAATCTTTGGAATTTCTTTGGTAATTAACCGCTAACATGTACGAAATACCAGCGTACCTATTTTAATAAATTTCAAAACTTTATTTCAATACATAATCGATAATTTGCATATAAAATTGCTTTTTCGTGTTGATAGTATGCAATCTAAAATTGTATTTTTAATTTAAATTATATATAAAAGTTTACAATTAAAATAATTTTTATTTATATTCTGTACCCCCCCCCCCCAACAAAATGTTCTGTAACCCGTGAAGTACAGGTGTGAACCACTGGTTTACTTAATAATTCATTCCTAATGTCTTCATAATCGGTTATGTTGCAGCTTGTTCGGCTGAATTCGCGAAAATAACCAGTCAGTTTTCAATGATATTTTAACATCTTAATTATAGAGAATGAATGTACACGAACTATCATAAATCTTTATCATTCAGTTAATATTCATGAAATCATGTTTCCATATTTCTTTACAATCCAAAATTCCGATTTCTATTTAATGTTGTTTTTATTGTTCAAAGAGTAAAAGTGCTGTATTTATTCTAAGCTTCATAAAAAATACATTTTTTTATCTACGAAAATATATTATACCCACGTTTGAGAATATATAATTGCCTCTTCCAAGTTACTACGTTTTCGAAGAGCGTTTTTTATTTTTAGAAACCCCTGAAACTAATATACAGGGTGGTTAAAATATAAGTATCTCTATTTGGAGCTGTCTGTAACTTGGAGGAATAGCCGGAATGAAACCAAAATCACTACACTTTCTATTCGAGAAGGGGAAAGAAAAATTGACGAATAAAAAAAAAATACAATAATCACCGACAGATGGCGGTGTTGGGTGTGAAATTTAATGTGTAATACAAGAACAAAGAATTAAGGCTTCAAACCGGATGACACATAATTTATTGGAAAATGTCACAGTGAATGTGGTTACGCTTTCGCATGGCGGTGCCGATCATGTTCAGGTTCCACACGGTCATTTGTGCTAGAGGACACAATCCAGGTGGCGCACGATGTGCTCAATTGCGGAATGTAACGCATCAGGCGTGATGTTTCGCACATGTTGTGGTATGGGATAAAGTCATTGAGGTTTGCGACACCTCCACGGTACACAATATTGCACATTACATTTCACATTCAAATGCGCCATCTGTCAACGATTATTGCAATTTTTTTTATTGTTCCATACTTCTTCCCCCTTCTCGAATAGTGAGTGTAACGATTTTGGCTTCACTCCGGTTATTCCTTTGAGCTATAGACAACTCCAAATAGTGATACTTATATTATAAATATCCGATATATACATAATTTAGAAAACCATTTATAAAAAAAAGTTTTTTTTTTTTTTTTTTTTTTTGTCACCATTGATTCTCTGATTCTTATAAGTTTTCTAGTCCATTTAAAATAACATGAAAATAACATTTATCAGTTTTCTTAAACCGGAATATCGGTTTCTAGGAGACTAACAATACTCAACTAAACATTTTCAGCTGCTGTAACTGAATTTACTTATGCAGGAGTAACTGAATCATATTAATTTTAGTGTTAGTGTTGTTAATGTATCATGTTTGTATGTAAAACGTATTTTTGAACATGCAAATGTTTACTTGAGAGCAGTTATCATCCGAAACACGTATATTACATGTTGAGATATCTGATTAATACACTATAAAAATTATTCGAGAACATTTCCGAAAATCCGTGGCAGCAAAAGAAACAGTTTTCTTATAAAAAGTTCTTTAAATATCGGAAATATATTTGTTTCTGAGGTTTCTAAAAATACAGAACGCTTTTTGAAATCGGGGGTAACTCGGAAGTTGTTTTTGTATATGTTCGTTTGTGTTTGAATAATATTTTTTCCTAGATTAAGAAATATTTATCTTTTTTTTTTCCAATGTGGATAATTTTCACTAAACACAAAATGTCCAATTTTTTTTTTAATAAATAATGACATCTTATAAGTTTATGTGATTCTTATACTGAATGCATTGTTCCGTTCTTGGGAAGATAGGTATCTATTTACAACATAAAATTAAATAAAGTCAAATATAGCTATCTGTTTATCTATATTATAAAGGACAAACGTGTCCGTGCGTAACGCTGAGATCCTTTCGATGGTGCCAACATCACATGATTAAATATCGTTTATACAGCAATTTTATAAATTTCTAAACATCGCACATTTTTAATTTTTACACCGTCGAATAGGAAAAAATTGTTCTTCTAAATGCAATTTGTTTGAAAACTGTATCCCAATTTGTTTGAAAACTGAATCACAATTTACGTATTTTATTGTGCTTTTGAAAATACTTTTTAAGCATATTTTAAAAAAAATCTCTATTGCGTGCGGGCGATTACGAAAGATAAATCCGTTGGCACTTAAATTCATTATAAGAAGTTCAGTATTTGTTTTCCGCTTATATTCCATGAAGAAATTAGTACTTCATCAATAAATAAATAAAATATGTAATTTAAATAAAACACAAATTTAAGACATGTAATCGAATACTCGCTTAAAACACAGAAATTATCACAATCAAAAAGACTGCTGTATATGGCAATCTTTGGCGATTTCTTCGGCTGTTAACTTCTGGCATGAGTCCAAGGTGAAAGTTTCGCTTTTAATCATATATTCTAATACGAGCAAATCTTGTGTGTGGTTATATATATATATCTCTATAATAAAACCGTAAGTCATGTGACTGTCATCAACAGTTCCGGGATGCCCGCTTCACCTTTTCATATGCCAGGCGGCCATTTTTATTCAAAATTATTTTTTCGAATAAAACTGCATAAAAGTTAAATTTTTAGAAAGATCGTTCAAAAAAAAATTAATATTTGAGAGAGGATTTACGCTCAATTATGTATACATTCTGCAATAACTTCAGTTTAAATTAGGTTCGCAGTTCAAATTCTCTATCCATGAAAGTAAACAACAACAACAAAAAAAAAGATTCATTCGTTGTGAACGTTTAAAATATTAAACCATGAATTTTTGGATCGCTGACTGTTGTAAAAAAATAATCCGCACCAGTGAGACAGTCAATGTTTACCATAATTCTGTTCTTGACGTAAGTTGAACTCATGTAATCATATATTCTAATACGAGCAAATCTTGTGGGTGGTTATATATATATATATATATATATATATGCAAAAATTATCTTAAAAACGGCTCTAACGATTTTGACGAAATTTCGTATCCTACCGTTTTGGGGCGCCAGAAAACCATTGGGCTAGGTCACATGCTCGAGAAAATTCCATTAGTGGGTCATTTTGGGTCATTTTGGGTCATGGTCTAGCTAATTATATCTAAAAAACGGTTCAAACGATTTTGACGAAATTTTGTATCCGACCATTTTCGGGCATGAGAAGTCAATTGGGCTGGGTCACATGTTCGAGAACTTTCGATTAGTGGGTCATTTTTGGGTCAACGCGGGTCAAATTAATTTTTTCTAAAAAACGGCTCTAACGATTTTGATTAAATTTTGTGTCCTACGAGTTTCGAGCACGATAAAAGCATTGGGCTAGGTCGCATGTCCGAGAAAATTCGATTAGTGGGTCATTTCTGGGTCATTGTGGGTCAAGATCTAAAAAGCGGCTCAATTTACACTAAATTTTACATCCAATGGTTTTCGGGCACGAGAAGACTGTTGGGCTAGGTCACATGTTCGAGAAAATTCAATTAGTGGGTCATTTTGGGTCATTTTGGGTCATGGTCAAGCTAATTGTATCTAAAAAACGGTCCAAACGATTTTGACGAAATTTTGTATCCGACTATTTTCGGGCACGAGAAGACTATTGGGCTGGGTCACATGTTCGAGAACTTTCGATTAAGGGGTCCTTTTTGGGTCAAAGTGGGTCAAATTAATTTTATCTAAAAAACGGCTCTAACGATTTTGATTAAATTTTGTATTTTACGAGTTTCGGGCACGCGAAAATGATTAGACTAGGTCACATGTTCGAGTAAATTCGATTAGTGTGTCATTTCTGGGTCATTGTGGGTAAATATCTAAAAAGCGGCTCAATTTACACTAAATTTTGCATCCTATGGATTTCCGGCACGAGAAGACTGTTGGGCTAAGTCACATGTTCGAGAAAATTCAATTAGTGGGTCATTTTGGTCATGGGTCATGATATTTGAACTCAAATTTAATTTTGACCGAGCATAGCTCGGTCTTCCCTGCTCGTAATATTTAATGGATCAAATTTCGAAATGAAATGTCAGCTTTTATTTTTCGCGTGTGCAAATTAGAAACGATACTTTAATTTTGAAATCAAATGTTTTGATTTATGATATTTTTTCTTATTTATCTATTTTCTATTTTAATGAAAAATGTGAACATCATGTATTTTAAATTGGAACAGCTGTCACGGACGCACCGGATTGGCGCGATTTTTGTTTTGTGCTATTTTGGCGAGAAAATCCCATTTTCGGGTACCTATTAGAGATTACTAAAACAGCATGTACTTTTATTTTATTATGAAATAGTTTATTTTATATTAAAAAACACACAATTTTATTATAAAACACACACAATGATTAATTTATTATAAAGTGGGTTAAGCGGTTTTTGTGAAGAAAGATGAAATACATAACAACAAAATATATGCGAAATGCTACCACGATCGCAGAAGTTCTTGATTTGTCTATTAGATTTTTCCGGTTTGGCGAAGGATTAAGGAAAACAAATAAATTATGAATAAAATAATTTTTTACAATGCTTAACATACATTTAAGGGCGACCAAACTGGTCGCCAGTGGCGGCTAGTCATATTTTAATATAAATGTGACTATGGTGTTATAGTACACAGTATTATCATATATTTTAATACGAGCAAATCTTGTGTGTGGTTATATATATATATATATATATATATATATATATATATATATGCAAATTTTATCTAAAAAACGGCTCTAAAAATTTTGACGAAATTTCGTATCCTACCGTTTTGGGGCACCAGAAAACCATTGGGATAGGTCACATGTTCGAGAAAATTTGATTAGTGGGTCATTTTGGGTCATTTTGGTTCATGGTCTAGCTAATTGTATCTAAAAAACGGTTCAAACGATTTTGACGAAATTTTGTATCCGACCATTTTCGGGCACGAGAAGACTATTGGGCTGGGTCACATGTTCGAGAACTTTCGATTAGTGGGTCATTTTCGGGTCAAAGCGGGTCAAATTAATTTTATCTAAAAAACGGCTTTAACGATTTTGATTAAATTTTGTATCCTACGAGTTTCGAGCACGCGAAAATCATTGGGCTAGGTCACATGTTCGAGAAAATTCGATTAGTGGGTCATTTCTGGGTCATTGTGGGTCAAGATCTAAAAAGCGGCTCAATTTACACTAAATTTTGCATCCTATGGTTTTTGGGCACGAGAAGACTGTTGGGCTAAGTCACATGTTCGAGAAAATTCAATTAGTGGGTCATTTTGGTCATGGGTCATGATATTTGAACTCAAATTTAATTTTGACCGAGCATAGCTCGGTCTTCCCTGCTCGTAAATTTTAAAACTTTATTTGAATACACAATGCCTATTTTTCATATAAAAATCGGATTTCTAGTATCGTTAGTTGGCGATCTGAAAACATACATTAAATGTAAAAAATTCTATTACAGTTTTCAATTTTAAAAAAAAAAATGTTTCAACGTGTATACCGTAACTCGGGAAACCCGGGTTGGATCTTCTTGTATTTTCAAAGAGCAAAATTCCAAATCGTAGTGACGTTTAAATATTCTTTGGAATTTTTGAACAAGTGAAACTAATATTTTCTAACTGATGTATATTAAAAAATACTGTATTGTTTCACATATGGAAAGGTAACTAAATATTAGAAATGAATATATTTATCTTATGAGTAGGATACGTTTTCCCTTAAAGCGAATGAATTAGCTCTAATTAAAATTATTTATAGCAAATCATTAAAAAAAAAAGAACATGTTTTAAAGTCTTTATAAAATAATGTTTTAAAAATATTTTCTTTTTTCTTCAATTTATGATACAACAATATTAAATACTTTACAAAATACAGTTTCCTGTCAATTTATACTTTACTCAAGGACTTATGTACGTGATTCTATAAAGTAAACCATTAAGTTTAATCTTTCAGCATTATTGTGTAATTAAATGAAGAATTCAACGACTGACCTCGGAAACTCATTGCAATAAAGTTAAAGTTTTATGGAAATACAGATTTTTTAAAAAGATAATTGTAGAAAAAAAATAAACTAGATTCTTTTCTTTAATTCATAGAGCATTCCTGAGTCTGTGTAGCAAATTATTCTTTCTGCTCGTGATAATATTCTTGAAAAGCACTAATTTAATACTTAAAAAGATTTTAAACTGTTTTGTGAAAGTTTAAAACGTGAATTGCAAATTACATATATTCTAAAAATTCTGTATCTGTGTGATGTTTATGATATTTAAAATGTATATAAAAATTTTATTGGTGTGGCGTTAGGTAGGGTGATAGTAAAAAAAAAAAATCTCCACTTTTGAGTAAATGCTGAATTTTTACATTTTGGAGTTGTTTGAAGCGTTTGCAATATTAAGGGCGATCTCACATGAAACAAGTTTCTGGTATCAGCATATTTAACTGTACACGTCTATCGTTATCGGCAAGTGAGATAATTTTTGCAATCTTCAATATTATGTTAAGAAATATATCCACCTTTGTCTACTTCTTTAATATCCACAACGTCTCACAAACAGGGTGCCTCAAAAAAATGAACCGCGCTTTAAATTTCTACCTGTTGGACATACGCAGACAATATTAATTGCAAAATGGGTCAAAATATTATACAAATTAACATTATGTTGATGAAAAAGTGATGCTATGAATGTTTAAAAGTTACACCTTTTTAATTGGTTATGCCGCCCCTGTGTCCTATATTTCAGATATAGAAATTTTTGCTCCATACTTTGACGAGTATGACAGTAAAAATGTCACTTTTCTATGATCAAACCTCGCCGAGTTACGATAATTTGAATTTTATGAAATTTCGGAGATTCCCAGGGCTAAAAAATCGTCTGTACGTTTGGATTTGCCATAGTGCTCCAAATTTCATAAAATTGAACGTATCATATGTTATTCAACGTACAATATCGTATTCAACGTTTTATAATCTTAAGTTCAACTTTGTTTTGAACTTTCTTCCAATGTACATTGCCTACTATAATATCTCGAAAATGTAAAATGTCATAGCGTCTTCCAGACTTTTCTAACAATCTTTTATAACCTGTTTTTCTGTCATGAATCTGTTATTACTCTCCTCTACAACATACTTATACAGAAATTAAAGTATCTATATTAATTTTAACACCAATGCAAACATGCTTACAATTACTACATGTTTTCAATCCATCCTGGAGACTAAGGAATCAATGTAAGCAAAAATATTTTTTTCCGCTTGTCAAAACGGTAATCAGTTTCTGGTAAATTGAAATTCGTGCGTAAAGAGCTGAGTTTCCTATTTCACAATTACAAAAGTGTACTTATTTATGGTACTTTTATGGCATTTGTTTTGTATATATTTATTTAATAATTCTATATATATATGTAAAATATTTGCAAACTCAACCGTTTCTTCTTTCTCGTGTTTACGTCTCTCTGGTTCTTGTGTCACCTGATTTGCGTTGAGCAGAGAATAAAATAATTTCCGAAACGTCAGTTGAGTCTCACTGTGGAGACGCGAAAAGTTTTTGGTTTCCGTCTGTTTGTTTGTCTGTCTCTTTTTCTGTCTGTTCCGCGATAACTGCCGTAAAAATCGTCTTATTAGGTTGATTTTTGGTGGGTATGTTGGTAAGGTATCCGGAATTAGTTGTATAGTTTTTAGTTACATTTGGCCCATTCGTTCGAAAAATATAGAACATTTCTTTTTAGGTTATAAGGCTTTTCTTTGGGAATGCAGACGATTTTCAAATATCATTTTTAACTGAAATAAAAATCGCATATTTGAATAATGGATTTCAACGAACAATTACTAATGCTAAATTTTCGGTATGGAGGTTTTAAATATATCCAGTATCTTTGAAAATTTGCTGATACATTCATTAGAATTTAGAGATTAGTTGTTTAAATTATTGGAAATTATTTGCATCTGTTCGAGAAATATAAACATTTTATTTTCATATTTCTTACAAATTTTAAAATGCATTTATTTGTACTTTGTTCTTTAATTTATTAGTTGCTTAGCAACCCTATTTAAAAGAATATCAGAATAATACAATTCAAGTAACTCGTACTATTTTTCTGCAATATTTTATTATCAAAATAAATTATTTCTGTATTCTATTGACATAAATGAAGAATTTATTTTAATGCAAGTTTATTTTTATTATCTAAAAAGTTACATGAAAAAGAAGTTCAAAAGAATTTCAGAATATCATTGCATAAACCGTGTTTAATTGAACGATTCTAATTTCTGAAACCTCCGAAGTATTTTATATCCCTATAAATATGTATATCATATAAAAAAATAAATTGTGGATTGTAAGATGCTAAATAATATGAAAAGTGAGATTAAAAAACAAAGACTTTTTGAGCTGACGTTGAGGTTCCTGATCTGCAGATTTACTAGTTTAATGTTGAATTAATCTTGACGCAGGCAGGAAAAGTCTGTATAAATATGTGTTCTTCCAAAACAGAAGAAATGGTTTTTAAAAAGAAGTTTGTTTCGGTTTCCATTGAATGTAAAGAACAAAACGATTCTTCTTACATATAAATATATATATTTGTAACTTTATTAATTTTCTTAAGTAATCAAGAATATTTTTATAACCTAGTGTGGTGTTTTTTTTTTTTTTAACTCAACAAACTTTAAGAGAACAATTAAAACTTGTTCGTGAATTATTCGTGTCTTGGATTAAATACTATATATTTACTTGACTAAAGGGGGCTCTCCCACAAATCTTTTCGTGTTCTTGGTAATTAAGATGCAAAGTATAACTTGGATTGATGGTTTTACAATATCAAACCGCATTAATTTTAAATCACGGACTTGCTGGTATAACGTATTTCTGAACAATCATTTTTGTTAACTAGAAATTTACAAGATTAACCTACAGACTAAATCAAGTTCCGTTTGTTATTCTTCAGTTAAACACATTGAATTTTGAATAAGTTTTAGTTTCTTTCAGATAATATCTCATTATATCGAACTTCTGTTAACGTTACACTAAATACAATCTAAAAACATTCTTATTTAGTGTAATTTGAATTATTAGACTTCACAAGTTCTCCTCTATTTTTCTATAAGAAGATTTAAATTCATTTAATAACCGCATAATTTCCGTCTCCACCGCCGATCGACGATTGGGATTTTTACGCTTTCTGATTATTTGTAAAAGCAAACGCTTCTGAAGTCATTTCCGGTATTTTAGAGGATTATGAAGATATAAGAAGATATAAATATAAGAAATTAATGTATATTATTAGTAGATTATATAGAAATATTATATTATATAGAGATTAGACTATATAGAAATTAATTAGATTATATTATAATATTTATTATATTACAGTTATAAATTAATTAAATTATATAGAAATTAATAGATATTATATAAGAAACCCAGTTCAACCGGAAATGACTTAAGAAGCGTTCGGTTTAACAACTAATCAGAAAGCATCATAATCGCAATCGTCTATCCGTGGTGGACAGGGAAATTATGCTTAATAACCTAATACGTTTAACAATTGGAAACAGTGTAGTACTGATAAATTACATTAAAAAAAGAATATTTTTTACAATTTTTGTTAATTTTTAAAATGTTTGATTTAAATATTTTAAAAACCTTTTAATTGGTTGTATAAATAATTTTTAACTCGAGTTTTTACTTAAAGTACAAAGCTACTTTTTTTTTTGAAAATGCACAGACTACGTTTGGGTTTTATTAACGTTTTTGACACTTTTAATCATATTAAATTTACTTAAAGGATTTATTCATAAAATGAGTATAAATTATTAATTCATGTACGACTCATTTCATATACTAAATGAAAAAAAATATATCATATATTTTCTTTTACACAACGCGTTTTTTATAACTGAAATTTTTGCATCGCTCTTTTCTGATTCCTCTTTCCAAAAACTTACATCATATTAAATTTATAGTTTGTAATAATTAATTTCCGTATCTACAAAATAAATGACACGCTATTAAAGATTCAATTTCCTATTACCTGAAGGCTATTCTGTATATATTATACTAATATACGATAATCTGTCATTAATTTTCCTTTCGGAGCTTGTTATCATTTATAATTATTAGAATAACAGTGTTGTTTCTAATTATAACATTTAAAGATGTAGGACTTAATTTCCTGTATAATTTCCTGTATTAAAAAAAAAGAAGATGAAAAAAAACTATCAAGCAATTTAAATGAATCGGATTTTTACAATGGAAAAAAGCATTTATTTTAATTTGATTTCTTTATAAATATAAATACAATTAAAATATCATCTATTTTATTGATTATCTTCTTTATTTTGATAATAGCGTATATTATGTGAGAATAAATTAAACTTTTACAAGAAAACTAGATAGAAAATGTAACTAATTGTATAAAATATTCTACAAATCTCTTAACATGTTTTGTTTATTGCACTACATTAAATAAGCTATCTCTAAATCCTCCGTACAGTACAATGTTTGTTGTATGAAATAAGTATTTATTTAAATGAGGAAAAGTGAATATACGATGTTTCAAAATGCAAAACTGATTTAAAAGAACAAATTTAAGTTCTTCTAAAATAAAGAAAAAAAACTACAGTATTTTATATTGCAATAAAAAATGAAATAATCTGCATAACATAAATGTTAAAATAGGAAATACGTAATTATTAATTAACACTTGAAGAGAAGTAAATATATCCATCTCCAAATAAAAAAAAAATAATTCATTTCATTTGTATTTGGAATTGCATTTAGCTTTATTTCAGTGTAGTACAATTGAAAAAGAAGAGCGGTTGATGTTTTAATAAATTTGCATGTTAATTAAGAAAATTAAAACTGTAAAAAATTAAATTTTGAGTGAATATTGTATTTATGTAAAATTGTTTTTCATTATTCAAAATATTAGAATACTAAAATAGGTGGTTCAAAAAATTAGAGTACTGAAGAATTTTTCTGATTGGTTTCGAAGATTGCATAAATTAAGCATAAAATTGGCTTCTGCGTGACTTCTTCTTAAGTTATAAAAACGCATCATTGTTTTAATGTTTTTCTGAAACATGGGTCCTTCTCCCGACATAACGTAATTTACAAAGCATCGTATTATTGATTTGCATAAAGAAGGTCGTAATCAGCAATATATCGCCAGTTACTTTAAATGTTCTTAACCAAGTGTTAGTAAAGCAATAAAGCAGAATTTTAACGACGGCTATTTTGAAAACAAGCATATGAATAGCGGCCGAAAGCCAAAAACTACTCAGAGAGATGATAGTAAGCTAAAGAGCATGTGAGTAAACCTACAACACTAAGACGTCTACATAAACTTGGATTTCAATCTCGTGTACCAAAGATAATGTGCCTCAGGACTATTAAACAGAAAAGGGAGAGAGTGAAGTGGGGCAAAAAAAATTATGGGGTATGGGTGATTGGAAAAAGTGATGAGAGTGTGTTATGCGTAACATATGGTGATCAAGGTGTTCGTGTATGGTAAATGAAGTACGAAGCATATGAGAAGAAACTGCATGAAAAGATCAGTGAAATTTGCAGTGTAATGGTATGGACTTACATGACTGCAGATTGTCCTGTAAGGCTATGTATCATTAAAAAATGATTAATTCTGAGATATATCAAGAAATTCTTGAGCACTTCATGATAGCATCGTAGGAAGATCTGTGTGGTGACGATTTTGTTTTCCAACATGATTTAGCTTCTTCCACACATGTCAGTGTCCACCAATAACTGGCTTAGCCAGCACCAAATTAACGTACTTCCCTTACTGGCTAATCCACCGTATTTAAATAGAGATTTTGTGGGAAATAATTAAGAAAAGACGGCAAGGTATTGCGCCAAAAAACAAAGTTTAGCTTCTTTCCTGTCGACATGGTCGTGTCTGACAGAAAACATTGTGAACCACTTGTACCTAGCTTGGCAAAGCGAGCTCATGCTGTTATAAAATGTGAAGGTGATGCTACAAAATATTAAAGAATATCTATTTTTCCTTTTTTAAAAACACGTATTATTTACAATACATTATTCTAATATTTTGAACCAGGTAAATGGTTATTCTAATACTTTGATTTTTTCCAAGTGTGAATAATTATTTTAATCTTGCATTATATCTTTTAATTTTTGTGCTAAAAATTCTACAAACTATGCAGATTTTTACAATATTAAGTTTTATCGTATATTACTTTTTGTATAAGCGATACATAAAAAAACTTTTTTCACAATTCCTTTTTCTCTGTTGTTCCAACTATTTTGATTTGGTGCTGTACTATATGTCCCGTTACATCACGTCTCTTCATACTTTCGTATACATAATTTATTTTTCCTATATACCGAAAAAAATATTCATCCACTGCACTTTTAAATAAATTCATATGGGTCAATAACACTAAATTTAAGATCTATCGTTAATATTGATACGTTTAAATTCAAGTCTGGAGTCAATTATAGACCATTTATATGGATATTACATTATTTCAATTTTTAAATTCGTTGTTTATATCGTATTTTTGGATATATCGTGGTTTTTTTCATAACTGGAGGCGTGTACATGCACAATATAGTATGGGCTATTGATTTTTTAAAAAGCATTTATTACTCAATAGTTTTTTATTGTTAGAAATACGTAAATCTATTATTTAAAGAGATGGTGGTGCTAATTTCCACTGTTGAACAACTGTGTTTTTTAATAAAATTTTTATTATAAACAAAGCAAATTAACTGATATAATTGATTTTAGTGATCTACATAGTGCACACGCACACACACACACACACACACACACACACACACATATATATATATATATATATATATACATATTGTTAGTTATTTTTTAACATGTTAGTTAAAAATTATAATTATTTTACAATAAATATAACTTATTTAAACAAACAAAACAACATTTATTTAGACATCAACACAAAGCAACTCAAATACAAACATCAAAACAAAACAAAAAAAATTTGAATACATGGAGTAACGAAAAAATGTCTACTGTCCAAGAGTTCATCTTTTGACAAAATAATTTATTTATTGTCTTGCGACTTTACTTACAAATCCTTCCTTTCACATGCCATTAATCCTTAGCAATTCTAGACAAATAATAAGTTTTTTCATGACATCGTAACTCAAATTCTTAGTCATTACATTTGCCTCCAGTTCATACGAATTTACATATTTTGTTTCAATTTCCCCTTTAGCTCTTTCATCATTTACAAAATATTTTTTACGTATATGTTTGTTGCGATTATTCACTCTTGGGTTCTTGATCCAATCAATTACAGATTCACTATCAGTGCTTATTTCAATTGGACGTTCTACATTTCTTCTTGATTTAATTCTTTCAAGAAACCTTTTAACGACTTTCCTGCACAAACTGGATAACTTAAAAGTTCAGATTCCATTGTAGAAAGTGCAACCAGTTTCTGTTTATTACTTTTCTATCCAATTAGTGAGTCTCCTATTATTACGATATATCCACCGAATGATTGATTTGGAATCTTGTGTAGTATACCAGCTAGCATCAGAACAAAGTGATAGTTGGCCCTTTTTATTTTTAATTCGAAGTTTATTGTTTTTAGTGACTTGAATGTACCGCAAAACACTCTTCACTGCCTGTAAATGGATTTCTCTAGGATCGTTTGCATATTGAGATAAATCATCTGTAGTGAAAGTTAAATCTGGCCTTGTTCCTCTTACTAGATATCCTATAATTCCAAGCATTTCTTGATATAATGTTACATTAATTTTATTTTCGCTTTTATATTCATCTAAATTTATTTAAAAAACACCAGGAGTTTTCACACCTATACAATTTTCCATATGGAATCTTTCTAAGTTCTTATCTGCATACTTAGCTTGCCCTAGCAAAAACTCTTCGTTATTTTCATTAATATCAATACCAAAGAATTTAATTTTTTTTCTTCAGACCTTTAACTTTTGCTTCTTAATCGATTGTTGTATCAATCTATTTATTAATTCTTCGGATTTACTAACGGTTATTCCATCATCGACATATATTCCTACTGTAATAAATTTATTATCCTTTTTATTAACAAACACATAAGGATCTGCTTTACATGGTTGTAATCTAATTTTATCAAATATATTAACTAATTTTTCATACCAGCATCTTCCTGCTTCTGGCAACCCATATAAATTTCCTGTTACCAATAATATTTTGCCTCCATCATCTTGTAGACCTTCAGGCGGATTCATATAAATAGCAGTTTCTAGATCTGCTTTCAGATAAGCTGTTTCTACGTCGAAAAAGATAGTTTTGTAGCCTTTCATTGCTGCGACTGCCAATAAAGTTCTAAATCATTCAGTTTTATTTACAAGACTGTAAGATTCTTGATAACTTTTTCCAAATTAAAGTCTTGATCCGTCGGTAACTAATCTTGCTTTATATTTTACATCTTCTTCGTTTAATTTTACAGTAAAAATCCATTTGCTTCTCAGTACCTTCACATATTTTGGTTTGACAATGACTTTCCACGTTTTGTGTTTTTCTAACGAGTGTAATTCTTTTTTGATGGCTTCTATCTATTTATATTTTATCATTAGAATTTAATACATCTTTGTAATTCTTCGGAAGTTCCTCGTGCAACAGATTTTCTAAATACTTTGGATTTGATTTCCTAATTCGTGATGATCTTCTCGGATCTTCAAACAGCTTATTCTCATTACCTTATTTTTCTTGCTCTTCATCATTTCCATTAATTATAGCATTTATTTGATATTCTTCTGTCACAGAATCATTCATGTTCTTTATCAACGTAATTGTTTCTTTTTTCTGATTTAATTATTCTTCATTTTCATCGGAATATATCTCTTCTTGTTCATCTATTACATTTTTTTACTGGTAATGTTGATCCATTCAAATTCATCAGTCATTTCATCCGTGTTAACTATATCTTCATATCCCATTTTTTTCTTTTATAAGTATTACATTTCTGCCGTCTCGTATTCTCTTTTCTTTTAAGTCATAAAATCTGTATGCTCCCCGATCTCTTGAATATCCGATATAAACTACTAGTTTTGCTCTTACATCAAATATCTTGTTATTGATCTCATCGTTGCGATAAAAAAGCTTTACATCCAAATAGTCTGATGCGCTTTACTGTAGGCTTATTATTTGACAATAATTCTAATGGCGTTTTCTTTCTCGTAACTACCCTCATAGCATGCATGGTCGCAGTGACGTCAATGCGAGTCACAGTTGTCACGACACATCTGTGACCAAAATGCCACCATTCAGTGAGGTCACATTGTGACTAAAATGTGGACTTCTTTAAAAATTATAAAAAAAACATACAAAGCTATTTCAAACATGTTATTCATCGTAAAAATACTTTTCTATTCATTTTTTTTAATTTTTGTGACGTTACTTTGACGTCTTTGTAAATCACGCATGTCACGTCACATCTGCGACCAAAATACTAACATGTTGGGAATTCACACTGTGACAAAAATGTGAATTTAAAAAATCTTTGAAAATGAGAAGAAACATACATAGTGTCATCTTTACGCATTTGAGAGCCTTAGTAATTTATTATGCCTCTTGGAAAGTAATTTATATTCAGTTATTCATTTATCTAACTAAAATAAAATTATCAGCATAATATATATATATATATATATATCTTTTTAATTATGCAATTGTAAATTATCATAGAAACATACTTATTTATGAAAACTAAAAAATGTAATTTTTTTTATTTTTTTTAACTTATTTTTTAATTAAAAAAATATAAAAGTTTTATTTTGTAGGAAAAATTAATAATTAGTGTTAAAATAACTTCAAAGAATTTTGTCAATTATAAATTACTTGTAATCATCGGGACTTGCAGAAAAATAATACAGTGGAGGGAAGTGTTGTTCACTGTGAAGTGCTATTAAAATGCAGACAAAATGCGAATAGAGATAATCCGATATTTTCAGAAAAGCAAAGTTTCTTTTTTGTATGCTAGGGCTTTATTTAAATTGTTTTCGTTTCTTTATGGATGAAGTAGGTTATGAATATCATAAACGTATAAAATAAGTAATTTGCTTCTGTTAGAAGGAAAATACTATTTCATTTTATTTTATCTCCAGAATTTTCAATATAATTGTTATAGCTATTCTAGCCCATATTTGGAAGGAAAAAAATCTCGACATTTTTTAATTTAAAAATTGCATTTATCAAACTTGACATAAAATAAAATAAAATAAAATAAACGGAAGTCTTTCATTGTATCATCTGCAAAGCGTTATTTTGAAGCCTGAAAAACAACATATACATATTGAACGGCGGAGGGGGTAGGGAAGAAGAAAACATTTATTCTTTGGTAAGGATATTGAACAGCTGCTCATTATTTATAATATGGACTCGTCTATCGTCTGCGGTCAAGATAAATTTGAAAAGTGGTTGTTTCATTCGGAAGGATTATTTATTCAAACTGTTGTAACTTGTAAGCATAAGATGAATTCAAGTTTTGTTTCATTTATTTTCGAATTTTGTAGAATTCTAGCTGGGTAATTTCGTGGTAGCTGTGTTACATATAAGTGTCAGTTATCCGAAATTTCTTGCTGGAAAAGATTCCCTCTAATATGACATGATTAATAATTTGCTAAAATGGATAAAGGAACACGCGAAGATTTTTTAGATGGATATGCATTAAGATTTGGTAAGTACAAAATATGCTAAAATTAATTTCAATTTGTCTATACTTAAGAGTTACAAATTTACATTGTTTTAAATTAATTATTTGTAATATTTTTAATTCGTAATGTAAAACGATATATTCTTATTTTATTATGTTTTAGGACTTAACAGATTTTTAAACATAAATATAAGATTTTGTGAATTTCCATAGATTTGTTTACAGGTACTATTTCTTATTCGTAATGTATTTCATTTTAAAGAGACTTGATCAAAATTATAAAATAAGTACTTATTAATAATATATGAAAGGTCTTGCATAAAATATGAGTTTTATTATTAAACATTAGGAATTAATATCTAATATAGAACTTTGAAGCATTACGAAAATAACACGATGACTAATACGTAAGGAAGTACTTGGAAATTTTAAATATTTAATAGAGAAATTTACGTCTGAGGGATTAATGTAAAATAATTATAATTATATTATTGTAATAGGGCACTCTTTCCAGTAACGGGTACTTTTAAGTAATTTCTTTAAAAAATATGTTTTTAATTACTAGTTATCGTTATTATATTCCACTTTTTAAATTCAATATATGAATGTATCTACAATATGAAACCAATCTCATTGTCACATTTCCACTTGTGAATGTAAATTTAATTGTACCAATAGAAATAAATGAAAATACATAAAATTCCAGCAACGGGCATCCACCATTCCAGTACTGGACATCCACTGTGCCAGTAATGGACTTGTAACTAAAGTAATAGGTAATTGTTTTATAATTGCGTTTCGAATCTGAACTTAATGAAATTATACTAAATAAACACAATATTCGTTTTGAAATACATTTACCAATTAGGATATCAATAATTAATCAAATATTTATGCTAAAAATTAATTGTTCAAGCTAATTGTTGTTATTATCACAAGATGAATACTTTATGTATTTCGATAGCATATTTAAAATACTGAATTTTAGAGAATTACATTTATTAGATTACTGAGACAATGATTTTGTATGGAGTTTAATATATATATATGTTACGGTCAATATGATTAATCTGGTCATTAATAATAATAACCGGTATTATTAATAATAACCGGCCATTATGTCCGGCCGGATTAATCATATTGACCGTAACATATATAGTATATATATATAATGAGAACATTTTTCGGAGTATCAGAATACATGGAATTGTGTTTCCTCTGACAATGCTTAAGGCTGTTCTTCAGTGAACTTTCCTACTGCCATCGCTAATTTTAAACCTATGGGCGAAGGATGCTTTCGTATATTTAAAATATCTCCTCAGGAAATTAATATTTTTAACTTCTGTTTTCCGTGTACTCTTCTTAAAGGATGTTTCTTTTTTTCCCTAGTTATCAAAATATTTCATTGTTCTCAAATCCAAAATAACTAATTTCTGACATATTTCTGAATTCATTTTTATTCGGAAACACATGAAATTGGCAGGTGTTCTTAATCAGAATATATTTAATAGAATGGCGTTTTCCATTTTTTGGTAACGGCGAAGATGTTTCAGAAAACACTAGCAAAGTCGGTGTTTTGAACCGAATTACCGACGCGCAGCGTCAGAAATGAAAAAAAAAACGTGACCGAAATTGATCTTAAGTATTTCATTTATCTAAAAATGGAAAACGCTATTCATTCCAAATCGCTTTAATAATCAGGCATGCAAGTGACAAGCGTTTAAATATTTGTTCATAAATGTGTCAGAAAGTTTCGTGATACTGAGCGAGGGGAAATATGGCAAGGTATACACATTTAAAGACTTCAATACTTAACAGCAAAATAGCATTGTTTTAATTATTGTCAATAGAAGTTCATATTATTGAAGTATTAACTTTTATTATAATTTTTAATGGATTCACATATTATTTTTATATTAGTATGCGTTTTTAACATTTATAATTTTCTTGCTTAACGGCTACATTAGCCGGTTTCCCAATCAGATGCAAAGTTTTAATTAGAATACAAGTTGCACAAAAAATATTATTGCCGATCCAATCCTTATCGTCGATTTTATCGTGATTTGGTAAAATCTTGTTATCCGAATCTATGCGAAATCATTTATCAGGTTCTGTCGGGTTGAGGGTCAACAGATTTTTTTTGTTGTTGTTGTTGGGTTAGGGTAAGAATACTGGTTGAATCGAAATATAATTTTAGTCAACCATCATTCATGTTCAGTCATTTTCAAGAAGTATATAACCGGATTCGTGAATGACTCTAGATCCCATCCGACATCAGAAATTGTGTCGTATTACAATTTCTGATAAAATCTGGTTACTCGGTCGTATACAAGATTATATTTCGAACAAGACTTACAGTAAAAACATTATACCCGACTCGGGTCGGATCGGGTTCACGAAAATCAGGTCACTCGACCACTAATCCAAATCTATTCTGTAGCCAAACAAATCGAAAAAGATCGATCCGAACTTTCTGGATTGGATTCGGGTAAAATCTGGTCACCCGACCCGGTGCAGTGTCGTCACAAACGTCACAAACTTGTAGCATAAAAAAATGTTGATCCGAACAATCCGGATAGGATTCGGGTAAAATCTGGTCACCCCATCCGATGCAGATTCGTCACATTTGTCACATTGAAGTCGCACGGTGACTTCACAAAGTAGTCACATTGTGAGGTCACAGAAAGCCTTGAAAACGGCCATAACGACTTCACATTTAGGTCACAGTGACTTCACATCGACGTCACGACGGCGGTCACAAAGTCACAGTGTGACTTCACAGTGACGTCGCCGTGACGTCACCATGCCTTACGGGTATTGGAGTAATATTATGTATATAAGCAGCTATTGATACTGCTTCGGCCCAAAAGGATAAAGACCACTGTTTTGCTTCTATCAGGTAATTTTGCTTCTATCTTTCTGTATTAATAACAGTCCGATTAGCTCTTTCTACAGTCCCGTTAGTTTGTGGACTATGAATTGTCGTTCCTTCATTCTTTATACATTTCTTTTATAATAATTCAAGAGCTGTTCGTTAGTAAATTAACCATCGTTATCTGATCTAACCGCTTTTAATTTCTCTCTGGTTTCATTTTCTCTTCTCTCTATTATATTTATAATTATTTCTTTTGTTTCATCTTTACATCTTACAAAATCTATAAAATAGCTTCTACTATATTAATCTACTACCATTAGCATGCATTTACTCCCTCCCAACGAGTGCACTTTCATTGGTCCGCATAAATCAACATGTAATTTTTCTAAAATATGTGTTGTTATTTCTATCACATGATTAAATGGTGTTTTTGTTAATTTTCTTTTAATACATATTTCATATTTTGTTTCTTCACCGTTCATCCGTTCTAATCCCCTTAAAAGATTTTCTCTACATCCTTTGTAAGTATACATAATTTATATGCTTAAGTCTTCTATGCCATAGTTCGTTCTTTGATTTATTTGTCTGTAAACAAGATTCGCTTCTGTCTTCATCTGTCTCTCGTACAATTAAGTTTATTTTAAATGTATGATCTTCAAATATTACTTGAGCAATTAATTCGCATGTATTCTTTTTGTAAATGGCTGCTCCTTCATTATCAAATATCACATATTTTCCTTTTCTGACTAAACTTGGGACTGACATAATTTTTCTCTTAAATTTCACAAAGAACCTCTGTAAGTTTAATTTTTGTTTCGCCAAATTTCTGACCATAAGCCGTAACATGAACATTTCCGCGATATTTCGCTTGTATTGATCACTTGCTGACAGCAGTTGCAATATCTAAATCTTCAGGTTTTGTTTCTACAAGTATATATTTTTTATGCGTCATATGCGAAGCGTATGCTGAATCTAACATCCAGGTTAATTTCCTATTATTTTCAGATATTTTACACTCTTTTCTATTGAATTTACTTGACTGCAATGCATGGTCATCTGTAAAACATGTATATTTCTTTGTTTTCTTGTTTGGGACATTATTATTCTTGTTTTAATTCTTACTGTTGTGTGATTATTCTCTTACATCCTGAAATTCTTTATATTTGTTACTATAACAATTTTGAAATTTTTTCTTAGGTGAATAATCCCTATTATATCGCGACTGTGTCATATTCGATTTACTATAACAATTCCGCGCAATATGGTTTGGCTTTCCGCAAGAAAAACAATGTAATATTTTCTTTTCATTAGCCTTAAATGCTTTAGACTCATTTTCTTGAGATCTATCATATTTTCTGTCATATCTCAACAAAGTTTTTCGCATTATTTCATAAGTTATGTTTGGGTTTGATGATATCGCAGTTGTTAATTCGCTATATTTCTTTGGGAGACCTCCTATAATAAATCCTATTAATTCGCTTTCAACAATTTCTGTAACCAATTCTAATATTTCATTGGCTATCCCTTGAGCTCTTATTAAATATTCTTCAATTGTTTCTCTTTCGTTTTTCTCTATTCTCACAAGATTAATTTTTAATTGAATGCTTATCTTATTTTCAATCCCCGCATAACGCCTTTTAACTAATTGCCCTAAATCCTTACCTTTTTAATCCCTCTAACTGCCATCGTTTGTTTTACCGACAACGTCAATATAATTATACCATAAACTTCATCATTTTTTTTCTAACCATGTTTTATGCGCTTTTAAACTATCGGGATCACCTTCATTTTTTATCGGTTCATCACTTTCAGTAACATCAAATAAATGTTTTGATTTAATTAAAGCTTCAACTTGCATACTCCATAATGTATAGTTTCTACTTGTTAACGGTTCTATTCTAGGGATTCCAAACATATTAGATTCACACATAGTTAAAATACTTTAAGTTATATTCCTAACAATTTTTAAATGCATATACATTTCTTACCTCTTAAATTTTGCCTATTGGCAGTTAGTCCAATTGGAACAAATTCTTATCTTCTATTAGGCCTAATTTCGATATCATTCATATTTTCTTTTTTCTTATTTGTGCACTCAAAATACAAAAATTCTTTTTAAAACCACGGACTTCTGCTACCATTTTGTTATTTATTTTTTAAAATTTAGGTAAAAATTATATTTTTTTGCAATAAATTTAACTTCCTTAAACACACAAAACATAACATTTATTCAGACATTTAGACATCAACGCACAGTAACTCGAATACACTCATCAAAACAAAACAAAAATAAAAATAAATTCATTACATGGAGTAACGAAAAAATGTCTATTGTCCAAGAGATCATCTTTTGACAAAATAATTTAATTATTATCATGCGACTTTACTTACACACACACACACACACACATATATATACATATATATATATATATATATATATATATATATATATATATATATATATAAAGATGCATATATATTTAATTTGGAAATGTATTTCTACCATTTCGAAATATTGCATTAAAGAGTGCAATTTGAAATTTCGTTCAATTAACAAACATTTTAAATGCAATAGCTAATTTTAAATTATTTCTAAAATTTTACATTTGTCATGAACTGCAATATTGCAGAAAAGAGTTGAAATTAAAAATTGTATTTTAATTGATTAACAAATACTAATTAAATAATCTCCAGAGAACTGACGAATAAAATAAAACTACAAATAAAACCTAATTTGCTTGCGAAATTATTCTAAAAAGAAAAATCGCCAGTTAAATTTTTATCATAAGATAATTCCTTTTCAATTTACATCAGAATAATACTGATAATGATCTGAGATGAGAATAAAAATGTTCTTTTGTTATTACGAACAATGAAAGGTTATTGATTATTTAATCTGAAACTATTTTTTTTTTCTCAATGGTTCATTATTAATCTTATTAAGTTTTAAAAAGTAGTTATCATTAATTTCCCTTACACTTAATTAAAACTGATATGCTAGTACACACAATAAAGAATTTAAAAAAATGAAGGAAAAATTGATTGTTAAGAGAGTTATAAGAAAATGCATCATATTATTCGTTTATTAAAAATATCAAAATCTGCCAAAAAATTAGGTTTTTTTTCGACTATGATGCCACAACTTTGAATGCAATTATTGCATAAAAACATTTGTAGGCTTTCATTTCATAAATATATCACAATACGGACTGCGTATCGGTAAAAGAGACGTATATTTAGAAGATTTCATTATAGCTCCTTAAACAGTCTAAAGCAGTAGTCGCCAAAGTTTTTGGTACTTTTAAAGCAATTGAATATTGTGCATACTATTTCTGAAGAGTGATATTTATGTGTATGGGAATCCACGTAGAATTTCTGATATGACTGAGTAGAGGGTATTCAGATTGATTTTTTAAAACGTAAAAAAGAAGGGTAATTAATAGCAATTGACATAAAAACAAAAGTGGTTTAAATAAATAATTGTTTGAGCTAAAAATAATTATTTAAAAAGTAAAAATAATTTTGCACACAATATGAAAACTCAGTTGCATATTCTTGTGATGTGTATTGTCGCCTATATTTTGGATGGGTCTAGATTACATTTCTGAAAATTTTCATTTGCAATGTGTCGGCTTAGTTACAATCACCGAAGATATATAAATTATGACAACTGTCAAGAATAAAAGTAAAAAGTTCAGTAATTTTTCGCTGCAAATTTTACTTTAAGAGAAACAGTACATACAGTCGGTAAGGATACAGATTTAAAAAGTTTGCAGAATTTAATTTGCTTCTCTACGAAATTTTATTATTCAAGATAATTTCCATTTTTTCTACTAAGAGACAAAGTAGTTTACTGATTTCAAGGACTGGAAAATATGGCTTAATTTATCGTTTTATTTATGATAAACGCCAATCACGAATGGAAAAAAAAACCAATTTGTATAGTTGCTATCGTAATGTAAATTATTAGTAAGAAAGCTTACTCACAATCGTTTGTCTTTAAAAAAAAGCAGAAGAAAAAGGGAATCACAATTTCTTAGAAACGTTTGTCTAAAAAAAAAAGAAGAAAAGGGGATCACTTATCTATTTTTCTGTTGTATGCATTACATTTTTTGTTTAGAAGTATGCATGTATATTTTAACATTCACTTAAAAAATATGAAGAAAATACCGAAAGAAATATAGAATACGTTATTCAATTACTTGATTATAATTTTTGCAGAATTCTTCACATTATTAAAATTTAAATTCGATTTGTTTTGCAACACAAAAAAGTAATTTAGTTGATAATGAAATTCATAAACACTCAATATTTCCACTTTATAAACACTAATGCCCCACCTGATATTACATTCCCTTTCTTCATATAAAATCGTTGGTGATTTTTCTACGTGTGTTTATATATTTAGTAGTTTCATGGAGAAAGCAGTCGCATAATATGTTCTGTTTTGTACGACATACGATATTAAATGAAATTTCATAATACATATTTTGCTGAAGGAACTTCGTCCAGAAACTACACTTTTAGAAATAATGCTCAAAAATTAATATTGCTATGTCAACTAAATGCGTAGCCCATATACACAAAAAATATAATTGTTTTTTATATATATTTCTATTTACGATACATACATATTTGATATGAACTTCAATAATTTATATTACACCATTTGTCCATATCTCTTAAGAATTACAAATTTCTATTCAGTATCTAAAATAATCCATGACTTTGAACTATCTTGCAATCCTAGACCATATGTTAAAGATATGCAATATTTTCTCTTCTCGGACATTTATACAATAAAATCTTTCAATAGCGGATACTTTGGGAGCAAGAAATGTATCGGCTGTTCGGGGGTGTTTAGATGTAAAAATAAAAAATATATATGTCTTGTGAATTAAAAATGTGTTCGCTAAATAGAGGTGTCCACTATTCGGAAATATTGAGGTTTTAATGTATTTTATTAGTACCAGATTAGTTTATTTGTACCAGACAATGATAAAAAAATTATTAATGATAACTGACATTAACCTCTTGAAGGGCACCGGTATATTATACATACCACTTAATTTTAATCCGGAAATGCCACAACGACACCAGAATTTTATTATCATATTTTGAATTTATAAGGTACATGAAGGAAAGCTTTTACTTATTTTAAAATAAATTCGTTTGTGAATCTTGGTGTCAATCAATCATTTCAATATTTTAGCTCCAAGAGTACTTTGCCCCTGAAGGGGTTAATGATAATATCATGATAGCCTTGATTTCATGATAGAATTATTTTTATAACTGTCATCAGAAAAAAGAATTGAAAAGAATCATACCGAATTAAACTTTCGCTATCTGAAAAAAATACTATGTATTTCCTATACTTATTCTTGTGCTAACTGTAATTTAAACTGTATTTGTATGTATGGCAATGTAAACTGCTTTTTTATGGGGGTACATTTACGCTCTTTCCTGCTTTATCTTGCCTTTTTTGCAAACGATTCTCCTTTTGAAACAGTTAAACAACTTTCTCATGATCTCTTTAATTATTTTTCTATGTAATTATTATATTTCAATGCTTTTCTACTCATTTTTCTACTTTCTTCTCCTCCTGTCAACTCTTAAACTGCAAGTTCAATTTCATTGCCTCCTTTACGCAAGCTAAATTTGATTAGTTCGCTTACTTATTTCGGATTGGAAAATGAAGTTCTCAGTCGAATCTTTTACTTTTCTTTCGTTTTCTAGTGCTAATTTGCTACATTTATACTTTTTTTCATGGCTCCTGTATGATGTGATATACAATTACTCATATACCGGGAGTAGAGTTGTTTTACAACTAGAAACAATAAACAGCTTCTGTTTCTGTTTCTAATGTTATCGGTATTTGCAATATTGTCTTCGAACTCACGGAACATAGCGTTGAATAAAATCTATGTGTTTTAATAAATTAGAACTATATAAATAGCTGATAGGTAGCGCAAAGCTGAAAATATAGAAAACGTTAACTTTTCTGACATATTTCAAGCGATTTTTCGCAGCTAATTGGAAAAATAGCATAAATGTTATAGTTTTTCATTTCTTTACAATGTATAGTTGAAAATACAGCTAAAAAATAGATAAGTAAACAAATATATAAAAAAACGTATTTTAATTTTTGCATACTGTAAGACGACAGCTGAATACTGATAATTTTATGATTTTTACCTATGAGATAACTATTTATGCACATGGAAAATAATGAGATTAAAATATAACTTTTGAGGCTACAGAAACCGACATTTTTTGATATATTCTTAAAACATCTTACAATTTTCAATAATCTTGCATCAAACCATAATCATGATGGTTTAGTGCAACTTTAAAATATCCAAACCTGATGCAAGATCTAAATCATAGATGAAGCTAATATTTACAATTTGATATTTCTAATGAAATTTCTAATGTGTCGCATTTATTCGCATAGATTTCGCATTTCCCCCAAAAATTTTATTGCTAAAAAGCAGGTGCATGAGATACGCAAAATATTTAAGAAAACTGTATGAATACCTTTCAATAAGTGACTGTCTGACCACTTCAGGAATGGAGTTTTTTTTAAGTTTTTCTGCTCTCTTTCTCCGCAATCGTATGCAAGACTCACTAACATGTGAATTTTCGAGCTCTATCTGTGTTTTCGTTTGTTTTAGCATTAGATAATTCCTGCAGTTTCAATGCGGCAATGAAACTTTTTGTCTATTCTATCTTAATAGTTCCGCCTTTGAAAACAGTAAAAATGCATGTACGCAGTCTAAAGCCTTTCTTTTCTTTCTTACAATATCTAGTAATGAATAATCACATTGCATTTCTGGTTTTAATAAATATTTTTAACCAAAGTGAGAAACATTGCGGAAACCTTAATTTTATATGTCAGGGGTTCTCAAACTTTCAGACCGACGTACCGCAAAATCGAAGTTCATACTTCCGCGTACCACCAGGTAACAAACGTAAAGTTAATATAGAAAAACCTGTCTAAAACGCAATATTTCTCCGGGTTTTGTGTTTCCGTCATACCAGGTTTTACTGTATTTAAAATAAATTATTACATTACTAAATTGACTGCTTTATATAATAACATGCAAGTAAAAAGTAGTATCACGATTAAATTTTAATAATGCACAATTATCAAAATATAGTATTTTGGTATAGTAAAAAAACTTTAATACTTAAGTACATATTGGTGCACACTGATTCATATACTGTTATAGAAGACTAGTGAAAAGAGTGGGTGTGTTTTATCAAGCACAACTTCCTCATGTCTGGCTCAATATTAGGAAGTTTTAGTCATAAGTCAGATTCGATGTTTAGTTTATTCCTGTATTTGTTTTTCATATAGCAAAGGGGGGAAAAGCACATTCACAGAGGTATGTTGTGCTAAACACAAACAGACTTTGACGATATTAGACGGTATTCTGATATTCTCGTCAGCTAAAATTATGTTACATTCATTCTTTTGAATGTGGACTCCAGTAATCCATCACATAAGAGGAGAGCTGAATAAGTTCACTTCTTTCTTCTCTCGTGAGATACAGTGGCAGGGTGTCTCAAATGAGAAACGAATTTCTTATACAAAGCTTAGTTAGCGCATTTAACATAGGCTCAATACAACCGTATTAATAATTTGGATACCTTTAAATGTGACAATAATGTCGCTCAGTACTTGCAAGTTTCTTCACACATTTATGAATATACCACCTCAAAACATATGTTGATTCTATCTCAAATCCGAGTATAGTTTTACTCTTTCTGCTTAAATAAACTTAATTTTGATTAATTCAGCACCTTTAATTAGATTGCTCTACTTCCGTCACAACCACGTCAGGGTGTCTAGTGCTCAGGGAAAAATACAGTTAAAAATAGTGATAAACACCAGTATATTCTTATAGAAAAATTTATGTTGATTATTCGATCAAATAATTAATTTGAATATTTCTATAAGAATATACTGGTAATTATCATTTTTTACTGTATTTTCCCTGACCACTAGCCACCCTGCACGTACATACTGAAGCTGCAACTCGTATAACAAGTGGAAAACGAACTTCAACCTAAAAAATTGTTTCCAAAACATGACACTTGGCACTTGTACGCCGGTAAATGCACATTTGTGCTGCTATAGCCGTAGTGTCTAAAAACGACCGTTTCGTTTTGGACGGCTATTGCCGTCATGCTACATAGTGAACTTCGCTTTGACGGCTATAGCCGCAAGTGTCCGTCAACGTGTTCAATAACGTTACTCTCTTGACCATTTTAAGTAACCTTATTCTCTTAAAAACTGATTTCCATGAAATAGGGGGAAACTATAACACTTTTTGTGCAAGAGAAGAAAAATATTTCAATGAATTAATTTTGGAATTATGTTTGAAATGAGACTTTCATTTCAACACCTCCTAGAAGCTCTTCTAGTACAAAGAGAACAAGGGGTTATAAATTACACTTGGAATGTTATTTTGTTTTAACTCCTCCTAAACACAATAGCTCCTCCTACTTCCAAGCATTCAGATTTTTCCTTCAGATAATTCAATTTATAAAGCCTGTTTAAAAACAGTTCTTCTGCTAATTAAAAATACATCATTCATATATTAAAATTAGGTCTTTATTTTAAAATTAGGTCTTTATTAAAAAATTCAATTTTTATGCATATAAATCTAATAATTGTGTTTGTAATTCTGAAAAACTGATTCTATCATAAGCGGTGCGTGCGAATTTCCGCAAGTCTGCTATACCAAACATTTCTCGTAACAAAAAAATAGAAAAAGCGTTTACAGATCCTAAATAGCATTCGAATTTTTTTTTTTAAACTTCCAAGTAAATAAAGACAAGCCGTTTTTGATTCCATAATAATATGCTGCATTTTGTATTTTATTTCACGTACCAGTATTAGATTTCTGCGTACCAGTAGCCAGATCTTCACGTACCAGTACTGGTACGCGTACCATAGTTTGAGAACCCCTGTTATATGTATTTCTTTGTATGGTAAATATGCAAGAGTAAATACGGAAATTTATGTTTGAATTTCTTTGTTGTGAGTCAGGAGTTTTGAAGAATTTTTGTTGAATTTTCGATTTTATGTCGTTCAAATGCAATGGTGCGCATTGGACATGATACGAAAGTTGTCGTTTCACCCAATTAAAAAGGGTATGCGCATGGGACATGATTAAATGTAGATAAAAAATAGATGTTATTTTTTTAATTCTAACATTCATTATGACGATTGCTTTCCTTATTACCTCAAACTTTTTCACGAGGGTGAATACTAGAATATTAAATACCGCAGATCACAAAACGAACGGACACCGTTTGTCTGCGCCATTATATATTAGTATTTTTATTTATTAAAAGTCAATATCATGCTCACTTTTGGACCAATGCGAAGCGACAAATTCGTTCTCTATTCTTTACGGAAGAGAAAATGCATTTCTAATGTTTCAAAATGGCGTTTAAATAAAATGTGTGCAATGAACAAAAACATTAACTGCTATAGATAATTTTAAAACTCTACGAAAATATATTTACTTTTACATTTCGAAAGATATATGAGTTCGATTTGTCTGTCTGTCCGTCTGCAGTCTGTTTGAAGTCTGTCCGTACTCTAACGAGCGATATATAGCACCTCAAACATGAGCGATATTGAAAATGAAGGGGTTTAAAATAAATCTGTATAATCAAAAATATTTGCCCTAAAAATGTACTTTACCGAAACTTGACAAATATACGCTAACAGCCGTTTAAAAAGTATACAGCATTGCAATGAGGTTAAAACCAATCCCATAAAATTTCGTTTTTTTTTTAATTTAATTTAATTTTATTTAATTTTATTTTTTTTTTATTCTCTTCATTTTTGAGAAAAAAAAAAGAATCCTAGAAATTTTTTTAATACACAACCGTTTCTAAATACGGTTTATTGCCGGTACCAAAGAAAATATGAACGAAAACTTACTTTATGTTCCTCTAGCTTCAAGCGGTGATATCACTTTCATAAACGCTTCAAGATAAGTTAATATAAATTCTTTATTGTTTGAATACAAACAGATACTTTTAGTTACAAAACAGTTATTCTAGTTTGAGAAACAGGCTTTAGTTTTCATTCTTTGTACTGAAAGTGATGTATTTTAGCAGTAAAAGAAATTTCTCTTATTTTTTTTTTTTTTCTTTTTTCTTTTTTTTTTTTTTTTTTTTTTTTTTTGTATAATTCTTTTTCTCACTTGTTTTTTCTTCTTGTTTATTCACCATGAAATTTTACGGGGATTGACATTTTCAAGCTCAATGTTTAAATCTCGTAAATTTACGTATCGAAAATCTGATTTTATAATATTGGTATGTCTTAAACATTTATACAACGGGGTCTTTAGATCATTTATGGATATAAATGTGAAATAATTGCAAGGTCTGCTTACCCCTTTGTTTTTTGCTTTCCAGAAAATATCTTTCTGTGTTCAACATTAGACAACAGGAGACTTTGTCATACCTAAGTAATAAAGTGATTCCTTCTACTTGAATTACCTTCTACTTCCCATTTGAATACCCCACCCCACTCCGGCCGTCCCACTGCGCAACACAGGTGGACAATAACTGAGAGGGAATAAGTGTGATTTAGGTATTTAAACCTTTCGTTCTCTTAAGATACCATTCATTCTAGACGATATTTCAACCAAACGTCTTTTAAAGGTCATGTGTGTTGTGGTTCTTACAACCACTGCCATATTTTAATTCAATTTAAGAAATATTTTATTAGTCCTTATTCATTTAATTTTAAAATTCACATTCAAAATTATTTTAATTCTTTCCTTTTTAATACTTCCCCTGTAAACTTTTCTTTCTTTCATAACATTTCGCTTTTTAAAAATGATAGGAATCTTTTTTGTTACCTCTGCACTTCCGGTATTGGATTTTACTACAAGCTTCGATATCATTCTTTGCCTATGCTCACTTCCTGTTCTAAGCTCCGCCCCTCGCCAATCAAATTCAAATATTTTTAATACGTATTTTTTTATCTCTGCCGATTGGCGTTTTTCATTTTTAGCACCCCCTACCCTTCGTGCCCTGTCAGCGCGGATGCTACATATATTTAGCAATGGTTTACTGAGAGTGTTCGCCTACCATATTTGAACTTTGGTGCTATTTTGTTTGGTACTTACGAAAAAAAGAGAAAGTTTTCGGATCTGAAAGTTATTTATTTATCTCTTTTACAGATCATGAAACTTCCGTCAAATAGTAAGTGGTATTTCAATTAGAATATCTCACGTATGCATAACATTTATTCACTTAATACCAAGGATTTAACTGTAACAAAGAGATATTCATAATTAGAGAATATGAATTTTTTTAAACAAATCAATGTGATACACATTGAGGTATAAGACGCTGGTATACAGTGAGACAGTGTCTAACTGTGTGTCATTATAAACTTATTTATTCCAAAATGCAAAATATTCATTAATAGCTGTTGCTCGTGACGTCATTCACATAACATTAAAAGAAGGATAAATGAATTAATTAAGCAAAATATTTCACTCCCGATAATGAAAAACATGTTTGATTAACCAAATCTTTATCATATTTTACAGAAGAAAATACGGTACTTCTTCACAAAACTTAGTCTTAAAAAAAGTGTCACGTAGTATAAACAATCGCAAAAATGAAAATGCAACCAGTTAGAAAAGGAGTCAGAGGCGAGCGAGGAAATGATCATCCAGAATACTATTAAGTGTTTACCATAGAAACAATTAACCTGGTTACAGAAATGTATTTACCTTTGCGCCAAATTTCGCTAGCTAAAAAAAGCTCATTGGATATGCACCCGATTAGAGAGCCCAACCTTATTATTCTCGGCTATTTTCTACATATATATGAAAACATTTCTACTATATACAACTCGCTTTCACAATTATAGTAATAGGAATCAGATTATTTTTAGGAATTGGGCACGATCGGCTTATTTAAAATTATTCAAACTTCACATCTTCGCAATTGAGCTTGAGGAAAAGTTTCATTAAATCTATTTTTCCTTTGTTCTTATATTACGCGAATTTCTCGATAAATATGATTTTCATTTCAATAACATTTTTAAAAAAATTTAAAAATATTTCAAATTTACTTAAACAATGCTTTAAAAGAACCTATGCTTATTTCTAATCCTATAAGGCTTTACAAAAATATATTTAAAAAATAACATTAAAAAAAGAAATTTTTAAAAATGAAGACACATTTTTTACTCTTTTAAAGCTAAAAGAAATTTGGAATTAAAATCCGGTTGTTAAACAACGATTTACAAACGTACGTGTCTCGATTGTACCAATATACTTCAAGCCCTCAAGCGATAATTTTAATACTTGTAGAGGGAACATAATATTACTTTGACACAATCATAAAAAATCTTTATGTTTTATGTACGAAAATACAACATTTTTTTTTTTTTTTTTTTTTTTTTTGCTCATATTTTCTGAGATGAACGGCTTTAATATTTAATACTCGTCATTTTTTTCATGAAATCGAGTTATTTCTTTTTAATTTTTATGAATGAAAATAACTATTTACCACTAACCATGCCGTCATTTTCGACATGGATAATTCTGTGTTGCATATTATTCACTTTTGTTATCCATTTTCTTTTCAATTTTTTTTTTTAACCTTTTAAAATTTTTAAATAAAAATTCATTATCTTAGCGGTGCGCGGACGATAAACCGCCAAGAATTGCTTTCATCGCCATAATTCGTTTGGGATTAATTTTATTTAAAAACATATATTACATACATTTAAAATAGGCTCATTCTAGGTGAAATACAAAACTAGTCGGATGTGTCAATCCCAAAACTTTTGTCTGTCTCACACAGGTTTCGCATACACTATAAAGAATCTGCACCAATTTATATCACAGTCTAACTGAATCTAATTTATTAAATTCTAATTTATTTCTAATTTCTATTAAATCTAATTTAATTAAATTAGTTTTATTAAATTCCGTGCATTAGTTCTTGAGATATGACTATTGCTAAAATCGTGTCAATCCTGCAAAATACAGCATAGCAGCGCCACTTTTTGGTAGATTTAGATCAAAACCTAATCAATAACAACTTATGTCAACATCTAATTGAATCTGAAGTTTGATGAAAATCCGTGCATTAGCTCTTGAGATATAGATATATTGTTAATAATGAAAAATGAAACTACAGAATATGTTTTTCAGTTCTTAAGACATTGTGACTCATAACACTGTGACTTAAAACGCCTGCTCAACTGTAACGTAATACTACAACAACAGTAAAAAAATATGAAAATGAAATCTGTCTATACCTGAATCCTGTCTTTAATGGAAATCTTACATGGCACCAGCAGAAAGAATATTAACAATTATGCATGCTAAGACGGAAATCTATTAAAGCGTGTATCTTGTTAATAATGAAAAAAGTAGCATAGGAGCGCCACCTGTGGGGCTATTTACACCAAAACGTAAGAAGCATCTATTTATGTCATGGTCTAAAAGAATCTGAAGTTTGATGAAATTCCGTGCATTAGTTCTTGAGATATAGCTTTCGTAATAATCATGAGAAAAGTGGTTTAGCAGCGCCACCTGTTGGGATATCTATACCAAAACGTAATAGGCATCTATTTATGTCAAGGTCTAACTGAATATGAAGTTTGATGAAAATGAGTGCATTAGTTCTTGAGATACAGCTATTGCGGAAATTCCGAAAAATGCAGTATAGCAGCGCCATCTTTTGGGCGATTTTCACCAAAAAGTGATGTCAATGTATGACGTCATATGCTTCTGCTTTCCGTACTTACTCTTATTAATGCAACTTTCCTATTTGTGTAATACTTGAAAATGCCCGTTTTTATCTAATATGAAGTCATATTCTTCTTCCTTGTTACTCTTTTTTTTTTTTTTTTCCAATTTCATTTTTCACGTGAAATTTTTTCAAACTAAAATTTATTGGGGAAAAGTATTATTTGGGGTTTTTATTTACTGGCAACAACAAAGAAACATGGTTAAATTTTATGAAAAAAGTGTTTATTCATTATCTATGAAAATAAAGATTTTTTTTAATTATTAAGAAAAATATTTGCATAAAATAGATAAAATCTAGGCTATGTTCATTTCTGGGTTATAATCTATATATATGCAAAGATACAGGAGCATCAAATCCTCCATTTCGACGTTTACTTCAGACAAACATTCATACATACGAAATCACATTTACAATATTAGTACGATTATTAGGATATATTACTTAAATATGCTTTTGTGTCTTTGAGACATGGGCATTCATATATACGAGACACTGTTCCCACCTTACCACGAAAAAGCAGCCACAAAATTTACTTATCAATTTTTGAATTTATCAGTCATCAGATTTATCAATTTCTTGGACAACTTTAAAATATTCAACAATGCGGCCGTTCATCCCTGGATGCTGAGAAATTAAGGCACAGCCATGATTCATATATTAGTAGCATATACCAGTTCATATATTAGATATCTGAAAGTGTCGATAAAGTAGATAAAAATTAACACTGTCTCATTGTGTACTAGGTAAGGTGCACTGTGAGATGAATTTTGATATTGTTTTAAAGTGATTGCTTTCCTGTTTCTATCCATGTGTAATACTAAACTAGATATGGAACATACTACCAAAAAGCATATTTATATAGATAATCGCTAAAGTTGCTTCAGTCGGTTATTTGTAATATTTAATTGTTATTTTTGAAACATCTGTCTAACTGTGTACGACTCTGTCCTAAATGTCCCATTTCCTTTTATGTTTTTTTTTTTTTTATTTTTTTTTTAATTTTTTTTTATTCTATATAATTTCCGAATGTATTTTTATCCTAATGAAAAATTCTTTCGGAAAGTATAGAAAACAAGGAATTAAAAAACAATTCTTTCTTGATTACATACCTCATTTAATAAGTTATGATTGATGACAAAAGACATTAATCAAAAACTAATTATGATTAATTATTTAGAAAAGTACTAATTTGATCTTTTGTCTGAAATCTGCATGAAAGGCTTTTCAATTAAGGCACCATTGAATTTTTTTTTTAATTTTATAACAAAGAGGACAAAAGAAAAAAATGACAAAAATTTTAAATTATTTAAATTAAATAGTTTATTAAGTGTTATCTTTAAAAATTCACCTTTAAGTAAGTCAGACCATTTTTTAATTACAGAAAATTATTTCATCTATAGATGATTACCAAAATTAAAACTGCTTCTTCAACAATTATTTGATTTCAAAGAAATCAGCTAAATTTAAATTTTTTTTTTTTAAAAAGAAAAAAAAAAACGGTATAGAAACAACGGTGCTTTTATTTATTTAAATATAATTTTAATGTCTAGTTTAGGTTCGTTAAATCTCAATTATATAATTTAGTTCTGATAATGTAGAATAATATAAACTAATATTAAATAATTAAAAAATGTCATTTAAAAAATAATGAATACCATACAAATTTAAAAAGAAAAAGAAACGATTTTTTTTATTGCACTGCATTTTAGAAGTTAATAGAAATCGTGTGGATAAACTTAAAAAGTAAGTATTTAAAATGTTTTTTTAAAATTTTGTTTGAAATTTGTATATTTCAGATGACCTTTCTCTTAAATATTTTCCATCAAAGCTTCATTATTTACGATTGCAAAGTTGGTCTTTTAAAATTAATAGTTTACCCATTCACGAAACGACTATCCGTATATTTAAACCTTTTCGAAATCGATTTCTGTTAAAAAAATTCATAAGTTACAATACATAGTTTTTTTTTAATTCACAAAAATATATTATTTTCGAAATTAATTAAATATATATATATATGAAATGTTAAACTATTTTTAAACAGAAATCTATTTCCAGAAGTTTTAACTACGCTAATTCCAGATTATAGCAAGTAGATTTTGAGTTATGCTTAAACAACTATCCGCATTGCAATCAGCGTGTCATCGATAAAAAAGAAAATAATAATAATTAATATTATGAAAGAAAATAATTATTAATTTACTAACAAGGTGCATACAATTTATTTTAAAACATTCCATTACATATAAGTAGGGTTTTAAAACATAATTTTTATATTACATGTTACATTCCTATTTCAATATTGAACTCGAAATCTTTATATCTCGAATGTGATCAATTTCAAGGGGATACCATAAGTGTACCAATTGAAAATGATCATATTCATGATTGAAAGATCTCGGGTTTAATATTGGAATATAAATGTATCATGTAATATAAAAATTATATTTTTAAAACATACTTATATGTAATAGAATGGTTTAAAATAAATGTTATGCAACTTTTTAGTAAATTAATAAATGGTTTACCTATATGAATTCAAGGTGAATGTGTATTTCGTTTTTAAACTCTTTTTAAGTTTGTCTACTAGATACTATTATGAGTTAAAAATTTTAAACCTTCATAATTTCATAACTGTTTTACTGAATGACTTCCTATTTGGTATCCGAAGATAACATTTGCCAATACAAATATGATGTCAAAATTGAGTGTTTGTATTGAAAATTTCAAAGATTTGTACAATTACTGTATGAAGAAAAAATTAAATTGAAAAAAGACATAATTTCCAATCGAATGGCTATTTTCATTTTACTCTGCGGCTTGATCTCTGAGAATTGGAATAATAATCATCATACGGATTTATTTTCGGGAAGGGGGCGGGGGAGGGGTTATATGACAATCGGAATTTTCAGATACAATCAGAAATTCAATCTCCATTTTTTGCTATAGATGTTACATTTTTAGTGATATGGCTACGTATCATGTATTTAAATGTATTTTTATAGGACTTATAGCAATAAATCATTTGAATAACACCAAGCGATGTAACCATTTCAGTTTATGTATAAAGTACTATGAAATTAGATGAATATCTATATTAATATTCAGATTTCGTGTATTGAGTAACGAAACATTGCATCAATAATTTTTAACAAATTATTTCTGGAATACATGTTAATTCTAACAACGAATAAACGGTTTAGTACATTTATAAATTGAAGTGAATTAATCTAATCCTGAAAACGAGAAGTCTTCTGAAGTGTAAATTGGTTTACATTATTAATGATATTAGTGTATCTCCAACCGTGCATAACGTAAAGTGCAATGAAGGAAGTAAAAGAATCTGTTACAAAATAATTCTTTAACGATGTTTATCCACTAGCTGTATAATAAAAGAAACATCAACATATTTTTTTCTATTAAATTATAATTATATACAAAAGAAGTTTTAAAATTTTGAAAAATAATATATATATATATATATATATATTTATATATATATATGTGATGAAAATTAAATACAGGGTGGTCATAAAAAAAACTTTGCCGATATATCGAACTCTAGCGGCTGGTCCGTTCAACCGATCGAGATGAGATTTCAGATATAGTTATTCACAGGTGTGAACTCGGTTTTCTGTGAACGGCAACAAATTGGCGCTCAAGGTTACGGTTATAGCTACAGAAACTCGACATTTTCAAATGGCAACGCCCATTTTATTTCATCGGAAAATGCTCAGCGCATGCGAAAACCCCAAAGAGCGTTTTAACAGTACGTGTATCGCAATAAACGGACGCATTATGCACGCACAAAACAGCTCTGCAATCACCCCCCCCCCAAAAAAAAAAAAAAATAAAAAAAAAAACACGATTAGGGCGCACGAAGGAAATTTGCATATGACAGAGGCAAAACACTAATCACGGAACGCCGTTCCCAGATAGTCAGCGTAGAAAAAGGATAAAAAGTGGGGTGGGAATGTTAGTTCTTCAGTCGGGAGCTCGCACATGCCGACGAAATGACTCTACCAGTGAAAGTTCGTGGTGAATTGGTAAAAATCTATTATCAAAATGGGATGAATGCTGCGAAAACCTTGCGTGTTTACCGTCGAAACCATCGCCAAATACGTGGCCCATGTAGCCCGCAAGCTCTTCGTGATTTAGTAAAGAAATTCGAAGAAACTGGCTGCACCTGTGATAGACCGCGATCCGGACGACCAACTGTTCCTGAAGATACTGTTATGAAAGTGCATCACATAGTGACTACAGGACACATGCAAACTGCAAGAGGTGCATTTCGTGTATTGGATATACCGAAATCAACGGTACTAAAGCTACTGCGCTCTGCAATTCGCATGTTTACTTACCGGTACCAGCGCGTCCGGATGTTGGAAGTGGGGGACCATCAACAACGTATAGACATTGCTAATGAACTTCTTATCCCATATGATGGAGATAACGACTGGCCTCTTCGCATATTATGGACGGACGAAGCACATTTCACCTTAACTGGAAACGTCAACACCAAAAATTACGTGCACTGAGCAGACATGAATCCACACGCTGTGGCACTAGTACCTATATACGACGTCAAAGTTACTGTGTGGTGCGGCATTGCAGGCACAATTATCTCGGGCCGTGCTTCTTTGAGGAAGCGACACCAACGGGATTTGTAAATTGCTCTGTAACAGGCTCCCGCTATACGGCAATGCTGCAAAATTACGTCATACCAGAATTGCTGCAGCGAAAAGCACTGAATGACTTCGTTTGGATAAAAAAAGGTGCACCTCCACCTACAGCGAAGTATGTTCGCAGGGTCTTGGAACAGCATTTTGGTGACCGTGCCATCTCACGCCATTTTCCATTCCCGTGCCTCCGCGATCCCCTGACCTCACTCCTATGGATGTCTGGTTCTGTGGATATCTCAAATCTAGAGTGTACATGTGTAATCCGCAAACTTTGCCGGATTTGAAAGATTCTATCAAACGTTGAGATTGCAAACATCCCTCATGCGATGTTACATTCGGCTTTATTGTCCACAGTCGCCCGCATGCAATGTGTAATTGCCTGTGATGGCACCCATGTGGAAAATGTGTAATCAAAATAAAAGTTTTCTTTTCTCCGATCTGTGTTGTAATCAGTGATTGGTGTACTGACTTTGTGTCATATGCAAATTTCCTCCGTGCCCCCTAATCGTGTTTTTTCCGTTTGCAGAACTGTTTTTAGTCCGTTTCGTGCGATACACGTACGGTTCCAACGCTCTTTAGGGTTTTCGCATGCGCTGAACATTTCGCAATGAAAAAAATGGGCGTTGCCATTGGAAAATTTCGAGTTTCTGTACCTATAATCGTAACCGTGTGCACCACTTTGTTGCCCACAGAATCCCGAGCTCATACTTCTGAACAACTATATCTGAAATCTCACCTCGATCGGTATAACGGACCGGCCGCTAGAGCTCCATATATCGGCAAAGTTTTTTTTATAACCACCCTGTACATTAATTAAGCCAGAATTATTAAACATGTATTTCTAGTGTAAGTATGCATTTATGGCAAAATTCTTTGTTGAAATTTTATAGTATAAAACTCTTTTCTGTAATTCTCATGTGTAATGTGTAAAGGTGAAATATCCTATTCACTGAATGCATTAATTTAATATAATGAAAAATTACATTATAATGTGGCCCATAAAAATTGCATGCTAATTGTTTAACAGATATTAATAAAGCAATCTTTAGAAAAAATAACGTTATAAAATTAAAAACATACATAAAAGTCTAATTATGTGGAAAATTTTCTGCAAGTTTTTATCACAGTTTTTTCGCGTTCCACAGCGATTTTGACATTCGTATAAAAAATTCTGTTTTAATCTTTTAGCTCAATCTATATATATATTTGTCTTACGTGGCGCGGAAATAGGGCTGAATTTCTACCTTATCGTTGGCAACAATCGTAGTTTCCAGAGCTCAGACCAATGAACAGACAAGATTGTGTTAACCCCGCTTCCAATATGGTGGTCAGTGTCAGAGCAGTCAAACTGAAGCTAGCAATTAATAAAAATAAAATAATATGAACGTAATCCAAAGCGTCTGAGATGATTCCTCATTTTAATTATGAGTAACATTGTTAATTTCAAATTAATTCATTTTTTCAAATGAATTCATTTAGAATTTATTTACGAATTTCACTCACACAAGAAATCGGAGATAATAAAATATAAACTTTCTAGAATGCCCTGCTGCCATCTGTTGCCGTTTTATTGAAGTAAAAATAATTTATTTTGCAGAAATCTATAATCAACTAGAATAATAAAATGTTGAACGAAATTTAAACAATCATTGATGATAAACTATCTTCCTACCACGTAGTGTTTTTTTTTTTTTTTTTTATGAATTTAAGCCTTGCTGTACAATATTATAGGTGCTAATTATGTTTCCAAGATCCTTTTTTCATAGTATTTAAATTATTTATATGTCCATTAGTAGCATCAACTAAATGCATTTTTAGTTGTGTTTTCAACGGAGTTTTCAATTACTTTTTTACATTAAAAAAAATGTCAATTTCATATGTTCAAATGATTTATTGTAGTACGTATTCCGGCTAGAATTACTAGAAAAATAAAAAGGGGCGAGCGAGCAAAGCGAGCTGTGACCGCGTAGCGGTCTCAATGTGAATTGTTTTGCAATTCACCGGGGGTTGGCGAGCGTCAGCGAGTAGGGGGCTGAGCCCCCTAGTATAATAAATTTTTTCCTCTAGTATTTTTGATATTTTAGCGTTTTTTCGCAATTCTCAGGTCTTTTTACACAGTAGTAAAAGGAATCCGGTTTCAATCTTCTAGCGCTATGTAATAAATTTTGTACTATTTTCAATAAATTTTATTCGAATTCGTGCAGCGATTTTTATGTTTTTCCCGATGTTTTATTGTATAAAAAGAAAAAGAAACGATTATGTTTATTGCACTTTATTTTAGAAGCTTTCAGATTTTCAGAGTTTCTTTGTTTTTTTTTGCTATATTTTTATGGGACCAGGCAACGGCGGCCGTGTCGTCTGGTAAAAAAAAAAAAAATGAAAACCTTTGGAGTTTTTTTTCTTAAAAATTATTCATTCCATTTCAATTCATTTTAATGCTATTTTGATCAGAATGAAAAGCGACTAGAAATTGCGTCTTTCTTATAATATAATAACGCTATTTTAAAAGACAATTTGTGGTATATGTATGTCTGGCATAGACGTCGTTGACCTGTTGATATGATGCCGATCGGAAGAGGCGGAAATAATTTTTTGTTGAATTTTCCTTTGTCACAGTAGGGTATTTTTTAATTGCAACGATTTTTTTAGAGACATAACGCGAAAGGAATATTTTCGTTTGTTTTTAATCAACCAGCATTATCTTTAGGTACGAAATGTTTTCTTGTATATTGTGTAAGAGTCATAATCGCTCTTCACATGAAAATAACGTTAGTGATTCTTATATCTATTTTTCAAGCTGAACTGTGCTCATGTTGCGGCTCTGATCTGCACATTCACGAAGTCACTTTCATTCGTAAGTAGATATAATTTGCATTTATGTTTCTTTTTTCTATAGTAAACAATCAAGCAGTGTTTCCCCTTTTCCTATAAAAGCATCGGATCTTTTAGATAACGGTGTCAAATTTTTAACTTAACAGGGTTTTCACGGACACAAGAATCACGAAAGATTGTTTTGAAGAAGGAATTTAAAATGCGCAACTTTATAGGAATGTGGAGAACGTTGTTTGATTCTTCGGCATATAAATAGTAATTTATGCAAATGTAATGCATTTATTCATAAAACGCAGTTCGTTAATCTGTACATCAGATTTGCTTGTTGATGGAGAAAAAATATCAGAATCCTTTTGTATGAAGTATATTTTTATTTGATATCAAACTTCTCTTTTTATTAGATTAAATGAAAATTTTCATAAAATTAGTTCCGTGCTAAAGATTACCAGTTATTTCTATGTAAGAATTTGTTTAAACTTTAAAAATGATGTATTAAATTTGAAGCAATGTTTAAATATTATGCAATTGTTTTCCTATTATGGCTCGAGCTCAGATGACACAGAATATTTCGGGCTCCGGCGCCTCGGATTTAAAATCGTCGGGTTCGGGCTCCGAAAAAAGAGCCCGAACTTATCTCTACCCCCTTCTACTAGATGTCAAACATCATTAATCAATGAACTTTAGAGTTATAAGAGAAACTACAGTCTTGAATAGCATATAAGTGTGTGAACTTTTTGACCACTTTCTATTTTCTTAGACGATTGGTTTTGCAAGTATAGTTGCAATAGCAAAAAACTTTCAAATTAGTTCTTTGTAGTGTTATAATATATTTACGTCAAAATAGTTATTTTTTATAGCTACGAACTTTAAAATTTTATACGGTCCCTGGGTCATATTAGTTATATTTAGAAAAATATTGTCCGTGCTTTAACACGTAAAACAACTAAACTTTCTTTTTTTTACTTTCAAAACTTGTCGAGTTATGATACATTGAATTTTGGAAATTTCAGCGTTTTCGGCGCTAAGAAAGGGTTAAGACGTGTTTAATCCAAATGCGACAAGTCAAATTTGAAAATTTATTGACAGCAGTGTTTTTTTTTTTTAAATTAGCATTTTATATTAGAGATCTTAGGGGTTTGGGCAAATTTTAATTCACGAGATTCGGGCCGGACCAAGTCATCATTCTTTCCGAGCCGAAGCGGAGTCTAACTTGTTTCTGAAAACTCGGCAGGACCGATCGTGGACTTCATTATTCCTAGAAGTCTGTACGGACCGAAATTTCCAGGCCCAGTCCCGACTCAGCTCGTGCCAACATTATTGGCCCGGCCCGGCCCGTGCAAAAATCAGTAAAAGGAGATCTGACGCAAAAATGCATACATTTTTAAATGGTCATTATTCTACAATTGAAATTCGTTTTGAAGTATATACATTTATAGGCATTCATATAGTATATACGTATATTTATAGTATACATTTACTTTGTACATACATGTATAGGCAAAAAAAAAAAAAGTACAGTACAACTTGTGAAATAGAACCTGTCTATGACGGAAACCTGTGTTAAACGGAAAAATATATTTATCCGTGCAAAATTAATACAATAATCCGTCGGAAAGCATATAATGCATATAAAACATACAGTTTGTTTGCTAAGAATGGAGCCTGTCTACAAAGGATTTGGTACTTACGTATTATCCGTGCCAGGAGATTGATCGCCAAAAATGGTTACCAGGTACCAATCTTGTTTATCGTTGCCAATCATCTTTTCAAACATAGTAATTTCGCATTATCGAATAACATTGTTAAAAATGGTAATTAATATAAAATAAATAAAATGTAATATATGTTTATTAAATTTATAACATTGTTAAAAATAGTAAATAACATTATTTTAATACAATTAATAAATGGTAAATAACATATTAAATAAGAAAGAATAATAAATAATATAAGAAACATTAATAAAATAGCATATTCTAGAAAGTTAATTTTGTTAACATTTAGTAAATGCATAAAAAGGTTTAAAATGACATTTTGTTTTGCGGCGGAAATAATTCTGCAATAGACTTTAACATGGCATCAAAAATATTTTTCCCTTCTGCTGCTGCAAACCATTTGATCCATTTGTTTCCATTGATCATTACCTTTTAACGCAATTTTGATGAAATGTGTATAAAAATGTTGTTTCTTACTGCTAATATTAACTTTTTTTATATCTATCTTATTAAATTTGTCAAATAAAATATATATATTTTACTCATAAATGCAAAATCTAAAATAATTTAACTATTTGTTAATCTTACTACGTATAGAAATGACCCCTACTAAAAAAGTAGATTATTCCCAGCATGTACCATGTAGTAAGAAAAAAATATAAGGGTTACTATAATTAGTAATATTGGCTCCATGCCTGGCGCAGTTGGCTTAAAACTGGCATGGATAATACGTAAGTACCAAGGATTTTTCTTCTCATCATTTTTACTTTCTTCTATCTTTCAAGAAAAAAGTATTGGATTCATAAAAAAATGGATTCTGTACTAATTAGTTTTTCGTGTAAATCATATAACAAGTGGCGCTTCTATGCTGCATTTTTTAATTCTAAAATGTATAATTAACAAATATACGTTTTTTTTTTAAGTATTAACATGTATGAGATAAAATAAAGTTTTAGGAATGGCACATACGGCTAGTCTTCTCTCAGTGAATCTTCATTTGAATGTAATTGTCTAAGCCAATTTTTTTAATCAGTGTTTACGTACGCAATTGTCTAAGTGGGAATTAATATTGTTGATATTTTGAATTTCATGCATTTTGAGCATAATCTGAAAATCAAATCAATGCAAGTAAAGTGTGCTTTGTGAATAAGTTTAATTGCAGGATAATATTTCTTCATAAATTTCGACATGTTTTGTAGAAATTCGGTCGGGCCGTGCTGGTCCGAAATTTTAGCTTTTATATTAGGCAAAAATAAAATTTGTGCGGCCCGCGCTTCTGGCTGAATTTTTGGTTTTATACAGAACGGGCTAATAAAATGTTTGTACGGGTCGGGCCGAACTTTCAACTTTTATGCAGAGGCAAAATTATTTTTGTACGAGTCGGGTCTGGGTATTTCGGCCCGTGCAGACCTCTATTCTATATAATATTTCGAAAGCCTAGAAACAAAATCAGTTACTGAACAAACTGCGACAAATTGTACTGAGCCCATGGGAACTTTTAAAACAAAAATCCCGGCCAGCTCGTAGTAAATATTAATAGGTACTCCGTACTTAAAGAAGTATAGTTCATTTTATTATTTTATTTGTATTTCTTACGTTTAATATCTTCTTAAAATGGTTAATCTTTCAATTAAAAGTACGTTTTTAAATCGAAATAAGAATTAATAAATGTTTTTTAAACTCCAAATTTGGCAGAATGTTTTTGAGTGACAAGTGGGCGTACTAATTGCACTTGCTCCAGGACGCTGAACATGTAGCTATGCCACTGATAAGGTCAGTATTGAAAGTACATGTGATTGAAATATATTTTCCAAATAAAGTTATATATCGTATTTTGTACTTTAAACTAATAAAACTAAAGTATTTTGGTAATGTATTTTGTCATGATTTTTCCAATTATTTTAGATATGCCAAATATATCTAGATATGCCAAATTGTTATGTTTAAAAGCAGAAGAACGATTTGCTGCTGAGAAAAAAATGTAAAATGTTTTATATTTTTATTACTTTTAATGCCAGCAAACAATTATTTTCTTCGATATGTTTTCCTTTACTGTCTGTTTGTAATTTATAGCAATTATTCGCATTCTCTCATCCCAAAATTTGTCGAGATAGTTACAGGAAAGAAAAACGAAAAGACATAGAATATTTTAAAATAATTCACTTTGCATTATCTAATAATTAAATGAAAAATACACATTAGCCTTTTCTGCGACATTTATTTGTTTAAAAATATATATAATTTAAAAAAAAATGTAAAATGCAGTTAAAAAAAATTGTCTGTTTAATTATGATTTTTGAACAAAAAAAAGTGATCTATAACTTAATCCGGAAAAATATTTTATTCTCTATAGACTAAGTTTGTTAAACTATCCACTTTGAAAATCGAGTAAAACTTTTTTTTAATATACAGTAACGTTGCTTTTTTAAAATATTTTAAAACTGAAACAATGAGAAACATGGTATAATCAAATGTTATAATTTAACTGATTCTAAAAAATATTTTTTTAAATAAAAATGCAATTCATATTTAAATTACCCCCACATTACCGAAATCATTCCAACAGCGGATAGATATAGCTAATTTTGAAACTAATGGTTTAGAACCTTTTTGTTTTCCCATTAAACATCCTTTTGCTTTTCCCATTTTGTTTTCATATCAAAATTGGATTTTTCTATTGCTGCTGATAAAATGTCAGATACGATAGGTAAACTTCAAGCAATAATACATCTCGAAGCACCAGAGAATTTATGTTAATTACTCAGAAATCCGCCGATCCGAAACGAAGAAACTTCTCGAAGGCTTTTTTAGGGCTGTTTTATTTGTAAATCCTCTCTCTTGCGAAAATGGTAGTAATGCTTAAATAATTACTGTAAATATGCGAGAGAGTACAATATCGAGGGAGGGAAAAGTTCCATAGTATAAGCTGTGTAATTTTAAACTGTTATTTTGGAAAAATTTGGTCTCACGTTGTCAAGAAACATTGAATCTACATTTCTGTTGACCACTCCCAGCCGCATAAATTGTAATTTTTATGCATTGTATACAGCTAAGTTCAATATTTCACCGCACTAATTCTTTTCAAAACTTTTCAAAAACAAAGTGTGGATAACGCCTCCTGTCCACCACCAAACAGCCACCATTATCTCCTTTAGATGAAGGGTTGGTTTTGGCAAGTGTTTAGAGACTTCATCATATAGCATTACGCTTATCGCACAAGATTCACTTTTCATCAGAAGTCACTACTTTGTTCCAAAACTACTTTCTGACACTACTTTGTTTCTGTTCTAGAAGCTCAGTCAAGTTCAAACTTCCAGACACTTTTCAGGTTTTGTTCAGTGAGGTCGTAAGGAAACAACTTATCTAGATTTTTAACTTTAACCGATGCATCCAAGTGAAAATAAAACAAGTAAATACGCGATTTCCTGGTACATAATACGCAATAATAGTCACAGCTTTTATCTTCATGGCTTTATTGATGCAAAATTTTAGATAATTTTTCAACGTCTCTTTAATAAATAAATTTTCTTCCCTGGGCAAAACATCCATATTAGATAATTCTTTCGTGTCCAAATTTATATGGAAAACAAATTCATAATGTTAAGTTTACAGAAACTTTTTCTTCCAGAAAGTTACCAGCACTGATGCACATAAATTGTTAAAATTTTCTATCAGTGGCCCATAAATGTGTGACCTATACACACTTAAATATTTTATTATTAATATATTTATATTTACAATATATCCATAATTCAGTTGATTCATAATTATTTATACAATATCATTTGTTCATACCTCTTATTCGTTACATAATATCTTTATACTATCTTAATTATCTACACCTATCTTAGTATCTATAACTTATGTAATGTTACACGAGTTATTTGGTTTCTCTTGACATATATGCTACATGAGCTAAATCTTAAGCCATGTGCTAAGATTTCGACTATCTGTATTTTATTGTCCAGCCTTTTTATTACTCTAGTATAATCAAATTAAGTATTTTTCTGCATGTATCTCCCAAAGTTTTGAAACTTTGTAATTTTGTTTGGAGGGTCTACTAATGAACATACTAAAAGTCTATATGCTACATGCCTATATATGATATGTATGCTATATGAGCTAAATCCTAGGCCACATGCTAAAATTTCGACAATCTGTTTTTTTATTGTCTAGCCTTTTTCTTACTCTAGCATAGTCAAATTAGGTTTTTTCTGGACGTAATTCCCAAAGTTTTGAAACTTTGTAATTTTGTTTGGGAGGGTCTACTAGTGAACATACGAAAAGTCTATATGCTATATGACTATATGATATATATGCTATATGAGCTATATCCTAGGCAATGTTCTAAAATTTCGACTATCTGTTTTTATTGTCCAGCCTTTTTATTACTCTAGTATATTAAAATTAGGTTTTTCTCTGGACGTACTTCCAAAAGTTTTGAAACTTTGTAATTTTGTTTGGGAGTGTCTACTAATGAACGTACTAAAACTCCTGTAGGAAGGGAAGGGTGTGTGTGTGGGGGGGGAAATAAATGTACTTTTTTTATTTTTTTGTTAATATCTCGTAATCTTTAGGTCCTACGAAAAAAAATGCTCTTACCAAAAATAAAGACATTTAAATTCTCTAGAAAAAAAGAAGTTCTATTTATTTTTTTAATGGAGTTTATAGTTCACGTGATAATTGCATTCAAAAATGAAGAAATTTGCTAAAAGTCACATAAAAAAGTAGCTAGAAATTGGATCAACAGCACTTACATTGTACCTAACTAACTTAAACTTAAACAAGCGTTAATTATGCTGTGGTCAGGTGGTTTGAAGGATGAACAATAACTTCAACAAATGACACTTTTATTAACTAAAATTAAAAATGCGTAAAATACAATATATATGATTGGACACAATATATTGAAGTCCGCAATCATTTTTAATAAGTCGGTTTCAATAGGAAATTTCATAATATGTTGATTTACATTCCATCTTCCTTCTCAACAACTGGAGGACTGTTCGAACAGTTTCCATGGCAATAGTGGCAGGCGGCAGTGCATGTGATTCCGGTTTTTCTACATTCACATGTGTGTCCACAGCCGATTATACAGTGACAGAAGATGAGGTTTAGCACTGACTCAGGGGCAACAGGATTGGTGGTTTTGAGAAGCACTAATGTATGATCGTTCTTACATTTCCAATCCCAAAGCTCCGGAGAAAGCATTTTTCCCTACCACAGCTGTATCCGATGAAAATCCCGGTAGCAGTGATGCATTGTTGCTCCTTCTATGTGAGAGAGGGATGTTAACTCTGGTCTTATGTTTGAAACGTACTTTGTGAAGGCATAATACTTATGTGGGTGACGTTGTAGTATGTGGAGCTTCATCTATATTCAAGAACAACTTACCTCTGCCACATGTGACGAGTTTGGGTCACCAAACACTGCATTTACACAATTCAATGATTGGATATTTTGCAGATGGCAACTTTCCCCTTCCTGTAACAAGGTGATGTTGTGTCACAACCAGAGAATGAATAAGTAGTATGATATTTTTGAGGCCCTTTTTGTGCTGTTGTAACGAAAATACCTGAGTTTCTATTTTTCCTTGTCCTGCGTTGTATAAGTATACATTTTTAACTGAATTGAGGTATATATTTTTAACTGTGAGAAAAACAAGCATATCCACATCCTGTCCAACAATAGTAAAGTTGTCACTTTTAATCAGTGTATGTATAGTAGTATGAACAATAAGAGTGTCGACGCCATTAGGACTTTCCTGACATGAGACTCTTTCGTCATTTAGTTTAGAGGATAGAATCTGAATCAACATTGTCTTGTTAGTTTTATTTGAAATAAACTGATAATGGAATATTTGATGACAGTTTGTCCTTCAAAATGTATATTAACTGCTGTTTTCCCTAAGCAACTTCTATTTTGTTCAGCAACATTGGTAGTGTTTACAGTATCAGTGTATGCATTGACAATAATTTTGCAGCCCTTTGCACAATAGGGTTTCTTAACGTACTGTATGTAGATATTGCACATATCCGGTATTGTTTATCCGTTCTTCTACAACACCTTATGTAACAGAAAGCCAACATGCACAAAAATTGTTTGTTGTTGGAGATCTATTATTACATCCGATTGTTCAAATACTTGATACAAAGCACTTTTCTTTGTCTTGCGCATACTGCAATCATTGAAAAGGGAGAGAGAATAAGGAGCCAATGCATATTGTTGGTAATCCGCTAGATCCTCTTTGCTACGTTTGCACAAGGAAATGCGTTGGAATATAACAAGAGGGTACAGAGTTATTGTGGCATCATGGAATTTGATTATATTGTGCATATTGCTGAGTGGTTGTGCTGTATCTTTTCGAGTCAATTTCACATCTGAGAAGCATATCCCAGATACCTGAATCATATTTTTTCTCTCGATTTTCAAATCTTTAGAAAAAGTGACAGTTTTATCTCCAATAACCCATAAGCTATTGATATTATTTTATCTATTTAAGGAAAGAGAAGATGCTTTTCAAACCAAGTTGAAAGTTTGGTGCTATCAGCAGCATCTCTATTAAAACAAATTTTTATGAAAATCCTCATGTTGTTCACCAGAAGAAAGAACCAAAGTTTATGTATAAACAATGTGCTTTGTAATATGTACTTATCCACATATATTACATGCACTACCTAAGGGTTTTTGTGTATTTATAGTATTAATTATATTATTATATTGTATAATATTATGAATACTTACGATAAAATTGACAAAGCATCATCACAATATTAATAACTGGAAAACCTCTGTTAGAGTCTTAGGTACAGAAACAAACTCACTTGTCAAGTCGAACGGCACTGTGAGCCGAGCGTGGTAAACTGGTTGAGGTTTGTCCTTGAGGTAGCTGTTTCCTTCCTTTGTTGAATCCTACCCTTTATTTTTGGTAGTAGTAATTTTTTCCTTAGCACCCATAGATTACGAGATGTTAACAAAAAACAAAAAAAAGTACCTTCCTTTACACCCCTGCCTTTCCACTTGCGTTTTATTCATCAGTTCTTTTGGTATGTTCATTAGTAGACCCTTCCGAAAAATATTGCAAAGTTTCAAAACTGTGGGGATTATGTCCCGAAATGGCCCAAAATTTGCTTAATTTGTCTGAACTACTTAATAACGATACCATGACATATTGATTGTATGAAATAACACTGCATTAGAAAATAACTTAATTAGAAAAGTTATTATTGAAATAAACAACCATAATATTTGCTAACTAGGTTTGTGGGCATAGTTAAAATATTCAAGAAAGCTTAAAACAAGCTATGTGTAGGAGAATGATAGATTGGTGGTATATGTAATTTGAAGATATATGTTGTGCAAATCTGAAAAAATTGATAATATTTCGTAACATATCTTAGGTAACGTTTCACAACTGCTTTGGAAAAATATTACATTTTTCCGCATATATTCAAATACAGTTTAGAAATACACAACCGAAAAAATCTAAAAATGTTTAATTGTAAATTTATGGATAATTTAAAATTTAAAATATCTACAATTAACTTTGCATTTACTACAATAAGAAAAGTTTTGCGCATGCTTCCTAATTTTCATATTCTTGCATCAAATGGTTTCGCGCAATTTTCAAACATCTAAACTGGTAGCGGTTGAAAGTTTCAGGATCCTAGATAAAAGTAAAGCCACATTTTTAATAATATTTAAAATATATAGATTATGTAATATTTGATTTCTAGCAGTGACTGTATTTGCGATATTTCCCAATATTTACTCAGAGTGATTGCAAATATAACAAATACAAACAGAGGTCGCTGTTTTTCAGTTTTTTTCTTTATTACAAATCGTTAGTATGATTAATTTTGGACCAAAGGGAAGTGAACAATTTATGTCTTATAATTTATTTTGTCTTCTTTATCAGTGGTCTTTATAGGAAGGGTGCTAATTTTGTAGCTCTTTTAGTTTATTCCCAGTGAACAATGCCGTATTCACCTCACCGATATCCCGTTTTAGGGAACGGTTTTTCTTAATGATGAATACGTTTGAACAATAGTTTCATAGACATTAATGAAAGACTGACATATTCTCCTCTATAGTTTAGACGACCATACCATACCTATACAAACACATCTCCACATACCATACGCAAGTGAGCTCGCAGTACTACTTGAATAGCAATTCTTGAACGTAAAGTGATTTAAGGTCCTTTTGAAAAAAAATTACATTATTATTTCGGCTTCTGCTTGTCGACAGCTTTAAATAATGACATCACTTTTGCCGTTCTTGAATGACTATGATCTTAGCTTGATCTGATGTATGCATTTCCTGTTTCTAAAATCCGATTACGAATCCTGAAAAAAAAAACAAACACATTATGATACTTATGTGATTTACTCTACTGAGGATCTCCTAATACCTCTTGCAAAGCGATCAATAACAAACTTTATATTCTACAAGCAACGATTTGGTTACAAAACTTCGTTTAGACAGAGAATTCACTGACAGAAAACGAAGTTTAAAACCAAACTATATTCCTTTCCTGTAACGTGTGATTTTTTAAAGTAAACAAAATTACATATTTCCAAACTCTAAAAATGTATCAAATGTGAATTTTTGCTTCCCTTTTTTTCTTTTTAAAAATTATATCGCTATTTTATCACTATTTTCAAAATTATATCGCTATTTTCAAAAAATAAAGGGATTAATCATTAACTTTTAACAGTGCAACTGAAATTTTAAAGAAAACAAATATATAACTGCTATATTGTTATTATACTTTCATTCTTAAAATTGATCTCCGATTTATTAATTAAAAATTTAACTAAAAATTATAACCGATTTAAAAATGCTTAAAATCTAGATAAATTGGAAATATTCCTTTTTTTTAAAGTTATATCTTTTTACGCTACATCTATACTTGTCTAAATCATTTGCATGAAACAGAACATTTAGGTATATTGTTTTACAGAATTTGGGTTATTTTTACTTTTTTACATTTACGATATATATACAATTAAATAATCATTTACGCTAACGATTTCTTTATATTATTTTGACAATCGCATAAGCTTTCGTTGTTGATAAATTTAAATTTTTAGTTAAGACAAAAACAAGTACTATAATTACATTACATATATTTTTTTAAAGCCTTTGCAATGCACTTTACGTCATTTCTAAAGTATTTTATTTTTTTAAATGAAGAAGAAATTTTTAATTCATTACCACAATATACGTTTTCAGTTTTTAGAATGTCGTTACTCCATTCATAAAAATGGGGAAATGAATTTCTATTGTTTAAAAATTACTTGTTTAAATAAAATTGTTCAATAAAAAAAAATATTTTATGGATTATTTTTATAGAATACTTAAACATTCTTTTTTTACATTTTCAAATGGATATTTATTTCACGGAAATATTAAAAAGTATAAAAAAATTGCATGCTAATTGATTAAAGTATTTTAATTAAATAATTTGTAGATAAATGAAAATTATAAAATGAAACTATAAATAAATGTATATTTATATATTTAAAATTATTCTAAAAAAAAAATGTTCAGTTGAATTGTTATCCTAGATTTTTCATTCGATTTACATCAGAATAAGGATGTTAATGATCTTAAATTAAAATGAAAAATGCAATGCACTTATCTTATTACAAGATATGGAAAATAATTTGTAAAATTCCACTTTTAGACCAGGTTAATTATTAAGCTTATTAAGTTTCATAAATGAATTTTCATTAGTTTCATTTTCCTCTTATTAAAACTAATACACTTGAATAAATTACGGGACACAGAAACAGAAAAATGTTCTATTTGTTAATAGGTTTATAATAAATACTATAAATTTTTTCTTTTTAATTTGGAAATAATGTCTGAACCTTAGATATTTCGTTGATGATTTTGCATATCTGAAAATAAGTATTTTTGTTAGAAAAAAATCTTTTCTGTAAATGTGTCGTACCTCATTACTTATCAGTTTGTTGAAAGAAAAACACTTTTGAAATTGTTTACTATAAGCTGTATTGCCACTTTAAGAGAATGCCTATTCGGTAATTTTATATTATTAATAGTAATATAAAGATCCAATATGTATATAGTCGTGAGACTTATCATTTTACTATGCAACCAAAAGTTTTCGGAGCCATTCAGATCTATACATTTTTTTTCAAATATCTGGAGAACTACTAGACGAAATGTGCTACAACTTTGACCATGGAAAGAACATGCTTGAAATTATATTTTACAATAAGAAATCGGCCGCAAGTGCCTTTAACACTTTCAGGGGCTAAGCACGTATGTTGCTAAAATGTTGAATTTGTTAAATTACATCAGAATTTGACATCGCTGAAACCGCAGTGTGTGGTACAACATCGGTGTTTTCCAGCGATAGCTCCCTTATTGTCAAACGATTTGTCAGCACTTGACGTGACAATTTTGGGTAATAACGATCAGTGAGTGCTTTATTTGAACCACAGTTCGTGCGTTTGTTCGATGTCGTGTATGTTTATTCCCACTGCCAAAAAAATGTTTCACTGTACTGTGGAATACACCACCAAATTGAAACACTTCTGCTATATGAATATCTGAACGGCTAAAAGTACTTCGTTAAGACAGTCGATTACATTTTTATTTAGACCCATCTTAGAACATGCAAAAACAACAATCATGAAGCAAGTCAACTATCACAAATAATGTACACGTTCCGCTTACAAATTTCTTAGACTGCTGCATACAGTGCCTTCTACTGCCGTAAAACTTAACCATTGTAATATAATTATTTTTCTAATATTTTTTGCGGTGTGCGAGGTATGTCTGTTTAAGAAGAAACATTTTACCTTATAAGCTTTGTTCTAGAGTTAAATCCTAAAGCCGAATTAACCCACATTTAAAAAAATTGAAACTCTACTCTAAGCACTGTTATTTAACATTAAACTTTTAACTCAAATTATTATAAAATATGCTATTTAAATGTATCTGAATTAGAAAGTTGTAGAGCAGATGTCTTTGTAAGCGTTTGAAGTTGGGTCTTCTGCTCACAGACGTGTAAAAAAATATCCGTTAAATTTATTTTTGCATATATTGATTTTATAAAACGTTTTTACACTGAAACAATGAGAAACATAGTATAAATATATGGTATAAATGAAATACTTCTAAAAAATAATGTTAGGTTTTGTAAAATAAAATTGAAATTTAAACTCAAATTACCATACAATACATAAATCCCCCATTACCGGACTAGTTATAACTGATTTCGAAACTCACGCAATTTAATGTTTTACCTTTTACATTAAATATTATGTTTCTGAGAATGAAATGTGGGATATGGTAGTTAAACTTCAAACAATAATAAATCAATGGAAATTGACTTTTACTTATCAAAATATGCCCCATATGATTCAATACCTATCTCCCCTCGAGATATCAGAGCATTTATACTAGTCCCATAGACGACCGCCTTACAAGACAAATTAAATTAATCAAAAGTGTTTTGGATGACTGTTTCATCAATAAAACTTTTCCCTGACAAAAAATGGTGTAAATTCTTAACAAATGGTCGTATGGTGACGAAACGTCCGATGAGAAAGAGTCTCATAGTGCAAACCGTGTTGTGGGTACGTGCATTCTCGTGCATTCTCGCGTTCTCGGGAGAAGTGAAATTTCATTTCTGTCGAGTAGTCTGTGCAGCATAACTCGTAATTTTTTATGCAATGTATCAGACTGAGTGTAATATTTATCTTCTCTGTACTAATTGTTTCACCACTTTTCTAAGACGAAGTGTGGATAACACTTTCTCTGCACCAAATGAAAAAAATCAACATTATTTACTTAGGATAAAGGTTTGATTTCGGCATGCCTTCCGTTGTCTCATTCACAACTTGACACTCTGGAAACAGTGACGATTACCGTATAAGATCCAATTGTTATTACATGCCACTGCTCTGTTGAAAAACGGAGTGTTTCTGTTCCGAGATTGCATAGAATTGCAAACATTCAGCCTATCTTTAGATTTTGTTCAGTTAGCTCACCAGGAAACCACCTATACAGATTTTTCACTTTACCATATGTATTAAATTGAGGATATAACAAGGCAGGTGGCGTTACTTTGTAGTTCAATTATCAGATTTATGCAACGTATTACTCAGAATATAAAGAAATATAAATTTTGTGATCACAAGCAATGGAAAGAAGCAAAAGGGTTGTTCTTAATAGGAATTTATGCAGATACGTTATATTCTAAATTAAAATGTTTAAAGTAAATTTAGAAGCTTTGTAGCTGAAAACTCCATTTCACTTGTCTTGTTATGGCAGAGGGCCACTCAATTTCAGGAAATTGTCGAATAGGGTACGCTCATTGCCCTTACCTGGCCTGTATAGTATAACAAGGATCAGATACAATTGCTGTTCGCAGTTCTTTATTTTCGATTACTGGCGCTGCGTGTCCACGAGGCTCATTTTCCAGATTCTTATCATTAGATCGGAATTTTCGCAAGAATTTCTATGCGATTCATTTCGTTACTATGTCATCTCCAAATACTTTTTTCGTATTAATTTCTGCATCTGATGCGCTGTACCACAGTTTGAACTCATAAAGAAAAATAAAACAATATGTGGCTTACGCTCATGTTCTGTCTATACGTTACCATTACCAGTTAGCACTTTAATGATTTCTTGCTTGCATGAAGGTGCATGTAACCTTCATGACCTAAACCACTTACGTCATGTGGCAGTGTTCGTTTATCTATATTAATAAAAGAAAGTTTCGTTCTGTGTGTCTGTGTGTCTTTGTTTGTCTGTTTGCGATGGCTAGCAAAATATAGCCCATCTAGAAGTCTGAAAATTTAGGTGTGGATAGTCCAAGGTGCACCTGGGTCTCAGAATTTTAATATCTTGATAATTACCCAAGATACTAATTAGATTCTCATTAACCATTGCTTCTAAAATGACATGTTTTAAATCAAAATGGCTAAAGAAAGGAACAGGTGCATTGGATTTGCAAGCGGAAATGAACGAATTTGAAATTATTTAACTAATTAGCGAATTTTAAGAAAACTAATTGAGATATCAATTTGAAAATTTCCGAGCATGTGTAAAAAAAAAAAATCTACACCTGACTATATGATTTTTGAAAAAATCGGTCGGTAAATTTTTTTTTAATTTATGCAAAAAACTGCCAAAAATCTGCAGGCGCCAGTGAAAACAATCCCAGAATGTTTCAGACGGGGATCTGCTTTCATTAAAAACTGAACTACAAAGAGATCTGTTTCTCTGGCCGATCCCTCCATTTAATTTGCGAAACTGAAAGGAAATAATTGCCAATTTTTACTAATGAACAAAAATTTAGGTAACTAATTAAGATAGTGATTTGAAATTGAGGTCGGGAAGGGGTGTCATCTGCCGGCTATTTTAGCGTAGCGTTTTCGTTATGTTCTAATTATCAGAAAAATTTCTTTTTTTAATGATCGCGATAATGTAGGTGACGGTGGTTTTCTTGAACAAATTATTCATTATATTTGTTTATATGGGGAGGGAGGGGGTTAACGCCTTTCTCTGACATTGTAATTATCTCGGGCCCGGGCAACGCCGGGCGGGTTAGCTAGTATATAGTACAATTACTTCTTCTCAAAATCCAATATTTCATCTGTAACAACCTAATATTAATTATGAATCTGCTACGTTATCACAGTTTAGTTATTATTTCCTTTTAAATTTAGTCCTTTATAAAAAAATTCGTATGCTTACTTTATTGAAAGATTAACAAACATATTAATGAATTATTTAAATAGTATTTATTTAAAATACAGGTTATACTGTAAAGTTATACAACATACAAAATTTCCTTTAAAAATATGTACAACATTTAAAAGTATTTAGAAAATGAACAATTTACAGAATAATTTTAAGCTTACAGAAAGTACTGTCATTCTAACCAGATAATTAGGAATTCAAGAGCTTTTTATGTAAAGATTTAAATTTGATAAGGATATTGTTAAGAAATAACATATTAAGGAATTATAAGGCATCTGATTCCTCTACAACTTGATTTACCCATGTCATCTCTGTAAACTAATTGCACTTTTTTCTGAAAACAATTGTAATATTACCGTAAATATATTTCCAAAATCATCTGGTAAGTCCCGTGCTTCCTGCGATTTCTATTTAAAAAGTTAGACACAATAAATTTTAAGAAAATAAAATATAAATTACATAAGTTGATTGATCGTAACATATTATGAGGATATGCTCTTATTCTGCATGATTTCGCTTAATTTAGAGAAAGTTTTTGGCAAAGCAGTATTTCCTGGGCAACCCAGTATTGTTGCTCATATTCTTTTGTAATCACATTGTTGCCAATATCATTCATTTGTCAAGTAATGATTATTATATTTTCAATCATTTAACATGCCTCTGTAATATATATATATATATATATATATATATATATATATATATATATATATATATATATATATATATATATATATGCATGCACGATAACATGACTATTTAAATATATATATATATATTAGTACTGTATAGAACATAGTCTAAAAAAATTAATTAATTTAGTCGCGAATTGCAAATTTCTCGAAAATTGCAGCAAGTAAAAAAAAAAATTGTCAAGCATAACAATTTTGGATTCTGATGAAACTGGAAGGGGATCACCACCAAAAAGAGTCTTTTCGAACAAAGAAAACGCAATATCGAAATCGGAGCATCCGTTCCAAATTAATGCGGGGTCATACATTAAAAAATATATACAAAGGATTTGTATATCTTTAACACAATTATTCGAAATGATAAATAATTCATATCAGTTGTAATTTTCCAATTAAGTAAAAAAAGTGGTCAAACACGGTTTAATTTATTTCGGAAATAATATATTACTATAAGCTGTAAATATTAAAAATAATCCATTGAAACATCATGAAGGAACAATAAGTATAGAGTATACGAAAGTACTTTTAATCACCAGGTTAAGGATATAAATCACAAGTACAGAAGCAAAGTTCCATGGCTACGACTGTCAGTGGCAGTGGCACTCGGGTCCGTTGCATATTTCTCGATACTGTTACATGTTTTTAGCTGGATGATTAGAGAGATAATTAATTTTTATCTTATCATGACATAAACTGAAATGATTTTACATATTGCCAAAAGGGTTACCATATGGCGATATTTCTCCAAACAGAGCATAAAGACAGTTAAAATTTTTGAGAATGATTTCTGGCATAAATCATCCTAGTGAATTTTTAGAGGGGAAAACAATATGTGTGGAAACTTAAAACCACGTATATGAGTGTTGCGACAGTGTCTTGCATATTTTGAGAACAACTGTATAAAATTGTTATGGCTTTGATATGTATGTTGGATATTTTTGGAATAGATTTTTCAGCTACATATAAGAATCATTTTAATTTAAAAGGATGTTTATAGTGAAAACATTTAGCACCAGTTTTGTGTGACCAAATAAGAAGATGACATATGGACTCATATGCTAGCCGTTGCGGAGTACATGTAGTGGTTTTGATTTATTTTATCTGCACTTTATGGAAATCTTAAATGTAAATGATAATCGAACAAGTTGTCAGAATAAATGGAATTAAGTTTGTTACAATGAATTTAACAAAGGGGGGGGGAGAAGGAAAATGATTAAAATTATATTTTTTGTAGAAAGGTGAGCATTAAAATAACGAAAAAGAGGAAACAAATTTGGAAAACGGAAATAAATAAGAGGGGAAATGTTACAGAAATTAATTAATATATGATGTGACATCATTATTTGCTACAGTAACTATATATTGAAAAAAAAAACAGTACTATTATTTTCTAATTCATATTATTTATAAGCTTCGCCAGTGAATTCATCCATTTTGAATTACGAAAGAAACTGCTTCTGTTAACAAATATTTATACAGAGTCCTGTACATTTAAGAAAATCCCAATAGGTAATAGCTTTAATAAAAATTGGATTATTAAAAATATACGAAATTGGATAAGAAATTATTATTTACATATAAATTCATTGTAATTTTTTATTGTGCTGCGGTATGTTGTTTCTGAGAAAGAATCGTGAATTATCTTTTGTGATATTAGCGTATATTTTTATACATTTCATACAAATATGTGCCACTAAACCTGAAAAACATACCAGATTTCAAATCTTTATATTTATTGGTTAACCATTAATATAGATGTTTAATCCAACGGATAAAAGAGATTTAAACCTATTTAAAAATATATTTCTTCAGTTTCATTTAACATTATGACTTTGTTGGGCATAATTCATGTGTATTGTTAGTATTATACAAAGCAGGTAATAAGACAAGATTGGTTTCCACTGTTCATGAGAACATATATTGATAACGTTACAAATGACCAAAAGAAACGAAAATGAAGAATTTTAATGTTTATGTGTATCAATATACTTTTGTGGATAGACCGACAATTCCGTTTCATTAAATTTTTACTATTAACCATCTCACGGTGTTATGGTTTTACTGTTGCAATGATTAATAACAAGAAACGCTTACATACTGCTGCACAATGTTTAATTACATGTAATACAGACTCGATACACGTACGAATTACACTATATATGTAAAAAAAATATTTTAAAAAGTAAAATAAACTAAATATTTTCGTATGAAATAATTAATCCGCATTCGACAATAATCTTTATATTTAAAAAAATATATTTAAATGTCTCAGAACTTTTCTTTCGCTTATGTAATTTGTAAATAATTATGTCACTCGATACAAGATACACTATATTGCCAAAGGTGACCGGTCACTTGCGATTTTAGACGTTTTGTTAACTATCTAGAATAATACATGAGGAATTAACCTGAAACGGCAGGTGTGTAAACAGTATAGTATAGGTTATATATTTCCGCGAAGATTTTTTCACAAAACCCCATAGGGGACTGCCAACAAATTGAAAAAAACGAATATCTTTCGGATAACCCTGTAAAGGCTAATGGAGCAAAGGCGTTCCAACTCGAGATTATAAATAAGTGGCTTATTGTAATATATTGTGTTCATTTTTATGAGGATAGCATGTATACGCGTAGAGAAGTTTTTATAAGAACAATCCCAAATTTCGCCCAGTTTTTTGCTTATAATTTGCAGAGTTCTTAATATAAAAAAAAGTTCTTTACAGAAAATATGACAAACAACATTGTACATAATACTCTGCAATCAGAATTAAAAAATAGTAAAAATTGGATGAAAAATGAGCAGGTATACTAAAAAATGTTTCACTGCGCATCCAATCAAAATATAATATGCATAATGTATTAGCTAAGTACATAGAGCAACTTTTGTGAAAGTCTCAAAATCATAGCTTAAAAATTCTGAAAATTATCGTCGATAGAATAAGCTCAAAATCCGTTGTTCCCAAAAAGAAGCAAAAAGATGAGGGGTTCTATCAAATATCTGTTGATTAGTGCCAAGATAGCGTACACAATGTTGCACGTACTACTTACTATATTTGGATACAAATATTTCTGCAAATTATAAGCAAAAAACTAGGCGAAATTTGGGACTGTTTTTATAAAAACCTTAATTTCTCTATGACTATGAATGCTATCCTCATAAAAATGAACAAAGTTCATTATAATAAGCCAATTATTAATAACCTCGAGTTTGAACGCCTTTGCTACATTAGTTTTTACAGGGTTATCCAAAAGATATTGTTTATTTTTCAATTTGTTGACAATGTCCGCTATGGGGTTTCCTGAAAAAATCTTCGCAGAAATATATAGCCTATACTATACTGTTTACACACCTGCAGTTTCAGGTTAATTCCTCATGTATTTTTCTAGATATCTTACAAAACGTCTAAAATCGCAAGTGACCGGTCACCTTTGGCAATATAGTGTAGTACTTTAAGTGTTCGCAAAATAACTTGAGTCAAAAAAGTTACGTTTTAAAAAATATTTTTGCAAAGATTAATTAATAAAAATTATGAATTATACTGAGGATGGCGTCATTCCCTTCGAGTGAAAAAAATGAATAGAAAACAGAAAGTTTTTAGAGAGATATGCTTGAATGACATTTTTTGCCCGGCATTGATAATAAAAGCCATTACTGCGTTCCGGTAAATCTCTGTATATGAACCTAACCATTTAAATTAATCACTTCTAGTTCTGTTTATAAATCTGAAATAAAAAGAAATCCAAAATGCGAATACAATTTTGTATTTCAGTAACGTTGTGCAGTTCCATACAAAACCATTCTCCTATCTTGGGCTGAACAACAGACAACCATATAAGAACGAAAAAAAAATTAGGTAGACATGAAACAGTAACGGATATTATGAAGTAAAATTATAAAATGGAAGTTAACGTTTAATTTTTATAAAATCGCATAAACATGATTTAAAATAGTCAATTTTCACACCTTTCGAAATTTCGTATTTTGAAACGTATACACAAGATTATAATAATTATTCTTTCATAAACAAATCTGTTTTGGAAAACTGAAAAGTTATGAAAAATAAAGTTTTAAGCCATAATTATGTGCTCACAATACTTAATTTTTTGTATATTGAGTTTATACTCATATGGTTTGCAAATAAATTGGAAATTTAAAACTTCACTCTTCAAATCAACAAAATGATATCAAGGTTTCTGATAGATAATGCGGATAAGAAGCATAGGATAATCCAAAGTAAATTCATGATGAGTCGCTATCACTGGTATCAAAATATATAGAGAATAAAGAAGAGTTTTGATGGTTAATACATTATCTGAAAACATGGTAAGATATGACAGAAAACAAAAACTGCACAATTATGAGAATATTGCATTACATAAATGTTTTTGGCACGAAACGAAAAACAAAAAAAAAAATTGAATATCTGTGAAAAAAATGCAGTTTGTTTCATATTAAAAAAATCAGAGATTGTTTAACAACTGCTAATCGTTATCTTAAAAATACGAAGAACGTATAGAAGAAAATAAACGTTATACTATCTTTTCAATAATACTGAACAGCATTCAGCAAAATATTTCAATTCCAATTCAATTTATAAAGAAATAAGTAAATACACGATTTCCTTGTTAGTAATATACAATAATAGTCAGAGTGATTTTCTTTGACTTAATCGATGCGAAATTGTAGATGACTTTTCAACGTATATTTAAAAGGTTATTTTTTTACATAGACACTACAGCCCTATTATATTCTTTTTTCTTGTCCAAGATTAAAAATTAAAAGAAATTCTAATATTAAATTTACTGAAGCTTTTGTTTTCAGAAATTTACCATCATGGATGCACAAACATTGCTAAAATTTTGTATCAATAAATTTTATATGCCCTTCACTACTTATACTCACATACGCATTTCATTACTGATTATATATTTAAGTTACAATATAGTAATAATTAATTTCATAATCAGTAATAAACAGTTGAGCCTCAAGTATTTATACAATATAATTTGTTTAAACATCTTATGCATTACATGATATCTGAAAATATGCGTATCTATCTAAAGATCTACACTGTTAAAAATTTTGTGGTAACGAACCAAATTTTGGTGCTGTAGTGGCTACCACTATATGATGGTGAAATATAGTTCCAACATTTAGAGCTCTATTTCACCATCTTATGCTTGCAGCTACTGTAGCACCAAAATTTGGTTCAAATTATCACAAACAGTGTATGCCTATTGTAAATTATTCACTGTGTTCTCGTAACAGCTTATCTAGGTTCCAGCGAAGAGAAAGAATGTACTCCGAGGTTACAGACCCATCGTTTCCTGCCACCCCCGCGAGGTGTAAGGAGGCTGGAAGAACAAGCAAGGAGTCGGTAAGTTAGTTGATGTTTGGAGACAGAGAGAAGAGGTCTCTCTGAAAATTCTTATCCCGAGAATTGGCAATAGCAAAGCAAAGCAGCTGCGATGTGTAAAGCTATTAGGATTAACTTGAAAGAGCAGATTACAAGGAACCCCTTTGTTCCTTGGTAGTTGTGTCATTTGAATCTATGAGAACATTTTCAACAGTTCTAAGACTGTTAGCTATTTTCGAGACACCGAGTCGGTGTCGTGTTGAACAAACTGTTTTAAAGAAGACTTCCAACTTAGATTCCTGCTGCCACCTTCTTTTAATATCTGTCCATGCTAAACGAACTCAAACTCACTAATTCAATCATTCTTTTATGGAATGTTTATTCTCATATGTTTTCTTTGTGAATAAAATATAATCTTCATAGGCAATAAGAACCTGTGATTTATTTCGGTAATTAACCAGTTAGCTACCAAATAATACCTACTATCCCGCCGAATTGGCACAAAAATGGTGGCAGCGGTGGGATACGAACCCACGCTTCCAAAGAGACTGGTGGTAAGCCCCTATTGTAAGTTTGGAATAAGTGCTGGGGAATTGCAGTTAGATTTTTCTTCAGAAATAAAAATCTGACAGAACCAGAGGGGTGATGCTGTAACGTATTCACTATGTTCTCTAAGAGCTTATCTAGATTCCAGCGAAGAGAAAGAATGTACTCCGAGGTTACAGACCCATCGTTTCCTGCAACCCCCGCGAGGTGTGAGGGGGCTGGAAGAACAAGCAGGGAGTCGGTAAGTTAGTTGATGTTTGGAGACAGAGAGAAGAGGTCTCTTTGAAAATTCTCATCCCGAGAATTGGCGATAGCGAAGCGAAGTAGCTGCGATGTGTAAAGCTCTAGTGATTAACTTGAAAGAGCAGATTAGAAGGAAACCCTTTGTTCCTTGGTAGTTGTGTCATTTGAATCTATGAGAACAATTTCAATAGTTCTAAGACTGTTAGCTATTTTTGAGACACCGAGTCGGTGTCGTGCTGAACAAACTGTTTTAAAGAAGACTTCCAACGTAGATTCCTGCTGCCACCTTCTTTTAATATCTGTCCATGCTAAACGAACTCAAACTCACTAATTCAATCATTCTTTTATGGACTGTTTATTCTCATATGTTTTCTTTGTGAATAAAATATAATCTTCATAGGCAATAAGGACCTGTGCTTTATTTCGGTAATTAACCATCTAGCTACCAAATAATATCTACTATCCAGCCGAATTGGCACACTATTAACAGTGTATTCCTATAAAATATCTAGACCATATCTGAAATTACGCATTATTCGGTATCTCTTCCAACGACTGACATACCGTACTCTATACATCTAGAATACCATGCCATGTAATACCATATAACACACATCTACACAATAGAGCACACAAGACTGTCGAAATTCTTAGACGAAAATCCGATTGAACTTCATGTTGAAAAAACGTGAGTATTGAGATTTCGGTTTCTGCTAGTTGACAACTTTAAATTGTGATGTTTGGAGTTCATGCTGATCTATGATCTTGGTTTGGACTTATTCATTTATTTCTTGTCTCTAAATACCAATTACAAATCTGTGGAAAACATGATACACCTGTGACTTTCTCGACATAGGAGCCCCTACTATCCCTTTAAAAGAAACCAATAACTCTGCAGATTACGTATGCGGTTGATTCATTCTGCTTAGACATAGAACTCACTAATACAAAGAGACGCTGAATTTCATTCGCTACCTCTAACGCGTGATTTTTTATTTCACTGAAGACAGTTGCATATTCCGATCTTAAAAAATCTAGCAAATTTGCAATTTACGTCTCTGTTTTTCAATTTTAATATTATGTAGCTATTTCATCTAAAACTGAAGGCATACATAAATTGTTTTAAAGAGTACTAATGAAAGTTTAAAGAAATCACTTATATAACTTTTACATTTTTTTTTTTTTTATGATTTTTTTAAATTTATCTCTGATTATTTTTTTTTCCTAATAATGAACAGCATTTTAAAATTGTTGTTAATCTAAATTTGCTTATATTTATTTTTCAAAAATTACGTCATTGTAGGTTAAATATATACTTGTCTAACACATTTACACGAAAAAGAAATTTAAGTATAATGTTTTATAGAATTTGAGTTATTTTTAATTTATTCCCTTTAAAATATACTTACAATTAATCTAAGATAACTATTTTTTCTATATTCTTTTGACAATTGCATTAACTTTTTTTGGCGAATAAATTCAACTTTTCAGTTTAGAAAGAAAGAAGTAATGCAATTATATCACATATATTTTTTGAAAGCCTTTGCAATGTACTGCAATGTACTTCATTTCATAAACTTAACTTTAATTCATTAACAAAATACGCGTTTTTTAATTGTTAAAATTCCGTTATTTTATTCATAAAAAATGGGGAAAAGGAATTGCTCTTGTTTAAAAATTATTTATTTGAATAAAATTAGTACAATCATTTAAAATCTTTCTGTCATATAGCTAATTTGTAAGGAATACGAAAATATTTTTCTTTACATTTTTCAAATGAATATTTATTTCATTGAAATGTGAAATTAAAGAGTATAAATATAAAAAAAATATGTATGCTAATTGATTAATGTATTTTAATTAAATATTTTACAGAGAATTGAAAGTTAGAAAATTAAACTATAAATAAGATTCTATTTATATTAAAAATGATTCTGAAAAAATGTTCGACTAAATTTTTATCGCAGATTTTGCTTTAAATAGCTTAATGCTGTTAATGATAAGAAATGAAAATGATAAATGCATATTTCTCATTACAAGCAATGAAACATAATTTTAAATCTGAAAATTATCTATTTATTTATTTATTTATTTTATAGAGCAGGTTAATTGTTCAGCTTATTAAGTTCCATAAATGAGTTATCATTAATTTCACTTTCGCCTTATTAAAATTAATACGCTTGAATAAATAATGGAACACAAAAAGAGAAAACTAATATATTTGTTAATAAATTTATGTAGAAGAGAATATATATTTTATGTTGTATAAAGAAAACATATTTTAAAATTGTTGTAAACATATATAAATTGGTGATATTTCTATTTAAAACAGTTATGTCATTCTAGGGCAGATTTATATTTGTCTAAAACATTTAAATAAAACAGAATATATTTAAGATTATGTTTTTAAGATTTTGGGTTAATTTTACTTTATTCTGATTAAGATATAGGTATATTTAAATTATCATTTAAAGTAACGATTCTTGTATGTTATTTTGACAATCGCAAAAACTATTGTTGAAGAATTATTTTATCTTTTTAGTTAGGACAAAAATAAGTACTGTAATTAATATTACATATTGTTTTAAATTCTTTTCCTGTGTATTTTATTTTAATCACTAAAATAAAGAAACATTTTTTTATTTATTTTCACAATGTATTTTTTTTAATTGCTAAAATACTTTATTCAAAAAAGATTAAGAAATGATTTTCTACTGTTTAAAATTTACAAATTTGTAAAGAATTGGTACAATTAGCATAAAACCTTCTTTTAAAGCTAATTTGTAAAGAATACGCAAACACTTTTGTTTTATATTTTTAAATAAATATTTATATAGGCCGAAATCTCATAATTGTGATTTCTAAATCCTCAATATATCTCTCGGAATTTCTTTGCAATATAAATTTTCATTTAATGTTGAAATGTTTCTCTGTGATTGTTCTACAGTATTATGTTACTTCTACCGAGAAAATCTTGGTTTTTTAATCTTTAAAATTGAATTTGATCATCTCAAAAGTCACTACTGTCACCTGTTTCTAACCCATAACTTGGTCATTTAAACTATCAACGAGCAATAACTATTTTAAATTTTTGGAAATCCAATGCATTTATTATAAATATGAACCTCATGAAGCATAATAATATAATTTTTATACGAGTGAAATGTGTAATGTTCGTTTTCGTTGGGTTTAAATTTGTGTATTTCAATTTTATGGTCACTACTGTCCCGGTGTATGAATTTCGTCCTATTTACACCAGATGGCATTATGTAGTCATCGTCAGTATTGTTTCCAGTGGAGGAGAACACATTTTTCTTAAAAAGTCACCATTGCTTGTTGTTTGTACATAAAGAAGATTTTCTGTATTGAAAGGATTGGGGAAAAGGTGAGTGTAACGTTAGTAACCAACACCACTCTCCATACTGTTACTTTAAATATTGATATTTATAGATTAACCAATAGCTAGCCATTTAATCGTAGGTTTGATATGTGTTTTAAAATAGTGCATACAACCTTACAAATGTGTTCATTTTTAAGTAAAATGGCAAAGTTGCAAAATATGTCACCACTGCCCCCTTCTCTTCTGTTCCTTACAATTTGTGTTTTGTCTGATAAAAACTATCATACCTTATTTATTTTTAAATAAAGATTGTGCCCGTCTACTAATTATTATTCTACAATATATCACTACAAGATATTACAAGATATCTTGCTAATGTGATAAAATATATATAAGTCAAACTAAGCGACCTCTTATGGTCCGCTTGCAGGAACATAAAAATAATATTAAAATTTGTCACATTAAAAGCCCCACTATTGATAACCATTGCTAGTATAACAATCATACTTTCAATTTTTTTGGAGAATTTTTTTTTCAATTTTTTTTTTCAAATATTCAGAAATGCTCATCGATTTACGATCTTGATTTCTGGGAAGCTTATCATATATGGAAGAATTCAAACAACTTGGTTAATCATATATGTCCAGTACACCGAATTTTTCAAGCGCATGGCTACCTTTCCTTTAATTCACTCTCTTCACTTCCTTATCCCTTGTCTCCTCCCAGCTTAGGCTGGTGTAGACTGCCGTGGCGGAAAGATTCTTACTGGTCTCTTGCATCACATGGGACTCCTGATCCGCGTTATGTTTTTTCAACACTAATCGCCATTTCCTCCTTTGCCGCGAGCGTAGACGCTACCATACATGGTCTAAACACTTACATCTGTTTTGAATCTATTTAACCTTGGCACTGATGATGCAATTTTACAGACTTCGAAACAGTTGTTTGCCATTTTACATGTACTGTATTTGTACTATTTTTTACGTTGTTCATTTATTTTTAATGCATCTCTCGTGTTATTAAAAAATCAAATTGAGCGTAACAGAGGCTTTTAAAAATCCGTTATCAATAGAAAATCAGCTGCCAAAAATCACACCCATGAGATTTCCACCGTATTTAATTAAATAATATAAATAAAAAATTGTATGGTAATTGATTAAAGTATTTTAAATAAATATTATCTAGAGAAATGAATGTTATAAAATTAAACCATAAATAAAAGTTTATTTATATTCAAAATGATTCATAAAAAATCTCCAGTTAAATTGTTATCGTGTTTTTTTTTCTTTTTTCAATTTACATCATAATGAAAAATGCATATATCTTATTACGAGCAATGAAACATGAGTTTTAAACTGAGACTTCTTTTTCTTTGGAGATCAGGTTAATTATTAAGCTTATTGATAAATAAGTTATCATAAGTTTCATAAATAAGTTATCATTAGTTTCGTTTTTGTCTTATTAAAACTAATATATTTGAATACATACCGGAGCAAAGAAACATAAATATAAAATACTTGTTAATAGGTTTATAAGAAAAAGAATATATTTTATATTGTTGACAACTTTTTAAAAAATTTTCAAATCTAGATAAATTGTTTATATTTATTTTTGGAAATGTTACATTACTGTAGGTTAGATTTATACTTGTCTGACATATTTATACGAAACAGAATATATTTAAGTATAATATGTTAAAGAATTTGAGTTATTTTTTACTTTATTCCAATTAAGATGTAGATGCAATTAAATTATCATTTAAAGTAAAGATAATTTTATGTTATTTTGGCAATCGGATAAACTTTTGTTGATGCAATAACTTTTTAGTTAAAATAAGTTTAGATAAGGACTTTAATTAATATTACATATACATTTTTTAAATGCCTTTGCAATGTATTTTATTTACTTTTTTTTTTCTTTGCAAACAGTAGGAACCAATCTTGATTTATTGATACGACATATAATTTTTAAGTGTTAAAATTACGTTATGTTATTCATAGAAAATTGGAGAAATGATTTCCATTTTTAAAATTTCCATGTCTGAAAAATAATTGGTACAATCAACAAAAAACAAATTCTATTACAGGTAGTTTAAAAAAATACAAAAACTTTTCATTGAAATATTAAATTAAAGAGTATAAATAAGAATTTTTATAGTAATTGATTAACGTATTTGATTTATATAATCTCTAGTGAAGCACCAAAAATCGGTTCAACCGACCACAAAATTTTTAACAGTGGACCGGAATTTTTAACAGAATTGGATAATTCTGCATGAAAAACCTATTTATCCAAATTAAGGGGGGGTTATCCCCCCGTTCCCCCCATTTATATTTAACCAATGAACCCAAAAACTAATCAGGGAAGCGCCTTATCATAATGAACCTATAAACAAAATTTGAAGCAAAACGGTTATTCCTATCAAGAGTTATCGCGTTACGTACATACGTACATACAGGGTGTTCTAGAAAGGACTCCCCAACTTTGAAATGACATAACTTGGAAACACTGAGAGATAGAAATGTGAAACAAGTCGAATGTTAGACAGATAGGTCTCGAATTTTTTATACATCAATTAAAAAAATAGTTCTAATATTGGACACGAGAGGGCGCTGCAATCACAAAGCTGTGTCTTTGAAATAGTTCCTGAAAGGAGCTGTTTGAACTGAGATAAAAATCCCATTACAATGGTTTCGATACGGTTACCTTTTTCAGCAACAACATGACGCAACCTACAGGTAAAGTTCGAAATCACTTGTTGCAATACTTCTATTGAAATGGATGCACATGCCTCAAAGATGAATTGTTCAAGCTGTTCCAGCGTTTGGGGATTCTTAGATTAAACAGCGTCCTTCAAGTAACCCCACAAAAAGAAGTCGCATGGATTCAGATCCGGGGAATATGGTGGCCAATCGATACCTGTACCTGTCACTTTGAGATAATTTAAAGCAATGACTCTCTCACTGAGGTATTCCTCGAAGAACTCAAACACTGTGCAGTAGTACGGTGCGGTCGGGCCTCATCCTGCATAAACCATGAAATCTCTGGTGCATCCTCTAGAGCTTGAAATGTTCCAATAAACAGCTGTAAAATTTCAATATATCGAGATGCGTTAATCGTTTCCCTCCTGAAAAAAGGCCCAATGATTCCTTTACTGGACAGTCCTGCCCACACTGTAATTTTTGCTGAGTGCAGTGGTTTTGAAAGACCCACAAACGGGTTTTCAGTGCCCCATATTCACCAGTTTTGTTTGTTCACATATCCCTCTAAATGAAAATGGGCCTCATCGGTGAACCATACATGACCGCATCAATCATCTGCAGTAACTCATTTGCAAAAACTTATCTTTGTTGTAGAGCTGTATTTGTGATCGCTTGATGGCACTGTATTTTATAGGTAAACAGCTTCAGGCCTTTTCACATTATACTGTACGTAGTGGTGTTTGACAATCCTGCTTCAGCAGCGACTCGCCTTATGGATTTTTGAGGACAACACAACGTCTAACAATTTCTTCGACTGCTTGCACATTTTCAGGTGTCATGACTGATCGACTGCATCCCACATTTCCGCCTAAATCATCGGCCACACTGACCGTCCGTTCAAACTTGTTGAATAAATTGCGAATTGTTTTCAAGTCTGGACTTTTTTTAACATTAAATTTTTTTTGAAAACTTCGCTTTGTCATCGTCGGACTTCGATTTAATCGATGGTATTCAAGTACAATAAAAATTCGTTGTTCCAAGGAATACGGCATGATATTCTTGAATTCCGAATTATTCTCTAATTCTATACAACTTTTTTACACGTGTCAGCAATGAAACAGACGCACGAATGAAATTTCTGTACTTCTGAGTACCATTTAAAGTTCCATGTGCTTGTACTGCCACCTATTATCCAATATTGGAACTATTTTTTCAAATTCGTGTATAACAAATTCCAGACCTATCTGTTTAACATTCAACTTGTTTCACATTTCTGTCTCTCACTGTTTCGAAGTTATGTCATTTCAAAGTTTCCATTTCAAAGTCCTTTCTAGAACACCCTGTACATACATACAGAACCGGCGGGCACATTAGCTCTCCGGCTTTGATAGTCTGTGAGCTAAAAACTAATCATTTGTTTCGATTTTCTAAAATGAATACATAATATTGTTTAGTTTGTTAATAATGTTTAGCACAAATGTCAATTGTTCAATACAAGGTAGATTAACGTGCTTTCTATATATGTAACTGTTTTTATCGCTTGTAAGATTATGAATATGTATTATTATTAGCTAAATTATGTTACGTTAATCAAGATCCTTTCATAGCTAAATTCTACATAAAAGAAGTTCTGTGTTTCATAATTCATACGTTATAGAACTCAAAGTTTGGAAAAAATGCGTAAAAAAATCATTAACGTCATTTATTTAAAAATTCATTAAAGAAATATCCTATAATTGATTTAATAAACTTACAGAAATCTCTGTAAATAGTTCTTATATGTAATCTTTCCTTTCTTCATCAAGATGAATCACATTTATGAAGAATAGAAATAAAATAAATAATACTGATTAGATAATAATAGCACTGGGTTTCTTGTAGTATTTAGAGTTACAGAACTGATTGCTTTGGAAAATATAGTAAATGAATCTAACCAATACTATCTGTCAACAAAATGCATCTAGTCATTTATAAAAGGTCTGCAGTTTACCTTATCTGCTATAGCTACCTTGTTTATTATTTAGTCTTTATCTTAACAGAAGTTATATCTACACCCGTAGACAAAAAAATTGCATTTCGTAAAAGTCTTTAAGGTCATTATTGTTGCTGGCTCCTTAGCTGCACAGAAGAATAAAATGCAGAATATATATTAATCAAATATAAGAGATTTATTTTTTCTAATTTATGAAAATTCTAACCTCTCTTGAGGCTCTGGCACCCATTTTTTCAGAGACACTTTCTCTGAAACGCCATCAACAACATGAAAATTCTAAAAAAATTGCAAGGGAGATTTTGCTTTTTTTCTAATATTTAGGCTTTTTTACACGGATTCTTAACGTAATCGAACACGAATAATGTTTCTAATTTTACAAATTGAAATTACGGAATCTTGGAAGATGCTTTGGTGCTTTTCAATGAACATTTTCTGTAATATTGCTAGTTTTACAGTTCTGAGACAAACCGAGAAAATACTACTGAAATGATATTTTATTACATGCCAAATTTATGAAAGATTTTCTAACTTATATAAAAAAAAGCAATAGTTTTACTTATTCTAATTTGCAGTATATGTTTGTATTGCAGCAGAGGAAAGTTATTATACTTTATGTTTTATTTTTATTCTAGTTTTCAAAATTCTTAAATATGAACACATTTAAAGTTCAAAATACATAAGACGAAATGCATTATTCACCTTGCTTTATTCATAAAATTCCAATATGAGACCCGACAGATCCCACAGTTTACTTAACAGGTGATAAGACAATTTAAAAGACCCGAATATATTAAAAGGTGGTTTACAAAAAAGATGTTAAAAAGTTTGCTTAAAAATGTTCAAAACTGTCCTAGTACTTTCGGCTGGCTGCCACCGCCATCATCAGGGAACGGAAATTCTTACTGACTGCCGTCTTGCAGTTAATATTGCAATAATGCAATATTTTTTGCATCTGAACTCCAGCTTTGCTTTGAGGTGGAAATTGTTTTTTCTTTGTTGTTTTCCATTGTTTCTTGGGTGTTATTTGAGTTGGTTTGTATGGATACCCTGAAGGATATGTAAGCAACTTTGTGAACTATGCGAAATAAGAGAGGGGGGTCATATAATTTATCTTCTAATATTTAGGACATTAAACCATATATTGCGTACATTGCATGATACTGTATCGTTGCATACCTGATCTCCTTTACATAAAATATCTATATATTCTCTGATAACGTATGTGTAGTAATTAGATGATTGAAAACTGATTTTTGCTTGATTGAAATCTATTACAATATTTTGTTTACAAGTTAACAACTGGGATAAAGCAGTAGACGGGAGGCCAAACTTAATATCTGCCTTATGTTCTTTTACTCTTTCACCAAATTTCCTGTTTGTCATGCCTATGTATTCCATTGTATTATTGTCGTTGGTTGTAAAAGGGATAGTGTATACACCAGCTATTTCATTTTTCAGGATTGGACCTATTTTAGTGCAAATTAACTTTTTTAATTTTCGTGGGGGACAGGCTATCAAATTTATGTCATGTTTTAATAAGGCATATCTTAATTTTGTGTATAACTTGATTTAAGTAAAAGATATAATCCAGAGAAATTTTTTAACATTCTATTTTTGTTAATTTATTTTATTCTTAGAAAATATTTCGCAGTTATTTATTTACAATTTACTTCCATAAAAAAATATGCTAAACAAACTGAATATAAGTCTAGAACTTTGTTTAAATTGTACAAGAATTCAGTAAAGTGTTTTAAAGCAGTGTATTCCATTTTAATGTACTTAATATTGAAAACTATAGGACCAATTATTAATCTTGAATATAAGTTTCTTTTTTTTTATTTACACATAAATAATTTAACTCATAATACAACAGGGAAAGGATTAAGGTGAATTTCTATTGTTTAAAAATTAAAACTACGCTTCCAACACTTTAATTGATATAGTTAACTATGTAATACATTTCATTTTCATTTTGAACTGAATTTTTATTCTATCAGAATATTTCAATAAAATGTACATTTTGAAATTTGCACACTAATTGATTAACAAATTTTAATTAAATAACCTCTAGAGAATAGGAAGTTTTTAAATTATGCAAAAAATAAAAGTTTGTTTAATTGAAAAACGATTCTGAAAATAAAACTTCACATAAATTTAATCCTAATAATTCGTTTTCAATTTACATCAGAATAAAGCTGTTACTAATCTGAAATGAGAGTAAAAATATTTTTTTTTTGCTATTAAGAACAGTGAAATTTAACCTATTATCTAACCTGAAACAGATTTTTCTCTATACACTTGGCTCATTATTTATTTTATGATTAAAAAATAAGTAACATATATTTTTTTCCTTTTCATTTTCTTAAAACCGATACGCTTGAGCGCAGAATATATTATAGAACGGGAAATACATATATATATATATATATATATATATATATATATATATATATATATATATATATATATATATATTATATATATATACACTATAGGGCCAAAAATGACCGGCAACTTTCAATTTTAGATATTTTGTCGAATATTTAAAAATATGCTTGTCAGATTCTACTGAAATTTTAGGATTAAAAAGAAAAGGTTTGACTTCATATTTATCAACGTCTATTTGATAAGCAGGACAATTAGGGGCCAGCAAAAGTATAGAAAAAAAAATAATACTTGGAATCACCCTGTAAAATAAAATGCAGAAAATGATCTATCGCTACAGAATATACATAGGCAGACATTGTACAATATGTGCATTCATTTGTGTGTATTGATATAAGAATAGCATGTATATTAATAGAAATATAGCGATTTTTCTAAAAAAATAAAAAAAATTCTTGCATGTTTTTTGCTTGTAACATACAGGGTTTTTAACCAAATTTAACGCCAGTTTCAGAAAAAATTGACAAAATATAGTAGAAACAATATAGTGCAATTGGAATGTAAATATATTAAATATTTAAGGAAATATCGGCAGTTGTATAAAATATTTTTTATATGCGCGAACGATAACAAGAAACTTTTTGCATAATTTAATAGTCAGCTCTATGGAGCAACCTATAAAAAAAACAGTCAAATATCGTAAAAATTCTGAGAGATATCGGCGTTAGAGTGAGTTGTTTGTTTAGTTTCTCACTAAAACTCGCTGTATGATAAGGGATTTTCCACAAATTGGCATTTTTTATTTTATACTATTTTCCAATTTTTAATGATACTTTAGTTCTCTTTGAAAAACTACCATAACGAGCTTATTCGAACAAAAAAAGAATTATCAAAATCAAAGGATCCGTTCCAAAAGTATTATAACCTGGTGGAATAAAGTTTTCCAAGGCGAACTAATGTATCAATAAAAAATGAAATATAGTATACAAATTAAACATGACAATTTGTGAACAATCCCTTATCTTTCAGCGAGTTTTAGTGGGAAACTAAAAAACAGCTCACTCTAACGCCGATATCTCTCCGAATTTTTACGATATTTGATTGATTTTTTTTAATAAGTTGCTCCATAGAGTTGACTATTAAATTATGCAAAAAGTTCCTTGTTATCGTTTGCGCATTAGCAGATAAATAATATTTTATACAACTACCCATATTTCCCTAAATATATAATATATTTACATTACAATTGCACTATATTGTTTCTACTATATTTTGTTAATTTTTCTGAAACTGGCGTTAAATTTGGTTAAAAACCCTGTATGTTATTAAGCAAAAAAACATGCAAGAATTTTTTTAATTAAAAAAATCGCTATATCTCTATTAATACACATGCTATTCTTACACAAATGAATACTCATATTGTACAATGTCTGCCTATGTATATTCTGCAGCAATAGATCATTTCGTGCATTTTATTTTACAGGGTGATCCCAAGTATTATTTTTTTCTATAATTTTTTGTTGGCCCCCTAATTGTCCTCTTTATCAAATCGACGTTGGTAAATATGAAGTCAAACCTGTTGTTTTTAATCCTAAAATTCCAGAAGAATCTGACAAGTACATTTTTAACTATTCCACAAAATGTCTAAAATTGAAAGTTGCCGGTCATTAATGACCATATAGTGTATATGTATATATATATATATTGATTTCTTAAAAGTTTCATAAGGAAGGCAATAATGTTTTCCACATTTCTTAAGTTCTGAAATATTCATGATTTTGTGAGTAATAGTTGCCTGATTCGCAACAACTTAATTAGATATTTTCCAAAAAAAATTCTATTGTGTTTTTTATAAGTCAGTAAATCCAATAGTGAGACATTATTTCCGGTTCATTAACTAACCATCAAATATCTCCGACGATTTTTATGTTCTATGTTAAAAGTGAATTACATTATCACTGCATAGAAAGATACCGCTAAAAGTATTTCCAGAGTCCACAGATAGATGGGTAAGAATGAGTATATATTTCGGAATTCTTTGTGGATAGTGTTCTACATGAGAAGTAATTTTATAAATTAAATATATATGTTATGTGAGAGTTTTAAAACCTTTACAAACATCATGAAGAAGGGTTACAAATATCAAAATGCAAGTATATTGAAGTATAACGATATGTTAAGCTAACATTGAATCAAAAGCTACATCAACAGACAACAAAATGAATATTTGAAATTGTTTTGAATGATTATCGAAATTAATATAAATTTTGGAGAGAATTGAAAAAAGTGTAATTTCATGAAGCATTGACAAGCTGTCTCTATTAACAATTGTAGTCATAATATGAGTATCAAATTCTATTAAGATTGTTACAAATTAAGGGGGGAGATCACGTTGAGCAGCCTGAAAATGACAATAATTAAACCAGTGCGAAAAACTCTGTAGTTTGAAAATCAATGAGTGAAATACAACAATTTTTTTCTGTAATTTCACGCATTCTTGTAGTTAAACAAAAACACTCAAATTATATACATTTAGCAATATTAATTAATTAAATGATAACGACAAAATTTGCTTTTTAAAATATAATTACTAAAATATGCATTTTGCACGCAAGATTTAAAGAATTCTACTGCAGATGACACATACTTAATATTTCATTTATTTTTACTTATACTACTATATTTTACACTACCTAAATTTAAATGCATATTGAAATTCATTAGCATAATTAACGGCTTTTATAATGACATTCACTAAATTTACGAACAATTTTAAATTTAATTTTTGAATAAAAAAATTACTATAGCAAAAATCAGACTAAATTTAGATTCAGCATAAAAGTACACATGAAAATTAATTATACGCAAAATTTCAAGGTTCTGTGATAAGTAGTTTTTTAATGAGAGTGCGCGCATTGCAGAAAAACATTGTTTTGAGAAAAAGGCTTCAACGGTAACTTTATAGCATGACAGGTAATGGCTTTTTACAACATATATTTAGCTATAACTTCTGTTCTAATTGGAATTTTTGTAAAATTCTTTTTGCAGTGTATTTGAAACATTTTAAGGCGCCCATGCTAATTTTTCTGAAAAACTGAATTTTTAAAATCTTCAACGTCATCTCCCTCCTTAAATGAAAATTTCAAGAGCTCACTGTTTTAGAAATGAATTTAAAATTTGACCCGGATTTTTTTTGTTTCGACCATACATTTGAATTAAACTAAACTAAACTATAACAATCCGATTCATTATAAAATTACTCATGTATATCTTAATCTCAGGTATACAAAGGATATTTTGTTATATTTTTCTGCACTATTTTGAGTATTTCGGAACTTTTTTGATAGGCTGAGTTAAAAATAATTAAGTTTACCCTTTATCACTTAAGGGTGTTTCAGAAGCTGAAAATGAAGATGGGTGAAAATCAAACAAAAGATCTAATTGATCTAGTAAACTGTATTTAAAACATCATTTTATTAGTATTTAAAAAGTATTTCACAATGATTGTTTAAAGCACAGTATTTATTTCTACTTTTACTTATTCTAAGATAACTTCGTGTAAACTTCTGATTATGACGTATATTCTAAACTAAGTGGATACCATACAATAAAAACTATTTAAAAGGTTAAAAAAAATCTAAATCGTTACGATTTCAACTCTATATTTTTATGACACAATATAATACCTATCTTGTACTCAAAATTAAGTGATAATATAAGTAAATAAAAGCGCATGAAGATTTTGCAATGCTTTGGCTAAAACATATGCTAGCAAAACATTGATCGTTACTGAAGCAACTACTGTTGCTTTGCATAAACAATAATATAATTTGTCGAAAACAATGTTAAGTTTGCCCAATTAATGTATTTTATACTTATATTTTATTACTTTTTTATGTTTACCATACCTATCACAAAGTCAAAAAGTTTATTTTTTTTTTCCTGAAATAAAGATACATTCTCACCCCTCCTCTTTTTTAGAAATTTTAGGTAGCTTTCAATACAAAAAGTATAAAGCTACCTATTGCAGCCGTTCGGAGGAAAGCAGTTCCGAAAAATTCCGATATATTTTCACCGATCATGACCCCCAGACCCCAAAACCACCCTCCGTTCAAATGTTGATTTATACATATATATATATATATATATGACCTATGTCATACGATAACTCTCGTATTTATAAATCGATTTTGATGAAACTAATTGTGTGTATTAAGGTCACCAATGTCTCGACCGAGTTCGTTGGTCAGCTTGGTCCGCCATTTTGTTTCAAGATGGCGGCCATTTAAAAATTTAAAACTAAAATAAATATACAAAAAAATTAAAAATTAAATTTTATTTTTTAATTACGTGTTAGGCCTTGATACAAGGATTCCAGAGCATTTTTTGGTTTACCTCTATCTTAAAAAATGGCTGAGATAGAGCAGTTTGAAATTCTAGGGTGGCTGACATTTTGAAACAAAACAGCACATTAACGCGATTACTCGCAAATTATTTTCTTTCATTGTTGTAATAAATTTTCCAATCATACGCATAAAACTATATATTCATATCCGTTAGCACCTAAAAAATTGGCGACATTGGCGACAAAATCGGCGACAAAATTAGCAAAATTTGTGACATTAGGCGAAATATCGCCAAATTTGGCAACCAAAATAAGTTTTTATAAATGAAGCCAATTTGGCTATTGCTCAATAATTTGGCGAAATTCTTATTCAAATTCAGTATTAACGAATCTTTTGTAAACGTTTCTTTGCATTTTAACTTGCTGTTTTCGTGTAACATTAGCTAAAATTTTAAAACGAAGATATTGGAAAGTTACCTTTTCCTCCCGGTACAGGCCGGAAGGACTTTTTTGTCTTGTGCTCTCACCGTGGTAGTTTCTCACGCAAGAGAAACTAGTAGTCCCTTATGATCAGGGCTTGACCAATGCGGCGAATAAGTTATTTAATCTGGCAATTAAAAAAACAGAAATTGACCTAATAAATCAGCACAGACAGAATAGTTACCGGAGAGTCATTTTCATTTCAGAAATTAATTGTCCATAAATCGTCATAAAACGCAAAAAAACGCTAAAAATCCCATAAAAAATTCTGGAAAAATTTTAAAAGCTCCGATAATCAAATTTACCTTATTGGTCTAAAAGATAGAAACCTGGTTCCTTTTACAAATGCCAAAAAATCGATAAAAGTTAAAAAAATCATAGAACACAAAATTTAATATATTGGGCTAAAAGACTGAAACAGGATTCCTTTAAAGAATGTCAAAAAAAAAAGAACGCCGCGAAACACAAAGAAACGCTAAAAATCGTATAAAAAATAATTAGAAAAATCTAATAAAAAATATCCAGTACTATTCTAAACTATGTAATTATAAAAATTATAACGACTAATAATTCTAAGCTATGCTTGTTATTATACTTTTCTTAATTAATTCACAATAAACGTTTGTACTTTTTAAAAACCAATGATGGAGAATGAGCGAGAGAGAAAATATATTTTACTGGCGACTAGAATTTTTCGCTGGCTACCAGGTTTTATCAAATTTGTAAAACTCCTGGTTATGATCTTTAAGAGAGACTGGTCAATTTATGACCAAATTTATAATTTACCAGTTGCAAATTCTGAATTCTGATACCCTTATGATTGAAGTTGTAAATTACCAACCATCAGAAATACTCAATGTGTTTCGATACAGAACGTTACAGACTTTTTTGAGTATTTCCTCGAAATCAGCATAAAACAATACAATAGAAACATTCTTTACGTTCAAGAAAAGAATGTCATTTCGGGCTTGTGCCTTATAACATTAGCCTAGTATTATAGCGTTTCATAGGCATATAAAACAATGATTTAAGCACCAGAAAACTTCTAAGTATAGCAAACTAGATTCGGTAGCATGCAATGTATTATTAACAGAGCAAATAATGCTTGAAATTTGTACATATCTATAAAGTAAACAAATTTGAATGATGGTTTATTGACCAATAGAATTAAAGGAAAATACAGGGGACAACCAATAGAAAAGTACAGAAGAAAAAATACCGATAATATGGAAAACTGTATAAATTCACATAGTCACAATTATCATATTTTTCCTTCTTATAGATATGGAATGCTTCTAGACAATTATGTTATTTTTATTTTTGTTGTTTTCTAGAAAATTATGTTGCTTATTATAATTTTAGTTCAGTTAAAGGCAATGGTATGGTTCATCTCCGTGCAATGTTTTGCAATATTTCTGCAATATTTAGAAAAGTTCTGGTGTTTTAAAAATTTTTTTTACCTGTATTGTACAGCGCCAGGTATCATCTAAATTCCCATTTATCGCCATTGCAAAACATTTATGGGAGATAAACCATATCTTTGACTTTAACTAAGCTTAACTCTAAATCCACTTCCCTATTACTTTCTTGAAACATTCCATATATATAAAAATCATAAAAAAGTTTTCGACTCAGAGTTCACCTTTCCCCCATTGTTCACAAGCGAGAAATACTACTATATAAAAACAAACTGTTCAGAATTTCTACATTTTCCATATTACCAGCTCCTTTTCGTATGCAATTCCATTCTAGATGTTCTCTTTAATTTCCCTATAATTATATTGCTCAATACACCTATCCCTCTAATTTGCTTCTCCTCTCTATATATGGGAAATACTTCCACGATCATTTGCACTGATGAAGATAGGCTGAATGCAACCGAAAGTAGCCTGCAATATCTAGTTCTAGTGTAAACGTTGTTTTATATGCTTATATTGCAACGATAAAATAACATTTTAATTATCATTACAAAATGTTATTACAGAATGAAAAAATCTTAGAAATGCATTAAAAATTAAAGAAAATATTCATCTCAAAATCTCTGACTATAGCCTACATAGCAGAACTTCACCGAGAAAAGTTAAATAATATTAGAAATATCACTGTTTTTTTCAATAATTTAATAAACTATTGAAAGTGCTTAAAATTATAAAATACCAAATCTTATAAAAAATTCAGCATTGTCATAACTTAGAGGAATTAAAACTTTAGCATATGACTATTGTTCTATATTTTATTATTTAATTGTCTACCGATAAAACAATGTCTACAACAATGATATCAAATACCTAGTACAAATAAGAATTTTATCTTATTAGTGCAGATAACTTCTATTTCAGTAACTGAGTAAGAAAAAGAATCGTCACATTAGCGGATAAGATTAATTGAAGAGCTTCTGTAAATGATGAGATGAACTTTGTTGACTAATAGCATGGGTTACATTTATTTATTATTTTTTTTTCAAATTATAGAGTTCTGTAAATATGAATATATGATTATTATTATCTGAACAATGTTATTCAATTTTTTGTGTTCATCGGAAACACGAATTTCCAATTTCGACACAAATTGTTTAAATTACCTGATATATAAAAAGCATTTTATATGTATATATCAAGAATAGGTAATATTTAATAATAATAATAACATGTTTAGAAAAAAATATATGAAATATCCTGAACTGTTTTATTTGTACATTTCATTTTATTCTACCAAATATCATAAAAAAGACGTCGCTTAATCATCTATACATTTTTTGTAACTTTTAATAACACGTAATTGGTTTCATTAAAAAGTGATCTGAATTTCTACTGTTTATAGAGCAAAAGTGTACCTACTTCAAAATACTTTAATACTTTTATTTAATTTCATTAAACTAAGTAACATATTAATTTTTTTGTGTCAAAATTTTTTTGTCTCGTATCGATATATTGCATTGAAATGTCGTATTTACAAAATATAAGTCAATTTTAATTAAATGATCTCTAGAGAGGAAAAAAAAAATTATAAAATTAAGCTAAAACTAAAAGTCGATTTAAATGCAAAATACTCCTCAAAATAAAAATTCAAATAAACTTTTGTCAGTGATAATTCGTTTTTAATTTACATAAGAATAATACTGTTAATGATCTGAAATAAGAATAAAAATGCCCTTTGTTATTACGAACAATGGAAAGTAATTGATTATTTAATCTGAAACTTTTTTTCTTTATTCATAAGGTTCATTATTACGCTTATTATGTTTCAAAAATAAGTTTTCATTAATTTCCTTTGCACTTAATTAAAATTGATACGCTTGACTGAACAATAAATAACATAATATGAAAATATATATATATATACCAATTTATTAAGTGATTTATAAGGAAGACATTTATATTTAGCGCTTTTGTTTTTAAATTATAAAATACAGTCAAAAATCTAGTTACTTTGGTTTTGATCTTGCATCTTTGAAAGTTATTTTTTCCGTAAAAATAAAACATGTAAACTTTAATTTCGGAGACATTTTATCTTCTTCTTCGGAGGTTAGAACAATAAAACATATATTTAAAACTGTTTAACGCAGCTAGTTTAGTCATCAAAAAGGGATGTTGCATTTGTTAACAAAAAAAAAATACATTGTTACCATTTTTTATAGAAAAAAAAATAATATCTTTATAATGACACAACTTCATACAAGTATCAATACTCACGAACAAAAACGATGATATGCAATTTTGTGAAATTTGAGTTGACATAGATCAGTTAAAGTCAAAGGAGTTGTTAATCGTCCAGCAAAGTTTGTAGTATAATTTCATAACTGCTCGTTTATAAAGGCCGAACGAGTTTGAGATTTTACGTGCGATCGTGGTGTCTTGAATTCTAACGTTTATGCGTGAATGAGCTACCTGTACTGACATCTGTTTAAATTCCGCAAACCATGTTTGAATCTCCAGATATCTTATTTTCGTGGTTATTTTGTGTAATGATATGATAAATAGAGAACTGTGATTGTACAGCTCCTGTAAATACTTTAATTTCGTCGAAATAGACGTATCACGCCAATTGTGGCATCTTAGTTAAGATTTTAATCGCTTCCTGCTTTTGTAAGTACAGGTTTTTCACATGCTAATTCGCCGGTGAAATTCCAATTTATCTGATTTTGGTGTGGAATGTTTGACTGTAAGTTCGCCAGCTTTGTAAGGAGTTAAAGTTTGGTATTTCACACAAATAAATATAGGAATCCACGGGGTTCCCTTAATAATGACACTGCAGTTTTTAAAATGAAATTTTGCATTCCTATTTACAGAGGTTTTAGTGACATTCTAGCGTGCGCTACAATGACTTTCTTCTTAAATTCCCGCATACAATTAGCGAGGTCAAAATGTTTTGAGCGAGGCTTCGTATTTAGTGTGCTTCTTACACAAGTATTCATTTTCTTGATATATTAGTGTTTTGAGATATTTTGATCAGCTTTATTTAAAACTGAACGCTCCACTGACATCTACTCTTATTTTTCTTTTAAATAAACCGTTGTTATCGTTAAATCTTGTGCCCAGGCTTTTTCTCCACCGCACGCCACATATTTTGCAATGTCTTTCTAGCTGTTAAAGAGGTTCTGGTGCTTAAAATGTTCTTTTATCTCCTTACATTGTACAGCGTTAAATATCATCTTAAGTTTCATTTAGAGCCAATGCAAAACATTTCTGGAAGATGAACCATATCATAAACATTAACGCATCTAAAATTGTATATAAACCCTCTTCTATATTTGACGTTAACTGTTTTGAAGCATACCATATCTGTAAAAATCATATAACTGTTGTCAATTGGGGATTCGCTATTTTCTCACTGTTTAGAAAATTCTAAAAATCTTCTTTATTTATTTTTTTTATTTTTTCATATTAATAGTTCCATTTTTTAGATTGAAAATCTTACTATCGTTAGGTAACCATATATCGTGGCAAAAATTAAGGTAGGACTCTGAAAAGAGAAGTATAAAGTGAAAATAATACATACAAAAGGTACGAGAAACCAAAACTTGCTCACAAAATGTACTTTCTGACTTTCATCGTTTCTCCCCTTGGTTGATTAAATAAATATATCTTTCTTTAATTAAAAAATTTCAACATATACAATTTCAAATTTCACAAGGTGATTGGTTGATGACAGTACGATGGCATCACTAGACGGTAGAAGTTCTTTAGCGTAATATAGCTGTCTTAATGTTAAAAAGTATTCCACAATGATTGTTTAAAGCACAATATTTATTTCCACTTTTACTTGCTCTGAGGTAGCTTCGTGTAAAATTCTGATTCTGACGTATATTGTATACTAAGTTGATACCATACAATAAAGATTGTTTAAACGGTAAAAAAAATCTAAATCATTACGGTTTTAATTCTATATTTTTAAGACACAATATAACACCTATATTGTATTCAAAATTAAGTGAGAAAACAAATAAATAAAAGCGTGTGCAGATTTTGCAATGCTATCTCTAAAACATATGCCAGTCAGTTATTCATCATTATGAAGCAACGACTGTTGCTTTCCATAAACAATAATACAATTTGTCGAAAACAATGTTAAGTTTGCGCAATTAATGTATCAATTAATTGTAATTATTAATATGCTTGGTTAAATTTTAAACATTAAATACTTTTCAACAAATTATTCTAAATATTATATATATATATATATATATATATATATATTTATCAATTTATTTTTGTAAAATGGAAAATAAGCAAAAAAGTGCAAAACTAAATCTCTGTGACGTAAGTTGGCAACCCTTATGTTTATCTAAATTAAATCTATATATGTAAATGAAAGTCCTTTCTGGGTAGATGATCAACGCACAGCCAAAACTAATGAACCTACAAACACGAAACTTTGATGAAAAATACTTTTTAGGATGTAGAGGCACACTAAGACGGGTTTTTCAAAAACTCCATCCCTAAGGAAAGTAAAAAAATTAACAAACTTTAAAAAAATTCCTTAAAAATCGAGTATTATAGTTACGTGAAAAAAGATAACATATTTTAATGTACTTTTGTATGCTGAATCGAATGGTACAAAGTACATTCTTCTAAGTCCAATAGTTCGTGCGATATTGCATATTTTACAAATTTGGCGGCGATTTTGGCGCCAAAACCTCAAAATTCTAACATTACAAATGATAATTTCTAAACATACGCGCGTTATTATAGCAATGGTAGAAATTCAAACTGTCGATAAAACGCGAGGGACTTCTTCTCATTGTTATAAGATAATGTGGCGAAGGCGAAATCTGTTCCCGCAAACTGTTATCTATATATATAAAAGTAAGTCCTTTCTGGCTAGAAGATCAACGCACAGCCAAAACTAGTGAACCTACAAAGACGAAACTTGCAGGAAAAATACTTCTTAGGATGTAGAGGCGCACTAAGACGGGATTTTCAAAAACTCCACCTCTAAGGGGGGTAAAAAAGGGAACAAACTTCAAAAAAATTCCTTAAAAATCCGGTATTATAGTTATGGGACAAATGATAACATATTTTAATGTATTTTTGTATGCTGAATTGAATGGTATAAAGTACATTCTTCTTAGTCCTATTGTTTATGAGTTAATGCATATTTTTGTAACGATTATCGTATAATAGTTCTACGTTGTCTAATTATAGAACTAGGGGGGGAAATTTTATAATCCATTGAACCAGTGACACATTAGCCTTTTTAAAAAATACTGCAGAATGGATTTCGATTGAACCTGCATTAATAATTTTCAAGGGGTAATTTTAGTGAATTGCATATTGTTACTAGTTCTTTAGCAAATCATACTGTAAATGATTAAATAAAGAAATTGGTCTTTAATAGCGAAATTTTGTGCAAAAAATAGAAAATATAACAGAACAATGTCGTCTATTTCGTTTTACAGCATTGCGAAGGACTATCAAAGTAAAGGTGCATATTGCTTAATAAATTAAGAATAGTTTAATAAAATTTTGCTTCTACAATGAAAGGTTAAAATAAGGAGTTCATATTTTCTCAAAAAGTGTTGGTCAGTAATTTCGCATTTTACGAACAGAATTTGTCTGTGCCGGAAAGGGTTAAAACACAAGATGATCAAATTCACGGGTATATTTCGTTTGGAGAAACCGACCAGCGTAGCGGGCAAAGGGTGCTAGTATTGAATAAACAAAAGAACAGAACACTTGCGCGAACTTCTAACATGGAACATTTTAGAAGTGAATGTCGCAAGTCCGAGATGATTTTTTAAAAACACAGTTCATGAGTTCACAAAATACTAAAGATTAACATTAGCAATATAACTGCAACACAATACAGTACGATTACATATAATACAATCTAAATTATAAATATTACATTATAAGTAATTACTGAATATGTGTTGTTACTTTCTTCTATCTCTAAAGACGGTCAAGTGCGAGTTTTACTTGCGTATAAAGGGTTCCGTACAATAAGGTTATTAATTACTAACTGCAATAATACAAAACATTTTGCGAAAATAATATTCGATATACCCAGTAATGTCTAACAGATAGGAATATGGCAGAACGAAAGACATTTGAAACTAGTCGGATATGCCAATTCTGAAATTTTCTACTATCTCATACATGTTAATGCTTCAAAATTCGATATCACACGCCAAAATAAATCAATATTTTTATATTTTTCGTCATTCAGCTGCTTGCGAATAGAAGGGTTACCTGGATGCGAGCAGCCGATGTGTTGTACTAAACTAGGAAACGTCCTTCTCGCCTGTACCGGCAGTAAAAGATAGCATTCCTATTGCTTGGTTTTGAGATTTTTGCTAATTATACTGAAAATACATGAAGTTAAAATGCACGGAACCCGAAGAGTCATTCCAAGTTCTCGTGAATATTGAATTTGAATGAGAATATCGCTAAATTAGACAGACGTAGCCAATTTGGCATCATATACGACAACGTATTTTGTCTTCAAATTTGTCGATATTGGGCCAATTGTCGCCAAGCTTGGCAAGAATTTGACATTAGCCAATATATATATATATATATATATATATATATATATATATATATATATATTTAGCGTTATGCATGTAAGTGATGAAACAATAGTTACAACAATGAAAGAAAATTTGGCGAAACCATGTTCACTAAAACTCATAAATTAAACCCGGTTATTGCGGAATCCTGCTGTATTGTTTCAAAATGTCAGCCACCTTATAATTTCAAACTGCTATATCTCAGCCATTTCTTTACTTGGATCAAAGCAGAACATTTAACGTAAAAATTTATAAGATTTCTATTTTTTTTTTTTTACTGAAATCTTTAAATGACTATCACAGCGCCTCCTACAGGCGCAATATTCCCAAATTCAACTGGTTCCGGCAGGCCATAAACAAAAATATATACAAAAATTTTGGTTCAATTATCGGCATAACTTCATGCACTTTTCGATAATAAAATAGTTAAAGTGGAACAAAAATCGCGATCACAGGGCCCCTTTTCGTCAAAATATACCCAAATTTAAGAGAACAATGAAGATAGACAGACAGACGGAGATTTTTTAAAAACATATTTATTGGAATCTCTGACCCCTAAAACGTGTATATCCATCGAAAACCGGGAGTCAAGAAAATTTCGATTACAATACTCTCTTCTATTATAGATAGAGAAAGTAAATATATATATATATATATATATATATATATATATATCAATAAAAAAAGTTAGACGACTAAACAAAGTATCAGATCTGTTCAAAGAAAATATATTCGTGTACATAAAACAATACCGCATGTCATAATTAAATTCTATTGGGATAAAGAACTCTGAATATTTCTCACTCTCAAACAAAGACCTTGTACAAAGTTTAAACTTGGTAGTTTCAACCATGTTTCGGAAAAAGGTCGCAGAGTTGTTCACGAGAAATCGCCTGTGAATTATATTTGAAGTATCAGTAGACAATTTTAAAACGATTAAAAAAGAAGAAAAACGTTCGACAACGTTAAAACACATTTTTAAACATAAAAGCATGATACTTGAAGGCATGATTGTTGAAATGATTTGTTATTGAAGTCATTTGTAATTGAAAAGATTTTTCATTATAAATTAATTACATATTGAGTAATAAGCGATTCTTTTATCAAAACCACTGACTTTTAATGTTTTGGAAATAATCCATGAATTATTTTTCAAAAATTACCTTCAATAATTGAATTCCATTGGATTGAAAAACGTTCACTATTTATCACTATTAGTCGCCTTACCTTAAAAAAAAAAAAAAAAAAAAAAAAAAAAAAAAAAAAACTTGTATGTTACTCAATGAAACCAGTTGCGAATACCAAAGTAATAACGTGTGTAATTCTAATTTTGATGTTTATTGCTTTTATACTGCTACTGGGCAAGACATTCCATAAATATATCATTAGAAAATATATCATTACAGGGCACTGTCCGTGTCTTTATGTGTGTAAAAAATGTCCGCCTCTTTAAAGGTTACTATCTCAGCTAATTAAATACACTTTTTTTTAAAAATCATTGTCAACAATATTTGGATGCTTTCGCGTCGAGAGGTACCTCGAGCTCTCCTCAACTCCCGATCTGAGAGCCCGCAAAGTACAGTTTGTGTGTAACGAAAAAATGAAATTTCTCAAAACTATGTAACCTTGAAAAATCACTACAGTCTCCTCTAAATTAACTCCTGCTACTCTCAATTTGTTCAGAATTTTAATTTTTGTAGGGTAGGTGGGAGATATTATTGCAGTACATTTTCGACGATAGCCTCGAAAATATAAAACCGACAAAAAAAATTGAGTTGCGGGTCTTTTTGAACGATACTCCAAACGATATACATTTATTTTTCAAATAGCTTAATTAGCCCTCTTAAAATTTCTGAAAGTATCTGTGACTGGCTAATTAATCTATAAATGTGTGAGTGAATAGTCTTTAAAGCTCTGCCAAGTTTGAACTTCCCATGTATGGTAGTAACTTCCATATACAATGTATCAAGGTAATTTTTAAAGAGATAATTCGTTGAGTATAACTATTTAACACAATTAAATTTGTATAAATTGAAACACATTAGTTGGTTAAACTTTCCCTATTATTGCTTGAATAAATCAGAACTCTGTGGCAGATCGACATCATTTTGACGAACATGCGAGCACTTTCCTTCCAATATCGCAAGAGCTATTTCATAAGCTAAACAAATCATAGAGTTTAATTTAATCATGGATGCTGCCTTGTGCCATGAAATTAACGTTCTGTTTAAAGTCTTGCCCTCTCTAACTGTACCAAAGACACACTCAGAAAACTCCAATAAAATAAACACATTTCATTAATTTATATAGAAGCATATGTTCTTCCATATATTTACCGGAATTATTTTCAGTATTATTTTAGCTTCTATTTTCATTATCGAATATCGGCATTTTTTTTAACAGTTCCTATTAGGTAAAATCAGAAGACGTGAAGATAAGTGTCCACAGAAATAGTAGATGCCAATTTTGTGGAATTAAAAATGAGTAATCAGGTATATCCTATCAAACTAAAATTGTACTTTTCTGCAGGCAAAGAACCGGAGGCATTAATTTTCATGTGGCATCAGTAACTCTATTTCCGGTTTAATGCTTGACATATAAGGATTCTTGTATAATTTAAAGTAACAGCTAACACGTAAATTTGTATTTTTGCATCGAAACTAAATTTAACCATGCACTTAAAATAATAATTAAAAAAAACTTTTCGTTTAAATTAATCTTTAGAAAATACATTGACGAATTGTACAATGCAATTTCAGAACTCTAAACAGTTAAACACCATATTTGGCACCACGAAGTAATCTGAACAAACTACACAAAATATTTAAAATACAAATCTGTATAAATATATCTGTTACGTGTAAAGGGCTCTAAATAACACAGACTGCTTAAATTTAATGATTTATTGGATGTGGCCTATTTCTAAAATATCCAATTTTAGACAATAAAATGCAATTATCATTCAAGCAACCAGATTGTCGTCATTGTCTTAGTAACAGCATAACTAAAAAAAGTTTTTTTGAAAATGTAAGACTAATTGATGTTACACAATGTATAAGTTCTAGGAAAAACCACCATTATTTCAATAAATTTCATTTTATTTTATTCCATAAAAGAGAAATGCTTTAATTCCTTAGCACAGAAAGATTTTTTTCAATTGTTAGAAACACTAATTTAAGAAAAAATAGAATAATTGAATTTGTATTATTTAAAGAGTACACGAATAAGGGTACTTTTAAAAAATACAGTTTAAGTAATATTAATAGTTCCAATACATTGCGTAACATATTTCATTATTTTACAGGAGCTTTATTATTCTATCGAAATATTGCATTAAAGATTAGAAAATAAAAAAAAATAATATATAAACTAATATATATTTGTAATTAAGTAATTTCTAAAGAAATGAAAGTTAAAAATTAAATTTCGTTTGTGTGGAAAATTATTCAAGTCTTCATTTAAATTTTTATCATTGTTTTTTTCTTTTCCATTTGCATTAGAAGGATACTGTTAGTGATCTAAAATGATATTTAAATAATCTCTTGTTATTACGAGCAATGAAACGCAATTATTTAATCTGCAACTGTTTTTTTTTTCGACAGATGATTTTTTTTAATTAAGCTTATTATGTTTCAAAAATTGTAATAATTAATTTAGTTTACACTTAATTAAAAAAGGATATGCTTCAGCAGAAAATAAATAATGAAAAAAGGGTAATTTGTTAAGAAACTTCAAATAATTATATTTTTATTTCTTTCAAATTTCCTTGAAATCTGTAAGAAATTTAATTTTTTTTATGACAATCTGGCATCTTTGACAGTATTCATTGCGAGATGAAGAATAAAAGTATTATTTCATAAACATATTGCAAAATTATCTATGCGTTTGGTGGGAGACAGGTATCATCTATAAGGTGTATAAGGTTTTTTAATGAAAGAATATTTATGAATTTACAGAATAAATTAAAGATTAAAAATTAGGAAAAAACGAGTCTATGATTAGAGATTTGATGAACATGCTTTTTATTTTATACTACTTCATCTTAATGATGTTCGCAGTCAGATAACCATGTGAAAATTTGCTGTATTCGTCCTCATTTATATTTTCAGACACAACATAATTCTTTCTTTCACGTTCACTGTCAGGCCAATGTCTTCCATCCACTATATTCAGTTCCATAGAAATTGTTGCCGGACAGGGCTGCGAAGGTCGAGACGCTGACGTGCGCTCCCCAGGCGGCAGCTCAGTTTTATATCACATTTTTAAAATGACTTTTAAAGTATTCCGAGCTTTCTTTTTGTTGTTATTTACAGATTATCCGTGACAGTCAGATACAAGTAGAAGGGTAAAGAAAGTTAGGCGTCATAAGGTAAAATGTGAAGGAATGAAGGATTAATCGCGGAGCAACGTCAACCCCCGCTCCTGTTGCGCCTGATAGACAGCTGAAGTAGGAGGTAAGAAAGGTTGTGTTCACAAAGTTTTTCATAAAGGAAAGGGTAATTTTTTTTATTGGTAAGTTTTAAATGAAATAAAGTAATCAAAGTGTCTAATAAAGATAATGGCTTTTTAATTGTAAATAATAATAATAAAAAAAAATACCAGATGCTAATAAATTGGGTATTGCAAATTATTCATCATGGGTACGATATTAGAAAAAAATGAAATAATGGCTTATGAATTGGAAATAAAAGAAATGTTAATAACCAAATTCCAATAAATACTTTTTCTGCTTATATAATATTTTTTACAACTTATTCATAATGAGTACAGATTTTTATCGGTGATATAAGAAAAAACATCGGTCATGTGCGAGTATATCTCGAGCTAGAAAGGTTCCGTATATTGGATTTATTAATTACTATTTATTAATTTATAATCTCCTACTACCTTATTTTTTCATTAATTCAGTAGATTGGGAAATAGGAGGGGGCATACTTTTCCATCACTTTCGACTATATCTCTAAAAATATAATACCTAAAATTAAAATAAATACATTTTTAAGTTCATTGTTACGAGATTTTTCGAACGACACCCTATACGATTCCTAAATCTAAATTTATTTTTCAAGTAAATTACTTAATACCTCGACTAATTACGGACATTTGATTTCGAAAATCATTATCAATTATTCTTAGATGATCATGCGTCAATAGAAACCTCGAGCGTATTTCTACTACCCAATTTTTTTCATATTTTTAGTTCCAGTAGGTACGGAAATAGAGGGTGGGAACATAATTTTGTAGTGCATTTTCGACGATATCGCTGAAAATATAATACCTAAAATTAAAACAAATTTATTTTTGAGTTCAGTATTACGAGATCTTTTACAGGATAGCCCACACGATAAACAAAAATAAAACTTTTTTTTTTTCAAGTAACTTAATTAGCCCTCTAAAATTTTCCTAAACACATTTGTGAATGTCTAATAATCTGAAAATATGCGGGTCAATAGGATTTATTACTTTTCGAAATTTGAACTTTACACGTCTCAAAGTTTATTAGTAAAATGGCTTCTGACAGGCGGACAGACAGACACAGAAGTGACCTTATAATGGTTCCATTTTTACTGTTTAAGTACGGAATCCTGAAAACTCTTTGAAAATAATATAGAAAGCGCGAACTAGTGAATTTATAAATTATAATTTACACTATTTTTTACTGAAATTTATTAATGAGCGAAAAGAGCGATCTTCATTAAAATTTACTCATGTTAATGAGCAAGTTTTAATAAAGTAAATTTTAAAGTAATTTAAAAAAGTGAACAGAAAATAAGATAGAAGGCGCAAGCTAGTGAATTTATTAAAATAAATATAAAACAAAATTGTAGTATAAAGACAATAATGTAGAAAGCCCAAGCTAATGAATTTATTCAGATAATGAGCAAGTTCTGGTGATAGTTTGAAACTAGAGCGAAAATAGATAAAGGATAATGTAATTTTAGATTAATGATTACCTTAGGAGGATAACAGCCAAAGCATAAGTTTATTTCACATAGCAGTTAAAACAATAGAACTGGATTTGGACTTGTCGTCCAGAGCATACGGTCGTGGACGTTTTCGCCTTCATACTCCACCGCACGCAAATTATTCTTTCATAGTTACATTTCTAGAATATTTTTAAATCTTTATATTTACAAAATTATATATTCTATATTAGGTAGATGTTTTTATGTATATTCACATCTATACAATGTAATTTATCCTTGTCCATAGTAAAAAACTTCATTTTATAAATAACACATTTTTATATACAGGTCTAGGCAACATAATTTAAAACGCAATTTAACATCGTCCATAGTAATAAACTCGATTTTTTTAATGTATAAAACAGTATATCACAGTGATCATACGCGAGACTTATGTTATAATAAAGAAAGTCACACATTAAAAATTTAGACAAATTTAATATAACAAATAACACGTGCATGGACAATTTATAAGTATGGTTGATTTAATCCTCTCAACCGCCACCAATTTGTTCGCAAACACTTTATTTTTTTTTTTGTAATTGGAGGATGTCACCATCCACGAACTTCTTCATTACACAATCCGACACAACATCTTCTTCTATAATTACCAAAGATTTATTTTCCATAATTGGAGTTGTTCAATAATTAAAACAAGAGCAAAAAATCATGCGTCAAGCATAAATTATGTAACACTTTCCAGCGCTTCCAAATTAATTTTACAAATCATTACCGTTTAATAAGCTGAAAGATAACAGCTGAGTAAACAATTTGGAAAACGCATAACATATTAAAAAATGTAATTTCAGGAATTCTCAACATATACAATATCCGGAAAAATATCCGACTACTTTTATTCAGCCCTTTATATGATCTATAGATTTGTATATATACTAAATAGGATGCTAAATTTTAGTTCAGTTGGGAAACGGGTAGCACAGTTTAAAATTCTCTTTCTGGAGTTTCTGTCAATAAACGGAAATGTGTTCGCGAACTTTTGTGCTGTTCTGTATATGATCTACAGAATTTATACACACCAAAAGTAATAGACAAAAAGTGAGTTTAAAATCGCAACTTAAAACGCACTTCCAGGAATTATTGTTAACAGACAGTAGATAATTCTTTTGTGTGTCCCTGTAAATGAACAGAGACTGCTATACACACACTATTCTGTAGTAAGACTCTTGGAATGCACCTTAGTTATATATATAAATTTCAATGCGTTTAAAATAGTGAAACATTATTTAATTAAACCGCAAACGATTTTTCCCCATAGACGTAATGTAACGGAATTATTTTGAGTGTCCCTGTAAAAAAAAACTATACGTGCTACACACTTCAGTTGAAATAGGGAACATGCTATTGATAACGACAATAACATACAAAAATTCCAGGGCAATCCGAGCATATTTACGGGAGTTAGAGAACAGACAGACGGCCAGACAAACCGAAGTCATAAACATTTTTCAACTAGGTTGGAAAGTTAAAAAATTTCAAACAATGAGGTTGCCTGTTTTCTTTTTTATGTGTAAATATGAAGATTGGAAAAATAATATGTATATTTTTTAAATTGTAGAAAAATTGCAATGAATATAAATGCAAAAAGAAAATAAATGTAAATATGTAAGATAACGAGTAGCAGTGACATGTCGCAGTGGTGGAGCATGAAGTGGGGAAACGTTCACGACCATATGCACAGCGTAAGTCCAGTTCTGTTGTTTTAGTTCCTTTGTGAACCAAGCTTAGGCTTTCGCTGATACCCTCTTATGGTAATGATTAATCTAAAACTACATTACCATTTATCTTTTTTTTTTGCTCTAGATTCAAATGATCATCAAAACTTATTCATTATCTGAACAAATTGATTAGCTGGTGGTTTCTACACTATTTTCTTTAAACTACAGACACGTAATTGAACTACGTGCTTAAACCCCTGAAAGAATGAGAATAAAAAAGCCTGCTTTAAGTACTTATTTTTGGTGATTTATTCGGATAATAATTCCTGTCATGTGGCTAATACGAAAGTACAATTTTAATAAATTAAAAAAAAATAATTCGGATACATTGTTGATATTTTCCAAATAAACTTGCCACCTGGTGTTATTAGTGTGCAATCTAAGAAAAAATAATTAAATATCTATTAGCATTTTCAATCAATTATAAAGAAGCTTAACTAGAAGTTTAGATGTGGAATATATATTATAGCAGTGTTTACATATATTAAATAATAATATGTCATAGATGTTTAAAATTTTATTTATGGATGGGTATACAAATATCCATGTGAAAAGACACCTATATTATGCTACATGGAGATTTGTAATTTCTAACTCAGTAAACGTTGTGAAATGACCCATCTTTAATTTTGCAATGTTCAATGTGAAAAAATGCTCGAGACATTATTTTTTTACTCTTGTATACAATAATTTGTACTTATTATGTAATAATTCTCATTTTACAATGTACACGAAATTTTGATTTAAAGCAATATAATTAGTAAGTAAACATATTCATAGATTATAAGTTTCGTAATGACATTCATTATGATAGAAAATTGCCTACGTTTTCTAACCCATGAAGACCGGGCCGGGTACCCCTTGCATACCTGAAAAGAGAAAATTTTACTCTTAATTTGTAAGTGAGTTTTATATGCCGAAGCGTGCGAATATATGTTATTTTTAATTTATTCTAATAGTTTTTCTTCAAGATAAAATGGCCTATGAGTAATGTAAATTTAGCTAAAATTAATATTAAATTAAAGCGATACTCACAACTTACAATTAGCTGAACCAGGTTTCCAATAAATACTGCGTTTTATTCCCCATTTTTGTCTCCTATCATTTTTCTTTCCCATAGCAACATGGACTGTTTCAAGGTCATCAGAAAACTTCCCAAGGGGAGGAATATATAACCATGATTTTCAGTTTCGTAAATCTTGCACATGACACACTTTAGTATAACTTGTAACACATAAATATTTATTTTCTTCAAGTAACAAATATCCGTAAGCATATTTGCACTTTATTAGTGACATGTCCAGATGTCGGACAAAGGATTCACTGTAAATTTTAACAGTTCCTTTTACACCATTCTATATATTTCTGTAATTTCTATAATTTAATATATAGCTTATTTCACTTTTAATAATACAGTTTACATTTTACACGCACAAATCATATTTTAATATAAATGTGACTATGGTGTTATAGTACACTGTATTATTTTATATATTTAAAATAGTTGTCTTAAAATGCATATCTGTATTCACGTCAAAAAAATTAAATAAAATATCATAAGATCTCTGTCAAAAAGAGCAATGCTGGAAACAATGAGATTTAAAATAAGTGTTGATAACCTTAAAGAATTGTTACAAACCCCTTTATTTTGTACAAACTCTATTATTTTTGTAATAAATTATAAGTAATATTGGTATTTCTCAGAAAAAAATATTTCTGATAGTCATCATTATGGATATCAATTCTATATGAAAAAGCAAAAGGAGAATAAACCAATGGGGTGAACTCTAGTTCAAGAGTCATACATAGTTGAATATTACAATTTCCTTATGCTTTGTTACAAAAAACAAACAATATTAAAGAAATACTTTTCGCAAAAGTATTTTATAAATCTCCTCAAATTCATTGAGAAGATTAAAATTAAATTAAAAATACGCTGCCTATTTTGGTGTAACATTTAAAAAAATGCACGATTTGTGCGACGAAATGCATCAAAATTGTAACATTTGTATCCCTTTTTACTTACCCATCATACGTAGTATAGGGTAAGTCTTGTAATCGTTTTGAAAATCGAAATTTTTTTTGACGGATTTACACGTCTCAGACACTGGAGATTCCGAAAAACATATTTTTAGAAAAAAAATTTTGCCGTCCGTCTGTGTGTCTGTGTGTGTGTCTGTGTGTCTGTAAACGCTCTATCTCCCGAAAAAATTGAGATAGAGACTTGCAATTTGGTATGTACTTAGTATGTAATAATGGGAAGAAGCCTATTTCATTTCAATAACCTCGATTAAACGGAACTATTTTTTTCGGACTCTCGAAATATTCGTTCTGATAAAAGGTATATAAAAATTTTCGCAATTGTTTATTTTAAGAAATGAATATAAAAGACAATAAAAAAACATAAATTTTACATAAAGCATGAAGTCGATCGGATAATTAGTTGCCGAGATATTTGGAATCCTATTTGCCACACTCTCCGATGTTTCATGACCCTGTATTTCATCCAAATTTCACTTTAAAGATATATTTTAATTGGAAATTTGACGCTTAATAAGATGCATTAAACCGCTAGTTAATAGGATTATTATTTTTGGAGTTATAAGGAAAAACCTCTTTCAAGCGATTCAGTAATCGAGCCTTTAAAGTTTATGACGTCATCAAGCCACGATTTTATTTGAATTGCAATGCATTTTATAAGTAGTTTACACATTTTTATTTTAATATTTTACATTATGCATATTCATGATGGGTAAGTATTACGGTGGCCCCCAACGACTAGTTTATATATTATATTATTCTTTAAATACTATATATCTTCACTTCTGCTACGAAGTCATCAACAACTATTATCTTAACGACCTAATACAAACATATATTTTTTTTGTCTTACTGTTACAGATAACTTCTGTTTAGTACAAAGATAAAGAAAAAGCATCGTCACATTAGTAGATAAGATTAATTGAAAATCTCCTGTAAAAGAAGACAATGAAATCTGTTGACACATAACATGGGTTGTGTTCATTTACACTTTTTCCAAACAGATGCTGTTCTGCAGCTATAAATCTGTGAACAAAGAAAAATTGTTATCTCATAAATGTTTCATTTATTCCATGTTTTGATGTGGAATGTACATTATAGCAGTTTTTACATATACCAAGTAATAATATGTTATAAATGTTTAAAATTTTAATAAAGAATGGATATACAAACATTCATATGGGAAAACTCCTATGTTTTGCTACATCTAGTTATGTAATTTCTAACCCATCAAATTTTGTAAAATGACACATCATTATTTTTGCAATGTTCAATATGAATAAATACTTAAAGCATTATTCTATTTATTCTTGTATACAATAGTTTGTACTTATTATGTAATAATTCACATTATATAATGTACTTGAAGTACTAAATAAGTAAACAGATTCATAGATTACAAGTTTCGTACTTGCATTTATTATTAGCAAGGAGTTTAAAAAGATATGTCATCTCAAAACAAAAATACTTTCAAAAAATCAATTTTGTTTCACTGTAGATTACTCATATGTAATACTATTAACTGTATCAAAAAATTTGCATTAAAGAAAAATTAATTCCGAAAATGTGTTTTTCAAATTAGATGAATTTCTTTTACAAAGAGTTATTGGAAATAATATTTATAAAGGCAATTTTCGATTATTTGGACCTAAATAGATTATTTAATTTACAGACTACAAAAGAGAAATTTTCAGTTATGCAACTTGCATATAATTTATTCTTTGTTTTATTTTGCACATTTACAAAATTTCATATACCTCATTTATTTGTCACAAATAATTTTATCGACAGGATAATTTTGCATTATCAACTTTATTTAGACATTTTAAAACATAAAAGCCAGGCCGCCAGTCGAAGAGGAAAAATAACTAATCTTAATATCTTTATTATATTATAACTTTAAATTTGTGTTTTAGAATTTTGCAAATGTCTTACTATTGGCATGTCTTTTTGGTACTGATTTGTGTCATGTTACACATTAATTTAATTACCCAAAATATACTCTTTACATAACATTTGTACGTTTAATTGTGAATTGTAAATGCAATAACAATACGTTTGCATTTAATGTGGTTTAATATTGTAATCGCGATTCTGCCATATTTACACAGGTGTACGAATTGGGGAACAGTTATCAGTCTAATGCGTAATTGTATTGAAACTGTAGTCATTGATTTACTCCATTAATTAATTTAGTTGATCTCTGTTAAAGTTACGTATTGCATTTGATATTAATTGTTATTATTTTTTATTAATTGAATATTTTTTAACATACATATTTTTTACTACTTTCAAACTGTAAATAGAAACAATAGCAAAATGTTTTCTAAATTCAGTTTAAATAGAATATTTAAATCGAGGATTTAAAGGATAAAATTCAAACATGAGATGTAAAGAAAAGGGGTGGGGGGGGGGGTATGGCTATTATAGTCGTTGATAAACCAGAAACTTCATTAATTATTGATTTTATGCATAAAATTTAAAATGTAGCCGTTATGTAAAAAAATGTGTTTCATTATAATCATTAAAATAATAACAGGTTCGACGCATAATATTAAAAAAATGTATTTGGATTAATGCATTTCTGAAAAGTACCATTGCATTAAAATTATATTCGCAATAAACTTTAAAAGGACGTGTATCGCAATAGATTAAATTGTCAATCAGTTTATTTCTTTTGAACGACAGAAATAAAGCTGAATGTCTAATACGCGTAAAATACCGCGAGATACGAAAAAAAATGTTACAATATTTACAGTAAGAATAAATCTTACAAAGCTATGTGGGAAAACATAAATAGCAAATTAAAGCGCATAAACACAGTACGTCTGATCACTTTACTTATAATAAAATTTTTCATACATTTTAAACATATTTTGAATATATGTTGCTTTGAGAACTATAGATACACAGGCTGTTGTCTCGAAAGATCCATATATTTTTATTCACAGAAACACAGGCATGACTTCGACAATTATAAAAATCTTCTTGATGAGGACGGGATAGACACAAGGAAATTAATTCAGAAAACACCGACTCAAAGTCACCGAAGTATTACAGCCCGGACCTCCACAATGAGTGTGCAATGGAAGTGACGGGAGTTGAACCCTTCGCTCTGACTTCCACGCTCTCGAGCGATTAGCGGAGTGGTGCCTTAACTACTCTTCCACGGAGGGTCTATTTTTCTGACAACTTTAAATATACAAACACAACATGAGTGAAAATTTGAAGGACTAGAACCTGAGCTGAATGCTATCAGATGACTCTTTTCATCATTTATAAATGTGAGAAATTGTCGGGCTAGGATATCAACCAGGGGTTGCTCAGTGGCAGAGCATCAGAACGTTACGATGAAGGTCCCAGGTTCGAGTCTTAACTACGGTCAATTTTTCACTCATGTTGGGTCTGTTTATTTAAAATTGACTGAACTAAAAAAATGTTAGTATTGATAAAAAGCAAAGATGACCTATTAAACCAAGATGCCCCATGATGTTTAATGTACATGGTAACATTCCTTTATCAATTTTTAAATAGTAGAACCTAACTTTGCTAAACTTTAACAAAATTTGACACAGATATTAAAGATATATAAGTTTTACAAAAATGAAAAAAATAGAAAGAAAAAGAAAAGTAAATATGAATAAGGTTTGAAGATGTTGTAATTATATGGAAAATATCAAAGATATAAGGATTCCCTTGATAGAATAATTCAAGTGGTTTGTGTTTTAGAATATATGTTTCAAAATTATACGTCTAAACAAAATTTAAGCATAGGGTAAATTTCGTAATTAATTTTATTATTTAAAAATAAATATTTTTTTTTTAACCAACGTTTTCAAAACCGTGTTTATTACTTACTTCAAAGCAGTTTGAAATCTTACCTTACATTAAAAATTATTCTTTGATTATGAAGCATTTAACCACCCAGAGTTGATTATTATTTTCAATGTTTCTGCTACATTTAACATATGATATTTTTTTTAATATATAGGATATTTCTAAACTTATATCACTTCAACCTTTATGAACATACATTTTTACCTATCCAAATGTATTTTTTAATTGCAAAAGCAGCCTGTAAAAGCAAAACTTTGAGTCTTAAAACATTAATCTTGTGTTTTATAAAATCAGTATGATCTTTATATTGGATTGTACACATTATATTGGATTGCAGATTGGATTATATTTTCATATTTGTATTAGTAAACGTTATTTGGGAAGACTTTAGGCTAACAGAAATACGATTTTAGATTAGTGGCCAATGAAATGTTTTAAAATTATCTCCTTCATTTCAAATACTCATTTCCTTAATTGTACAAAATATGCTTTTACGCTGGAAAAATACTTATAAATTACATTATTACGAATTACACATTGTTATATCCTTTCCAGTTTGTGCAAAAGGTCATCGTAATATTTGATTATAGTAGCCCGGATACCCGTTACTCCATTGCGCCAAATCGTGACAAAAATACTTTATTTGACGAGTAAACAAAAGATTAGACTCGCCAAATTACGAGTGCTCAGTTTTTGCTCTTTCTCCCTGTATGTGTCAGTTAAGAGGATATTCTTATCTCATTCTTGAGTCCTCATTGCAGAACCATGAATGTAGGAAGTACCATGGATTTCATTCGAAGAAATTCTGCAGCAACTTTATCCTATATCCTATAACAGCGGTTCCCAACCTGGGGTACGCGTACCTCTGGGGGTACGTGATAGAATAGTTGGAAGTACATGAAAATTATTTCGGTAATGACGGATAATGCAAAAAAATATAACTTAAAAGGAAAACAGAAAAATAAAATTCTAAACTTTTTGTTTATAAAGAGACACTTGTGTAAAAAAAAAATTGGATATTCGTATGAAATGAAGGAAAATGCCTGAATTTAGTAATTGGTTGACCATTTGTTGCTTTTATCTCCGTATACTTTTAATAAAATCTTGATATTTCGCCTGTGTCCCTCCTTTTCTATTTTTCCCCCAGTAATTCTGGAAATATCTAAGATAGAACATGAATCGTATCGGGGCTTGAGGTTTCGACGATTTCATTTAAATTTCATTTGAAAGCAAGTCATTACTTTTGTGTCGACTGGTCAAATAGCTTACACTGCTTAACATGCATTGCTTTGTGTCATTGTGAATGCTTAATTTGAAATCCTTAGCTAATATTTAGTGTTTTAAGTGACCTTATGTTACTATTGTGTTGTGGTTTAAAATGGATAAGTGGTTGAAAATTGGAATTCTGAAGAGGACTGCATCTGACATTGGTAACTAGCATGAGAACATTACTAATGAACAAAGAAAAAATATTTGGAAAGGATTTATCTGAGAAGGGGTACGTATAAATGAAAAGTCTAAGCAAGGGGTACGTGAGAGACAAAAGGTTGGGAACCGCTGTAACGTGCAAGATGCTCTACTTTGCAGCAATCTTTCCACTACTTTCAGTATACCGAGAGACAGGCTTCAGCGTGATGAATGCAGCAAAAAACATATTGAGAATTCGTATGTGAACATACATACGAATTCCCAATATGTACATTGTACATACAATTCCCAATATGTACATTGTACATAACAAATGTCAATTATGTCATTTCGGTATGTTTTAACGTGTCCAATATGTAACAGTACAAACTGTCTTTGATGTATAGACTTCATTGAAAAAATGAAGAATTCTAGAAAAATAAAGTTTTTTTTTTACTGTCAGATATATTTTTTTCTTTTATATTTTGAATTTTTAAGAATTCAAAGAATGTAATATCTTGAAATCCTGAGTTAACTTGGGTTAGAAAATTTTATTTCATAACATAAAGAGTTAACATTAATGAGTTAAGTCAGATTTGGATTTTTTTTTTTCGATTGCGTAACACATTATAACGTACTTATTTTTTATAGGTTCCGTAGAGGATAGTTGAATTTAAAGATGGATAACTGATCTATAAACAGTTACCAAAAATTAGGTTACTATAGAAAATAAAACTAAACTGAATCTGCGTCGCTACAATTCATGAAAGATCATACTCTAGAATGTCCAGCCATGTATTTTTTTACCATGGACAATGAAGTGCTATACAGCCTATATCCTGGCCAGGTGTTCAGCCAAACGCGTGACCACCAGTGCTTAGTTCCCGAGCAAACCTGATACTCATTTTATCGACCCCGAAGGGATGAAATTTTGAAGGTTATTTTATAAACACATCGTTTATAAACATATCGACGGAAAGGGTACACTAAACGCTTGAAGATTGATGTTCAGTGTTTCACGACGATACGATTTTGCTAATGTTGATTTTTTTTGGCTACAGTTTTTTATTCCTGATTAGCCAAATTGTTAAGGTTTCTTCAAAAGTAGGCGAGAACCCTGATAGTAGCCGCTTTTGAGACATTGGTCCTGAAGTGCAGACAATTTTAATTTACTTCTGTATTTAATTAAAATATATTTCTAAGTCGTCCGTTTACTTCATTTGCAATGTTTAGTTATCATATATGTGCTTGCAAAACTCTGGTGTACAGAGTATGGAAAATTTTATTGAATGTTAATGAAAATATAATTTTTCAGTTCAAAGTATTGTACAATGATTACATACGTACAGCCATAAATTTATATTTAAAATATTTATTGTATTTTACGATCAATTATTGGCTAATAAAAGTTTACCTAAGCCAAGAACTTAAATCAAAATGTACCATTAAATTATATTTGAAGTGGACCATGGCGAAATATGAAATTGTTCTTCTTTTACACTTGGCGATGAGCATCTATACGGAATTTTTAATCTTTTTTCACAGCTAATTAAGATTTTTTTTCTCTAAATTAACTATGGAGATTCAGTGGTTGGATATGAAAAAAATGTCTGCTTTAGATTATCTGTTTAAGCAATCAAGAATTCTGAGCACTCTATACGTAACGTACAAGAGATGTTCGTTCCAAAGGAGTAAAACCATTCATGGGCGGACTTAGATTCACAACAAGAAACATTATCTTGCTTTACCACCTAATAAAGGCCCAAACGGTATGCGATGATCATGTAGTACAGCTGCATATTTTCCAGAGTTAGTATGTTCTGAAATTTACTGTAAATAACACAATCCAACTATACCAAACGCTCCCCAAACTATTATGGAGCGTCTGTTCATTGCTCGTCTAAAGCATTTATTTGGGTGCTTCCTCAAGTTATTCTAACAATATTTGTAGACATTTGGGTCGTCAATGTTATTATTATTTGTTTTTCCAGAAAATATAATTTATCTTAATTCATTGTCCATGGCATGACATTTTTAGCCCTATGAAGTATTTAAGTCTTTTCTCTCGATGATGTTTCATTTACATTTTTTGTTTTGTTTTTTGTTTTTATTCATTTTCCTATATTTGGTATAAACGTATGATTTAATACTCTTCCAAACCATTACGTGTGCTGCTTTTTCGCTTAAACGTTTTGAAATGTCGCGAGTCGAAAGAACTTATTTTCTTAGATAGTAAAAATACTTCTCGATTGCCACGTGCTGCCATTTTTTTTCATTCCAAATCGTTTTATTTTAGTTTAATAATCTATTTTAATTATTACATCATGAATGGCGGCTTTGTAACGTTTCATTAACGTCGTTATTTGTTTTACATTTTGATAGCACATTATAGAATAAAATATTTTTTCTCGCCTCGTATATAGATAACTGTTTCCATCGTCATATCGTCCTGTAAATCATGAATATCGCATACAAAACCTGAACCGTAATGACTTTAGAAAATACTAGTGTGCGTGTTTTTTTATTATTCTGAATCAACATACATTATGGCAGATTGCCACAGGTGGTCTTGTAATTTCTTAACAAATATCTAATTTATATTACAAAAAAAATGAGTACATTTAATAAAATTTAAGTTTATGTTCAAGTTTTAATTGTTGCAGAAAATATTTTTGTGCATAAATTTTAAATGCATAAAGTACAAGTTGCGACTTAATTCTTCTTCTTCAACAATTCCCGAACTCATCAGTGGTCTTATATATATTTGTTTTAACACACCGTAGTAGAGGCATGTTTTTTACTTATAAGAATAAAATATACATTTTCTTTCAGTTGCATAAAATGTAGATGGAAGCACTATATTTTAAATAAATAGAATGTCCTGGCCATTTAAATTTCAAAGAACACGTGCGATGAAAGCGTAAATTAAATTTTAGACTTCAAATACATGTATTATGTGTAGGTAGAAATTATTACATTCCTTCCATTTGTAAATTAAATAGAAATTAAAATTATATTCAATTTTTAAACTCTTCGGCTACGAAGTATGTAATGACTTTGATTCAATAACAAATATTTTGACTAAATCTTTCTTAATCCGTTACTTAGCGCAGAAGCAGAAAAACGTCTAGCAAACGGTAATAGCTGTGTTAACATACTTATAAACAATCAGCAACAAACGACAGCATGTAGGGGGAAAACATGGGAAAGACTACATAATTAAAGAGCAGTGATTGTAGTAGATAATGCAAATAAAAATATCGTTACAAATTATCTGTTTAATACAATAATGTTTTTTAGTTATTGAAAAACTTAAAGATTCTACATTAGATCAGCAAATCAATTGCAAACAGGGCTGTAAACTATAGGCATGTACCATATCTGATTGATACATGCCGGAAAATTTTTAAAGTGGTAAAGTAATGGATAATAGTAAAAAGATGTCCATATTTTTATTGCTATTATCATTACGAAATAAGCACTAGTTTAGTGTTGTAAAACAGTATGATATTAATATAAATTTCACTTTGAAAAGGCACTCCTTTTTTGATGGACATATGGTTTGTCCTGAAATTTAAAGTTGTAGTAAACTGTAGGCAATATTTACTTTTAACATTAAATCTTGATTTTATATTTATGTTTGCACTGGGTTTTCATTTTTAGTCGAATTTTCAATTTCGGTAGTGTCAGAAGTTTTTCATTTCAGAGATGTTTGAGGTTGAGGAAAAGATTAATTATGTTGTTAACTGTTTCTTCAATTACGGTCATGAGGTTTTATCCACGTATAAATATAATTTATATTTGGTTACTGTAGAAATATTTCTATCACTGAACTTCCAAATCTATCCTCTAATATGTATTCTTTAAAATTTCACTTAGAATGTGTTTTTCTCTTTACTTCATAGCATTCTGTAGTATAAAACAATCATTATAAAAATACAAATCCTGCATAAATTATAAAATTATACCCTTTTGGCGATTGCAGGAATAACGAAATGTAAAATTTAATATTAATGAAAAAACAGTAATTTATTATTTTAATAATAATTACTTTAATTGTAATATAATGATAATCATAACTCAAGTGATATATTTTTTCATTGTTTTTTTTCTTATTAATTGATTTAATTACGAAAAAGGTTCTTGAAATATCTTATATTTGCATTAAAATTAAATATTTATAAATTTTAAATGGGAAGATTTGCGAATAGAATAGTAATTTTAGCAATGTATATTTATATAATTGTTTTTATGCTTTATTAAGAATCTATAATGCATTACTGTTATCTGATTGCAATATCATAAATACTTCTCCGAATGTTTCCTTATTTAAAGAATATTCAAAGCACAAATTAAATATTAATATACATTTACCATTTTGAATTACGAATTATTTCTGTTTTTAAATATTCCTTTGGAAGACTAATTACGAGTCATTATTTTTACACCATGATAATTAGCTCTATTGGAAATAGTAAATTACAAATATAAAATTATTATTTAGTTTATGTAGAAAATATATGAATGATGTAATCCACTAAATGCATATTAAAATAATTAAATTAGAATCATATTCTGATCATTATACAAATGATATTTTGAAAACGAATTTGGTAACTGTCATAGGTAATGTTTATTTATGTATTTAATGCTGATAAAATTTGAATTATATTTTACTATGTATAATTTTTCGAGTTGTTTTCTTATTAATAGATTTAATTACGAAAAAAGTAATTAAAAAGTAATTATATGTAATAAAAGTAATTATGGTGTATTATAATATAAACAATGTTTAAAGATTTACCTAAGGTAAACGTCAGAAGTATTGCTTACGTATGCATTCATTGCATATTAAATTTGTTTTTGTGTTTTTTTTCAAAATATTTAATGAAATTTAGAATTTATGTAAAATAATAAGCTTAAAGAAAATTAGAATTACTCACAGAATTATCATTAGAATTACTACTACAATTTTAGAATTACTTTCAACATTATTAACTGAAATTAAAACTATGGTGTTTTACTTTTAATAATAAACTCTAGATGTCAGCATCATAGGAATAATTCTCTCCAATAACTACTGCCACCTACCGCCTAGATGTTATTGTTTCACTGCAGTGCTCATAGAATGTAGATATAGTTCTCTTACGCGTTATGTGTAAGTACTTCTGTTGTGATGTGCATTAAATTTTGTAAAGTAATTTATATGTCCACCTCAATTCTGTTATGTTATATTCATTTACTTAATTTATCCTATCTCTATCTAATAGTAAAAAAAAAAAAACATGAACACATTCACGGGTACTTATAAATTTACAATGCTTTGATTGGATTTCTTTGTTGGTTACAGTTTTGATATTTACTTAAATGAGTGTTTTACAAGTACTAACTATAATATTTTTCGTTATGTAAGGCTTCCTCCACAGTCTATTTTAAACATTAAAACAAATAATATAATTTTTTTAAAGTCAATTCCTGCTTTTTAATCATAAATATATAAAATAAACCCGTACAGCATTAATGTCCCACGTTATCTGTATTGAACATTATTTTATAATCATCGTTGCGGTATTTTATTTTTTGTTGGCATCACTAATTTGAGATAAATCTTTCATTTCATTTATGAAAACAATGGGAGATTTTTTTTTCTCCCATATAAATATTAAAATTAATTAATTAAATTTAATTAATTAATTAATATTTGAAAAAACTGTATTAACATCAATTGTCATCCAGTATAAGTTGAAAAAAAATTATTTGAACTTGAAGGATGAATAGAAAATATTTTATTAACGATTGGAAATTCCAACAAGATATATATAAAGAGAGTGTGAGCTAATAGTAGGAATTTAATAAGTACTTTTAGCTGTACGTCTGTATAAATGATTGTTCAAATTATTATCTGAAGGCTTTTGGTTATAACACCATTAAATGCGTGCTTAATAGCTTTACTTCAAATGTTTTTAGATTAATTTAGAAAATTCTTAATGGAATTTACTGTAAGGCTGAAAAGTGAATACTGCTTTCATGTTCAATGTGGAAAACGGCTATAGATATTTGCCCACCACAGCCAGGAAACACAAAAATAAAAGAAAGAAAGACCACAGAGGCACAGAAGAGCACCAAGCTGTCAGTATTTGTTATCTCCAATATGTTAAATATTGCAAATCCGTTACAGTTCAAAGATGTTGTAATTTAAACTGCAAAACTTCATTTTGTAGTTTTGCTACAGTTCAACAAATTAAACATTTTCTGGAATTATACGTATTATTTGATTTATTAAAAACAAATGTATGAATATGCTATACACAACTATAGTTTAACATTAATATTAAAAGTATATTGATTTAGATACAGTTCAAACACCCCCAACGTGCAATAATATTTTACATTTACGATATTGTTGCACATATTTCTGTCCACATAAAATTGGATTATATGATAGAATGAAATAATTATTTTGACGTAAGACGATTTATCGACGACAAATATGCGGTAAAAATATTTTATGATCTATGCAAAGAAGGTCATTGGCAACACTTTCGAAAAAATGGTAATCATGGTAGGAAAATAAAGCTAATTGCGGGACGTGATGAGGAAAGTTAAAATTATTCTCTGCAATCAATGTGGTCAGCGTGTTTTCGGATGAAAATGTAATTCTGTTCTGCTTCTGCAATAAAAGAAGACTCGAAAACGTGGCTTTAGAGCACTGTTGTATAGTTTAGGATTAATGTGACTTGTGGTAGAACTTCGAGAAAATGGTTTGTGGGACTCTAGGAAGCGTGTGGCAATGAAGTATTGCTATATCAGACGGTAGCTCATTTGGTGGTTTGTTGTGCTGCATTACAATGAACATTGTTACAATGCCGATCATCGGACACACGAATTCAAATGATTAAAATGATTGGTGTTTCAATAACCACAATTCTTCTCAAATACTAGTCCGTGTAAGTGATTTTTTTCCTGTTTCTCACATTACTGACGGACAAACTTTTCCTCTCAGAGACGCTATCCTACAGGTGTTAGGACGTACTTAAGAATATTCCCGAATTTTGAAGTGTTGCAAACACACAGTTTCTTCCAGAAGTGTTTCAGCGACTCACATGTATATTAGGGATTGCATCGATGGTAAAAAAAGTTTCTATCTTAAATAGCGATTGTCTTATATCTGTGAAAGTGTTTTCATGATTTTCTATTAAACTCTTATTATAAACAGTTTACTTATAGGGAAGATAGGGGATGAATGGGACATTTTCACAAAAATATTTATTTTAAATATTTTATTTAAGTTATTATTAATATTATACATCGCATTTAATACATTAGGTGTTTGTCTACATCTTATGCACAATATTTATTCTAGATTCTTATTATACAGAAATATATTATGAAATTTAAAAAAGTTCATATCCGTCCCAATCATCCCCACGGCAGTGATTGATGGGACACAAATATTTTCCTCTCTGTATTCAATGACACCAAATTAAAATTTATAATTATAAATTTATATATAATTATCTTTGTAATATATGATCTTATATGGCTGTTATATATCAGTGTTAGTAATCTAAGAAGTGAAAACATGGTTAGTTATGCATTAAAAAGGCATAATTTATATTATATATTTTAAGTGAAATTTTAATGTATAACAAAGTTAAAGTTGCACGGATGTGCAAATATCAGTAATACAATGAATGTGGCCTGTCTAAATTGTTCAAAATGTGGTCTGTCAGTCGCATAAGCTGGTATAAAATCGGTTTCAGTGAATGTATTGCTGTTAAAAAGGAAAATGGCAGAGTGTAGTGTATGTTTACGTTGCTTGAACTAAATGCTGATAAAAATGCCTCCTTGGCAAAAGCTGAGAGGTTATAAATTGTAATATTCTCTCCAAGATTATTTTTCAGCCTATCATCTTGGAATGATCTCAGCTTTGCCTGTAAAGGCCCGTAAACAGAAACAACCAATGGCTGAAGACGATGGTGGCTACAATGAGAAGGAAATGTTAAAAGAATAACTAAAATAAATTATTAAATTATCAACTTATATAATATTATTTAGTTAATAAGAAAAATGTCAGTATCCTCTAGGGATGAATGAAGCAGTCCCATTAATCCCCATTTGAAATGTTCCAATAATCCCCATGAGGCATATATTCAATTATCAGCCATTTTGTCTCAGAAACTATTTTGTCACAATCGTTAATATTCATTCATTTTAATTACCAATATTGAGCCTTGAAATAAATAACTATAACATATCTTAATTGTTTATAATGCATAAAATATGTAAACAACTTCAAATATAAAAAAAAAAAAATACTTTTAAGTTAAGTTTTTAGGAAATGCAACTTTGAAGGAAATCGAAAGCAGCCATGTGGTCTTGCTTTTGGTTCTGAAGCACACTATGATAGTGTCATCTATGAGGATAGGAAGCAAATAAAAAAATTTTGATTGCCTGAAATATTGAGAATGTCCCATCCATCCCTTGTCCCATTAATCCCCCAGCTCCCGTATATATTTTACATATTGTCAGTTATTCAAAACAATTCAAAAATTTGCTATTCAAAGAGAAAAGCACATATTTTAATCTGACGCAAAGTATATAACGTTATATATATATATATATATATATATATATATATATATATATATATATATATATATATATATATATATATATATATATATATATATATATATATATCAGTATGATGATAATAAGCATCGTACTCCATATATCCGATAGTGAGTTATTCAGAAAGCAATGGAAATAAAACATGGCTCTTTATTTTGGCCTTTAACCGTAAAATATATAATCATACACCATTACTAAAATTTTCAATGTATTGTAATTTACCAAATTTTTACTTCGAATATGGTAATTTTGAAGGAAACCTCTTTCAATGAAATCATATACTGAAACATCAATAAATTTGAAAAATTGCTTTATATTAATTTTAGTACTCTATTGTTTAAAACAATTTTACAAAAAATTTTCGAAGTTTAAGAAAATAAATTAAAACCAGTATTTGCATAGATGCAATTTACATATTTACTTTGAAAATCAGTGTAGTTGAAAAAAAGATGATTGTTCGACTTCTAAAAAAAATAGACAACTGAACTACAAAACTAATTGGAGTTAACTCTTCAATTGGCTGGTGACATTTATGAATACCAGCTAGTTTGTATATATATATATATATTTTAAAATTATAAGTCAAGTTTTATTTTTTCTCCAGAATCTGTTTTTAATGAATAATTGTATGGTACTCATTTAATTTTGTTTACAAAATTAAGTTTTGATAAAGTACATGTTTATTTGGTCAAGCCAGTGGGTACAGCTGACAATAATCTCATATGTTATTACGAGCAGGGAAGACCGAGCTATGCTCGGTCAAAATTAAATTTGAGTTCAAATATCCATGACCCATGACCAAAATGACCCACAAATTGGATTTTCTCGAACATGTGACTTAGCCCAACAGTCTTCTCGTGCCCGAAAACCTGTAGGGTGTTAAATTTATTTCTAATCCTCTGAACCGTTTTTAAGATAAAATAGCTTGACCCATAATGACCCATGACCAAAATGACCTACTAATCGAAATTTCTCGAACATGTGACCTAGCCTAATAGTCTTCTTGTTCCCTAAACCTGTAGGGTGCTAAATTTATTTCAAATCCTCTGAACCGTTTTTAAGATAAAATAGCTTGACCCATAATGACCCATGACCAAAATGACCCACTAATTGAATTTTCTCGAACATGTGACCTAGCCCAACAGTCTTCTCGTTCTCGAAAACCATTGGATGCAAAATTTTGTGTAAATTGAGCCGCTTTTTAGATCTTGACCCACAATGACCCAGAAATGACCCACTAATCGATTTCCCTCGAACATGTGACCTAGCCCAATGATTTTCGCGTGCCCGAAACTCGTAGGATATAAAATTTAATCAAAATCGTTAGAACCGTTTTTTAGATAAAATTAATTTGACCCGCTTTGACCCCAAAATGACCCACTAATAGAAAGTTCTCGAACATGTGACCCAGCCCAATAGTCTTCTCGTGCCCGAAAATAGTCGGATCCAAATTTCGTCAAAATCGTTTGAACCATTTTTTAGATACAATTAGCTTGACCATGACCCAAAATCACCCACTAATTGAATTTTCTCAAACATGTGACCTGCCCAACAGTCTTCTCGTGCCCGAAAACCATTGCATGCAAAATTTAGTGTAAATTGAGCCGCTTTTTAGATCTTGACCCACAATGTCCCAGAAATGACCCACTAATCGATTTTTCTCGGACATGTGACCTAGCCCAATGATTTTATCGTGCTCGAAACTCGTAGGACAAAAAATTTAATCAAAATTGTTAGAGCCGTTTTTTAGATAAAATTAATTTGACCCGCGTTGACCCAAAAATGACCCACTAATCGAAAGTTCTCGAACATGTGACCCAGCCCAATAGTCTTCTCGTGCCCGAAAATAGTCGGATCCAAATTTCGTCAAAATCGTTTGAACCATTTTTTAGATACAATTAGCTTGACCATGACCCAAAATCACCCACTAATTGAATTTTCTCAAACATGTGACCTGCCCAACAGTCTTCTCGTGCCCGAAAACCATTGCATGCAAAATTTAGTGTAAATTGAGCCGCTTTTTAGATCTTGACCCACAATGTCCCAGAAATGACCCACTAATCGATTTTTCTCGGACATGTGACCTAGCCCAATGATTTTATCGTGCTCGAAACTCGTAGGACAAAAAATTTAATCAAAATCGTTAGAGCCGTTTTTTAGATAAAATTAATTTGACCCGCGTTGACCCAAAAATGACCCACTAATCGAAAGTTCTCGAACATGTGACCCAGCCCAATAGTCTTCTCGTGTCCGAAAATGGTCGGATACAAAATTTCGTCAAAATCGTTTGAACCGTTTTTTAGATACAATTAGCTAGACCATGACCCAAAATGACCCAAAATGACCCACTAATGGAATTTTCTCGAACATGTGACCTAGCCCAATGGTTTTCTGGTACCCCAAAACGGTAGGATACGAAATTTCGTCAAAATCGTTAGAGCCGTTTTTAAGATAAAATTTGCATATATATATATATATATATATATATATATATATATATATATATATATATATAACCACACACAAGATTTGCTCGTATTAGAATATATGATATTATATTAAAAATTTTGTTACAACCAGAAAAGTTAAATCATTTTTTAATGGTACTGTCTATAAACCACTACAGATAATTAGATTGGTTTAATCCATTAAGCACCAAGTCTTACATTTTGGGAACCATCAATTATATTTTTTCTCTCAACGTGATATTAATTTATATACAAATCTAGGTATAAAGTATACCTGGTGATTTTTTTTTTCAGAAGGAAAACATTTTTTTTTTTTTTTTACAAACATGTGAATATGTGCAGAATAGGCAAATTCGACTTGCAATAGAAAAAAAATCTCAAAAGAAATATATTTATGTGAGTGACTTGATTTTTTGAAAAATTAATAGTAATAACACTGTGAATGTTGCACTTCAAAAGGAAATCAAATGAAACATTTTAACACTGATTTCTAAGCATTTATCTTGAAAGGTCCTAAATTGGGAGACTTGTCGGCTTCTGACTATACACACAGGTTTTTCTTATTGAGACAATTCTGAAAGTTGCAATCTTCCTTTCATATGAAATTCAATACGAATATATAAAAATGTTTTTTTTATTTGTATGATTACAATTCAATCAATAAATTGGAGATATTAGCAAACATAAAGTGTTTTATTGAGCTTTTTTGCCGAAAACTGCAACAATTCGGATTACTGGATTATTTTCAGAGTGTCTAAGTTTTGATGAAGAAATTATTCCTTACACATGAAGACATTCTGAAAAAATGTATATGAAAAGAAAAACGATAAAATTTGGCTAAAAATTAAGTCTCCTTGCTTCTTTACAAGGATATGTTGGAACAGAAAAACATCTGAATATAATATGCTCCTTGGAACAATTTATTCTAGATTTCATTCAGTGCATTGAAAATCCTTTAAAACACTAAATTTATGTTGACAACTTTTTAATTCACTTCAATTTTTGAAGAAATGTGATCTAGATAATTTCTGAATAACACGAATCATAAGCGAAAATTTACTACAAAATTGCCACCAGAAGAATAGAAATAATTGGGGGGGGGGAAAGAAAGAGGATTCTTGGAATTTATGCAACAAAGTGTTTTACCACATTTAAGTAAAAATATATTTAGGAAGCAATTTTGAAGGAACGGAACCCATTGTAAAAGCAAAGCGCTTGTCTTTAAAAGAAAAAAGGGAAATCGATCTAAACTACAGCCTGCCATAGTTGGTTCATACAATAGGATCATCCAGGGTGTAGACCTATTAGATAGATTAAAAATAAATGTACAATGTTAAATTAACACAAATTAAAATCATTTATACTGGCAAACAGCTGTTTGAAAGCCCTTAAGCTCCATCTTCAGTGCCAATTCAAAAGGTAGAACGAATTAAAAACTCCTAAGCCATGTCATTTTGCCTGCCATCTCTCGCCCGCGCCCAGATAAAATGGCGCTGAACTTTTCAAAACAACAGCGGAGACGAGGAAACACATGTGACAGAGAGACCATATTTGTTTGTATGAGGAGACTTATTTTCTTGTTGAGCTCTGCGATGTTTTCTTCATTGTATAATTGTAATGTGGTTATTTGATCCTTTTGTTGTTGAATGATTCGTTCTTGATTTTGTATTTTTCTTCTTGTTGTTTTCGTTCTTCTCTGTTTTTAATCTCCTGTTCTTGTGTGTTTTCTTTTATCGTTTTAATCTCTTCTGCTAGTTTTTCCAGTCTTCCGTCTAGTGGATCTTTATTGTTCTTTTGTGTATTTTGTGGTGTATTGGTGATGGCCTGTTCTTCTGTGGTTTCTTTTGGTTGTTGTCTGTCTGAAGTTGGCTTAGTTCTATTGTGAGTTGATGATATTCTTTGACTTGTTTTTTGATTATGTCGTGTAGTGTGTTGGCCTTTTCGTTGCCTTGTGTTGATTGTTGTTTCAGACTGTTGACCATTTGCATTAGACAGGCTTGGAATGTGGGCTTGGAGGAGAGGAATTGTGACAGTTCATAATAGATGGTTCGTCTGTAGAGGGTTATGTCTATGAGCCCGTCATCGAAAGTTTCCAGTGCTTGTTCTATTTTGCTTTTTAGTTTTTTTCTTGTATGATTCTGGCTTTCTCTTTAATTTTTTTGTTATTTCGAGTTATTTCTGCATTTAATAGTATCTGATATTCTCCTGCTTGTGTCATTTGTGTGTCATTGCGGTTTTTGAAGTGACTGATTAATTGTGCCAGGAGTTCTTTGATGTTGAGGCCCATTTTCTCGCCTTTTGTTACTGGTATTAGTTCTTGTTCTTGTGTTGATGATTTCCATGTTGAGTCTAGGTTTATTCGTTTTGCTGATGATGTTTTCTCTTGATTTTTATGTCTTCTGAGTAGCGAGCTTGTGATTTGTGGTTCTGTGGTGTGCCGGATCTTGAGCTGTGAATGCTCCTGTCATCCGAGTCGGAGCTTTCGTTGTATATGCGACTCATTTCTTTTTGGTTTTGACTTGGGATTCTAATAATGTTATGCTAGAATTCTTGGGATGACTCTTCTTGATTTGTGGCTTTGAGAACTGCAGGTATTTGGCTGAGATTTCTAGAGAATGATTGTTTGTTGTACTTTATGAGAGCTGTTAAGGTTATGTGAGATACTCTCTCCGGGAAAGAGAAATTTAGGCTGAGCAAAAATAGTTACAATACTAAAAGCCTTTAAGATGGGAATAAAAAATTTTAAGTGTTCAGATGATAGAAAATATGAGAGAAGCGTATGAGACCAGCCGCTTCGATGATGAGATTGAATGATTTAACATTTTTCTTACTGATGCGCAGCGCTCTCCGAAAAAGTGGGATAAGAGATGAATTTAAAAGAAATAGATAATATCTACTGGGGATATAATACACATGAATGCTGGGAGATTTAGAAATTTTGAGAACTATTAAAAAGTTTAAAATGGGTTTATGGTTAATAGTGAAGAACATTTTGAAAGAGCTCCGATGATAGGAAACCACTTGAGAAGTTTGACGCTGATGTGGAGAGATGCGGAATAAGATGCATAGGAGCGAAAGTGTGCATTTGAGGTTGTTGCCTGTTATACTTGAAAATTGGAAGTGACGCCCTTCGTCCTCAGAAAGGGTGGGAGCCTTTTGAATATCAGATTAGATGTTGAATTTTAATACCTTTATTGGGATATAAAACACTTATATGTTTGGGAGATTTAGAAAATTTGGAAATTTATTTAAAAAGTTTAAAATTGAGTCTGGGTCTTCAAAATTAAGAATATTTTGAGAGGGGCTTCGAAGAAAGGATACCACTTGAGGAATTTGACGCTGATGTGATGAGATGCGAAATCGACTTCATAGGAGCGAAAGTGTGTATTTGAGGTTGTTGCCTGGAATACTTTGAAATTTGAATATGGCGCACTACGTCCTCAGAAATGGTGGGAGAAATTTTGAATATTATTTTAGATGAAGAATTTTAATGCCTTTATGGAGATATAATACACTTGTGTGTTTGGGAGATTTAGAAAATTTGGAAATTTATTTAAAAAGTTTAAAATTGAGTCTGGGGCTTCAAAATTATGAATTTTTTGAAAGGGCATTCGAAGATAGGATACCACTTGAGGAATTTGACGCTGATGTGATGAGATGCGAAATCGACTGCATAGGAGCGAAAGTGTGTATTTGAGGTTGTTATCTGGAATACTTTTAAATTTGAATATAGCGCCTTACGCCCTCAGAATGGGTGGGAGAAGTTTTGAATATGATTTTAGATGTAGAATTTTAATACCTTTATGGAGATATATTACACTTGTGTGTTTGAGAGATTTAGAAAATTTGGAAATTTATTTAAAAAGTTTAAAATTGAGTCTGCGGCTTCAAAATTAAAAATATTTTGAAAGGGGCTTCGAAGATGGTATACCACTTGAGGCATTTGACGCTGATGTGCTGAGATGCGAAGTCGAATGCATAGGAGCGAAAGCGTGTATTTGAGGTTGTTGCCTGGAATACTTTGTTGGAAAAACTGTGTATTTGAGGTTGTTGCCTGTTAAATCTTGAAAATTAAATGTGACGCCCAACGCTTTCAGGGTGGCTGGGAGAAGATTTGAATACGAGTTTAGAAGAAGAGTTTTAATACCTTTATGGGGAGGTGTTTACACTTGAGTGTTTGAGAGATTTGGAGTTTTTGAAGTTCATTTAAGAAAATTTAAATTTGGGTCAGTGGCTTAGTAATTAAAAAAAAAATTTGAAAGGGCTTCGAATATATGACATCCACTTGATGAACTTGACGCTGATGTGAGGAGATGCGGAGTCAATTGCATTGGAACGAAAGTGTGTATTTGGACAGACAGACCAATAGGAACACTCCGCCCGACTGGGAAAGTTTAAGTGTGAAGGCGAATAAAGTAGGGGGAAGAGAAGAATGAATTAAGTGAAACGCAGCCAGACGTTTGAAACGCTTTATACAGCGTAAAAAAGTCAGAAAGGGGGGGGGAGACAATGAGGATGAATTAAATGAAAGGTAGCCAGACATTTGAAACATTTTGTGTACTGGACAAATCATTAACCAAGCTGCTCAAATTTTTCCAAATGTGATAAGCTTCCCAGAAATTTAGGTCGTAAATTTCTGGTTGTAAATCATCTTCATGAAGATGGAGCTTAAGGGCTTTGAAACAGCTGTTTGCCAGTATAAATGATTTTAATTTGTGCTAATTTAACGTTGTACATTTATTTTTAATATATCGGCACAAAGTTTAATCCACCTTTTAGCTATTAGATAGATTTTTGAGCTCTTATAGACCAAGAATGAAAATCAAAAATAAGCGATGGCCCTTTTGTTTACTTTATATTAAACATGATTGCTGTAGCACCATGGAAAAACCATAGATAAATGAAACGAGAAATGTCCCAGTTAGACTTTCTACGTCATATTGTTATTACGTTGATTAAAACAGAAAAATCGGAATCGAAACAATTTATTTACAACCACGATCTACAATGTATACAGGTACTCGTTTTGATGTCGTGAATCACATTACTTCACAAGTTGAAAAACAATCAAAATGCAAAATCTGCAAAGAGAACAGTCGCGAGAATGTACAGTCATGCTACTTGAAAGCTGCTCTTATATTTGTCATAAAAATTGTAAAATTGACTAAATAAAATTATGGATTAAAACAGGTAAATCAATTTTATTTGTTTAGCTATTAATAAAATATATCCAATTTCTGTGTAATGTATATTAAAAAATATTTTTATACATGATTAAAAATACAATTACATTTTTAAAATGTATAATTAATTTCATAAATAATGTAGAACACTTGTTTCAGGAGGGTTTAACTACTTTCGTGCTTAGATTTACCACAATATACGGTTATGATGTTTAAACGCGGAATAAACAAGCGTTATCCCAAATAGGCACCAAGCCTCCCATTTCGGGACCTTATTGTAAATTCTATACGAATGCAGCTTTTTAATATTTTTTAAAATACACATCAATCGTGACAAATAATGTATTTAAAAAATAATACGTTAGATTCTATTCAGATGGTGCGGTTCATATAGCGGCGTTTAATGGGTCAACAACTGTACCAGTTAGTGTATAAAAAATTTGTTCGTATCCTACAATAATCACTTTATATATAAGACATTATTCATGTCACTTCTCGCGATGTTGCGTATATATTACTTATCATCATAACCCACAATATTTGTGCGTAAATGTTTACTTCTTTACATAAGTTTTTAGAATGTCATTTACTGATTTCAAATATTCGTGTAAATTGTTTTATTGTTTTATTCTTCTACTTTTAATTATAAAACAATGTATTTCTAAAACATATACTCAATAGAATATCTTTCCAGATTTAAGACTACTCCACTTCTTTATATAAAATAAATTAAAATCTAAAATTACTCAGGATTCTAAGACCGTAATTATTCTGTATGCAAGTTAAAGTGCCTCAAAATCCTATAGAATTAAATGTCGCAATTAATGTAAGGAAATGCATTAAAGGATTAGTTTGTGTTGATATAAATCAATAAGCCTGTAACGTAATTAAGCACTTGATTGAAATTTAAATTTATGAAGCTTTTGTAATAAAAAGGCGCACAAAATTAACCGAACCGCAATTTATTATTTAAAAATAGCATATAATGAATTCTTATGCATTGATATTTAATCCAGATCTTTTTAAAAATATAAATAGACATGGTCTATTGTTATGCAAATTAAATCATTTGCTAATTTTATATGTAAAAGGTACGTAATATAAAGAGAAAAAATGTGTTTCCCACTGAAAAATAAATATACGAAAATATTTTATAATAATACTGATTATTTTTTATACTATGTGTCAGTTTTAAAATAATTAATTTTAATCAGAGAAACATTAATTTTCTATAAATTACTTACTTTTGTTGCACCAATGTTAAATTTATTCAAATTATTTAATACGAAAAATAATGAAAATGTTAAATGAATATACTACTGATCAACTGTAAAATTACAGCACATAAATATACAGAGTAACAATACTTCTAAGGTTACCATATAACAAATCAAAGCGCCCAGAGATAATATACTTCATTAATTACTAAAAGGTGTTAAATAAAAACTATAAAATCACCAAAAAAAGCTCTCAGAAACTGTTTACATGTTTCGGACCAACTTAAGTCATTATCAAAATAAATAAGTATATTCTTTAGTTGCACGATCTATAGTGTCATCATTATAGATCGTGCAACTAATTTGATCACCAAAAGATGCATCGAGTATTCCATACTTACTTATGTTTCATTCAACTTACATTCATAAAGGCATGAAATAATTCAATTTTATTCGTATATACAGGGAAGAAACACATTATAGAGATAAGTTTACTGACCAATAGAATAGCAGGAAATTTTAGAGGTAAGATAAATTTCCTGACATTCTACTGGTGAGTAAATCTGTCTCTTCAATCCGCTTCTCCAATATATTATATATACTAAAAATTGTATTAATTTTTGCTCTGATGCAGCTGAAGTCTGTATGTAATACTTGATCAACCAGCTTTGTTTCTATAAAATAAATTGTTTAAGACGAAATCAAGGTTTAGTGTTTTTCTTTCAGTTTTCGCTTTAATACTTTAAAAAGTAATGTAGATAATTTTGTTTAATCTTCCATTTATGGTATTTACTTGGTAAAAGCTATTACTTTGAAATCGATATAAATCTAAAGACATCTACTTGTTTATGCACTGGATTGCATATATAAAATTATTCATCACATTGAATTTAATATTTGATCTATATATAAATATGTATCAGAATTTGTTTCGTCGGAATAATCTTTTCTAAAAGTAAATATTATCTTACTTTTATATCGTTTGCAATTTATAATGCGCCATGAGAATTAAAGAATTTGATTTTAAGAAAAATATTTGCAGCAGTTTTGTACTACGTATGTTCGTTAATTCGTTCTTCACGTAAAATATTTACAGTTCTATTATACTTTATGTTATGTTATGCTTTATGTTATACTTTATGTACTGTCGTTACAGTATGGACTACGGAGAAAAAATGTTCGTGATGCATGTTATTGATGTTACGATATTTCAAACATAATGAGAATGATATGCATCACAGAGATAGACCTCAACGCGCTTTATCAGAAATGTAGATTTAGTAGCATTAATACTGCGTTTACAGGGACGCACAAAATAATTCTGTTACATTATGATCTATCTATGGGAATGCATATCACATGAACTATATCAGATAATGGTTTTCAAGGTGTTTTAATTATGTTATGATACTTCAAATCGCAGAAATGCACTACAACGTGTTTTTTTACAAATTATACAGTGCCTAGCATTTATCATTCTTTTACTGAGACAAACAAAATGATTCCGGTACAAGACTGAGTAAGATAGATAATTGTTGGAAGTAGGTTTTCGCTATGCTATGCGTTTTAAAAGTATCTAATTTTGAGTTTATTAAGTGGTGAAATACACTTCTGTAGATCACATACGAAATAATTCGCACACAGTACCGGATAAGGACAGCAATTGCTAAAAATAGATTTTTGCTGAATTACCAATTTATGTGTTTTTTTAAGATGCTTATTTAAATATCTTATTTCATTCTTGGAAAGTGTTTCATAATCTATATCTAATGCATGATATTTCGTTTTTGTTAAATTTCACATTGAAAAATTCAGAGTATCTAAAAAAGTACCCCAATCTTACATATGTCAAAATGTTTTTATATTGCCGCAAATTATCATATCAATTTCAAGTGTGTTGGGTGCGGTGTAAATTATTATTCAAAACATTGCTCGTTAAAGCTTATTCGATAGGTACGCCACCCCAAATTCGATTTTCCTCCCTGGAAAATTGCTTTATCTGCGGACTACCTCATCCGTCGAATTATAAAAAGGTGCTAAATTACCAATGAAATCCAAATTTAGGAAAGCAGCCCACAAAACCCCAGTAGAAAGACACTCCCATCAAAAAAGAAAAGAAAAAAAAATTCTAGGAATTGGGACAACCTCCCTCTTCCCCTCCCGACTAAGCAGCTCTATGAGCTACATGAACATTCAAACAGTATTCCAACTATTGTCGAAATCGTAAAGAAAAGTGTATGTCATTTCTGAAAATCCTGTTAAATTCATTCATGTTCTCAAACACAGTTTTGTTTAAAAAGATAATTTCTCGAAATTATTTGAAAGCAGTGAGACGTTGGCTAATGCAACACTCTTAGATCTTAAAGTTAAGGATAGCAATAAGTGCTAAGTATTTTTATTCAAATTATGTAAAACATAAATAAAATAATTAATTATAATATTTTTTATGTGAATATGTGTAGCTGGAATGTCCTTTTTTTATTCCTGTGTTTTTCGCAACAGTGTTAGAAATCATATTTTAAAGTTTTGCCTCAAGTGTCACTCGCAAATGCACTGTGACGCAACAATCGCTATATTTTCTATATTATGTGTTTAAATAATAAAACAAAATAACGAAAGATTATGCATCACGAATATATTATGTAACACTTACCAACACTAGCAGAATATTATTATGGAATTTCATTTTTTTCATTTTTCTATTAGTTTGTAACTGAATATTTTTGGAGTCCCTGTAAATGAATATAAATGCTGCGCACTTCTTAATCTGAAGAAAATATATTTTAGTGCACCTGAATGATCCCTTTTAATTTAATTATATTCGGAATATCATAACTTCATTAAAATGCATGGCAAACTGATTTTTCCCCATGGGTATAATGAGATGAATTATTTTTCGAGTCCCTGTAAACGAACTATAAATGCTACTTATTCTATACTCTTGAAAAAGTGTGTTTGTGTCCACCATAGTGCTGAATATCAATTTTATTATGTTTGAAGTATTGTAAACTCATTAAAGTCCATCGGAAACGATTTCCTCCAAACACCACAATGTAACGGAATTATTTTTTGGGTTGTCTTAAACGAGCTATTATTGCTAGACATTTCACTTTCTATACCCAACATTCTATTGTAAACGTCAATAGCGTATAATTTTGTTCTGGCAATTCGACTATATTTACGAGAGTTAGAGCACGGACATTCAGACAGACAAACAAAATTCAGAAACAGTGGTTGGATACAAATGACCACAAGCCTGTTCAGCCAAAATGTTTACAGCATGTAACAAAACGGATTCTGAAAAATAGACTGTTCAATAGGTGTGTCATTTATTCTATGGAAATTAAAACAACTAAAACTTATTTTACTGGAAGAAAAGCGTTTCTGAATAATTACGTAAGAATAAATATTTGTATGTAATTTTTTTGCAGTATTTATAAAATGTTTGTTACGATTTACCTATACCTACGCTTAGCGAGAGATATCGATGTAAAATAAAAACTTTAAAATAATTTTTTTATGGATAAGAAGTTTTGTTTGTTTCCGTTTATACAGCACCGCTGACTATATTTACGAGAGTTAGAGCACGGACATTCAGACAGACAAACAAAATTCATAAACGGTGGCTGGATACAAATGACCACAAGTCTGTTTAGCCAAAATGTTTACAGCATGCGGCAAAACGGCTTCTAAAAAATAGACTATTCAATAGTGTTTCATTTATTCTATGCAAATTAAAACGACTATAACTTAATTTACTGGAAAAATGTGTTTCTGATGAATTATGTAAGAATAAATATTTGTATGTAATTTTTTTGCAGTATTTATAAAATTTTTGTTACGATTTGCAAATACCTACGCTTATGGAGAGATATGGATGTAAAATAAAAACATTAAAATTAATTTTTTATGGATAAGAAGTTTTGTGTTTGTTTCCGTTTCCAGCATAGTCGACTTAATCAGAGCAACAGCATTTTTACAAACTTTTTTGAGTATGTAATTCTTCCGAAATTTGTATTTCTCAAAATGTTGTTTTTGGAGACAGTGGGCTTAGTGTGAAAGGTAGTGCTCAAGCTATCGATTTTAATAATAGAAGAAAACTACATGTTACATGTACTTTTCTGGTTATCCATTAGCTTTCTCTTTGCATAATTTTTATTATTTTAAAAAACGTAGATTCTTAAAATATCATGAAGCTTTCAATGTTTTTGTTTATTTTTTATGAAAACGCATGTTTTGCCATATTTTTACTTTTAATTAAATTGTAGAATTTTTTTAGACTCAGAATTAATAATACGTAGCAGTAGTTCCCACCAAATAGAAAGATATTTCGAACAATTTTGTTAATCTGAATTTCTGATGATTGACTTAATTATTCTTTTGCTGTACTTGGTTTTTGAAATATGTTTAATCCAATGGTGATTTCTGTTAAAAAAACAAATTATTATTTTCCCAAAAAATCTCTGCAAATTTGATCTTAATGTAACTATAACAGGAGATACACCGGTACCCCCCCCCCCCCACACACACACACACACACCTTCTTAATTCAACATAGATGGAAAATCGCCACACCGTATGTTATAGTTTTTTTTCAATAAAAAAAATAAACCTACTTTACTTTTTAAAAAATATTCTGATTAAATAAGTACGAATGGATGTTTTTATGTTTATAGTTTTTTACTGCAGTTATGCAATATTTACTAAGATAACCACATAACTACATCTAAAGAAAAATCGGTGTTCATTTAACACATTTCGGCTTAATCTAACATTACTCATTTAAAGATTTTTGTCTGATTATTTAAAAGACTAATGATGCAAACTCTAAAATGTTCGACGTCGAGATTTCAAAGCACTTTGATGCCTTACGGAAACAAAAATCCAATCAGAATGTCAGAAACAAGTTATAACTTTAATTATGACTCGAAGACAGTTATGTGATTAACATCTCATCCTGGAGGCAAAAATCATTTTAAACTTTGCTAATTCAACAAAATTGTTATACCGAAAACAATGATTAATTTTATAAGTGCATTTAATGAAATTCCTTTCGAGTTTAATACATTATGCATGCGATTGAAAATGCTGTGTTGAAAATTTTAAATATATTTAATGAATACTGCATGAAATTTCATATCTATATAATTCTGAAATAAAGAAACAAAATTGGTTAAATAATTTACGATATGAAAAGAAAAGGAATAAAAAGAGAGGTAAAAGTAAAGAAAAAAATATATAAGAAAATGCAAACATATTTTAAATGTCAAGTTATAATATTTGTAATATTTTGTTCTTCCATGCCCTTTGATTCAATGTGCACTTAAGTTTCTAAAATTAACAAGAGAGCAATAATTTTATGGAGAATAGCAATGTAAACTGTAACTTGAAACTGATTAAAACAAAGTTTCAACTTAATTGATGGTGGGAGGGGGAACTGTAGAACTATTTTTCAAAATATCTGACGACTGAAAACAATGGCTGCTATAGTCACTACTCATATAGTCACTACTCATATAGTCACTACTCATATAGTCACTACTCATATAGTCACTACCCATACTTCCTTTAACTGCGGCAAGCTTGAGGCTTTTTTAATCTAAAGCTTCAAACGGCTAATGATTTACGACAGCGGTTAACAAAATATTGGCCTCGACCATCTGGTTGGTCATAGGCGATGTTGTGGTGAATCAGGGAAGGTTTGTTTATGTCTTCAAAAATATGTTGTTTATTTTATCGATTGTACTACCCGCTATTCGCCCGTCCAAACGGTCGTTTTTGTGTGGGGCCCTGCTGCAGCGTATATAACGGATATCGCTTGAGTCAATGAGTATTTTACATGCAAACAGAAAAATATAAATAAAATATTTTAAACAATGCAAAATATCTAATAAAATTCTAAAAAGAACGTATATAATGATTTTTCGGCATAAATAATATTTTTTTTTTTCATGAACCCACTGCCAAAAACCTGCTCGACCCTGAACATGATTATCTAGGGGGAAAGGGCGTGATTTCAGTTAAAATAAACTAGTCGTAGAAAATAAAACATGACATACGGTTATAAAACATGACAACTATTTATAAAATGTATTGCAATTCGAATAAAATTGTGGCTTGACGACTTTAAATGCTCTATAACTGAATTACGTAAAAGAAACATCCTTATAATTCCAAAATTTATCATCATATTAACTAACGGTTTACTGCGTCGAATTAAGCGTCTCATTTCCAATTAAAATATATATTTGAATCGAAATTTGAATGAAATACAGGGTCATGAAAAATAGAAAAGTGTGGAAAATATAATTACAAATATCTCAGCAATTAATTATCCGATCGACTTCATTCTTTATGCAAAATTTATGTTTTTGTATTGTCTTATATATTCACTCCTTAAAATAAACAATTTAGAAAAATTTTACCTACCTTTTATCAGAACGAATATTTCGAGAGTCCGAAAAAATAGTTCCGGATAATCGAGGTTACTGAAATTCAATAAGCTTCTTCCCATTATAACATACTAAATGCATACCAAATTTAAAGTCCCTATCTTAATTTGTTCGGGAGATAGAGCGTTTAAAGGCACACACACGGACACACAGACAGGCGGACGGCAATTTTTCTTTCTAAAAATATGTTTTTCGAAATCTCCAATATCTCAAACGTGTAAATCCGTCAAATTTCTTTTTCGATTTTCAAAACAATTACAAGACTTACCCCGAGGCTAAAGAAAAATACAGGCTACCGCGGTGCATTCCACTTATATTTTTTTACCGACCGCTAGAGTGACGTGGGGCTCTTTTCGTACACCTGCATTGGTGCACACGTGACTCCCGCAGTCTGTAAAAAAAGATACGCGTAAAGCACCGCGGTAGCCTTTCTTTTTCGTTAGCCTCGACTCACCCTATACTACGTATGGTGGTAAGTAAAAAATAACTTTCGCAACTATAAAGGTATGCCATTTTTGACCACCTAAATTAGCAATGGTCCTGTGCGTTTAGCATAATAAGATATTCACCTACTCTAACTTACCAAAAATTCCTTCCAACTTTTTTCTTTTAAGATTATTGTTTTATTCAAATGTGATACATTAAGCTCATTGCATCAAAACATTTGATATTTGTTCGGGAGATAGAGCGTTTACAGACACACACAGAGACACACACTCAGACGGACGGCAATTTTTTTTAATAAAAATATGTTTTTCGTAATCTCCAGTGTCTGAAACGTGTAAATCCGTCAAACATTTTTTTTTTCAAAACGATTACAAGATTTACCCTATACTAGGTATGATGGATAGGTAACAAAAATGATATAACTAAGATATATGGCGATCATTGTATAGGCACAGTGGTTTCACGCCCATAAATTGCTAATGTGGTGATCAAAATAATGGGGGCCTATGTTCTTCTCCTTCTCAGCCATATATCGTAACGCAGTGATCCATATAACAGGGCTTTGTGATTTTTGCGTGTATAAATCGTTAAAAGGACAATGATTTTAACAGAGCTCTGTGAGTTTTACACCTCTAAACATTATATGTCATTGAATTATCACTTTACTAAACAGCGTACAGCTATTAGAGTGAAAAAATGTCCAGACCGGGATTCGATCCCCGATCGCTTGGTATAGCGCATCAAATGCTCTACCAATTAAGCTATCCAGACGACATCCAGTCTAGCATTCTCTCACTCTTATATGGGAAGACTAGAACCACGCAGCAGTAGATGGAAAGTCAATCATGAGTACATATTTTGTATAAAAACTTAAATCCGATGACGAAATGTGCAAAAACAATTTACAGAGAAATCAAATAAAATAAAAAAAAATCGTTGGAAAAATCTCACGCAAAATATATGATAAAAATTTAACGATAGTTTTCTTATTCGTTTAAACTTCCATAATCGGCTTCATAACCAATACCGGCCGCATAATTGCTAGCTCTAAAATCGCTGAAATACGTGTTTAACTATTTTTTAATATTTCTTTTATCTTGAATTTACGTAATAGGAGATATCTGGTATCTTAAAAAACAAACAATCATCTCCAAGGAACCTGTTTAAAATCAAGCGCTCTACCTGTGCAGCTAAAGTCGTTGGCGGGTGTAGGTGTGAATTATAATCCATGTTAAATTTTGTGAGTTCAGTGTGTCCCATATTTCGTCCAGTTACGCAAGTTTAGTTATTTTAATTATTTTACAATTTCATATACCGATAAACTTAATCAATTTGTAAATTTTATATTTTTCTAGCAATTTTTCAAGTATGCATAATAAAAATATGTGGTGGAGAAATACAGACTTCATTTTCAAATTCAGCGTAAACGGAAGCATAATAAATAATTATTACGTGTATGTTCTGAAATTTATTTTTTAATTTCTAAACCACCACCTAGTGGATGTCCCATAGGGCGTCTCGTTCAGATTTTAAAAAATATAACATTTTAACGAATTGTCATATTGGTGTGCACTTTAAACTATACGACTTCTTAAAAAGTCGGATTATTTGAGGTAAGAGAAAAAATCTGCAGTTATCACAGGTATATTATTAAAGTCCACCATATTAGAAGAAATATATTTGAAAAAATATATATATATAAAAGAAGGCATAAAACAGGCGTTTATTCAAACTTAAGAATATTTTTTTATTCTTAAGTGTAAATTTTATTTCATGAAAAAAAAAATTACAAAGCGAAATCAACACACTGTAAAAAAGAAACACAAATGTTTTGTAATCTACACAAATATAATACAGCGACTTACGAAAATGTACAATAACCTCTTCCGATTTGCCCACAATTCCTATCAGAAAACAATATATTTTAGAGATTTAAAGAAGCATTTATAAAACAAAGTTTTGTTGCTACCACAGATATTTGGAAAAATTTCCGAGTTGTTTTTATAGTGTATTAATCAGTTTTCCAAAAACAGAATATCGGTTTTTTTCGATGAGGCTATCAATTATTATTAATTAAACATTTTAAGCTGCGTAACTGAATATACACTCGCAAGAGTTACAAAATAATATTAACTTTAATATTCTTTATCTTTAGAAATATCAGAAACCTACATTGTTTCAAGATTTAAAAAAGCCTTTATAAAAACAAAGTTTTGTTTTGCTTCCACAGATTTTCAGAAAAACTATTCCGAGTAGTTTTTATAGTGTATTAATCTGTTTTCTGAAACCAGAATGTCGGTTTTTAGGATGTCAATTTAACGATATCAGTTGCAAACCTGAATGTATGTATACAAAAGTAATAAAATAGTATTGCATTTAATGTTAATGTTAATACATTTAATGTTAATGTTAATTCCGTTAATTAATCATGTTTGTCTGTAAAACATGTTTGTTCAGCATGAAAATGTTCACTTTAGAAAAGATATCATCCTAAAAACTCATACTCTGAAACTAGAAAACTGATTAATGCACTATAAAAACTATTCGAAAACGTTTCCGAAAATTAGTGGCAGCAAAACGAACTTGTTTTTCTATAAATATTCCTTTAAATCACGAAAATATATTAGTTTCTAAGATATATGATCATACAGAACACTTTTCCGAATCGTGGTAAATTGAAAGCGATTATGGTAGATTTTCGTTTGTGGTTACATTATATTTTACTGATTAAAAAACATTTTTTTCTTTTTACAGTGAATATACAATGTAAATAAAATATGCATTGATAAGACTTTATTTTTAACAAAATTTAGACAACTTAAATAAGGATTAATCTGCTAGTTTAGAAAAAAGGAAAAAAAAAAACTTTGTTTTTCCTCTCAAAAAAGTTTAATAATACAACGATTTAAAATTAAACTTTATATCAATGAATAAAAGAAAGCTGTAGTTTAGAGAATGGAAATTAGCTATTCAGCAGAGAATATCTTTCTTTTAAAATGAGTATTCAAAGTTTAAGAAGAAAAAAGTTCTTTGTTCTCTAAAACAATTGTAAAATAGAAAGCTAAAATAAATTAAAATCAAAGCCTAAAATATTTAAAACTTCTCTTAAAGTATTAAATAAAATCTGTATTTCTTTAAAAAAGGAGGAAAATACAATTTCTAATGGTTTTTGATTGTAGAATAAAGGAAAAATAACTAAAAATGATTTGGAACAGAAGGTATATTACAAAAGTTGAAAAATACGCAAAAATAAATTTCAATAGATTTCTGCTCAGTCGTTTAATATTAGAAAAAAACAAAAGTATTTTTTTTTACATTCTTTTATTTAAATCAACTTGGTTTTTGTATGTATAGATAGAAAATATTTCCCTCATTTCCTAATATAACAGGTTTATAAAAATTTAATTCACAGATGGCTTTCCGATTTCAGTTCCGATTCAGATCAAATTAATAAATTCATTTTAATGCTTTATTTTCTTAACCGCTCGTAGGTGATAAATCAACAAATATTCTTTATGGTTACAATCAGTGTTCTAACTTTAACTATTTGGCTAATCATTGAAGAAACATTATAGCAAAATTCCAATAATGTTAGCTAAAGAATTTTCGTGAAATTACTAATTCTAAAATTGTTCTTTAATTTATTTAAAGTACCTCTTTTGCATTTTAAATATATGTTCCAATTTTTTGTAAGTGTTTTGGATTTGTTTTTGATCTAAATTGTACTATCGGCTATAGAAAATAATAAAACAAATTGATGTGCAGTATTGCACTGCCAGATCTTTTAAAGGGAAATAGAACATTCTCAGTGTAATTTTAATAAAAAAAGTTTATAACCATTTTTATAAAATATTTTATTAGCAGTAAAAATATATTATTCACATATTTATATCTCTACAGCTGTTTCATTTACGACAAAATTTGCATGTATTTATTAAATTGTGTTTATTGGTATGCAAACTACTGTTTTGTAGAACACTATAATGGATTTCGCGTCATTAAGAATCTGTTTACTCAAGTTTTGGACCACCCAAGACAGGCATATCAACTTTATGGCGACAGATTTGACGTAATATTTCAGTAGGTCTATTTAGGACCTACTATGAAACTAGATTATTTTAAACTCATGAAACTGAACAATTATTTTATCGTTTTACCTAAAGAGTCATCCAGTAATGATGTCGACTCACCGAAGGTGTGCTTTTAATGGATCCAATAAGAGGTCATGGCAATTGAATGTTCCTGGGATTGGACTGATCCGAATTGGACTGCATTGGACCCAATTGGACTGATCCGAAACCAATGATTTTCTTTTCTTTGTGGCATGTCCATGAACTTTACATAGAGTGATAACGTATATTTTTGATTCTAGTATTATTTATGATTCAAGTTAAGAGCTTGATGCAGACAGCATCATGCAGTTAAATTAGTAACTTGCAACTCTTAAGGAGAATTAATTCTAACTTGTATTAAGTCTTGGAGGCTAATCCTCAAAATGGCCTTTATCAGTGATAGTCCCTCATAGGACACGGATACTTAGAATGATAGTAAATTTTTAAATGCATTTATGCGTATTTTCACAATTTGACTTGAAGTCAATTCATGTCTAACTGTCTTAAGTTTGATCTTCCAATGATCTCGTTAAAATAAATTATATTTCCATAATGTGTTATTCAAAGTGTTCCCAGCTAAAAATGAACTGCAGTGAATCTTAAAAACACTGTAGTTGGAAGACTGTGGTGATTTGACACAAATCACTGAATTTTTTTAAGTTAATACAACTGCAAAATAACTACAGTTTATAAACTGCAGTAATTTTGAGAAAATTGTATTTTTGCTTTTCTTATTTTTAGTGGCGCCATCTATGACTCATTTTAACATATTTACTTATAAATATTTTTAAATAATATTAACCCCCCCACACACACACACTCTCCAAGATTAGATTCGAACTGAAGGTGTCACGTTTGGAAGTCAAGCGTCTTACATTTTGAGCCACTGGGTCTTATTGAATGTTTGATTGCATGGGGTCATAAGGGGAGGGTGATCAGATCAGCAGGAATTTTTTTCGTTGGTAGGTAATTTGACGGCGTGAAAATGGGATATTGATGTGAATTTTTATAAATGCTCTGTGCGTGTGTATTTCGAAATTAATTTATTATTTAAAGGTGTGGATCTTAGCAGATATATAGTTATATGCAGAATTAATTTAGGAAATATATATATTTATATGCGTTATATATTTTAATTTGAAAAAAAAAATAATTAGAAATTTCCAAAATGGAAATTATGTTAAAAAATAGTATGTTATTATAAAAATAGGTTTTGTATAATATAATATTTTGCATAACAATAGGTTTTTTATCTTAGCAGATATTTATTTATATACATAATTAATTTAGGACAAATATATTTTTTAAATGTGATATATATTTTAACTTGAAAAAAAATAGCAGTTTTGAAAATTAAAATTATTAAAATATAATATGTTATCATAAAAATAGGTTTTGTGAAAAGACGTATTTTATTAAGAGAATTTTGTGAAGGACACTGTTTTATTAATAGTAATTTTGTGAAGTGCTTTGATAAAGTTATAAATAATTGTTTGTGAAGGTAACAGTTTATATTTTTACAGCTTGCGAAATAATTTTAATTTAATTTTAATAATTAATAACTTTTAAATAAATTAAGAAAAATAGTTGTTGCTTTTATATAAATAATAAAAAAAAGTTGAATTAATAAGCAATTTAGTTTTTTTTCGAACAGACAGGTTTATATTGTTATAGCTTGTAAAATAATTTTAATTTAATTTTAATAATTAATAATATTTGAATAAAATAAGATAATTAGTTGTTGCTTTGTAAATGAATACATAATTTAAAACATAAGTTGAATTAATTTGAGAACTAGTTTTATTTTCTTTGTTCGATTAAGTTTTAAAACGATTAAGTATATATATTTAATTATTTTATATAATTATAAGTTTTAATTGAATTTTATAATATGAATTATAATATGTCTAAGGCCGCTATTATATTTCTGCCCAAGGCCCTCGAAATCTGTAAGTCGGACCCGGGTTAGGTCTAACATTTTAATGATTTTTGACATTGATTGATTTTTATATGTACATTTGTTTTGAATTTTAAAGTTTAATATCATTGAATATTTGTTAAAGTTCACTTAAAGAAAGGGGAGAGGGGTGGGGACTTTCACAGGTGCTCAAACTACGTCTTTAAAATAAAAGTCTTGAAAAAAGTATTTATTATTATTAATAATGTAAATAGTGAGTCAACAATAACAAAAACTGAAAAGCTTTAACATCACTTTTAAAACTGCAGATAAACTACAGCAAATATAACACAAGCTTTCTATAAAGTAAGTTCTGTAAAATTACCTCATAGTAACTACAGTTATACTGCAGATACATCAGAAAATATACTTCTGAATTAATAACTGTAAAAATACTTGAAATTTATTGTAGTTTTACTACAAATGTAAAGTCTCATTATTTTTTTAATCAATGTTTGTAAAATGATTTCACACAAACTATAGTATTTTTGTAGATAATAGCTCAGAGTATTTTTGCAATTTCTCCAAAATTACTTCACATTAGCTACAAAATAACTGAGGTAATGCGTAGAGGAAAGTATATTCAACTAGGTAAATTATTTCCAATGGTTGCAGTATCATAGTTGATATTTTTTCTAACAGAGCGAAAATATCTCTCTGTTGGAAAATATCTCAACTATGATACTCCAACCATTGGAAATAACTGAAGTATTTTTATATTCGAGATTGCAACAGAAAATCTACAGTTGACTATAGAAAAAGTTCAAAAACACTTTACTTTTGTAGAAAAACTGCAGTTCATTTTTAGCTGGGATTTTTTATGAATGTTTATGTTTGAACAACTATACATACACCAAATTTCACGAAAATTGCTCATAGTATGCCATATTGTATAGCTGATTGTACGGCTGATTGTCCCAAATAAAAGTGGAAGCAGCATTTTTATTCAAATTCTATGTATATAAAATCAGTTTCCTTATATTTATAATTATTTAAAAACTGCTTTTTGAATTTTACGACAAATTTTTATTTATTTTATTAATGAGCAACACAGTTCCATTTTGATTGTAAATATATACAATTACTAATACTTAGAATTGCATAAAATTTATCTATACTTAGAATTGTGGACATTTATTAATACAGTAAAGTCATCAGAACGGACAGTTCCAAATAGCGAACACCTTTTTATATCCTCCGCACATAAATATTTGTATATTATTACCCCTTAAATGCTTACACCTCCGAATAGCTGACAAATTACGCAATACCGATGTGTCCGCTATTGAAAGGTTTTACTGTTTTTTAATTGTATAAAATTAAAAATTATTGTTAGATTATAGCGTCTGTATAATTTTGTTATCAGTGTTCTTCTAAAACTATTTTATAGTATTATTTGTATTGATTATATGTACAAAATTATTTGTATATATATTTTTATTATCTTTATAAGATTTAAAATTGTACAATATTTTACGAAAACATACACAATTATCATTTGAGTTTAAATTAATACAATTATCTATCAACGTTTTTGTTCTGTCAACGTTCCTTAAGGGAAATAAATGTCATTAAAAAATACCGATTCTAAAGAATTAAGAAATGGTTTAAAATAAAATTAACTTTACTTTGACACAAAAACAAGATTTGGAAATGCAAATTGCACCATACAAAATCGTAATAAAAGCTAATAGAAATCACAAGGTTCAATTAAAAAATACAAATAAAATAAACTCAAGCTATTGCACTAGATTCTAATCATTTCTTGACACATTTTAGAAAAAAAAACTTTCTTTATTGGTAGAATGTAACAAAATATAAAAATAAATCCAGTTTTTCAGATAGAATTGTTAAAAATACGAGTGTCTTTACGTGATAGTTGGAAATTCAAATGCATTATTTCTGAAGCGTTTCATCTCAATTATGCCTCTTAGAAAACAAAATATAAATAATTACTTGACTTTGAAATTAACCACAAGTTTAAGAGTGTACACGCACATATATATATATATATATATATTAAAATGAATGTGTCTTATCTGTATTTTAAAATGCAGTAAAATATCTATGATGGCACTCCCGAATTGCGGAAACGTCTTTATAGCGAGCCGAATTTTAAATCAACAACACATATATATTTGTATATTTTTACCTCTGACATGCGGACATATTCAAATAACGAGTAAATCCCGCTGTCCCACAAGCTGTGATTAGGAAATCAGTTTGCATTGCATTAATTTAAAATTATGTAAAAATTAACATTTAATGTATTAATATTTATTTATATTATTTTCTAAATACAATGCTATAAATTTAAGATGTGCGTTTTACAGAATACGATTTCGTATATTACAATTGAAAATTTCAATTCTCTATCAAATAATTTAATGTACTAATCAACATTTAAGTTAGATCGAGTGACCATTATCTTTTTTGTTTAAATGATAACTGCATTGATAAAATTATGCTATATGTATATTTAGTTACCGTGCTAATTATTATTCGCAATAAATACATTTCTTAATTTTTATCTTTATTTACATTTAGTTTAAACAAATATGAGAGGTAACTATTAAACTCTCTTAAAATTCAGAAGATTTAGTTGGCTTCAAAGTTCAAAGTGTATTTACGTAATGTAAATTGAAAGATTTCAAATTACCGATTTGGCAACTGTAATCTTAATTCAGATTTTATTTCTTCATTCTTAAATTTGTTTATCTTATATTTAGACCAATCTTTCATTGGAAGTAAAATTTAAACATGCATAATTTATAAAAAGAAAAAAAAAACATATATATTCCATTTTCATAAGATAATATTTTCTGTATTACAAAAATATGAATGAACCTTCACTGTTAAAAATTTGCAGCAAACTATCCAGTCATTTGACCGTTTTTATAGAAAACGGTTACATAACCGTAATTTAACGCTTTTCTGAGCATATCAATTACCATATTATGGTCAGAATAGAGTTAAATTACGGTTATGTCGCCGTTTTTTGCAAAAACGGTCAAATGACTGGACAGTTTGCTGCAAATTTTTAACAGTGTTGAAAATCTTAAATATGTTAGACAATAACAATATAACCGACAAAATTATACCCGTAGTAATTTTTTATGATTTTCTGACACATGTTGATATATTGGGAAATCTTCAGTTAGTGGCTAATAAGAAGTTTTCATAAGAGTTATGTTCTACGCATATAAAAGGTTTAAAATGTTGTTCTTTTAACATATAAAAGTCAATTTACGTCAAAAGAGTTATTTTTTATAAGTTAGGAAACTTAAATTATTATACGTTGCATGAGTCTGAAAGGTTATATGTAGAGTATGTGTGGCAAAAACTTATCGATTTATGATAGTTTATATTTTTTGAAATTTCGGCGTTTTCTTACGCTAAAAACAGAAAACGCGTTTTTAAGCAATTACTTACGATTTAAGCTTATATATATTGAGTAATCGAAAAAAAGCACATCTAGTTAATAACTTTCTAATTTTTGATTTTATATTTATAAAATTTTAAACTATGATTTCAAATTTTCATGCACACTGAATTATTATTTTTTACCGTCACATGAGGAAAATTCACAGTACATAATACCATCTAAAAACAGAGAAAAAATTAATGAGAATGAAAAAAAAATCTACTGTTACTTTTTAAATCTCAAAAAAAGATACTCGGAAATGGTGGTGGCGATTATTGAAGCCATATGCAGCTCAAATTCTTCATAATCTACAAAACATTATATAGTTGTACATTATAAATTAAAATAATTCATCAGCATACCTAAAAGTACAAAACTCTTAATAAATTACACGGCACAAATTATGACTTTTCTGTCATATTTGACTTATATTACTTATGTGTTCTGAAGCTTGAGTCGTTCCACGAGAAATATATTTATTTTACTTTATTTCACCTACAGTTCCCCACTGTCTGTTTGTAGAGAAGTAATATGAAGTATAAATGTAATTCAACATGAGTAAAATTTTTAATAAGTGATTTTTTATATAACCAATACGAACGAAACAAATATATTAAAAATTTCTATACACAAATATATATATGTATATATATATATATACAAGGAGGAACTCACTCCCTGCTCCCTTTGGGCAGAAAAATTTGATTTTTTTTTTTTAAAGGGTTAAAAGTGTGGCGCCGAAATAAAGTCACTACTATTATTAGCCAATAAATCCGTCATGCTTATATATGACTTGGAACATACGATGTGGCATATTATTTACCCATCCTTGGAGGACAGTAGCATCAATATTTACCCAGATTTAAATTATGGTGGACATCAATTCTACCACAGACTGAAACTGTCTGCTATTGGCATATACAGCCCTACTGAGGATATCCAACACATTTTCTTGGGATTGAGATCAAGGGAAACGGCAGGCCATTCCATGACATGTGTCCCATCATCCAAAAAACATTCCCAGAAGAATTTTGCAACGTTAATGGGGACGTTGTCCTGCTGCAAAATCGAACTTAGGTAACCAATTCTCACTGAAAATGGCAGTCAATGAGTTTATTGCATTTCTTGGTAATCTGTAGCCTTCATGCAGCCTGAAGGAAAAGCCTTTTTGATTTTACTACGAGAGACGAAGCCTCCCCACACCATTAATAAGCATCCACCTTGCTGTCTTTTAGCGAAAATTTCTTCGTCTTTCCTCATGTCATGCCAATAGAAAGCAAGGCTGTCTGGGCTATCCAAATAAATTTTTTCTCATCTGAGAGTATAACAAGATTCCACTGGTCCTTCCAGGTTTGCTAATATTCGGCCCAATCGACTCTTTTTTGCTTGTGGATATCTTTCAACATGGGCTGCTGTTTCCTTTTTTTATATCGCTAGTTACTTGTACATTTTACAATCCGTGACTGAGTTAATTTTGTCACAGGGATGTTATCCTTTATGGCCGTCTTAGAGAAAAACCACCTTGTGAAAAACAACGCACAACATCTCTTTTCTGCATAGAAGTAATTTTTCTGCATGTACATGTCCTTTTTTTATAGCCGTACGCATTGCCCTGATTCACAAAATTATCTATTACGGTTTTAAATCGTTTGATTAGCTTATATATTTGTCTACGAAAAAGATATTGTTCCTTAAACGCTGTTATCTGGCCTTTCTCGAACTCTGAGAGCTGGGTTCCCTTTCCCATTGCAATACTGCAAGAGAAACAGAAAATACAACCTTCTGAAGTCTGCACAAATTTCGACTGGCATAGAGCAGATTAAATGTCGGGAGTTCCCATAAACGCTGATAGGGTCGGTGGCTTTATTTCAGCGGGGCACATTTTCCCCTAATTTTTTTACACTTTCAAATTTTTCTCTTGCCGAGGTGGGACAGGGAGTGAGTTACTCCTTGTAAATATATATTTGTATATAGACATTCTTAATATATTTGTTTCATTGTCATTGGTTTGTTTCGTATCGAGTTACAGCACACAATCATGGCGGGTTTATTTCGGTGGGGAACACCTTATATCAGACAGCTTTTGAAAAATGCATTTTTGAGTAATGAAATAGAAAATACAACAATGGAGATTTTTTCAAAAATCCGCTATTGCTTTTATGTGTAGAGTATTTTGGGCCAATGAAAAAAAAATGTGTGTCATAAAGCCAAAATTATGAATATAACAGGAAATATATCTCTTCATTAGATACCGTCGGCTATAGAAAATACATTCGGAATGTATGAGTATGCGTGTTTTCCCAGTTAAAATTCTCAGTCAAAAGTGCAGAAAATAGGTATGAGTGGTCTCAGATAATGTCAGAAATCTATCCAATAGACCACAACACTGCATTTATTCCTATTAACTTTAAACATTTTTTTTACAGAAGGAGTACCGATTTTTCTCAGTGGATACGCTAAACTTCCTCAGTTAGAAGAATCAGAAAGTATGATTCATTTTAGAAGGTAACCCTGTGCACAAAATTAGATATACAACGTTTGCATCGACATGCATGTTGTAAAAATTTTACGGCAATGCACTATCAGGGATTTTGTAAATATCTGTCTATTACCAGATCCCTGTACGCAGATGCAGGCGCTAATTTGTGTTAGTTCTGTAAATGGTAATAGGTACACCGTAATTTCCATACAGTGTATGCTGTTATTCCTCTAATCTCGATATACTTTAAACATACCATGTCAAGAACAGTAACTGCATGGTTTTTTCAGTACTTTCACCCTTCTACAGAAAGTTCAGTAGCAATACTTTTTTCATATGTTTCTCTATTTAATTATTTTTTGTTAAGTAAATAAACAAATAAATCATTTATTTACGTATTGTTTATTCATTTGGCCGCCTGTCTATGCTCTAATATACGTAAGTGTACTCGAATTCCTGGAAAATGTTCATGCGTTATTCAGGTTTACTATAGAATGTTTGAAATTGAAGATGATGTCTATATCGTGTTTAGTTCGGTTACAGAGCGACACAAAGGGAATTCAGTTAGAATATGTGCAATTGGGAAAACTCGTTTGTGGTATATTTTATTGATTATAAGATGTTTTAAATATAATGATATTGATATGCATCACTGAAGTGGAATACAACATGTTTTATCAGGTGCTTGGAATAAGTAGTAATTATAGTTCGTTTACAGGCATGCATAATAAGTCCGTTTAATTATTATCTATGGGGAGGAATCGTTTCCGGTGCATTTTAATGACAGTATGATGTTTCAAACATAATAAAACTTAAAAGGTTCGCTGACGTGCACTACAGATTATGGTGTTTCTACAGTAATATGTAATATAGTAATGGTGCTTACATAGTAATATAGTTTTCTAAGTATGCGTGGCAATTACCATTTATTTACAGACACACACAGAAGAATCACTACAGATTCTGGTGTTTCTACAGTAATATGTAATATAGTAATGGATTATATAGTAATATGGATTTCTATGTATTTGTGGCAGTTATCATTCATTTACAGACACACACAGAAGAATCCGGTTTCAGAACTATGATTCAGAATCAGATATCAGATATTAAAATTATGACTAATAATTGTTCGAAGTGCATTTTATCTAATTGTCTAATATTTAGTGTATTACTGGGTGTGTATAAATTATATTATTTATACACAAGTCTTCACCAAAACATTCTCACACATTACCGAATAACGGCAGCAATTTCTGAAATTAGAATTTTACTGATTTATGTATTATTTAAGTTGTTAATCTCATTTCATTTTTTTCATAAAATTTTTAATACTTATCGAATTGTGTTCGAAACTATTTGATAATTTATGCCTAATACATGATATTTCGTACTACTGATTATTATTATTATTATTACACGAATTTAAAGATATAAAGTTTTAAAAAAAAATTCGTTAACATAAATTAAATAAGCCAATATTAACATATATATAAAAAAACTATATCATTATGTTTCTCTTTCAATATGTTGATATATCTATCAGTGGGAGATGGTGTTGGGGATATTTACTGTTATTTTATATTCTCACTATTTATAGTTAATATTTTTTATATTGCAGATTAAAAATAGATAGATTATGATACAAATAATTTAATTTATAAAAATCAATTTTTAATCACAAATTAAGTATTGTGAGTTTTTTAATCAATATTTTTTTAACGTTTTAATATTGGATATACACTGTTAAAACATTGCAGGAAACTGTCCAGTCATTTGACCGTTTTTGTAGAAAATAGTTACATAACCGTAATTTAACTATATTCTGACTATAAAATGAGCAAGAATATGATCAGAATATAGTTAAATTACTGTTATGTAACCGTTTTCTACAAAATCGGTCAAATGACTGGACAGTTTGCTGCAAATTTTTAACAGTGTATGTATGAGTCTATATAATAGTTTGTAGAAGTTTGTTTAACACCTTGTATATTTCATAATATGTGTCATTCAAAGTGAAAATCATTTTAATTTTTCGTCAATAGAAATATTTTCTGCTTTTACATCTATGAAAGCATAATTTTACGGATATAAAAAGCAAAATATGAAATTCAATTGTTAAGCATATGTGTATAAAATTCAGTTTTATACATTTAGAAATAAATATTTATAAACAAAATAACTCATAAAATATCAACAAATCATTATTCTAGAAATATAGAAAATAGCGAGATTCTAAAAATGTTAAAATATAACTATTTTTAATTTCAATTTATTAAAACGGTGTCAACTGCATGTTGTATTAAGGAATGTATATTACACATGTTTTAAGAATGCATGATCGGAAACAACAGTAAGTATTAATAATACCATTAATTGTTTATAAAAGTGCATTTAAAAAATTTTAAACCCAATTTAATTCAATACAAAGGGAGATGTTTTTGCGCTAAGACATAATACAACACATATTATAACATAATTCTAATTTTTCATGAAAGGACAAAAATATGGTGTTATAAAAATTATATGCAATAATTTAAATTAATAAAGGTTTCTTTAAATTTCTGAAAACTTGCATTGTTTGAAGAGGTTACACAAAAGGAATTTAAGTTACTTTTATATTATTAAACAGTTGATGTTTATTTTTAACTGCTATTGTGTTCATTACAAATTTTTTAGTGGAAATATTAGTTTCAGATCGCAAATGGGAAATTTATAAACAAAATAAATGACTATTTATTCTTTTACAATATCAGATATAAAATATATTGAATTTCTTTGATGCAAGTCATATTGCGAAATCACAGGTTCTGAATAGAAATCAATATAGCTGATAAATTATTTGAATAAAAATTGAACGTATAAAATTAATTTCCTTTTCTCAGTGCAAGCCGGGTTCTGATACAGAAGAATATTTGAGAAGCTTGGATACCTTTTCCAATTCGAGTTGAATGAAAAGTATGAGCTTCTCTAGATCCATATTTAATAAAGGCTCAGATAACTAATGCGTGTGATGATCCAAACGACGAATTTATTATAATTATTTTTAGTGCAACTATTTTTTCTAAGAAATACTAGTTTTTTATTACATATAATAGTAAACAGACACATTTTAGTTCGTTGTAGTGTAAATAGATATTTTAGAACTAATTTTCAAGTTGAAATTTTTTTCAAAATTGATTTAATCCGAACAAAATACTCGCTTGATTTCGAACAATTTTCTCGGTTTAAGATATATATATTTATCGTGTTTGATTTTCATAAATAAATTATTTGTTAAGGTTTTTAATTTGGATGTTTTGTATCTTGCTACAATTTTATAAGACGTAACTAATTTACGTAACATATTTATTACTATTTTAAATTTAATTGAATTTATTAATGAATAGTTTTTAAATTCTGCATGTAGCTTATGGTTTTATTTATGTTGATAATATTCCTCAGAACCGATGAAAAAAAGATTAATTCGACAAACGTGCAATCAATTCTAAGAAAGTAACGTGTTTTGTTAAAATGTATTCCAATGTATTGGTAACATTTTTCGAATAGTAATCTTTCATTAGTGAATGAATAAGTTTCAAATTCGAACTTAAATAATAATTTACATCAACAATCTACTGAAATATTCTAAATATCACTAAATCATATAAACAGATTGGATATTCATGTATAGTTTATTTGTATATAATTTTTGTGCAAATGTTTTTATATTCGCCTTTTGCGATACATCTGTCAGGGCCTGTTTTCATGTTTTGATTTCATATTCTCTACTTGAGATGTCTTCTTGTTATTTTTTAATCCCTCACATGAATAGGTTATTTTTAGGTAGATGCAAACAATATTTTACAGTTAAACCATATTTAGAATGTAATATTAAGAGCAAATAATGTTGAATTTTAAAAAATCTCACATTTATTACCAAACTACAAAACAACCTTGATATACTATTTACAATAATTAAAAATTACTATTAAGAGTGAACAAGTATTTTTTTCTCTGCGATAATTTCAACTTTAGACGCTTTACTTTTGGTCATGTTATTTATTTAAGATCCATAAGCAGACATTATTTGACAAAATCCTCACTTGTGCAGAATAAAAAAAAAACATTTGTTAAAGTCGCAAAATCTTCAATATCTATTTTCTGTATTTCACAAGCAATATTGGACTTTATATGGATATTACATATGGTACAAGAGTAAAAATAGCGGATGTGTAATTCACTTGCGATAGTTTTACTAAACAACCTCATATGAGGCTGTCATACATAAGAAGGTTAATGATTTCGAGAAGAAAAAGGGGTTTTCGAAAGTGCCTCTTCGAGTATTCCCGAAAATAAAATTGGTGTAAAACTGATAATCTACACTAAATCCAATATACCATTTGGTATTTCTTATCCTTAATAAAATATGAGCATAGGACAAATTTAAAGAAAGTTAAAGTTTAAAATGTGGGCTTGACAACTTATTTATTAACACCGTTATCTTAAGTGCATTTATTTACATTTTCTGCTAATGCTTGGACAAGAATATCTTGTTACATCTTGTTAACACCATGAACCGATCTCTTTGGTTGTTAACAGTTCTGTACAATAGGAATGTGAGTTAATCTTTCAAGAGAGAATGTTGCTATTTTTTATTTTTATTTTAATGAAGGAGACTGTGTTCTCATCGTTTCAAATTTGCATGCGACCCGCAAGCGATTCTAAAAATATCTTGTCAAAAAATATAAATTTTCTCATCATAAATGTGTTAAAATAATTTAAAAAAAATACGTATGCAAGAACAAAATACTAACAATTGATTAACTTGATAAAGAAAAAAAATGTCGAAAAAAACCTCTTTTTTGTCATAAATTTTGTCTAAGCCAAAAATTCACAAAATATTTAATCATTATATTTTGTGTTATTCTTTACTTCTGTAACAGTCACGAAGACAGCGTCACACTTTGAGCGTTGCAACAAATTTTAGCGTCGATGATTTTCGTATATATCACGGATTAGAAGGTGCAGGTAACGGAACCAGCTGTGGGCTGGCAACTTCGCGCACCCCGATACAATGTTAAATGAATGGCAATGCGATTAATGATGCCTCCCAGTCTTGGTAACTTTCTTTTTACAAACTTGCAAGTAGTGATCAGAAATTTCAAACTTTTTAATAGAAAGTGCATACATGAGTACTCGAACATTTTGATATCTAGGGGATATATTTTGCATACTCTCACGCAAAAGTTGTTGAAAATTTACTTGCCACAAATTCCTTCATTTTCTACATCTGTGCAGAAAGAAGCTATTTGTTTTTACTGACACCTGTACTCCTGATCCCTTAATTTACATCATGATTACCTAAACATATGAAATTCTACTTTTAAATGTATTAGAAAAAATATGTTTCATATTTAGAATAAACTGTTAGTTCAGATTTAATGCTATGTTTGATTAACTTTACATATTACAGCTTTCTCATTTATTTATTTATTTATTTATTCAGTGTACTGCTGGCATATGCCACTATGTGGATAATATTCTGATTAAAAGTTTACTGTTTTGTATCAATTCGTAGATAGTACTTCAATTTGCTTTATTAATAGTTAATAGTCTTTATATGTTACATTAATATCTACAAAAAAAAAAAAAAAAAAAAAAAAAAAAAAACTTTTCAAAGTTTAAAAAAAAAAGCCAAGCTTAAAAAAACACATGATGAAAGTTGTGGTGTGATATCGAATTTCTAGACTTATATTACATTTTCCATTAAATATGTTACCATATGTAAGTCGAGTGCCTACTTATATGATGTTAGAAATCCTTTTCTCCTATACTAATTACATCAGAATGTGTTTCTGACATTATTATTTTTTTTATTATACCTGATGAGCTTGGCGTTCATCTTTCCATATTTTACACATATTTCTGCGCACCCAAATCCGTAGTTAAAATCTGAAGATCGAAATTGCTACAAGCAAACATTTTAAGATTTTCCTTCGCGGACTTGTATGATTAGAAATTTGTGTATGAAGTCAATGGGGATTTATCTTAAGGATTCATCTTAGAATATATTTCTTAGAGTACTTAATCATTTAAAACCAGTGAAAATGAATATATTTTCACAAAATATTAGTCTTTCTCAATTTAGCTGTCAGTAGTTAATATCCGAAGTTCGACATTGTTACTAAAACAAACATGTTTTGCTTTTCTTTTACGGACTTGTGTACTTAAATATTTTTGTCGTAAGATAATGGCGCCGTACCTTATGATGTCATTATATGATCCCTTTTTTGGAGTAACCAATCATTTAAAAGCAGTTAAAATCAATTTATTTTCTCAAAATAGAAGTCTTCCTCAATTTATCGGTCTGTAGTTAAAAGCCAAAGTTCGAAATTATTAATAAAGCAAACATATTACAGTTTTCCTTTTTGGAGTTTTGTACATAAATAACTGTTACCGAGATGTGAATTTAAAAAAAATGAAGAAGAAATGATAGAAGGTCCCGAGTACATCTTCAAATTAAAAGTAAAATATTTTCAGCTGGTATAAAACTGTGGCAAAAAGTATTCGTAACATTGAACTTTCTTTAAACTAATCTATATGCCCTTAGCTAAGGCTGAACATTGTTTAAAAATAAATAAAAAACACTTAATTTAGATAAATTTCTCAAAGTTATTACTGATGATTTTTTTATTCGACGATGTAAAAATTAAATTTCTTCAATGTTTAGAAGTTAAAACATTTGCGATAAAACGAAATTTTATGTTCAGGTTGTTGTTACATTCGATAAGACGTTAGCGTTACTTATGGATATGATTTTGCTTTATAATATAAATTAATATTTTATTTGATAATTAAGTTCTGAAAATATGAAAATATTTTATTTTGATCAGGGACACATAATTGCAGAAAATATCTAGGACACTAGCACATCTATATGTGGCTGAAATATTAATTACAAAATTCAAATGAAGTTATATATACAATATACACAAACAAAAATGTACAAAACGTTCTCTAAAATGTGAAGCTGCAATCTATTGCACTCCAGAAAGAAGGATACCTAGATTATACAATGTAGTTTCGTCACTGCAGTGTCTCAGAATTTCAGGTCTATTCATTAGGAAAATGAAATCCTGCATAGTATGTTTTCTTTTCGGAAATAAACACTATTTACTGTTATTGTCAAATATATATATATATATATATATATATATATATATATATATATAAACGTAAGGTAACAAAAATGCATTTTTGAAACAAAACTAGTATGCTGTAGCCATCACAAAACTCTCTTCTGGATAAATCGAATCGTCTTCAATCAAAATTTAATGACAATCTATTCATTCTCGTGATATAGATGTCTCGGAAATTGCGAAAAACAGAGCATAGCAGTGACACATGTTGGGCGGTGTACACCCAAACCTAATAAGGATTTATATCAAGATCTAACGTAATATTATGTTTATGGAAATTCAGTGCACTAAATCTTTAGGTATAGTTATCACGGAAATCGTGAAAACAGCTTAGTAGCGCCACTTTTTAAATGATTTACACAAAATCTAATCAGCGTCTATTTATGTCAAGACCTAACAGAATATGAAGTTTGATGAAATTTCATGTAATAGTAAATTCAGAACAGCGCCATCTACTGGACAATTTATAGCAAATCCCAATCAGCACCAAATTATGTCAAATTGTAACTGAATCTGCGATTTCAATAAATTCCGGGCATTAGTTCTTGGGATAGATCTGCTCACAAATTTTTTGTCCAATACATAAAGGCACACAGACAGGCAGACTCACGGAGAAACATTTTCGAAAAAAAGTCAAATCGTGTTCAGAAATTTGTAAAATGTATAAATCCGTCGAAAACCGGAAGGTGAAAATTTTCACGAATCCAATACTTTCTTCTTGAAAAGATAGAATAAAGTAAAAAAAGAAGATTTATCATTATGAAACATACATGTGTATACGTATATCATGGATTTTTTAACATATTTTTGACAACTTTAAAACGTCCGTACAATTAAAAATATTCCAATCGGTAAACAAGTAACAAAAATATAATCTTTTTAAATTTTTCGTTTTAAAATCGTATTTTTCCTCTATATTTCAAAACTCAAATATTTTTGTACCTCTTAATTTAATCGCATTTTTATATTTCTAAAGTATGCTATAAAATAAAATGTTAAAGAAAAATAAAATAAAATAAACAAATAGAAACATATGTACAAAGAAAAAAATTTCGTATTCAGTAATCGTCTTTCAGAGTAAATTATTCTCTGTATTTAAGCATACATAAAAATGTTTATTTAATATTAAACACTAAAATATTTTCCTAAATAAAATTTAAGAAAAATACATTATTTTTCAAACGAATTCTTATCCAATGTAATGGTAACATGTATTTTACATATATTACAATGAAATTTTTGCTGATTTTCATTGTTCTTGATTATGAAGCAACGTTTTTATTATTTAATATTTCATCGCTTAAAACTTTTATTTGTACATCTCGAATATAATATTTTTGAAAGTCAATTAAAATATATTGGTGCAGTGCTAACTTTTATTCGCAAAACCTATAGTGTACTTTCGGTTGACCTAGAATTTTTAAATTTGGCACGAAGGAATTTCTTTTAGCACATGTAAAGAGGATAAAAATCGAAAATTTTCAATTTATAATTCCATGCCTGTTTTTTTTTTTACATGATCGGTATTCTCGATTATGGAAATGTATGTGTTTCTCACGTAATGAATCGGCATAGAATTATAAATCAATGATTTTTGGATTTTTCCTTTAACATGTGCTATAAGATCTTCCTTTGTGCCAAATTACAAGGTTTTAAGTCAACCTGAAGTAACCTCTAGTTTTTAGTCTCAAAACCTATAGGGTACTTCCAGTTTACCTATAACCTTGAAATTTGGCACGAAGGAAGGTCTTATAGCACATGTAAAGTGAAAGATCAGAAAATCAGTAATTTAAAATTGTATGTCGGATTTTCATTTGATTTTCTATCATCGGGATTTCCAAAAATGTTGTTTTAAAGCCGTACCTTTTTATTGCATTAAGTTAGAAGCTCATTTCTTTCTACACAAAAATGGCACCATGGATCTTATCACTTGTTATTAATTTTAACTTGATACCATCAGCCGTTTTAGAGAAAAACGGTCTTCACAGACACACCGGCAACAAAGCGAAACTATAAGTGTTTTATTTTTATTCTTTTGAGGTAAGCAACCCTAAAATAGGACATTGTCTTACTAAATGTTTTTGTCATTATCATTCTTAAGTATTTATTAAGTGTTGTAGAAGATACTTGCATAACTAAATATAACTAAGTAGTATGTAATCTAACTGAAATATTATTCACAATTCTAAGACTTAAATATACTGAGAAACGGGACAATAAAACATATAGTACAGGTGCTAGGAGTGAAAAAACTGCAATTCGTGATACAGTTATACCGTTTTGTCAGTATCTACTCTATATTAATACAAAGCACATAATAAGGGGAAGCATCGCGTAAAGTCAGGGGAATTTAAGATGGCGGCTGTTATTCAAAATGGCGTCATTTTCGGGAATTAGTGCAATTTCGTTTCTATTCATCGTATAAAAGCATGTTTGATGGAAATTTCGATGTTTTTAGATAAAAAATATTATTTGTAACACTTTACAGCACAGTCGAAAAGTATTTATGAATTCACTTTGCCTGTTTGTCTGTCTGTCTAGTCGTCTGTCTAATCGCGTACTAACTCGAAAAAAAAAATAACCGGATATCCAGATAATTAAAATATGGTATTGTAGTATACCGTAACAATTTCGGTATTCATTTTCAAGTGTGCATCATTCATAGTTCATTTACAGGGGCAATCAAAAGTATTCCGTTACATTATGGTCTGTAGACGAAAATCGCTTGCAATGTGTTTTAATGATGTTATACTCTTCGTAACATATTCAAATTAATATACATCAGTGCGGTGCAGTATTTACTTACTGTAGAATATGTAGTGCATAGCAGTTTTCGTTCATTTACAGGGGCTCATAAAATAATACGGTCACTGGATTTTCAATAAGCACAATGCTGTGTATGCGCGTTGTTAATTATATAATGTGTTTTTGAACTTTGCTAGATATGAAAAAAATCGCAAATTATCATAAGAACATTTTCTTTTATAGAAATATTCAATGTTCTTATGACAAAAATGTTGTTTTAAAGCCATACCTTTTTATTGCATTAAATTAGAAGCTCGATTTTTTACACAGAAATGGGACCGCGGATCTTATTATTTGTTATTAATTAATTTCAACATGATACTATCAGCCGTTTTGGAGAAACACGGCCTTGACAGACAATAGGGCGACAAAGCGAATATAAGTGCTCTATATTTATTCTTTTGAAGTATGCAACCCTAAAATAGGATATTTTCTTATTAAATGGTTTTGTCATTATTATTCTTAAGTATTAATTAAATGTTGTAGAAGATACATGCATAACGAAATGTAACTATGTAGTATGTAATCTGATTACAATATTATTCACAATTCTAAGACTTAAATATACTGGGAAACGAGGCACTAAATTCAAGATACTGTTTTCAATTTATCTAGATTTCTTTACAACATATGTTTCTTAATTTAAATTTAATTTGAATATGTCACATCCTTTTAAAATATTATTTTAAAAATACAATTGTAATTAACTTATTATCTTAGAGTTTATTTTTTCTCTTTTTTAAGCTATTTCAAATTTCAAAGTGTATTTAATAAAAGATGGGTAAAACTTTAAGAGGTGATAGTACACATTCAAACAAACAATTTTCATCCAATAATGCATGGTTGGAAATAAAACGCAAACTTTGTCCATGCACACGTTATAACTCCATTCCTGTTGCACGTTATCGGGAGAAGAACGACACTAATAGAATGCAAATATTATATGGGGAAGAAGAAGACCGCATTTGCAAAATTTTGCCTCGATTAATACATAAAATCCGCTGATCCGAATGTGCAACTGTCAATCGCGGTAGGAATGTATCGGAAGATGTTGCACTTCACTAATAGAGAAAAGGCTGATATGCATTTCATCTACGGAACTACAAATAGAAATGACTCAGGGACTCAACGATTGTACGGAGAGCGGGTTCCCAACAGGCAGGCGGTTGGCGTACCGCAAAATATTTGAACGCTTGTACGGACACTTGTGTGACGCGGGATACTTTCTTGCTTGCCGGTCTGATGCAGGTCGTGCAAAGAAAACGGAACGTTAGTTGCGGAAGAAACCATTCTGGATAAGGTGGCTGATCAGCCAAGTTTAAGTACACTAGCAGTGGCTAGGTAATTACATGTATCACACTCCACGACGTGGCGACTACTGAAGAATGAACATTTTTACATCCTTATCATGTTCATCGAGTACAGGAACAGACTCAAAGGGATTATCCTCGTCGTGTGGAATTCGCCCGCTGGTTTCTGTAGCTGAACATGGTAAATTCAGATTTTTGGGGTTACTGTGATTTTCACGAATTAATGTACCTTCACACGTTAAGATGCATTTAACACAAAGAATCAAGATGTATGGGCCGATGTAAATGCACATGCCAATTAATCACATGCTCATCAGCGACGTTATTCTATCAATGTTTGGGTAAGAATAATCGGAGACCACCTACTCAGACCTTATCTTCTGCCAGAACGCCTATACGGGAAAACACCTTACGTTTCTACAATAGGTGCTGCCTGAAATGTTGAACGCCGTTCCTCCACACATCCGGTGGGTAATATGGTTCCAACAAGAGGAGCACCATCACATTATATACGAAGACGTGCGAAAATATCTAGATATAATATTTTCCAACTGATTGATTGGGCGAGGTGGTCCTGTAGCTTGGCCACCACACTCTTCAGCTCTTTCATGTTTCGATTTCTTTTTGTGGGATCAGTATCAAGGCGCTCATGCAGGAGACCCCATTCAATCTGCAAAAGATTTGCCGCCAGACTTTCGGACGCTGCAGGGGAAGTGTGCGATATACCTGTTGAGTTTCAGAAAGTTCACCAAATCTGTATTCGCCGTTATACCACATGTGCAAACACTGTCGGTCACTGTTCTGAACATTTATTCTAATCACATGTCATTAAACTTGTTTTTGTCACTTACTAGTTCTTTGTGCGTTTTTTCCTCGTATACCAACATCACCTTCAACGCCGTCTAGCACCTATGCCTTTTAATTTTGACCATGCATTCATTGATGAAAGTTGTTTGTTTGGATGTGTACTGTCACCTCTTAAAGTTTTGCCCATCTTTTATTTAACAACCTGTACAAAAATTTCCAATTTACGTTATAAAGAAAAATTCAGGTTTCATTTTAATCACTTTCAAAATATCGGTGCTAATTAATATTTTTTGGAAAATGTCATTTTTTTTCATATACTGTGTTTAATAATCAAAATTAAATTTGTGCTATTGTATCTAATGTAAAGTCAGTGGCATTAGAAAAACAAATTTTATTATGTTAACAGAACCTGTATTTGACATAATCTGAATTCACCGAATTCATTTCTAATTATTGTTTTTATACATAACATTATTAATGTGTATACTACATACTATAAACTATGGTCAGAAGCATCCGGTATTCTCTTATACTAACCATTGAGAGAAAACTAATTTATTATCGGCTTAGTGCCAATAGGCTCTGTATAAACTTTTCCAGTTTTTTAGTTATGACACTTTACAACTAAGACACTATATTGTTCATTTAGTGTCAAGAGGCCTTGTTTCAATCGTATTTCGAATACGATATAGCGAAAATGTTACCTACAATTTCACACATAATTCCTAATATACGTACTAATGGACTGTATGATAATACAAATTAAAACTTCATACCGTCGGACAAAAAACAAATTAAACAAAAAAGATCCACCCCAAACATTTTAATCTCCAAATTCTCGCAAAAAAATAGAGAGAGGTATTCGAGTGGAATTATGGTTTCTTTGCATTCATTTTATAAAAATTAGCTTAGTGGTTCGTCTTCACGTGGAAATTGTACAAATTCTGAAATTTTCAATACGAACAGCTACTTATGGAATGATATTTGGCTTTTTTGGTAAATTGTACCTTAGGATACCAATCGGGAAGTCATTCGGTCAAGTAGTTTAGGAATTATGAAAGTTTAAATTTTAAAGCTCCTAAAGTGAAAATTCATTTATAGTCATTGCAAAAAAGATTGCAATGTAGTTTATTAAATATATATGACTCAAAATTACTTGGTAGAATGATCTGTAATCTTGGATTAGTATATTTGAAGCTTCTCAAAAACTTTTTAACACATTATAGATTACAATTAATATTTTTTTAGAAAATTAATTAAAAAAAAATATTTTTGAGAGAAATATGTAACACATCAACTTTTTATCAAAAATTGATTTCTAGAGAGCTCGAGTATGAGCATCCAAAATTACACCTCATTCTGCTTAGTAGTGTTTGAGCTTTACTTAAAATACTACGCGCTTGGAAACTCTTATATATCGATTATAAAATGAAGTTAACATTAGGAGTTCCAAATTTTAATACTTTATAATCTTCAACAACTTGACTGCGTGGCTTAACGTTTGGTATTCTAAAAAATACTTGCTGATAAAACCGAATATAATGTTTAAAGTTGGCGTTCATATTGAAAATATCAGGGTTTAGTACAATTTCACAATGAAGGCATAGTGAAGGCCCTACGCTTATTTTATTTTTAAATATATTTTAAGAAGACAATTTACAGTCGAACGGCTATTTCATGTTTTTTTCACGGCCAATTTGGCGATTGAAAAATTATTGCGTTATCTTTTTTTTTTTTTGGCCGAGTGTAGTTATTGCACTCAGTAAGCATTAGATATTAATAGTCGTTTCACTTGTTGGAATTATTATAGGAGCAGCAATACTAGAATTAACCTGAATGTAAATGGTTCTGTAAAACTTATCTATCAAAAACTGTGACAAAAGGGAGCCAAGCTCTGTAAAAGAAAAATAAATGCCCCGAAAAGAAGTCATATGTAAGTAGGTGCCGAGTTCAAATAAAATTCACTCAAACTTACCTTCTGAAGTATTATACAATTGCTTAAATTGTTTAAAAATAAAAATTATTGATAACATATTAATAATAAATCTAGAACTTGGTACATTTTTAACAAATTTATTTATTTTTAATACTGACGTTATTATATCAAAACATATTATTTCATGTTTGGAGGCCTTTATTTAAGTGTATTGAGGCTTCAGAAATGAATGGAGTCTGTAGAGCGATGGCCAAGGACAAGCATAAGAGCATCTTTCTCTTTGCCAGGCTTTAGTCTGTTTGTATTGAGATTTCCGGAGTGGTGGAGGGGTCGGTAGAGTGATAACCAAAGGCGAGCGAAGTGTATCTGTGTGTTTATTTGTTTATCAAATCTTTAACAGGAGTCATTTGTTTATAATAATAAAAATATTAAAATTTTTTATAATGTCATCGTTATCATCATTATCATTTTATTAAGACAAGGAAATGATGGTCATATCATTTCTCAAAAACTTGCCAAGTTCTCGATTTATTATTAATATGATACCAATAATTTTTATTTTTAAACAATTTAAACAATGCTATAATACTTCAGTAGGTACGCTTAAGTGAATTTTATTTGAATTTGGCATTCACTTACACATCACTTCCGTTCTTGTCTTTTTTTTTTTCAGAAATTGTTTTCTTTTTTCACAGGTATGTTTTTGTTAGATATCATTACTTTTGTACAGTTCTAATACACTTAGACAGTTTCCTTAATGGTTTTTAATGTGTTTAAAAGTGACTATTTCATTCATCAGGCAACATTCAATTTAATTGAAAACAAAATATTTGGCTGTCAATTTGCAGCAGAAATTTATATTTTAATACTGCTCTATTAGATGTATGTTTTGAAACGATGTGTATTGATTCGAAATTTGTATCGTTTCTGAAACAACAATAATCATATTGACATAATTTTATGTTTTACCATTACAAACTCATTAACATATAAGACAACAATCCGATTCATATTGACAAATAAAATGAAGCTTTCCAAATAATATCAAATAAATAGTATAAAATTTAAACAAGCCCTAACAAGAAAATCCGGCAACTTTTAGCCCTTATACTAATGTAGGTTTTTAGTCTGGTGAAAGAAAGTATTGGCTTAAACTATAATTAAAAATAACATGCTAATGCACCTTTTGCTTGATTATAACATTTATTTGACACACAGCATAACTGGAAAGTAAACAGACAGTGATTATTCAAATTCGAATTCGTCCACCGAATCTATAGTATAGCAAGAATTTGCATCTTCAAAACCTTTCGTATTCAACAGTTTGAAAGTTTGTGTCGCTATTGAACGACATCGAGTTGAGTTGATTGGGTTGATTATTGACGGCCAATTATCGACACTTGGGATATAGGCCCGAGGGGAGTGCCGTTCGTGGGGGTCTTTCTAAGGGAACCTAACCCGCATTTATGCATGGATAAATCCACGGCTCGAAGAAAGCCACGAAAACTCCGAACGATTAGGCCGACGGGCGCGATTGGGATCGAACCCAGCACCTCCCTGAACGACATCGAAATGATACTTGATATTCCTATGGAAGCCTTACCTTTATACTCAGCGGTAATTTGTAGAGTACCTTTATACTCAGCGAAAATCGATAGAGCACCCGTATCATTGACATTGCGAGTCCAAGACATCGCAAGGTTGTCCACAGCTACATTGCCTAAACCATGGTAGTAAACATCCATGATTAATATTTATCTGTATGATAGGATTGATTCTTTTTTGTTTAAATTTTTTTTCATTCTGGGATTAGATGAATTTCAATTGCGAATGTCTCGAAATATTTGCGAACTTTGATATATGTATTCTGTCAAGATGTTTTGGGTTTTACACAATATGTCTAAAAAGGTAAATTTTATGCCCCATTATTAATAAAAATCTATTCTCTGAAATTAGCCGAAAATGGCTAATATTCAGGTGCTTTTGCTGCAAGGTCAGCTCGGATTCAACATTTGGCACTTTTTTGGCAAATAATATTTGCGCCTAATAGACGTAATGTTAAAGTAAAAATAAACACCCCCAAGAGGTTAATTAATCAATTTTCACATTTTTTTTCGATTTCTTAGTTTTAAGTGTAAACGAACTTCGTACCAAACTTGAAGTGTGTAGGTGAAGTAGATATATGAGATCTGTTTGATGAGTGAGTGAGCGATACAGTGATAAAATTATCGATTATCAGACATTTTCAAATATCATTATCTCGGAAAGTAGTTATCCGTTATTTATAAAATTTTGGATTTTGGGTATTTAGGGAGGTCTTTACACATCTAAAATTACAAGTACATAAGTCTAATGCATTTTCAGTAGTAAAGTGTCAAAATTTGGCGAAAACAGCTCGAAATGGTTCGTGTAATATAACACACTAGTGTTTCAGACGAACTTGGCTTACACACTGCTGTGTGTCTATATTTTGGGCTATGCCCTCCATAGATTTCTGAAAAAGCCCAACTAAATAAAATAAATCATGTCCATTGTCAAGTTACATCATTCCAAGAGATACGGTAAAATAATAATAATAATAGTCCTCTTTATTTAAAATTTCGTAAAATAAATATAGAGTAAACCGCAGTATTTTTTAAAACTAAAACTTCATAATCAATTGAGGCAAAAATATTCGATTTATACTGAGTCCGATTACCGCAAGGACAGATTAGTCAAATTCCAAGTTTGGAAATTAAGATATTTCTTAGTAGTGTACTTTTCATTCTTTAAGCACAGAAATTCAGAGTAAATAGATCGCAACTGCTATCTGGATATTGTTGTGAATATTAACCACGATTTCGAAAAGTTTTAAGTCAGGCCCTACGAATTCAGAATGAAAAAGGAATTTAAATGTCAGGTCTTTTACTAGGTTTAAGATTGTGGTTACGGTTTTCACAGCACGAATTTGTATCTTTATTACTTCGATAGAGTCGGTTCTAAGAATTTTTTTGTTTTGTTATTGAGATTCATCAATTTATAAAATTTGCTTTTTTCTTCTATATATGCTTCGAAATTTACTGTTCGCATTATAAGTGACATTTATCATGTAACGAATTTGAATAATTACGGAATAAATGTAAATAGCTCCACAAGTAATATTTATGAAATATTTTTTAGAAGTGTTTCATTTATTACGGTGTTAAAAAAAAGAAAATGACATTTTAAACGTCCAAATTCACACAAAGTGTTCATGCAAAACAAAATCATTGCGCATGTTATTTTCATTAAATGTATTCCTTTTATATTTTCAATAAAAGTAAAATATCTTTATTTTCGCTAATATGTAACATATAATTTTTATTTTAAAAGAGAGAAGTCATATGCACTATTGTTTACTAATTTTATTTAACGAATTTGTGTTTGTAGTAGAAATATATTTCAAACTCATATTGTTTATAAATCACACTTCGTGAAAAATAATGTCACGCTTCGTTACTAAAATTCACAATGTATAACATTGTATATTATTCCATTTTATGTATAATCCAATAGTTGCTACGAAAATTTTATTCTGCACTGGATTATGAACTTATGTTAAATCAATAGAAAGTTAAGTTATAAAATGAAACACTGGCATCATAATCATTTAACAACGCTGCCCTAGGCGCTTTCGTTACAACTTTATGATAAATGGCGATGGGAGGAACAGATGTCTGGGGATTTAAACTTCGCTACTTCGAAGATCTTGAAAATTCATTACATAAAGAATATGAGTTGAACATACAGTACACAATGTTACAAATAATGAAATACTTTTAAATGAAATATGAGGAAAGGAGATCGTTGCTATTTGTCTTTTGTAATACGATTATTGTTTAAATGTTAAGAAAATACGCATGTGGATTTTATGAAGGAAATGAAACATTATGAGACAACCAGCCGCAAGGCACTGATTAATTAAATTAATTTTATAGTGTTCAAGTGCAAAAATATTTTTTTTTATTAGTTTACGTTAAAATGAAAAATCGTCCAGTAAATATTAGTTTTGTTGTGTATAAATATATAATCATATAAGTTAACAGACAATTATAAAAGTAGATTTTCACACACGTATAGATATGAATATATATATATATTTATTTATTTATTTATTTATTTATTTATATATAACATAATAACATGTTTCAAATATTAACCTGTCTAAAATTTAATCTAATTATTTCCAATTTACTGTAATTCGTTTTAAATTATATTATTCTTTTTTCCTTTAAAAAAAAATATGATTTCAACGAATCAATTCTTATTACATTTGGCAATGCGATCGTAACATTTCTGTTTTCAATGTATCAGAATTGGGAACATTGTATTCTGACCCAGATTTTTTCGGGATTGTTCTACAAGCTTTCTTTCGCATGTTTTAGGGAACCTCATTACAGAGAAATTATGCTCCGTGGTTTATAACTTAATCGAGGCATTTCGATTGGATAAACTGCATTTGTAGTACGTATTTTGTGGTCTTACGCTAGGGGGTTTAAAAAAAGCGCGAAATCGAAACACAAAGTTTTCAATGTTTATCGTGTGTTAAAATTAGACGCGGCATCAGAAGATTTGACTTTCTAATTTTTTAGAAGTTTGCCGTTAACATCTTTTCACAAAATATCATGTTGATTAATTCGAGAGTGCCCCAATTATTGTGTGAAGAATAGGTCAATAAAGAAGTTAAACTCAAGCAGTTTGATTATTTCTAGGGAAAACATCCAGGGATTTTAGACGTTTGCCACACCTGTTTTTAATTCAAGCTGGTGTGACTGTACGATTACTAACTTTTGCTGCATGGTTAATTGATTGCAGGCTTCTGTTTTTAAGTTATATTTACACGCTGGTGAGAGTACAAATTAGTATTTTGCTCTACTACGTCATTGAATATGTGATCGTTTGGAGTATTTAATTGTTAATCATTGGCAGAGTAATTTTTTGTATGGTTTATCGAAATCCGACAACTTCTACTATCATATAATTGCTGTAAAACTACTTAATGGGATATCGTCATATATGCAGTATATTGCCTAAAATCCCCACTCCGTTTCAGATGTAAACAATGAAACTTACAGTTAAGATGTATGTGAAATATTCAAGTTTTCAAGTTTTTCCATTTTAATATAGAATTCTGGTTAATGTGATTGAACTCATGTTTTCTCATGAAGGAAGTATAAATTAATGTCTGAAAAAATTCAAGATAGCGCTGATATTTGTGGCGATCACAATCTTTGTACCAATCATCATGTGTCATCATGTACCAATATATTAATCAAGATTTTTTGGTTATTAAGTATGGATAAACATGAAATAAAATATCGTTATTTTAGGATTTTGATGAGAATTATTAGAGTAAATTTATAAGAAAGTTTTCACTGAATAATTCAAGAAAATATTATCTTTATTATGCATATTTATTTATGCATTATTAACTATTTACTTGACCTTTACTTCTAAAATTTTCTAAATTTTTATTATTTTATTTTATTATTTTACTATATTATAAGGATTCATTATAAATTCGAGTGCATTATTAAATTCAAATTGCTGTTTCAAACATGTAAACAACACCGTGATCAGAAATCCGCACAACCTCCGGTTTCAATCTAAGCGTATTTAACTTTCCTACCCTGTTGAAAAAAAGTTACGTTTTACCTGAATGGGTCGATTAGACCCAGTTTAGTATATATTTATTCTAGCTCAAAACAAGTATTTTTATCTAGCTTTATTTCATATATTATTTTCGTATTCACTAATAGAGACAACAAATTTTATAATCCCTCCCCATTTTTTACTCCGCCCCCTCCCCCTCTTCCTTCCAGTGCCTTGTTTGTATAAGCTATAACATGGAAAATAAAAATAATAAAAATATTACAAATTTGTTTTATTCCCATTGTTCTTGATACATTTTTTATGATAAACAAGACCTAGTAAAGAAAAGATAAGCACGAAGTACATCTTGTCTGCGTTTTTCGATCTCTGTTTGGACCACATTCTTTGCATCTTCCACGTTTATTTTAACTAATACTTTCTTTTTTTTCACGTGCTGCCTTAGGCAATTTCTTCTTTATGGTTACTCGGATATTTTGTTTCATCCTAATATTTCTGTGAGGTTCGGTCAGCTGTTTGCCAAGTTCCTTTCGAAAAAGGCGCCCTTAGTATAGTTTGTTTTGATTGTAAGAAGGATTTACATAAAAACAACATATGCATTTATTTCAGCTAGGTCAATTAAATTGTAGAATAAACACACTGGCCATCGCCTAGTGAATCTTTTGCATGTATACGCAGCAGCTAATTTATCAGTAGTATCTACTCCACCTGTAGTTTCATTATAATATAAAATTATAACTGGTTTATTTTCTTTCTCATCTCAAACTTTGGCATCGTGATGCATAGTTGAAAGGAGGATTACCGATTTCTTTTTTTTCCGGTACATATGAAACAAGTGTCATATCTGGTTGAAAAACAAATAATGAGGAAAATGTTTCTCGCTCACGTGATGACTGAAATTCAGAAGGAATAAAGGGCTTATTTTTCCTAAGAGTACCAATAATAGTTAATTTTTTCTTCAATAATTCTTTAGCAAGAATATAATCCGTGAAAAAATTATCAACCATAATATTTCGAGAGGTACCCTCAATTGAATTTACCAGGCGCTACACAACATTTCTACCTTGATAATTTTTCTCGCTCACCATCTGAAGGCTTTCCAGTATAGTTCACAGCAGCATTGATAGATTGACATCAGACATCAACCAAACTTTAATTCCATATTCCCCTCTTGGCTTTGACAGTATATATTGCGTAAATGGGAATTTACCAAGGAAAGTCATAAGCTGTTCATCAATTATAAAATTTTCGTAAGAAATGAACATCTTTGGCAACTGAGTAACAAACATATCAAATAATTATCTTATTGTAGCTAACTTATCTAAACGACACCGATTTACTCTACTTTCTTTGTTGTGAAATCTAAGAAACTGTCTAATAATTTCAAAACATTGCAAAGACATAGTTGCACGAAAAATGTCGCGGCCATTTTCTTCGCTCAATAACTCTTTGAGAGATTTTCCTGCTGACTTATATACACCAGCTAAAATTATCAAACCTGTAAAAAATTATAAAAATAACTGCAAAATGAAAAAATGGTTAAATTTAAAACCGCGGAATCATTTGCATTTTGTTTTCAATTTATCTACGAATTGTTGTAATAGAAGTTTAATTTTTTTACCAATATAAGCTTCAAGTTCATCAGCAGAAACCATGTGTATTTTTTATTCTTTTCTGATCATATTCTCTGCATTTCTCTGTTAGTTTCTTCTAGAATTAATTTGAACATGTCATCTGTAAATAAAATCTTCATTGCTGACACAGGGTGTTCAGTTATCCTCTGAACTGCAAAACGTAGGACCAGGGGTTAACTTCATAATGTTATGTTATCTGTACAATAATAATAGAAGTCAGAAAATACAAATGAATGTAATATATATAAGAACAGAAGTAGTGCTAAAGTCTGCATGACAGGGGAGGGGGGTGGGGACTAAGATTCCTCTAAAGCACATTTATTTCTTTTCCTAGCATATAAATTTCGAACAAATCTCTATAAATTTCATCAAAGATAATTTTTTTGCCCTGATGGTGGAAGTGGGGTGGGGTGTCCGGGTCCCACAGCTGGCGCAACCCCTGAATATGAACAAAATATATAAATTAATATCGAATACAATAAATATAAATTATGTAATAGAACATACCGTTCTGTTGATGTAGGTGGAGGGGATTTACACCATTCCGTTTTGTTGCGACAAATAAAGGAGGATGGAGACTCCACCGTTTCATCTTCTGTATCTGAAACATATGTTTTCTCATCAACCTCTTCGATGGATAAATGATCAGATACATCTGTTTCAATCAAATCATTATCACTCCCTTTATCAGATTCAACACTAGGGAGCTCTTGCCAAAGCTATCTGATTTCATCATCAGTAATGCCGCGCTTATTACGTGCCATATTGCATAAAAATTGAGAAACACTCCAAAACAAGAAGAACATTACTTGAGTATATCGGTATGGTAGCGCCATCTACAGATCATTATTCAAAATACACCCTATCTAATTGTTTTCCATGCATTTATATGCGAATAGCGATATGGGTCGATTAGACCCATTCAGGTAATATGTTACTTTTTTTATTTTGGCTAAAACAAATAATTCCTGAAGTCTGAAAAAATTATAAACCGAAGATATTTATCTGTTTGAGGAATACTTATAAGAGCATTTAATTAAAACCCGAGGGAGCTATCATGAAATAAATAATAGAAATGGGTCGATTAGACCCATTCAGGTTAGGAAGGTTAAGGGGTTTCTACTGTATATATATATATATATATATATATATATATATATATATACATATATATATATATATATATATATATATACACTACCGCTCATTAAGTTCAATGCACTCCTTGTTTTTTCCGTCTTCACAATAAATACACAATGTAATAAACTCTCGCATTCAAATAATTTTATATTCAAGCAAAGAAACATTTAAAATCATAATTTAGCATACACAACTGAATCTTGTCTTAAATCTCCCCTTCATCAAAATAACCACCTTTAGAAGCGATCACCTCCGCACACACTCGGTGCATTGCATTCTATTGGTTATTTTGTCTAACATTTCGGATCGAATTTTATTCCAATTGCATTGAACGAACCCCTACAGGTTATTTCGGCTTGTAATATTTTTATGTCTGATGCACCTGTCCAAATGATCCCAAAATAGTTTAATAGAGTTGCAGTCTGGACACTGGGGCGGCCAAACCATATTTTGGAACACTTATTGACGTTGTTTGAATTGAACATACTTTCTACACAGATTTGACGTATGTTTCAGAATGTCGTTCTGTTGTACAATGAATCCCCTACCAATAAGCGAGTACCAGAGGGAATAGCATGCCGCACAAGGATGTTGTGATATTGTTTGGAGTCACCCATTTTTACAAGATGACCAACTACACCACCACCAAAACTTCCCCAAACCATAATCGAACCCGCTCCATGTTTAAATGTAAGTTGGATATAAGTGCATAACATGTTCTGACCCACAGCACGACGAACAAACTGACGCCTCTTAAAACCAAATAATTCGTATTTCGATTCGATAGTGACAAGTACCTTTTTCCACTGATAATGGGTCCTATCTTTGTGTTCTCTAGCCCAGTTAAACTTTTTCATTTTATTAATCTGCCGTAGAAGTAGTTTTTTGCTGCCACACAGCCCTTTCAGCCAAAGGCTTGGAGGCGAAGTTTGATTGCAGATATTGATACGCTAGTTTCTCTCGTTTTCCACCATTTCAGCAAAAATTTGACTTATTTCTATTGGATATCCCTGTTGAGAATTGATTTCATCACATGATGCCTGTGGGTGGCGTTTATGACTGTCGCTTACGTAATAATCCGAAATGCCGAGAAAACTATTGTTGTTATGGCAAATTTATCTATTATGATAAATATGTGAAAGTGCTAGGTCTTATTTTGTGTAACGAGGAAGACACATTGGGCCGGAATTTAATATCAGTATTGTTCAATTTAAATGATTTTAAATGTATCAAAAGAAATGTTCTTCACATAGATGAAAAAATTGTTTTAGCCTTCTGGATTTATTTCTCCATTTTTAATCCGAATAAAGTGCCTTTTGCAAGAACTGTGGCAACTTGGGTTGGAATGGGATGAAATTTTTTAAGGATAAATTAAGGTTAGGTGGCTAATGTGCTACAACGAAATTAAGGAACTAGGAAAATAGTAATATTCTAGATATTACTTCCCGATTTTGTAGACAAAGAAAATATACAGTTACATGTATTCTCCGACACTTCATTAAAAGCTTTTGGAACAGATTGGATGACCATGGGGTTATCTAGCAAAGATTCAATAAGCTCAAAAAAGCATCATCTTTGGCATCATCTTGAATGGTTGACTGAGCTAGAAAACATTTGGCTTACTGTAAAATCTTTTGAAATTGATTCTATTGACAAAGATAATGAGTCTAAGTCTAAAATTATAATTTGCTCAGCAATAACTTACGAAAAAGTTATCGATCCTGGCAGATTTAACAACTTGAGAAAATTATTAAAGGTGACTGCTTGGTTACTACACGCTTTGTAGATGTACTCAAAGGAAAACATAATTACAAAGGTACTCTTACGTCTGACGAATTAACTAATGCTGAACCCTTTTGGATAAAAGTTGATCAAAATGCTTTTTATTTTGATGAAATTAAATGTTTAAAGAATGGAAAACCTCTCCCAAAAGACTTTAAATTGCTGTGTTTAAACCCCTTTCTAGATGACAAAAATATATTGCGAGATTCAGGACGATTACGGAAAACCCATTTGACAACGAATGAAAAGCACCCTACTATACTTCCATCTAAGTCTGAATTGACTAAATTATCAATCTGGAATTCCCACTAAAACGTATTCCATTCAAGTGTATCTCACATGTTAGTAGAGTTAAGTGAAAATATTGGATCTTAAGAGTCAGACAAACCAAACGATAAAATCACTTCTCAAAAATTGCGTTATTTGAAAAAGATTCAATTCTTCTCCAAGAAACCAGATGATTGCTCACTATCAGCTGAGCGAGTGGAACAAGCAGCTCCATTGTCAATCATTGGAGTTGCTTTTGCCGGTCCGTTATTTGTGAAATATGACGATGCCAAACACTATATTCTTTTCATAACATGTGTTGTGTCTAGAAGTATCCATCGTGAACTTGTCGGTAATTTATCGACAAAAACCTTTCTTCTTGCTTTTCGACGCTTTATTGCACGACGTGGATTGTTCTCAATGGTTATTTCTGATACTGCACGTACCTTTAAACGTGCTGAGCTAGAATTGAAACAAGTGTAGACAATAGTGAACCATCAAACGTAAAATTTTTTTGTATATCAAACTCTATTGCAGGGTAGTACATTGTTTAAAGAGCCGTCTGGTGGGGCGGATTTTACGAGTGGATTTTTACAGTAACAATTTATCTGCAAACAACTCTAGGAACGTCCTCGCTGACTATTGATCAGTTACATACTCTTCTTCTTGAGATTGAGTGGACGATTAATTCTCATCCAGTACTTATGTTGGAAGTGATACTGAAGAGCCCACTTTTTTAACTCCTGCACATTTTCTTTTAGGAAAAGGAATATCTTCACTACCTCCAGTAAGACTTCAAATTTCTCTTCCAGGAAAATTTTTATACGGGCCTTTAATTATCGAGAAAAGTTAATGAGATCCATTTGGTATAGATGGAAAAATGAGTATTTGTTAAATTTGAGATCAGCTCATTCGGTTAAAAACAGCAACCCCCAGTTTAAAGTTAACGATGTAATTTTGATCAAAGACGATCATTTGCCTAGAAATTTTTGAAATTAGAAAGAATTCTTTAATTATTTGCTAGAAGAGATGTCAACTGCGGGGCTTACAAGATAATAACTGAGTCATCAATTATTAAACGACCTGTACAACTGTTGTACAATTTAGAACATCAGAACTGAAAGTAAAACTTTTTATCAATAATAGTACTTTTTATTATAATTCTCGATAATAGTAATTTTTATAATAATTTTAGAACATTATTATTATGTATATATTCAATTATTTAAGCAATACAATGTATAATGTTTCATTTACAGAAATATATCTTGAGTAAGTATCACTGAAATTTTATATATATATATATATATATATATATACAACACATCGGCTGATAAGTTCTCGATCTGGCACACAGATGGCGTTGCAATCGCCAAACCAACGCTTTTTTAGTAAATACTAACCTTTAAAAGGTAGCAGAAAAAATGTCATGACGATTCGCCGTATGGATAAAACGCTAGAGTGGTTTTATTCGAACAACTTTGTTGATAAACAAAAAAATGGATAAACAATAATTTCAAGAATTGTTATTTGATGGGAAAAAACACCGTTCAAACAAAAGCTTTGCTTGATAAGCGTTATCCGGACACTGTACCAGGTAAATCAACCATTATTGACTGGTTTGCTGAATTTAAACGTTGTCGTACGGACACCAGTGATGCACCACGCAAAAAAGGTGGATACTCCGGAAAACATAAAAACAGTCCACAAAATCATTTTGGGGAACCGTAAAGTGAAGTTGAAGGAGATAGCTCAGACTCTGAAAATATCCAAGGAATGTGTAGGTTTTATTTTGAATGAACATTTGTCTATGAAAAATCTGTTGTCAAAGTGGATGCCGTACGTGTTGACTTTTGACCAAAAACAACAACGAGTCGATGATTTTGAGCACTGTTTGGAGCTTTTTCGTTATAAAATTATGTTATTTATTATTAAATTATTAGTATTATTCATTTATTAAATTATTATTATTATTATTATTAAATTATTATTATTATTATTAAATTATTATTATTATTATTAAATTATTATTATTATTATTAAATTATTATTATTATTATTAAATTATTATTATTATTATTAAATTATTATTATTATTATTATTAAATTATTATTATTTATTATTAAAGTTATGTTATTTATTAAAGTTATAAAGTCATAAAGTTATAAAGTTTTGATAAAAATTTGTGTTTTCTTTATTAGACCGGGAACTTATCAGCCCATGTGTTATATATATATATATATTTACATTATTACTTGAATTAATTATTTGCAATTTTTGTGTGTTCTTGATTTAAATTTGATGCTTAAATATTCTATTAGGTTTGTATTATTCATTCTTGAGAATAAATGTATATAATATTGTTATTGAAGTAGTTTGATTTAATCAAACTTTGATATGTCTTTCGAGGACTATAAAATAGTTGTGCCTTGAAGTGTATTAATTCAATTAAAAAAATATTTTAATATTTGATTGTCTTCTTAACATTCATGAACAAAACTATAGAAATGTTTTGTTTTGCTCACTTGGTGTCATTCTTGATTTTTTATTATCTTGGATATATTATTGTTTTTTTTTAACTTTTAAAATTTAATTTAAATCTTGTACTTGTAATAGATATTGATTCTAAATACCCTTATTTCTCACTTGCACCGGAAAATGTCAACATACATTATGCACTGATGGTAAATGTTGAACAAAAATATTTTTTTTCAGGTTTTTAAATCCTACTTTATTATTAAAACATATTATGATATAATGTCAAGATAGGTGAAGGATTAAGTAACAACACATGTAAATAAACTATTGAACCTAAAATAAACAGTACATTCTAAATGAGAAAATAACACAATACCAATAATAAAGTGATATTTTTGTTACGTTTTTTAAAGTATGATTACTTTATTATTAGAATATATTTCGATGTATGTCGAAGTAGGAGAAAGCTTATGTAACAGCACATGTAAATAAAGTGTTGAACTTGAAACGAGCAGTACATTATAAATAAAAAAAAAGAATAATTAATTTACCGAGTTATGTAATTGACGTTATACAATTTTAATTATTGCAACAACTTCAACTGTTATGATACTTTTAATTGCAGAAGAATCCATTGCTTTTACAACTGCATTTAGTCGTGAAACACAATGTCTTTTTAGGTGTGTTCGTAATTATATAAATACGTAGCACCTATTGTCGTCGTCTGGTCCGTCCGTCTGTCCGTCCGTCTGTCTGTCTGTCCGTCTGTCTGTCCGTCCGTCCGCATATAACAACGCAAAAACTACCCAACCGAATGGTTTGCAATTTAAGATATATTATCTTTGCAAAATTTTGTCGAGACATTTCCAATTTTATCAAAATCGAATCAAAACTTTAGAAAATATGAATAAAAATATTTTTCAAGAAATTTGAATTAAAAAAAGAAAATCGGTACCTTTTTTGTTATAGGAGGTTCCGAGGTTTCATCATCAAGCGACCGAGAAACTTATTTTATTACAGAAATTAATCTGCGGACGATATAATTCATTTCACACAATTAAAAATCATCAAGATCTGAATATTTATATAACTAGCTATAGTACGAACGCACCTCGTTTTTACGTTTGACGTACAATTTCCAACTTGTTTACAATGGCAGCGTATATAGTCTTGCTCTCCACTTCTGGAATTAGCGGCAATCGCTTCTTTCAGCGACATTTCTTGAGAAGAAATCTCATCAATGGAAAGTAACTTTTCTTTACAAATTAAGAACTGATAAAGATGTACGTTTTTTTGTTTTGCAATTTATAAAAGTCGGAATTTTCTATTCAAACAACAACCGCCAACACATTTCGTGCATCTGTACGACCAAGGTCGACATCGGGGATTTGTATTCGTACGGTGCCACCAATTTGAGCTGGAGGTAATTTTCTTCTTGAGGTTCGTAAAATTTTCGTTGCTTGTAGTAGAAAATTATCTTTTGTGACCGCTCTTTTTATAGAAATAAACTTGTGCTGTTTAAACAGGGCTTGGTATGATGATGATGAAGTCGTGGGTTGCAGCTTGAAATTTTCCTTTGGAATTTCGTTTTCGGTATAGCTACTGCTCATTTTTTATAAAATGCGTATGTTACCGTAAAACATTGATTTAAGCATATTCTTGAACCTATTGTAAGTTAGACAGTGACAATGACAAATATATACAAACAAAATGAATTGAGAGCATGGATGAAAGTCTAACTTGTTTTCTAATATCATCTAATATTTATTACATACTCTTTGTGAGTGACATTGAAATCTCCTTTCCTATAAAAATTTCTTCAGCAGTTTAGCAGAAAAGGCAATCCAGTCTTTAACGCATGTTTATTTATTATATTATTTTAATTTTTGTTTAGGAAGTCTGCATAATAGGTAATTGTTTATCAAATCGATACAATATAGAAAATATAACAAAGTGTCAGGAATTAAATCTCTTCAATCTTTTTCTAAGACACACGTTATAGGAGTACAAAGGAATTATTTTAATCCATTTTCGAGAACTTTTTTATTTTTGTACTTTAACCCTTTAACGGACAAAGCACTTCAATTGCTAAAATGTTGAAATAAATGATTGACACCGGAAAGTATGAACAAATTTATTTGTATATAAGAAAAAACGATATTTCACATACATAATAAATGGAAAATATTTTTATTAAAATTCTGCTGTCAATGTTGAATTTCGTAATTAAAATTTTGTGGTTTCCTAGGGAAACCAATAAACGTTAAAGGGTTAAAACGGAATTTTCTAGTGCATATAAAATATAATCTGTTTTATTATCACCAAGGTAGATTTCATCATTTAAATTATAAAATGAGTTTTTCATTGCAACAAGCCGTTTTGAATGTTTACGGGTTTTTAATAATTTTATATATATTCGAATACGAACATTCCTTTGAAAAACGTTTTATACGAATTTATTAAAATAACAATATAAAATAAATGTTAATTTGTTTGAAAACATTATCTCAAAATTTTAAATGTTAATTTAGAAACAAAAAATGTTAAATTTCTCAAGTTAAATAACTTATGAGTCATTTACTGCTTCACAAAATAGACATTTGTTTATTTTATGAGTTTTCCAAAATAAAATGCCGTAAAATGTAGCAGCACAAATTTTATTGGCTTATGTATAATATGAAAAACAGCTATTATTCCTTTACAAAAGCTTAAAGGTTCTATAACTTTCTGCTCAATGACTATTCTTTAATGCTTAAGTTAAAAACGGATTTATCTGGCAAACAATAAAGCCGAAGTTCTATTTGCTCACACGAAGAAAACAAATTAGATTTATGGATTTCTTTACGTCATTACATGCTTGGGAATTTAATATATTATTAGCGAAAAGCATTGGCTTGTAATAAGAAATTTATATACGATATATATTCAGCAATTCGGTATTTTGCAGACACGTCCTGTTTCGGAATAAATTACTTTCATAAGAGGTATTTATGTCTCTACAGCTGTAACAGGATAATAGAAAGTAAGTATTGTTTAGATTTTCTGGGAGTAAATTTATTATTATGAAAAATTTTAATAAATAAAGCTTTATTTCTACATCATATCATCTAGCAAATATACTTTATACTTATTTTTTTTCCATATGATAAATCTTCTATACTGGAAAATCAAATTATTTTTTTCAGAGTGAATATATCAATTCTTTCTTACTTAACAGTAGAAATAATATATTAATTAATTATGTTATGTCTAAAAGAAAATGCTTGTGTTTCGTCAGACAAATTAGAAATATTTATGTTAACGTAAAAATAATAACAAAAATTACATTAATAAGTTTAATAGTTTTTCGCAATATAAATCGAAAAAGTTTGGGGCTTTTATATATATAATTGTCCATCTACTCCGTGGTCTGTCCACATATTCGTCTTTTCAAACACTTCTTTCTATACTATTTCTGTACCATTTCTATATTATTTCCATTTTATATTTTCAAGTTTTTATAGCAATTCACGTATTATTATAGAAATTCACAAAGTCTGGGCGCAACTACTTAACAGAACTTATTTTTATATTTTTTAGAAAATACGAACGATTAAACAGAACTTTTTAATTCAAACAAGCATAATCTGTAATCATTTGCGCATTAATACACAGGCCTCCAAAAGTTAAGGTACAACCAGTTTCTTGACGCTCACTATTAACAGAATGAAAATAAAGGTAAAAAATACGGTTTATATTAATGATCATAAGTAACTTCTATAAAATCTTATGCAAAAAATATACCCATCTCTATTATTATAATGTATTGGATACTTATATGGTTGTCAGGAGGAACTGCGAATATCTCGCTTTGGAAATTTGTGTGAATTTATTTTTATGGTTGATGATCTTTAATAGTTGGTACTAAAATAGGGTTGTCCATATCTAGGAGTTGTCGTTCACTTGATTCGTTAAGATGGCAGGAAATCTGACGGATGGAAATGGGGTTATCGCAAGCTTGTGCTGCTAGACGTCATAATGTGTCTCGTAGTGTCGTCCAAAGGCTCTGAGATCAATTTGAATCCAAAAATTCTGTATCAAGAAGACTTATTCCAGACTGCTCGTGCTAATGCTTTACAACTCCTGTACAAAATCGATTTCTAGCTCTTTTGGCACGAAGGAGGAGCATCACTACTGTGGCTCAGATCATTTCAAATCATCGTAAAACAAAAAGGATGGCAATAGACTTCTCCACGATGCATAGACTTCTCCACAAGTAAGTACTCAATGCAAGACAACTCGTTGAGTGTGGCCCTCTTAATCGACACTACAGAAGTGTCCGTTTATGTTGGCCCAGAGAGCACGTTACCTGGAACACACAAGCGAGCTTCCGTACTGTTCACAGATGAGTCCTGGTTTGCTTTGGAGAGTTATTCAATTCCTGTGCTGATCTGGAGGGGAAAAGACATCAGATTCTACCTATGTAACATTGTTGAAAGACACAGTTACAGAGGAGGTGGACTCATGGTTTGGGCTGGAATCGCTCTTTTGGTCACAGTAACTACCATCTGTGTCATGGAAGAATTCTGACTGCTGTGGAATATTGAGACGAGATCCTTGTTCCATTTGTCACAACGTATGGTGGTGCTATTTGTGATGTTTTAATCTGAATGTTTCATAATGCCCGATCAAATTGAGCTAGAGTCGTTGATAAATATTTAGAGGATCAAGGTTTGGAGCGAATGAAATGGCCAGCACAATCTTCGGACTTTGATCTTATAGAGCATCTTTGGGTCTACCTCAGCAGACAGGAAGCTGCCTTAAGTACTCCTGCAAAGTCGTTAAATGAGCTGGAACAAGCGTTTCCCCATGTATATGAGTTGTTTCCCTTTCCAGTGCCCGACAACTTAATAGACAGTATCGAAGTTGGATGTCAATAATTCATTACAAGTAGGGATGTATACATATATATGAACGTTTATGATCCATTTATTTAATTTTTTTTCACAAAAAACTGCAATTTATTTTTTTTTAATCAGACAGTGAACTTTTAGAAAAAATGCAATATTTTATTTGTAAATCATGGTTGATGTTCAAATTAAGTAAAAGTTGATAAATAACTGTTTAAAGAACAATTCTTCTAAATTTCATGTTTTTATCTTCATTTGTTTTCAAATTAGACACAAAAGACTGGTTGTACATTAAATTTTGGAGGCCAGTGTATTAAGATTTGAGGTATATTTAGCTGTCTCTGAAATTTAAAAACGCTGCTAATCACTGCTGTATCACATTGTCATACTTATTCCAGTTTTCATCTGTTGGAAATAATAGCTTTATAAATTATTTAGTAATTTTTCCAATCGTATTTCTAAAGTTAACATAAAAGTGCAACTTTAGATCACATTAATACAATTCTTAAATTTGTCTGACCTTTGTGTTCCAGTGTGACTAATACGGTGCTTATCCTTAAAATATGCTCAATGGATATGTTTGTAATAAGATTAAAAATATATAACTCTACTAAGAAAATAAATTTCGATAAAATTTTGATGTGATCCAAGAACTTAAAGAAAATATGCTTTTCAACTTCTTTTATCCATCCTTTTTAAGAGAAAAGATTATTAATACTTTATTGTCGAGCTTATTCACTCTGTTTTCTGAGTTTTTCCTTCATTATAAAAACTAAATTCTCACCATTTACCGAATTACAGTAGAGGGGACAAGGCAATGGGTTAATTTTTAAAAGTCCTAATTTTTGGAATATTCACTAAAGGGTAAGTTATATTCTAAAGCAGCGATTCCCAACCTATGGACAGCGACCCACTGATGCGCGCTACATTTTGGTGGATCGATGATAGTTGATCCGTTTTTAAAAAAATAGTAATTTTATATGTTGTAAAAATATAATGACTACAGTATGTTACATAAAGAAAAACTATAAATACACACCAACATGAAAATACAGCATTTTATATATATTATTTTTTTTGTAGTATAAACAATACCATAAGGATAAATGGAACAAATTTTAACCCTATTTTATACTCTTTCGAAAATTCAAAACAATGTCATTAATCACATTGTCTCCGAAACTGTAGTTTGTGTACAGCACATTTATTAATATTTTATTTTCCTTACGTAGTAAAAGTAGGTTCTATTTTGTAATATTGCTCTTAGTAATGTGGACTTCGTATTACTGTTTTTGTATGTATGGATAGATGCTTTATACGTTTGCTATTGCCGCAGGATAATTATACAAAAAAGCACTATTCACCTGCAAACATTCTGTAACTCTAAGGTGTGACGAGAAACATTAAAGTTTTCGTAACGCTGTAGAGAAAATAAAAGTTATGTACACATACAATTCCCAGGCCTCAGCGTCTGTATAAGCTATCGTAAGCTCTATCGTGCATGCTGTGGTTCATTTATATTTAGGTTCTGAAATATTTTAATCATTGCTTGTCAACTCATATTTAACTTTTGTTAATCTTCTACTCTAACAGCATACGGGGATATACACTTAGGTTTTAGCAGAGTACTGCAAACTATATTTGTTTTTACATTTTCATAAGCGTTACTAAATCCCAGCGCTCGTTACCTCTTTCAAATTTTATATAAATTACATGTTCATGTACTAAAATGTGTCGTTCATTCCTAATTTTATAGATTGCGATTTTCGGATCTTAAAATATATATTGTTAAATTACTAAAATAATTCGTTCATTCCTAATTTTATGTATTACAATTTTCGGATCTTAAACTATATATTGTTAAATTACTAAAATATATTCATTTCCTTTTTCCGAAATGTTTCTACACGTTTGAATAAATTTATTACGAGGAACAAGAACAAAAATAAAAAAAATAAAAAAAATATTGGATTCCTGTACTCCTTCTTTAAACAATATGGAATTAAAAAAATGGTTTTATATATATTTTCAGATACTTTCTCACATTTTTAAGGAAAACGTTAACTTGTTTTCAATCTGAAATTTTCACCTATGTGAAATATCCAAATCGCACATAAATCATTTTGCGATCTTAAAACCTAGCTACTGAAAAGTTTTAGACAGGTTGAAGAAATATCCCGGTTACTTGCCTATTGATGAAATTTCTCATATTATATTAAACGAGACGCAGGGTAAATGGTTCTCCCATTTCCCTTGGTTCGAGAAATACAGAGATAAAAAAAAATTACATGCATATCGATCGTACATGAAAGAATTCCTGGTTGAGGGGATAAGTAGAAGTAATAAATATAAACATAAGAAATATCTAAAAATGCTAATTATTCTAATTATTAATGCCATGATACTGATAAATTTCGCTGTAATTGTTTATTAAAACTTCCTAACATTTCAGAATCGGCTGAACTAGATATCAAATAAATATATAGGAAAGTTAGCATTAACCGCAACCGACCATCTGCACAAGACATGATAAATATGCTCGATGCTAAAATAAAATAAATTAACGCATGTAAAAAAAAAATAGAGAAAGAATTAAAATTAATAAAAATAGATTTATTTACATCACTATTTACAGACATAAGTTAAGTTAAGAAGAGACATAAAAATATGAATGAAAGTAAAATTACATATTTTAAACTTTTAATGGTTATTTAAATTGACATATTGTAATATGCAAAACAATATGCATATTTATTATACTAATAGAAAAAAAACGTTAATACAGTTAAATCTTCCCACGTAGCGGTATTAATTGCAAGTAATTTAATAATCACGCTCGTATATACACAAATGATAAGCAAGACTTTCTCACTCTGTCGATACCCTTCTATACACAATAAATATTTTTTCTAACGCGCATTACTTAATATGGCAATCTTTACCTTCATCATAGAGCTGGATGTGATCACCTGGCATCAGGGCTCTATCATGATGATTGATGATGCTCGAACTCTTAGTCTTATGATTTGTCGCTCACACCACTAATCATTCAATAATAACTTGGATTAAGTACCTAAACATTATTTCGCACCGGAATAAAATATGAAAGTTTTTATGCAAAATCTTAGCACCAATTGATAAAATTGTATAGCGTGAGTGAAATTATTTCCTATTTCTACATTCTTCCACGAAGTCTCAAGAAGCAATTAATAATTTCTCAGAAAAAACCTTACAGAAAGAATTCAGTAGGGTGGAGCTAAAGAGACCCCAAACGAAAACATTTCACATTCGCTGCGGGTCGTACTGGGGCACTTCCTTTAATGAGATAAGGAGACCTGATCGTACCCAGATTGGTAAAACCCATAACAATGGATGTCTTTGTCATTTCCCCCTTAAAACGTACAACCCCTGCACTTTTAACTCCCCTCGCTGATGCAATCTCACGTTAATTGTGACCTTAACTGACCTTTAGAGCGCTTGCAAACATATGTTGTAGCGTAAACCTTCTTTGTAATGCACAGACCTCCTTGTACCTGAGTCATAAAAAAAATGTATCATACAAGTGTCTATGTCTGTGGTCTTCAGTCTTCGTTCAGTACAATCTATGAAATTACCTAAGCTTACCTAAAAGGCCATTTTTTTTTCTTTCTGTAGATAACACATACAAAATACATGTTGTATAAATATTACATAACATTAATTAAGTGCGACAATTATGCCTAATTAATAGAAAAGTTTATAAATAATCTTTCATGCATATCAAATAGCGTTTTTAACACTTTCCAACATAGTTTAAAAGTGTTTATAAATTCGGTTTGTCTGTCTGTCTGTCAGTCTGTGTGTCTGTCTGTCCGTGCTCTAACTCGCGTAAATATGCTCGGATCGTTATGTAATTGATATATGTTATTTAGACTTACTGTAGCATGTTCGGTATTGAAAATGAAGTGTGTAGCACTTATAGTAATTTTACAGGGCCACTCAAAAGAATTCCTTTACATTGCGGTCTATGGGGAAAATCATTTGCGGTTTATTTTAATAATGTTACACAATTTAAAAAATAATGAAATTGATATATATCACTGAGGTGTACTACAAGAGACTAATTATCCAATGTGGTGTGCATAGCACTTATAGTTCCTTTACAGGGATACTCAAAAGAATTCCATTATATTACGGTCTATGTAGAAAAATCGTTTGAAGTTTATTTTAATAATTTTTCACTATTTCAAGCATATTGAAATTGATATATATCACTAACGTGGATTACAAGAGGCTTACTATAGAATATTGTGTGTATAGTTTTCATCGTTCATTTACAGGGACACACAAAAGAATTCGGCTAAAGTACTGCTTATTAATAATTATTGCTGGGAATGTTTTTTTCCGTTGCTGACCGCGTTTTTAAATTTAACTCATTTTTTGTCTATTACTTGGTGTGTGTAAATTGTATATATTGTATACAGGGCGGCACAAAAGTTCTCGAGTAGATTTCCGTTTATTGTCGGAAATTGCAGAAAGGAAATTTTAAACTGTGCTACGCGTTTCCTAACTGAACTAAAATTTAGCATTCTATTTAGTATATATACAAATCTATAGATCATATACAGGGTTGCACAAAAGAGTTCGGATATTGTTCAGAATATTGTTGGTAATTCCTCAAATTTTGTTTCTAAATATGTTATGCGTTTAAAAATTGTTTCGTTAGATATCATCTTACACCTTATGGTAAAGATTTGCAATATCATTTTGGTAGTGTTACATAATCTATGCTTGACGCATAATTTTTCGTTTTTTTTTTTTTTTGTTTAAACAGCTTAGTAGTTTATATAGCAAATGACATATTTATCTCCGAATATTAAGATGAACTTTCATTGGTAATAAATGTAAATAATAATCACACATTTTTACAAAATATATCTTTAATATTCTCGTAAAAATTTTAAATGTAGTTTTGCACCAATTTAGACTATAACTAATAGTTTTCGAATAAATCTTATTATGTACATATTATATTTTTTTAGCAATAAAGGTAATCAAATATATTTCGCTACAAAGTATTTTTACTTCTACATTTGAAATAACATGGCTTAAAATAATGTTCTCTTATTCATGTTATATCCTTGTTATCCGCATGTTATATCCTTTTACAACAAGGAAATATCTCATTATAAGAATATAATGACTTAAGATCCTACTCCGTCTCAAAGTTCAGCATCTATGATGTATAATATCTAATTTAGAGTACAGCTGAGTTTATGCCAAGTGCAACGATTATGGCCCCTTTAACGTCAGAGATTTTGAGGATACATTTTTTAAAAAGTCAGATAATTAATTGAATGTGTGTGGTCACAATTTTAATTCTATTTTAACGTATAATACTCAAAGTGTTGCGAAACACTTTGCATCATTACAGAAAAATCATTAAAATAAGTAATTATTAGCAACATTATCATTTTTCCTAAATGTAACAACTTTTTTAATGTGCAAAAAATATATTCGAAACAGCTAATTGCTTTTTTCTTTATTATATGATAATTAAATTGTTTTGTTTTAAGATGTGTTTTTAAAATTACATCTTATATAATTATTCGAAAATTGAAAAACTCTAATAATTGTGCTTATCTATTTAAAAACTGTGTAAGAGAACTTTTATTTATTATTTTAAATAAAATTTAAAATAAAAACGGTGTTATTTAATGTTGACTTAGAAGATAATACTGAATATGCGATATTTATGGTTTTGCATGACATAATTTGTATACAGTAACACGGTCTCTTTCATTAAAATTAATTTGTGATAGAAAATATACCCAAACTAGATTAATTACAGATGTTATTAATATATATTTGTTCTTTTGTTGCCTTGTTCTAAGAATTTCCCATATAAAATGCTAGATTAAATGTTTATAGTTTAATGAAGGAAATATTTGTTGTATATTTAATGACTAAAAATGCATTATGTTTCAAAGTGAATATTATAATGCTGCTCAAATATTCAAGCTTTAGAGCCCTGAGATATTAATAGTTAATTATTAATTAAAATGTACCACTGAATGTAAGACTTTGTTTGGAATCGTAATTCGTTTAAATACTTTGGTGAAATACAAACAAGTATTTTTTTGACGATTAGAGATTATGATGAATCTATATAAAATCTTCATACATTTATTATTTCCCTTTAGTTGTTTATCCTACGAATAAACAATAATTTGGAATATAGATTTCTTCTGATAGTTTCAGATTTTTAATCTGTGATGTTTAACATGCAAAAAAATACATTGCATCAAACTTTATAAAAGTTTGTATAGATACATTTTACACCTTCAGGAATAGATTTAAAATGAAACACTATGTCTAAAATATCTAAAATATCTAAAAATCTAAAAGTCTAAATATCAAAATATCCTGTATGAAATTCTGTGACATTGTTATAGTCTATCGCACGTAAACTTTTATGTTATATGCGTTTTAAAATAATGAGGAATAGTGTCCAGATTAAATACATATTTATAAATAGTATATGCATTTGCAAATTTGGATTATATTTTATATAAATGCATAAATATTTAGATAAATCATTAAATTGTATTATTCTGTTACTGCTCATAAAGTTACATATATACGCTTATATTTTAGTATTGGTATAAAATAAATAAAAATAAATAAAAAATAAATAAAAAAAAACTAGGAGGACCAATTTGAGTTTATCAGAATTTTCTTTACACGTTTATGGTAAAGTGTGACCCGATTTTAAATGTCTCACTCATTTTGAAGTTTTAGAAACTTTTCAACATTTTATGTCCCTGAAATCTATAAACTGGCAATTTTAAAATAAATAAATTAATTAAGCGATTTTTTTTTTGCAGGAGAGCATATTTTAATAGCAAATTATTTTGCACATTTGAGAAGAGTGTTTGCAAACTATGTATGTTTTTTTTATTCGTAGCTTTTTTTGGTGGATTGATTTCTAAACTAAAGAAAAATAAATCGGCAAAAAAAAAAAAAAAAAAAAAATGGAATGAGCAAATGCGGCCAGTGCTACTCACAAAAAGCATGTGAAAAATGTTATTGTTGTAAAATAAGATCTATGAACCAAAGAATAATTTCTAAAGTTTCAAACGTTTACCGAAGTACAACGAGTCACCACTTAATAAAACTGTTTAACAAACACATTTATATATTAAAAAAAATTGTGACGTGGTATTTTTCCTACAACCAGAGAGGTGTCTAGCAAAAGCAATGCAAGGTGCAAGAACATCCTTCCAAACTATATTCCATGACTTCATCCCTGAAATGTACTTAAAGAACTTAAAGAACCCACTAATTAACCACTTACATTTTCGACAATTCAATCACCTTTCTAAAAAATTCACATTATACGTGTGCATGCGGACAGTAACAAGGATAATTATATAATTAAAACAAAATTTTGACTGATTAATAATATACGTAAAATACCATAAATGTTAATCTGTTGTTTCATTTGAAATATATTACTAAAATGATAGTGGTGTTAATAAAACCTATGAACACCAGCCTCCTTTTAGCAGTTCACATTAGCCCATACGCAGAGACGCCTTTTATGGTAAAGTACAACAATGTCTGATGATTAACTATAGGTTACAGACAGTGTGCTCTCCAGCATCGGCACTTTGCGCCTAATATTTTATTGGTAAAATATTTCACACTTTATAAATAAACATTTAACTATATAAATTTTATCATGCAGCAAATAACTCACAACCAAACTAATGCTAAACATGTCGATATTTTGTATTAAATGATAATTAAAAAATTATTGATGAGATGGATGAAAGACAGTCTATAGGCGCGATATCATGCGCGGCCGCCTATGTCGCACAGCCCAATGAATATGATGTTTCGTCAAAATACTGGAAATGCTCCACACTTCTTTCTACAGCTTTACTTAATTTAACAGTTTCATAACGGTAAAGGCAAATCTAATACATGTCATATGAACAAACGAGTATATACGCAGCCATTTTACCTTGACTGAACGGATCAGAAAGCATTTTGGTGAGAATCACCAAAATATTTTTTTTATCATACCAAAAGCAAAACATGGAATTAATTGCAATTAGGAATAAGCTATAAAGCTGAACTTCTGTTAAGTACACTTTTTTCTATACCAGAATTCTACAACTTCTCTTACTACAGAGTACAGGATTAAATGGCTTATACACACATACACACACACACATCCAAAAAAAAAGTTTATACATTTTTTTTTATCAAAAGTTAGGTAACTTTCTTCACTGTGCTGCATGCGAATATTTTCTAGGAATCTCGTTAAATCAATCATCTGAATAAGCATAAATTGCAAACGTTGAAAGGACTTAAAAAATGCAGACGTTTACGAAGTTCCCCAAGAATTTATCAATGCAACACTTAAGCAAATACCAATGTACTTAATGTGTAATATAGCATTCCAATGTTGGAGATATCAAAACTCGCATATAGTTTATATTAAAAAATGTATAAAAGTATTGTTGGAGGTCAGACTATTTTTTCTGAAACATGTGTAATTTTTATAAGATAAAACACTGCTAAGATTGTCCAGCACTAATGAGAATTAAGACGCATCACTGAGAATTAGTTATTAATTATAAAACATACGTTAAGCAACTGAACCATACTAAAAAGATAATCCTATATTTTAAAATGCCGAATTTTAACAGATATGGATGGTCATTTTGAAAAAATAATTGCATATGTCATTCATGATCAGTAATTTTTAATATCCAGACCACGGACAACAAAATACATTAATAATTTTACAAAAAAATGAATTTCACACGATCGTTGTGAGGTATATTTAGGGTTCGCGGCCGTTTAGTACGGATTCGTGACATATGATAGCCTGAGCACGAAGTCGATTTCTTAAACCAGAAACTGAATAAATGCCGACAATAGCAAGTAATTTCCAATTAATCATTTAATTAATTTTTCAAGAGTGAAATTCGCCAGCAAACTATTGAGTAACAAACAAGTGGAACAAGAGCCTCAGAGCGCTGTTCTGGGGCCCCGAGTTCAATTCCCGGCTTGGGACATTTTTCACTCTGTCGGCTTAAGCACTCAGCTTAGCAATGAAAATTCCGCTTGTTTGTTGCCGACAATAAATCAACAACATATGCTTTTTCCTTTTTCTATATCAAAATTAATATTAAACACTTCCCGGAAAAAATAGAAAGATATTTCTTTTAATAAAATCTAAAAAGTGACATATTTGTACAAAAAATGTGATAATATAACGTAACTTATCAAGCTATCTAACTATACTTTTCAAAGACGGTTAAAGAGGTCAAAGAGAATTTCCCGTTTATGGCATTAACGTTTTAGCGGGCGCAAGTCGTTTTTAAGAAACACGAATTTAATTTAATTACGCTGTTACAATTAATGAAAAAGTTAATTTAGAAAAGGTTTATACATATCAACGGGGAAAAGAAATTTTAATAATGTTTGAGATAGAGAAACATATGTATATCTGTATGTTTAAATAAGGCAAATTTCACTTATTAACGTTAAAAAATAAAACTATTTTGTAAAAACATCGATAAAAATAAGAAAATAATATTATAAAATATATTTAAAAAAGGATACAATGTCATCGCCTCTATTTTTATGACTGGAAAATACTTCACAATAAACAACTTTTTGTTTTTCAGTCTTGGCATATTCTAATTTTTTTTTTGTAAGTTTTGTTCACAGCTATAATATTACTTTCTTCTATCTTTACAAGAAGAAAGTATTGGATTCATGAAAATTTTCGACTTCCGGTTTTCGACGGATTTTTACGTTTTAGAAGGTCCTGAACACGATTTGACTGTTTTTAGAAAATGTCTGTCTGTGACTCTGTATTTCTCTCTGTATGTGACAAACATTTTGTGGGCGCTCTATCTCAAAAATTAATGCACAAAATTTAATAAAACTTTATATTCAGTTAGTCCCTAATATAAATAGACATTGATTAGTTTTTGGTGAAAATCGCCCGACAGGTGGCGCTGCTAAGCTGCACTTTTGCGATTTCCGCAATAGCTCTATCTCAAGAATCAATGCAGTTATTTTCATAAAACTTCAGATTCAGTTAGACCTTTCACATAAATAGACGCTGATTACATTTTGGTGCAGATATTTTAACAGGTGGCGCTGCTATACCACTTTTTTCATTATTTTTACGATAGCTATATCTCAAGAACTAATGCTCGGAATTTCATCAAACTTCAGATTCTGTTAGACCTTGACATAAATAGATTACGTTTTGGTGTAAATAGCCCAACAGATGGCGCTACTATACTACTTTTTTCATTATTATCACGATAACTATATCTCAAGAACTAATGTAAGTATTTCCATCAAACTTCAGATTCAGTTAGCCGCTGACATAAGTTATTGTTGGTTAGGTTTTGGTCTAAATCTCCCAACAGGTGGCGCTGCTATGTTGAATTTTGTAGGATTTACATGATTTTAGCAATAGTTTTATCTCAAGAACTAATGCAGGGAATTTAATAAAATTTTAGATTCAGTTAGACCTTGATACAAATTGGTTGCTGATTCTTTTTAGTGTATGCGAAACCTGTGTGAGTTCGAAGAAACTTTTGGAATTGGCACATCCGACTAGTTTTTATTATTAATTGAATCTCTTTGGTGATCACTGGAGTATTAAGAAACGAGGAATTCTACTAAATATTTATTGTTGTAATAATGTAATATATAAAACACTATAATAACTAAGCGAATAAATGGCATTTACAATTTTGCAGAAATTAAGCTTTCAAATGTAAATTAAATAATTAACACATCTTCTTATGTGAATGAGAGAGCGAACGTTATGAATTTTATGAAAGTAGATTTAAAATTCAGGAATTAAAAAATTAATCTTTCGAATCGTATGGGAAAACGGATAGATGGACATTGATGAACTTAAATCAGTTTCGATGCCGTATGTGAGAACAGTGAAAATACTGTCATTTTTGGACATTTACAGATGCATTCGTATTTTATAGTTAAATATACATATTTAGAAAAAATAAGATAACTACTTCAGTGGTTTTTGGAATGTATTCTAATGCTCCAAATCTGACGGAATTTAAAATGCAGTTAATTTAAATGATGTGCTTGTTATCTGTTAAATAAAAATGTTTCGTACGGAAATTCATAGAAATCTAGCTCTGTAACATGCAAAAAGGCGTTATATATTTGAGTACCAAACATGCCTTCACATAAATGTGTAATAAGTTTACAGTAAATTATTTCCATGTCAACATTCACTTTTAATAATATGTTGCAATCTCAAAAACGTAATTTTCATAACAAAGTGCAACGAATCTTGCCTAATATTCACCCCAAACCCCAACCCCCTAAAAAAACTTATGAAGACGAAACCTTTTCTTATATACATTTCTTTTTTCCATAGATACATTTATTAGTGAATTTCTGTACTACAAAATGTTTATAACATATGACTAGCTTATCATTTCCATTCTCTGTATTATATATGTTGTAAAATTCGGAGCAGATGTACTTGCTTCAAAGGTCTCTAGAGTAGGGAATTAATTTTTTGCTTACCTTGTATTTAGAAATTCATAATGTATATTTTGTAACGTATATTCTGGGTGGATTTCCATGGAGAATCTATTCAAATTTTTTTAACATACATAGATGTGAAGTTAGGAGTAATTTTTAAGATGAAACAGCACCGAAAAAACTGCTGAATAATAAAATTTTGTAAGAATCGCTATAAAAAATACAGAAAACACAGTACGCGTTCTGGGTCGGAAATTTATACAGCCCATCATCAACCAATGAAACAGCACCGAAAAAACAGGCGATCACAATTAAACAATAAAATAAAATAAAAAAATGTTTTTTTTTTTGTTTTTTTTTGCGGTTTTATTTTTTTTTACTTCTTTTCTTTTCTTTTATATTGTTTATTCCTTTTATTTCCTTTTCTCTGTTTGTTAATTTTTCTTTCATTTTTGGCAGCATTTTCCCCTTCTGCATGTACTCCTCTGTGATTGGCTACCTTTCATCTAGCGTCACCTGTCGCACTCTTTGCTGCCTCTACTCTTTACCCTTCCTCTTCAATTGTGACCTTGTCCCCTTACGGACACGTGTTTACATTGGCTGATGACGGGTCGTTAAAATTTCGAGCTCTAAACGCTTTCTATGTGTCCCTTTGTTTTTATGGTGATTTGTACAAAGTTTCATTATATAACTTTTATTATGTTAAAAACAATAAGATCTGTTTTCTAATATATATTTTAGGTTGCTCTACACAGAGAATATACTTGAATTCTTTAAAAAATATATAAATGTGAAGTTAGAAATTACTTGAGCTTAAGGAATCACAATTTTTGCTATGTAACTTGTCTTTTATTTGGCTAATTGGAATTTTCCATTAACAAATAGGTCATAAATGTCAGAGATTTGGAAACGTTTTAAAGACGGACAATTTTTTATAAATATTTTATGCAATTGAATGATATTATATGCGCAAATATAGATACTATTACATATACATGTATTAGAATATATCTGTAAAAAAATTAACTTACATACTATTTTTTTCATTTGTTTTATGCGCATTATTTAATATTTAATATGTTTGAATTTTGTGATAATTTTGTGATAATAGTCCGTGTTCAAGAAATCGTGCGCTCAATCAGCGAAACAACGGCATTGAGTACAATGATTTATAATGAACCCTCATTGTGCCGTATATAGCAAAACAGGACGTTATGCTTCCCACTGTCGGCGGACTGATGAATATTTTTTAATGCGATTCTTTTGAGTAATTACAAATAAATTATAAACATAGTAAATGAGTACATTTCTGTTTTTTTGGATCAATTCCAAAGTATCCCATACTTTAAAATGTATTAATGTGTTTCATTATAAATATAGAAATAAATAAAATAAGCATTAAGCATTTTACGGGTATGTGCGACCGTATTTAGTTAAATTTCACATTTTTTACTGAAACATTTTTATTATGTTTTGAAATAGGTAATTTTTATTTCGAAACAAAAGAAATTCATTGGAAACTTATTAACATTTAACGCTTAAATATAATATCCCAATTTACACTAAAAACATTGAGTTTGCATTGAAAATTATTTTAATTCTTTTGCAGATTGTTAAAACGAATAAAAAAATTAAGCAATTTTAATTTAATTAAATAAACACACATGTAGAAGTAAAATGCTAATTAAAAAATTATATATAAATATATATATATATATATATATATATATATATATATATATATATATATATATATATATATATATATATATATATATATATATATATATACATACATATATACTTAAATAATATCAGCTTTTGGAAGGATTAACTTAACATTTGTATTGAATTTGCAGTTATTCAGAAAGAAAAAATAATAAACAAAAAATATCTTGTTACTTAGGTTTTAAATGCTTCATACAATTTATAACACAGAACTTTTGTAATACTTTTATTTTAGATATCTAACAGAATACAAAATCTCAAGAAGATAAAAACTTAATCCTTTTTAATTTCCGGAGACAAATCAGTACTTTATCTTTGAGTGCGAGAATTCGGAGAATTTTGTAACTCTTAACTTAATCTTATCTTTTTTTTATTTCTAAAATGTCTTATCTCTTGAAGTCTATTTTAGGAGGAAAACAAAATAAGCTAGATACAAGGAAAATGTTTCCTTTTTTTAAAAAATTCCACTCTTCGAATTATTTATTTCTATATTCGAAACATAGATATGGAATTTCCTTTTAATATTAAACATTGGAATGTTTCACGAAAGAAGTAAGGAGAAAATTCTTCGCTCATTGTATGTGTTCTCAAAGGAAATAACAACAAAAGAGTTTATAATTAGCACGTATAAATATCGGAATTTCTTGTTTCATTATACAGTGTGTTTCTAAATGAATATCGGGGATTTAACGCTTTATAGTATCTATTATAAAAAACTTAAAATTATACTTAATACATAAAATGAAAGAGCAACTCAAACAGTTTTACCTACAAGCTTACAAGTGTTCAATGTGAACACCTTTCGTCACATGGCACACATCAAGTCGATAGCCCAGTTCTTCCCAAACGTCACTCTATGCCTACCCGATCTGACGCCATGTGATTTCTCTCTGTTGGGGTTCATAAAGAATCGAGTTTATGTGCCTCCACTACCAGCTAACCTACCCGACCTAAGAAACATGATTCAGGCAGCTGTTGCAACAATTACCCCACAAACACTAATTAACGTTTGGGAAGAACTGAGCTATCGACTTCAGGTGTGCTGTGTGACGAAACGTGTTTACATTGAACACTTGTAAGCTTGTAGGTAAAGCTGTTTGAAATGCTCTTTCATTTTATGTATTAATTATAATTTTAAGTTGTATGTAATAAATACTACCAAGCGTTAAAACTCCGATATTCATTTAGAAACACCTTGTACTTTATCCCTGTTGATGTATACTAGTATGTACAGAGCTCGAAAAAAAAGTGATCACCCCTACTAAATTCATTAAAAATATCCGTAGAAATGTTTTAGGTACCAATAGACTGGGAATAATGTGTACTATTTAATGCTATGCATGAATTATGCCTCGAGGGTCCGTCACATTAAGAAGTCCTTTCGGCCTGTATGAGGAGAAAAGGTAGCTTCCCTATTGCTTAATGTCGGATTTTTTGCTTGTTTTAATGGAAAACACTAAGTAAAAATTCGTGGAACCCGATTACAGAAGATTCATTCTCAGTGCTCGTTAATATTGAATTTGAATGAGAATTTCACCAAATTACTCAACTATAGCCAAGTTGGGTTCATTTATAGAAAAATATTTTTGTCGCCAAATTTAACGATATTTCTCCAAGTCCCACCAATCATCGAAATAATTTGACGCTGGCGGATAGGAATATATAGTGTTAGGCATATAAGAGTTGGGACAATGATTACAACAATGAATGAAAATTTGCCAGACAGCATGTTCACTAAAACACATAAAATAAAACCGTTTATTGAGGAATCCTGCTGCCTTATTTCAAAATGTTAGCTAACCTAAAATTTCAAATTGCTATATCTCAGCCATTTTTTAAGATACAAACGAAACAAAAAATGCTTCGGAATACTTGTATCAAGATCAAATTTTGATGAAAAAACTTTAAGTAAGTATTTATAATTTCTGTACATCTCTTTGAATTCGAAATCTTAAAGTGGCTGCCATTTTGAAACAATATGACGGATGTCGATGACCAACGAACTCGGTCGAAACACTGGTAAGTCCTATATACATGCTTAGTTACATCCAAATTGGTTCATAAACAAGCTAAGTATCGCATAACAAAAATCAGCTATATATAAACAGAATGAGATATATATAAATGAACATTTGGGTGGAATTTCCGTTTTATGCGGTTATTTGCAGAAAAAACAGTATGCGGTAAGCACTTTTTTTAAAAAGAAATGTTATGTTGACTGCAATTTTTATTAAATCGTTTGAAGTATGGATTTATTTTAGCAAAAAACTCCAAATTTTAGAGCACTTCTAATATATATTTTTTTCTGTATAAATGTTCATGACCTTTTGCAATTTAATTCGTGTATAAAAAATGACAGAATTAAATGAATATATAATAAATATGTTTAAAAGAGCTATATTGCTTTACGTTAGAACTACAAAATTTGTTTATTCAAAATGCTACATTCCTTTGATCGTATCCATTGTATTCATGTGACGTGTTAATTTATTCAGACATTTCATATATAGCGATCGGGAAAGTGTTTTTATGTTTAACATACATATACTAAATATTTTCATATCATAAATAAAATTCATGACGGCGCATAGCAACTATAAAGTTTTAATAAGTATTGAAAAAAAATATAGTGCATGTTTTAATGAAATAAATACTAATTTATATCCAATAAAATAAATATAGGGTGTCCGAAAAGTCTGAAAACGGTCGAATAACTCGAGAAATATACATCATATAGAAAAACGGAAAATAAGTGTTTAGTATTTAAAAAAAAAATCTCTTTAGGGATATCATGCCCTCCAAACTCTGCTCCCTGGTGAGGAATAGAGGGCAACTTTGAAATCTTAAATGATAACCTCCTCTTTTGTATAGAAGATTCGGATTTTACGTGTAAAGTTATGTAACGTTTGTATTTAACATTTTCGTCGTAAAATCGTTGAAGGCACTGTAATCGAGTAAAATGCAGCGAGAAACGTTTCCATTAAAAGTCTGGAAGCGGTCGAATAACTTGAGAAATATACTTTGGTTTGTAAAATAGAAAAATACATGTTGAATATTTTTTTTAAGTCTATAAAGTATAACGAAGTTCCCTTCCCAACTCTGTACCTTGGGGGAAGGAGGGTCAGGATCGAAATCTCGTATGACAGTCCGTCTGTTTTATTGCAGATTTGGATTCTTCGCGGATTACAGCGGTATCTACAAATTTCCGAATAAAATGGTAAACACAAAAGTTACGTATTTTTCCCATAGAATCCAAATCTGCAATTTAAAGAAGTGTGTGTGTGGGAGGGGTTTCTCATGTAAGATTTGTAGCTCCCCTTCCCTCCACAGGAGGCAGAGTTGGATGGGCAATTTTGATATACCTAAATAAATTTTTCAAAGATATTGAACATGTCTTTTTCCGTTTTTCCATCTGATTTATATTTCTCGAGTTATTCGACTGTTTCCAGACTTTTCAATGGAAATGATTCTCACTGAATTTTGCTTGATTACAGCGCCATCCACGATTTTCCGAAAAAAATGTTAAATATAAAAGTTACGTATTTTTCCCGAGTATACGAATCTGCAATAAAAAAAGGGTGGTTCTCATTTAATATTTCAAATTTGCCTCCCGTTTTTCCGCCAAAAGGCAGAGTTGTGGGAACAAATTTGATAACCCTAAGAAGCTTTTTTCAAATATATTGAACACATATATTCCCTTTTTCAATACGATGTATATTTCTCGAGTTATTCTACCGTTTCCAGACATTTTGTACACCCTGTATATAAATTTAAGCAAAATCTTCTAAGCGTTCTGCATACTTTTCGTTGATTTTAATTAAAAATTTGAGAGATAGATGTAATTTAATAGGGTAGTTTTCTTTTAATATTTATTGCATATGTAAATAAAGATAATATAAACGAAAGAGAATCGTGATCAAAATAATTAAAAATGGCATAAACAACCTTTTATTTCGACAAAAAGTGTATTTTTCCTCACTTTTACTCGCAACAGAAAATCAAATTATATTTTTAACTAAAGAAGGACAATTTATTCACTGAAAAAATATCTAAATATATACACAATCTAATGAATCTCTTCAAGTTGGAAAACTTTGCTAATGGTCACTATCGAAAATAAAACTCATTATTAAAGATCTTTAAAATAAGTAATTAAAAGTTATTTATTCTTCATGTAATAGAGTTTTGGCATCCTTAAATTGCTGTGGCTTTAGCAATTAACATTAAATGAGAATTTTTCAAAAGAAAATTTTAAAGCATTAATGTAAAAGCTCAAAATTATATTTTCTCATACATATTAAAAAAGTAATTAAGGTAACATTTTACTTGAAGTAATTAAAGTTTTCTGGAAAGTAAGTTAAGAAATAAACTGAATTTTTAGACTAAACGTTACTTTTTTTGTCAAATATTATGTATGTTATATGTGTGTGTGTTATGTAAAATCAATAACTTTGAATTTTATGAATATCCTTCATACGTTGCAATACATTTAGTTTTAAATTAATGATTATCATAATCAGAACTTGAGAAATGCGGTCACCAGGTCACCACTGGTGACAATTTTTGTAGAAACATTTATCTAAGAAATAAGCACAATCTGCATTTTCTCTCTCTCTCCCCCCCCCCCCCCCCCCACACAATATTACGAAATAAACATAGAAACTATAGTGAAACAAAAATAAATATTTTTAACTTTTATTTTTAGTTTGGAAAAAATAAATTTATCAAATAAAAATTTTAAAATAATAAAATCAGAATTATTTGAATGTCTTTGACAGGACAATAGGCAAAAAAATTGTATTCCTGCTTCAGTATTTCATCGACGCCCCCGTATCAGATATAGATTTTGTAGCATTCAACTATCGGGACATTTGGGGCATTCAGCATTTAGTATTTTCTTAACATGCCGGTTAATTCAACCTTTACAATACTTATTTTTAATTTTTTAGAGAGATGTAATTTTAAAAAGTTTCATTAGAAAACTTAGATTATATTAACTTTCTAAATTATGTACTACTCTAAACTATGTTGTTATTATTATTTTTCAATTATATTCATTAAAAAAAATCTGCTTTTTGAAAATCTGTGACAGAGGAGGGGGATGTAAATAATTTTTGCTGGCAACTAGAATTTTATGCTGACTACCAGATTTTATCAAAATTTGTAAAGCACTGGTCATAATACAATAAATAAAAATTTTGGTAATTTTGTGTTGTAGCAGCAGCTACAATTACGAATATGCCAAGGCTGCAGCTATGATTTCACCAAGATCACCGAGAAGCGTAGTCATATTTACAGTCTCTCCCGAAATTGAGTATTTGCAAACTGATCGTTTCTAAATTTGTGTGTAAAAAATTAAGTCATAGAAAAATTATTTAAAATATTGTAGATAATAGTGAATCTAGTGATCTAAGAAGATATCAAGAATAAATGCAAAATATTAAAATAGTTTTTATGAAAAACATTTCAAAGACATTAGAAGGAAAAAACAAGAGTCACAAAATTGAGTATAGCCTTTTATTAAATGTTATATAACAATGAATTAATAATTTATATCATATCCATTGGCTCGAATAACAGGTTGCAACCGTGTAGGCATTGATTCTGTAAGAGTTTTTAGGGTTTCCACTGGAATTTTGTTCCACTCTTCTTCCAAAACACTTTTCAAGTGCTTCTTACTTGTAATGTGATACTTTTGAACCGCATTCGGGGACTGTGGTAGGATGTGTTTTCAGGATCCAGTGCAGTCCGAGGTTGCCTCCAAAATTTGCCACGCTCATCGGATACAAAAAGGTTGCATTTACTTTCATCACTAAAAATGACTGATTTCCAAAAGTCTTGGGACTTAGAGATGTGATTTTTTAGCAAATAAAAGTCTCTTGTTACGATTAACTTCACTGATGAGTAGCTATCATGATGACCATTATAGTCTGCATGTCGGAGAGTCTTGCGCACAGTTTCTGCAGAAACATTTCTGTGTATGACTGAACTTACAGATGCTTCAAGTTTCAGGCCACTGTTCATTAGATTTTTCTTCACACTGCGAATAATTTTTATTTTTGCAGTATCATTGAGGATTTGTTTGCGTTCTCTTCCAGGTGTATTCACCACTGCTCCAGTTTTGTGGTATTTCTTAATGATTATTTGTATACACCCATCACTTCTGTCAATCAAAGAAGCGATTTTTCGAAAATATTTGCCTTCAGTTGATCATTTAATAAAAATATTCCTCTCTTCTATTGAAGTGTCCTTTCGATTGCTCATTTGGGATTAATTTGGGACGAAATTATTACCATGCAAAACTTAATGGGAGTTATAATCAACAAGAGTCGATACAAATATAAGTGCAAAGCATTTTAAATAAAAAGTGGTTAATGCGAATTAATTTATTCTAGTGTATACTCAATTATGTGACACTCATTTTCGCCGTAGATTATATGTGGAATTTTTTTTATGCTGATTTCACTTCAATATTGTGAATATTTCACAATCTTTTCTTTAGAATCTATATGTAGTACAATCTAAAAAAAACTTCCAATTCGTTCATACAAAGTTTCAACTTTTTACACGTAAAATTCCAACCCTACAACTAGTGTATACTCAATTTTGGGTGTGACTGTATACTCCAAATACTCATATATGCGCCGTATACGTCATTATATAAACATTATTATGTGTTATATGTCATATATACATCATATACGTCTTATACACATGTCATAGAAATACATCATATATGCGTCATATATGACTATAACTTGGCCATATACATCATGTACTATTATAATGTCATATATGCTTTGTAATTTGGCGATAAAACTTGGCCGCTTGGTGATTCATCCTTGGGGGCCACTATAACACAAAGGAGCGAAATTTTTAATTAAAAATAAGGGTATTTTTTATAATGAATAGCTTAAAAAATGAAAAAGTAAGTAATGATTGATAAAAAAGTAGTTGTTAGTTTGAGATTTACTTTCGGAAAATTCCTATTTTTTATTGCGGTATGGGCTAAAACAAGGATGATCTTCATATGATCCATTGATTTTGAAAGCGAAGCAAGTACATTTTTTAACATTGCTAGATGTTTAATGGTTTGTATTTGAACAGATTTTAAAATATTCGTTCGCAGTATTAGACTTGTTTTATAATTTTTGTGGTCGAATTTCATCTAAATTTAATGTTATAATGGTTATACGTGTCAGCTCAAAAAAAAAAAAAAAAAAAAAAAAAAAAAAAAAAAAAAAAACGGTTTTACTTTGCTCCAATTGAATGCGCGGCACTTAAAAAAATGATTTGTACAAAAAGTTGATTTTCTTTTAATAGAAGATAACTATAATAACAAATATATATATATATTCTATTTACTTATTTAGTTTATTTCACTATTTTGTTCTTCTTTAGAGAAGTTACAATGAAAAAAAAAAAAAAAAAAAAAAAAAAAAAAACGAATTTTATGAGCAAAAGTGGAAAATAAAAGCTGCAAATATTCAGTAATATGTCGTATGCAGATAATTATGTGTTTTTAATTCAGATAGTGCAGATTTTAAAAGTATTTAGTATGAAATTCTGATTGATAGTTTGTCAATATTATGCAACATAAAATATAACTATACTCAATGTGGAATTGCCTCAATTTCAAAATCCCCACATTTTGAAATATCGTTGTCACATAAATTACTAATAACAGATTTATATTATTATTAAAAGATATATATATGGGGAATTGATAAAAAGAAACATTTTATGTTAATTTGTAATAAAGTTTAGTTTTAACTAATTTTTTTCACAGAATGGACTTGTCCCTCTTTCAAAATCAACGGCTCATGTATGAAAACAATTCTTATGGACTATAGATTCAAATTATACCTGGAAACATTTAGGGTTTTTTGTTACTAAGAAAATCCAATAGAAATTGTTGTTTATTTATACGCAGATATTGATGACTGTATAAAGGAAAATGTATTATTAAATTTTAATGGTAAGGCAAAAGCGTAAAAGTTGACTGTTGCTTAATTTCATTTACGTATAATGGTAATAAATAAATGGACATAAATAAATATATTGCTTGAATTACATTTTGTTACACCTTATTTTACATTACACTTTATATTAGAAAAAAACATGCATAAAATACAATCATTTGCTAAATAAAAACCATTTAAATAACCTTTATTATTTAGATCAGTAATATATCTTTAACTAAAATGCTATAAAATAAAACCACTTTTTCTTTATAGCATTGAGAATTTATTAGTTATATATTACAGCAATATACATAAATTTATTATTTATATATTATTTATTTGGAAATGAAAGTAAAGCTATTTTGAAAATTCAAGTTCTGGATATGTACATTTATAAAATAATAAATGCTTTTTATTTTATGAATTGTGCATAAAATCTGGATCCTATTTGTTTCGACAAGTTGCAAATGTGTTTATACTTTGCTTTCTATGAGTTCCAATTTCTTTCGATATGTCTTTGAAATAAAAGTGCAGGCATCAGTTTACTTTCAAAAACATGTATGTTTAATTCTTATTTGCAATTGCATATGGTAAATTGAAAATCATATTCTAATATTGGTTTTAATGTGTTGATGTTTAAATATAATTAGTGTAGACAAATGCGATCGAGTAATGATTTCTAACAAGTTCAATACGCAAACGACGAGGAAAAAAATTCTCGGATATTATGCAATATTTTAATTCTTAGAATGAGGAAATTTCCAATGAGCAACTCATTGGTTGGAATAAAAACAAGAACGGAAAGTCATGCATCAGGCATATAACATGACACATTTTCCAGAGCTAGATATCTAATTTTAGCTTGATATTTAAATAAACAATAAAAAAAAAAAAAACAGTGTAAAAATTCTCTTTCAAAAATTGCTGTCCATAGCCGGTTATATGTATAAATCCCTTTGTACACGCCTGTATATGATCTATAGAATATATACACACCACGTAATGCACTGAAAACATGTCAAGTTTAAAAATAAACATCACTTCTGAAAAAGAACTTCCAGAAATGACCGCCCATAGTTCGTCCTCAAACCAAACTCTTTTGTGGGTCTGCATAAAAAAACGATAAAATCTATGCATGCCGTAACTATGGAAAACATGCTGTAGAGCACATCAGTGATGCATATCATTTTCATTTTGTTTCAGGTAGTATAACTTCGTTTTAATACTCTGCAGTTTTCCCCCAGGCCGTAATGCAATGGAATAATTTTGTGCTCCCCTGAAAACAACCCATAACTTGTACTTACTATATACTCCATGGATATTATGTTGCAATTCACGTGAATTATTAAAAATGTTGTATTATTAAAGTATAAATATCACTAAGTTTTAAGTATCGTAACATACTTACAATGCACCACAAACGATTTTTCCCCCATGCACCATAATGTAACGGAACTTATTGTGTGCCTTATAAACGAACTGCAAAAAATAACACTCCATTTTCAATAACAAATATGGTATAGTAAACATCAATAACGTATAAAAATTGCATGGAAAACCGAGTATATTTACGAGAGTTAGAGTACGAAGAGACGGTAGACAGACAGATAATTGAACACATTTTAACTATGTTGGGAAATAATAAAAAAGACGAATTTTATAGAAGAGAGAAATGAAATATAGACACGTCAAAATTTCACTGCAACAAATAATTGGCGGAAGCAGACTCTATCATCAACAAGGACATAGAAATGCTCGGATATTAATTATGAACTCTGCAGCAGTTAATTGACAAATAAAATATGCAGTTGTCGGCTATACTATTGTCTGTGCAGCGAAAAAGAGACAAATGGTTTTGTTGAAATTTAGGATTACTCATGCTGAAGTATAGAAATATGAGGGGCTAAATGGATCAAAGTTGGGAGGATATATTTTACAGTGTTCATGGCATCTGTAATCTAATTATTCATTTCCAAATATGTTTATTTTTTTTTAAATGTCAGACTATATCATACTTTGTATAGTTAGATTAAATTGTTTGATATCTTTGTGGAAATATCGTACATATTTGTTCAGTGGAAGAACTATACTTTTTATATTTTCCAGAAAAAAACGTTCTTTTTTTTTTGTTAGTCTATCTATGAAATCGTATTATCCGAAGACTGCCATTTTATAAAATAGGTAAAAATAAGTAAAATGTAAGAAAAAAAATGTCTTAAGCTTAAATAGATAGAAATATGAATCAAACTAATCACATTCTTTCCCGGATAGTCTAAATCAGAGGTTCCCAAAGTATGCTCCGCGGAGCCCTTGGGGCTCCGCCTGTACTTTTCAGGGGCTCCGCGGCGTTCCAGGAAAATAAACAAAACATAAAAGAAATTAGCAAATTTCAAGAGAAAATTTTTCGAAAGTATGTCGGAATTTTTGTTCGTGTGTGTGTAAAAAATAACTGCATCTATCACTGGGTTGAAAAATACTATAATATATTTTTTGAAATCATATAAAAATTTGCATTATACATGTATCTTTTCTATATAATATTTTTGGTTTGAACTACTTTATTTTATGTTATGCATTTAATGTGTTTTAAAAATTTGACTCAAAATAAGCTATAAGAAATAGTATTCTGAATCGAATCCACAACGTGAATCGAAAGGCAAAGGCGCTGTTTATGTTATTTCTATTAATTTTTAATTATTTAAATTTTCTATACTGTTTTTCAAACTAAAACAATGTTTGTTGCTTAAACATCTTTTTTAGAGCATCTTGTATTATTTAAAGCCCCTCATTAGATTCATTTTACATTTGTGTATATTGTGTATAGGTACTTCTTTTTTTTTATATAATTTCTTTAATCTGCTTATGTTATATGTATATTTAAATTTTCTATACTGTTTTTCATAGTTAAACAATGTTTGTCGATTAAAACGCCTCTTTTTTGTAACATCTTGTATCATTTAAGAAACTCCTCATTAGATTCATTTAATATTTGTGTAAGTTGTGTACACAGTTTTCTTTTTCCTTTTTGTAACTATAATTCCTTTAATCCGCTTATTTTTTTTATTAATTATTAGTTATTTAAATTTTATATGCTGTTTTACATAACTGTACTTAATTTTTAAAGCAATGTATGTTGCTAAAACGCCTTTTTTAAAATCTTGTATCACTCTAACCACGCTTAAAAATTTTATTTTAATTAGTCTCGGCATTGGCTAAGATTCCCATGTTATAATGCCACATTTTCCTATCAGAAATAACGCTGTAGCAATTAAAAAATATATATTAGTTCTTTACATTTGTCATCACACTAACAATCTAAACTTTTGCTCAGCTCCCCTCTCTTGTTTTGACTTTTTGTCAATAAGTACCCACCCTGATATAAATTTAACCCCACCCATATATCCCGGTTTGTTAGTAAAGTTTTTCTACTAGTTGCAGTTCTTTTAACATGTGTAGTTTTTAACTGTATATCTATTTTGAGGCAAAAAAAGTGAACGATGCTGCACCTAATAATACAGGTTATAGATATTGCCCCGCCCACTTCAATGCTTTTAATGTTCTGCTTCTAAATGTATTTTTTTTAAATGGTTCAAAAGAAGAAGCTCAGAGGCTATTCGTTTTCGTTGCATGTTTAGAAGTACTAGAAACATAAAGAAGAACGAAAAAAGAATAACATGATTTTATTACGGGTGGGCGGGACTTGCGAAAACGTGTTATATAATTACTCATGGGCGACTGGGCCTACGCATTTTCTTTCTTTTCGCGAGTAGCCTATTGGGATTATACAGTAGTCTCTCTTTGTAAATGAAAACTGTACAACTTATCTTTTTTTGTGTGGGTGTGTGGTTTTCGCCGTAAATAATAAGAGTTTCACGTAATCCCCGATGCAATGCATGGCCCCCAGACAGGGATACCATTTTGATTTTTAATTCCGAGTTCATACTGAAAATCCCGAAAGAATATTTTTTATTTTAAAAGTGGATGTCATTAACCAATTAACAATATTGCTGGAACGTCGCTCGGGTAGAAGAGTTCGTTTTCTTCGTTACTAAAAGCTTTCAGAAACCACAAATTTTTAACCATAATTTTTGTCTTAGCTGGCGGACATATCTCGATTATACAAAGCAGCTATTTTAATTTTTTAAAGTGTTTTTTAGCCCTTATTTTTAATTTATTGTGTCCAATAATAGTAATCTATACTATTATATAAAGAGGAAATGGTGACTGACTGACTGACTCATCAACGTCTAGCTGAAACTACTAAAATCAGGTTCACGAAATTTGGATTGAAGATTGCTGTTATGGCCTAGGCAAATAATAAGAAAGGATTTTTGAAAATCCCCCTCCCCAAAGCGTGTTAAAGGGGGGTTCGAATGTTTTAGATCATTTTGCCATATCTCAGCAGCAGTTTTAGGTAAGAGCGTAAAATTCCAGAAAATAAATTTACTAAAAAAATAATTGAACACGTGTTTCAGCGATTTTAGAAATCCCCCTCACCCGAAGGCGGTTAAAGGGGGGGTTCGAAACTTTTCAAAGATTTTAAAGCATGTGGCCATATGTCAGTAGCCGTTTTAGGTAGGAGCGTGAAATTCCAAAAAATAAATTTACTAAACAAAAATAATTGAACATGTGTTTCAGCGATTTCAGAAATTCTCCCCGAAGGGGGTTAAAGGGGGGTGGTTGAATGTTTTAGGTCATTTCGCCATATCTCAGCAACAGTTATAGGTAGGAGCGCGAAAATCAGGAAAACAAATCTACTAAAAAAATTATTAAACACCTATTTCAGCGATTTTAAAAATTCTCCCCAGAAGGGGGTTAAAGGGGGGTGGTCGAATGTTTTAGGTCATTTCGCCATATCTCAGCAACAGTTATAGGTAGGAGCGCGAAAATCAGGAAAACAAATCTACTAAAAAAATTATTAAACACCTATTTCAGCGATTTTAAAAATTCTCCCCAGAAGGGGGTTAAAGGGGGGTGGTCGAATGTTTTAGGTTATTTCGCCATATCTCAGCTGCAGTTATAGGGGGTGAGCGCAAAAATCAGGAAAATAAATTTACTAAAAAAATGATTAAACATGTATTTCAACGATTTTAGAAATTCCCCACCAGAGGGGTTAAAGGGGGTGGTGGAATGTTTTAGGTAATTTGACCATATCTCAGCAGCAGTTATAGGTAGGAGCGCAAAAATCAGGAAAACAAATCTACTAAAAAAAGATTAAACATGTATTTCAGCGATTTTAGAAATTCCCTTCCCCTAGGGGGTTAAACAGGAGTCGAATATTTTAGGTCATTTTGCCATATCTCAGCAGCAATTTTAGTTAAGAGCGCAAAAATCAGGAAAACAAATCTACTAAAAACATGATTAAACATGTATTTCAGTGATTTTGGAAATTCCATCCCCCCCCCTCCGAAGGGGTTAAAGGGGCTGGTCGAATCTTTTAGGTCATTTCGCCATATCTCAGCAGCAGTTATAGGTAGGAGCTCGAAAATCAGGAAAGCAAATCTACTAAAAAAATGATCAAACACGTATTTCAGCGATTTTAGAAATTCCCCTCCCGGAGGGGGTTAAAGGAGGGGGTCGAATGTTTTAGGTCATTTCACCATATCTCAGCAGCTGTTCTAGGTAGAAGTGCGAAAATCAGGAAAACAAATCTACTAAAAAAAGATTAAACATGTATTTCAGCGATATTAGAAATTCCCCCCCAGAAGGGGTTCAAAGGGGGTGGTCGAAGGTTTCAGGTCATTTCGCCATATCTCAGCAGCAGTTATAGGTAGGAGCGTAAAAATCAGGAATACAAATCTACTAAAAAAATGATTAAACACGTATTTCAAAGATTTTAGAAATTCCCCCCTGATGGTGGTTAAAGGGGATTGTCGAATGTTTTAGGTCATTTCGCCATATCTCAGCAGCTGTTTTCGGTAGGAGTGCTAAACTCAGGAAAACAAATCTACTAAAAAATTTGTTAAACATATATTTCAGCGATTTTAGAAATCCCCCCTCACCGAACTGGGTTAGAGGAAAGTTTTAGGTCATTTCGTCATATCTCAGCAGCAGTTTTAGGTATGAGCGTGAAATTCAGGAAAACAAATATACTAAAAAATGATTAAACATATATTTTAGCGATTTTAGAAATTCCCCCAGAAGGAGTTAAAAGGGTTGGGGATTTGAAAGTTTTAGGTCATTTCACCATATGTCAGCAGCATATTTAGGTAGAAGCGTGAAATTCAGGAAAACAAATCTACTAAAAAATAAATAAACACGTATTTCAGTGACTTTAGAAATTCCCCTCCCGGAAGGGGTTAAAGGGGGGGGGGTTGAAAGTTGTAGGTCATTTCGCCATATCTCAGCACCAGTTTTATGTAGGAGCGCGAAATTCAGGATTCCCATGATCCCTACTGACATACCATTCCCATTTAAAAGACTACAATTCCCTGTTAAACTTTCATTTGCGATCACCATCAACAAATCTCAAGGTCAAACATACAAATATGTTGGGATTGATCTGCGACAAGAATGCTTTTCTCATGGGCAACTGTATGTCGGCTTATCGAGATCTGGAAATGCACACAATCAATATATTATGATTAAGTCAAGAAATAGTACAAAAAATTTTGTATATTCAAAAATATTAAAATAAATTAATTAGTTTCAAAATATACATAAACAGAAAAAAATATTTATCACATTTTTACAAGCTTTTAATTAAAGTTCAAAATTTCTAAGTACTGCAATTTTGTCTCACTCCCACTTTTATCCAATTTAGAACAACTTTTTTAAATTACATACACTTCTCTACCCTACATTGTAGTCAACACATTGTCTACCCGTGCAAAGTCGGTAGTAATAAATAAAACTGTTAAGGGGTTAATTAATAGAAAATTTTATTTTCATAATTTCTAGTATGAATTCAGAATTTCTGTATCAAGAAAAGGGCCAAACTGAGAACTTTGGCCCCATGTTGGAAACTACTGGTTCGTACTCTTATCTAGAAGATATTTATCTGCTCCATATGCATAAAAAAAACATTAATTGTAAACCATAGAGTACCATGGGGTTAAGGGGCTCCGCCAAAGAAATTCTTCCCAAAAAGGGCTCCGCGAGCCCAAAAGTTTGGGAACCACTGGTCTAAATTATATATTTTGTCAACATTTCCGGCATGTATCATTAGTTATATTTTTATAAATGGTAAAATAAGGTACGACAGGTGTTTGGATGTTCATATTTTCAGAAGAACATCAAGTTTCTCAATATTTTTGTAATGTTTAAAGCTTTCTTTTAATTAAAATATAGAATAAACATGCCTCTGTGTCATGCAGATTCCATATATTTGTGTCATCTGCTATTCAGTCATGCAGACTACAGTCGTGGATCTTGAGAAATAGCATTTATAAGATTTCAAACAAATACATAGCATATTCGACCGAATAAAGTTGATGTCCAGTCAGAATACAGTGTTTAGCAAACAGCGACAAGAGTTGCAGTTACTGGTATATTAGGTGAAGAGTGCAAAGCAAGTTACAACACAGGATATCCGTTCACGTAAAAATTAGTTCTCTCACTCCTACCCAAAATACCCTATATAGCTAACACCAAATTACTGAAAAACGGAGCATAACAGCGACACATGTTGGGTGGTATACACCCAACAAGTATAGTAAGGATCTATTTATGTGAAGGTCCAACATAATATGAAGTTTTGTGAAATTCTGTGTATTAGTTCTTAAGATGTAGTTATCGCAGTGATTGGGATATCCTCAGCATAGAAGAAACACATGTTGGGTGATTTATAACCAAACCTAATCAGCACCAAATAATGTGAAGATTAAAAAGAATATGAAGTTTGAGGAAATTCCGTGGATTAGTTATTGAGATATAGGCTATTGCGGAAATAGTGAAAAATGCAGAATAGCAGCGCTACCTGTTGGGCGATGTGCACCCAAATCTTATCAGCACCAATATATGTTTAGGTCTAACATAGTCTGAAGTTTGGTTAAATTCCGTGCATTAGTTATTGAGATAGAGTGTCCACAAAATTGGTGTGACATGCTGACACACAGTTCAGACAGACAGACATACACACAGACTCGTGGACAGACTTTTCTAAAAAAACAGTCAAGTCGTGTTCTAAAACGTACAAATGCGTTGAAAACCAGAATTCAAAAAATTCCATCAATCTAATACTTTCTTCTTGTAAAGATAGAAGGGAGCTAAAATACGACCTATAATTATCTCCTACTATTAAATACAAACAATTTTTTCTTTATTCTGTCTTTACAAGAAGAAAATAGTGGATTCGTCAAAAATTTCGACTTCCAGTTTTCGACCGATTTATACGTTTAGAAGGTCTTGAACATGATTTGGCTGTTTTTAGAAAACAAATTTTGTGGGCGCTCTATCTCAAGAACTATCGCACGCGATTTAATAAAACTTCAGATTCTGTTAGAAGTTGACATTATCTGATTTATTAAGTTTTGATATAAATCGCCCAACAGATAGCGCTACTATTCTGATTTATTAACGATTACCGCAATAGCTATACCTCAAGTACTAATACACGGCTTTTCATCAGACTTCAGATTAAGTTAGATGTTCACACAAGTTTTTGCTGATTATCTTTTGGTGTAAGGTGGTGCTGCTTTGCTGAATTTTTCAGGATTTACACTATTTTAGCGAAACTAATACACGGAATTTAATAAAACTGTAGATTCAGTTAGACCTTGATATAAATTGTTGCTGATTCGTTTTTGTGTAAATCGCCAACAGATGGCGCTGCTATGATGCATTTCTCAAGATTTACATGATGTTAGCGATAGTCATTTTTCAAGAACTAATACACGGAACCTCAAACTTCATATTCTGTTCGACCATGACATAAGTCGCAGCTTATTAGGTTTTCGTGTAAATCATATAACAGGTGGCGCTGCTATGGTTAATTTTTTTATTCTAAAATGCATAATTAAAAACATTACGTTTTTGAAGTATTAATGGATAGAAGAAAGTTTTGGGATTGGCAGAATCAACTAGTTATAATTATACTTTCGAAATTATAGAATTTCTTATATTGTACAATATTCATTCATATGTATATTTTTTGGAAACGATTCCTTTAATATTAATTGAAATGTAACGTACTTAATTTTAATACAAAGATTAGCGCTTTTATATAGCAAAATCAAACTGATTCTTTGTTTCCGTGTCGCCTTTATCAATTTGACCCCCCGCTGTATATAACAGAAATCTTGATTTACAGAACGGTGGTTCACTTCTGTGATTATCCATCTGTGGTTATTCCATTTTATGATCCATTTTATGTAAGTTACTTTATTTCTCTTTTGTATTGCTAAATAACATGAACGAGAGGAATTGTTTTACGATTTAATCTAGCGTACATATACAGTGGTGGCCAAAAGTGTGGACATTTTTTGAAAGTTTCATGTTTTTCAAATTTGTGTGCTTGTAGAATATATTAATTTTCACTTAAATAAAAACGTTTATATATCAAATTGAAGGTAATTTAACGTAAAATTTAATAATACAAACAGTATTACAATATCTGTATTACAAAAAAGGTTATGCAACTAATAATAAGATCCATCTTAGATTTGCATTTTTTTAAAGTGATACTTACACAATCAATACTTAGTAGAAGAACCCTTATTTTTCAAGACAGCTTCACAGCGTCTTTTCATCAAGTGAACGACTGTTTGGCGTTCATCATTCGTAATCACATAGTGCCAAGAATAAATTATAACTTCAATAAGTTGTCTTTTATTGGATGGACGTTTTTTTTCGTACAAGAATTTTCAAACGTCGCCACAAATTTTCAATTGGATTGAAATCAGGGCTGTTTCCTGGCCATGGCAATATATCTATGCCTTTATTTTGAAACCATGCTTTGCATACTTTTGCTGTGGGGCATGGAGCTGAATCCTGCTGAAAAATAAATGGTGCGTTGTTGGGGAAGATATCCCTGGTTGAAGGTATCAATTTTGGTTCCAGTACAGTTTCGATGTATTTTTTGGCATTCAGGATGCCATCAATCACTTGAATTTGGCTTACACCATCTGCAGACATACATGCCCAAATCATGACATTTGTTGGGATTTTTGTAGTTGCTTCAATGCAATCAGGATGAAGTGCTTCTCCTACTCTATGTCTCACGTATTTTCTACCATCAATACCAAAGAGCAATATTTTACTCTCATCGCTCCTGATTACTTGCTTCCATTGATTTTCTGACCATTTAATGTGTTCTTTTGCCCACTTAAATCGTTTTTCGCGTTGCTTTTGATTTAAATATGGTTTTTTCCTTGAAATTATAGCTTGTAGTCCAAATCCTGATAACCTTCTTCTTATTGTTCTTGAACTTACTGCAATACCCGCTGCATTCATTTCACATCTAATGGCATCTGATGAAAATTTTCTATCTTGAAGGCATAGCCGTTTAATTTTTCTATCGACAGTAGCACTTGTGCATTTTTTTCGGCCCGATTTCGGCTTATTTTCCACTGATTTCGTTTTTTCATAACGTAAACAGAACTTTCATACACCAGAACAAATCACTGACCCACCAACTTGTCTTGCAATTTCAGCATAAGAGATGCCATTTTCTCTCAATATGACAATTCGGCTTCTTTTTGTAGATGTCCAATGAGTTCTTCTTGTTGATAACATTGTTTAAAATTAGTTTAATTAAAAAAAAGGACTTTAAATATTCAAAAACAGCAATATTCTATTTAATTGTAGTAGTATGCATCATTCTGCAAAATATTTCCACAACAATAACTCTTTTACCATCCAAATAACCTAAACTATAGTTACAGACATTTGATTGGTCCTCAGAACAGTGTTTGTGATTGGCTAGTACGCTTTTATTACAAAACAGGTCCTTATTCAAAACGATTTGTGTTTGTTTGTTCAACTAAAATGAGCATAACGTTTTGGTAATACAGATATTGTAATACTGTTTTTATTGTTAAATTCTACATTAAATTACCGTCAATTTGATATATAAACGTTTGTATTTAAGTGAAAATTAATATATTCTACAAGCACACAAAGTTGAAAAACATGAAACTTTCAAAAAATGTCCAAACTTTTGGCCACCACTGTATATAACAAACCTTTCTGTGTGTTCAATTTTCGATAAAGGATTTGGGTCTTTTTACCGTAAAACAACATTGACAAAGACAGTTCTGTTACTCCACCAAAATATTTGTCAAATCTTTGTAACAATGCATTTATAACAATGGAAAGTGTTTCATAATCTACGCGTGTCGCATTATTTTCCTTTTTTGATAATACTTGATAGAGTCAATAGGGAAGTGAACCGGTTGTTAAATTATATGAATCCCACCACCGATCGTAGATTCTAATTTAGTACCTAATTAGAACTAGTCGGATGTTCCAATCCCAAAACTTTCTTCTATCTCACACAGTTTTCGAATGCACTAAAAACGAATCAGCATCAATTTATTTTAAGATCTTACTAAATCTAAAATTTTATTAAATTCCGTGCATTTGTTCTTGAGGTATGGCTATCACTAAAATCGTGTAAATACCGAAAAATGCAGCATAATAGTGCCACATGTTGGGAAATTTATATTTTCATAACATAATCCACAACAACTTATGTTACAACAACGTCTAACAGAATCTGAAATTTGATGAAAATCCGGGCATTAGTTCTTGAGATAGAGTTATCATGAAAACCATGAAACAAAATAGCATATCAGGGCCACCTGTTGGGCTATTTACACCAAAATGTAATTGGCATCTATTTATGTTAAGGTCTAACAGAATCTGAAGTTTGATGAAATTCTGTGCATTAGTTCTTGAGGTATAGCTATCGTGAAAATCATAAAAAAGTAGCATAGCGGCGCCACCTTTTGGGATATCTACACTAAAACATAATCAGCATTTATTTATGTCAAGAGCTAACTGAATCTGAAGTTTGATGAAAATCTATGCGTTAGTTCTCTAGCTGGAGCTAATGCGGAAATCGCGAAAAATGCAGTATAGTAGCGCGGCTTTTGGCGCGATTTACACAAAAAACTAATCAGCACCAATTTATATCCGGGACTAACTGAATATAAAGTTTTATTAAATTCCGTGCATTAGTTCTTGAGATAGAGAGCCCACAAAATTTGTGTCACATACAGACAGACAGAGTCACAGAGTCACACACAGACATTTTCAAATCGTATTCAGAACATTCTAAAATGTATAAATCCGTCCAAAAGCGGAAGTTGAAAATTTTCATGAATCCAATACATTCTTTTTGTAAAGATATAAGAAAGTAAAAATAAAAACATTATGAGACATAATTTACTATACATAAATGCCGTAATAGAAGTATCGCAGCGTTAACAATAACACTTTTCATTGAAGATAAATATTGATAATTTAATTTTAAATATTAAAATTAGTTAAATAAATTAATATCAGATTTAACTAATAATGAATATATATATATATATATATATATATATATATATATATATATAAATTTCTCTTCAAAGATTTACGAAATAAATTGTTGTTTTCTTTTAATGCAATAGAACTTTGATATTTATAATATTCATGTTTATGGCTCGCTTAAATTTAGAAGAATATTTAAAAATAACATTAAAACTCGAGTTATGAAATCCAAAATAATTTCATTATTTTTCCATCACGTCTTAATGAATTATTTTTCACGCTTAAATAAATACAAAACAAAAATTTATATGACACCACAAGATAAAATTAATTGACGACATCCAGTAAATGACGAGAAACACTTTGCTGACAGATAACATGGCTTTGGATCATTTGTTTTTTTCCTTTTTTTAGGAACACTGATTTCCAGAAAAATAAATCTCTTAAGGCAGTGTTAATGTTGTCCAATCAATACCAACTTTGTTTTTTACTTAATCTCAATGAAGCATGTGATGTAAAAGATATTGAGTAACAATACGGCAATTTTATATGTGCTTAAAATCGATTATATTCATAAACTTAATTTAACGTAATACATTAAAAAATAATTATTTCTAAAGAACGAGGATAATACGGTATGTGATAACATATAAGCTAAATTTATATAAGTAGATTAGCAATAATGTGACCTAATGTACTTTGTTTTTCATTGGTTTTGTCATTTTCAAAAATAACTGTTTTTACTAATATAAAGTTGTGCTTACGCGTGTGTACGAGTTTGTTCGGAGCGTGAACAATTCGTGTACATCTCGAAATTCGATTTTCTTATTCTGGATAGTTTTTTTTATGTTTTAAAAGTTTTCCTCTTTTGTGTTTTTCGACGACCTAGTGACTGTGCATAGCGACGACCTAGCGAGAAAGGGATTCCATATTAATTTTTATACTGAAAATAGTACGTTTTGCATTATTATATTTTTGAAAAATTGGAAATCATAGAGCGATTTATCTTTACATAATTTCTAATCCTACCTTTGATTTACTCTCTAAGTGTTTTGCCCGTATTTTCCGTTTACCATAAACAACTTAAATCGGCTCTAGACAAAAATACTTTTAACAAAATTGTATTTTAATATATATGTAAAATAAAGATATATGAAGTGTATTTTAGAAACAAACTAGGAAAGAAAATTTAAATTATTTAAGTTTTACAAATATTTTTATGAAAATGAAGGAAAGCCCTCAGACGCTCAGAGGGACAGGTAAATTTCAGCTAACGGTTACATCCATTTGACATTTTCTACTTTAGATGATCATTGCCAGTTAACTAGTTTTTTTTCAATATCTTATTCTGATATAAATAAAAACCATTTGAATTCGATAAGAACTTGAAAAAAATCACTATAATTTCCAGTCTATTAATGAATACTTCCATTTGTAAAGTGATGTTAGGTGTCCACATAACCAAAGGAACGAAAATAAAGAAGACCGAAAACCTTATTTAATTGTTTTTATTTGTGCACTCTTTAGAACATTGCCGATATTTTTAGTGTCACACAAATGGTATTAACTTTCTCAGGCTTGTTTGAGAATCGTTTTACATTAAACCATTTTATATTTTGTTAAACATGTAAATTGCAGCTGACCGTTAATTCCATTTGACGATTTCTACATTAGATGATCATTGCAATTAAATTAACTTTATTCATTACCTTATACTGATGTAAATTAAAACAGTTTGAATTCGATAAGAACTTGAGTAAATCACTCTAAAATCCAGGCTGTTAATGGATACCTCCATTTGGAAAGTGATGTTAGGTGTTCAAATAACCATGGGAACGACAATAAAGAAGACCGAGTAGCTTATTTAATTGTTTTTATTTTCGCACACTCAAGAACTTTCCGGTGTTTCTGTGAGCTAAAGAGCAGTTGAAAGCACACTTCCAATCTTTATCGTTCAATGCCAGTTCTGTAACCTATTTTTGGTGTGTTTCTATTAATGAACGATTAAAGCTATGCTTTCGATAATTTACAGAAAAAATATTGCAGTGTATTTCATTCATCCATATCAATTTTTATGTGTTTAAAGTAACGTACATCATTCTAATCAACTCAAGTAATTTTTACCAATAGACTAAAATGGAACGAATTATTTTGTTTGTATTTGTATACATACTATAAATGTTACACACTTTACTTTCAATCAGACACATTGTATAGTACAGTTCAACGATATATAAAACTTGCATGGTAATTCGCGTATATTTACGAGAGTAAATTACGTATATTACGAGACCGGCGTCAAACATATCGAAAGTGTTAAATACATTGCCACTATGTTCGTAAGCATTTAAAATGCATATTTTGCATTGCACGGAAAATGTTTTGAAAAAGTAAGCATTAAATCTCTGTCATACAGCGAAATCGGCAATTTATTTTTCTAAACATAATTCAATCACTATGCTCAAATTTTACTGAAAATAAATATAATCTAAACGAAATGGACAGCAAGCTACAGTTGTTCGTAATTAGTAATGCACTCGAATATTCGTGTGACGGCATTAAAATTGTTGCTAGATCCACACAGATTAATTTTAATAGAGAAACATGTTGTAGTCTCTAAAAATAGTTATGTGCTTATTGATTGATTTCTATGAAAGTGCGCGTAATCAAAAACGCAGATAGTATTACATATTGATAATAAATATGCAAATTCATTATCCAAATCGATTCTCAATTTTTGTACGTGCAGTGCAATATGTATACGGTATATAGGATAATATGGTCTAACTTTATGAAGTAAATCAATTACAGAAGGTTTTTGGCGAAAACGAGCAGTAAAATTTAAGCTATATAAGGGAGATAGGGGCTAATGGGACATTTTCACAAAAATATCTGTTTTAAATATTTTATTTAAGTTATTATTAATATTATATGTCGCATTTCATACATTATGTGTTTGTCTACATCTTATGCACAATAGTTATTCAAGATTATTATTATACAGAAAAATATTATGAAATTTAAAAAAGTTCCTCTCTGTCCCAATCATCCCCACTGCAGGGATGGATGGGACACTACAATTTTCCTCTCTGTATTCAATGATACCAAATTAAAATTTATAATTATAAACTTATATGTAATTATATTTGTAATATATGATCTTATATGGCTGTTATATATCAGTGCTAGTAATCTAAGAAATGAAAACACAGTTAATTATGCATTAAAAAGCTGTAATTTATATTATATATTTTAACTGAAATTTTAATGAATTACAGAGTTAAAGTTGCACGGATATGCAAATATCAGTAACACAATAAATGAGGTCTGTCTAAAACTTTCTAAATATGGAATGTCAGTCGCATAAGCTGGTATACAATCAGTTTCAGTGAATGTATGACAGTTTTCCTAAACCGCAACATGTTTATGTTGCTAGTACTAAAAGATGACAAAAATGCCTCCTTGGCAAAAGCCGAGAGGTTATAAATTGTAATATGCTCTCCAAGATTATTTTTCAGCCAATCATCTTGGACTGATCTCAGCTTTGCCTTTAAAGGCCCATAAACATAAATATCCAATGGCTGTAGACGACGTTTATTACAATGAGGAGGAAATGTTAAAAGAATAATTAACATAAATTATTAATTTATCAACTTATATAATATTATTCAGTTAATAAAAAAAAAAAACAGTTTTCTCTAAGGATGAATGTAGCTGTCCCATTCATCACCATTTGAAATGTCCCAACCATCCCTATGATGCATACATTCAATTGTCAGCCATTTTGTCTCAGAAACAATTTTGTCACAATGGTTAATATTCATTCATTTTAATTACTAATATTGAGCCCTGAAATAAATAACTATAACATATCTTAATTGTTTATAATGCATGACATATGTAAACAACTTAAAAAAAAAATAATTTTAAGCAAAGTTTTCAGGAAATGCAACTTTGAAGGAAATTGAAAACAGCCATGTGATCTTGCTTTGGCTCTGAAGCACACTGTGATAGTGTCACCTATGAGCATAGGAGGTAACTAAAAAAAAATGTTTATTGTCTGAAATATTGAGAATGTCCCATCCATCCCTTGTCCCATTCAACCCCCCAGTTCCCCTATATTTTTAAAGTAACAAAATTATCAGATGTTTTAAACTAGCTTTCTTAATACAAATTGGTTAAAATGGGTTGGCTACATGACTTCTGTCCTTACATTTACTGAAATTTGCCAATATTTTGTCACCTTCGTTATATAGCTATTTAATGTGAGAATACATAGAGACACTATTCATAAATAATATTATTTATATTTGTAAAATCGTTTCCAAAACGTCCCTACACCGCAACCCTTCATACTAAATTCCTTTTGAAGGTATAAAGATATTGCGTATCTATTTCAAAAGAATTCTATATGAATTGACTTAAATGTTTAAATATATATATATATATATTTGTTATTTTTCAGTAATAATACCTTACACAATAGTACTCAGAAAAGGAAAAAAAAATTCTTTGTTGTAATAAACGAAAGTATTTGGAACATATAAAACATCGAAATGGAATTTGAGTTATAACTGAAATTCTTAAAAAGAATAAAGATTATTTTCCTTGAAAAAATATTTAGAGAAAAAGTTTCCTTAGAAGAAGTGTTTTTTAAACTAGAATTTTTATGATTAGTTTTTTTTTATATATTATAAAACCTTGAAATATATAGTTTTAAAAAGTATTTGAAGTAAAATCGTTTGATATTATTTAGAGATAAATGTCATCTTAAATAAAAAGAGGAAAAACATTAATTTTAATTGAATCTCAGTAAAAATGTTCTTATAGCTATGGTGGGGCAGCTCAGTTTTATATTATAAACCCTTTAAATGCATAGTTGTAAAAAGTATTTTAATTAAAATTTTCGATATTATTTAGAGATTAATGCCGTCTTGAATAATAAAAAAAAACACTAATTTTTATTGAATCCCAGTAAATTTGTATTATAAGTATGGTAAAATATTTCAAATCTAAATTAAATCCACCTAAATACAACATTAAAAATATAAGGGGGAAATTGGGTAATTTTGGATACATTATCAATAATTGGTTCTTGAAGTCAGAATTCCCACAGAAATTAAAAAGATTTTGAGTAAACATTCTGCATTTACAATTGTGGAATAATATCATTAAAAACAAATAATTCATTTATCTAATTTTCATTCAAACCCAATTTTCTATAAAAAGTCAAATCACCCAGTCTCACCCACCGCATCTGTACCCTGCTCTAAAACCTCATCTATAATTTAATCTTACAGCAAATTTAAACTTGCAAACAAAAAAATTAGACTTTCTTAAAAAGTATATATTTATATTTTATTAAAACATTAACGAAGAAAAATAATTAACAATATTTTTGTTCGAATTATAATGATTAAATGTTTATAGAAAAAATAAAATATTTTGAGTCTTTGAAAAATTGTAGAAAATAAATTAGACAACTTTAGAAAACTCATCACCACTTTTGTCCATATGGTTTTGACTGCCTTTTCTCTGAACATTCTGTACAGTTTCTTCAGTAATTGTTTCTAAATGGCCAGTTTTTCTCACGCAGGATATCCAGTTTTACAACAAGAGAATGGAGATCCCAAAGCGAGTCTTAAAAATGTACTAATAAATGCTAGGAACAGTTTCATTATGGGAATTGAATCATCATCAAGTATGCTATACACAATAATATAAAAAAGTTTCGCTGACTTTAAAAGTGTAATATTTAATTATTTAGAAAACTAGGAAACATTAAAACAGCAAATGGTAAAATAAACTTTCCAAAACAGAAACTACAAAAATCCGAGAATGAAAATATAGTAATGACAGCTTCTTCTTACTTATCAGTAATTATTTCAACTATTAACCGCTAGAGGGCTGCTGAAATTGAGTGAAACTAAACTATCTCGTCTCACCTGATTATACGGTTTTCCCTTAAAATACATTACTTTTAATTACATACACTCTTCAAAAAGGATGCATTCTTAAATTAAAAGCTTTCCCTTTATTTACCACATTTCGCAGATCAACTCAAACCAGAGTACCTAGTCTAAAATCTTTCGATATTAAAATATATGTAAAACCCAGTAAAGATATCATTAAAAGGAGAAAATTACATTAATATTAAATCCTTATTATATTATAAATGTTTCAATTAATTTTAATGAGTGCTATATGTTTTTTTTTTCTAAATTTAAAATACAGAAATTCATTAACTATAATAAATATAAATATATAGCTTCAGGCTATTAATGATTAACTAGATCTATTTGTAAAATGAAGGTAAGTGCTCAAGTAACCATGAGAAAGATAGTAAAGAAGGATAGGTAGCTAATTTAGGTGTTTTTATTTGTGCTTTCTTGGGACTTGTCGTGTCCGAAATTGCCCGATTGACTTCTGTCACAAATTGTTTTTGCTGTCTCAGTTAGAGGTAGCGAAATGAATATAAATTAATTGAATAGTTTGTTATATTTTAAAATATTTTATGGATATTAAGGAGGTTTTTGATGTAAATTAATGTAATTATCTAAAATAACTTTTAAGACCACGATTTTGTTTTAATTGTATTTCAAAACTTTTTAAAATGTTAGAATGAGTAAGTAACTTAAGTAAATGTGCTGAGCATAAAATCCTTTCAATAAATCTTTTAAAGATACCTGTGTGATTTTTTTGGTAAAAATGCATTTTTTGAGCTTCAGCTTCTATTATATGAAATAGACAAGTAAGTGGCTAAAATCGAATTTATAGTGCAGTATTGAGATTATAGATTCTATTTTATAGAATACAATAGTCCACCCAATCGGATATGTGTGGACAAATATTTCCAAACCATTTTATTTCCGGTATCTTATGAATAAAATACACTTGAATTTCGGATGTTTCATATCAAAGAGACATTTTTCTGAAGCTTCCATTTTTCTAAAATTAAGTTTTTAAAGGCTTTTAGCTGGATGTTTTTTTCTAAAAGAAGAATAGAAAGAAGTATTGTAAAATATAAATTAATACTTTCTATCGTATTGTTCACTGGTACGTCTACAAAATAATACAAAGTTTTTCTTTATTTTCTAATATACTGAAACCGCTAACAAGAACGAATAATCGCATATCAGGCATTGATTATAAAACACTATCAGTATGTTTTAAAGAATTTTCACTTGTCCACACAATAAAATGAAATATCTAAATAAATGATTTTAAAAACACATAACGTTAGTAAAAATCTATTTTAGGCGATTGCTGTCCATGAACGGCAATATATGCAAATCCTTTCGCGAAGCATTGTTTATGATCGATAGAATTTACACACATGATTGAACACACTAAACATTAGTTAAATATATATATATATACAGAGAGAGAGAGACAGGGGAGAGGGATTTCTCCACAGAATCATACAAATTTAAAATTTTCGACCTATTTTCCCGACATTTCATATACATTCATTTTAGAACAAGAGTAAAATTACTTTCTTCTTAAAATACGTTTCAAAAATTCGCTTTATCCTTTTTTTCTTTCTCGTATTATAATTTAACTTTATACTATGGTTCTTTTATTTCAGTTAATTGTCTCTTGATTGCAGAATTAAAATTTGAAAAGTTCTGTTTATACGGTATCGACAACTATTTCATTATTTTTATTGTACTGAAAGTAGCCACTGACTTTTGTGTAGTAATTTAATGTGTGTGCTGTGACGTTATGTGTTGTTATTTGTATATTGAACCTCTAGTTACTATGCCCCACTCGTACATCTAATTTAAGTATTTAGGTATCTTAATTAATTAATCTTCAAGACATCATAGATACAAATCTGTTTTTTTTTTTTTTCTAATGCAGTTTTTTACTTTTCTGTCGCCACAAACAGAAACAAAGTATGAGTTAATATTTTTATAAACTAACATAAATTCAGACATCATACTGTTGCATTCGAAACTGGGGTCATTCTGAGCAGATAATGAACATTTTTCATATCTAAAATTTAAAACTTTTACTATAATTTCGTTAAAAATAACATTATGACTTTATTGAAACATACCTAAAATTAAAACTTCTACAGACATTTCAAATTCAAGAAAAATTCCTCTAGGGGGGAAAAAAGATTCCTTAATATGAAATTACTTTGTATGAGACGCTTAACCCCTTGGGGACGAGCGACATGTATACGTGACGCATAAAATGCTCAGAATCCTCGATTATTCCCACCAGTTTTTTTTTATTGTAAGTTTTGCCTAATTAAATCTTAGCATTTCTGCGATTCAATTAGGTGAAAATTTCTGTTTTGAATAACCGGTGGTAAAAGATTAAAAATTCTGTAAAGGACGTTCGTCGCGAAGGAGTTAACTGTAAGCTTAAGTGTAACGTCGAACTAAATGCAAACAAACGGTTGTTATGTGTTATTTCATATTTCATATGTACATTACTACAGTTATATCTCATAGTTACAATTTTTTTTAAACTTAGAAGCTAAGAAGTGGTAACATTTTCTACGATTTGAATTAAAAAGCAAATGAAACACAGCCAGCAGTTTTTTTTAGAGTTAGTTTATTTCTCTATTCAAACAAAACTTCATAATTGAAGTCGGCACTAAAAGGCCATCCTTTTATACCATCATTGCAGATTTAGTTTATGAATGGGAATGTAAGTTTTAATAAAAAATAAGGCTATTTGAAAGAGAAATTTGGTAAATGCTACGATGCCATTTGATTGATTTTATTGCTTTTCCGTATTGCCATAGAATTGTCATCACATTATATCTGCTACACATGCTATGAAAAGTATGCATTCTCATTCATAGATGATGGATTTTACTATGATTGCATGAAATAAATGTTTCTTTTTTTTTTTTTTTTTGCTGGTATTTTAAACGATTCATTGACGCAAATGCACAGAGCTCCGTTATTGTGATATCAGTATTATTGCATTTTTATTTATTTTATACGAAAGGTGACCATGTATAACAAGGACAAACGTGTATTGTCCTGCTAGTTAATATATATATATATATATATATATATAAATATACAGCAGTTGAAAACGTACTTCCAGCCATTATCGTTCAATACCAGTCCTGTAAACTAATTTTGATATGTCTCTATTAATGAACGATTAATGCTATGCACTCGATAATGTATAGAAAATATTTTGTGCTGCATTTCATTGATACATATCAATTTTATTATGTTTGAAGTTGCATAACATAATTAAAATCATCTCAAGCAATTTTTTCCAAAAGTCTAAAATATAACGATTTTGTTTGTCTCTGTAAACGTACAATACAAATTAAACGCTTTATTTACAATAAAAAAATATATTATAGTAAACTTCAACGATATATAAAACTTTCATGTCAATCCGCGTATATTTACGAGCGATAGAAAAAGGTCCGTCAGACGATAGAGAAGTTAAAGTCATAAATACTTTCCAACTACGTTGGACAGTGTTTAAAATGCATAGTTCGTTTTGAACGGAGAATGTTTACAAATAATAAGCATGAAATTTATGTCAGGCAGAGAAATTGACAATTTATTTTGATAAATATATTTCAGTCACTATGCTCACAATTTGCTGATATCTGTAAGATATAATTTAAGCGAAACGTACAGCAAGCAACAACTGTTCATAATTAGTAATGCATTCTAATATTTTTGTGATGGCATAGAATTATTGTTATATACACAAATATTAATAGAAAAATATGCTGTAGTCTCTAAAAAGTAGTTGTGTGCTTACTAAATTACTTCTATGAAAGTGCGTGTAGACAAAATCACAGATAGTATTAGATATTGATAATAAACATAATCCAAATTTATTATCCAAGCTTATTTTTGCCCGTGCAGTAGAATATTTCACGGTATACAGGCATAATTTGGTCTAACCCTGTGAATTAAATCAGTTACAGAACGTTTTCACGAAAACGTGTAGTGAAATTTAAGCTTTATATATATATTTTTTGGAAACGAAATTATCAGGTTTTTTAACAAGTATTCTTAAATCGAAAACTGCTTGAAATGCGTTGACTACGTGATTTTTGTCCTAAATGCGATGCAATTTGATGACATGTAGTCACCTTAGTTATATAGCTATTTAGTTTGAAAACACATGTAAAAACAATTAGGAACTAATCTTATTTCAATTTGTAAATTCGTTTCCAACACGTCCTGACATGACAACCATTCATACCAAATTTCATTTGAAGGTAAAAGGAAACTGCATATCTATTTCAAAGTAATTCTCTATAGATTGACTTAAATGTTATTTGTGATTGTATTTTTCAGCAATAATACCTTATACAATAGTACTAAGCAAAGTAAAAAAAAATATTCTTTTTTGCAATAAACGAAAGTATTTGGAACATATAAAACATCGAAATGGAATTTGAGTTATAACTGAAATTCTTAAAAAGAATACGGATTATTTTCTTTGAAAGAAATATTTAGAGAAAATGTTTTCTTAGGAGAACTGTTTTTTGAACTAGAATATTATTATTAGTTTATATATATATATATATATATATATATATATATATATATATATATATATATATATATATCTTATAAAACTTTGAAATGTATAGCTTTAAAAAGTATTTGAAGTAAAATCGTTTGATATTATTAAGAGATAAATGTCGTCTTAAATAATAAGATGAAAAACATTAATTTTAATTGAATCTCAGTAAAAATGTTCTTATAGCTATGGAAAATTCTTTAAAAGGTAAAATTAAAACCAACATTTAAAATATAAAGATGAAGTAAGGTAATTTCGGATACCTTATTATTAATTGCTTCATAAAGTCAGAATTCCTGCACAATTTAGACAAAATCTGATTAAGCATTCTTCATTTATAATTGTAAAATAACATCATTAAAAACATGATTTGTTTATCAAATTTCATTAAAACCTGCTTTTGTGTAAAAATTCATATCCTTCAGTCTTACGCGGTGGTATTTATATCTCGGGCTAAAACCCAATTTATATTTTAATCTTACAACAAATGAAAGAGTACTTTCTTCTAAAAAAGAAAAAAAACATATTTAATTTTAAAACTTTAACGAAGGAACATAATTAACAATACTTTAGTTCAAATTTTAAGGATTAAATATTTTAAGAAAATAAAATTTCTTTATTATTTGAGAAGTTGCAGAAAATAAATTAGACAACTTAAGAAAACTCATAACCACTCTTGTCCATATGGTTTTGACTGTCTTTTCTATCCAACATTCCGTACAGGTTCTTCCGTAATTGTTTTCAAATAACCAGTTTTTCTCACGTAGGTTATCCGGTTTTACCACAAGAGAATGAAGAGTCCAAAGAACGTCATAAAAATACACTAATGAATGCTAGCAGCAGTTTCATTCTGAGAAGTAAATCCTCATCAAATATACTATACACAAGAATGTGAAAAGTGTCAATAACTTTCAATGTGTTCATATTTAAGAGTTTATAAATCTAGCGAACATTAAAACTGTAAGTGGTAAAATAAACTTTACAAAACAGAAACTATATAAATACCTGTAGGAAAACATAATCATGATAGCTTCTTCTTGCTTAGCATTGATTATCTCAACTGTTAGCAGCTAGAGGGCTGCTGAAATTGAGTGATAACTAAACTATCCTGCCTTAACCGACTATACGGTTTTTCCTTACAATACATTTTTTATCCATAATACTTTAGAATTCAATATACATAATATAAAGGCTCTTAACTCAAAATACTTTCTGCTCTCTTTCCACATTCCGCTAATTATTTTGAAAACCATGTCCTTTGGCCATAAATGCATCACTATAAAAAAAAAAAATGAATGAGAGCCTACAATAGAATAAAAGAGAATATAGTATTTTAAAAGAGCTATTATTTAATGAATAGTAATAAAGTTAACACGAAAAATAACTATTTTTTTAAAAAAGCTTTGTAATTACTAATTAAATGTCGCATACAAAACCGGAAAAATAATTTTAATTACATACTATGAAGAAAAATTTCAAATGCTTAAATTAAACGTTTTTCGTTTATTTCCTACATTTAACAATTCAGCTTGAACCAGAGTACATAGTCAAAAGTTTTTCAATATGAAAACACGTTTAAAAATAAGGTGGGAAGATATACCAAATCATTAAAGAAAAATATTAACTCAATAAATTAAATAATTATTACATGGAAAATAATAAAATTAGTGTTAATGGCCGCTATTAAAAATATTCTCTAAATTTAAAATTTAGCAATTCATTAACTACAATAAATATAAAGACATGTTTATGAGATAGCTCATAATTGGTGAATACAGTACTTCTAAAACCACTCCAAAGATTCGTTAAACGATTCTCCTGCGCTGCCACAAACTGTACTATTGCTCAAATTAACTTCATAATTCTCAAGTTTTGCTTTTCAATAAATGAATTGTATAAAAATTAAAACCTGGCTCCATAAATCTTCATTATAAAACAGTGAAAACAAATTTGTGAAGTATTAATAGGTCGGAAACAATGTTTGGCTGCCAACAAAACTTACAAAATAAAATATTACTGTCAGTCAAATGATCGCTGCCAGCATTATTTCGCATTATACCAGTTCAAATATTACCCGCTAGAGTGCTGCTTAAATTGAGGGATAACTAAACTATCCTGTATCACCCTACTATACGGTTTTCCCTTACAATACATTTTTTCCATAATGCCTTAATATTCAACATACATAATATAAAGAAAACACTTTCTGCTCTCTTTCCACATTCCGCTAATTAATTTGAAAACCATGTCATTTGGCCATAAATGTAGCACTACATTAAAAAAAATCCCACAATGAATGAGAGCCCACAATAGAATAAAAGACTACATAGTATTTTAAAAGAGCTATTATTTAATAAATAGTAATAGAGTTAACAACAAAAGTAACTATTTTTTTAAAAAGCTTTGTAATTACTATTTAAATGTGACATACAAAACTGGAAAAACAATTTTAATTACATACTATGAAGAAAAAAGTGTAAATCCTGAAATTAAACGCTTTTCGTTTATTTCCCACATTTCACAAATCAACTTGAACCAGAGTATATAGCCAAAATCTTTCAATATGAAAACACATGAAAAAAGAAGGTGGTAAGATATACAAAATCATTAAACAGAAAATATTAACTTAATAAATTAGATAATTATTACATGAAATATTATACTGGTGCATTATACTGGCGTTTATAAGAAAGCATACTCAAAAGTTTATGCATATATATATTTTTTTTCAAACAGCTTTTTTTGCTCTGCAATCCACCACTGACTCTACAGTAATACCCACCTCTTCTGGTCTAGAGCTGGGTTGTAGTGAGGGTTAAAGTAAACAACTGAAAAACCTTTTTATCTGCACTACAAAAGGTTCTTAGTGCATCTCTTCGTAGAACAGCAGATAATTTAACGAATCTTAATCCTTTTTATTTGGAAAAGAAAAACATATACGAATTAAGATATCATGTATCTATTTTTAAATCCCGCACTCACCTCTGAAAAAAATCATTTAACAATAAACTTATTTTTTTTTCATCATTTTGGATTTTTTATTATATTATTTAACTGTGGGGTCGCCCTGTGTTACCTATGTTAATCATGAGATCTTCCGCGTAAAATCATAGAGTTCTAAGTATAAAAGAGATGCAGTATACAGTCAAAAACGTTCCCAATACGCACTCTATTATCGCTTAAATTAAATGTCCTCACGTGTCAAAACAGGGCAAGCACGAGAGACGAGGCATGAATTATTTCGTCGGAGCGATCTTTGACGTCACCCGTGCGTCTTTTTCGTTAGCCTCGTGCATTTCTCTAAATGAAAGTGATTTGTTTTGAATTTGTACCTCCTAAAGTAGCATTCCAGAAAGGAGGCATTTTGTATTGATAAGACGAATTTAAAGTGATAAATTACTACTGAAATATTTACATTTTCAGAAGAAATGGACAATTTTTAAAACTATTTCAATTGCATTGTTAGTTATTAGAATAAATTCTGGCATTTAAAAATAAATGGAATTAGATAATTAATATTTAAATGTCAATAAAATTTTCAAACATATTTACAGTATTAAGCATTTAATACGAACTAAAATTTGTATTACATTTTTTAAAAAAAATTCAATTTTAATTTAATTTTACTTTTAATTTTAATTTTATTCATATATTTTTTGTAAAATCCGGATAAATGTGCAGTTTACTTTGGGCTTATTGAATGAGCCTAAAGTAGTGAATATTTACGAAAATGTTTTACAAGAAAAATAGTAGTATGAACTAAAATGTGCTAAATGTTATCAGTGAAATAAAACATAAAATTTATTTAATATATTCAACAAGAGAAAAAGCAATTAAAACCACACAGTGATGTTAACATTTAGGGGAAAAAATCCTGAAAATAAAATCGCCAGCATTAAATTGAAAATATAGATTACTGAAGGAAAATTGTAGAAAAAAAATCCTTCCGGCCTGTACCGGGAGGAAAAGGTAGATTTCATAGTTCATGTTTTTAAAAATTCAACTCATTTTACTCAAACACCCGAAGCTAAAATGCTAGGAACACGATTATAGAAGATTCAATCCCGGTTTTCGTTAAAACTGAATTTGAACGCAAGTTTCAACATGAGAGTTATAGCTTATCAAAAATCAGATTGTTTCAAAATGTCAGTCACTCTAGAATTTCAAATTACTATATCTCAGCCATTTTTTAAGATAAAAACAAAATAAAACATATTCTGGAATTCTTGTATCACGATCTAACACTTAAAAGAAACAAAATTTTCAATTTATAATTTTTTTGTACATCGTTTTGAAATTAAAAAAAAATTACATCTTTAACTGGCCGCCATTTTAAAACAAGATTGCGGATGAAGTTGCCAACGAAATCGGTCGAGACCTTGGTATGTTCTATATGCATACTCAGTCACATCCGAATCGGTTCATATATAAGAGAGGTACAGCATGACATACGTCATATATATATATATATATATATATATATATATATATATATGTTACGGCCAAAACCCGAAGTTCGGCCAGTTCGCGAAGTGGCCGAGATTCCTGGCCAAAGCCCGAAGTACATGAAATGAACAATGCATTTCGGGTTTTGGCCGGCCAGTTCGCGAAGTGTCCGGGAATCCTTGGCCAATAATACGAAATGGGGATCCAAGGTTGTCCGATAGGTGACACTCACGTGCCCACGTGACACGTGACAGGAAAGGAAGTTCCATGCTGTGACTATTATACTTTTTAGAAATTTATGACAGATGTTCTCCGATGAAGAATTTCCCGCTTCTGTGACTTATTCTGATACTGCGAATTCATTCTGACGATTATATTCTGATCTGTTGAAGAATTAATTTCCTGCCTCTGTGACTCAGGATTCATTTTGATTATTGTATTCTTCGTATTAGTGTAGTATTTTATATAAAAATTGTTAAAGGCTATTCTATATTTTTAGGAATACAATTTCTTATGATTAATATAAAAAATGTTCTTTGCCCAAAATCATTATTTGTTATGAAAAATTAGTTTAAAAATATAATGTATTCTATTATTAAAAATTTAACGTTAGGCCAAAGTATTTGTATGGAGGAATTTCAAACCATTATTAATTGTTAAAAAGTTCGAAAAACAGGCGGGGGAGGGGGTTCAGCGGAGAGCAATTGCCTATAGCTGGATTTTCAAATTTATAATTTTTTTTCTCTTCTGATTTTGAAAGCAATAGTAAAATTTATTCTTCTCAAATGTAAAATAATTAAACACTTAAAAAGTCCTTCCGGCCTATACCGGGAGGAAAAGGTAGCTTTCCTATATCTTCGTTTTAAAATTTTAGCTAATGTTACACGAAAACAGCAAGTTAAAATGCAAAGAAATGTTTACAAAAGATTCGTTAATACTGAATTTGAATAAGAATTTCTCCAAATTATTGAGCAATAGCCAAATTGGCTTCATTTATAAAGACTTATTTTGGTCGCCAAATTTGGCGATATTTCGCCAAATGTTAAAAGTTTTGCTAATTTTGTTGCCAATTTTGTCGCCAATGTCTCCAATTTTGGCGCTAACAGATATGAATATATAGTTTTATGCGTATGATTGGGAAAATTATTACAACAATGAAAGAAAATAATTTGCGAGTAAACGCGTTAATGTGCTGTTTTGTTTCAAAATGCCAGCTACCCTAGAATTTCAAATTGCTCTATCTCAACCATTTTTTAAGATAGAGGTAAACCAAAAAATGCTCTGGAATCCTTGTATCAAGGCCTAACACGTAATTAAAAAATAAATTTTATTTTTTTTGTATATTTATTTTAGTTTTAAATTTTTAAATGGCCGCCATCTTGAAACAAAATGGCGGACCAAGCTGGCCAACGAACTCGGTCGAGACATTGGTGACCTTAATACACACAATTAGTTTCATCAAAATCGATTTGTAAATACGAGCGTTATCGTATGACATAGGACAGATATATATATATATATATATATATATATATATATATATATATATATATATACTTTTATATATATATATAGCTTTATACTTTTTTGTATTGAAAGCTACCTAAAAGAGAAGTAATTAATATTTTTTATCATGGAGTCAAAGTCCCCTTAGCCCCTTGTTAAAGACAGTTTTTAGTTATGTTTTTCTTTTTATGTTCATGTGTTTAAAAATTATCTTAAGCGGAGGATACAGGGGGCGAAACCTCCGCCCTGATTAGGAAAAATAGTAAACTGTTTCAATTCTTCATTTTTAATATGTGTTGTTATATTTCTGTATTTATGTTGATGTACTTAAAAATTGTTTTGCCCGTAGAGTTCTTATAAAAAATAATAATGCATTTTTTTTTTTGTGTTTATATTGTCTATTTAACAGAAGAAAACTTGTTGTTTGTACCAATCACAAAATATTCTTCTATCTCATACATGTTTAATACTTCAAAATTCGTATTTTTTTTTAATTATGTATATTTTCGAAACAAAAAATTAGAAGCATTTTGCATTGATAATTGAGACATTTTGTATAAACTTGTTTTTCGAGATCTCGGACCCCTAAAACGTGTAAATCCGTCGGAAATCGAAATCCGAAGAAAAATTTCGATTACAATATTTTTTTCTATTATAGATAGAAGAAAGTATAAATTAGATTAGAGTTACATCTGTTCGAAAATCTTGCCCCTTCCTGATATTGTTCTGCGGACTCCCATGTTAACAAATAAATATATCCAGTGTTTTGTATGTGTAAAATTAGCTTCATGGTGAATATCTAATACATAAAACCAACATAAAGAAAAGCACAATCACATTTCATTTTGATCACGTGCGTTGGCCTTGCTATATTTCCTTCTCCCTTTTTCCCTACTAAAAAAACTTTTCTTATGAAGTCTTGAAATATTTGAAACGTAAATTTACATTGTTTATTCTGCTAACGTTGCTATTTGAATGTCGCATAATCATCCTAGCGCAAGAGTATTTGTATTTATCATATTGGTCACTCCGTGCACCTGCGCATATATCTTTAATAAGGTAATGACTGTAATGAAGTCACTTACAAAACGGACCTTGTGCAATTCGCACCTATAATTTATTAATAGGGCATGACTGTAACATGGTTTACTGAAAAATGAGGCTCCGTGCGCTTTGCGCCCATAAACCGTTAAAATAATCATAATTATAACGGACACCTTTTATACAATGGGCATTGTGGGCTTCGCGCCTATTAACCTTTTAAATTGTGATCAGTATAATGGGGTCCCTTAATTTAATGGGACTTTTTGTGCTTCGCGACCATTAAGAGGCTACTTCAATCAGGGAAGAACACCGCTCGCTAATATTAATCATATGGGAGATTTTTTTAAAAATATCTCTTTTATATGTGATATTTAATTAAGTTTCTTTTGCATTGGGTAGCTGAAGTCGATCTCTACTCAGGTTGTTTTTTGCTTTTTCGATTTTGTTTACAGATTATCTTTATTAAGATACTTTCACTATCGAAACAGGTTCCAAAAGTGACAGTAGTCTCATAAATAAAAAAAATTCTGTAAAAAAAATCGAAACAGTAAAACAAATGACCTGTATAGAGATTAATATCAGCTATCCAAGACAATGCAAACGAGTTATCTTAAAAAAATTCCCTTATAGGATTAATATTAGCTAGCGGGTGTTTCGCGCGAGTGAAGTATCCTCTTAACTGTTACTACAGCTAGCACTAAATTATGGTTTTGTGCTCATCTAGACCTTTAATTTTTCATACGGCAATCGCTGTAACGAGAAACCTCTCTGTACAGCGATTGACGGGTCGATTGACTGTAACGGGTCTCTACTCTTCGCGCCCATAAATCGTTCATATGGCAAACATCAGTTTATGGCAGGAAAAAAAGGAGTGTTTTCTCTGAAAAATGATTCCATTTTTTCTGATAAAAACATATTGTAAAACATTTGGGTCTGATGTCAATATCAGAGGAATGAAATACTAATGTAAATTTTGTCCTTTGGACACAATTGTAGTCAAATATTGCCATTTTCTGAATTAAAATTTTCTTTTAAAAATGACGTCATCATCACAGGTGGAAGCAATTTCTTCTATTGAAATTTTGGTACCTAATTTCAGAGTGGGCAGAATGAAAAAAACGAAAATAATTTCATTTTGAAGCAATAATAGGAAAATGCTGCAGTTTCATGTTTTTAAATGTTTTCTTTTGATATATGATGTTAGTTAAATTTTAATGCCCTTGAGAAACACGCTTTTTGCAGAATTAATATTTTATTTTTTATCGTTATAATAAAATGTCATCAATGAAGATACAAGAAAGAAAAATCACATGCGTCAAGCATAGATTTTGAAATACTTTGCAACACTTATAGAATGTTTTAATAAAACCGATTAATAAGGTAAAAATATACTCAAGTAAACATTTTAGAAAACGCATAACACATTTGAAAGCCAGATTTCAGCCAGTACTGTGCATAGCCGGAGAAAAACTCTAATTATTTTGTGAAACCCTGTATATTATGTACTGATTTGTATATATTATATATATTCTAAAATTTAATTTAGTTAAAAAACGCATAACACAGTTTAAAACACACCTTCAGAAAATTCTACCAATGGGCATAAATGCACTTGAATTATTTTGTAAGGACCAGTATATTACCTGCAGGTTTTTATACACCCCAAATATTAAGCTGCAATTTAATTTAGGCAAAAATACACATAAAACTACTGAAATCACACTTCCAGGAATTACTTTTCATAGACAGCCAAGAATCAAGTTTTTTGTATGTCCCTGTATATATGATTTAATTTATATTCTAGAAATTTCTCTTAGTAATCTAAATACTATATTTGTGCTTGAAAATGCATAACTCAAATTAAAAAGCATACTTAATGTACCTTTTTAAAATCACAATAATAAAGCTTAAGTATTATTTTGTTTTGCCCTGTATAGGATTAATATAATTTATACACACCACGTAGTATGCAAAAATTTAGTTAAACTTAAAAACGCAACTGAAAACGCACTTCCAGCAATCATCCCTAATAGATAATACTTCGGATACAGTACTGTATTCGAAATCAACTATGTGTCCCTGTAAATGAACGATAATTGATTTACACATTATATTCTACAGAAAAAAATCTTGTAGTAAAAATCAGCAATGTATATCAATTTCAGTATATTTCAAATAATGGAACATAATTAAAATACGCTGCAAACATTTTTCTCAGTACACAATTATGTCTTTAAATTATTTTGTGTAACCCTGTAAATCAATAATAAATTATTTGTGCTCCTTATTCTACAGAAGCATGTTTTAGTGCACCTCAGAAATTCATATAATTTCGTTATGTTTGTAACAGTGTAACATCATTAAGGCCCAACTACCCATAGCTATTTCGGGAATTGGCCAATCTATTTAAAACGAAGTTGGCCAATTCGCGAACTGGCCGGGCACTTCGCTAATTGGCCGATTTCGGGTTTTGGCCGTAACATATATATATATACAGCGTGTCCACATATAACATGACCGACCTTTATTTTCGCAACCGTTGGTCCCAGATGCATACTTCCAATTACAAAAATGGTTTAAATAAGGTAAAGAATTATTTTTAAAGCGATTTGGGTCAAGAAAAACATTTATTAAAAAATTACGAAATTTAAATTTTTATATGGTCCTCCGGTCCTATAAGTGATATTTAGTAAAAATTTACTGTGACACTAACAAGTAAGACAAAAAAGTCCTATTCATCTAACATTAAAATCGGCCGAGTAATAGCTGTTTAAAGTTGGAGTATATTTTTTGCTATGAAATAGCAATGCCATTAATAGAATAATAAATACCACCAATAAAATGCCATTCACAAATGTAGTAGAAATATACACAATCGTCAGATATATGAAAAAAATAGTTGAGAGAAAAATTAACATTGCAATCTAATATAAATGTGAAATCTATAATCATTCTGACATATTAATGTAAAATATACAATTTGTACTGAACATACAGAGGATAAAAATAACAGAATTTTTGTTAAATAAAAGGATGAAAAACAACAGCCTCAATTCTTTACAAAATGATACAGATTTTAAAATGCTGTTAGATTACACTGTCTTTCAAATTTTGGGTTGTGCCATGTTTTTTAGCTTTTGAAAATTGACTCTTGTGTATTTTTTAGCGCTGAATGCGAAAATGACTTTCATTTTAAACCACCACGTCAGGATTTTTCTTAAATCGCAAATTTCAAAGCTAAAAATCACAAAGTTAAAATTGACCCCCCCCTCCCCTCCCAACCTCATCGGACCCCTGAGCTGTTTAGCTGCAAGAAACCCAGTATAAGCCAAAAAATTGAATAAATTATTAAATAAAATAAAATTAAACTGAATAAAAAAGTCTTAAATCTATTTTATAGTATTAGTTTTTTTGCTATTTTTTAACCTTGAAATTTACAATTTGCGAAAAATCCTGAAATGACGATTAAAAGTGAAGTTAATTTTTTTATTCAGCGTTAAAAAATACATAAAACGTAATTATAAAAGTTAAAAAACACAACCATCGCAGGTTTATGTTATCTAATCTAAAACTCTTTCTTAAACATGTTGACGTTAATCTATCCGAATTTTTTTGTGTTATCCTCTAATATAAGTATGTATAAGATAGTAAGCGTCGAAAATCATAATAATATTACATTGTCATCGGATTTAAGTCAGTATGTAAAATTTAACTTCGATCGGATATTTGAAAGTGAGTTAAAGTTCGATTACAAATTTTAAACTGCAAAGACGATCGTTGCAAGTTAAATAAAACCTTATGAAAATAACATAATTTTTGTTAAAAGAAATCATAGCATCAAATCTTTTCAAAATAAAACATATGTTAAAATACAATTATTTTAACTAATCTGAAACTTAACTAATAAAAGTTAACTCAATCGTAATAGTTGTACGATTTCTTTCAAAGCGCAGATACCTTGAAATAACTTTAAGTACTTTATATACGACCCCTGAAAGCATGGCCGAAATCATCTGTTTTGAAATACAAAAAAGTGGTATAAGTCACGCATTTCAAAGTTTCATAACTCGGTCAATTTTAATGTTAGAGGAATAAGACTTTTTTTGTCCTACTTGTTAGTGTCGCAGTAAATTTTACTAAATATCACTTATAGGACCGGGAGACCGAATAAAAATTAAAATTTCATTTTTTTTTAATAAATGTTTTTCTTGACCCAAATCGCTTTAAAAATAATTCTTTATTTAAACCATTTTTGTAATCGGAGTATGCATCTAGGACCAACTGTTGCGAAAATAAAAGTCAGTCAGGTTAAACGTGGACATCCTGTATATATATATATATATATATATATATATATATATATATAACCATAAATGAAACATTATCATAACACCAACTTAAATAATGAAATAATGATTAAGTATGTAATAATTAGTTGTCAATGAAAGATTCCTCAACACACTGAACATGGAAACAAAAACATATTAAAAGAATAAGAAATTAAATTAAAAATTGAATAAATGGAATTAAATGAATGAAATGAAATGAAATTTGTGGAATTTAGACAGAATTATCAAGTCCCAAATGCCTAAATACCACAAATAAAATGAAATGAGAGGTTTCATCATCATATTAGCCATACATTGCTAAAGAATGTGATTTTGGGACTACCTGCTTATAAACATTGAATCAAACCTGTGAAAAAATAAAAAAATAAATACAATATTAAAAAGGAAAGAAGCCATACCTATAATATACAGAGAAAACATGAAATAGAGTCAGAAAGTATAAAATCCATTATGATTAAAAAAGATACCTGTGCACCAGATGAACCACAAATGAAACACAACCAAAACTAGGGAATGAATTGCAAAAAATCATTACATGTTGCCAAATTTAGAATTAGAAAATGATTTACTATGTTTGCAGAAAAAATGTTAAAATAATATGAATATTGTAAAGCAAACAGGAAAATTAGTGCTGCCATCTATATTGGTAAAAGTGAATATAATCTGAATAAAAAGTATTGGATGAAAATTAATGTTTAATAATTAAACTAAATTACTATCTGAAATGATAGCAATTAGTTAAATAATAAATAAATGAAATTAATTAATAAATAGAATATCTAATTACATTAAAGTAATGGATGTATTAATGAATAATTCTATGTTAAAAATAAATTGTAAGATGGAAAAATTAATAACTAAAGCAACATAAAAATATATGCACCATTAAATGACAAAAACTATTAAATAACTGTGCCAAAAATGCCACATCACATAAATTAAATTAAAATAAAATACTAAATATTTGAATTAAGATACAAAGAATTTAAAATTAATATTAATTAAATATTGAAATGAATTAGTAACATATAATGTTTCTTCATACAAAGTTAAAAAATTATAAACACTTAATATAGGTGGTAAGGGTAGAACGTTTAATAAAAATTAAAACATATTATATTAACACTTTAGAAAAGTATACATTATATTAGAAGTTAATATGATATTGTCCACCATAGGTATTAATCCAAATCATTAGATCAAAAACATTCTTAATATTAATTAATATAAATTCATTTAAATTATAACTAAAATATAACTTTTAAAATATAATAAATATACTAAAATAATAATATACTAAAATAATAATATACTAAAATATAACTATAGTTATAACTAAATTATAACTAAAATATAACTAAATTAATATACATATAAAAATATCACATCACAGTCCATTATAAAATGTGTAATATCAAACAGTTGTGTAAATCAAAATGCCCCCTTTTTTTTATTAATAATATAAATTAACCATGCGTTTTTTCCATACAACTCCGCCACACACCTTCTCAATCCAACATCTACCCACCCAACCGTCCTGTTATATATATATATATACATATATATATATATTTACTATTTTCTAAGATTATATGATTTTTTTATACATTTCTTAACGCATGTGTTAATTTGGTTGCAAAGACCATATAAGAACTAACTATATATTAAGGAATATATGAATTTTTTTGGAAAACCATGTTGTAATGCATCATAGATAAGTTTTTTAATATTGTTGTTAATTAGTTGAGAAGAACATAAACTTTTTATTTTATAAATATGATTAAGGAGTATATTACGATATACAGAATTGTGAAGACATGATTTAAAATTAGTAAATCAATTAACTTTAAATTTAAATTCTTTACGTTCATCAAATAGATCAATTATTGTTTTGTTTTCGTTAAGTGTAATTTTAAGATCTAAAAAGTTAATAGTATTGTTAGAAAGGAGGTTTTCCGTTAATTCTAAATTAGTAGGATAAACAACTGGAAATATAGAAATATTAGTGTGATCAGTGGCAATTAAAATTATGTCATCAATATAACGATATAAATGTATATTACTGTTAATAAAAGTACTTTCATAATGATACAAGTATAAGTAGTCTGAAAGTATACTAGATGTACATCCCCCTTGTGGTATACCGACTTTCTGTAAATATAACGTGTTATCATGCATTATATAATTATTATATATAATGAAATTTGTTAAAGTTTTAAAATAAATCCGCCCGGTCTAATCCGTCCGGCGTTGCCCGGGCCCGAGATAATAATAATTTGTTCTATACCAGAGGTTCCCAAAGTGTGCTCCGTGGCGTTCCAGGAAAATAAACAAAACATGAAAGAAAGTATCATATTGCAAAAGAAAATTTTTCGAAAGTATGCAGTTTTTTTTTTGTTTGTGTGTGTGTGTCAAAAATAAATACATCTATCACTGGGTTTAAAAATACACAACATATTTTTAAAAACGTATAAAAATTTGCATTATACTTGTATCCATTTCTTATATAATATTTTTGGTTTGAACTACTTTATTTTATGTTTCTGCATTTAATGTGTTTTAAAAATTTGATACAAAATAAGCTACAAAAATAGTATTCTGCATCGAATGCACAACGTGAATCGAAAGAGCAAAGGCGCGCCAGTGCTGTTATCTCTACTTGCCGAACAAAAGGTTTTGTCCTTTGGAGTTCTTAAATCTCTCATTAGATTCATTTAATATTTGTATACGTTGTTATATAGTTTTATTTTTGCTTTTTGTAGCTTTAATTCGTTTAATATGTTTATTTAATTTTTATTAATTCTTAGTTATTTAAATTTTCTATGCTGTTTTACATATGTGTACTTAATTTTTAAAACAATGTATGTTGCTGAAAACGCATTTTGTTTAACATCTTGTAACACTTAACAACTCTATTTAAAATTTTGTTTTAATTGATCTCGGCATTGGCTGAGATTCATATGCTATGATGCCACATTTTCCTATCAGAAATAAAGCTGTAGCAATAAAAAATATATTGGTTCTTTACTTTTGTCATCACACTAACAATCTAAACTTTTGCTCAGCTTCACCCCTTGCTTAGACTTTTCGTCAATGACTACCCGCCCTGATATAAATTTAGACCCACCCATATATCCCGTTTTGTTAGTAAAGTTTGTCTGCTAGTTGCAGTTCTTTTAACATGTGTAGTTTGTCGTGTGTTGTTTTTTTTAGTCAAAAACAATGGTGAAAGACAATTTTTGTCAAAACCATATTAATAACTCGATACTTCAAATAAAACATCCAAAAAAAGTGAACGATGCTGCACCTAAAAATACATGTTATATAATTTGCCCCGCCCACTTAAACACTAAAACTATGATCTGCTTCGAAATGTATTTTTTAAAAGTGGTTCAAAAGAAGAAGCCCAGAAGCTATTCGTTTTCGTTCCATGTTTAGAAGTACTAGAAACATTAAGAAGAACGAAAAAAAAATCCGTAATTGCAGGATTCTAATGCGGGTGGGTGGGAATAGCGAAAACGCATTATATAATTACTCATGGGCGACTGGGTCTACGCATTTTCTTCCTTTTCGCGCGTAGCTTATTGGGATTATACAGAAGTCTCACTTTGTAAACGAACACTGTACAACTTACCTTTTTATCTCTGTGTGTGTGGTTTTTGCTATAAATAATAGTTTAACGTAAGCCCCAAAACATAAGCCCCAAACAAAAGACAGGGTAACCATTTTGATCTTTAATTCCGACTTCATACTGGAAATCCCGAAAGAATATTTGTTATTTTAAAAATGAATGTCATTAACCCCTTAACAGTATTACTCGAACGTCGCTCGGCTAAGAAGAGTTTTTTTTTCGTTACTATAAGCTTTCAGAAACCAAATTTTTAACTATTATTTTTTGTTTTTGGCGGACATATCTCGATTATACAAGGCAGATATTTTAATACAAGAAAAGTGGTTTCTAGTCTTTATTTTTAATTTATTGTGTCCAATAACAGTAATATTAAATAAAACTGTTAAGTGATTAAATAATAGAAAATTTGATTTTCAAAATTTCTAATATGAAATTAGAATTTCTGTATCAAGAAAAAGGCCAAACTGAGAACCTTGGCCCCATGTTGGAAACTACTGGTTCGAACTCTTATCCAGCAGATCTTTCTCAGCTCCATAGGCATTAAAAACCCATTATATTGTAAACCATAGAATACCGTGGGGTTAAGGGTCTCCGCCTTAGAAATTCTTCCCAAAAAGGGCTCTTCGAGCCCAAAAGTTTGGGAACCACTGCCATACGAACCACCACCATACGAATATGACTGAAATATGTAAGGCTATTGAAATGTAGTCGAATGAGGCAAACCCTATCGTGATCGGGCTCATAGAACCCACGATCGGAAAGCGCACCCTGGTAGTCGAAAGTGCAACTAAAATATTTAAGGCTATAGATATCAAGTGGAACAAGATGGTACCCGACAAAATTTGACGGTAAATAACTTGAAAGCTCCTTTAGAAATATGCTTTTATTTTTAAATAGTTGCTTTTAAATTAATTAAGCATTGAAAATTTTATGAATTGTTATATTGTGTAAGCGATTTCTATAGATATAAAATGATAGATTGTGTTGACAGTCCAGCCTACTCAACTAATGAAGTGAAATAATTCTAAGCTTGTAATTTACATCCTATTATACTTGAATTAATTTATCAAGTATTTAACTAAAAATAATAATGGAATGATTTATTTTTATTTACTACAGTCTCGAAAATTAAAAAATGTGTATAATTATTAGTATGATCTATTTTTTTTTAATTACGCGGCCTTTAAAATTTTTCCTTAATTTTATTTTTATCAGCCTAACTTTAAAACCCAGATAAACCATGGATATCAAGATGATTTCTTTTATAATTCTTATATGGATATTTTTGTGTCTTTCTTTTTTCTCTGCTTTTCTTTTAAGGAGAATAATAATATACTTTTCTTAGTTAGTCAGAGATATTTTATTGATAATTGTCTTACAATATATAGATAAAAGTTTATATCACTTTGTTCAATGGATAACGACATGCAAAATCTTTTAAGTTAAATATTTATAATCTAAAACAAGTAATTTTAAAAATAATGTCGGTTGTTAAATTTTATTTACCACATTTCCCAGTATTTTCAAAAAATAACAATATTTAGTATTTCTGATTTTTTTTTTTTTTTTTTTTTTTTTTTTTTTTTTTTTTTTTAACTACACGACCTTTTAAATTTTTCATTAAATTAATTTTTATCAGTCTGATTCTAAAACCCCGAATTTAAAATTTGCTGTTTGTAGCTAACCATTTATAATACATATTTTTTAATTACTTGAATTTATATTTTCCATTTTCACACATTATTTAACTGTTAAATCATGAATATCAAGATAATTTAATGTTCCTGCATAAATATTTTCCCTTCTTCTTGTTTTTTCTCCTTTTATTTTTTGTTTTCTACGAAAAATAATCCCATACTTATCTTATTATATATATGACATCTTGATAATGGTCATACCAAATACATAGTTGCCAACCTCCCGATTTTTAAATACCAGTAAAATCTTACAGAAATTTTCGCTTTATTAAATTGCCGAAATTGTACAATTAAATAAAATAAATATTTTTTCATAAAAATACTGATATGAAAAAAATCGGGAGGTTGGCAACCCTGCAAATATAATAAAAATTGTAAACCACTTCAATTTATTTAATCGATAATTAGATACACGATCTTTTAATTTAAATTCTTTAAATATAAATTTAGTAATCAAAACAAAAATTCTTGGCTGTTAAATTTTAATTATAAAGTATTCGAATAAAAAAAATATATAAATTATATAACTTTTCTTCCTTAATTAAATATGGCATTATTATAATGAATTATTGCCAATAAAATAAAATAAAATCATTCTGTCCATAGCGGGGATAGAACCAACACGATGACAGAAACAGAGAAGAAACGCTCGCCTTATACAACTGGGCCACCCTTTTCTCATTCGCCGATGCTATAAAACTCGTTAGGTTCTATATTTAAGTTTACGCATGCGCAAATGGGGCAAATTCGTATGAAAAATTTATTTGACGAAAATCCCTTTCCCTTTTAATATATGAGATGAGCCAAATCCCGTCGTAATCGGGTCCATAGAACCAGAGATACTCATATAGTTCAATCTTCCACCGCCAGGGGACGCAATCCGTTCTGGAATAGGCCTTTTCAGAACACTCGAACCAACCAAGTTTCCTAGTAGAATTGAAATTTAAGCACGGTTAAACATTGACAAAATAGCAGAAATAGCGAAAGTGGGTTACGTAAACGATCGGTTTCGAAAGAGTTAATGTAGATAATTTTTAAAACCCAACAGTGCGTTTTGAAGAAAATGAATGTGTCTATGATCTGGAGCCTAATGTTTGTCCGTATTCGCATTTCCCGAGTCAATGCCGATTTTTAAACCTGAGCCAAAAAACAAAAATTGCGTGAGTACGTTTTGGAAAGGATTTTTTTTTGGAGGTTTAAAATTAAAAAATTTCAAAATGGACACCATATTGTAAAAAACAAAGGGATGCAGATTAGGCGCGGTATTTTTACTTTTTCGTATCTTGTTCATAAGCGCCGATTCAAATTTTTAAAGATAGGAGAAATAGTTAAAAAAGCAAAATTGACTTACGGTAAAAAACGTTTTCGAAGGGGTTAACCCCTTGAAGCGCACCGGTATATTATATATACCACTTAATTTTAATCCCAAAGTGACACAATGACACCAGAATTTTATAATCAAATTTCGAATTTATAAGATACATGAAGAAAAGCTTTTACTTATTTTAAAATAAATTCGTTCGTGAATCCTGGTGTCTATCAATCATTTCAATATTTTAGCTACAAGAATACTTTGCCCCTGAAGGGGTTAACGAGTTTTTTTTTAACTAAAGGTTTCTGCCTGAACCCGATAGAACGCAGATGTCTTTGGGTGTGTTTGTTTTTTGTTTGGTTAGTTTAGAGATCCAATGCCAGATTTTATATATCGCAGCAAATTGCAATTCGCAAAAAAGAGTCCTACGCCTGAATTTTTTTGAAGAGTTACACTTCGTGCTTTTCAAAAACAAATACAGATATAGAAAAAGGAATAAATGTAGATATTGTGTGGTATTTTTAGTTTTTCGTACCTTTCTCTGTACCGCCGATATAAATTTTTAAATATAGCCTAAATATAGCAAAAATTGCGAAACGGCATACAGAAAATTTACTTTTTCAAAGGGTTAACTTTCGTATTGTTTAAAATCAAAGGTGAATTTGGAAAGGACAAAGTCAGTTCTTTAATTTGGTGACCTTTGTTTTCTGTATCTCTTATTTTGTGGTCCGGTGGATACAAGGCTCGGAAAACGGGAGAAAATAAAAAACATGAATTCGATGCTTCTTGATTATTTCTTTTTGAAACAGTTAAATGCAATTTCAAACCAACCGGATCGTTCGAGACCTAACTAAAGGTTTCTGCCTGAACCCGATAGAACGCAGATGTCTTTAGGTGTGTTTGTTTTTTGTTTGGTTAGTTTAGAGATCCAATGCCAGATTTTATATATCGCAGCAAATTGCAATTCGCAAAAAAGAGTCCTACGCCTGAATTTTAAGGGAATAAATGTGAAATGAAAAGGAATAAATGTAGATATTGTGTGGTATTTTTAGTTTTTCGTACCTTTCTCTGTACCGCCGATATAAATTTTTAAATATAGCCTAAATATAGCAAAAATTGCGAAACGGCATACAGAAAATATACTTTTTCAAAGGGTTAACTTTCGTATTGTTTAAAATCAAAGGTGAATTTGGAAAGGACAAAGTCAGTTCTTTAATTTGGTGACCTTTGTTTTCTGTATCTCTTATTTTGTGGTCCGGTGGATACAAGGCTCGGAAAACGGGAGAAAATAAAAAACATGAATTCGATGCTTCTTGATTATTTCTTTTTGAAACAGTTAAATGCAATTTCAAACCAACCGGATCGTTCGAGACCTAACTAAAAGTTTCTGCCTGAACCCGATAGAACGCAGATGTCTTTAGGTGTGTTTGTTTTTTGTTTGGTTAGTTTAGAGATCCAATGCCAGATTTTATATATCGCAGCAAATTGCAATTCGCAAAAAAGAGTCCTACGCCTGAATTTTTTTGAAGAGTTACACTTCGTGCTTTTCAAAAACAAATACAGATATAGAAAAAGGAATAAATGTAGATATTGTGTGGTATTTTTAGTTTTTCGTACCTTTCTCTGTACCGCCGATATAAATTTTTAAATATAGCCTAAATATAGCAAAAATTGCGAAACGGCATACAGAAAATATACTTTTTCAAAGGGTTAACTTTCGTATTGTTTAAAATCAAAGGTGAATTTGGAAAGGACAAAGTCAGTTCTTTAATTTGGTGACCTTTGTTTTCTGTATCTCTTATTTTGTGGTCCGGTGGATACAAGGCTCGGAAAACGGGAGAAAATAAAAAACATGAATTCGATGCTTCTTGATTATTTCTTTTTGAAACAGTTAAATGCAATTTCAAACCAACCGGATCGTTCGAGACCTAACTAAAAGTTTCTGCCTGAACCCGATAGAACGCAGATGTCTTTAGGTGTGTTTGTTTTTTGTTTGGTTAGTTTAGAGATCCAATGCCAGATTTTATATATCGCAGCAAATTGCAATTCGCAAAAAAGAGTCCTACGCCTGAATTTTTTTGAAGAGTTACACTTCGTGCTTTTCAAAAACAAATACAGATATAGAAAAAGGAATAAATGTAGATATTGTGTGGTATTTTTAGTTTTTCGTACCTTTCTCTGTACCGCCGATATAAATTTTTAAATATAGCCTAAATATAGCAAAAATTGCGAAACGGCATACAGAAAATATACTTTTTCAAAGGGTTAACTTTCGTATTGTTTAAAATCAAAGGTGAATTTGGAAAGGACAAAGTCAGTTCTTTAATTTGGTGACCTTTGTTTTCTGTATCTCTTTTCTGTAGTCCGGTGGATACAAGGCTCGGAAAACGGGAGAAAATAAAAAACATGAATTCGATGCTTCTTGATTATTTCTTTTTGAAACAGTTAAATGCAATTTCAAACCAACCGGATCGTTCGAGACCTAAAAGTGCATTCTTCGAGAATATGTAAACGGTTTTTCCGTATTTTTAGCCGTTCGCTCATGGCAAATTTGGAAATACTAAAAGGAAAAAAAAAAAAAAACGGGATGACTCTTGCTTTCTTTTTTCTATTCCCGAAGATACGTATATTGGTTTCTGAGCATGCGCGAGCGTGTTTTGGAAGTGTGATTTTTTATTTGTGATTTTAGATCAGTTTGTAATTAATAACTACTCTAATTTTCAAAATATTAAAATTCTAAGGCTCGGGTGCACCAGGAGAGGGTTTGGACTACCTAAATCTAAATTTTCAGGCTTCTAGGTGGGCTAGATTTTCCTAGCCATCGCCAACAGACTGACACACACACACACAGAGCGAAACTTTCTTTTATTAGTATAGATATATAGAATTTATTACATATATACATATATATAGAAAGTACTTTTTGACTTAACATTATATTTAACTGACAGCACATAAAAAAATATAAATCATATACTTATTATGCATAAAAATACATTAAATTTAATATAGCAAGTAAATTCAATAGTGACAGTATTTATTCTGTTATTAATTGTGTTTTTAATTCATTTCAATTACGAGATATTTGACATCAAAGTGTCCTTTTTGCTGAATTCATGTTGGAGTGCATATGATTCTTTGCGAGAACTTTAAGAACTGCTTTTGAAACAGTAATTACATTCTCAAACTTTTCATGACAATTATCAAAACGAAAGTATACACTTTGATATAACATTAACGATACAACTTCAGAAATTAGTTTATTTCTATACCAAACAGATTAAATTGAAAATTCGTTTTAACTGAGAACATGTTGGGATATTATTGATATACCTTAGATTCTACTATTTTTAAATAACCCTATTAAGCTTTAATAAGCCATTATTTATCGATAAGGTAATCATTTTAATGTGCTAATAGGGTTTCTATGGGAATTTTTTAATAGACAATTATAACATCTTAAGTAAGATACATAGGTATACCGGTTACTTTACATGATTGGATTCTAATTAAATAAACACCGTCTAAGCCTATGGCTTATAACGTAACATAAGATGTGTTAACTGCTACGATCAAATAAAACTAATTATAATTTTAAACTTACAAAACCAAATTCTTTATTAAGTCTTTATAAAAATATATTTATTTCTAAATAAATTAACTCAGGACTGCAATTTTTACTACCATGCCCTACTATATTCGGTGTATATATGTATTTTGACGATTGAATATTAAGTTGTAATTGCATGCAATTAAATCTTGCAGACCTATATTATGTCCATCAACATGTTCATTTTGAACACATTAATTATTGATAGCTTTCAAAGCAAAATACTTATAGTATAATGGATGACCGGACGCTTCGCCGACAATACACACATACACAAACACACACACACACACACACATATATATATATATATAGAGAGAGAGAGGGGGGAGGGAAGATAGATAGATAGATAGAGAGAGATATAGAGATAGAGAGAGAGAGAGAGAAAGATTTGCCCTTGATTTTTTTTTTTTTTGCTGTTGTGTGTACGAAAGAAGTTATAGCGTATTTTGGGTGAAACATTCAACATCTGCATGACTTATGGAACGCTTTCCAATGCATACACATTGCAATGTTTTATTTTCTACAAAATGCGTTGTTTTTTTTAATGAGCATTACACACAAATTCTAATTAAAATAACCGATTACTTGCTCCATCGGAAATTGGTTAAAGTATTATGACTCATGATTAGGGTTACCAATTTCCGCGGAAAGTATATGTCCGGTCAGTGAAATCTAAATCCATCGATCATAGAATTTTAAAAGAAACAATGAACGGGAGGTAAAATCCATCATGAATAAAACATGAAAATTTTGTATTACAGCATATGTTTTATATTTAAATATCAATTCTATTATGACTACTAATTTGGCCAATGTTCAATGATTAGAAACCGATAAAATTATCAAATCACATGAGAAAAGGAAAGAATTAATTCGGCTATTATACTGTTATCTCACTAACCTAACATTTATACAATGAGGTGCGTTGCATATGAGTTTATTTCAGTTTCAATAATGAGTTTCACACTAAAATAATCAATTAATACTGCAAGTTCTAACAACGTATTGATACTGAATTTCTATTCGAGAATATTAAGCTATAGGAGGGGGGGGGGGGTTAAAACAAATAAATAAATGTATTATTTTCAACAAATGTTAAAAATTTGAATAAATCAGTAAATTAAATACGAAATTATACAAAAATTATTTTACTACTTCCGTCGAAAATAAATTTTATTGAACTTTATTTTTGGGTTAATATTATTTTCCCAATTTGGAAATCCTGTAAATCTTCTGGCCAATTTGCCTATTCATTAAAATCAACATTTTTTTTTGTAAAGATATATTTTTTTTAATTCCTACGAAAAATCCCTTTTATGAACTTCGAGAGCACCCGCATTCATTTTGTTATTACAAAGTCAGGGCTTTACAAACTTGATAAAATTTGGTAGCCAACAGAAAAATCTAGTCGCCAATAAAAAAATATTTACACCCCCCCCCCCCCTCATTCTCTGGTCATTGATTTTCAAAAATCCCCAAATGTTTTTTTTTTTAAGAATTAAATGTGAAAAATAATAGTAGGCATAGTTTAGAATTATTAGTTACATACATTTCCGTACGTCATACAGTACGTCATATAGGAATATAGTCTAAAGAAAGTTTTCTAATGAAACTATTTAAAATTATATATATATATATTCCAGCATGTTTGGGAAATGCTGACTGACGAATGCTTTAAATGACCGGTTAGTTGACTGCTACAAATGCTATATCTGATGAGGGCGGGATTTATAAAATGTGGAAACAGGAGAATTATTTTTTGTCTATTTTCTTGTCGATGTAGGTCAAATACTTCTGATTTTATTATTATAAAATTTGCATTTGATGTACCAATTTCTGCCAAAATAAATAAAAGATAAAAATATATTTTGTTTGAATATAATTTCTATGGTTAATTCTTAATGTTTTGTAACTTTGGAACATCTATAATCAGACATCTTATGAAAATTTTAATTTAACATTGTGACTAATTTTGATACCCTTGATAGAAATTGTAGACAAGTAACATATTTTTTGTAAAAACAATAAACTTTTTTATATACACAAGCTGAATACAATCATAAAAGATCATTGTGTTCTTATAAAATAAATCACAACATCGGAAATAACAAAATTTAATCACGTTTGGAAAATAATTCAAGGGCTATTATTTAATACGCATAGCTTAAATAAACCATTCCCCTGCGCTCGTATTACGTAGTTGGAATCAGCAACCGGGTTGGGGGGCGGGGATAGTTTAATTTGATTCAACAATTCACAATATGAATTTCAATTTTTTTTTGAAGAAAGAGAAAGAAAAAAAGAAATATACTAATTTGAAGTGCAAAGAATAATTCTTATTTCCATTTACTGCAGATGATGATCCAAAAACATACAATTATAAAATATTCCGAAGTAAGTAATGTAATAAAATTAGATAGTAATAAAATTCTTGAGTAAAATAATGATCTAGATTTAATAAAATGTTAATTAACGTTTTATTTTCTTAAATAAACCATTGATTCCTCTTCCTGGATAACTGAGCTTCAATGAATACATGTACAGTATCATAAAATAAAAACAAATTTTCCTAACTAATAACAACTTTTTTTTTAAACTTATTTTGAAAGAATTTTGACATTTTTTTCTATATTTTTTCCTTTATTTGAAAGAAGCCATTCTCCGCAAAGAATTAGTACACTCAATCTTTCATCTCATAATTCTACTGATCACGTAATTAAAAATTCTCTCTCGCATCCCTCACACCATAATTCTCTGAAAATCTGGAAATCAAACCTTCTCAAGAAAAACATTGACAAAAAACAGTACCAGTCACTTGTCTTCAAATCAGAGTGGTGTCTACGTTTTGTACAATGTGTGCTATTTCATGTTTTATTTAAACCTTCCCTGTCTGCCACATCCTATTCACTTGACATGCTAGCTGGCTAGAGCTGTGAAAATTTACGTTTTCTGTGCATGAGATGGAAAATAACTTTTAAACTTGTTTTCTTCCATTAAAAGTATGAGAGAAGTGGAAGTTACTGCATGCTGCAGAGAAAAAAAATACCAGTCGTGCTCATTTCTTGTGTCAATGTTTGTCAAAAAAAAAAAAAAAAAAAAAAAAAAAAGATTAAATAACTTAGTCTTCAGATAAAAAAAACTTAGTCACTGGTGGCGACTTTTCGACCGCATTTGTTAAACACTGACAGAGTGGTATTACATATATTTCTTTGTAATTTTCTTTCATTATTTTACTCCAGTAATTTAACAGAATTTCAGATATCTTTAGTTTATTACCTTGGGGAAAATGTACTTTTTTAAATATTTGATAACACCAAATTTACAAATTTTGTATGGTTTTCGAAATAATTTTCAAGCATGCAATTTTTTTTTTAATCCGACTTCATAGGGTGCAGCCAGATAACTAAATATGTACCAGTTTCCCTTGAAGCAATACAAATACTTCAGTATTTATTAACGGACCATGAAAAAGTAATGGAAACATTTTAAATAAAAGAAAAATTGGTGATACTAATTGGTGTTTAAATAAAAGAAAAATTAAAAATAGCAAAGAATAACTGTGATAGCAAAGAATAAAATGTTTTAAATACTGTTTAAATAGAGAGTTCTTTCAATTAAAAAAAATCATTAAACATTAATTATCCTATTAAGATATTACCAGTAAAATATAAACAAGCTAAAACATTTAGAATTATATTATGTCAATTTTTTAAACGTATTCTTTTATTAAACTCTACATGAAATTAATATGAATATCAAACATAAAATCTGTAAATTTAGAGTGAAATTTTTGCTTGTGAAGAAGGGCCAGGTTTTTAAATAAATATTTTTTAGGAAACTACTTTGATTTTCATCCAACATAATACAGTTAATAATAATTAATATTTTAAAATTATCACCGGAAAAAGTAATAGAAACATTTTATATTAAACAAAATAACGATTTTTTTTAAACTACAAGAACGTTTTTATTTCCAGAAAACTCTTGTAGCAAAGCCGTCTTTAGGATGCTTTGGTTACAAAATATGCGTAAAGTGATTTTTTTTTGAAAAATCGCCCTGTAAAGTTTTTGAGGAGCGAAAATATTGGCTGACCGTCAATATTATATTCCCGATCTGAAAATTCTGGAAATTTTCTGGCCAATTTGCAAGGTCATCAAAATCAAGTAACTTTTTTTTTTTTTGTACAAAATTATTTTTTATAGATTCGCAAGAGAATAGATTACAATTTAGATAGACAATTTAGAGAGTATCAGTACTAATTTAGATATTACAGAGAGGTATTACATATATTCCCGGTAATTTTCTTGTCACATTCATTACTTTAGTCCATTAACATAACAGATTTTAAACCGTGTTCGTTTTTATTACATTGCAGAAAATTAGAAAGCGTTTGCTGTTCATTAAACTGTACTGTCAGCTGTTTTTTCAAATTGTGTGCATTTTGCCACCCATGAAATATCCGATTTTCAACCATATTCGTTTACACAAAATATATTTTACGACTTATAAGGTGAAATCATTATTTAAAATGTTTTACTTTAAAATTATAAGATGAACGTTAAACAATTATCCATCATAAACAAAATTATCAGAGGAGTTCCAGGCAGATCCACCTATGCAACGTACAATTCATCGAATAAAAGATGAGTGTGAAACGAACGTTCTGTAATGACATTTAGGCAAGAATGCACCACAACACCAAATGAAATGTTTCTTGAAGTTTGGGAATCAATATCCCACAGTTATAACGAGTGTATTGGCCAGAACGGTAATGATTTTGAATGTAGGTAGGGGGGAGATTTATACATTTTATGTGGATAAAAATTGGCATTATAATTATTCAAAGTGTGTATACATTTTGTGACGCGTCCTGTATATATATATATATATATATATATATATATATATATATACAAACAAATATCAAAAATGTACTGGCAGCAAAGTTGTTTTCTACTTTTTGGTATTCGTTCATTTTGAAGATGGAAATTTCACGCTGTGCGGGACGAGGAATTTCTGTTTTATAAATTTCTGCAAGAAATAGCGCAATATTAAAAAAACGAAACTAATAATTTTATATACTTATGCATATTTAAACAGAACATGTATTGAAACTGATATTATTACACCCATTTTTATCTTTTTGCATTCCTTTGGACTGGAACCTTGGTACTTGCAGAGAGGAATATTCTGATCCCTACACCAATCGGCCAAATCCCCGCTCGGTATGTAGCTCTGCTACAACATGAATTACAAAAAATTAGCTGGAAATTTCTCGCTTTCTCCAAACTGAAAGGCAACTTTTCCGTTTGTCTGTTTTGAAAATAAATAGTTCCGTTTCTATCATTCAACGACTAAGGATAAAGAAGAAAATCTGCTTTATTTGCAAGAAAATGCACGAGTCCCACTCAAAAAAGAAAGTTCCGTAAAAAAGACAGAAATTTCCCATAAAATCATCTCTCTCTATACGGTTTGTTTACAGAGCAGTTTTCTAAAACTGCTTTTGAAAATGACGGACGTTTCTGCGGTTGAAATTGTTATGTAACGCACTGCTCATATTATGTCATAAATTTCAATATAACTGATATGATTAAAAATAACAATAATAAGATTAAAAATAACAATAAAATAAAATAATAATATTCAATAAGGGGAAAAAGTAAGAGAAAGTCCAAAAAATTAAAGAGAATTTAAAATGAGACAAAAGGTTGCTGATCCGAGCGAAGATTTATATTATTTTCTATAGTGTGTTGTCGGGGGATCTGATGAAATGAGCATGGTACTGAAAATGTCAAATAGGTGAGGGGTCATTGTAATTAATATAATAAATGTTTGGTCGATGATGTCGAAGAATATATATTAAATGCTAATTGCATTTGAAAAAAAAATGTTTTGAAGGAAATGTAGTTTGGTATAACTGAAGAAGGCAAATCATTTATTTATTTATTTTTAATGTTGACTTTTCTTATGAATAGCGTGTTTAATAGGGTGGAGCGAAAAAAGTGAATTTTTTTTTTACAAAAAACGGGTAGGTGCCAAAAGTTGCCTTTATACTAGTACATCAAATATCTGAAATTTTAGCGCTGAAAAAAAAAATGCCTTCAGTCTGCGCTTTTGGTCCAAATGTCGAAATTTTGGCTAAAATTTGACAATTTTTCAAAAAAATACAAAAAATTCTGTAGAATTGGTTATGATTTAAAAGTGTCATTTGCACCTTTATTAATAAAGATTTAAGATATTGAAACGCTAAAACGATATCTTTATTCTGTATAACTGGAGCAAATCTGACAAATTTCGGTAATAATGGGGAATTTCCATTCTGGTACAGCATACAACGAATCGTTGTTTTGAATGCAACTCTTCGCTAGTTCCTTTTACAACTACCCAGAAGTAGAGGTGGGTGCATACCATATCCCACCCGTAACCAGCACAACCGCCCTACCATCTGAGCACAATGTTTTATTTATACAATGAATTGTGATTTTTTATCAGACTGGCACGAGTTTTCTGTATATCAATCTAGTCTTGGTGTATTCATCTCTTCTTTCGTATCCACAGACTTTGGATGATGCTGGCTGTGACTTCCTTCACGTATCATTCTACTGCTTGAGTATGAGAAGGCATGCAAAGTAATCCATTGGGGATGTTAGAACGGGAGTTTATCCAGGCGTCTATTATCTTCAACAAACTTGCATCCAATAAATGCATAGTGATTGGGGTCCTGTTACCGCAATAGTGTTCCAATCAATTAAATTTATATAATCATCTGCTTCAATGTTGATTGTCAGTATTTCAAATTTGCGTATGTCATCATTTATTCTACCTCTTGCATTTATTATGGGATGAGCAGCTAGTTGTTTAATGTGATTGCAATCCGAATTTGCTCTAAGTGTGCAAAGTAACCATTGTCCTGAATAACTTTTTTTAACTATTCGTTTTATGGCGTTTGCTGTGTTGTTTAATAGCCGAGTAGTTTCCCATAAGGTTTTAGATACATTCTTTATAAACTATCAATGGCATTAACTTAGATCACATACTTTGTGAGTGAAAATAGAGACTATGATGCGCAGTCAATGCGAATAATTAAGGCGAAGAAGTCTATTCGCCGTTGTGAGCCATATTGCGTGGGACAATTTTCCTAAGCTCCTATTCGCTAGTTCTTTAGAGCAATATCCTGAAGAAATAGCTTTGCAAATGCCCAGCAGGTATTTCTGGTCTGTGCTGAGTGCCTTTTCCCCAATTTCAGGAAATATGTTTTCTAAATTACTCTTTATAAGTTCAAAAACTGCAATAGGGAGTGAATGGCACGTGGACAAGTAGTTCCCTAATACATTTGGGCCAGAAGTTTTCCCATCGATCACGCCTAACAAATGATGCAGAGAGAATTCATTTAACTGGAGCTGGCATATGATTCATTGCAATGGTCTTGCAAGCTTCTCTTCCATTCGACGGATTACTTCAGTATGCTTCCCCGTATTCACAGGACACCAGAAACCCATCAACACTCAAGCATGAGAGGCTGGACAAATCAATATTTTCATCTTTTAAAAACTTTGATATGCATTTAAAAATATTTTTTGATGCTCCAGATGAGGAAATGTTAGGCAAAATTAGTCCCCATATATTTGGAGCCAGGCTCTTCTAAGATAGTAACAAGTTCTTCTTTCATAATTCTACGATACGTATGTTTATCACTTCTCTTTTCTATACACATTGGGTCATTTTTTCAGGAGTCGAAATATAAGGCGAGTTTCGGTATAGGAGGATGAAGATGGGAATTCAATTTTATCTATTATTGAATCATTGCATACTGATTCGTTTATTTCAATTTCACATGCATCAAATTCTAATTGCGGTACTTCTTTATTTAATCTTATTTATATTAATTTTTTTTCAACGAGTCGTTGCATGCTGTACGGGAATGGCAACGCCCCTTTTTTACCGAAATTTGTCAGTTTTGCTCCAGTTAAAAATAATAAAGATATCGTTTTATAGTTTCCATATTTTAAATCTTTATTAATAAAGGTTCAAATGACACTATTAAATCATAGTCAGTTCTACAGAAATTTTTTATTATTTTTTAAAAATTGTCAAATTTTACCCAAAATTTTGACATTTAGACCAAAAGCGCAGACTCAAGCCATTTTTTTCAGCGGTAAAATTTCAGATATTTGATTTACTAGTACAAAGGCAACTTTTTGCACCTACCCGTTTTTTGTAAAAAAAAAAAAAAAAAAAAAAAAAATTTTCGCTCCACACTAGTGTTTAATGAGATTGACTAATCTTGTTCATTGTTCTGTCACAGTGTTGCCTTGTACTACTTACTGGTCTGTAAATATTATTTCAATTTATTTCTTATTATACATTTTTTATTCTTAACTCTGTGCTTTTCAAAGTTAGTCTCAGTTTCAATTTCGAAGGGTTATTAGCTATATTTATAGGCTTTTTTTAATAATTAACCACTCGCACAAGACATTGAATCATGTCCGTGGACAAAATAATTATAGCTTTAAAATAGCTCAACAGAAGTCCGCAGAAAGAAGATCTGAAACATACACTTGTTAGTCAATTTAAACCAAATAACACATTGCAAGTTTTATCTATCTAAAATATTTAAAAAAATAACTTTTCAAAAATCTTGATGACAAGGGTGACATCATTCGTCCCGTGCACAATATAAAAACAGGCAAGGGCCATAAAACAGTAAAATTAAATAGAATAACAAGTAATACTAATTATAAAAAAATAATTTAGCAGCATCAATTAATTCCGTCTGTTATTTAGTGTATTACAAATAATTTACAACAAAAAGTCATATACGTAAACAAAATTTACGTGGACACCAAGGATACGAATACAGCACTTAGCTAAAGTACACGGATATGTTCAAGCATGTGATTAAATTTCTTGTTACAGTGGTTAATTATAAAATAAAACTATAAATAAACAAAATTACCAGTTGAAATTAATTCCGTCTGTTATTTTGTGTATTACAAATAATTTACAAAAAAAAAGTCATATTCGTACACAAAATTTACGTGGACACCAAGGTTACGAACATAAAATAAACGCAATATAGCACTTAGATAAAGTACACGGATATGTTGAAGCATATGATTAAATTTCTTGTTACAGTAGTTAATTATAAAATAAAACTATAAATAAACAAAATTACCAGTTGAAATTTAACCCAATGTAAAAATGCGATTTTAATAAAATAATTCTTACTAGCTAGGAATACTTGCATGGTATTTGATAAACCTAAAACAGTATAAATATTTTTTCACCCTTAATTTGATTATTTTAAGGAATTAAGCTCTCTTAGTGTACGCGTATGGCACAGTGACACAGAGAGTATTTACATTTGATTAATTTGCAAAATGTGTGCTTTTAGAAAGCATTTAATAAAGCAGTCTTATAACAACAAAAAATATATAATAGCGATATAACACTTTCGGATCGGATTATAAAATCCTCAGAAATAATCTGATTATTATCACAAGTCATTATTTTTTAACGAAATGAAATATATCTGTTTCAATTAAATTTAAAGATCAAAGCAAAGTGTTATTAATAAAATTTCAAAAATACTTATACATAATGCAGTTAAAAATATATATTTTAAAAAAATTATTCTTTCATTTCAGATAAATTTTCATGAACTGAGTTCTCTGTTTGATTACTTTGATCTCTGAAATTTTGATTGGAAATCTAGACATTTTATTTAATTACTATAAAATAAAATGCCTCGGCTATTGTGAATTATTTAGATTTTTTTTTTCTAGAAACTTCACAAAATTCTCCGTTCTTTTTAAAAAAAATCATTTTGTTACTTTTATTTTCATACTTTTTTTGAAACTCTGTACAAAAATGCTAAAAGTAAAGTAATTACAACTTTTCAATATATATATATATATATACATTTATATCTAACAAAGTTCAAAATTCTCGAAAAACATTGTTTTCGTATATTCTATTATCATTATATATTTGGTTTGTTATTAGTTTTCTCTCTATATATATTATTAATTATAATTTCATTCCCTTTTTTTAGAAGATTTGATTTAATGTATGAATTATTTGAAGACCTTAAAGCTTAGAAATATATGTTTTTATGTTTTTCAGATTTATTTATTTTATACTTTAACATGTCTAGTTTTGCACTTATGTTAGATTAGGCAAGACTAAGTGATTATTTTATTTATTAGTATAATTTATGATATCAAAAGTAGGCAATGCATGAATGCAACATTAAGTTTATGTGCATATTTTCATATTATGGATATTAATTTTATTTTATGAAATTAAGTTTCAATACAATTTTACAAACAGTTAATTACAATTCTGTTACATTAAAATTATTATGCACAAATATCCAGTACAAGACAATGTAAAAAAAAAAAAAATCATCGTTATTATTTCAGGGAAATGAATTATATCTTCTCTTATTCTGATATGATAAATTTCCGTAATAAAATAAATACACTCTAAGTTGACAACATTTTATTTGTTGACATTTACTGAAAATTCCAATGAGAAACGTACACCTAGCTTTGCAAAGTTCAGAACTTGAAATCCATATTTAGACTATTTTTTTTCATTTAATATACAGGGTGTTTCAGTTAAATGTTTCAGAACTTCTAAGAGGGGTAGGGTACATCCTAATAACTCAAAAGCATATAGCAATGTGGGGTCGGAAATGCTGTCCTGAAGCGGTGTTGTACACAGAAGCACCATAAAGAAAAGAGACCGTAAGTGAGAAATCGTTTTAATAATACATGAAAAGAAGCAAAAAGTACATGGATTAAAGTAAGTGTTCGAAGTTGCTTCCACGGGCTACAATGCACACCCGACATCTCCGACGCATGGACATCCGAACATTCTGGAATATTCCAGGCGAATTTCGAATTTCTACGGCAGCTACTGCGATTCTTGCAACCAGCTCCTCAGCATTGTCAACGGGGGTGTCATAAACTAGGTTTTGGGGTCATTTCATATGACCCCAGAAATAAAAAACAAGACATGATAGGTCGGGTGACTAAGCAGGCCAATGCACGGGACCACCACGTCCGATCCACTGTTGACCAAATGTGACATCCAGGTAGTTACGAACAGCTCCGCTATAATGGGCAGGGGCTCCATCGTGTTGGAATCACATTGTCTGTTGCATCGATGCGGACATCTGTTCATCTCTCAAAAGTTGTGGCAATACTTGCTGCAGAAAGAGAAAGTAGTTATCTCCGATTAGACGACACGGTAACAGGTAAGGTCCGATGAGGTGATCTCCCATAATACCGGCCCATACATTGACCGAAAATCGAATCTGTGCTGCACGACGTCGTATTGCATGCGGGTTTTCAACCGCCCAGATATAGTCGTTATGCGAGTTGAAAATTCCTTCCCTTGTGAAGGATGCCTCATCGGAAAACAACACTTCAGCAGGAAAAGTGGGATTTGTAGCACATTTTCCAAGGTACCACTGTGCGAAAGCAATACGAGGTGCATAATCCTCCGGTTGCTGTGCCTGGACACGCTGCACGTGAAACGGATGCATGTCTTGTTCTCGGAGAATCCTCCAGACGCTGCAAGGGGAAACCCCGACTACGTTTGCTAGACTTCGTATACTCGTTCTTGGATTCATCTGTACATACTGCAGCACATTCTGTTCGACGGCTGGAATCCGTGCTGTTCTTACCCTGACCCTGTCAGCTCTTTCAAATGAACCTGTCTCAGCTAACCTCTGGTGCAGTCTTGCAAATAAATTATGACTGGGAATACGCCTCGTCGGATATCGTTCCGCGTACAAACGCTGTCCTGCTGGCCCACTACAATTTGCAGCCCCGCACACCAAATGCATATCGGTTAATTCTGCGTTCGTGTAATCATCCATCCTACCAACTTGGCGTTCTTGTGCGAAATGAAGATTCCCTGCACGAAAGCTCGGAACTTTCGCACAACGCTATCTACCGCGTCAGGAAAGCATTTCTGACTGCTCATTGGTATATGATTTTGGTTCGTCAGGATGTACCCTACCCCTCTTAGAAGTTCTGAAGCGTTTAACTGAAACAGCCTGTATATTTCTCTCGAAACACCTATCTAAAAAACTGTTGGTAGATTATGTGATTGCTACAATTAAACAATTTTAGTACACAAATTCGGTTTGAAATTCAGTAATACGGAAATAATATGACTCCATCTTAAATATGACATAATCACCCTGGGTTCATACATATAAAACAGTGCAGCGAAATCATAAACTTTTTATATCTGCAGTTACAAATTCTTTAAATTAATTGCCAAAATAGACTTGGGTTGTCGTGCCAGAAAGTATTTATTTTTCTTTAAAAGTCTATGTTTCTGCAAAATTAAGAATAAGATGTCTCAACGTTTAGAGCTTTTGCGAATTTAAGATAATCGTCGGTACGATGTGTAGTTAGAACTGCGTAAATTTCTAATGTCAATTGCGTTTCCTATTTCTTATTGTACAATTTTATTCAAGAAATTCACAATGATTTGCATTGAAATTTGGTACGTTTGTTTTAATTGTTTTTTCCGAGCGTTTATGTATTTAGCTCCGTGAATTTTCATTGGTTGTATATCTTTAAAGTTTCAAAGATGTCAATTAATATCTCAATATAATCTTTTGAATTTATATTCTTATCCACTTTCGATCAATTTTGTTTACCCCGAATGAATTCATGGAGATTTCAGGGTCACCTTACATACCCACAGGGCGTAACCTTACATAAACCACAGATATAATACAATAGTGATATCTTAATTTCTAGGGAGAGGAATATTCGAAATTCTTAATAAATTAATTTTTCTATGGATTACCTTATAAGTAAATATATAACTTTCATGCTTTAATTGCTTACTCAAAAGCATTTGATTTTTCTTTGTTATTAATAGTAAAAACTATACTGTTCTTTGCGAAATAATTTAATTGATATTCTCTCTCTCACGGAATTCTACACGTTTATTCCTGAATTTACCGCTGGCATACAAATCACGATCGATTTTCATGCTAAACTTGTCTTGTAAAGTGTCACATTTGTCAGATCTACAACAAGCTTTGTTTACAATAGATCTAGCCAAATTGAATTAGTTCTCAACAACATATAAATTGAAATAAAGATTACAAGTTTCTTCGGAATATATTATCGTTTTTAGAATGAACTCAAGATCACAATTTAAAAATATTAGAGATGAAATGTAAAATAATAAGGATGTATGTATGTTCCTCTACCTCCATTATACTTTCATTTCAAAAGGAACATGCATCGGTAATTTTGGAATATAATTTTTCATTGTTAAAGTCCTGAAACTTATGAAATACAAATGAAACATGATACATAAAAATACTTTTACTTAATTAGGCGAATATTTATTTCTACTCATATTTTTACTCTGTTTCTGTATCGATAGAACATTTTATATCTTAATCTAGGAATTGCATACCAACTGGATGAAGAATAAATTTATATGTTCTTTTAGAATAAACATATTCTGAGTTAAACCCTACAGTAATTTGATGTATGTAAAATATTACAAAGCAAAATATTAAAAGTTACAACATGCTTTTACAGGAAATTAAACTGTATTTATTTATTTAAGCCAATATCCATAACTTTTTTGCACTTAATATTTAGAAGGAATTTAAAAATTAAATAAAATATTTTTTTGGATTTTTTGATAATGTTTATTTGAAATTGGATTATTCATATTAAAAAAAAAAAAAAACATTCAGAAAATGTTATAAGTTTAACACGTTTATATAGAATATACTTTCATATTTATTGCAAAAAAAATGAACATTTAAATAAAACTTCATCTACTTTAAAAGATAATTCTTCGCTTGTTGAAAAAACACCTATATATAGGGTGTTCTAGAAAGGACTCCCCAACTTTTAAATGACATAACTTCGAAACAGTGAAAGATAGAAATGTGAAAAAAGTTGAATGTTAAACAGATAGGTCTGGAATTTGTTATACACGAATGTGAAAAAATAGTTCCAATATTGGATAATAGGTGGCAGCACAAGCACATGGAACTTTAAATGGTACTCAGAAGGGCAGAAATTTCATTCGTGCGTCTGTTTCATTGCTGACACATGTAAAAAAGTTGTATAGAATTAGAGAATAATTCGGAATTCAAGAATATCATGCCGTATTCACCATATTCCCCGGATCTGAATCCATGCGACTTCTTTTTGTGGGGTTACTTGAAGGAAGCTGTTTATTCTAAGAATCCCCAAACGTTTGAACAGCTCTAACAATTCATCTGTGAGGCATGTGCATCCATTTCAATAGAAGTATTGCAACAAGTGATTTCGAACGTTACCTGTAGGTTGCGTCATGTTGTTGCTGAAAAAGGTAACCATATCGAAGCCATTGTAATGTGATTTTTATCTCAGTTCAAACAGCTCACTTTCAGGAACTATTTCAAAGACACAGCTTTGTGATTGCAGCGCCCTCTCGTGTTCATTATTGAAACTATTTTTTTAAATTGATGTATAAAAAATTCCAGACCTATCTGTCTAACATTCAACTTGTTTCACATTTCTATCTCTCACTGTTTCGAAGTTATGTCATTTCAAAGTTGGGGAGTCCTTTCTAGAACACCCTGTACATACCTCGCATAAGGCATTAATTATTATTGATATTAATAGTTAGGACAAAATAGATTATTTTTCTTCAACAATAAAGGACAATATTGTGTTCATTATAATTAAGAAATTATTTGTCTAACCATATGGTAATAAATAAAGTAAATCTGAACAAGTTTTATCCTTAAAAAAAAAATTCTGAAACTATTTTTCACGTTTCAATTGAAGATAAAAGTAAATTATTTGTTCTTTTACGATAAAGATTTTTTTTTTTATTTAAGTGATATAGTATCTACATGTAATGTAATACATGTATGGAAATCAAAATATTCACAATTACAACATGAATACATGGACAAAGTGTTTTTAAAATAATTGATACATCTTCTTTCTTGTCTTCCTCAGTTATAATAAAAAACAAATGTATATATTTAACATACTACTCTAAGCAAAGTGTTTACCCACAGGATATTTTATTTTTTCTTCTTTTTTGCATAAAGTAAAAAGAAAAACTTATCTAAACGATAAATACTTTAGGCAGGTTTTTATAATTACGAAGAAAAAACAAAACGTATTGATTTCACTCTTCCTTAAGCAATATAATGTTTCTATTAGCTATTACAAGAAAGGATTTTTTCATTCGACAATAAATGACATTGTTAAATGCATTAAATTTACTCATCCTCGGGCTACTAGCTTGCAATTAAAAAAGTAAATCTGAAAAAACTCTTTACCTATAAAATATTTTATTCTGAAATAATTATTTATATTGAATCCCTAAATCAATGTTTTTTTTTATATTCAATATTAATATATTGATTGTTTAATATCAATATTCTTTCGTATATAATATATTATGACTGGTTATACAAGAGGTTTAGAACTAGGTGTATCTATCTTCTAGTTGCTGGGAGATAAATTTAAACATTTTCAGTAATTGTTGTTACGATTCAGTCGAGCAACACAATAGATTAACACAACCCTATGCACTTAATACTAATACAAGGTGATTATAAAAAAACTATCCCGATATATGAGTCCTTAACTATCATACCGTTCACAGAAACTGACTGAAATTTTGGTTTTAAGTATTTTGAGGTATGCGCTCAAGAATCGTATGAAAAACAACAGTTAAACTCTAACAGTTACGGTTACAGTGACAAAATTTCGAAAATTTCAAATGGCAACACCTACTTTTTTTATTGGAATGTGATCTTCATAGTGAAAAACCATAAAAAGCGTTGAAACGGTACGAAAATTGTAGCACGAAAATTACCGGCGCTAGAGAGAATAAGAAGAAAAGTGTAAACAATCAATAAAGGATAGAGAAGCAACAGAAAGTAAAACATTTTATTATTCAGTGCTATCCGCCATCTTCCGCATGCGTAACCGCATTCCGTCTTCGTGTGTAACGTGGAAAATTTGTGAAACACAATAAAATGTTTTGTTTTCTGTTGATTCTCTGTCCTGATTCGTTGTTTTCACTTTTCTTCTTAGTCTGTCTAGCTCCGGCAATTTTCGTGCTACAGGTACCATTCCAATGCTTTTCATGGTTCTTCACTATGGAGATCACATTCCAATAAAAAAAAGTAGGTGTTGCCATAAGAAATTTTCAAAATTTTGTTACTGTAACCGTAACTGTTAGAGTTTAACTGTTGTTTTTCATACGATTCTTGAGCGCATACCTCAAAACATTTAAAACCAAAATTTCAGCCAGTTTCTGTGAACGGTATGATAGTTAAGGACTCATATATCGGGATAGTTTTTTTTATAATCACCCTGTATTAATGCGTATTGTCCATACATTTTTTAAAAAAACGTAATATGAACATAATAGTCATTCAAGTTCAAAACTTTTTCTGCTGCTTCTGAGTAAATTAGAACTCTTGTTTTTGTGTAGGGAGGAGGACGAAACCAAAAGAATTAAACGAAAGATCAGGGCAGCAGCGATAAATGCGACAGTTCACTTTCCAAGATAAAAGAAATTTGTTTGTTATTTTAAAATAAAATTAATTTTCCATAAAGTCCTACGGGAAATTTATGTATATCAATTTAAATATTAGCAGTGACAACATGAATACATAAATAAACATGTGTATCAGTATAACATTACAAACTTGAAACCGTAACACAGTAAACTGCATCAAACAATTTTTGTGCAGGAAAACAGGACCACAATCCATTAAATCAGTCAAAATTACAATGTCTGTCACTTCGATCTGAGCCTGGATTTTTGGTTATCATTTTAACCAGAATTAAGATATTTTAAAGATATATCCCACAAAATTAACTTGTTGTGTGTAGAATTTTATGATAATTACAAATAATCGTATAAGTTCACAGTAATTTGTTTAGTGTATGCAATGTGAACTTATGATGCGTCGACTACTCTGACTTATAAGAGTAGGCAAAGTTTCGATTGGGAACGTAGTTTTTCTTCAATAACAGTCAATGTGCGTAAAAGTGATATCAAGGGTATCTTTTTTAACTTTTGATGCATGAGTGTGGAAAGCTCGGAACTTGTGAATTTTCTCTTCGTTTCGACATTTAGGCAAATTCTGCATCTGTTCAATCCATATAGCAGTACTTAAGTACTGACATGCGTGTGGGAAGGGGAACTTTTGGATCGTGTTCTTCCCCATTGTGGAATTTGGGAGATCTATTTAGTTGAAATATTCTGAAGTAGAGAAAGAGTGTCGTCATTTGGTAAGAGTAGATTTTACCTTATTTTTATTCTGAGTAAAAAGATTTTGGCGCTCAAGGGGTGACGATTTCAGAGCTGCCGTAGCCGGACATCTTTAAAGTTGGAATTGGACTACGATAGCTAGACTTCCATAGGAGTAAGTCATTTTTTGAAGTTATATATTTATTGATATTGCTAATTGAAGTTTTATTTTCTGAGAGAAGTATTTTTCGGAGCTTGACTTTCTTTCGGCATAAGGCAAATTAAACAGTGCTTTCTCAAGTCTCTTCCCCTTTTAAGGTTGTTTTAAATAAAAATTGTTTGATTTTACTTAAACTTGTGCTCATTTCGACTTAGCTAGCATTGATCACCATGAACCACAGTGACATGTCTGTTACAAACTGTATTCCAGAAAATGGATTGTGTAATTCAACACTGATTGGATGCGGATGGTGGCTGATTCCAACACCGTAACTGAGATAATGTTACAAGATGTGGTGAAAGTGGACATCCAATCAGTGTTAAAATAGACGATCCAGTTTTCGGAAAGTATTGACAATACATACGATTCTTCGACTGCAGTATTATGCACTTCGAAATTTTTTCGTGATTGCATCATATTTTGCACACATCAAGTTAATTCGTCTATAAATATCGTTAAAATGACTTTATTATTTATAATGTTATTACCAAAAATTCACTCTTAGATTAAAGTGAAGAACTCTGTGATTGTGCGTAAATAACTACATTGAAAACCTAGTTTCCTTTGCAAAAATTGCGTGTTGTAGTGTACGCTACCACCCTTTAAAGTTTGTAAACTTCTGAAACAAACTGTATATTGTTTGTACAGGGTGATTTGGAAGTTCTGGGCAAAACTTACAGGGTGTGAGCACACGCCTAGACGAACTCAAAACACCATACACTGCAAGGTCGTAACTCAAGCACTCGAGCGCAACAGGGGGCTTTCTGATTGTGGAGAGAACCATGTTTTCGACACAATTTCTAACAAATTATTGCTGATTTTATTTATGATTAATTGTGTTATTCACTACGATGCTAATAAGGATGAAATTAGACGAAGAAAAAGAAATTGTAAAGCATGTATCTCAAGAGAGTGTGCGGGGCCGTACCTTAAATCGGACCAAATGTCCTTCAAAGAAGTTCAGAGGGAATACGAACTCATACACAAAAATTGAAAGGATGATAAAACACATTTAAATAAGCTATTTTGGCCATACATTGCATGGGCGTATCGCAAGTGGCGACCCTCTAGATGAACTGTCATTAAACACACAGAGCGTTGAATTTTCAGACACATCGCCATTTCTACTATAGGTTGAAATATCAATGGCTTGTTTTACTAATCAGGAAGAGGCGGACATGCATTTCATTCATGGTGCCTGCGGTTGTGTGTGCTCTGTAAGTAATTGTGTAGTAATCAGGGATCTCTCCGCAATCAGAAAGCGCCCTGTAGCTCGTCACTCCTTGAGTTTACGACCATGCATTGTATGGTGTTTTGAGCTTGTCTAGGCGTGTTGTATCACGCCTTAAAATGTTGTATTTTCACACACATCGGCATTTCTACTGTAGATTGAAATAAGAATGGCTTGTTTTACTAATCCAGAAGACGCGGATATGCATTTCATTCATGGTGCCTGCGGTTGTATGTGCTCTGTAAGTCCTAATTGTGTGGTAATCAGGGATCTCTCCACAATCAGAAAGCGCCCTGTAGCTGGTCACTCCTTGAGTTTACGACCATGCATTGTATGGTGTTTTGAGCTTGTCTAGGCGTGTTGTATCACGTCTCAAAATGTTGTCCAGATGTTCCGAGTCCCCCTGTAAATAAATAAATATATATATAATTAATAAAAATTCTTTCTGACCTTTTTTGTAATATTTATATATAACTTTGTCAGTTATAATACAAGGATGTAACTTTAACATAAAACTCCGAGTTAAGGGCTTACCTAAAGAATGTAGTATATATATATATATATATATATATATATATATATATTATATGTATATTTTTTGCTTTTGCATAAAAAGAAAAAAAAATCTTGAAACTATCTATACAAGAATTTTCTTTTAATTACAGAAGAAGAAAAAAGCCTATTGATATCACTCTTCCCTTAAGCAGTAATTGAATTTTACTATTACCTATGACAAAAAAGTTTATATCATTCAACAGTAAATGGCTATGTTATTTATCTTGGTTTGATTTATTTATCCTGAAGCTACTTGTATGCAAAGGGGGAAATATTCTATGTCGTGTTTCTATACTTCATAAACATTTTACTATCATTTACTTTTCAATTTAAGATAAAAGAAAATAATTTGTTCTTTAATATATATTTTTTTCCTTAAAGTCGCAATCTGACTTTATGTACACAACGTAAAATTTCATAAATACCAACGCATATTTACATTACATTCTGATAGTTTTTAACAAATAATTATTAAAAGATTCGTTGTGAAAAAATACAAAATTTTGAAAGTGATATTCATCTTCTTAGTTTTTTTAAAAAAGATTTACAAATTTAATTAATAAATTTTTGTATTCATTATAAAAAATCCTTTCTTACAAAGGAAATTGCACTTAAATATTTTCAAAATAAATATTCAGTACTAGTTGGCTCAAAAAGTAGATTGTATTTCTCATAAGCTGGTCATATATTCGTTTTCAGGTAGATTAAGAGCAATGCCCAACATTATCAACATTTGTATCACCATTTCACAATTTAAGTATTGAAATACAGTGAAAAGGTTGTATTGTCCTTATATCATTTTTATAAAATTGATAATCATATTTATGTTTCTGGCTTATACCCGATAACTATTGACAAAATTTACGAACAAAAAATGCTGTAATTATATGGATATGGATATGTCGAAAATGATCCTGTATAGAGTTTAAAATACATCAGATATGAATGAGACTTTTAAAATTTTACAAATTATATTGGTATGTATTTCTGATACATGCATCAGATAAAATGTTCATAATTTGATATGGTATGCGCTTCGATTATGACTACTTAAAATGTTAAAATAATACTACATACAAATGCCTCGTATTATGTTTGTGTACATGAAATCGATCATATTGTGCTTGTGTTTCCAGTTAAAAGTAATCTTGAAAATTCTTTTTAAGATAACGACATTTGAAATACATTTTTTTATAATTCAACTGGTACTTCTTATATATATATATATATATATATATATATATATATATACCACACATAATTTTGCATTCCTAATTATTTTATTATTATTTATACATCAATGCAATTTTTATTGTTTTTAACAAATTATAATTTATTATATGAAAAATGTCTACATTTTATGGGTTTAATTATCACAATCTCATTTTAGATAGTAATTTAACATTCGTATAATGTTTTAAATTTTGGATTATATTTTTCAACTTGTTGAACAAAAAATAATTAATAATAATCAGGAAGTGTTTCAACATAATATTGTAGTTAAACGCATACTCAAACTGACGTTCTTTTGCAAATCGCAGAACTATAAACAAAAACGCATGCAGAAATTCGAGAGTAATTAGGAATCTCAAGCCCTTACAATAGCGAAACACATAAAGTAAGCAAGCATTTTTCGCAAAGTTATAGTTGACTATATCATACTTCTTAGCCATATCTTTGATCTGTATACAAGATGTATGAGAGATGTTAGAACGGTCGAAGGAAGCATTTTTTAGGCTTTTAAATAAAGGGATAACTAGCGTAGTTTACCAAATGTTTTTAAATGTAAAATATTACACTTTTTAGATTTTATTTACTGACAAGAATAATTTAAATTAATTATTTTTTCTCTAAAAATATGCTGAAAATACGTTCTGGACTAGGCTATGCATTTCTCAGGTAGACAAAATTTTACTGTATTATCTGGTGCAGGACACAACTGTGTAGCTAGAGTTGCTAGAAAGTCAATGCTGTAAAATTGAACTACTACCTGCTTTTAAAATTGTTAAATTGATGTGCACAAATGCTTTTAATATTTAATTATTATAGGAAGTATGTTATCAACTTTAAATAAGAATTTATGTCAAATTGTTTTCCTGAAGTACTGCAAATGATCTTAGATTCAAGAACACTAATGTACACGTACAGTCTCCAACAAAACGAGAACATCCGCATATATTTTAATCGCCAAGTTATGGTAGAGAAAAATGAAGTTGCCATTTGATTCGGAATTATGTCTTCTTCTGATTCATGCTAAAAAATAAAGTTAAGGTGAAATTGTATGAAATTTAAAAATTGTCAGTAGAATCGCGCAATTTTGATATAATATTTGGCTTTTTTTGAAAATATTTTTATGGGATACCAAACAGGAATTCATTCGATGAAGTAATTAAGGATTGCTCATGTAAAATTTTCAACTTTTCTAATGTTAAATTCATTTTTTTAAACTAATATATTGAATACCAATGCGTGTGGTTGTTTAAGCGTAACTCAAAAACGACTTAGCGGAATGAGAGGAAAATTTGATCTCGCATATTTGAAGCTTCCAGAAATAGTTCTTTGATTGAATTTTTATAGGTAGTAATACATATTTTACACACGTATTAATTTATTAACATATGAATTATCACATTATATCAAATTAACAATAAATTATGAAATAATATGAATACGCGCGTTAAAATTAAAATTTTAATTTTTGAGTTATGGTGTAAAAACTACACGCATTACAGTTATTTACAGTTTGCAACTACACGCTTTTACTGTTTGCAACTTTTGAAAACGTATTTAACATTAGAAGACAAATTTCAAGTTTTATATTATATTTGAACCTTGTAATAGAATGTACCACACAAAGTTCGAATTTTGGAATTCTCAAATTTTGATAGTTAATATTATTAACATTGAACTAGAGACAATTAAAAATAATAAACCACGATTTAATTTAATATTTTTTTCACATATTGAACACAATATGTTTTATTCAAATATTGAAAAATTGTCTTAAAATATTTCTTGAAATATTTAAATAAAAAAAATAAAAAGAAAGAAAGAAAGAAATAATTAAGACACAATTTCAAAGAAATAATAAAATTTATCGAAACATATATTTTTATTGGTTCCAGGTTACTTTCTCAAAATATTCATCCTGAAAAAAAAAAGATTTTAGTACAAAATTGTTTAGTATCAAAATACCTTTTAACTGCCAGAAATTTAATATCGATAGTCTTATTTACTAAATTATTTAATTGGTGATAATTTAATTCCTAGCGCAAATATCTCTTTCCGATATAGAAATGTCGATTTAAACTGATATGGCTAATACTTTGCACTTAAGTGCAACAGCAATAAATGAATTAAATAAATCAATGAGATGAAACTGCTCAATTAAATAATTTAGGGATGTCTTTAAAAGCACTTCAAGGATAATTCATTAATTGGAAAGGAGTAATTAATTTAAGATAAAATATTTATTGAAATTTTAAATATAATTTCATCAAAAGCAAATTAGTAAATGCGTCTGCGATTTTAATGAAACTCATGACAGCAAATTCTATGCAACAAAATTGGAAAATTTATTAAAATTGATTTCTTTAGGTTATTTTTTAATTATTCTTCATGGATATAAATCTTTAAATATGTTTGAAATGAATTATAAGTTTCAGTATAACGTGTAGTGTTCTTGTACTTTTAGTCTATTTTTAATTATTTACGTTATCAAATTTTAATTAACAAGAAAACGGAAATTTTATAGTTTTATTTAAAAATGTACAACTGAAAGTATATTTTCTGTATACAGAATTAATTAATTAAATTTACTTAAAATGTTACCTATATTAAATTATATATGTTAATATAATTCCTAAATCATCGAGTAAAGTTATGTAATTTTTATTAATATTAATTTTTTTTGTAGTGTATCTATCAGTACCAAAATCAATATACAGAGTGTTTAAAAATTGCATACACAATTTATTCTCAAACAGCTAGCATGTTCTTCTTATACTTCGATGTTAAACTAACATGAAATAATGCCTGAAACAAATTTTAAACATTGAGCTAAGGAAATTCATCCTAAAACATAACTGTACTTTCAAAAACGTAGCTGACGAGCGGAGACAGTTTAGAAGATTTTCAAAACAGATCCTCCTGCAACAACTCATAATCCTTAGATTTAGAAATAAGTTTGAAAACAGATACCTATACATGAGTTACATTCTTCAGAATTCGAGATAAGTTTGAAGTTCATAAGTTGTTCAAAATGTTTACAAGAAGCTTTTGGGAAGAATGCGATCATTAATAAACACTTCAAAGGAACGGCGAAATAAGACTTTTAAAATCAAACGTCCACATCATTTTGAATCGCCGACATTTCTCTTTTGGGAGGAGTGGGCTACGAAAATTGTTTTTTTTTTGCAATTGTGTCCTAAACACACCTGGATTTTCGGTTAAGTGCGCCACAAAACATACACAAAGTTAGAGGTCACCATTCCGTGGTACACAAACAAATTTGGGCATTATTCGCATTTTGTAAGCCTTACGAATAACTATACTTATAGATAATAAATCTAAGTATACTTGTAGAATTCTGCGATGAAATAAAGCAAATATTTCTCTTCGGACATACGGATACTACTAAAATCGATAAACTTGCGAACTATGTTATTACTGACTGAAACAGAATGCAAATTATACAGTTTTCGACAGCATATTTAAACGCATTTCATCTTTCACAACAATTAGAGATCGACTTGAAATAAAGGCGACTCTCCGAGTTCCAGTAACGTTTTTGAAGGTTAAATATGTGAACGTTGATATTTATTGAACACATGAACTCATTTAAAAAAAGGGGGACATATATTACAGTGAAACGTGTGATACTTACATAAACTAACATATTTTGTTTTCCTAAATAAAAACCTTTAAAGTGTTTTCCTATAAGTAAATAAACTGTTTATACGATTAACTAAAGCGAAAATTAAATATTCTTCTATTCCGTGGACCATAGGTTGACACCCCTCATTTATCATTGTGTTATATTAAATAGGTTCGTTTCAAATTGATAAATCTGTAACTCTTTACTCATTATTCTAGAAACTAGCCGCCACTGGCGACCAGTTTGGTCTCTCTTAAATGTATGTTAAGCATTGTAACACGTTACTTTTATTCAAAATTTAATTTTTTCCCTTAATCTTTAGCCAAATTGGAAGATTATAATAGACAAATCAAGAACTTTTGATAGGAAGCATTTGATCAAGGAAGCATTTCGCATATTTTTTGCTGTTATGTATTTCATCTTTCTTGACAGAAACCACTTAACTCACTTAAGCATTTATGCTTCATGTCCGTTTCTTATCAGTTTCAATATGTTCGGTAATACGGAGATTCTTAAACATATTAAGTATTTTTCCGTAATTGGGTCCATTGCCAATTGACGTATTTTAGTTAATGCGATTTGATGCAATGAAGTCTATTTGGTGAAGGTCTTTAATGATATCCACATTTGCACTGAACCATATTGTTGCTAATATTGTTTTTGTTTTTTCTAACTTAGGCTGTAGACTCGATTACAGAAGATTAGATAATTTATCATTATTCTCATTTAAAACGTCTTGAATAATGTGCCATAATCGGGCTGCATATTATTACACGTAATTTTCAAGTATGGTTTGGTAAAACATTGAACTTTTGGAAGCCAGTTTTGATAAACACATTCCCTTTAAACCATATTTGCTGTCAGCACTTTTGATCCGTGGCGTACAATCTGATAAAAAATCACGAACTCCCTTCTAGATGCCGATCTCTGTTCGACTTTGCTTTTCTCTGCTCTCCTTTCTTGATATAGTTCAGGAGTTTTCATAATTTCGTAATTACCTTACTTCGGCATTTCTGCTTAATATCTACTGACTAATAAGTTCCGTAACAGGTAAAATACTCCGCGCCAACATTGGCGCCTATAATTCTAATTACAGCAACCCATTTTTTCTCTCTATATTGTATTTAATATTACGTATATTGTAGTTAATATTAGTTATAGTAGAAATATAAAAGACAATTGAAGACGCTTTTATTGATATAGTAGATATAGATATGTATATTATATTCATAGGTATATAGTATGTGATTAGAATTTATATCTCATATTCATTCCAGTGGAATTAAAATGCTGCAAATAAAACTACCATCGTAAATACCTAAGCTAAAAGCCATGAATATGATTTTATGTCGTTAATAAATGTATACAAAATTATTTTTTGTATTATTTCACATTGATTCTATATTATTTACCATTTTTAATGACGAGTCCTTATCATTTTGGCACCAAAATGGCGATTTTATGCCTGGGCAACCCGGAGATTTCGGCTAGATTTTGCTTTGTATGGCAACCCATTAGAGCAGATTCCGTATGTTTTATAATAAATTAAATATTGTGTGTTTTATAATAAATTAATCATTGTTTGTGTTTTATAATAAAATTGTGTGTTTTTAATATAAAATAACCTTTTGGTACTTTTCCGTTATACGGACACCATTCCAAAATGTATGCTAATGCATAATGTACGTAAATGTATGTATGTATGTAAATGTATTTAAATGTATGCATGTAAATGTATGTATGTAAATAAAAGTGACATGCTGCTTTAGCAATCTCTAACAGATATCTGAAAATGGGGTTTTCTCGTTAAAATGGCTCAAAACAAAAATCGCGCCAACACCGGTGCGTCTGCGACAGCTGTACCACATTTGATTTCAAAATCAAAGTATCGTTTTTAATGTACACGCGAACAATAAAAGCTGGTTTTGGCAATTTTAAAAATGCTATTGGTGAAATTTGCGCCCAAACAGCATAAAAGTACTTAATGATGTTATGTATTTTATAAATGTATATATTAAATTACTGTTTTGGACACGATTGGTAATTAATAAAGGTAAATATGATTGGCGATTAACAATCATTTTCGGTGATCTCGCTTTCTGGCACATATAATACATAAATACCAAATTAACTGACAATTCGTTTCGAAAATTCATTCATTAATATTATTACACGAGTTGTATTTGTTTACATTCAACTTTCGTCAAGAAAAAAATCCAGAAGGAAGTTGAGTTGTATAGTACTTCATCAAACAGAATTATGATAAACTTTGATTGTCCTGACAAGTCCTGATGCAAATTATTATTTTTTTTTTTGACACCAGGCAGTTCTGCAAAAATTCATTTGCGGAGAACTTGCTTTGCGAATGAATATCTTCATGGTTTTATACTTCTATCATACACGACGAACGAATCTCTTGTTTTTTTTATTTTGATGGCATGAGATATTAGACTGTCAATTCAATTTCAACTGAATTTATTGCAGAATATATACATAATTGAACGTAAGTCATCTCTCAAATATTAATTTAATTTGAAAGATCTTTCTAAAAATGTAACTTTTATGCAGTATTATTCGAAAAAATAAGTTTGAATAAAAATGGCCACATGGCACATGAAAAAGTGAAGCGGACATCCCGGAACTGTTAATGACAGTCACATGACTTACGCTTTTATTATATAGATTTATTAATTTTTAAAAAAAATTATATTGAAGATCCACGGGACTTAAAACTTTCAATTTAGTGGTCTGTGAAGTCCGAAATGTTGAAGACCGCTGTACTAAGTTCTTACTTGTTCCTCAAAAAACTCGTAGCATTTTTCCCTCTAGATAAGCTGTATTATTTAAACACATATTTCTAATTTTTGTAATTGCGTCTAGAGGGATATATATTGAGTGACTTTGTGTGTCTTCTATTGCACTCAGTTGGAAAACAATAATTCCTATCGGTTCACATCTGCGTTTGAAATCGCATCTCATAAGTTGTGAATAACTGATATAAAGGATGTCTACACTTATTTTGCATTATGTCTCAACTTAACCCGCGATCCTTCCCGTATGCTCAGAGTTAAAAACAGATAAACTGAGAAAAAAAACAGAAGTGACTAAATAGCATAAAAGAACAGGTCAGAAATGTTGATGTCACTATAAAAGCATTGGATTCGCTTATATAAAAATAAGAATTAAAGCTAAATCCTTTAAAGGATTTTTCGAAAAATAATCAAGAAAAGTACTTTTAAAATTTGACAGGAAATAAACTGTAAAAGGTAAAACATAAAATAATGAGATTAAAAATTACAAGTGAAAATATTTTAAATAGAAAGAACGCATTAGTAAGATATTTATAAATGCAATATTAAAGGTTTTTATTACATACATAATTACTACGTTCATTATATACATAATAATAATATATAACAGGAATAAACATGTAACACTTTTACACCTAAATTACTTTTCTAATATTTTGTCACTGAACAATCTTTATTTGTGTACATATGTTATCAGCAAGATTTACCCTTCAGTCGTAATAATACTAATAAACTCATCTAGACTTTGTATATGACAAGTTTTATATTCAGAAGTCTGGATCTTCATGAAAAATGCAACGCAATCTCAACTAATGCGGGGATCTTCATCGAAACGAATGTTTGCCATAAAACGAGACAAGTATTATTTTTGCTGCTTGAAGAGAAAATATTATGATGATTGGTTGGAGAATTTATTTTTCTTTTTTCATGTTCTTAATCCCATTACTTTAGTCATTGTTATCATTCATTCATATCTGAAGTCAAATACAGTTTGTTTAACAATCAATAAAAGTGTTTCTTAAGATATATGTATATATTTATTTATTTTACTTTGTGTTTATTAGAGTGCATAAATAGTTTGAAGGATATTTTAAGAAAGACGCAAATAGGGAGAGTCTTTATATTTATCATATGACCGCTCTAATAAATTTCCGCCCTAGTCGAAATTATAACCATTGTGTTCAAATGTAAGATTTTCTATTAATACCGCTATGACGCATGTAAAAAATAAAAAAAATCGATTTTGCATGACAAAATATTAATTTTAACTGCTTAGTCATGAAATGTATGTACACACTTGAATATCATATAATTTAATCTGTATATATTTATTATTTGGCATAAACACGACAGGTTTTTATTATGCTATTTTTGAAAAAGTATATGTTTTTGTGCAGTAAACGAAAATAATAAATTTTACTTTTTTTTAAATTATTATTATTACTTTGGTCTTGTAACATACATTTCTTTCGTTTATATAAATACTATGTAATTTTTGGTTAAAAAATATTTTTGTAATACAATTGTACTTAGTGTCGGTACACTTTTATCTAAAAATATTCAAATTCATTCGATCAACAGCTGTTTTTCTTATTCATTATATCTTTAATTACCTATAGCAATGTAGACATTATTACATGTATGCGGAATTAACCACTATTACAATGAATGCTGGATCAGATAAATGAAAAAATCAAAACTCCTGGTAATACTAAATGCTGGTAAAAAGTCAATAGGTTTCACAGCAAAATAAATATATCTATTTTCATCAGATAGATAATAAAGGTGGCCCTGAAAGTGAGAATCACGAACGTTTTCGTTTGGTTGTAATAGACTAAAAAATAAAAAAATAAAAAAACGGTAATACTTCTGAAGAAAATAACTTAAAAAAAGCACCATGTGTCGAATGTGGATTGTAGTTTTTATTTTTTTTTTCATTATGTTAACGCAATGCACAGACGGACTAGTTAGTAAATTTTTAAGTTCAGGTGTGTGCAAATTTAACCAATGTTGTGAAGCTGAATCACATATATTTATTTATTTTTATTTTTTAAATATCCCTTTCTACAATTCATTGATTCAAAATTATTAAATTTTATTTAAATCCTCTGTTTTCCTTTTCTAAATAAATAAAAGAAATAATGAAGGTTTTCTAGCATTAAAACACACCCATGGAAATTCCATATATTTTGCTTGCACATGCAATTAACCGCGTTTACGTCTAAAGTACCAGATGCGCATCCCCTTTTAGACGTCGTGATAATCTTTATTTGTGTATTCTGTTACTTTCAGGATCATATAATGGCGAATCAGTAAACTTCCCTAATTAATTTGATAATCTAGTGCCTTTTCACAGGGTTGTCAAAATTTTTCTGTAACGTGATTATTAGCTTGCTAGATTAGCTAGATTTGCTTTTATTTCAAAATTATGTTAGGCCCATATGTTATGACTAACGGATATCTAATGATTCATGTTCTGTCACATAACTTATTATGGCAGGAAATTAAAACGAAGAATATTAATGTGTCATATTAATGCGTATGTGTTTGATCATTTGTTCTCAGCACGCTCTACCTATCAATATGTAGAATTGATTATATGTGATTATTCCGGGTACCTCTGCCTTTGTCAGACGTTTGTCATGGAACGATTTCTGTTCTTGTGCTGTATAATCTGGACCTGGACAATTAAAATATATTCTCGCTACTTTATTACACTGAGAAAAAAATCTTCTCTTCTCAACTAGAATCTAATATGTGGCTCTAGAAAAAATAGTTCCATGTCATCCCTATAAATTATAGTTCACTTTGCCAGAGTTCTAGAGACTCCTACTAGAATTCAGGAGTGTTTACCTATATTCTCGTGGTCAAACTTATTTAAAAATGCCTGCAAATAGATGAGAACACAAGACGCTAGTTTTAGTTACTATAATGCTAGTTTATAAATCCATTTTAGAAATAAAGCGATAATTTCTCGTCATTTACACGATTCATTATCGTTTCGTCACCTAGAAAACAATAGACTAGGAATTCTCGATCATTTTGTCTATTCAGTTTAGTTGCTTACCCTATTCGCATAGCTCAGATTTCTATATTTCTAGTTCAGGGACTTAACAGTCTAACTATTCATTCTAGTTGAAGGAGGTATTTTTTTTCTCAGTGTATGGCAGACAATTAAAACGAAGAATTTGTGCCGTATGAGTTTGATCATTCCTTCTCTGGCCGCTCTACCCATCATCATGTTAATTTGATCATATCTGATTATTCCGGGTGCCGCCGACAGCCGTTAGTCATGGATCAATTGTTTGTTGTTGTGCTGTATGATCTGAACCTAGACATCTAAAATGCATTCTCTCTTACTTATTAAATTTATTATGGCAGAAATTAAAACAAAGAATTTGAGGAAAAGGCTTTGATAATTCCCTCTCTAACTGCTCTACCCACCAACATGTTAAATTTATCATATGTGATTATTCTGTGTGTCGCTGCGTATTCGACAGCCGTTAGTCATGGAACAATTTTCTGTTCTTGTGCTGTATTGATCTGAACCTAAACAATTAAAATGTATTATTGTTTATTTACTATGGCAGAGAATTAAAACGAACAATTTGTACTGTACGATTTTCATCATACCTTCTCTGACTGCTCTCCCCATCAACATGTTGAATTGATCATTTGTGGTTATTCCGGGGAGAACGACAGCCGTTAGTCATGGAAAATTTTCTGTTCGTGTACTGTATTGATCTAAACCTGGACAATTAAAATGTATTATCACTTATTTTTTATGGAAAATTTATTATGGCAGGAAATCAAAACGAGGAATTTAAGGCTCATGGATTTTATAATTCCTTCTCTGACCGCTCGAACATCCACAATTATTGATCATTTGTGATTGTCCCGGGTGCAGCTAACTTTGTCAGCCATTAGCCATGGAGCAATTTTCTGTACTTGTGCTGTATTATCTGAATCTGTAAAATGTATTCTCGCTTATTTATTATGACTAATTTATTATAGCAGGATATTAAAACGAGAAATTTTCAGCGCATTAGTTTGATCATTCCTTCTCTGGCCACTCTATATATCAATGTGTAGAAATAATGATATGTGATTACCCCGTGTGCCACAGCCTTCAACATACATTAGTCATGGAACAATTTTCTGTACTTGTTCTATGTGATCAAAACCTGGACAATTAAAATGTGTCCCCGCTTATTTATTATGGCACGAAATTAAAACTAAGAATTTGTGGTGTATGATCATTCCTTCTCTGACCGCTCTACCCATAAAATGTAGAATTGATCATATGTGATTATCCCAGGTGCCACTGCCTTCAACAACTGTACTTGTGCTGTATTATCTGAATCTGGAGAATTAAAATATATTCTCTCGTATCCATAATCTACTCTTCTTTCCAAGTGTGTCCCTGTTTGCTTACATGGATTTCTGGAGTACATGATAACATATTATATCGAAATATTTTTGAATTCTTTGAACGACCACAATCACGAGACAATATATCATCATAAAACGATGTATGTTATACAATCTTCAAAAATTTTTGTCGTAACTTTACAAAACAAAATATTCATTAAGTTATGAAACATACTTCTTAATATAGGAAACAATACCTCAGAATTTTTTGATTTACTGTATGTTTTTAAACATTTTGCAAAGTAATACACACATACGGATGAATACAAACAATTTCTTACGTTTTCGTATTAGTATGCAAATATAATAGATGTTTATGTAAATTTGAAATCTATGCATGTTTTCGTATTAGTATGCAAATATAATAGATGTTTATGTAAATTTGAAATCTATGCATGTTTTCGTATTAGTATGCAAATATAATAGATGTTTATGTAAATTTTAAATCTATGCATGTTTTCGTATGTTTGCATCCCAAAAATTGCATCTCCCTTTCAGATATATAATTTTTAAAAAGTAGTCGGATGTTTCAATCCCAAAACTTTCTTCTATCTCACACAGGTTTCGCATACACTAAAAAGAATCAGCACCAATATATATCAAGGTCTAACTGAAACTCAAGTTCTATTAAATTCCGTGCATTATTTCTTGAGATATGACTATCGCTAAAATCGTGTGAATTCTGCAAAAATCTTCATAGCAGCGCCACCTGCTGGGCGATTTTTACAAAAAACTAATCAGCACCAATTTATATCAGAGTTTAACTCAATATAAAGTTTTATTAAATTCCGAGCATTAGTTCTTTAGATAGAGCTATTGCGGAAATTGCGAAAAATGCTGCATAGCAGCGCCACCTGCTGGGCGATATTTACCAAAAACTAATCAGCACCAATTTATATCAGGGACTAACTGAGTATAAAGTTTTATTAAATTCCGAGCATTAGCCCTTGAGATAGAGCTTCCACAAAATTTTTGTCACAGACAGACACTTTCTAAAAATAGTCAAATCGTGTTCAGGACCTTCTAAAACGTATAAATCCGTCGAAAACCGGAAGTCGAAAATTTTCATGAATCCAATACTTTCTTCTCGTAAAGATAGAAGAAAGTAATAATATTTAACCAATTATTTTTAGATATAGTTTTATAATTAAAACATTCATATATGTTTCATAGTTATCTCATTCGTCGTGTCAGTTATACATATTTTAGTTAAGGATTAATAGATAATTTCACATACGATGAAATATGAATACATATATATACTTAAAATTTAGGAAAGTGATACTTCCTTTCATCTTCTTCAATTCTGAATATAGCATAATTTCATTATGTACATTATTGTATCCATCTAACTATTTTAAATGTGAAAAGTCAGAACATTTTCCGGATACGCTTTCATTCTCTTCCCTTACCTTATACGAAAAAAGGAAAAATCATTTTTTAACATTTTGCTGTGAAAAGATCAATAGAAGAATCTTCCCTTCCTCCTGTACAGTTTGACGAAAACACAAGTATACTCTTGTATTTCTTGTGAAACTGTGGCATCTATTATTTATTTTTCTGCTTTTCACGTGACATATTTTCGGAGAATAGATACACTTCCTTCCTGTCATCTTTTATTCCTGATACAAGAGTTTATGTCACTTATTGTGATATTTGCAGTGAAATCTGCGCGAAATAAGGTTTTAATGACAAATTCTCTTCATGTGACGGAAAGAAAACTGGTCAAGAAAGTTTCATCAATTATCAGAAACTATTTAAAAGATTTGTTGGGCAAAAATACTGTAAATACTTAAAAAAAAGTTATTACAAATTAAAAAATTGAAAACACTTAATTTTAAGGTTATTTTTATTTATCTGATTATTTTTTAATGCATAAATGTAGAAAAAACATGCAATTTTCTAATATATAGAACATTGAAAATACATGATAGTCTAAGCCAAGGGGGGAAAAGCAAAAGCTTGTTCAATACTTTAAAGAAAAGTATACAAAAAAAGACAGCCGCTTTTTACTTCAAAATACTTAAGTTCTTCATTTTAAGCACTTTATTTTCCTATTTCCACTTATCACACTTTGAAAAAATTGAGATACAGAGATGCCTCGTCTAAAGAGGGTTACATGATCCAGAATAATCTTCGTTAGTATAAAACTTTGTTGACTGAAACGTGATTTCTTGTTTGACTGAAATTTAAGGTATCCGCACACCTTTGAAACGTCATTTTCGATGAAAAAAGTCGATTTTTCATTTTTGCAATAATATTAAAAGCCGATCTTTTATCTATCGAATGCTGCTTTAATTGTGTTTTTATCTGATTTAGAACACGAGTTACAGTCGTTTAAAGTTACATCTATTATAGCTGGCCGAAGAATTTTACAACCGCAAATATCCGCAAACCGGAAGTAAGCTGAAATGTATGTTTACACTATTCTTTTTCGAGATTTAGCATTTAAATTGTATTATATGTTCGAGAAAATACATGGAGTACATAAACCCTTTAAAGAACGATAATTATTTTTATAGCAAGAACCGACTTTAAAAGTTATTTTTATCTTTTTCTCAAGATCAGAATTTTTCAGATTTTTACTGTACGCAAAACATCCTATAGCAAAATATTATGCATCAAATGACTTATTTTTTTTACTTACTTTACAAATGTTTATTGAGGGAATAGACTACAATCATGATGACATATTAATTAGTTTTATATTTACACTGGTATAAGTTAAATGTTGCAAGAAATTTTACGAAATTTTCATTACATTACTACTTCAAGTGTTATAGCTCCTGCGGTAGAGATGCTATTATAATGCGGCTAGTCTATGTCCTAGAGAAAGTTATTCTCTTTGTTATGCAATTTACAATATGTGAATGCATTGATTTGATTTTGAGTTATCGTGTTTTGCACAAATGTCAATTTTTCATATAATATTGACTATGTTTCAATAAAAAAATATTTCTGTGTAATTTCTAACATGTTTATATATTTTTCAAAGTTTTAACTTAAATGTCATTAGAAAAAATTGGTGTAAAGAGAAAATTTCATAAAATTCAAAAAATTACCTCCAAAGGTGTGCGGGTACATTAAGGCGACTGCGTTATGTTAGTACTAACATGTAATAAAACTTTCGTTGGCTGAATACAGATTCATTAGGCATGTCCGAAAACTAGCGAAAGTGATCTACGTTAGCCGAAAATTCGTTAGCTGTAGAACTCGTTAGCCGATGACTGTAGGCTATCACTGTATTTCTTTCTTGTCAGTTTTAAATCTTACACAAAAGACAATAGAAAAAACGACAACAGTTCCTTGCTTATGAACTCTGTGTCTCTCTCCTGACATCCGCAAGTGTCTCGGCATGAGGGATGTAGCAAGGACCATCACGTGAAATGCTCCGTGAATTCTGCGGCGGTAGAATATAGCTCGAAGCCGCAGTTGTTCGTCGATAGCTTTAGAGCCCCGAGCCCAACCCTTACCTCATTTCGAGGTGTTTAATTTGTTAATTTTTCCTTTTAAATTTCTCTGGTTTCAATTTTCAGATTTTCTTTCTCTCTTTCTGGCTTCCGCAAGTGTCTCGGCAGAAGGGACGTAGCAAGGAACAACACGCGAAACGCCGCGTTCCTAGAATTCTGCGGCGGTTTTTCCAATAATTTTTTTTAATTATATACAATAACATCTATAATTCAATAACAATTTTTAATACACTGTAAAAATTACTCGGAAAAGTTTCCGAAAATAACAGGCAGTTAAAAAAAAAAAAAAAAAAAAAAAAAAAAAACTTTTGTCTTAGACATACTTTTTTAAGGCTCGGACATCTGTTGGTTTTATATGTTTCCAAATATAAAAGAACACTTTTCGGAATCGTGAATAAATGGGAAGAGGTTATATTATATTTTCATAGATGTTAAGAAAGATAAGAGCAAGTTTAATAAGCGTTTGCCTTTTTTACGTTGAATTCAAGACAAAAAGGAAGAATTAAACAGTTTTAAAAATACTGTAAAAATAATGAAATTTCTTCACCCTCCCTCCTCCCCCAAAAAAATGATAAAAAAATTAAATATGATGGCAAGATATGCTCTTTATATTATAAGAATATAGGATCTTTTAAACATAAAAATATTATCAAGCAGGATCCATAAAGAAGAAAAATCCAATTCATTATTTGAATGAGTTTTATTCAAACATTATCATTAGAAATACGTACTTTTATCCTTTTTCCAAGGAGATTTCATTTTAAAAATGCACATTTTTCATGAGAAACATATATTTTTGTCAGTTTGTTATATATATATATATATACAGGGTGTCCGAAAAGTCTGGAAACGGTCAAATAACTCGAGAAATATACATCGGATTGAAAAACGGCAAAGTGCATGTTCAGTTTTTTGATAAATCTATTTAGGAATATGAAAGTTGCCCTCCCCCAGGAGGGAAAGGGGGCCAACTTTGAAATCTTAAATAATGAGAGCCATTTTTTGTTGCAGATTCGGATTCTACGGGGAAAAATACATAACTTTTGTACTGAACATTTTCTTCGAAACATTGTAGATGGCGCTGTAACCGAGTGCAATGCTGTGAGAATAGTTACCATTGCAATGTTTGGAAACGCTCGAATAACTCGAGAAATATACATCAGATTGAAAAACGGAAAAATACGTGTTTAATATCTTAGAAAAATGGCAATCCGAATCTGCTACAAAAAATGGGGCTCATTATTTAAGATTTCGAAGTTGCCCCCCTTTCCCTCCTGGGGGAGGGCAACTTTCATATATTCCTAAATAGATTTTTCAAAACTATTGAACATGCATTTTGCCGTTTTTCAATCCGAGGTATATTTCTCGAGTTATTTGGCCGTTTCCAGACTTTTCGGACAACCTGTATATATATAATAACTTGCATTTCCAGTTTTTGAAAAAAATGTTTCCTAAAGATTTAATTAAGATATGTAAACATTGTTGATTTCAAAGATGAAAACATTTTCTAAAATCTAATTGAGAGAGTTTTTTGGAAAGTTGTTTGTTAGCATTAATATAACTGCAGAAATAGAAATACTGTAATTGCAAATCTTTCTTTAGATTGTTTAACATAAATTCGGATGACTTGTTTTACATTCTTTATGGGTGCTAAAAATTATTTAATGTAAATACTTTATGATACGTGTAGATTTTCACTATAAATACATATTTGAAATATTTTTCACTATCAAAACGTTGAAAGTTTAACTGTCTGGGAGTCATTTTTTTGTGCAAAATGTATTTAAAATCACTAAAAATATTTACTTCCGTCTACTGTTTAAAAATATTTCCTGTAAAGTATATAATTTTACGGAGAGTAATAATGTTTTTTGAGAGTATAGAATTCATATTTTTTCCAAAAACTTTTAATGGAAAATCCATCTACATAGATAAACATGAAATATATTTTAATATTCCTAAAACTTCTTTTTGTTTCATTTAAATTTAAGCACTTCAGATACGGCCTCCTACACTGTAAAAAATGACCAATGTTTCTTATTTTATGAAAATATGCTATAACCAAACTATGCTATAACGAAAATATTATATAATCTTCTGAGTTATCCAAAATTTCAAATAGCATGTTACATTGTCTTTTGAATCCCCAGAAATAATACATTTTCAAAATTTAAAGAATAATTTATAAAAACAAATTATTTTTAGCTGCCCGAATTTTTCAGAAACGTTTCCGAAGGGATTTTATAGTGTATTAATTAGTGTCCTCAGCCCGGAATACCTGTTTTTTGAATGCTATCAATTCTGAAGTAAACATTTTCATGCTCAAAAAAAATGTTTAACGGACAAACATGCAAAATTAACAGCGTTAACAATAACATTAAAATACATAAAGTTCTTTACTTTTTCATGTATAAATTAACTAATGCGGCTGAAAACGTGTACTTGAGAATGGATAACATTCGAAAAACAGGTATTCCAGCCTGAGGACACTAATTAATACACTTTAAAATCCCTTCGGAAACGTTTCTGGAAAATTCGGGCAGCTAAAAATAATTTGTTTTTATAAATTATTCTTTAAATTTTGAAAATGTATTCGTTTCTGGGGATTCAAAAGACAATGTAACATGCTATTTGAAATTTCGGATAACTCAGAAGATTATATTATATTTTCGTTCGTGGTTATAGCATATTTTCATAAAATAAGAAACATTGGTCAATTTTTACAGTGTGCCAGAATTTTTCAGAAACGTTTCCGAAGATTTTTTATAGTATATTTATTAGTGTCTTCAGTCTGGAATACCTGTTTTTCGAATGTTATCCATTCTCAAGTACACGTTTTCAGCCGCATAAGTTAATTTATACATGAAAGAGTAAAGAAATAATCTTAATTTTAATGTTAATGTTAACGCTGTTAATTTTGCATGTTTGTCTGTTAAACATTTTTCTTTGAGCATGAAAATATTTACTTTAGAATCGATAGCATTCGAAAAACAGGTATTCTAGGCTGAGGACACTAATTAATACACTATAAAAACCCTTCGGAAACGTTTCTGAAAAATTCAGGAAACTAAAAATAATTTGTTTTTATAAATTATTCTTTAAATTTTGAAAATGTATTCGTTTCTGGGGATTCAAAAGACAATGTAACATGCTATTTGAAATTTCGGATAACTCAGAAGATTATATTATATTTTCGTTCGTGGTTATAGCATATTTTCATAAAATAAGAAACATTGGTCATTCTTTACAGTGTAGTGTACATTCGTTTACAGTTGCTATTACCTTTTGTTTACAACTACTTTTGTTTTGTTTTTTACATTTAAATATCACTCTACGTGTTTTTGCATTTACTATTACGTTTTCTTTACAATTACATTTGTTATTATTTACATCTAGTAGTGATAATACACGTCTGACACTCCTAGATGTAAATAATAACAAATGTAATTGTTAAGAAAAACGTAATAATAAAGTCAAAACATGTATTATCAGTAGTATATATACACTAAAACAAAAGGTGTTGTGAAGAACTCAAAAGTAGTTGTAAAGAAAACAAAATAATAAATGTAAAGACATGCACTATTATTAGTATGCCATACCGGAAATGTTTACAACCAAATGAGACAAATCGGCTTTTTATGAACAAAATAAACGTGTTAAGAATATTAAAACTTATTTAATATGTATATATGTTGATGATTTTTCTTTAAAATCATTTGAAGAAAAATATGGTATCTATATACTCAAAATTTTTATATAGAAATATACATAAATATTCAGTTACTAAACTTAGCTGTTTTCTATAAAATGATATACAGTTTACTTTTAAAGACATATTTTTAAAAATTAAATTAAACATTTTTACTAAGTTTACATAAGTTATGCAGAATAAATGCCTCCTATAACTTTAATGTTTCGATGTTTTAATCTAAAAATACATTTCTTTATACTTTATATTATGTCTTCTGTGCAATTACTTTTGTTATTACGTTCATCTAGTTGTGATAAATCATATCTTTACATTTACTATTACCAACTTATTTATGTTTCAGCATTTCTTAATTAAATAGATGAAATGGTTCACTCAAAGCTCTATACAATATTGATGAGACTTTTATACGTAACATATATTTCATACTTTAAAATTCAAAATAGGGGCTACATGTTTAAATCAATAATTTATGATAAGGAAAAATACTTGATAGCTTTTATGTCTCTATAAACTTGTTGCAATACAATATTTTCAAACCTCTTGAAATATAATTTTATATCCCATTGTGGCAATCTACATCTAATAGTTGTAACGTATGTCATAGAATTTACTATTATCACCTCCTTTATATTTCAGCATTTATTAATTTAACAAAAAAAAATATTTGCTTAAAGCTCTATACAGCAATGGTGATAATTTATACGAAACATCTATTTAATTCTATTCTATTTCATACGACATTTTTCAAACGTCGTCAAATATTATTTCATACCCTGTCATTATTTTAATACTAAGAAAAATAACCATATTCGTTCAATTTCAGTAAACTTTATTTTTTGTCATTTAGATAGCTGTTTATTTTATTTTATTTTATTTTTTTTTTTTACTAATTTTAAAGTGATTTTAATAAAATCACACAAGTGAAATCTAACACCGTTTGTAAATAAAGGGAAAAATATTTTTTGATCAAATGACTTTTAAAGCAATTTTAATGAAATGTAAACGTAAAATTTCCACAAAATAGAACTTTGGTCGCCAAAAGATTAAATATTCTATATATATTGGTTTTTGTTGAAACCATTTAGTCCAATCTACGGTACCGCAAAATTTCCACAAAATAGAACTTTGGTCGCCAAAAGATTAAGTATTCTATATATATTGGTTTTTGTTGAAACCATTTAGTCCAATCTACGGTACCGCAGATTCTTTTGATACGCACCATTCAAAACCGATGAAAAACGTGTCCCAAAAGCTCAATTAAAAATATATTAATACAATTTTGAAATTTTAAAAGTATGAGTAGAGGAAAAGTGGCGGTCCGACTGCAGGTGGCGGGTTGTGGGCATGGTGCAAGGTGCAGCACCTGCCCACCTGCCCACCTGCACACCACTCGAAGTGCAGCACCTGCCCACCTGCCCACCACTCGAAGTGCCCTCCACCACCTAAGATAAGGATTTCTACTATAACTTAAGAGGATTAATGTTAATTAATTTTAATTGGGGAACTTAGAAATTTTTCGAAGCAGTTTTTTTTTCGCGGAGAATTTCCTACTAGAGTACAAGGTGAATTTTAACGAATTACAAATTTAATTAATTTTAATTGGGGAATTTAGAAATTTTTCGAAGCAAATTTTTTTTTCAACTAGAGTAGGCGATTCGATATATATGTTAGAGTATATTTGAGGAGAATTTTAAAAGTCAATAATGGTTTAATTAAAAATAATAATTAAAAAGAGTCATTCATTAATTCTAATTGGGGACCTTAGACATTTTTCGAAGCAAATTTTTTTTTCAACTAGAGCAGGGTATTCCATATACATGTTAGAGTATATTTGAGGTGAATTTTAAAAGTCAATAATGATCTAATTAAAAATAATAATAAAAAAGGGTTATTCATTCATTAATTTTAATTGGGGAACTTAGACATTTTTCGAAGCATTTTTTTTTCTAAACGAGAGTATGCAGTTTGAGTAGGGGTGTATGCAATAGAAGTGAATGAAATAAATTAAAAATGGTCATTCATTAATTTTAATTGTAGAACTTAAGAAATTTTTTTGCGATTTTTAGTTTTAAAAATTGCCAAAAAATAGAATTTTTAGTTTTAAAAGTCGCCAAAAGTAGAATTTTTAGAGTTAAAAGTCGCCAAAAGTAGGATTTTCAGCTGAAAGTAATCTATGATACAAACTCTCAACTGAAATGAATTTTGTCTTAATGTGTGAGCTTTTAGCTAGAAGTGACCTAGAGTCAAAACTTCCTGGTCCCAGGAATCACCACGGGGAGGTAGATCACACGAACGATTCCCAAAAATATTTTTAGAAGATTTAGATATCTTCTTCTTCTTTTTTTTTTTTTTTTTTTAAGATTTTTTTTAACTCATTACGAAGGAGGTATTTTATAGTGCCCATAAGCTAGGCTGCTTATCCCGTCTTCCAGTAGATATCGTTTAAAGTCTTCGTGTCTTAATTTTTTTGTACGACGTTTCTGGAAATCCCCTTGGCTCTCTTCTTTTCCTCATCCCCCGTCTTGATGGAATACATCTTAGACTTCAAACCTACAAATTGATGGACAGCTCTTCCATTTAACTCATCTTTAAACTTCCCCAAGACTTTTTTATTCGCTGTGGAATAGAGAGGATGTTCTGGGGGATAGTCTGAAAAGTCAAATTCAGAGCTGTGGAGTGCCAATTCCATTTGTAGATTCTCAGTCTTGATGAGATATGTCAGAGAATCGGTTTCAGTAAAAAGCAGAGATGAACGATTTCCACTATAATTTTTTTTAATGAAATTGTAATGGAAATCATACATCAACACTTTGGATAACTCCAGTATCGTGAACCCGACGTAAATGGGCCAGTTCATCAAGATACTGGGTTTCTGTCTTTCTACCGCTACCAGACCCTCGTCGAATATCTTGAAGGTTTTGTAAAAGGGGGATGCAACCAGCTTTTCACCTCTGCGGGAAATGTTACACACCTCAATATTCCGTCTCTCCTCAGGTTCTCGATGCACTTCCCATAAATGCTGTTGTTGAGCAACTTGAAGAAGTCTTTTTGGAATGTGCTTGTTGCCATCTTCCGCTTCTCTGTATTGAAATTAATATATTCTGCGAGCCAAGGGGACTGCTTGAATTCCAACACTTTATGGATTTTTTGTAATTTTAACCCCAACTTTAAATATAGCTGTACATTGCGATAATGGCAGATATAATTTTTCTTATGCATCAAATTGGGGATAAGCTTGGGAGTACCTCTGAATCCTCTCTCCAATAAACTTTTTGCGTATGGTGAAAGCATGTTTTCTTCGACGGTTAACCTTTCAGGGCCTACAGGATAATCATTATGAAGATCATGTAAGGATTCAGTGTACTCCAGATCTATTTCGAATATGAAGCCAGTTGATGAATTTTTAGGTATTTTCATTATGTCTTCTTCTGTGAATGAAGAGGATGCTTGTAACCACCGTAACCCGCCGCTAGGCAAGTATTGAGACATTGCCCAGCCGTACAAATGATTTGTATCTAAATAGAGAATATGTGATGTTTCTTCATTGGGTTTATGATCAGGGACTTGTGCATTATTGGCGATCGCAAATCTGTGGGTAATCTGCGACACACCACCACGGATACCCTTTTCGATGAAAAGCAGCATATCAATGTCTGTTAAAAGTTCCAAGTTCACCCCCGTCATCTTCAAACAGGCTTGCCAAGATAAACCTGGTGAAGTGACGATATGAGCTGCATCGATGTCATAATACTGCTTACACAAGCCCCTGACGTTTTCAAATACGTCAGCCAGCAGTAGCACGTCCGTTTTAACATATAGGTTATGATATTCCCCCAGCGACTTCATATTAAAAGTTGTCCAAATCTTCTGAGCATGTATGGTCTTCATCTGTTATATTTTCATCTGTTAAATTAATGTGGAAGGCGTCTGGTGGGGGAAGTTTTGTTTCATTAAATTTACTGAAGTTAGTGAAGTATGAGTAAGGATAAACACCTTTGCGGGTGAGTAGGCTTTTGTCTATTGTACTGGGAATATTCTGTTTTAAAATTTTGAAGTCGCTGGGTTGTAGATTTGACGTCAGCTTTTCCAACGAAGCGGGGAGAAATTGCAGCGAATCAATGAAGGAAAATTGGATGCTTGATGATTTTTCTTTTAGTTTAAAAGATATGTAATCCTCCAATGTGGTGGCGATGACACCAATTTGTAGATTGGGATAGCAGCCTAACTTTTTAAAAATGTGATGGGCGTCATATTTTTTTAAATTGTGGAAGACCACTGGGATAATTTTCGACAGTTTGTAGTTTAAATTACAAAAAGGGTGTGCAGCCCCTCTGTAGTTTGATGTTATGTGACAATGGTCACGGACACGTTTTTCTCCCAGGGCCTTCCTACAAATATAGCACTCTGTTGCACGTTTGAATGATTCTTCTTCTTCGGGAGTTAACTGCATAGGTGCGATAGTCATGAGTTTATCTTGAAAGTCCTGTTTAATTTCCAACAGTTTCTCGATGAAGTGTCCTACAGCGTCCTCTCCTCTGTAAACTGTAACAGCTTCTTCTTGATGTGTCTGCTTGTAGGTGCTTCCGTCAGGGCCCACAATAACGTAAGCATACCCACAAGCAGAATGATGTGCTGTTTGCACTTGAAAGGAAGTAGAAATGGAGGGCTCGGTGGTTGTGACTGGTACGAGGAGAGACTCGAAGTCAGCATATATTATATAGGGTATAGGTGCTTGTAAGTGGGTAATTGTAAAAGACAATATATTTTCACCTTCCTTTGGCATTTTAACAATTTGCGGAGCTTGTCTACAACAATAGGGAGAGTGGTTTTCTTAGAGTTCTTGATTGGTAAACACATGAAAACAACGGAAACAATAATAGGCTCTATGTTCATGTCCACTTCGATGACTCATAAATCGTGAAAAATCACGGATCAGCGTATAATGAGTGTTTTCCCCATCGCTGATCAAAAGTAGATTGATCACGTCGATGTTCTTTTTTTCTGAAACATGAAGAATGTATATCTCTCCCTCCTCGTACCCGAAGATATTTATTCTCAAGTCATTTTGATTTTCAATGCTGGGAATTTGAGTATAGGGTGTTGGAAATGCTATTCCTTGCATATTCAGAGTATCTTCATATGGTTTATACTTATTCACACGTTCTGGATTTTTATTATAATCTATCTTCATCTGATGGGCGAGAATCGACCATAGCACACATTTGTGGTCGTCAAAGTTTCGGATATTTAAAATAGCTTGACGTCCTTTTAAATCTTTTGGTAGTTCAATATAACTTGATCCTTTTAAGGGTGCATACATGGCAATTTTTAATTCAAAATGATGAATTAATTTAAGCACCCACCCACTACCTCCTTGCAAAAACTTTTCAAATGATGTCAATATTTTCATGTGAGCTTCATCGAGATGGTTTTCGATTTGATCCGTTGTAAATTCTTCATAGGTGTTCGATCAAAAATAGGTCGATAGCGCTTCAGTCTCCCCACCAGCATTTGTTTTTTCAAGTAGTAGCTTTACCAATAATCACCACTTAATAGATTTTTTTTCTTCTACACCTTCCTCCAAACAATTTACTAATTCAATTTTTTTGCTCTCGAAAAAGATTGATATATCGTGAGCAGTGTCATCATTTGGTTCGAGAAAAATACTGCTGAAGACATTGAGAGCGTCTACTCTTTTATTATTATATTTACGAGATTGAGGATTTAATCGTGGTTTCTTTACAGATTTGAATGTTGATGAACTACTGTGGCTGACACGTGTATGCTGCATGAGTTTATCTTTTCTGGAGAAATTTTCATTACATTCTTGACAGGAATATTGGGGATTCACGTGCGTGGCGAGATGTCTTTTCAAACTATCACCACGGGTGAAAATTTCTTCACACACATCACAACGAAAACGGGTTGTTTCTTCAGAATGTATCTTACTGTGACGAAGAAAACTATCCATTCTGCTAAATGAACTTTTGCATATATCGCACGTAAATAGGGTATCCGTGGATTTTGTATGGGTATCACGATGTCGTCTTAAATTTCGCCCGTTCGCGAAAGATTTCTCACAAATATCGCATGTGTGAATACACTGAAAAAAAGAAAACCCTTCATTAAAATTTAAATCTTTATTAAACTTTTACAATTTTTTAAAAAGAAAATCATTTATTTTTTTAAAAAGAAAACCCTTCATTAAGCTTTTATGAATAAAACCTAAAGTTAAACAGAAAATTTATTTCAGTCTCTCAAAACCCTCCCAATTTTCTAAATGACACTCTTAAAAAAAGACCTGTAAAATTAAAAAAATATATATTTAAAGAATTACCTTAGAGGGCTCCACGTTTGACGGGCCTGCGATAGAAGGGCGGGCATTAGACGGGCCTGCGACTGAGGCAGAATGGTTCACATCAGATTGACCTCCTCTTTGTTTTGTGTGAATCAGTTGATGACGTTTCAGGGTAAACGCCCTTGAAAATGATTTTTGACACAATTCACATATATGCAGATCCTGAAAAGAAATACATACCCTAGCTTTATAAATATGCCTACTAAAAAAAAAAGATCTACTATTTATCAAGATTTAAAATTTAAGAATTAAACTTTGAGTTATCAAGATTTAAACATTATCTTATCAAGAATTAAACTGTTATCTTATCAAGTTTGAAATAGGCAATTTTAAAACAACTTATAATTAATGTATACTAAAGAAAACATACCTTAGGAACATCAGAATGTGGTTTTGTCGTGGTTGCTTCAACCATACTGGGCAGGTTACGCTAAAAAAGAATATCCCCTATAAGCTTTTACCAAAAAAAATTTAATTTAAACTTTAGTTGTTTTATAAAGTTTTAAAAAATACCTTAAGAGACTCCATCATTAGATTTTTTTTCTCTCTCACTCCTATACATCTTCTCAACTTGATCCATAAGATTTGTTTGGTTAGGCGTGAGGGAAAAATCCATGTCCCACTTTAAAAGAAAATTCTCATTTACAATCTACATTTATTATAATTTTTACACACTAATAATAATAAATAATAATAATAATAATATACCAAAGAAGACTCTTGCGTTGAAGGTTCTGGGCTTTTTTCTGCTATTTCCTTCAGAGCTCTTATTTTTATGGCGTCGATTTTTCTGGGACTGATGTTTAAATCAGTTTCCCACTAAATTAGAAAACATAAATCATTTTTTCGAAAAGGGTTCATCAATAGCATGTTATAAAAAAATTTCACATAGAATAGTGCGAGAGAATAATGACTTTATTTATATTTTGAATTAAGTTAAATTGTTAAACTAAAATTTCGTTCACTAAAATAACTATACATTTAGCACACATACAGATATTAATATCGAGATCAAAACATAAAAGTAATATCTTTCTAAAAGAACAATTTTTTTTCTAATTAGGAGTTTTTCAAGAAAATTAGTATCACAATAGATAAGTATTTGAATAGATTCATTTAGAGAGTTTCAAAATAAATCGTTTAGCAATATTAAACCACATAACATATGGAAAACTTTTAGGTTAAAATCATTTACAAAGGGAAACAATCTTATAAAAAATATAGAATGATACTAAACAGTTTTTCAAAATAATTAACTTACTTGAGTTTGAATTTTTGAATTCATCGTTTTATTTATTACTTTTTCAAAAAGATTAATAGTATAAAATGCTTGGAGCACTAATTATAACGCACAGCCTCTAGAACAACTACTATAAGAATGAACCCACATCAGCGCGCTTATCTATTTAATCAGATAAGAGAATCTTATCAGATCTATGACCTCATAGGTTTTTCTAAGTATGACGTCATGGGATTTTCCACAATGAGTCATTACAATATATCGCTACTAATTAACTGGATTAATGAAGATTGTTTAATTAGAATACTTAACGAGTTAAAAAAATGTATGGTAATGTGAATACTGTTTTAAATATTCATGTAAAAGGAAATATACCTCAAATAAAAAGGATCTATTTTAAATATAATATTCATGGCTGACATTATAAACTAACTTTGCACTATTCTAATGAAGGTCCACACATTGGATTAAAAATTTGTAATAATAAGAAAAACTGTTTCAAATAACCTTTTTCCTACTACATATAAATTTTATAATAAATATATTTACTTGTGAGAAGTATTAAATTGTATATAAAGTTCTTTTTAAACTAACAATTTAAAAATATAGAGTCCTAAAAAGTTTTCCATATAAATAATAGCATTCCACAAAACTTAAAAAAAAATATTGAGAGATATTTGCACAGAATAAAATCATTTCGATATATATTTCCCAAAATTAATTATTTAGAACTAATACATTATACTGGTATGAAAATAAATTACAAGTAGCATTATTAAGACATATACACTTCTAAGGTGAAATATTTTAAATATACATTAAAAATAGTTTAAACAGGCATTAAAAATAGTTACCCTTAAAAAAATCATTGCTATACTTCTCAATAATCAATCTTATATTTAAAAAAATATATACTCATGTCTCGTAAATAAAACCTTCATAAAATTTTAGTTAAGTACCTCTATTTAATATACCCCTCGGGTAAAAATTTTTCATGCTTTACGGTAAGTAAAATATATGAATAATCACAGCTTAGAATAGTAATTTTGGAATATACAGAGTCCTTCATAAAATTTTAATTTAGTTAAGTACTTCTATTTAATATACCCCTCGGGTAAAAATTATTCATGCTTTATACTAAGTAAAATATCACAGCTTAGAATAGTAATTTTAGAAAATACGGGGACCCTTCATAAAATTTAAAAATAGATTTTATCATGTTTTACACTAAGTAAAATATACCCCTCGTGTAAAAATCATTCCTGTTTTAGGCTAAGTCATTTCACAAATTATTTAATAAATTTGCTGAATTAAAATTAGTTTTAAAAGTACATTATATAATAAAAATATATATTAAAATCCACTTACTTCATTATCAAAGTTTGAAGAGATCTGCTGTTGGTTAGATGAAATCATGATAAGTTCTCGAATTCTTCAGAAACTCAAACACAGAATTATTTAACAAACTTGGTCACACTACACAACTATAAAAAAATCCAAGAGCAATAGCTTGTGACACAGCAAGAAACGAAATCTAGAACAGACTAAAGTTTACCCCGAAAAATCTTGCTAATATACAACCCATATGATTCATAGATAAGAGGATCTGATAAGGACGAGCCGATTATTGGTAGATAGATATGAATCATTCATAGGAAAACCCCTTAGCGATTACTCATGACAGATACGTTGTAATAAGAAATTTTAACTCATGAGCAAATAACCTTATTTAATTTTCCTAAATAATATTAATTTAGTTTAATTGTAGAACTTAGACATTTTTTTGTGATTTTTTTTTTCACATAAAATATTTCCCTTTGTAAAGTTTCAATTAAGTGAAGAATGTTTCAGTGTTTTTTAATGAGCCGATACTATTTTAAGATAGTTCTCAACGCGAAAAATTATAACACATTTGTGAACAAATATTGAATTTAAAAATGTGTCAGAAAGTATACTTTTTTTTTGGATCTGAAAACAATCTTAAAACTTTCTTAAAATATAAATACTTTCTCATAAATAAAAGGTACCCTCTTGTAGAGTATTCATTAATATGTTCTCAAAAATTATTTAAAACCTTTTTTCTTAGTTCAAAACTACTTTTCATGACTGTAAACTGTTTTCTACATATCTCAAATCTGAAAAAAAGAAACACGTAAAGATGTTTAGGAAATAATCACATAGAAATTATTTAGGGGGAAAAAAGTATTTTTATTCAAGCAAATGTTACAAACATTTTGTAGTTTTACAAGCATTATGCTTCACGGGAATTTACAAACAGAGTTTCTAAATAGTTTACATAAAAGTTTGAATTCAAAGTATCAAAAAATGCAGGTGTATAGTTACAAAGACAGTTTGCAGTGATATTCTTCACAAACTGATAGACATTAAAGTTTAATAATGTACTATCTCTATACAGAAGAAATTTTTCTCTTAATGAAGTATTTAAGCAGTCATGGTCTAATTGCGATAACTGGCTAATGGTACAGGCGTAACAAGTATATACTTGATTAAGAGATCTTTCTAATTCTTGGTCAAAACATGAAAGGAAATGCTTCTTCGCAGTATCCTCATTAGTATGTGTCTGAATACACTTTTTTGATTTTCGTAATACAGACATAGGAATCGCTTTCACAAGAAGCATATCGATCATGCATTCGGTAATTTCAGGAATTGATTCATGTAATTTAAAAAATTGATCTATAGATAAACGTATTCCTCCTGGTTTAAAATGAAAGCTATGTTGGTTTGCCTTGAAAATCTGTTGTAACATGCAATGTTCTTCATCGGAAAATGCTGTTAAAAGTTGATTATTGGACACGTAACTGTCTTTCACAGAATAAAAGTTGAACTTGATCATATTTTGTTGGAAATGATCAAAAGTTAAAGGTGTCATTACAATGCCATTTTTGGTTGGGAACAATTCTCCGCATGCACCTTCTTTAAAAATTCTTATATGCAGTTTCAAATTACAGTTTTTATCCATTTCAATTTGAGCACAGGTATTCCATTCAAGATTCCAAGGAACTGAGAAATATCCATCTGATTCATGAAATGTATGTGTAGACAGTATCTCTTCAGGTCTGTTTAATGGTGAAACATGTTTAGACGAGGTAGGTGGTACATAGTCAGGGGATACAGTAAACAAGTCTAAATTCAGTTCAGGATCGTTCAACAAGTTCAGTCTTGGCTTTTTCAAATCAAAAGGATGAACTATTAAATGTCTAAAAGTGAGGCTAATTCGAACGTCTTTAATAGCAGGTTCTGCTCCGATGCCGTGTGTGAATAATTCGTTGGTAGGTGGCAACATGTTGTAGAAGGATCCATGTTCTAGCTTGATAAATGTCGAGGGTACACTAGGTCTCTTGAATTCAATAGTTCTTTGAGCACCAAAACTGAGTACTGTGATAGGGAACATAGCATTTAAGCTGGATTCATTATCTTTATGGTGGCTGACATAGGTAGTTCCATCCTGGTACAAATTAAGTAGCACATAGTTAAAAGTACAGGCTTTTTCTCTTTCCACTTTATCACGAAGTTCAATCATAAGTGAAGTCCAAGGTTTGGAGGGCACACTTGTTCCACTGAAGGCATAGCTGGTATTGGGATCACCATGAGCTAAAACCAATCGCTTAGGTTTCACATCCTTTCCTCGCAAATGAAAAGTAGGTCTGTAGAATGGTAATGTTTTTAACTCCGTCAAATAACGATCAGCATGGGCTTTCTCTATAAAGTCACTTATATATTGGACGTTCATGCCATTATCCGAAAAGATGATTGAAGACATTTTTACACGTTGAAAATCACTGAGCAATCAAGTCAAGGAATAATCACTAACTAAGCAGGAACACCGAGGCAGGAACAGCTAAGCAATGATTCCACACGATATGTTCGACCTTATATAGGGGTTGCTATCTGATAATCTTATCACTGATTAGATAACCTCGCGCATGCGTAGTGATATCCCAGGTGATGTCATGAAGGCACAGGATAGGGCGATCTCATTTGTGGGGATTCCCCATTAGATAAGATGAACAGTTTAAGTAGTGGTCTGTGCAAGACATGTTTTCTTCAATCCGGTGTGTAAGTATTTTTTTCATTCATTTGTATAGTAATTCAGTTTATTGTATTTTAATCAAGTTTATTGCCTATATTTTAAACATGTATTTTATAGAAATAATGACACAGATGTAAAATCAAGATAGTTTATTCAAACAATACGCTTTTAAAAGTTTGTACATTCAGGTTACATTAAAAGTGCTCGCTTACAAAATCCACTTTCTTTAACAACATGGATAGTACATCATCAAAATTAACCAGCATTAAAATTATATCTCCAACCTGTTTAAATTTTTCACGGTTGTTAAATGTAAAACACGAATGCAAACTAACACTTGGATGTCTAAAAACACATCCGGTACATTGATAAATTTCATTAAATATACTTATAATATTATTCTCGATGTAGAAAATTAGTTTAGACCATAACACAAATTCATTTTCTTGTGTCATTGTAGCCTGTTTACGTTTTTTCTTTAATAAGTTAGGTAAATGTTTTTCATACTGGTGATAAATCAATTTCTTATTCAGTTTATAGGCTTTTTATTTTAATTGTTCTAATTGATAATTGTTTAATTTGATATGAGAATCGTTCGTTAAACTTTTAAGACACATAACAGAATTATCCTCATTTAAAACTAACATCTTGTTATTGCTAACGAAGGAGGAACTTTTGTATCTTAAATTAAAGGCAACGATTTTATATTGGAACTCATACCAAGTCTGAATGTCCATAGAAATTCCATTCTGGGTGGGAATTCCTTCACATGTAAATTCCCTTATGTGGATAGAATAATCAGAATTCTGTAACTCGAACCCTAAAAAGATTGAGTTTCCAAGTTCTTTCAAAAATACAAATGAGTCATCATTCGAAGCATGAGCAGTCGATTCTTGTAGTGGTTCTTGAATGGGTTCTTGCAACGATTCTTGAATAAGTTCATGGGATGTCGTTGGGGTAGAAGGTTTTGCAAAGTTAAAGTCAATGAAAAATTCATTCAATATACCCTTGGTGGGCTCACAACAGGTGTCCGGAAAAGAGGTTGTTTCATCAACGTAGACAAGGTCTTCAGTACTTTCAATTCTTGATACCAAAGGTGAATGTACACGAGAACGTTTATTAGGCGAAAACACTTGTTCTTCGTGATTTCTTTTTGCCATGTTACTTGGTTACAATCTTCTTTAAAGTTCATACGGAAATAGATGAGGTGTCTGGATACATTGCTTATATAGATTGAAAAATCAGTCTCAGTTACAGTTAAAAGGGTTAACCCAATCATATAACTCGAAAAATAGATGACGTCATAAGTTACTTTGTTTGCTCATAGGAAGTGCATACTTGTTGCAATAAATTACAAAGTCAATTAATCAGTACTCTACGTTGATCATCTTTTTGCTGTTTGGAAGACCTGGCCGTTTTCTTCGGTTTGGAAGTGTTATGAATCTTCTTGTGTTTATACAAATCAAAATATCGTGGAAACATCATATTGCAAAGCTTACAATTATATGTCCTTGAATGAGTCTTAGCATGATTTCGTAAATCATATTTCCAAATGAATGTTTCTCCACAAACACCACAGGTAAGAACTTTTTCATCTGAGTGATGAGTCATGTGTCTATTAAACGCAAATTTTGTAGAATAGCCTTTCTTGCAAATCTCACAAAAATGGGGTAACTTGATCTCTCTTGAGGATGACGGTTTCACTTCAATACTCGAAACAGGTTCCTCTTTGGGGGTAATGTCCATCGGTAGAGGTTCTTCTTTGGGTATCAGGAAGGATTTTTGATTTTCTACACTAGACATTTTTTTAAACCAAGTTCCACTTAAATCATACAACCTTGCACATGAACGACAATGTAATGAATAATGTAATGAACAGGATTCACATCAATTTATACCATTCTAGGGGGCGCGCATGATTCTAAAAAATCCTATGTGTTTGGTTCGTGAATAGTTATCATTGGTTAATAATCTACAAAAATAATTCGCAAACTAAAAACGTATGACCTGCACATATTGTGATATCACAGACCTCTTCTTTTAAAATACTTTCAGAGACATGAAATCATAGCACACTGGTTAGAATAAGGCAAATCAGTGTGCTATGATTTCATTTTGTGAGGGTTCGATCCTCAGCCAGACTTTTCGTAAAAGTACTAAATTCAAACGATAGATGACAGCACCAAAAATGTATCGTTATTTTCCATTTAAATCTAAAATTCTACCCGCTATTATATACTATAGTTGATAAAAAAGTCTAAGTTCACCAATAAAAATTAATTAATGAACATTTTTAATTATTCATTCACTTCTACTGCATACACTCATATTCAAACTGCATAATCTCGTTGAAAAAAAATTGCTTCGAAAAATTTCTAAGTTCCCCAATTAAAATTAATTAATATTTTTAATTAATCATTCACTTCTACTGCACTTATATTCAAACTGTATAATCTCGTTGAAAAAAAAAAATTTGCTTCGAAAAATTTGTAAGTTCCCCAATTAAAATTAATGAATGTCCATTTTTAATTAAACTATTACTGACTTTTAAAATTCTCCTCAAATGTACTCTAACATGTATATCGAATGGCCTACTATAGTTTAAAAAAAATTGCTTCGAAAAATTTCTAAGTCCCCCAATTAAAATTAATTAAATTTCTAATTCACTAAAATAAATCCGTTGAAACACACCTCGTACTCTAGTAGGAAATTATCCGCGAAAAAGAAACTGCTTCGAAAAATTTCTAAGTTCTATAGTAGAAATCCTTATCTTAGGTGGTGGAGGGCACTTCGAGCGGTGGGCAAGTGGGCAGGTGCCACACTTCGAGCGGTGGGCAGGTGCTGCACCTTGCACCATGCCCACAGCCCACCACCTGCAGTCGGACCGCCACTTTTCCTCTACTATTATGCATTTTATTGGAAAAAACCAGTATGTTTCCACATTGAATTTAAATGTAAAAAAAAACATTTACAGAATATGCATTTTTTTAAGCCAAAGTTCTCCTATGTTCCATAACTTTCGATTGTAAAATATTTATAAATACAATTTCAAAATTTATGGTATGTGTTCGGAATATCCATAACTAATTTGATTCATGTATAAATGAAATTCTCTCTTATACATAGTGCGCCATATAAATTATAACATTTAATTGTAATAGAAAAAAAAACAAGAAGCGCATTTGCATTTTTTATTTCAAGTATATAAAATATTCGACGGTAAATTTAATTCTATGTTTATATCGATCATACTTGTGTTCAAACAAACGGTGGAAATTATGAACTAGTACTTTCTTCAGTTGGCCTGTGAAAGGACGCTGAACTTCCTGAATATCATCAAATCGCTATATTTATCACAGTTTCAAAAAATATATATGAAAAACTTACCTGGCTTTATCATTAAAATGTGTGTGGGTATGTTAGAAATATTGAATGGGGACAGGAAATAACTAGATCAAAATTGAGCATTCTCAAGATTAAATAATAAAGGTATTTTAGTATCAATTAATGGTCCTGATAATTTACTTCTCGTAGCGTCCTACAGTTAAACAAAGTAAATATGAAAAATCTACAAATCTGCGCGTTTTAATATATTGTATGAATTCAGTGTTTTATGTAAATATTTTCAAACACATTGAATATATTTATTTAAACTAACAACTAAAATAACTTTGTTTATTGTTAAAAATGAGGTAAGTTACAAAAATTGATTTAAAAATTTAATATTGTGTTTATCAGAAAAATATGTAATTGAAAAGATGGGTTTTCCAGTTAAGCTATTCAGTGCAATTTTGCATTCAGAAATCTGAGAAATTGAATCTTTAGACAAAATGTAGATATTATTTTCCTAAGTGTTTAAAAAATCTGAAGAAGTATCGTGACGATGACCTATATTTCACTAGTACTCTAACATAACTGACAGCATTCCAGCAATACCATAATTTGACATATCCAATTTATTAATACCAACATTTGAGATTGAATAAAAATCGATTTGTGATTATTATTGTAAACATTAATCTTTATATTACATCTTAAATCATGCTGTATCAATAGAGGAAAATGTTTAATCAGGTATACGCAAAAATAAATTTTGTTTATTCTTTTTTAAGGAAAATCTTTAAAAGAAATTATAAAGAACATTGTATGTCTTTAAATATTGAAAAAAAATCTAATTCTGTATTTTTTATTCATTAGGGAATATTGTTTTTATAAATCCGTTTACAAAGTTTAAAAAAAACATTTTTATTGTGAAGCTAATTGTAAAATATTCTGAAATGCTGTAAGAATTAATCAAGTCCCGAAATGCTTTAGAACTTGTACATAAATATTGATCAAGCCTTTTTTAATTTGTATTTTAAACCATTATAAAATTTCTGAAGTAAGTGTGTTTACAACGTTAAAAAATTACTAGAAATGAACGCTTCTCAGAGGATTTACAAAACAAACCTTTAGAAGTTTTTTATTTTTAAAAGATTTTAAAGGTTATTTTGTACATTCTAATCGAAACATTTTCGAACTCTTGAATTATAGGAATCATAAATATTGATACAATAAATTAGTAAATACGTGATAATAATAAAAATATTCTGTATTTTTTATTCATTAGACAATATCGTTTTTATAAATCCATTTACAAAGTTATAAATTTTTTTATTCTAAAGCTAATTGTAAAATAATCTGCAATGCTGAAAGAATTAAAATCAAATCCCGAAATGCTTTAGAACTTCTACAGAAGTATTATTGATTAAGCCTTTTTTTATTTGTATTTTATACGGTTATAAAATTTCTGAAGTAAGTTTGTTTACAATGTTAAAATATTACTAGAAATGAACGCTTCTCAGAGGATTTACAAAAGACACTTCTAAAAGTTTTTTTTACTTTTAAGAGATTTTTAAGGTTATTTTGTACATTCTAATGGAAACATTTACGAACTCTTGAATTATAGGAATCGTAAATATTGATACAATAAATGAGTAAATACGTGATAATAATTAAAAAAATCTGTAATTTTTATTTATTAGAGAATATCGTTTTATACATCAGTTTACAAAGTTTAAAAAGAAACTTTTTATTCTGAAGCTAATTGTAAAATATTCTGAAATGCTGAAAGAATTAAAATCAAATCCCGAAATGCTTTAGAACTTCTACAGAAGTATTGATCAAGCATTTTTTTATTTGTATTTTATACCGTTAAGGTAAAGCTAGGAGAGTCTGCGTACAATTCAAAAGAATAGCAACAAAAAAATCTAAATATTATTTTGTTGCTAAACTATCCATGAATAATTTTTACTTCATTTGCTTTTTAGGGTTTCGTTCATCTCACGAAACCCTATTACCCCCGCTGCGTTGTCTGTCCGTCACAGAGCCATTCTCAAAAAGTATGTAACTTACAGAGTTGAAACTTAGTGTATAAATCTGAATAGCAGTTGTGAAGAGCTCAAAATATTAAAATTTGAAAAATTCGTATTATTTAAATAAATAGAGATAAAAAACCAAAATTCTAACAGCCTTTTCCTTTTAAATTTAAACATTTTTCATTATAGCAGATGCCAAAAATTAAAAAAAACACGATGATATTCTTTCCACAATAAATAATTTTCTATCAGACGATTTTCACGTGAAAAATGAAAATGAAATAAAAAGTTTCACCAATTGAAAAAAAGATAAATATGAAATAAAATTGATTGACGTCATAGTCGTAATAAAACGGAAAATGTCTAAAATTTCTCAATAATACAAGGAGTGTGAGTATGTGTAAGTGGACAATGCAGATTAATATCACGTCATTAGAGAATTAAAAAGAAAATCTGACGTCATATAGGAAGTTTAACTAATTTTTCAAATGTTTGAGAATAATACAAAGCGAGTATCAATATAAATAATAGAGAATAGTAAATATATGAGTTTGAGAAACATATTGAATCGTGATAAAAATCCGATTATGGAAATATTCGCATTTTTTAACATTTTGAAGGTTTACAATTTGTTTAATTTTGAAATTATTTTTTTAAATATTGCATTTAGTCCGTATGACGGATATTATTATGACAGAATATAACAGCAGGCTTGGACCGCTATCCGGCTGGTTTAGATATTCGAAAAAAGGAAAAATAGACCGGTAAATTTTTACTTTATAAAAAACATGACTTTTTTTTTGTTGTTGTTGCTAAATGAAATTTGTTTGAATTTATTAAAGGAAGGATAAAGTGTTTTGAAAGAAATATTAAACGAAACCCTTTGAGCGATCTTCGATCACACTTACCCACTTGTTATGCATTTCCATTGCTATTTTGTTGTTATGTTGCAATTTGACAGAACAGTTGTAATAAAACCCAGAAAGTTATTTTGCGCAATCTCTCCTTACAGGGTTGGTGTGATTGCGCACATGGGTAGGAGAGATTGTTACTAATAATAACTACAATTAAATTGTTAACAATAATAATTACACTTAAATGACATTGCTGTAAGGTTTTTGTGGAAAAAATTTATTGTATTGGGAGTGAATATTTCAACCTAAAGCTTAAAGAATCAGAAAAAGGAAATAATTTTAAAAACGATTAAAAATTTTTAATTAAAGGAAAAAAAATAAAGAATCAGAAAAAGCAAGTCCAGATGAGATTATAAAATAAAATTATGTAACTTAATAACACGTTTAACTTAAAATTAGTCTATTTTCAATTTTAATTTTTTATGCAAATTTACCAATAAGCTGCGTAATCTCTCCTAGCATGGAAACTGATGGGAATAATGTGCCATCTCTCTTAAAAAGCAGATGCGAAAACTCTCCAATTTCGGTAGGAGAGATTGCCCGCCCTTTATTTAAACACGGCCACTACTAAAACGAACCGTTGATGTTCACATTGTTAGTCTAGATTAGTAGCTTATGAGAAATCGTTTAAGTTTAAAATATTGTGTACTGTTGACATTGTATAGAAATTCTGATGAATAGCTATGAAAATTCAAGCAAATACTTTGGGAAACAAAACAAAATAGCAATACTTTATCTTAGACGCTCAAAGCAATCAACATGCACTTTCAAGTAGACACTCCACTACTGTTGTTGTACAACTACCTGGAGTCGCTGCGCTTTCAGTCTACTCCTTCCCCCCGAACCATTATGTGCGCAATCTCTCCGACCGCGCCATCTCTCCTGGCTTTACCTTATAAAATTTCTGAAGTCAGTTTGTTTACAATGTTAAAAAAAAAAACTAGAAATGAATGCTTCTCAGAGGATTTGAAGATTTTTTACTTTTAAGAGATTTTTAAGGTTATTTTGTACATTCTAATCGAAACATTTTCGAACTCTTGAATTCTATGAATCATAAATATTGATACAATAAATGAGTAAATTCGTGATAATAATAAAAAAAAATTCTGTATTTTTTATTCATTACAGAATATCGTTTTTATAAATCCGTTTACAAAGTTTAAAAAAAAAAAAAACTTTTTATTCTGAAGCTAATTGTAAAATATTTTAAAATGCTGAAAGAATTAAAATCAAATCCCGAAATGCTTTAGAACTTCTACAGAAGTATTGATCAAGCATTATTTTATTTGTATTTTATACCGTTATAAAATTTCTGAAGTCAGTTTGTTTACAATGTTAAAAAATTACTAGAAATGAAAGCTTCTCAGAGGATTTACAAAACAAACCTTTAGAAGTTTCTTACTTTGAAGAGATTTTTAAGGCTATTTTGTACATTCTAATCGAAACATTTTCGAACTCTTGAATTATAGGAATCATAAATACATTATATGAGTAAATACGTGATAATAATAATAAAAAAAAATGCTATCCCACAAATTTAAATATTTCTCTAATCCACTTATAACGAAGAGATTTTTACTTAACTTTTCCAACATACACGTTGCTTTTCTACAGTTATTGATTATGCAAATCAGTAAAATATCCTTGAGAATGAAACTTTACTAGTATTTTTTTTATATATGTTATAATTCTGCCTGTATAATGAATATTTTTTTAATATCTCACCTAAATATTTTTCTTCTATAATGTTTGAATTTATCACATGCAGCATACTTTATTGCAGTTACTCTGTTACTATAAAATATACATATAAAATGTATTTAATACTCTTTCAGTAGGTCATTAAAAAGTTATAAATCGTAAACGTAAATTTACGAAAAATTCAAATGAGGATTCACGGATCAGCATGGTTGGAGAATTTGTCTCCACAATTTTATGAAAAACTATTTAAAAGTTTGTATCATTTTTAATATAGAGTAATTAAATTTTTTAAGAAAAAATTGTATAAGGGTAGAAAGAGAGTACTTGTGAACAGCGTTTAATTCATACTTATCATAAGAAATTTTTTTTGAAAAATTATCAATAATTTACATTAATCCTATCAACTATTTGCAATTTTTAAAAGATTTATATCTGATGTTAATTAGATAATAGACGTTGCTCATACTTGTCCCTTTTTATACAAATCTTTAAAACAAGAGAAATTTTCAATCACATTTCTATATAAAAATTTCACAAAGAATTACAACATTGCCTTAAAACGTGAAGGTAGTTCTCTTCGTGGTGTGTGCGCATACAATAATTTCAATGTTTGTTGACAATACACACATTATATTGAAACTATGTTTTCATTTCAAAAATAATTTTAAATCACTTATAATATCAAGTTACTAAATATGAAATCATTCATTTTTTACAGTCTTTTTTTTATTTAAATAATAAGACTTTGTTAAATTAAAATTATTTCCAACGAAATAAATTGTCATGTAATCAAATTTGTCTCGATCTTTTATTGATTTTATTTTTGAATTTTTTTCTAAGCCAGTGAAAAGAATTTTTATTCATTTTTGAATGTTAACCATGTGAATTTATACTTTTTGTATTGTAAAATTCTCATCTACCTTGATACTGTAATTTGAATGAAAATGCAGTATTGCAAAATTTGGAATTCCTTCAGTTGCTCATTCTGAGATTTTTCTATGTTTTGTGTGGCAGTAAAATGTATTATGTAGTTATGCTGACGTATCATTATCGTTGAGATTTAAAAACCCTTCAATTTCAACTTAAAAACTAAAAATAGGCACGTATTAAAAGAACATTTCGATAAAAAAAAAGATTTGATTTATATGGATTCAAATAAAAATGGTGTGTCAAAATGATTTCCTAATTACAAATGGAAATAAATAACTGCGTTGTAAAAATTATTGGGAGAAACATTTTAAAGCATTTAATTAAAATAAGTTCAACCCTTTGTTTACATGATTTATGACAATTCTATGTGGTATGTTTTAGGCATATACAAAAACTGACAGTGGTAGTCAATTTCGCGTCAGACATCGTGACTGTATTGTGTACCTATTACTCCTTGTGGTTGCGTTTAATAAGAATATTCCTATTTTGTCTATAAAAATGAACAGACTGAAGGTTCTCAAGCAAACTGCACTGACATCATACATCATTGTCTATAATACCGTGCTTCACAATATCTGACTAGAAATAGACAGATTGATCCATTGGTTGATTTTAGGGAAGTGTTGTGCGGTAATTAAAAATAGCCAAGTATCCCTTTATGAAGTACATAAACGAAAGTTTGCGATTCTTCCTGTAATGTGTTTGTAGCATGTTTTCTATTATTTTTCACAACAAAGTCTGACAAGAAAGTCTGTTGCAATTTGATCAATAATTTTGAGTCTGCTTTTATTTTTAAAGGGTGTTTTATGTTAATATTTATTGTTTTATTTATTTTTTTAAATGTGATAAAATCTAGTAAAACAAAAGCTTTAGTTTGTCAGTTTTTTTTTCTTTTGAGAAAACGATATACAATATGACGGGATGAAATAAACTCAACAATTAAAAATTTCTAAAAATACTTATGGTCTATTAAACAGGTTAATTCAAGAAAATATGATAAAATATGAATAAGAGATATGTATATAGAAGATATTTTTATAGAAGATATTTTTATAGAAGATATTTTTATAGAAGATATTTTTATAGAAGAAAATAAACTTAATAATTAAAAATTTCTAAAAATACTTATGGTCTATTAAACAGGTTAATTCAAGAAAATATGATAAAATATGAATAAGAGATATGTATATAGAAGATATTTTTTTTAAATGTGATAAAATCTAGTAAAACAAAAGCTTTAATTTGTCAGTTTTTTTTTCTTTTGAGAAAACGATATACAATATGACGGGATGAAATAAACTTAATAATTAAAAATTTCTAAAAATACTTATGGTCTATTAAACAGGTTAATTCAAGAAAATATGATAAAATATGAATAAGAGATATGTATATAGAAGATATTTTTATAGAAGATATTTTTATAGAAGATATTTTTATAGAAGATATTTTTATAGAAGATATTTTTATAGAAGATATTTTTATAGAAGAAAATAAACTTAATAATTAAAAATTTCTAAAAATACTTATGGTCTATTAAACAGGTTAATTCAAGAAAATATGATAAAATATGAATAAGAGATATGTATATAGAAGATATTTTTTTTTAAATGTGATAAAATCTAGTAAAACAAAAGCTTTAATTTGTCAGTTTTTTTTTTCTTTTGAGAAAACGATATACAATATGACGGGATGAAATAAACTTAATAATTAAAAATTTCTAAAAATACTTATGGTCTATTAAACAGGTTAATTCAAGAAAATATGATAAAATATGAATAAGAGATATGTATATAGAAGATATTTTTATAGAAGATATTTTTATAGAAGATATTTTTATAGAAGGAAATAAACTTAATAATTAAAAATTTCTAAAAATACTTATGGTCTATTAAACAGGTTAATTCAAGAAAATATGATAAAATATGAATAAGAGATATGTATATAGAAGATATTTTTATAGAAGATATTTTTATAGAAGATATTTTTATAGAAGAAAATAAACTTAATAATTAAACATTTCTAAAAATACTTATGGTCTATTAAACAGGTTAATTCAAGAAAATATGATAAAATATGAATAAGAGATATGTATATAGAAGATATTTTTTTAAATGTGATAAAATCTAGTAAAACAAAAGCTTTAATTTGTCAGTTTTTTTTTTCTTTTGAGAAAACGATATACAATATGACGGGATGAAATAAACTTAATAATTAAAAATTTCTAAAAATACTTATGGTCTATTAAACAGGTTAATTCAAGAAAATATGATAAAATATGAATAAGAGATATGTATATAGAAGATATTTTTATAGAAGATATTTTTATAGAAGATATTTTTATAGAAGAAAATAAACTTAATAATTAAAAATTTCTAAAAATACTTATGGTCTATTAAACAGGTTAATTCAAGAAAATATGATAAAATATGAATAAGAGATATGTATATAGAAGATATTTTTTTAAATGTGATAAAATCTAGTAAAACAAAAGCTTTAATTTGTCAGTTTTTTTTTCTTTTGAGAAAACGATATACAATATGACGGGATGAAATAAACTTAATAATTAAAAATTTCTAAAAATACTTATGGTCTATTAAACAGGTTAATTCAAGAAAATATGATAAAATATGAATAAGAGATATGTATATAGAAGATATATAGAAGTAATATAGAAAATATGAATAAATAAATTTAGATTATTATTATTCTGCTCCAACTTTGCAAATAGGAGCCACCAAAATTTCTTAAAACATTGTTTAATGAAATGTCTTTGGATTATATTTTTTTCTATATTGAACTCGGAATCTAGTTTTAAATAAGCATGGCTAGCTCATGTTGAAAGTGTGTATTCAGGCTCTAATTTGGTAATCTTTTTTTCACGCAAAAACTAAATTAAGACTGGCTTTTACGGCTAATCTTCCAAGGGTCCTCTCCCTTCATGCGAAAAGTCCCGCTCGTTAAAGTTAATACTAAGGGGCATAATTTTTCTAATATCTCGTTTGCATTTCAACATTTTTAAACGATTTTTTTTATTAAATAGCTGAGATCGATCTCTATTTCCGCCGTTGATTATTATTTTTTTTATTTTCTTTGCGGATTTTTTTACGAAGATAATTTCACTTTCGGAACCAGTTTCGATGTAGTTTAAACAAACAGTTAACAACATGAGTAACAAAAATTAATACATTTTCTCAAATCTTATCATATTAACGTTTGACTTTATGCAAAGAATCGAACGTGGACTCGAACGTGGACTATTCAATAAAAAAATCGTTTAAAAATGTTGAAATGCAAACGAGATATTAGAAACATTATGCCCCATAGTATTAACTTTAACGAGCGGGACTTTTCGCATGAAGGGAGAAGACCCTTGGAAGATTAGCCGTAAAAGCCAGTCTTAATTTAGTTTTTGCGTGAAAAAAGATTAACAAATTAGAGCCTGAATATACACTTTCAACATGAGCTAGCCATGCTTATTTAAAACTAGATTCCGAGTTCAATATAGAAAAAAAGGCAGCTATTGAAACAGGCACTTTTTCTACAGTTATTGAAAATATAAGAAGTATGTGAGAATATTTTTATAAACATTTTTTAACATGCAATATGCGTCATTTAGTGGCTATTTCATCTATGCTATTCGAATGTTACTACGTTTATTGCTATTTAGTATCTCCTCAATCATTTTATGAAATAGTGTATAAAGTCTTTGAACAAACAAATCGTTATGCATTCATTATCTGGTTATAAGCTTTTAGAGAGCGTGATTATTGATTTAGTTAAATGATCATTATTTGGAATTAATGTAGTGAAATCAGCAAAGAAAATTTGGTGGGTTCCTTCGTTCTCGCATTATAAATTAGATTGCAGTGCTATTATCTAAAATATCGATTTATTTTCTTAAATATATTGCGAAACGTTTCATTGTGTTATAGTATATTTATATTTAAAATTTCAATCTATATTTTTTTCCGGTGTCCATTTTTGGTATTTTTTGTAATACAGAAATAAATGATATATTGTCATATTTTTACTGCTGTTCATTTTTAACACTTTCCAACCTAGTTGAAAAGTGTTTATGACTTCGGTTTGTCTGGCCGTCTGGCCGTCTGGCCGTCTGGCCATCTGGCCGTCTGCCGTCTGCCGTCTGTCCGTGCTCTAACTCCCGTAAATATGCTCGGATTGCCCTGCAAATTTTATATGTTATAATCGTTATCTATAGCATGTTCGCTATTTCAACGGAAGTGTGTAGCACTTATAGTTTTTTTACAGGGACACTCAAAAGAATTCCGTTACATTGCGGTGTATGGGGAAAAATCATTTGCGGTTTATTTAAATAATGTTTCAATACTTTAAACGCATTGAAATTTATATATATCACTAAGGTGCATTAGAAGAAGCTTAATATGGAATAGGGTGTGCATAGCACTTATACTTACTTTACAGGGACAGTCAAAAGAATTCCGTTACATTACGTCTATGGAGAAAAATCGTCTGCGGTTTATTTAAATAATGTTTCACTATTTTAAACGCATTGAAATTTATATAAGGTTCATTACAAGAGACTTACTACAGAATATTGTGTGTATAGCAGTTATCGTTCATTTACAGGGACACACAAAAGAATTCTCTACTGTATGTTAACAATAATTCCTGGAAGTGCGTTTTAAGTTACTGAATGCGATTTTAATTTTAAATCGATTTTTGTATATTACGTGGTGTGTATAAATTCTGTAGATCCTATACAGAGAAGTACAAAAGTTCGGGAACACATTTCCGTATTATTTAACTCCAGACGGAGAATTTTAAACTGTGCTACGTGTTTCCTAACTGAACTAAAATTTAGCATCCTATGTAGTATATATACAAATCTATAGATCCTATACAGCGCTGAATAAAGTATTCGGATTACTTAGATGTTATCTTTTAGCTTATAAAAGAGTATGATTCGTAAAATTATTTAGGAAGCGTTGGAAAGTGTTACATAATCTATGCTTGACGCATGATTTTTCGTTCTTGTTTAATACTCAGACGGGGTATTCCTGCTAGAAACCTTCAAGAGTTCGAAATAATAGGTCATAAATTAGGCACAAATTCAAGATGAAGTATGCCAAATGCATTACTCTTTGTAGGATAAATATTTTTTTTTTACTTATTAGTGTTTGGAGTATTCAAAATTATTGAGTCTAAATTTTAACATATTTTCGCTATGTGATAATTTATATTCGGCAGTAATGAAGCAATCTTTTCACGTGTGTCATATTTGCACACTATATGTTTTGCCAAGAATGACCAACGTTTTATTGTGTTTATTATCCACATTTTTATTAAAATATTCTTAACTGAGAAGCTTACGAATTATAAATGAAATATTGAAAATTCCTAGAAACGCAAATTGATTTCCCCCCTTTTTTTGTATATTTTTATATCAATCCTAAAGGATATATTTATATCCGAAATTAAAACAAAAGTAATTGATATATGCCCATTCAATCAATTTTTAATATATAAAAAATACATTCTTCAAATATCCAACATTGTGTGATCGGGCTTCTGTCCTGAGGATATTGCTGTCCATGATCCAGGGCCAATTGATCATTCTCGATGGCTAACGAACGTCAACAGGACTCTCAAAATATGTCTATCCATATAAAACTTTGCGACTGAATTGAAACAGTTCGTTTTATTCGTTATCAAAACTAAAGAGCCTGTATTAGTTGACATAGCGGAGAATCATTTTATTATTGACAGATCAAACATATATTCTAGATAATAATAAGGACGCGTTACTTACCAAAAAATTACAGGAATTGACAGACGCTGTTATCGAGCGTAACGTCTTTTCTCATCCCCAAAACCTGTTATTGGCAATAATCACAGATAAAAGAGAACATATACGAGAGTTGTGATTCAAACAGATTTGGAAAGCGATGCAGTCTGTGACAGGAAGAGAGAACCATTCGAAAATTGTGATTCCCAAGTTAAAATTTAATGTTCACGGTTGCTCTTAGCTTGTTGATTCGTCTACCTGCAAGCTTACTTCACCACCTATATTGCATGGAATCAGCTCAGACAGAACATTTATCTCATTGATTCAAAACTCCCTCAGAATTGGAACTAAAAACCATGAAGAGCGATGTGGGAATCTTGTGACTGAAGCTTCTGAAAAACTAATAACAGAGACGGCTATGTTAGATCAACTTCGCTTTCGAATCATTAATGCCGAAGTATGATAATAAATTTGTTCTTACCTGTAGTACAAAATGAAGATAAGACTGAACAATAATAATCCTTTAACAATTTTTAACAATTTAGTTGCTTCAATGCATATTGTTTAATATTGTTTCAGCATTTTTTTTAAATGTTTTAATTAATACTGTTCAAAAATGTTTTAACAAGCAGTGTTTTATATATTTTAATACAATTTTTTAAATATAAATAAATAAAATAATTACAAAATATCGTTTTGTAAAAAATTTCTTAATTTAAAAACAACTCACGACCGAGTGATATTAAACTACTTTTAAATTGGTGATACGTTGCGTTTCTATGCACAAAAACAGTATTTTTTCATTATTAGAAGTTGATGTGAAAAAGGATTAATTTTCGTCATTTATATTAAACATTGGCAATTTTGATAGTATTTTCCTAAATTCAATGGCTATACGCGAACTACAGATGTTAACGGATTTCAATTGTTTTTCGTTATTCTTCAATTTCCGAACTACAATTTTTACCTATAATTAGAAAAAGCTCTGATTCTTTTTTAATTTTCATAATTAATTTCAACTGTTGTCAATTATTATTAAATTTTCAAAAATTCAAGTGCAATGCTTGCGACAGATTAAAAAAAATTTTTAGCATTATCCTTCTAATTACAAAAGCCAAGTTTTTCGAACTATTAGAAGTTGATCTGAAAAAATTCGATAGTTTCGATCCACATTATTGCGCATGCGTAATTTATTTCATAGAAATGTTCATATATCCTTCATAGTTCAATATATTAATTTTCTAATTCCAGTTTTATGTTTCTTCTGCATTTAGTCAAGTTTTCAGAAATCGGCGTTTAATTTGATTGAGAACCCTCATGTCACCAAAAAATAAACCTGCGTAATTGTTTTGATTTTTTAAAAGAAACTCTTACACGTTTTTCTTTCTTTCCAGGCAAGCGTTTAAACACGTTTCAAAAAGTATGAAATAATTTCAATAGGATTTTTTTTAATAATATTTGTTTAAAATATAACAAAGAACATTTTCTATTTCATGTAAGTATATAGAGATGGATTTTCTAACCAGTCAAAATATCACAACTTCTGTGACATAATACACAAAGACTATCTGAAACGAAAGAATCTTCAAAGAAAAGACGAAAACAAACGCATTATTGAGATGTTTGATTTTCTGGTGAGAGATAAATAATATAGGCTATATTTTTTCATGTGATAATGTTACAAAAAGGTAGAATTTATGCTTTATGTCAATTATATATGTATATATATATATATATAAAATTTTTGCATGAAATATATTTTTAGAAATGTTCTATACATATTCAAAAATTGGTTTTGAGCGTTATTAAATATTTATCTGGATTGATATTTTAAGGAGGAATTGGGACACTTGAACCTATAAGAAAATTTAAATTTTGAAAGATATATCTTTTTTTGTTGAACAAAATATTGTTTCCTCGGTATTATGTAGCTAAAAATGTACAATATAAAATGAAAAATGTTTTCTTTTTTTTTTTTTCATTTTTCAAAATTTTATAAAAACAGTATAACATAAAAAAAAATATTTTTTTAGGTTCAGTGTAAGCACAAGACTATCAAGTAAAATTAAATACCAAAAATGTTGTTTTTCATGCAAAAATTCTTTTATAATCATGCGCGTAACAAACGTCTGCTCGACAAACGTCTAAAAGTTTTAAAACTAATTTTTTTCCATTATGATGTTAGCAAAATACTAATTGAAAGAAGAAACATGTATCTTTACTGCCTATAAAAAATATTATCTTCGTAATGTATATATTTAAAATTTAAAATTTCAAAATTTTATTTTTATTTTTCAAATTACTAAACTTTTCACGACCCGTCAAATTGGTTCAAAGGCATTTATGAAATATAGTGTCTTAAAACATATGATTTTGTACCCTATAAATGTCATGAATTATGAAAGATAAACATTTTTCGAGAGCCACTGTGCATCTAAAAACGAAAAAAAGTACTTTTGTCTAAACATCTCAAATACCTAGACTTAATAGAAAACATAATGTTTCTCACATCAAATGAGTCTTAAAATGAGAAAAAGTATACGAAGTATACTTTATGAGAAAAGTATATGAAATTAACTCAAAATGAATAGAACGACAAATTAAGTTCCTTCCTTAGACACCTATGCAGGTACTTTAAAGTATCATTTAAAACCTTGTTATAAAATTCATTGAAGACATCATTTGACAGTAATAAAATACAGGATAAGGTATAGATTTTATTATGTATTAAAAACATTAATAGTTGTAACAAAACAAATTAAAGAATATATCTTTTTCCAGTTATAACTATATAGTTTTGTTAATATTATAAGACATGTACTGGGAAATTTCCTTTTTGAAAAATGTCTATATGTATATGTAATATTTGTGCAAACTCTGATTAAAATACCAAAATAACACCGCTATAAATATTTATTTAGTTTGTTGAATTTTGTAGAGTAAATATTTCAAAAAATTATTTATTGATTGCACAAATCTTCTAACATGGTTTTGAAAATCCAGGACAAAAGCTTTGGAAGGTGAAAACTTCACCAATTCGTAATTTGGTACACAAAAGTTTAAAACATCAAGCATGGATGACATAATCTGATAAATTATAAAATAAATAGTATGATAAAATCGATAATCAATCTCACATTATAAAGGGTATCGCATGACACAAATAACATTAATTTTAATGTATTTAGAAGGACAGATTGAGGCTATATCTTAATCTCTTGCGCTTTAAAAATGTGCCAAGTAAGTGTGATTTTTTTGCATAACTGCCAAGTCTTCAACCACTATTCTTAAGAGCATGTCTTCTTATTTAGTCGTAAAATGTCTGCAATCAATCATCTGTTCCTTTTCGTAAAATACTATCTTATTTGGTGAGATCACCCTCGGGTAAGATCTACGAAATTTCCCGTAATAAAGCTGTAATCATTCACTGTTAAAAATTTGCAGCAAACTGTCCAGTCATTTGACCGTTTTTGTAGAAAACGGTTACACAACCGTAATTTAACTCTACTCTGACCATAATATGAAGAATAATACGGTCAGGATAGCGCTAAATTACGGTTATGTAACCGTTTTATATAAAAACGGTCAAATGACTGGACAGTTTGCTGCAAATTTTTAACAGTTTTCTAAACATCTTCGACTAAATTTTAGTCCATCATTAACTTTTATTTATTGTTGCCGAAAAAACACTATTAATGCGAATTGAAACATTGAATATAAGAAAGGAAATAATTATTATGGTCGGTAGAACCATTGCTTGTATAAAATATCTACTATAGTTCATTTTACACATTTATTTCATTTCACCAGGGAATCTAAAATGTTATTTTTTTCTACCGAATCATTAAACGTATCTAGTAAGAAGTTCGATAAAAAATTTCATACGTTAGATTAGTTTATTTATATTTTTCTTTCTTTTTTGCTAGTACAACAACATGTACGCTAAAGAATATTTCAATTTTTTTTATTTTTTACTAATATGCATATATTATATTTTTAAATACATTTTAGTTCGGATAACACGAAATTTGAAACTACCGGAGTTTGGATTAGCGGAATTCTGTATTTGTAACAATTACTGAAATATTTTTCCCCGTGTACAGACAACTTTGTGTGTAAAATCTGCTCAGTGTGACAATTTGTAGTAGTATTGATGGTTTTATATATTCCATATTTGTATCAAATTCTAATTGCAAGAGAACAATGGAATTGAAATCTGTTTTAAAAATAGATTTTAACTTTGAAACTAGTTGTAAGACCAAACGTTAAGGTTTTATATTTTGTCAAATTTGAGGGTTTGTATTATAATATGGGTTTGTACTAAAAATATTAAGCTTGGGATCATTTAAAGTTTTGGTAATATTTCGCAGAAAATAAAGCCGATTAAAAGTATTTGTTATTTGCAATAGATTGGTACCGGTGTTATAGCTCTACTATTATGTAACATAGTATTAGAAATATATGTTTTATTTCATACTGTACATTTAACTTTTTTGTATAGAGAAAATATGAGTCAGTCATAAAATAGAATGATCTATTGCTCTAATTTGTTCGATTTATTAATGATGTCAAGTCCTGTGATTATAAGATATTTAACACAAAAACATAATAATACGTTTTAATGTCACAAACGCTTAATTATTTCAAGTAAAATATACCTTAATTGCTTTTTTAATATATTCCTAAAAAAACAATATCCTTTATAAAAAATTCCAAAAGTTTCTTTAGTTCAAAAGTTTTAACGGAATTCTAAATTAATTGCCGCTGTAACAAGACAAACATTTAGTGATATATTTACATTATTACATAGGGAAAAATAAAAGTACATTTCAAAACAAACTTTATTGAGAATATATTTTGGCGAAATCAAATTTCTGATATTTTTAGTTGCATTTTAAACACAAGTTAAATGCATGTGATTGTATTAATAATTATTATGTAACTTAAATAATTAAGTGTTATATTATTAATTGCACTTAATTCAAAGAAAATTTCCTAAGTTGATGTAATAGCTACTTTTTCATAATTGTGACGTATAATTATTATTTTCATATTGGTGGCTTATGATTTATTGAGTTACGCAGAAGAAATAAGACTTTTTTCATTGAGAAATATTATGTCAAATAGATAAAGTGCTTCTGAGAAAACACATAAAATATATCAAAATGTGTTAAACAACATTACAAGTTTCAACATATTTAGGAAGTAGTTTGTGTAGATACTTCAGAAAAAGTGCAAAAACATATCGCTGCATAATTTTTTGTATTCATATAGATCCCGTTTCCAATATTGCATTCTAATAGTCAGATAGTCAGACAATTTATTTACTTTATGCAAACGGATCTTCATATATGTAAGAGCTCTTACATAGTCAATCACAAAAGCAGCCTTCAGGTGTCAAGATAAGTGGTGGATGACCCCTCGGAGGCTGAAAATTCCCCAAATCAAACAGAAATGATACGCAACTTGAGTATGGAAGATCAACCTCTAGTTGTCGTAGTATTCTTTAATCTTCCGTAATCAGGTTGCCTTTGACTGGGGGAAATTGAGTACCACTAGAAAGCAACCCCCACTAATTTTCAACTAACAATTATTTTCGGGATTAATTAGGTAATATCAATTACATATTCAAAGATAAGCTTATATAAACGGGTTAATTAAAAAATGTCGCTGGCTCCAGGGCTATAACTGCGGACACAACGTTGTGTTTATACAATTGCGAAATATTTAACCTGTACGTACCAATAAGCAGCGCTGTGTTGAACCAAACGAATACACCTCAATAAACTATTTTGCTATTAAATCATAAGGTCTATTATCTATTTTATTTTTCGTTAGTTTTGATTTTTTGAAGATAAAATGCGTTTATTCTACTTTCACTATTTTGGGTTGTTTTTGACATTGCATTAAAATTCAGAGTTCATGTCAGGTATTGAAAATAAGTTGGACTTTCTATCATTACACATCTTCATGAAAGCATTAATGCAAAATTTAAATTTTCGCAAGAAACAATAGCGCCGGGTTCCAAACTTTACCACACGACGGTCTATCACTATCCCGTGAGTCGGCGATTGTTTTATTTTACATTTCATGGACTTTTTCAAGATGGGCGGAATCCGTGAAAGAGCTTCATTTTTAGTTCATATTTAAGGCTTGATTTTTAGGACATATATTTCTTTGTTGAAATAATGCAAATAGAAGAAAATGGTTTTGGTATTAAATTGACTACACTTTCATGTAGTTGTGTGAATATTGTCGTACAAAAATGTTGATTTATAATTATTTTCCACACAATCAACTCGTTAGAAAAAATTCATTCGAGTAGTAATTTTTCCATCTGAGCGAAAATGTGCCACGCCGGGACTCGAACACAGATCCTTTCGTTTTAATTACCAAAGCATTCACAGATAAGCTATCTGGACGTCAACCCGGGCAACACAATTTTCGCTCAGAACAACTATGTTGTCATGACATCTCAACTGTTATTTGAAACAGCACTATAGAGTAAACTGCAGGTAAAGAAACTTTAACAAAGTATGGATGAGCAAACTTTACTTATAAAAGAGAAGCTTGATTTTCTTATAATCAACGCCGAGCTTCAACCCTTTGTCCTAGAACAATCAAATTTTGAAGACATGTTCTTTGCACAATGTAGGCACACACTAAAAAAATTTTTTTGAAAACTCACAACCTAAAGGGGTTAAATGAGGGGTCGAAAGTTTTAGATAATTTCGTATTTTCGGCATATCTCAGCAGGAGTTTGAAGTAGCAGCGGGAGATTCGGGACAACAATTCTACTAAAGAATAGTTAAACATGTATTTCAGGAGATTTTAGAAATTCAACCTGTAAGTGGGTTAAATGGGGGGTCGAAAATTTTCGGTGATTTCACATTTTCACTATATCTTATCAGCAGTTTTAGGTAAGAGCGTGAAATTCAAGATACCAAATCTACTAAAAAAATAATTAAACACGCATTTCAGCGATTTTAGAAATTCAGCCACTAAGGTAGTTAAATTGGGGTCTAAAGTTTTAGGTCATTTTGTCTTTTCGCCATATTTCAACAACAGTTTTCGTTAATAGCACGAAATTTAGGACAACAAATGTACTAAAAGTTAGTTAAACACATATTTCAGCGATTTTAAAAATTTAACCACTAAGGGAGTTAAATGGGGGAGGTCGAAAGTTTTTATTCATTTCGCGTTTTTGCCATATCTCAGCAGCAGTTTTAGGAAGGAACGAGAAATTCAGGATAACAAATCTACTAAAAATAATTAAACACATATTTCAGCGATTTTAGAAATTCATCAATTAAGAGGAATGTGGGGTCGAAAGTTTTAGGCCATTTTGCGTGTTTGCCATATCTCAGCAGCATTTTTAATTAGGAGCTCGGAATTCGGGATAACAAATCTACAAAAAATATAGATAAACGTGTATTTCAGCTATTTTAGAAATTCAGAAACTATTAGGTCAAATATTTTAGTTAATTTTACCATATTTCAGTAGAAATAATACGTGGAATCATGAAACTCAGGATAAGAAATCTACTAAAAAATAGTTAAACACGTATTTCAGCGATTTCAGAAATTCAGACACTAAGGGAGTTAAATGGGGGTCGAATGTTTTACGCCATTTTGCCATATCTCAGTAAAAGTTATAGTTAGGAGCGTGAAATTCGGGATAACGAATCTACTAAAGAATATTTAAACATGCATTCCAGACGATTTTAGAAATTCAACTACAAAGGAGGTTAAATGAAGGGTTGCAAATTTTCGGTGATTTCATCTTTTCACCATATTTCATTAGAAGTTTTAGAAAAAAGCGTGAAATTCAGGATAACAAATCTCCTTAAGAAATAGTTAAACAAGTATTTCAGTATATTTAGAAATTCGGCTACTAAGGGGGTTAAATAGTGGTTAGAGTTAGTTACTCAATAGAAGTTATTGGTAGGATCGTGAATTTCGGGATAACAAATCTACTAAAGAATAGTTAAACATGTATTTTAGGCGATTTTAGAAATTTAACTACTAAGGGGGTTAAATGGGGTGTCGATAATTTTCAATGATTTCACATTTTCACCATATTTCATCAGTAGTTTTGGATAAGAGCGTGAAATTGAGAATAACAAATCTACTATAAAAATAATTAAACACATATTTCCGCGATTTTAGAAATTCAGCCACTAAAGGGAGTTAAATGGAGGTCGAATTTTTTCAGTAAAAGGTAGGCGCGTAAAATTTAGGATAACAAATGTACTAAAAAATAGTTAAATATGTATTTCAGCAATTTTAGATAATAATACATCAAGGGGGTCACAGTTTGTGTCGAATATTTTAGGTGATTGTGCGATATCTCAGCAGCAGTTTTAAGTAAGAATGTGAAACTCCACTTTACAAATCTACAAAAAAATAGTAGTTAATCATGTATTTCAGCAATTTTAGGGCTAGCGAGTTTGTGTGCAACATCGTCTGAGAACCCGATTGCGGAAGATTAGACGAAAAAGAGAACTATTGCTGATTTTTTACTATATATTTTGTGTGATTTTTTTCCAAGGAATATATTTTTTAATTTCCCATTTTATATATATATTTTTTCGATTTTCGTCTTTTAGCGATCGGATTTAAAATTTTAAACAAAATATTACACTTCCACCTTTTTTCAAAATACTTTTTTTGATAGAAAAAATGGGATTTAAATACTGATTGTCATATTTATGGGCTAGGTTATGCACAAGGATGGGGTGATTACCGTATAGTCAGATTACAAGCACGCAACCGAATGGGTCCTGCTAAAATTATTTCATTTTAATAATTTATGTACGCAAAATAACTGAGCCACGTTATAGTGATCGCTGTGTTAACGATATTATGTCTGTGAAATACTCAGGGCACCGTTATTTTGATCACCTCATTAATAATTTATGGGCGTGACAGTACCCATTTTACAATGATCGCCATTTATCTTAAGCAATCCCATTTTTATTTCCGCTGTCCGCTCAATTTAGATAAATACTCACAGGGCCAGAAGTATTTTGTCAGAGGGATTATGAAAAAAATATTAATGTTACGAAATATTTATTTACGTGCTTATATATATATATATATATAATTTAGTTATTTTCGTATAGTTTAAAATAAAGTATTTTATTTAAATTTCTCTGTTTGCATGTAAAATGCAATTTCTGGGGCCCAAGGGAAGTGCAAACAGTATGCTGCAGAATGTATTTGGTCCTCACTCAGAAGCGACCGGCTAGACGGGCGAAGGCCGACTCTATAATTATTTTTTAACACATTCAACTGATTGGGGAATAATTTATACGAGTAGTACTTTTGACTGAGGTGGTTGTGTTAAAAATAATTATAGTGCAATTAGTCATCCATAGTTTGTTGTAGTTCCTTTACGTGCGGTCTATTCTGTTTTGCGCATTCAAATAACAGTCAGAATGCCATGGTTGTTCGGAACGAATATTGTGTTGCCTGGGATGACGTCCAGATAGCTCAACTGGAAGAGCATTGGCAATTGAAGACAAAGATTCTTGGTTCGAGTCCCAACCTCTGCACGTTTTCGCTCAAATGAGAAAATTACTACTCGTATAAAAGTTCTTGTATTTTCCTCCTAATTACTCCAAATTTTATTATGCACGGCGTGCACAATAAATCGGTGTAGCTGATTCCGCTCTTAATATTCATCTGAAATGAAATATACACACGGATTCTTAATATATATTAAATTAGTTGCATACCAAAATTTAAATTGATAAATAAAATTTTCTTAAATGTTTAAATTTTGAGATCGAATTTTTGCACTTTTCTTTGATTTGTAACACTGTATAAAAAATTTAAATTATTATATATTTATGAAACATTGTCCTCTAATTAAAGAAAGATAGTTAATTTTTTAAAAAGCAAAACGTGGATACCGTGAACTCGTTAAGTGTGATAATGTAACCGATTAAAAAGGACATGATTCAAGGAAAATGTGGTAATTTTTCAAACGTGACAGATGTCTGTTAAGCTTATTGTCACAACTTAAATATTGGTTGAAACGAAAAACGACACATTGTAGGCAATAATTTGATTTTGATTTTTTTTTTTGTGCTTTTCAGGATTATTATTCTTTTATAATGGAAATTTTTTATCGTTAGTTCAGAAAAGCATATGTTTAGGGACTTTGTTCTTAATCTCAGAGCATTTTACACTTCAAGGGAACTTCCGGAATTGTTTCATTCGGAAATATATGAAACTCTGATTTGTGTAACGCCGACTGTGCCTTCTGCACTTCCAACAGGCTGGCACTTTTCTCACGACTATGTTATTTGTAACTATTTTTTGAGTTAAATTCTGAAAATTGATGATAGTCTCTGCAGCATGTACAATCCATCAGTTCAAAAACATGATAATTGACAAAATGGCAGTCAATTAAAACATGTGTTTGAATTTTTAATCAGTCCTTTTGTCAAACGTGACAGCTGTGTGTTAGCTGATTGTTACGAATTAAATATTTTGTGTAACGAAAAATGCCACATTATACGCAAAAATTTGTTTTCGATTTTTAGGTAGCTTTCATTACAGAAAGTAAAAAGCTACCTATTGCAGCCGTTAGGAGGAAAGAAATTCCAAACAATTTTGGTACATTTTCACCGATCATGACCCCCAGACTCCAAAACCATCCTTCGTTCAAATGTTGATTTATATACCTATATCTATATCTATATCTATATATATATATCTGTATATATATATATATATCCATATACATATATATATATATATATATATATATATATATATATATATATATATATATATATCCATATATATATATATATATATATATATATATATATATATATATTATATATATTATATATATATATCTGACATATGTCATGCCGTAACTATCCTACTTTTGAATCGATTTGGATGTGACAGTGTATGTGTACAGGACATACCAAGGTCTCGACCGAGTTCGTTGGCCAGCTTCATCCGCCATCTTGTTTCAAAATGGCGGCCAGTTAAAAAATTATTATTTTTTAAATAAAAGGATGTACTAAAATATTATAAATTGAAAAAATTGCTTCCAATAAGTGTTAGATAATAATACAAGGATTCCGAAATTTTTTTTTGTTTTGGCTTTATCTTAAAGAATGACTGATATATGACAGTTTGTAATTTTAGGGTGGCTGACATTTTGAAACAATCTAATTTTTGTTATGCTGTAATCGTCGTATTTATGAACCTCAATGAATGTGGTTAATCATGTGTGCAGAACATACCAAGGTTTCGAACGAGTTCGTTTGCCAGCTTCATGTGCCATCTTGTTTCAAAATGGCGGCCCTCTAAAATTTGAATTTGAAAAAAAATCAAAATAATGTATAAAAATCTTAAATTGAAAAGAGTTGTTCCTGTTAAGTGTTAGACAGTTATACAAGGATTCCGGAGCATTTTTTGTTTTGGCTATATCTCTAAAAATGGCTGAGATATAGCTGTTTGAAGATCTAGGATGGTTGATGATTTGAAACAATCTGATTTTTGTTATGCTGAAATTTTCAATCAAATTCAGTATTAACAAAAACCGGGATTGAATCTTCAAAAATCAAATCAGGTTCCAAGCATTTTAGCTTCGGGTGTTTGAGTAAAGTGAATTGAATTTTTAAAAAAGTCTTTCCGGCCTGTACCGGGAGGAAAATGTAGCTTTCCTATATCTTCGTTTTAAAATTTTAGCTAATGATACACGAAAACAGCAAGTTAAAATGCAAAGAAACCGTTGACAAAAGATTCGTTAATACTGAATTTGAATAAGAAATTCGAAAATTATTGAGCAATAGCCAAATTGGCTTCATTTATGAAGACTTATGTTGGTCGCCAAATTTGTCGATATTTCGCCAAATGTCACCAAGTTTGGCGAGAATTTGGCGCTAACGGATATGAATATATAGTTTTATGCGTATGATTGGGAAAATTATTACAACAATGAAAATTTTTGTAATGTGCTTTGTTTCAAAATGTCAGCCACCCTAGAATTTCAAACTGCTCTATCTCAGCCATTTTTTAAGATAGAGGTAAACCAAAAAATGCTCTGGAATCCTCGTATCAAGGCCTAACACTTAATTGAAAAATAAATTCGATTTTTTAACTTTTTTGTACATTTATTTTAGTTTAAAATTTTTAAGTGGCCGCCATCTTGAAAGAAAATGGCGGACCAAGCTGGCCAACGAACTCAGACGAGACATTAGTGAGCTTAATACACACAATTAGTTTCATCAAAATTGATTTATAAATACGAGCGTTATCGTATGACATAGGTCATATATATATATATGTATATGGATATATATATATATATATATATATATATATACAGGGTGTTCCGTTAAAGGGGTCCAATATTAATAGGGGTAATAGAGGAGATCACATGGAGCATAAATCAGTATATAAAGCCTGGTCGGATCTCAATAGTTTTCAAGTTACAGCAAATAGAATGAAAATTCGGAAAATTGTAAAAGAACCCTCATTGCTAAACTATCAATAACGCTACATAAAAACGAAGCACATATTTAGAAAGAGCAGAAAAAAACTTACAAAATGACATCAATTGTATTAAAATAGCAATATTTATTGACGAGTTACAAGCCCTGAAACAGTGAAAAAAGTACGAAATACAATATACATCAAAATAGTTAATCGTTAATTCCAAAAAGACAACTCTAGCTACAACAAGGAAAATGTAGTAAAATTTGGTCCATTCCGAAAACTTTCGAAAAAGCTTACAATGAACCATATCGGTTTAATTGTGTGAGAGAAATTAATCAGTTTCTTAGTTACAACTCCGCTTTCTTTGACACTAGCAAAGGTTAAACTCCGCCCATCACGATTGGAAACACCGCCTTTTTAATTACTCTCAACTATACATTTTCGATCATGCTTCTTCTGAGATGCAACATTTTTAATTATTCAAGAGTTGAATGAACCAAAATAACTTTACAATAATAGTCTACATTTTAAAGTGGTCTTTTATTGATATAAAGCTTAAGTTAAATTCCTTAAAATTAAACTGGTGGTGAAAATTCGGAAATAATTAAAAATATTGCGATTTGTAACTATGCAAGAAGTTTCAGTACATGTTTTACATGGACAATTATTGTATGTATATGTGCATCATAATTTATGATAGGAAATAATAATAACAAATAGCATAATAATTTTATTAATTATAAATTTAAAAAAGACACTAAATTTTAAATTAATTCATACAAACTTTGTAATTTACAATTTGAGTACACCACAGTCTGTGACTTACAAAATACTGTGCCAAAAAGTGTTGAAAATAAAAGAAAAATGACAAATAAAGAATTACATTCCACGTACTTTATGACATATGTGAAGCATAGTCTTCTGGCCTGCGCTGCACAGTTCAATGTCGGAAGGCAGACGAACGGACATTATTATAATAGGTGTTCGAAGTTGCGCCCATTAACAGAATCGCACAGGCGACAGCGACGTCGTAAAGATTGGCGAACACGCCGAAAAACTCCGACGGAGTTGGGAATGTCTCCTGCAGCGACAACGATTCGCGCTAGTAAATCCTCCGTTGTATCCACAGGCGTTTCATACACCAGCGATTTAAGGTGTCCCCAAACAAAAAAGTCTAACGGATTGAGGTCTGGAGAGCGTGCAGGCCAAGCAACAGGTCCACTGCGTCCAATCCATTTCCCAGGATATGTTGAATTGAGGTGATTGCGAACACCTATGAAAAAATGTGCCGGTGCGCCATCGTGCATAAACCACATATTGTGGCGCAATGTTGCTGGCACATTTTGCAGTAACTGCGGTAAGATATCCCGTAGGAAAACCAAGTACGTACTGCCATTGAGTACATCTGGGAGTAAATATGGTCCTATGAAATAATCGCCGAGGTCACCTGCCCATATGTTCACACTGAACTTTTGTTGTGCGTTCGACGGGAAAACAGTGTGCGGATTTGTATATGACCATGTGTGCATATTGTGCGTGTTTACCACGCCCTCTCTCGTAAATGTTGCTTCATCAGTAAATAAAATATTTTCCAGAAATTGTGGATTATTTTCTGTTACATTAAGCAACCAGCGTACGAATTCTGTCCGCTGAGCACAATCTGTTACTGATAACAGTTGTACCCGCTGCACATGAAAGGGGTGCATGTTTTCTGCACGCAGAACACGCCACACACTTTGGTGAGAAACACCGACTTCAGACGCAGCAGCTCGTGTACTCGTGGAGGGGTTATCTTTAAAAATATTCAGTACATCTTCTTCCATTGCAGGTGTTCGTACATGTCGAGGTTTCCCTGCATCAATTCTTGCTGTATTAAACGATCCAGTCTCCCGTAATCGTCTATCGATTTTTATGAAGAGTTTCGAACTTGGGCAACGTCTCCTTGGAAATTGCTCACGGTACATGCGCTGTGCTAGACATGCATTTCCATGAGCTTGCCCGTACATCAGATGCATGTCCGCATATTCTTCGTTAGAGTATTCCGGCATAATTATTATACATCAACTTACTACAATCCCACTTACAACAGCCTCCCTTTAACATAACGCCCACTGATGACTGCTGTTTTATTACACTTTTCTTCCTATACACATAGAAAATTTGCATAAAAAGTACTTCTTCTTCATCATCCTGAAAGTTCATCGAGGAAACGCAGCAGTCACGGAGTTTGCTTTAAGACAAGGCGAGAGCTGCACAATATATCATTCACTTGACCAGACTGAATAATGAAAGGGTATTGATAGAGGTTGATCAGAAATGTACAATTGAAAGATATTAAAACGGGGTGTTTACAATCGTCATGGGTGGAGTTTCGCTCTTTCCGAGCGTGCAACAGTACAGAGTTGTAACTAGGGAACTGCTTGATTTCTCCCATACAATTAAACTGATATGGTTTATTGTCAGCTTCTTCGAAAGCTTTCGGAATGGACCAAATTTTATAACATTTTCCTTGATGTAGGTAGAGTTGCATTTTTGGAATTAACGATTAACTATTTTGCTAAATATTTGATTTTGTATTTTTTCACTGTTTCAGAGCTTGTAACTCGCCATTAATTCTCAATATTCTAAAACAACTTATGTCATTTCGTAGGATTTTTTCTGCTCTTTCTAAATATGTGCTTCGTTTTTATGTAGCATTATCGATAGTTTAGCAATGAGGGTTTTTTTACAAATTTCCGATTTTTCATTCTATTTGCTGTAACTTGAAAATTATTGAGATCCGGCCAGGCATTATATACTGATTTATGCTCCGTGTGATCTCCTCTATTACCCCTATTAATATTGGACCCCTTTAACGGAACACCCTGTATATACATATATATATATATATGTGTATATATATATATATATATATATATATATGTATATATATATATATATATATATATGTATATATATATATATATATATATATATATATATATGTATATATATAAATCAACATTTGAACGGAGGGTGGTTTTGGGGTCTGGGGGTCATGATCGGTGAAAATATATCGAAATTTTCAGGAACTGCTTTTCTCTGAACAGCTGCAATAGGTAGCTTTATACTTTTTTGCATTGAAAGCTACCTAAAACACGGAATATGAAAGCTACTTTTTCCTCCCGGTACATGCCGGAAGGACTTTTTAAATACTTTTCAGGATTATTATTTCCTTTATGAGGAGAGTTATTATCATTGGTTCAGAAAAGCATGTGTTTAGGGAAATATTTTCTTAAAGTCAGAGGGTTTTGCATTTGCAAAGTATCTTGAACTATATTAAATGCAGTTCAGCTAAGCTTCAGGCATTGTTTCATAACAAAATATTTGAAAATTTGCTTCATGTAATGGAGACTGTGCCTTGTGCTCTTTCAACGGACCGGTAATTTTCGCAAGACTAGGTTACCTGAAGGTAATTTTTGAGTTAAATTCTGAAATTTGATGATATTCTGTGGCGTTTATACCATCAATTAGTTCAAAAATGTAGTATTTGGCAAAATGGCGGTTAAAAAAAAAGGATTATTTTTAAATGTTCATTTATAAGTTTAGTGTGCTATCGAAATCAGTTAATTATTTAAGTTACACGTGAAAGTGTATCACTGTTTAAAAGAATGGAAATGACGATTGACCTAGTAGTTCAGCAGTGTCCGCTCATCTTGAAAACACTTCTGTATTCTATATATCATACTAGCTAACCCGCCCGGCGTTGCCCGGGCCCGAGATAATTACAATCTCAGAGAGAGGCGTTAACCCCCTCCCTCCCCATACCCGCAAATATAATGAATAATTTGTTCAAGAGAACCACCGTCACCTACATTAACGCGATCATTAAAAAAAGAATTACATTTTTCTCATAATTAGAACATAACGAAGACGCTACGCTAAAATAACCGGCAGATGACACCCCTTCCCGACCTCAATTTCAAATCTGTATCTTAATTAGTTACCTAAATTTTTGTTCATTAGTAAAAATTGGCAATTATTTCCTTTCATTTTCGCAAACTAAATGGAGGGTTCGGCCCGGGAAACAGATCTCTTTGTAGTTCAGTTTTTAATGAAAGCAGATCCCTGTCTGAAACTTTCTCGGATCGTTTTCACTGGCGCTGGCAGATTTTTGGCAGTTTTTTGCATAAATAAAAAAAAATTACCAACCGAATTTTTCAAAAATCAGATATTCAGATACAGAATATATTTTTTACATATGCTCAGAAATTTTCAAATTGATATTTCAATTAGTTTTCTTAAAATTCGCTAATTAGTAAAATAATTTCGAATTTGTTCATTTCCGCTTGCAAATCCAACGCGCCAGTTCGTTTCTTTCGCCATTTTGACTTAAAAGATGACATTTTAGAAGCGATGGTTAATGAGATCTAATTAATATCTAGGTTAATTATCAAAATATTAAAATTCTGAGGCTCAGGTGCACATGGCCAGACCTTGGACTATCCACACCTAAATTTCCAGACTTCTCACAGACACACACACCCGGACACACACATAGAGCGAAACTTTCTTTTATTAATATAGATATAAAATATTAATATTAATAAATTTGCAATAGAAAGTTTCAAGAATTCTCGCTAACTATCCGCAGCTCAAGCAAGAACTTAAGAATTGCCAATTTGTAGTGACAAAATTGCCTGTTAAAAGTGTTCTAATTTTTTATTTAATGTTTTTAAAAAAATCTTATTATCCAATTTTTTATGAGTATTAAAAAAGATGTTTCCTAAGCATGGGTATAATTTTTGTGTGAAAATATTAATATTTAGCTGAAAAAAAAGTAATTCATGAAACACTCGACTTTTATCCAAAGATTTCTAACGAAAAACGTCCCTCTAAAATGTTTCAAATAGATGGTGATGGCGCTCGAGTAGGACAGTTGCATCAGTTCTTCTGCGTTAATGACACTTTCAGTTTCGCGTCGGCAGATGGCGCTACGTGTGCACGGTTTTATGTTTGTAACGGCAGAGCCGTGCGACCACTATTTCCTTAGAAATCCCTATTTTTGCATCGCTACTCTGGTTTATTTAATTACTTCTGTGAAGAATCGATGCAACCAACCAGTGAACCAACCAACCCAAGAGAATAAAAGCGTATTTTTAATGAGAGTGCTTTGTGCATTTTAATTAGTATTTCAGAAAGTAATTAAAATATTAAAATTCTGAAGTAATGTTGCACCAGGAGAGGGTTTGGACTACCTAAATCTAAATTTCCAGCCTTCTAGGTGGGCATACTTTTCCTAGCCATCGCCAACAGACACACACACACACACAGACACACAGACACACAGAGCGAAACTTTCTTTTATTAGTTTAGATGAAGTAAAGTTTCAAATATTTCTACTTGAAAATGTCAATAAATGTAGTACAAAATCCCATGAATTAATATCTTTATCTTGGTTAAAGAAAACAATCTCCTCCAAACCATGCTTTGGGGGCTAATGCTATCACATCTCTTCTTATCTATCTATCTATCTATCTATATATATATATATATATATATAAGCAAAAAAAAATTTAAAAAAAAATGTTGTATATTGAAAAAAGGAACCATATTTTTAAGCAATTGCTCCAAAAGTTTAGATTTTTGAGAGCTGTATACAATTTTTCATTATGCTGTATTTACGCGAATTACTTTCAGGAAGTATTTAAAACTATTTTTTGCTTATGTTAAACAAATATTAAAAAACAAATAATGTATTTCTGTTTACATAATGTTTAACTTTTGGAAGCGAAAAGATATGGAAAAAAATACAATTTACTTCAAAAATGTTCAACATTAAAATGTTTGAAATTTCAGAATACGTGACTTTAAACAAATTGAGGTAGCGAAATTTACGCAGTGTCAGAAAATATATTTTAACTAAATGCACGTTCTCCATATGTCATATTAATACTGACATGAAACTCTGTAAAACTTTTAAATAATTATCAAAATATTTTCATTTAAGTGAAATAATTCTTTTAAAATAAATATTTATCTATGTCCTACTCAATTTTGGATTTATGTTGGTAAAGTATTAAATATAATGCTTTTAACTTTTCTGAAATGCCTAATATATAAACAGTGTGTTCTTCCAATAATGCGTAATCGATGTAGAGCGAAAATCCTCCTTTCAAGAACATAAAAACATGATTTAATAATTGTGCGCCTAAAACGTATAGTTTTCTAGAAAAATGCGCAAACATGTACGATATCACATTCTTTTTAATGAAAAAATGATTTAGTAGAAACGGGAACATCCGTACTGTCAAGAGTGATTAAATTATCCAGAGCGAGAAACCTCAGTTGAAAAGAAATGCAATTGATCAAAGAACAATGCCTCGAATACAGACAGTTTATGACAAAAAGTCTTCAAAAATAGATGGCGTTACATCATATTTACAGATGCAGTGCTTTATTAGACACGTACTTGAAAGCTGTACTTGCATACGCCACGGTATTTACATAAGTAAGCGCTCAAAATGACTAACTCGCATTTCAAGAAAGCTTGCGCACTTTGTTCAATGGCTTGAGGAACAAGATGCATCATCATGGTGAAAAAAAATTAAAAAACAACGTACGAGGCAAGCAACTAAATCTCTTTCTGTACAAACTACTTTGTATAAAATAGTTATTTTAGTTTGTATTCTTTTAATTGTTTTTGTTTTCTGTTTGTATTGCAGGTTTACATGATTCCAATAAAGATTATTATTGGTGCACGTAATTTGACACCACACTTTTTCTTTTGCATTATTAATATGATGCGTTGTATGTAAGTGGTTGTTTGGTAAATATATTTATACTGTCTGCGTGAAATTACTCTCTGCACAGTGTATGTGGCCTAGACTGATGTTAGACCTAGACCCTGTATATATATTTATTTATTTATCGGTAGGGAATTAAATTACAATATATCAAGATATATTTATCTAAATAATATATAATTTTACATTCGATAATCCTTTCTGAAAATTAAATATTCCTTAGTATCCATCGATTCAACAATGCAATATGCAAGGAATTATACATGTATTATGTCACTTTCTCATCTAGGCAAATTCCACACTCATTAATAAAAGGATTAATTTTTCCGATTTGGGAAAAAAAATAATTTTGGACAATTTTTGACGTTTTTCTGGCAGTTTTTTTCTCGAAACTAAGGTTGTGTGATATTTAATATTCTCAAACTCAATTATTTTCACGAAGTTCATAAGTTTTAATTTTTTGTAACGCCTGAATTTATTAAAAAAAAATATTTTAATCCTAAATGAGATTTTTTTATCTCACGATCATTCTCCTAGAGAAGTACAACAATAAAATTTATTACAAACATAATGTCAAATTAAAATGTTATAATGGAAATCCTATAGGGTATAACTAAACAATACATTTAAATATAAAATTAAATAAATCATTAATTAAATGTTTTAAGAAATTTTCAAAAGGTGTACAAATACCCCAAACTGTAATTATTTCGTATCTTTCAATAAAGTCTTTAAAATTGTCTCTCTTCAATAAAACCATTTGATATTTCTTCGAAATGTAAGACAAAACTAGCGTATATTTTAATCAGTACAGTCAGTATTTTTTAAATCACTTACATATCACTTATAATCTTTCCAACATTTTAAAGATATTGGAATTCCTAAATTTCATACAGGGTGCGTATGGTTTTTTATTTTTTAGTACCAGACTACTTTAGTCATAACACTTGCTTTGCCTGATAGCTGGATTAAAGAAACCCCCAAAATACTGTACGGAATTACTGGAATCAAATATTAAAATTTCGCTAAAATAGACAACCGTTGAAGTTGTTAATATCAATGTCATTTCATTACGTTCTTTTATTGTTTTTCCCGAATTCTGTTAAACTCTATAAAGTTGTTTTAACACTAGAACGACCGGAAATTTTACTCAAGTTTTTTAAAAATAATTCACATAAGAAATTTTAATTAAAATTATTTAACTTACTCATTGAACATATTTCTGAAAGATTTATATTTAATTTATTTTAAAAAGAAATTTCTGGTTTGAATCAGAATATATTCATTTGGTAGCGGTCAAAATGACCGCTCGTGGTCGTTCTAGTGTTAATAAGTTGTCGGTTTTTAAAAAGTGCATTACGCATTGGACATTTTATTGAATTTAACCCTTTCAGGGGCAAAGTACTTATGTTTCTAAAATGTTGAAATCAGTGAGTCACACCAGGATTTAAAAACAAAATTTATTTCAAAATAAGTAGAAGCGTTTCTTCCTGTATATTATGAAAGTAAAATTTGATTACAAAATTCCGGTGTCAATGTGGCGTTTGGGAATTAAAATTAAGTGGTATATATTATATACCACCGCCCCTCAAGGGGTTAACACATCCAAATTTATTCTACGAGCATTTCAATGATTTGAAATTAAATGTTCTATACTTAGTATAAAATATACATTTGTTTTCAAGCCATAATATTCCTACTATACCTGCTACAAGCCTTTTATTTTTTAAACAAATTAAGATTATAGTTTGAAATTAGCAGAAAAACAGGGGTCTGAAATTTTAGTCCCTATGGTGACCTCGCGATAGTGAATTCTAAAACTATGATTTAACCCAAGACGCTTTCCAACTATGAGACGCAAGTATTTTATTTTCCATTTTATAAGCACTAACCGCCTAGACGTCCTACATTTAAATTTTAAACAAACATACAATAGTAACGATAGGAAATATATTATATTGCTCTTGCTTTTTTGAGCGAAACATTGACGCTGCAATAAAGTTATTTACAGGACTGGACGGCATCCTCAAATGACCGAAACGCGAAGTAAAATTGGGCGAGTAAACATCGCTAAGTATTTAAAAATAATAATAATAATGTAAACCTTGATAACTTAGAACAGCTATTTTTGGAGCGCCCTGATTGGGGAAATTCGAGTTCATCGAGCTGATCTGTCGTAGGCATCACAAATAATGATAAGTTCGTCAGTGACCAAATTAATAGGTGCAAATAATCACACAGTCCATTTTAGTTTAAGATAACTCGACCTAAGATAATTTTGATACTGCCGATATAAGTCTATGTCTTAATTTTTATTTTAACATTTTTAGGGTTTCGTTCATCTCACGAAACCCTATTACTCCGGTTCCGTTTACTGTTTGTCACAGAGCTATTCTCATAAACTATGTAACTTACAGAGTTGAAACTTTGTGTATATAGCTGAATACCAGCCAGAACTAGTTCAAAATATTAAAATTTGAAAAATCCGTATTATTTTAATAAATATAGATAAAAAACCAAAATTCTAACAGCCTTTTCCTATTAAATTTAAACATTTTTCGTTATAGCAGATGCCAAAAATTAAAAATCCACGATGAAATTCTTTCTAGAATAATTAATTTTCTATCACACGATTTCCACGTGAAAAATGAAAATGAAATAAAAAGTTTCACCAATTGAAAAAAAAGATTAATATGAAATAAAAATGATTGACGTCATAGTGGTAATAAAACGGACATTTTCAAAGATTTCTCAATAATACAAGGAGTATGAGTATGTGTATGTACACGAAGCAGATTAATATCACGTCATTAGAGAATTAAAAAGAAAATCTGACGTCATATTGAAGTTTAACATTTTTTTCAGATGTTTGAGAATAATACAAAGCGAGTATCAATATGAGTAATAGAGAATAGTAAATATATGAGTTTGAGAAACATATTGATTCATGAAAAAATCCGATTATGGAAATATTCGCATATTTTAACATTTTGAAGTTGTACAACATGTTTAATTTCAATTTCATGTTTAATTTTAATTTTAGTCCGCTTGACAGATATTATTATGACAGAATATAACAGCCAGCTTCGCCCGCTATCGGGCTGGTTTGGACACTCGAAAAAACGAAAAAAAAAAAAAAAACGGTAAATTTTTACTTTATGAAAAACAAAAAACACGAGTTTTTTTTTTTTTTTTTTTTTTTTTTTTGGTTGTTAAATGAATTTTATTTGGATTTATTAAAGAAAGGATAAAGTGTTTTGAAAGGAATATTAAACGAAACCCTTTGAGTGATCTTCGATCACACTTACCCAGTTGTTTTTAATTATTTTTTATATCTATGCTTTTTATCGATTTTTTATTAAATGAATAAATGAACTATATATTATAATTAAAAATAACTATCGCTTGTTTCTTTCAATATTTCACAATCCGAATTTATTGCAAAAAAAATTGAAGACCATACATTTCTTGATTCTTAAACAAGATTTATTTTTATATTCTGATATGCAAAAGTTTCTTATGTGAAATGCATAGATAATTATTTTCACGTTTTAAATAGACATAAAAAAGTTACCTTATCGGTCGTAATATACATGTTATATATATATATGTATGTAAATGTGTATATATATATACACATGTAATACATACATGTATACATACATGTAATACATACATGTATACATACATGTAATACATACATGTATACATACATGTAATACATACATGTATACATACATGTAATACATACATGTATACATATCTAATATGTATATATATATGTAAGTGTGCAACTCAACATTCCTAATAAGAACTGACCGCATTTGATAGGAACTTTTGCACTACAATTATAGTTCACCACAGAAGATTTTTAATTAAACAGAACTTCAATCGAAAGTTAAATATTATTTGAAAAGGTACGTATGGGAAAGTAGTGTAAAACCGCATATCTTATTATTAGTTTCTATTTGTAGCCAGGAACTTAATGTAACTTTCCTTGCATACTTTGCACTTATCCTTGTACCATATTATCATTTTAAAAACATGATTAGTTCATCATATTTTAATATAAAATTAATATTTATAGAAAGTTAATTTATCCGGTCTTACTTCAGCGGTGAGTTTAAAACGCATTGATATATTATTATACCAAAAAATGAAAAAGTTTCGACTTTCTTTTAAAAAAGAACAATCTCTTTTTATGTTATAACTTCAGCTAAGGAACTAAAGTTGCAATTTTCCTAATATAAATCTAATGATCTAATATTTATAGAGAAAAATGTAATTACCTTGAGTACAATTTGCTAAATTTCAGAAAGAATGGCATCTCTTTATCAGATTTATAAAAATCCTAATAACACTTTTACCTGTATTTTAGACTGCATAGACTACAAGCTGTTCATTTATTGACTTCCAATATTCTTATTTATCCCATGTATGATAGCATGAGATAATGAATGCTACAAATTAAGTTAAAAAATTGCTCCTATAAATGCCAGCAACAGATTTGTGAAAATAAATACTTATTAAATAAACTACACGCAATAATATAAAAAATTACAATACTATAAAGAAAATTTCAATAACTTTAAATGTGTTTATATTTGAGCATTTTTAAAACTATCAAACAGTGAAACAAAAAATAATAATGTAAACTTTCTATCACAGAAACGACACAAATGTTAGTGTAATGATACCGTAACAGCTGCTTCTTCTTCTTGCCTAGAGCTATGTATTTCAAATATTGACCACTAGAAGGTTGCACTGTTTAAGTAAATTCGTTTTTACCCCCTTATACGATTTTATCCTTCTTTCCGCAACATTTTTGTCGATGAAAATACATAAATGCACATTTTTTTTATACAAATGTATTTTTAAATATAGAATTTTTTGGAAGGAAATTAATTTAATGTGTATGAAAAATATAAGACATCTCCTGTAAATAAAACCTCATGCGTTTTTAACACTAGAATGGCGGAAAAATCGTACCTACTGGAACGGCGAGAAAGGTTCATTTTGTTCCTTCGATGAAACTACTGAAATAACAATGATAAAACAATTTTAAATGCAATACATCGGAAAAAATATGTAATTTACGTGTATTTCATCATTTATATTTAATTTATATTTAATATTACTTGATAATTTATTGAATTTTTAAAGTAATGTAAAAGTAACGCCTACAGGGCGATCAAATGGATCATACTACAACTACCCAAAAAACTTATTAATTTGATATAAAAATTTATTGGTTTCACAAATTAAAACTAATGCTAACTAAAATAAAAGGCAATTTATAAATTAATATTTTTTTCATCAATATTTCATGTATATAATTATATATATATATATATATATATATATATTGTCCAATATTTCAAAAACTAACAAATCTAGAATGCTGACATTTTTGTTTAAATACTTGTTATCTATATAGAAAAGTCAAAACATTTCAAAGCATTTCTTCCAACCAAACAAAAGTGCTCAAGGGTCAAAATTGCCCTTACCGACATTCTAATGTTAAAGCAAAGATTAGTGCAAATTTCAGACTCATTTGGAAGAAATATAAATGGGAAGGTTTTACAAATTAAATCGAATGCGGTTACAGATGTGATTTGACACTTGACGTTGACAACCTTGATCTACAGATTTAATCGGGTACTGCATAAATCAATAACCTTGTTTTTCGTGTTATTGTTGAAATTCCATTCGTTTTAATTAAAAAAAAATTAATTATTTTAACTTAATTATTTCATTAGAACACCATAATAAATGTACTCGAAAATACAAAATTCGCCATTTAAGATTTTGGCTATCAGGAAACAAATATCTTAAACTTAGAATAAACGTGAAGTATTATGAAAATGGATGTTTAAGATATTCGTATTCCGAATACGAACTTTGTAACTAAGGGGCTTGAAGAATATAAATATTAGTAGGTCTCGGAATGTTTTTTCGGTGTATTTCGGGAAAAATTTTTTTGTTTCTACATAAATATGTGTGGTAAAGTATAATAGTTTCGCTTTTACACTTCTCGAAATCAATACGTGGCTTACCTAAAATGCATTATTACAAGTATTGTGCACATGTTTTTCTTTTGCAGATTCAAGCTTAATTTCAGATGGTTTATGATATAAAATCAACAAAGAAAAAAAAACTGTTCATTTACTTACATTTTTATTTTTTTTTTCTGAAATCTGATCAAATATTAGATGAGATGGTTGCTGTTTAAAGATCCATTCGACAACACGGACGGTTTTCCAAGTACCAATTATAAATTAAAATAAACAGAACAATAAAATTTATCTGTAAAATGAATAGTAATAAAACTTATTCGAACTAAATATATCCCGTTTCTTACGTCGTATGAATGAATATAACAGATGTAGTCTAAAATATGTATTAGTAATTTTTCTTTGCTATTGATAACGCTTTGATTACGTTATCAGTAATAATTTTCGAGTAAAAAAGAAGGGCTATGCGTTTCTAATTACACATAAGCATGTGATAAGAAATATAGCATTCAAAGATTAACTGCAGTTTTGAAATTAGTTTCCAACCAGCTTTATCAGTAGCGAGATGCAAGTTTTCATTTATGCGCACATTTGTTTTATCATACAGGGTTCAAGAAGGAAATTACGTTTTCTCAGAAAAACTACAAAAAAGGTAGTTTTTGTAGGTATCTCTTTTCGTAAAAATTACGTACATTTAAAAACATAATACATAAAAGTTTTTATGCGATGTTAACAGTTGTAGCATTTGTCATAAATGAAGATGAAAAAACCCTAAACGGGATGTCTCGTTTTGAACGGAAAGAAGAATGTCAGCTGCAAACCAGATAGAGGAATGTATGGTAAAATTGGATTCATTTTAATTAGTTGCTCTTCAAGCTAGAATATCCAATAGAATTTAATGAAAGTTTGAGAAAATATTTTGAATTCATACTTTACATATCTGAACCTTTTACAATAATATAAATAAAAACGTATGATTAGATTATTTCGTTTTTATTAGCACTAGAATTGTACCATTTGAATTACTCAGGTAATTTAACCATTCGTCTACGAAACAGCACATATTTAAAATAAAGGGTGTATCTGAAATGCTTCAACAAACTTAGAGGGATGATAGTACTCATGAAGACGAACAAAAAATGCAATGGAACATGGGGTCGCAAATAACCTTTAACCCTTTCAGGGGCCGTGGTATGTTTATGAAACCACTTAATTTTAATTCCAAAACGCCACAATGACACCAGAATTTTGCTAAAATCTTTTCCATTTAATATGTATGTAAAATATAGCTTTTTTCTTATTTACAAACAAATTTTTTTGTAAATTCCGGTGCCAGTTATTTATTTCAACATTTTAGTACTAAAACTACTTTGCACCTGAAAGGCTCAAAGGATGAAAATCGAGAAATGCGTCTGGAAATGGACAAACTGAGACAGGAAAGAAATACTCCAGAAAATTATTTATTGCACAGAATAGGTACAACACAGCTCGTGATGTCCAGAGAAAACAAATATTTTACAACAATTGTTCAAAGTGTCGACCGCGAACATTATTACACATAGCGTGTCCACCAGTCGTTGCTCCGTAGATGTACTCTGTGTAATAATGTCCGCGGTCGACACTTTGAACAATTGTTGTAAAATTTTTGTTTTCTCTGGACATCACGAGCTGTGTTGTACCTATTCTGTGCAATAAATAATTTTCTGGAGTGTTTCTTTCTTGTCTCAGTTTGTCCATTTCAAGACGCATTTTCTCGATTTTCATCATTTAAGCTTTTCAGGGGTACTTTTAGTACTAAAATGTTGAAATAAATGATTGGCACCGGAATTTACAAAAAAAATTATTTGTAAATAAGAAAGAGACTATATTTCACATACATATTAAATGGAAAAGATTTTAGCAAAATTCTGGCGCCAGTGTGGCGTTTTGGAATTAAAATTAAGTGGTTTCATAAACATACCATTGCCCCTGAAAGGGTTAAACGTCATTTGTGACCCCATGTTCCATTGCATTTTTTGTTCGTCTTCGTGAGTACTATCATCCCTCTAAGTTTGTTGAAACATTTGAGATACACCCTGTATATTAAAAGGATTAATTAAATGATTAATTAAATAATTAATTAGAAAAACAAACATACTGTTTGCAAATGATTTCAAAACTCTTAACTTTCATACATATCAGGAAACAAATTTTATTTATTCTGACAGGATTTCTATAAAATTTGTTATTTGATTTGAATGCTGACATGAGATTTTAATAACTAAACCATGTTTGATCTCGTTATAGTAGACATACGGTAAAGCGTCTTCAAAAGTATCAGCAAGAAGTTTTCAATAATCTTTTCTGTAATTTTTGAACATATTTTGCTAATAAATATTAAGTTATTTGTACAGTTGATAATTCTTTAATTTTAACCTCGAACGGTAGTTAATTATATGAATCATTATCGCTGTCTTTATGTTCATGATTTACAATATCTATGTTTTCTTCCTTTTTCGTTTTGTCAAAAAATGCTAAGTTTTTTCTTCTTTCAAAATTGATGTTTTTCAATAGTTTACGAATAGTCTCGGATGTATCTGAAATATTTGCCATTTTTACAATAACACAAAAGAAAAGTAATTCAAATTTAATATAGTAATGTAATTTATAACCTTCCATCTGTAAGAATAAGAACATTCTGTTAACGCTACTCGTGATTTAAAAAAAGAGAGAAGAATAAACTTATCATTAGAATTATTCTAAGATCCTATAATGCCATTGATTTGCTTGAATAATTTTCAGTAATTAGAAGAGCATGGCAGCTGTATTAGGAAGAGGTCCTCGAACGCAGCTATCAGACGAAAGTGTAGCCTTCTAGGGAAATCTACGAAAAGGGAAATCATACTGTATTACAAAACTGGTGTGGTAAGTGTGCATGCTTACATTAATTTTACAGAAGGTGAAAAATACTTGATTTTCTTCTGAAAAGAACAATATATTTACTTTGCAAAGGAGCACAACATTTGGTTTTACCTCATTTGAAATTCCTAGTCTTACCCCAATAGATTAGTTTCGGAAAGTAAGCCGTAGCATTGCTAAATGCTAGTAACTGTTTCATTGTGGGAAATAATTCGTTATTGAGTATGCCTCTTTCAATAATACGAGCATTTTCGGTAATTTCTATATATAAGTATTTTGAAAACTAGCAAAAATTTACAAACGAACAAACAAAATTTAGGTAATAAATTTACCAGCATAGCGAACGCACAAATGTTAGTATTTAGATACCATGATGGCAGCTTCCTCTTATTGCAAAAAATAAGATGTAGCGTTATTGGTAAGTGTTTTTTTCATTATTTACTAAATGGTTGTTCAAATTTAGGCAAGACTGAAATGGCATCGACTCTACGGTCTTACATTATTTTACTCTACATGATGAAAGTTTCGTTCAAAATACGTATCGGAAAGCTGGTACAAACAGTCGAGTAATTTCACGAATAATTCATATATTCATACCCACAGTCTGGTTAATTTCACTTTATCTAGGATTGCAGCTCTTTCATCTGCACCATTTTCAGGCATTAGAACATGGTGTAATTCCCGTGATAAATTTAATAAATGAATGTTTTATTTCTTTTACATGTATAAAGCTGTAAATCAACAACATAATAAATACATAGTAAAATATCTTTCATTAGGTTGTTTGACAAGTTTCGACTTACTCTGAGTCATTTTCAAAAACAAATGAGAATATATCATAATTGCACTGGCTTTGAAGTTATTATTTAAAATGCTATCATTTAATTTCCATGTACTTTTTTTAAAAAATTACGCATATTATTACAAGGTGTTATAATTTCGTATATTGTTGAATGAATGTTTTATTTTTCCAAAAATATTTATTTGATATTTTATATTAAATGTTTTACTTTGAGAGAAATTATACTTTGTTTGATACATATATTATACGTAATCAGAAGCGTGTCTTTACAGTTGACATTTAGAAACACAATATTTTTAATATTTATTACGCCTAAAAAATAATAAATGACTGTATATCCAAACTGCATATTCAAAGACGAATTTTCAAAATTCTACACTCCTAATTATAGAAATGATTTTTATTATAACATAAAGGAAATAGCTATGGATTAAAGAATTAGACAAATTTAGAAATGATGATTGAATGGAATGCAAACAATTTCTTTTTAAACTTAAAAATCCGAATTATACATACTGTAATCAGTAAATTTAAATGGCTCTATGAATATAAATATTAATTAGATGGATTATTTATAGAAATGTAAAGTGTACTAATGGAAGTTTACTGATGAAAACAGACAATTTTGTAAGCTTATATTTAAAATGCATGCAAATGTATTAATTAAAGTATCTCTTATACATGTAATAATAATTCATTAATTTAGAATTTAAAATAGATAACATAGAGCCCATTGCGTGGGTTTTAAGAGCATATTTAAACATAAAAAGAATTTATTTCTTTATTTATAGCAATGTAGTTAAAGGAATTGATCACAAAGGAACTTTTTTCAAACGCCCATATTGCTAAAAATTTTAAATAAAGTAAGTAATGATTGATACTGTCTTTGTGGGCTATGATAATACTGTGAAGCAACAGCATTTTGCTTTTGTTAATTTCGTATTTTTACAAAATTAAACAAACACACACATATATATATATATGTTATATATGCATGTATGTGTTATTCTGCTGCAAAGTAGTTGTGTAACTCTTGAACAAAACAAAATTTTAGTTTATGGATGGCAGAATACATAGTAACATATCATTCCTACTTACCGTAAAACCGCAATAACATAGAAAATCATGACAGGAGACACCTTCCTGGGCGGCCGACCCATTGGGTTTTATTCTGGAAATATTCCAAACCCCACAAGAGAAAGGATTACAAATTACAAAGAAACTTGCATGCATTTTAAGTAGTTTGTTACATATTTACGTATGTTTGACTATTTAGAAATGAAATTTTTTGAACTGTGTCTGCTGTTATTATTTTCCAAAAAAATTATCATTACAGACAAATATAATATCGCAGATCTACTTCTAAAATATAAATGAACGTACAAATATGAATTCAATATGAACATACAAATATAAAATTTAAAAATAAACTAGGATATACTTTAAAGTGTTTCGCATATATTTTATTATGTTTTCATATGTATTTTTGTCACGTGGATTTGCAGTTATTATGTTTCGAGGTAATCTTATATGTAATATCCTTGATTATTTTAAATAGTATTTCGGGAACAAACAAATGCACATATTAAAAGAAATCTTAATATTTCTCTTATATTATATTTAATCTTATATTTATGAAGGTTTTTTCTCCTGATGATGGTTATAAAGATTAACCGAAACGTCGAGGTTTGTTTTATATATATGTAGTTTAAAAGTAACTCATATTTATTAAATAATTTTACATTGGAAGCAAGTGTATGATGATTATTTATATGTTAATTGTGCAACGTAAAGTCCTTATTAATTAATTAAAAATATCTTTTGGGGAGTTCAATCTCATTTACTTACTCTCGTTATTATATATTCTTTGTCACCCTACTTACTTTTTAAAATTATTAATTTTTTTTTTTTTTTTTTTTTTTTTTTCTGTAAACCTTGAAAATTTGTGAATGGAAAATGACAAATATATAATCTTCATAAGACGTGATTTATAGTTATGATTTTGGTTATTACTATTTTAAATTTATATTTTAATCATCAAAGTGTTTTTCATTTACATTTACTCCATGAGAATACGAAATATTTACAATTTATACAAGAATATCTCAGTTTCAAGTCATGCTTGGATATGTTAACGTTACAAAAACTATATATTAAACAATTTTGCTGAAAAAATACAATAAAAAAATCAATATAGAAAAAAAGTTATATGGTCGTGAGGTCAATTCAAAATTTTGGAATAATACACAAATTAAAACTGTATATTTATGCTTTGAAATTCTTTTTTAAGAAAATTAAAAGTTGATAAAAAAATATGTAAGATCATTTTAATCCTTGATGTAATATATTTATGACAATTATTTTCGCACATAAAATAAGATCTTTCAAAAGAGATATTCGAGAAAGAATTCATTCAATTCACAAAAGTAGAAAGCGTAATTTTTTTTTATAAAATGCTTGCTGACACTCTCAGCGTGGCGTTGTTCGGGCCCGTGATAATAAATTAAAACATAAAGTGTTCTGGTAAAACAAGAGCTACATCACCACGCCAGAATCGTACTTAATAAAAATGTGCAAAAATAGGAGATATAAAACCTCTAAAGATATGAATATTGAATAGAAGAAAGCATCCAAGGCCAAGGTATCAAATACATATTTGCGCAACTCATTAAATGAAACTGGATATCTTTATCGCAAAGCCAAGACGAAAACGAAACTGACAATACGACACAAACCAGTTAGATTACGATGGGCCATAAAACACTAGATCTGGTCTGTTGGTGACTGGAGTAAAGTTGTTTAAAGATGAATACGGAATTTGTATTAGTGCAGGTAGGATATTGCATTTGGAGGTTGCCAATTGAGACATAGACTGAAAACTGTTCCAATTTTCGTCTTAAGCTCCTTGATCTAATCATGATTTGGGTCTGCTTGTCTTCTATGTGAGCTGAAAGACTATGTTTAGAAAATGGAAATATGAATTCAGTGAGATATCTTTCAATTTTAAAAAAACTTCCTGATTGCTAGTTCGAAAGATGAATTTGTATATAGTAATATTATATGTAATGCCTCGTGTCATAAGTCTCATAAAGCCACAAAATTATTTCTGTAAATAATGTCTATCGCATGCAGTGGCCAGCATGCAGTTTAGATATCAATCATATAAAAAATAATTGTATATTTTGAAAAAAAAATGGTACAAGCTCCAGACAACGTCAAAACAGAAACTAAAGCACTATCCGCGAAACTGTTTGGCCGCCACCGTTCCAAGTAGTTGAAAAGACCTTTTTAAATCTATACAGAAAAATAAATTATTAATTATGTTTTTTAACCAAATATTCCAAAAAAAAAATTCTCAGGTAGGACGTGATTCCATATGTTTCTTCAACGGCATTTATATGAACTAATTGTGTAGTCATTTTTGATTTTGTGGAGTCTACATATGTTAAAAAAGTTTATGATTTTTTAACAACAAATACATTTTCATCAGCATAAAAACTGTTCAAATTTCATTGCTCATCGCGAAAGGTAAAGGATGATTCCCTTCCCAGGGTAGTATATTTACTACGTATACTCCCTGAACAAGTAATTATGCAAACTCCCTGAACAGTGTCTTCAGCTATAGCACATCCTCAGATAATCTAAATATTTGTTAAATATTTCGCTTCCAGGCTATTTCTGAAGACGAACTAATGTAACATTTAGCTTTATAAATATACTACAAAATGAATTAGCTTATTTCTATGTCCTAGGGGGATATTTTAATCAAAATCCTGATGAATGAACTTAAATTTTAGTTATACAAAGAACTCGTTAAAACTTTACTGGAAAGTTTTAAACTGTCTTTCACACTTTGAACATATGCTTTAGGGTATAAAAGTAAAGTACATCATGTACGTGAGTAATATGCATAAATATTTAAGTATGAAATATTTAAAGACAGAAATTTCCTTTGTAGATAACATGACTTAAGCATTATATTTCTGAATATATTCTATATTAATACCTTTTTTTAAAATAACTGTTAATAAGGGGGGGGGGGGACGTATTTTTTATGTATGCTCAATGCTCAAAATGTTTTGCTTTCGTAATTAATATATTTACAAAAATCAAAAGGCTATTTGGATAGCATTTAACATTTACATATGGATTTAAAGAAAAAAAAATGTTTATATGCTTACTATACTTTTTATGTATTAAGTAACACACGAACCGTGATTTTCAATAAATGAACTGGATGAAACATTCGCAGAGGAAATATTAGAAAACAGGTCAGACAGATTTTGTTATATTAAAATATAATAGCTATGATTGTAAACTGCACAGTATTCACAATACATATTTTCATGAATTCGTAAATTTAAATAAAATATTGTTTTTAAATACATTATTGCCTAAATAAAATATTTTGTGCACCATATAGGCATAAATACAGAGGAAAATCATATCAAAATTAAAGTAATACTTGAGATAAGAATATAAAAATTTTAGCAGAACCGTCCGTCAAACACTTTGCCGAACTATACATTACCACATATGATGTGCAGAAGCACAAACTTATGTTTCAATAATCCTTGTTATATATTTTTGTTCATTTTTTCAAAAATCTCAAATTTTAGTTATTTTTAAACCATTTTTTAATGATGTTAATGCAGATTTTCATTTAATCAAACACAGCTGACTGCCAAATTCGAACCTCCGCGCAGGTAATCTCAAAACGTTTCAATCTCTTCAAAGGCTTACAAGCAACAGAAAACAAAACATTTTCTTGTGTTTCATAAATTTTGCACTTCACACACAATGACACTTTACATGCGGCCAATGGTGGATAGCGCTGAACAATAAAATGCTTTACTTTCTGTTGCTTCTATGTATCTTATTGGTTGTTTCTACTTTTGTTTTTAGTCTGGTTAGTGCCGACGAATTTCGTGCTACAGGTACCATCAATCCAACGTTTTTTTTTTATGATTTTCACTATAAAGATCACGTTCAAATAAAAAAGAGTAGGTGTTGCCATTTGAGATTTTGGAAATTTTGCCACTGTATCCATTACTGTTTGAATTTAACTGTTGTTTTTCACATGATTCTTGAGCGCATACCTAAAAATACTTTAAACTAAAATTTAATTCAGATTCTGTGAATGGTATGATAGTTAGCGGCTTATATATCGGGATAGTTTTTTTTATAATCAACCAGTTTTTCTCAATATAGGAAAATATCATATAACCTCAAACGAAAATATATAAAAAGCTCTTCCGTGAAACCCATGATTCTGAAAAGATTTCTGTTACTTTAGAAACTTCAGAAACTAACATATTTTAAGAGTTAAAGAAGAATTTAAGAAATATAAACTTTTATTCTTCCCTTTTGTTTCTTTTGCTGCAACCGATTTGGAAAACGTTTCAAGTAGTTTTTATAATGTATTAATCAATTTTCTCAAAGTAAAATATAGGTTTTAGGATGCTATCAAATCTTAAGTAAACATTTTCATGTTCAGCAAACATGATAAATTAACAGCATTAACACTGATATTAACATTAAAAAATTATTAGTTTGTTACTCTTGCATATATGAATTCAGTTACGCATATGCAGAGAATAATGCTTACTTTAGTTAATTGATAGCATCCAGAAAGCCGATAACCGTTTTGCGAAAACTGATCGATACTCAATAAAAAATACTCGATAAGAACTTATGAACTCTTCTTAAAAACACTTTCTCAAATCTAACGTATCGAAAATATATTAGTTTATGAGATTTCTTGGAAGCATTTCCGAAAATCAGTGGCAGCAAAATAAACTTTGTCTTTGTAATTTAAATGTCTTTAAATGTTTAAAATACATTGGCTTGTAAGGTTTCTGAGAATAAAGAACGCTTTTCGGAATCATTGGTAACTTGGAAGACGTTAATGTATATTTTCGCTCGTAGTTATATTATATTTTTGTAGATTAGAAAACACTTGTCCTTTAGGTAGATTTCAATACAAAAAGCTACCTATTGCAGCCGTTCGGAGGAAAGCAATTCCAAAAAATTTGGTATATTTTCACCGATCATGACCCCCAGACTCCCCTACCACTCCCTGTTCAAATGTTGATTTATATATATATATATATATATATTTATTTATTTATATATATATGACATATGTCATGCTGAAACTCTCTTATTTATGAACCAATTTGAATGTAACTGAGTATGTGTACCAAGGTCTCGACCGAGTTCGTTGGCCAGCTTCATCCGCCATCTTGTTTCAAAAAGGCGACCAGTTTAAAATTTTAAAATTTTAAAAAAATCAAAAACATGTAAAAAAAGTATAAATCGAAAAAAAAAATGTTTCAGTTAAGTGTTAGAACATGATACAAATATTCTGGAAAATTTTTTGTTTTTGTTATATCATAAAAAAAATGGCTGAGATATGACAGTTTGAAATTCTAGTGTGGCTGAGATTTACAAACAATCTGATAGTTGTTATGCTGTAACTCTCGTACTTATGAACCGATATGAATTTGACTGATCATGTGTACAGAAAATACCAAGGAGAGTTGTCCGAGTTCATTGACCAGCTTCATGCGCCGCACAGTGGGCCGTTTTGACGATCTATGTGGACAAAATTATTGCGTTGGAGGTTAATTAGGTTTTACTGGTTTTTCGAATGTATCACTAATAAAATGCTCAAACAGTGATAAATATTTGGTTTATTTAATTATCTATATAATTATTATTATTTTATTATTATTGTTGTTGTTGATTTTTATTATTATTTATATTATTATTATTATTATTATTATTATTATTGTTATTATTTATATTATTATCGTTATTATTTTTATTTGTATTATTATTTTTATTATTATTTTATTATTTATTTATATTATAATATTGTATTGTCATGGAAACTACACATATATTCAAAGTTTCAGCTTAACCGGATAGTTAAATGTTCTTTAAAATTGACTAGCAAGATTTGAACTAAACATACATACTTACACTCTAAGTTAATATTAATTAATGATTAAATAATAATTATAATAATAATAATAAGGTTCCACTGGTCTACCAGGGTGGTTTTTATTTAAGACTTTTTCGTTTTCTATTGCTTGAATAACGCAATCCGGCAGATGAAAGGTTCCTTGAAACCAGGCGGAATTGTATTGATAAAAACGTTGTCTAATTCTTTCCAATTTAGACCATTTTTGTTGAATTTGAAAACAAAATGTCCGGACACGTGATTTCAGGTTCTTAAAAATGTCTTCAGTTAACTGAGGATTCCCCAGTTTTTCCAACAAAAATGAAAGGACAGCTTCGAATTTGATTTCCTATCCGATGCAACCCATAAGTCAACAACTGATTTTCGAGAAATTTATGTAGTCATCCTGAAAAATAAAAGTTTTAAAATAAAAGCATATTTTAAAAAATAAGCTTTTATGTTTTGTGTGACTCTGTAAAAAATATGAATGCTACTCAAATTATTTTCAGTTGAAAAAAATGCTGTTGTGTAAATCAATAACCTATATAAATTGAATTGAATTTGAAATAAAATTTTGGTTTATAGAGGGTGATGTATCCGAATTATTTGTGTGGCCCTTAAAAGAAACATAACTGCTGCGCACTGTATTTTCACTTTATAATATTATATTATGTATCTCGATAATCTAGATTAATTTTGTTGAAATTGAATTAAAATTTGTGTTTATAAATAACTATCTTTCCGCAATATTTTGTGTAGCCCTGTAAAAAATGCATAATTTTTAAGTTTCTCAAATTATAATGTAATTAAATTACCATCTAAAATACACATGTAAGAAAAGTTTCAGCTCAATCCAATAATTATACGTAGATTAGAATTGATTTGAAAGATTTAAACTAAACTTTTGTGTAGACCTGTAGCTACAGTATATCTTCTACTTTCCTCAAATTACACTAATACTGTATTATCATTGAAACTACACATGTATTGAAAGTTTTCGATTAATCGAATAATTGGAAGTGGTATAAAATAAACTTGCAAGATTTAAACTAAACTTTTGTGTAAACATGTAGATACAGTATAACTTCTACACTCGTCAAATTATAACAATATTGCACTATCACTAAAACTACAAATTAATTCAAAATTTCAGATCAATCGGCTAATTAAAAGTTGCTTAAAGTTGACGTGCAAGATTTCAACTAAATATAATACATACACTGAAAGATAATATAAAGCTGGTTTATTAATAAAAACTTTGTGATTCGCAATCTTTCGCAGGAGTTTTTTTAAAATTTCCAATACTTTAGGTATGACACTTTTATTTAAAGAAAATCTTATTGCTTAATAATGCTTAATATTGTATTAAAAGTCAAGATAAAGTTTGTAAAAAACAACATGGATCATCCAAAAACGCAATTTCTGAAAAAAGCACTTAACCTGGTTTATTGGAGCTTATTTTCAAACAGCAATAGGTTAAATCTTACCTTGACAAACATATAATATATTTTCAGTAAACTCGTGCTTTCACATTAAACAGAATAGTTAAGACGTGCTTTCGAACATAGGGAAATAAATGCAACCGTTGAAACACCCTCAAACCAACTGAGCAAATGTCGTCTTTACGGTCGTAGTTAATCGACACCGCGAATTTTTTTAATAAAAATCGTACGAATCTCGACCAAAGAGAAATTTACCTACCAGAATATGCGGTCTTGGTAAATTCCGAGAATATCTGAAAAATGAATTTTGTCCACCTAGATCATCAAAACGCCCCACTGTGCGCCCTCTTGTTTCAAAATGGCGGCAAGTTAAATTTTTGATTTTTTTTAATTAAAAAAAAATATAAAACATTATAAATTGAAAAAGTTGTTTCCGTTTCGAGTTAGATCGTAATACAAGGATTCCGGAACATTTTTTGTTTTGGCTTTATCTTAAAAAATGGCATAGATATGGTAGTTTGAAATTCTAAGTTGACTGACATTTTGAAATAATCTGATTTTTGTTATGCTGTAACTCTCATGCTGAAATGCGCATACAAATTCAGTATTAACGAACCCGGGATTGAATCTTATATAATCGGGTTTCGAGTAATTTAGCTTCGGGTTTTTGAGTAAAATAAGTTCAATTTTTGAAAACATGGACTATGAAAGCTACTTTTTTTTTTCGCTGTGCATTATGTTTCGGGATCTGTAGATTCCCACTTTCACTTGGTTCTGAGCACTAGAGATATTTTAAAGTTATAGCATAGCTTATATCTATACTAAATCATAATGTTTTTCCTTTTTATTAGATATATATATATATAACGGGTTATTGTTGTTTTAAAAATATTCTGTAAATTATGATGCATTTTTATTTCATTTTACATGGTTTTTAATTCGTTAATTGGTTTTCCTTTTTGCCCGATTAACGAATTTTTAAATTAATTTTATATAAACTTCACCGTAAAAAAAAAAGAGTATGTTAAAAATATATTCAACTATTATTTTTTCAACAAAACGCCACAAACTTCAAATAAATAAAGAATTTATTTTCTTTTTTCCTTTAATTATTTTATCTTATAATTATTTAGCCTTACGGCCATCTTTACCATTTCTCATCCAGGAAACATTATTTGTTTTCTAATTGCATTCTTATGTAGAAGCTTAAGAGTAATTTCCGTAGAGAAATATCAATAAAATCAATATTATTTCGTAGCAATTATCTGACGGATGTTGCAAGAAGTTGTGCCTGAATATGTTTTTTGTTTATTTTCATGGAAATGTTCCGTTATTTAATCCGTTATTTCCAAAATTATGCATTCTTTAACAGAAGTTGGTAAATGAATTAAAAAAAATATATATATGAAAATATTTTCATTTTATGCTTTATATTCTAAAACTATTTAAGTTTAAATAATATGCCAAAATTAACGTTTTTTTAAGTTAATAAATTTCCGACATAATAAATATCATAAGAATAAATCAAATCTAAACCTGCTATTGAGTTACTTTTATTAAGAATCACTTTGGTACTTTTCTGTTATACCAACACCATTATGTCCAAGCGTAATAGTAAAATTTCCATAAAAAAAAAAAAAAAAAAAAAAAAAAAAAACGTTGTTGGTACGAAAGCGAGCTATTTAAAAATATAACATTTGGAAATTATTACAGATTTTCAAGACCTATTTTATTAAATCGATACAAATATATACTTAAAATAAATAAATAAATAAATAAAAATTATACAATAAAGTAATAAAATAAAACTCAATTGATACTCTACGCATGAGTTTGTAAACTTCTCTTAGCATTAAACATCACATTTCATTTTTTAAATGAAGACGTTAAAAAAACATTTATTTTTTAAAGAATTGTTCCAAAATCCTGAAACAAATTTATTGCAGCTTCCTCATCATCTGGTGACTGCCAAATAGTTAAATACCTCTAAGAGTCAGTAACAAATTTAAGTTATAACTTAATAATAAATACGTTTGCGTCAAAAAATAGCAAATTTTATTGTTTTGAGAGGTTACGATTAAATAATAATGATTAAAAAATGTCATGTTCCATAACTAGCAAATCACAATGTTTGGCACGGTTTACAATATAATTCCTTTATACGATCAAGGTTGAAATAAATGGCGTATTTGGATAGATTTTGGCATGGTGTTGGTATAACGGAAAAATACCAAAATGGTAATAACATAAATTTATTAAAAACTTTGTTGTTATGGATGACTTCGTTTAAGTTAGATTTAAATAAATATAAATGCATTAACTAAGCAAAATATTTTACTCGCGATAATTAAGAGTATACACAAATAACCAAACCTTTATCACATTTTATATTGGACGATACTTCTGATAATTCCAATTTGCATATTAATGTTTTTATTGAACTGAGCGAGCTGTTTTAAGAAACGGTCATTTTTTTCTGAAATATCTATATATGTATTAAATACCATGTATCCATACCAATATGTATAGATTAATAAAACACCTCATGTCCAAAAGATTAAACATATTTTCAATTTTAATTTTTGAGTCACCCTGTATATCTGCTTCGGAGAGGCTGTTTTTTATGTTAGCTAATTTTCAATATTAATTTTTTGTAACATGTCTTTTTTGAAAAAAGGAATTATCCTATCGTGATACAATAAACCAAATATTTGCATATATTTAGTATTTGATATTTTCGCAAGATAAAATAAGAAAAAAAATTTAAGCTCGTAGAACTTAAACTTCGTGCAAAGATACATATTGATAGAAAGTCGTTTGTGGATTGACACTTTACGAAATTCAAAAGAACCAAACTACATTCTTGATTTAAAAATAATAAATCGTTAAAAAAAAACAAAAAAAAACGCAAATTTGTTATCTCAAACCGCATGTTTTGTTCTAAATTGCTACGTAAAAAGGGAAATGATGAAGTATTTTGAAACGTTAAAGAAAATACCTAGTACGTAAATACCTTAAAATCTTATTTCAAAATATCTACATCAAAGTTTTATAAAATATCATCAAGTGGTTCATGGGTAAACATTGGAGTACCACAGTGAGCTATATCATACAGCTGGCCTTATCCACTAGATGCGTACGCAGACAAACTAACAAACTCTTTATTTAAATAATATAGATGTAACTTAGTAGAAGGTAACTTGACAGAAACATGATCTTTAGATGTTCGCAGAATTGAGAAAACAAATTATGTTTATCTGATATTAAGAAGACCCTTCAGATAACGATAAAATATTTTATACCGACTCGCTCCAGCAATGCATGGGTTCCGATATGGTGTAAAATAACAGTTAACGGTTTTCTCATTCAGTGGAACTAAATGGAACAGTATCCATCGATGTATTCATAACAATTACAGTGACTCATAATGAATGTTTACATAAAATATTTGTTAAATCAGCCATTGTAAAAAAATCATCTGGTATATGAACAACATGTTCAAATTTAAGTTAGCTAAAATTATCTCACTTCTATACTTGAACTACTATTTCAAAGCATCCCATATATTTGAAAACCATAAGATTCTTCTTAATTGTGATTTCCATTGAAATAGGCCTAAATATGTGCCTCATGGAATATTACCATTTCTCCATCACCTACGTAAAAACAAATGTTACAATCATATTTATTTCCTGTTTAAAAGAGAAAATGCAAATTGTTGTTTTAATGCTTAACAAGAACGAAAAACCATGCATCAGACATACATTAAGAAGCATTTTCCAACTCTAACAGATTATTATTAAAACATTTCATTTTTTCATACAATAAAATGAGATATCTAAATAAGCAACTTAAAAAAAACCCCACCTAACTTAGTAACATTCCATTTTCAACAATTTCTGTCCATATCCGGTAATGTCTGTAAATTCATCTGTGCAGCCCTGTATATGATCGGTAGAATGTATACACCACCTATTACACTCAAAATTAAATACGTTTAAAACTGCATACCATAGAGAAAACGCTCTTCCAACAATTATCGCACTTAGTCAGTCCTGTACATGAAATCTGAAACTTGTAACCGAATTTTGTGTATATCTGTAAATGAACCATAAATGGTACGCACTGCATAATCTATAGAAAACATGTTGTAGTGTACTTCAGTGATTGCATTGTGATTCAGTGATTTGAAGTAACAAAACATCACTAATATGCACCGTTAATCATTATTCCCCATAGAATATTATGTAATGGAATATTTTTGGTGTCTCTGTAAATGAATTATAAATGCCACTTATTATTTACTCCTAAGACAGCATGTTATAGTCCACACTTCAATGATGTATTTAAATATCATTAAGTTCGAAATAACTGAACATCAATAAAATGTACAGCAAACCATTCCCTTCTTAGACCATAATGTAACGGAATTATTTTCTTTGTTACTATAATCAGTCTATCCGTGCTATTTACTTCATTTTCATTATGAAGCATTCTACAGTAAAAGTTAATACCATACATAACTTTCATGGCAATCCGAGTTTATTTACAATATTTAGAGTACGACAAGCAGACAAACCGAATTCGTAAACACTTTTCAACTAAATTATCCTGAATGTATCCTGATACATTTTTCAACTTAATGCCTGTTATAATTAAATTTTATTTTTCAGCATCTACTTGTTGAACCCATATTAGGCCAAACATAGAAATTTTATAAAATGTGGTTATTATTTGCATTGAAATTTGCTTAAATTACATTCATTAAGACACCAAAAAAGTTTCGTGCATGAAAAATAATATTTTATTCAATTTGACGTTACCATTATTAATTTACAATTAATAATTTACCATTAAATTTAAATAAAAAATCTTAAGTTTTTCTTATGGCATTTGTTTTATTTTTATTTTATTTACAGAACTTGCAACTTTACTCCATTATAAAAGCATATGATTAATCTCATGTGGAATAATTATACATTTTCAAAAAGTCGAATTTGTCAATAACCATTTCAAGTAAAAAACCAGCGTATTTTGAAAATTTCTCAACAGAAAGTGATTACTTCAATTGAATTACTAATATCTTATAGAAGTCTCCAGAACCCTTAAAAATAGCAGAAAAATAAAATTAGTGAAAAATATACGTCACAGTGTTAATAAAAATATATTTATTGAAATGGTGCGTTTACGCACCTTTGGTCGAAAATGGGTTAATAAAAAATGCAAAATATACACTTAAAATATTCGGTTTAATGTAGGTTCGCTATTATTACTACTACTACTATTATTATTATTTTAATATACTTTTTCTTCGAAGAGTTTTCAAGTTGTTTTTCGAATTTTCATTTTCCATATACAATTTCTACACCATTGTATCTAACAGAATATTATCTCTAGTGCTAAAAAAAAAAAAAAACCTATTCCATGTACATTCTTATAAGCTCTCACCAAAAATACCTTCTCCTTAATTTATATATCAGGAAAAATAGCCTTTAATTGCGCGTAAAAGAACATTGTAACCATCACTGCTGAGTATATTGAATTACTCAAATACGTGATGCCATAAAGAAACCCATAATGTTTAATCGTGCCATGTAATTATTTAATTAAATGAATAATTTAAAGAACTTCCTTTTAAACTAAAAGTAGAGAGTTTAAGATCCGTGTTAGTTTAAAGTTTAAGAACAAAGTTTTAAAAACTTATATTCATGACCTATTTTGTGGTTGCAGCATGATTTTTTTTTTTTTTTTGTGTTAGTTGAAATCTTACAATTAAATAAAGTTAGTTGAGTTATTTAATAAAAAGAAAATAATATTTTATGTCAATTCGTTCTGGTTTGACTTTAACTAAAATACATAGTACTTATTTTATACAAGTTTTACTAAACAATAACTTATCATTATGTAAATAAAACTGCAATTATATACTAATAAACAATTTATAGATACATGTAATGAAAGTTAATTATATAGATGATATATTTTTTATAAACATATATAGATTTTCCAAAGCTCTTTTTTGTTCATTATAAGTGTATCATAATGCCTATCATACAGGGTGTTTAAAAAATGACCGGTATATTCGGAAAAATCAATAAAAACTAAACGGGCAGCAATAGAAATACACCGTTTGTTGCAATGTGCTTGGGACAACAGTAAATTTAAAGGCAGACAAACTTTCGAAATTAGCTACAATTTTCAACAACAGATGGTGCTGCAGTCTGGAAAAATCTAAACCACGATATTTTCCACATATCCACCATGCGCAGCAATAATATGGCATATTGATATTGACAAATTAACTTATTAATTAACCTCTCTGAAAAACCATTTTCATTTGCTATATATATATATATATATATATATATATATATATATTTTTTTTTACTCTGTCAAGCTCCTCATTGATATAACTATCAGTACGCACTGAAAATGCTCTATGGATGTAAAACCTATATGCAGCCAGTTTATAACTTAAAGGTGATGAAGCTTAAGTTATAAACTGGCTGCATATAGGTTTTACATCCGTAGAGCATTTTCAGTGTTTACTGATAGTTATATCAATGAGGAGCTTGACGGAGTTAAAATTATAGCAAATGAAAATGGTTTTTTAGAGAGGTTAATTAATAAGTTAATTTGTCAATATCAATATCAGGGTAAAAAACAAAAAGAATTAACAGGAAAACCAACTAAATTTTACAAGTTCCAATATATTCCAAAACTTTTTGAAAAATTAAAATATAATTTAAAGAAATATGAAATAAATTTGGTAGCATCCCCTCCAGTTAAATTGAATGCGTTACTACATAAAAAGATTGATCCCATACCGATTGAAGATTTAGCAGGAATTTATAGAATCCCAGTTATTATGGAAATAGTTGAAAATAGGATAAAATCTTATAAAGTTAACGACTACATTGGTATGACTTTAAGGAAATTTAAAATTCGGTTAAAAGGACATATTGCAGATGTCAAGTATAATAGAAGTAAAACGGCACTTTCCAGATTAAAACAAGAGCAGTCCATTGTAATAGATTTTGATAACGCTAAAATTATTAAACCCACATCCTCTTTTTATGAAGCAATAATAAGTGAATCAATAGAAATTTTAACCAGGAAAAATAAAACATGCTATGATTCAGTTTCGTACAATATCCCTAAAGTATGATATAAGCTTTTGCAGATAGTTCAAGAATGAATAAGATTGGCACATCCCTCCCTATGCTTCCCACCCTGTTTATAATGGTTTGACGTTGTCTTCAGCAGACATTGATGTTTTTACAGTGTTTCAGACTAGTTGTGTTTTTTGTGTGTATCTGCGTGGTGATGTTTTAACCCTAATGATGAGCCAGGACGGCTCGAAAGCGCTAGGTTTTTAATGTGAAATACAGTTTTGTATATTTTTAAAACACCTAAAGTAAAAGTTTTTAATAAATGATTCATATATGTTTTTGTGACATTTTGTGTTGTTTTTAAACAATTATTATAGTACAGAGGTGAATTTGATTCAATTGAGTGTTGTGTTTTTCATTACTCAAGTTTATTTTTCTTAAAATTAAGTTATAAAACTATTAAAATGCTGTAATATCATCAAACATACACCTGCTTACACATTGTTTTAAAATTTATTCTGGCATATCATGACGTGAATGAAAAATTTATTGCAAAAATTCAATTTGTAAATTCGAAAACGAAGTTAAATTAAATAAAAGAGTGTAATAAACTCCATTGACGATAACATTTAAGTTAATGTGACGTTTCGGCTATAAACCACTCACAATAAATTTAAAATAATTGGGTGTTTAAAGACATTGTGGTGTAATTCATATTTTCTTAAAAGTTAAAATAACAATGTTTTTTTTTAGGCTCATTAAAATGTATTTCAATGCAATAAAATATCACCAGGGGCTAGCTATAGGCTATTTAGTGGAAATAATTACTTATAATTACTAATGTGATATTTCTGAATAACCACTATACACTTAAAATTGGTATTCAAAAGTAGTGACTCACATCACTCTGCTTTTAAACACCAATCGATCTCATATCAAATTCAAAACACTTTTCAATCAAAGAAAAGGGTTTAATAGTAAACAGATTTTTGTTTAAAGTATATATTAATATATATTATATAAAGTATATAAGTATTACAGTAAAATCAAATGTATTATCAGCGAAGTATATGTTAGAATGATTATTTTGATCAAACCATTGATATAAAAAGTAAACAGCCTAGATTCGGAATTACCTATTGATATGCATACAAACTTCATTATTTATATAATACATTTTTAGTTTCTTTAGATAATGAAAACATTTTTCTTTTTTGAATACAAAATTTCAGGTATTAGATAAATGATTACCTTAAGTAAAAAACAATAATGTAAAAACAGAGTCTCAAATAAAAAATGATAAAATGACACCAATTACCTTCAGAAAGAGATTAAGATTTCCTTTAGTATAGTAGGAGGATAAACTCTGTGAGAATGTATGGCGCACTATGGAGATACGACATTTTAGACAATTTAGAGTGATTGTTTGGCTAATCCACTTACAAAATTTCAGGTATTAGATAAATGATTACCTTAAGTAAAAAACAATAATGTAAAAACAGAGTCTCAAATCAAAAATGATAAAATGACACCAATTACCTTCAGAAAGAGATTAAAATTTCCTTTAGTATAGTAGGAGGATAAACTCTGTGAGAATGTATGGCGCACTATGGAGATACGACATTTTAGACAATTTAGAGTGATCGTTTGGCTAATCCACTGGATTAATATGGATTTGTTCTAGATTTAGATTGACAGAAAAACTGCTGTTCTCTGTAGCTTTTAATGCCACATAAAATCATTCTTGTTACTTTTAGATTTTGGATTGTTCACATTTGAAAACAAAAGAAAAAAACATAACTATTTTGTTTGTAAATTGAAAAATGTGATATTGAAACGATTAGATTTTACGAAAATAATTATTGAATAAGCTGATTATTTATCTTTTTTCAATCTCAGAAAGTTTTATTCAAAATATGTTTCATATGTACTTCATTTTTTAAATTAAGTATATCCCGAAGACTATGTAAAGTTGCAAGATATAGGGGGTACAGTTGAAAAGATTCTTATTTTTCAGAATTGCGATAATTTTTGCCTTAAAATACAGAGTTTTGCAATTCAAATATAAAGTTTTTAACTCAATTGCTATGAATGATAAACAATTATTTTTCTCTCTCGTAAATAGTAAGTTTAAATATATATTTTTTTCTTCATTGAAAAACAAACAACAACACAAAATCAAAATTCAGAAAATTCCCCTAAACTTTTACGGAATAGTTTAATTTATTTAAAAACAAGGAGTACAATTTCCGTAATTGATAGTTTGAGATTACAAATATGTAAAAATGCGCAAAGTTTTCCGTAAATCTTATGGAATATTTCCCTACTGCTTTCAAAACAACACAATTTCCATAAATGACGATAAGAAGTCTCTCTATTTGGAATGCAGAGTAATTGATTTACAATAAAAATATTTCCAATGAAAAGCTAATATTGTACAAATATTGATTTTATGTTATAAATATTTTATATTATTATTGGGAATACTCTATATTGGGAATACTTCTAATAATACCCCAATATTGGCTATATGTTGTTTTTACATTGGAAATATTTCAAGTAAAACCATTAACATTTATGGCACTATCTATAATGCGTACCTTAAAACAACACGTAATAATATTTTTCTCTATATTTTAAATAAAATGCTCTCATACTTTTACGATATTTAAAATAAAAATTTTATTTTATTCATTCTTTTGAAATCTCAGGCATTTGAAAAAGAAATATTACATCATATTTTTTACTAACAGTTTAAACTAACGTTTATCTTCTCTATGAGTCAGAAGCTATTAATCTGCAATAGAAGATCTTTTAAAATCTATTTTTAATTATTTTTCAACCTATTTATTTTAACAATATTGTACACAAAAACATTTAGCATATTTCAAAATAGTGAATTAATTTATTATAAAATTGTAGTTTGTGTATCTAATTCTAAGTTATAAGAAGCAATAAAGAAAATTTATTTTAAAACTATGTAGTAAATGCTTCTGCTTAATATAGTTATTAACTTTATTTGGTTTTATAGCTGAATATCACACGAATAATTTGAAAATGTACATGTTTAAAAAAAACAATGTTGGTACTCTGAAAAAAAAAACAATCATTAGTCTTAATACAACTGTTTATGCATGTAATACATAAAAGTTTAAAATTTATCTTTTACAAGGCATTAAATAAAAAAGACAAATATTCAAAATTATGGAAAGAAAACATATAAAAGTCTAGTAATATATTCAGTTTAGAAAAAAATTATGTCTACAGTAGAGAATTTGCTATTTTCAAACACCTTTTGTGTATTTCATAAAAGTCATTTAAAATAAGTAATGTTATTTGAAAAAACAGTTTGTTCAATGAATGATCACAACCATACGCTGGAAATTCACAGTTTCCCAGTTCGTATCGCGGGTAAATATTGGGATTTTACGGTAGACAGAATTTAATAGAAAATTCCTCTATCACGTAAATGTGTCTTTGTAAAGTGATGATTAAAATTCATAGAGATGTAAGTTTATCCTTGAAACATAATATTTTGCCTTTTACCGTAAATTTTTAAGCACGAAAGTAGCCAAAAAAAATAGATTTGAGAAAAAGAGTACTTATTCTTTGAATTACGGATGACAATTTCCGATAAAATAGGGAAATAGAACTGGCTTCCAGTTTTCCAGTACCATTTCCGTATTTTAAAGGATTATTTTTCCTTACACTGTTAATTTAATTTTTTATTGCATTAATTATGTAATTACGTAACCAAAAAGAAAAAAAAATTAGCAAATATTTTAAATAATTTTGTTGTTGCAATATATATGTCATTAAAAAAAACAATCCTCTTTTCTACGGATTTATTTCCATTAATGTCTGCGATACTTTTTAAAAGCGTAGTTAAATTACTATTCCTTTACATTTGTAACTTTAAAACTTTATACAAGTTATATGTATTTTTGCATTATGTGCATGCCTATAATACAATTTCTTCTAAAAGTTAATTTTTTTTCAGAGTGTATCAAAAATCAGTTAATTCTTAGAAGTTTTCCTTCTTTTTAATTTTACAAGTTTGGTACTTTACAGAGATAAAACAATAAGCTCGAATCTGCAGCGGTCGTTCGACGTAACTCAGAGCTTGAGCCGAACTTTTCCAAATTTTCGTTGCATTAAACTTTTAGAATTTAGCATTTAAATTTTTCCGGTATTGGGTTCAACTTTAAAATTTTTCCCGCTCCGGTCGACTACCAAAATGAAAAGATCCTGTGGCGCGCGTGCGCAACATTCTTCGCGAATTTGGAACGATTTTAGCAACTATTTCTTGTAGTATTGCAATTAGTAATTAATAAATTTATTGCAGAGAACTCTTTGCGCGCGAGTACATTTTGCGCGTGATCGATTTTTTATTTTTATTTTACAAGTTTGGTACTTTATAGAGGTTTGTTATTTTAGAAGAATGTGGACAAAATATTAGGAGTAAAATATTTCTTATTAAATACACACATTCAATGGAATAATTAGTTTTGTAATGAAATTGTTATGATAATGAATATAATTCTTATTTATTTGTAAGGATAAAATGTATAATCTTTATTTAAAACGACATTTCACTTCAAGCATATTAATTAAGTTAATTAATCGTGACATTCAATTGGTACTTTCCGAAAATTAATAACTAACTCACTTCAGACTCATTTAAAAATCGATTTTCTCCTTTCTGTGTCGTTTCATATTTGTATATTTCACAATATACAAAAAATAATTATCTAAAAAATTTAAAATGAGTGAATATTTTTAAATATCGTTATTGCGTTATAAAGTGAATTAGTATTTGGTATATTTAATATTGAATATTTGAATAGAAAAGTACACATTGAAATTTTTTGCCGTGGAACTTAATTTGTTTGTATTCAACTTTACAATAAAGAGTAAGTTTTCTTTTCTAGGAATGTGAGGCTTTTAACGGTGTTTTTTTTTCTTTAACACTAGTATGAAAATTTAGTAAACGTTAATATCCACTTTAATAAAAAGCTATGCGATGCTGACGACTCGGATTTTCGATAATCGTTGCCACAGATGAATCTCGGAAAATGAAACATTTGAAGCTACTGAAAAAAATTAATTGCTCGAAAAGTATTTGTCAGAAAATTGTTAGTCAAACTGCGTTAGAAATGTAAAAAATTGTATTTTTCTTGATATAAATTTTAAATGCACTGATTATGCAATTTTTCAAATATTGAATTTCAAAATTACCAAATTTCACAATGGTGTACCATAGCGAAAGCTTCACGCGTAAAAAAAATAAATCAGCAATGTGTCAGCATGAATTACAAAGTAAGTAACCTTATTATTCTGTTACAATATAAAAGTGAATTAGGATGTTACGAGTGCATGATTTTTATTTAACTCTCGACAAATACTAAATGCGCCATTTCTTTTTAGGTGTGAATAATATCGGTTAGTTCACTTTATTAAAAAATGTAGCTATAAAACATATAAATCAATGGAAAACGGTAAGTAATAAATTGTAAATGTATCAGTAAACCGTATTAAAAAAACATAACTTAGTGAAATAAATATCCGTTTTTATGTAATTTTAAGATATTCTAGGTAAAGGTACAGATTACTTTAAAATGCAAGCTTAAATTCACCGATATATTTCGTTTGTTTCAAGGTTCTTTTGGAGTTACCGACCAGCGCAGCAGGCGTAGTCTGCTAGTTTTAAATAAAACCATACTTTTGATTTAACAAAAAGTAGCTGTCGATAAAACTACAACAGTAAAATATTTCTATTCCAGATGCAGTGTATAAGAAAATTAATTTTGAAATTCACCTGAGCGAAACGGTTATTTTTCAGATTGTGCTCATGACTTCGGTAAAATGACTATACAATTCTTTATGAAATGTTCACATATTTATAAATATAATGACCTAAATTTGTAGTTCTTAATTTAGTAGTCTTGATATTTAGTTGCATTTTTAAAAATATATTCGATAATAAGTCATATTATTTAGACACTAGGTACAGTCGTCGAGAAAAAAACAACAACACCCCATGTATTTTAATAACAAAATTATCTCAGAAAAATACATAAATAGACATTCTACTTGAAATTATATCTCCTTTCAATATATGTTTAAAAAAATTAGCATAAGGTGTCGTCTTCATACAGAACTTGTAAGACAATCCGAAAGTTTCAATACAAACACCCGATTTTGGCAGCATATTTGTTTGTTTTTATTTTTTCAGTAAAATCTATTGAAGGATATCATACGGGAAATTAATTGTTCAAATCGTTTTGAAATTATGAAGGTTTAAAGTTTCAAACTTTTCATGTTAAATTAATTTTTAATTGCTGCAAAATAGAATGTTGGTAGTTTTTAAAGCACAACTCTAAAGCTACTTGGTGGAAAGAACAATAATTTTGGATACGTACTTTCTAGAAATCGATTTCTGTTTAAAGAAAATCACACGTCACTAATCTTTTTTTTTCGAAAGTTCCTTTTGAATGTATCCATATTTTGGAATGGATTTACGAAAAAAAGTGAATTGTGGCCTATAAAAAATTTAACACGTTGACGGAAAGTAGGAAATAGTGAAGTTCGAAAATTTACACTATATATTTTTGTAAATTTTAGAATATTAGAAGTATAGTTTTACTCTTTCTGTTTAAATAAACTTAATTTTGATTAATTCAACACCTTTAATTAGGTTGCACTAGAAAAATGTATGTTGATTATTCGATCAAATAATAAATTTGATTTTTTCTATAAGAATATACTGGTAACTATCATTTTTTCTTACTGTATTTTTTCCTGACCACTAGCCACTCTGCACGTGCATACTGAAGCTGCAACTCGTATAACAGGTGGAAAACGGACTTCAACCAAAAAAACTGTCTCCAAAACATGACACTGGACTTCTACTTGTACGCCGGTAAATGCACATTTGTGCTGCTATAAACGTGTCTAAAAACGACCGTTTCGTTTGAGTGGCTATAGCCGTCATGCCACATTGTGAACTTCGTTAGGACGGCTATAGCCGCAAGTGTCCGTCAACGTGTTAACTGAAATCGATTTCTGTAAGATTGAAATACGCGATTCAAAAATTACTACTTATACCGCTTTGAATGTTTTAAAATTATGCTTTAGCAACTATCCGCATTTCTATAAGTTTTACAAATATTTAAAAGTAATTTAACATTAAGAATTCCAAAATTCAAACCTTCATAATTCTATACGGAATAACTTTCCCTTAGATATTATAAGGTAAATTATATAAATAAAACAAATATGCTGTCAAAGTTGGCCTTTCGTAATGAAAATGCTAGCTTTTGGTACAATTTCAATATGAAGCATTTTTTTATTAATATTAAAAAAAAGGTGGAATGGCTAATTTTAATGGCTAAATTCTTTTATTTCTCTAATTTAAGAATGGCTAAATTATGTTAATTCTCTAATTTAAGAATGACTAAATTCTTTTATTTCTGAGAAATGATTAATATATATGAAGTGTCTTTTTTTTTCATTTTTGGCCGACTGTAGCTAATTATTAATCTAATAATCTCACTTGAGTCAATTTTGTAAGAACTATTCTACATGATGCAATTCTTGGGAAAATGCACATCTTTCTAAGTAATAAAATTAGAAAATTTTCACTACAATTAATTTCTTAATAAAATAAAAGAGTAGAAACACTTAAATACCGCTTTTAAAATGTGTATTTTTCTTTTTCTTTTCTTTTTTTTTTTTAATACGCTTGTAATATTGCGTTAACTTTTAGGATTTAAAAGATATACATGACCGTTACAATATTTTTCTTTCACTTGTTTTTTTTTTCTATTTTTTAAATTTAGCAAGTTATATTTTATAGAATCAGGTTATCGACATATTTAAAAAAATTAAGTAATTACATGCCATGATTTTACCAAAGAAAAAATAATATATATGAAATAATATTTAATAGGCTGTCTTGTAATTTTCATTCATTGTGCATATCTAGTATTTTTTAAAATATAAATCATTTATTCTAAAATTATTTTTCAGTCTTTAAGTAGTTGAATTTTAATTTCATCTCGTAGAACCATATGAGGAAGTTTTAAATAAACTTCCATTTGATTTAATGATTATTTTAAATAGCGGCTAATTTTATAAAAGGATTGTTTAGCAGTTCCAAGTACCTAGATAAAACTCGTGTATTAATCCTCTTACGTGCGATTAGGAGAATGACATTATCAAAGTTTCTAAGTTAATAGTTAGAATTTCATTACGTAAATTAAATTCCTGTTTCTTACATAAAACTTACGTTATCGATGTACATTAGAAAATTACTTAACGTGAATGTATTTTGGAGAAATTATTTTACGCAATTAGGATAAATTTGTTATAGATAATATAATCACTGATAAAATATTTCGTGACCTGGATATACGATAATAAAGAATTATGAAATGTTAAAAAATAGAAAACTAAAAGCCTTTTAGTCTGTAAATTCACTAAGATGAATATGGAAATAAAATAATGAACTGGTATTAGATTCGATTTTTACAAAACATTTGTTTATCCAACGTTATAATTTCTGATAGATATCAATTAATCAGTAAATAATTGTATCCAAATAACTCTAACCAAGTAAGTCACAATTTAAACACACGTTATAAAAAGAAAATTAAATGTTAAAGCACTTAATAGTTGTTTTATGTAATTAATATCTAACATTTTTAAAGATTTGAAATAGTGCTTTAATTTATAATTTTGTAAAACGATAGGCCTAATTTTTCATAAATCAATTGGTTGGGATACTAATTGTGGAACTGATATAATATTCATTTACTCAATAATCTTGCATGTTTGACTCACATAAAAAAAAATATAATTTTTGCAGGTACTAAAATTAATGAGTACCTAGTGCACCGAACATCCTTCGGTAGTTTTTCAACATTCATGCTGTATTTGAGTAAAGACAATTATTGTTTGTTTATTTCTATTCTACATAATTCAAACTCTATTTAAGATATGTAATTTGGTGGATATGTATTTTTTAGGTTTGATTAATAAAGAATTATTAATACGAACGATTTTATGAATTAAAAATAAAAAAAAGTACAATTAAATGACAACATGACTGAATAATGTCCTCTATTTTTCATAAAGAAATGGAAGAGGGAATTCTGTAATTTTTGCAAGTTCTTGGACACATGGATTTAGATAGAAATACTTTCGTATGGAGAAAGGTTTTACTACAAATATGTGGTTAAAAATTTATATTAATATCTTCAAGGGATATTCGTGGTAATCTTATATATTCAGGAAAATACATTGTGCTTTTACGTTGCCCTTTATAGTACGTTACATCCAGTGCAAAAAAGAAGCGTTTAAAAAAAGCACGGAAAAAATCATGCATCAAGCATGTATTATGAAACACTTTCGAACACTAATAAAGTACTATAACGGAACGGAACGATTTAAAAAGATATACGAATATATCTAATAAAATAACTTAGAAAATACTTTACACATTTGAAAACCAGAATTCGGCAATTACCGAACAATCTCGAATAGGTACTCGAACTCTTTCGGGCACTCCTGAATATCTACAGATGTGTATATAAACTGTATAATGTGCTAAAATTTGCCTTAGTTACAAAACGCATAACACAGTCGAAAATTCACCTTAAACAATTTCTACCTATAGACAGAAATAGTAGACGAAACCTTTTTTTTTAAAAGTATTCATATCCTGAAATGCATTTTGCATTCGGAAATGCAATCGAAAATTTTTGCACATCCTTGTATATTATCTACAGATTTTTGTACTCGCCTCATATTAAACTAAAATTTAATTTAAGAAAAAAAATATAACGTAACTGACAACGTGCTCTTAGAAATTACTATCCATAGATTGCAACTGAGAGGACTACCAACATTTATTGCTCTTTGCGTGCGCTGTATATGAATTTGTCTATAATCTACAAACATATTTTAGTGTACAAAAATTAGTTCAGCTGGACAATACGTAATACACAAATAAAAACCACCATTAAGCAATTCACTCTCATTCATAAAAATGATAACAAGATATTTTGTGTAGCTCTATATATGACCTATAGAATTTATACACACCACGTAGTATGCAAAAAATTAGTTAAACTAAAAAACGAATACAGAAATGCATTTCTATCATTTATCGCTGATAGACAGTACTCTAAAGTCTAAAGGAATGATTTGGTGTGCCCCAGTAAATGAACGGAACTATTATCGACTTCATATTCTACAATAAGTATCTGGCAGTGCACCTCAATAATAGGTATAACTTTTATTATGTTTGGAATAGTGTAATCATTAAACACGCTGCAAACAATTTTTCACCTTGTATTATTATGTAACTGAATCATTTTTGTGTGAATTTATATATACGCATAAAAAAAAAAATTAAATGTTTTTAAATTGAGCATTTTTGTTTTGCGGATTATTTTTCCTTCTTCTTTATTTATTATTATTTATTTTTTTTACATTATTACCCTGACATGTTTTAATCCTTATTCTCAAGGAAATAAGTTTTCAATATTTTATTGTTAAATTTACATTTTTACATAAATAAAATGCTAATGTAGTTACTACATTTTTTTTCAGAAAATAAAATTTTATTTAATCGCATTACAACTGAAGACGTACCTTACTTGTGGTAATACCATGATACACTACGATAATTCCTCATATATACATTATAAAATATCTTTATGTTTATATATTTTTAGAATATATCTTTAGAATGCATTTTAAGATATTAGTCTTTTTAATAGAAATATTTTATCGTCTAAAATGAGATTTTCACGCAGACTCGATTTTATTTTAATATGGAAACTTCTGCCCTTAGATGTCTTTCTTTTAATTAAAATTTGTTTTGCATATTGAAGTTCTTAGTCGTATGCTGCTTTATAAATTATAGTCGTTCCAAACAAAGCAAAAATCCCTGACGGCTCAGCCTACAAGCGCAGGTATATTTCGAAGACGCAGACCTTGGGGCGCCTGTTTAATGGAAATTGCTGAAGAAATGAACTTTTTTTCATGATGCGGCAGTTGGGACCGTCCACTTCGAAATCTACCTGTGTCTGTAGGCGGAGCCGGCAGGCATTTTTTTGTTTTTATTATTTTTTCTGTAAGGGTTGGTCCTATAAAAACCTTGTCAGTATAAAAGTTGTAGATAATATTAAGAAAATTTATAATAAATTAAAGCGGATTTCATATCTTCTGAATTGACGAAGTTATGAATCCTTTTCTTACTAAACCCCTATTTTTCTCTTCTGAAGACCATTTTTAATGATATCAAAAATCTGTCATACATAAATGTTCGACCCTTTTCCTAGAAGTAATAATAACTTTAAACAGATTCGATACGTATCATAATTAAGAAGTTATGGGTTTTTTCTGTTTTCACAAAATGCCACCCATCCCCGCCCCCTCCCCCCACCCTTGGTTCGATTTTGCTCATTAACGACCTTGACCTAGATTTTATATATCAGTTTAGAAAAGATTTGTACAGAATTATTGAAGTTATCGTGTCCATAAATATGCCATATAGATAGATAGATATAAAATTTTGAACTGGGGGTGGTTTTGGTTTCTGGGAGTCATGATCGGCGTAGATCTGCAAATTTTTTTTCCAAAATTCCAACGTAAGGGAGAATGTAATAGGTAGTATTTGTTACGAAATCTACCAAAAAATCCCATATTATTTCATCACCACATTTTCGCAGAAACATATGAGATCTACCATTCGATAGCGAATTGTGACCGTTTTCTGAATATTAATATCTAATAAAAAAGTGTGATCTACCTAATGAAAATTGTACCAATTTCAATTTTTGAAGTGGTAACACCCCAATTTTTAACTTTTGGGAGATTCCTTGTATCGAAAAAGTTCGGAAAAATGTTCAGTTTACATACGTTTGAAAAGTATTAGTATGTCAGCATTATATGTACATGACAAGGGTTTATTTATATCTACACAAAATATATCCTATTTTTATATTATAATAAATTTATTATTATAATAAATAAACAAAACAAAATATTTCAGACATTTTTCTAATCAAAAGAAAATTTTCAATTGCGAAAAGTATTAATAAATTCATTCTAAAATAAATGTAAATTATGACCTAAATTAATTTGTATATAAACCGTCAACACAATTATCAAGAATACAGGTGTTTAAGTTTGCATTCATTCATTAATTTGTGAGACAAAGTGAAATTTTACTTTTATGGCCTGTGAGGATTTTTTTGGCTGTCAAAGGATTCACAAAAAACATTTCAAGAAGAAAGGGCTTCGAGGCCGGAAATAGAGACTGTAGTAATACTTTATGTATCAATAGATAAACATATAAACGCCATTAAGTGCAATATCCAGGTGTTCTTTGAAAAACAAGCCACAAATTTTGCGCATCTTTTACGATTACGTGTATAATCGGTTAATATGCTTTCGTTTCGGACAGGTTGTGGTGGTTTGTTGGCAGTATGCCATTTAATTCTCGTCTGAGAGTTTCTCGTTCTTCGACAAAATAGTGATGACTTATTTTCGAACCACAATTATCAAATATTGAAATTATAGATTTCAATTGATTTCTTTAGAATTTCCTGCTATATCATGAATTCTAGTAATTTCTAAGAAAAATATCATAAAAAGTTTAACAAAACTTCAAAATTCCAGATTCAAAAACTTGTGCTTTGTAGCGTTCAGATATGCTAATTGTGCAACTATAATACAGTAGAAATTTAAAATTGAGTTAGACCTGACTATATACGTGTACTATACTTTCTCATGCTTGCATCTTTAAGATTATGGTTAGTGCAAGTGTGTTGTTGATCCAGAATGTATTTTCAGCATATGTGTTTGCACAACTGAATCAAAAATAGGGAAAATAGCAACAGCTTGGGAGACCGCAGTTAGATTTTCAGCGTGCCAGAAGTGGCCCGCTGGCCATGTGTTGGCATGTCTGCTGTATATTAACTTTCATTTTATTAATATTCGAACATTATAAAAACACCATATAATATAAAATGTAAAAATGTTGATACTGCATTTGAAGTTTTCTTACTAGTATATCCAAAATCTCTTAATAGGTATTTTTGAATTTCGAAGCTGTTTTATGTAGCTGTAAAATTAAAGAATGGGCGTCTTAAGAAAAAACCTTCGAATTAAATTCAGAAAAAACAGTTTTCACATCTAACAAAAAATATAATGGAAAATAAATGTTTGTTTAACGACTTTTCTCATTAATCAATTTAGCACTTAATTAGTTAGAACATACGAATATGAAAATCTATTTTTATTCATTATTCTTTAAGAATAAAAGTAGATGTCATTAAAAAATAGAAAAGAAGTAATTTAGCCACGTAAATTTGTTCATTTATTTACGTATTGCTATTTACAAACTCATTTATTATCTGAATTCACATAAAAAATGGCAAGTAGTTATAAGTGGATTAATCCAAATCAATTTAGAAATAACGTAAAATTAAAAAGTGAATGATTAGCTATTCTACCGTCTTATAATTTTTTTATTTTCTAAAGTATATATTTTCAAAACAGTTTTTACCTAAACATTTAAAAGTGAAAGAAAGTAACCAAAAGTTTTTTATGATATACAAAGGACACTCCATAAAAACTGAGAGTTATTGATTTACGTAGTGGCAACACCGCGAAACTGAAGAATAAAACTGCAGGCGATGATTTCGAACTGTTAACTGTAGGTTTATAAATATTCTAAACGAAGCAGACGGTTGTATTTTCATAGTTTCGTGCTTTTTAAAGAGCTGTTTTTATTTGCATTACAGAAATGGGGGTGAGTGATTCAGAGTTAAAAAACGAAATGCATTGTACCATAAAATTTTGGTATCGTTTGGGCAAAACAGCTCCAGAAACAGTTACGTTAAGGAAAGAAGCTTACAAAAACAAATGTTTTGGTGAGTCTACGATTTTTAGATGGCATGGTGATTTCAAAAAAGGTCGTTTGTCTGCAGAACTAGCTCCTAATCCTGGCCAACCAGAAAGTGTTGTGAATGATCGAAATAAACACCGTGTCAGCAATCTTGCAAGAAAATTGGCGAATAATATGTGAGGAATTAGTGGAATCAACTAGCATTTTGAAAACGTTGATATTTCGCATTCTACACAACAATTTACAGCTTCGCCATATTTGTTCCAGATGAGTCCCTGATCACCTTACTAAACAACAAATGCAAACAAGGATACACAAATGTTGTGAGTGGCAACAGATGCTTCAGAATGATCCCGATTTCCTAAAGTCTGTAATAACAGGTGACGAAACTTGGATGCATCATTTTGATCCCCGTACCAAGTCCGATTCTGAAGTTATTTCAGCGGTGCAGGGTTCTTCGAAGCAGATTATAGAAAAAGGTTTCTCTACTTGTTTTGAAAAATGAGTTGAATCATGGGACCGTTGCATATCATTTGAGGGAAGGTATTTTGAAAAATAATTATGCATATTTTGATGTAAATATATTTCTGGATTTTTTACCTTTTACTCTTGTTTTTTATTGAACGCTCTTTGTAAATACAAATCTTGTTTAAAAATTTTAAGAGTTTCGTCTCAGGATTTGGATAAGTTTTACTTAATCGTTTATTCCTACGGGGCCGCTAGATCAGTAAGAAACTAAACTTTCTTGGAAACTATAATTGGAGGCGTGACGGATTGGGTCTGAAAATATTGGACGCCAGAAAGGAAGAAAGTCCACCTATATCTACAGTACCATCATTTAATTTTTATAAGGATTAAAAACATGTTTCCAAAAAATAGATGAGCTCAAAGCTGAAGGTTCTATTAAAAGTTTTGCAAAAAAAAAATTCTAGTAATTAAAAGATACACTATTATACACGTTGTCCTTTTAACAATGTTCACCGAAAATTATGGAATAATGAAAGAGAGGATTTTCGATTTTACAATGTACAAGATAGAACCCATCAAAATCTAATAGAAAACAACTTAAACTTTCCACAGAACCAATGTTCATACACGAAACTTGGGTGCATCATTTTGATCCCCGTACCATGTCCGATTCTGAAGTTATTTCAGCGGTGCAGGGTTCTTCGATGCAGATTCTAGAAAAAGGTTTCTCTACTTGTTTTGATAAATGGGTTGAATGATGGGACCGTTGCATATCATCTGAGGAAAGGTGTTTTGAAAAGAATGATGCATTTTTTGCTGTAAATATATTTACAGCAAAAAATCAAATAGGATGTATTCTTTAGAAATTCGCCCCCCTTTTTTTTGAAAAAAAAAAATAATATAAAATTATATATAAGACGTTATCAGTATGATCAGGCCTGAATTCTGTTTTTAAAATGCAGCATTGGTCAAGAAGACAAATGTTAAAGTCGCCAAAGTCAATGATAGTTTATTCTATAACAAGCGCTTACTGTGTCACAAAACTTTAAATAAATGGCGGATACAAATCACGCTCTTAGTTTAATGAACCGCCAATATATTTAGAGAATTTGCAGTAGTACACTCGAACTGAGTAGAGGCAAACAGTTCCAAATGGTGTTTCTCCAAAGCATTTATGAGGCGTGGTTTGAGATCAAATAGTTTATTCCATACTAATGCACAGGTCCACTTAAACACAACTTCAATAGAAGCTTGAGACCCGATTAGATCTATTAAAATTTATTGAAGAAAAACTAGCGACGAATAAAATGGTTTTCTCCAATGACGGGTTTATTTGGACACTTCAAAAGGTGCAAAAATCTGCCTTATAAGCCAATGTATGCTGTATAAGTATCAAAAAGATTTAGATCAAAGTTACATGGCGCGCTCTAAGGAACCAACGTAATCTGTGTTACGGGGGAAACAAGTTGGAAATTGTACGTCAAACGTGACAAATGAGGTGCGTTCGTACTATAATTACGTACTATACGATTAAATCTCGGAAGCTCCTCTAACAAGAAAGCACCGATTTAAAAAAAATCAAATTTCTTAATAAATATTTTTATTAATATCTCCTAAACTTTTGATTCGATTTTTAAAAAAATTGAAATTTCTCGACAAAATTCTGCAACGATAATATATCTTAAATTCCAAACCATTCGGTTGGGTAGTTTTTGCGTTGTTATATGCGGACGGACGGCCAGACAGACGGACAGACAGACGGACGGACAGACGGACGGACCAAGCGACAATAGGTACTACGTATTTATATAATTACGAACGCACCAAAAAGAGGGTAGTAAGAGGCGGGGCGTGCTCGCCAATGGTTGAAAAAGTAGACTAAAGGAGGTGCCAATTGACGTCATGTCGTAGCTCTTTCTTTTAGAGCGAATTTTAAAAAGGTGAAAAGTTTATGCGCGGGTTGAAATGAATCATGGGATATGGAATAATACTTTTAATAGAAAATAAAAATGGTATTCCAAAGAAATAAAAATGTTTTTACAAGAAGTGTTGCTTTTAATAGAATAAGGTTTTTAGAATAAGAATTAAAATAATATGTTGATTAAAGATATGGAATTAAACTATAAATGATATTTAATATATTATTAAAAGACAGGGAAAAGGGGGAATTTGTACGTATATATATATATATAGTTATTTATTAGTTTTTACGACTGTAGAAAAAAATTTGTATTAATTAAAATCTTTATGGCTTTACGCACATTTTTTGTTTTTACATAGGATAGTATTTATCACTTTCTTCACCTTTTTCTGTTGATATTCGCTAATGAATATTTTAATTGAATTTGTGTAAAATACAGTTTGTGGAAAAGGACTTACTCACAATAAGACATTTGACATTTAATTAAAAAAATAATAAACCCTTCTAAATTATATTATAGAAGGAAATTTCCCAAATACTTTTCTTTCATTATTTTACCTTTAATGGTTATTTATAATGCTTCCTAATAACATTTCATCCAGAAACTTTCATGCAATTTCCCTAATGATTTGCTTTCTAATTGCATTCTTATGTACAAGCTGTGGAGTAATTTCCGGGGAAAAATTATTATTAGAACCAATATCATCTGGCAGTAATTATTTTACAAATATCATAAGAAGTGAAGACAAATATCTTACTATGATTTCATTTATTTACTTAAGAATATAAAATAATGAAATGAAATTCATTCATAATGTAAATTTTTATAAACACGACTTCTAAACATTAATTATTTCTATTTCACACATTCTTTACTAAGTAGTAGAACATCTGAAACCTTTAAATTTGAATTAATATCAAAATATGATGGTTTTATATATAATAAAACTCTCTGCACATACATAGTAGGATTAGTTTATGTAAATTTAGAATAAAGTGAGTGAAGTAGTAAACAAAATTTTAAATAATCCAAACCAAGACAAACAAAAAACAAAACCAGAAAAAATAATAAGAAACAAATCTCTAACTTATTTTAAAAAATATTTCCTGAAAATTTTAATGTGTTTAATAATTTATTTTATGAAATTCCATAAAATAAAATATGCGATAAGAAACATAATTAATGTACAGAAAATCACTTTAATTAAAAAAAAGGTAGAATACGATGAAATATTATTACAGAAAAGAAATCCAAAAAATACTTTTATTTAAATATATGACCTTTAATGATTATTTTTAATTCTTACTAAAATATTTAATCCAGAAAACTGTACTTTAATTTCCGTAAAGAAGAAAAAATATTAGAACTAATATTATTTGGCAGGATTTATTTTTCAAATCTCCATAATATGTGCAGTGAAATGTACAATTATGATTTCATATATATTTCTTAAAATTATGAATCATCGAATACAATTAAATCATAACGCAAATTTTCCTAAACAAAATTTTCTAAAATTAATTATTTTTATCATGAGCATACTTTAATGTAAATAGAGTATTTAAAGCATTTAAGTTTAAATGAATATCACAGTATCATGGTTTTACATTCAATCAAATTCTCTCTGTTCGTACACAACAGTATTAGGTACTGCACCAATAATAATTAATTATGTATAATTAAAACTTCAATTATATAAGAACAGTGAGTAAGCGTATTAGGGAAAAATATCTGTATTATTTTCTGATATATATCCTAAATTTTTACAATGCATTTAATAAATGTTTTATGTGCGGTGCTACCAGATTAAGTGTTATCTTTAAGAAAAATAGACATGGTAATTAGAAAATTAAAATTATTAGTCGGCATATACAGTAGCTCCCAAAAGTGATCGGTCAGACAGGAAATCCAGAATTCTCCGAAATTTAAGAATTATTAAATGAATTAAAACTTATTTCTGTTGTTGCAATAAATCATTCACACTTTCAGCGTTATATCTTACGTATTATTTCGGAAACCAAAAACAATTTGATTCTTAAAATTACTGATTCTTAAAACTACTGATTCTTAAAATTACTATTATATTTAATGTCAAAAAACTCATCGGAACTGGTGAAACCATTACAAAGCATTACATTTCAAAACAGCATTACATTTCAAAACCACTATTAGTAGTAGAAAAATGAAATGAGTCATAATTACCACATATTATTTAGTATTAAAAGTAAATAACAATTTGACGATTTGATGATATTGTATATTTTGTTAAAATATTTTCGATTGGAATAGGAATTTTTTTTATTTGGCTGTTATGGATGTTTTTCAAAGACTCATTACGTTGAATTTTTCAAAGTATAGTTCTTGATTTGCATCTAATTAGATCGAAATCTAACCGAATGTTGCTTGAATGTGGAATTTAAACAATTTGACTGTCTTTGGCAAAAGTAAACATCTTGTAGTGCATTATAGATACTATAATGGGAGACGATCAGGCAGATCATTGCAATTGGCATCTAGCATAACATTGTCAAAAATATCTTAAACATCAATGCATACGGGCCGTGAAACTCTCAACGAAGCTTAACCCTCTAACTATCAAGCCCGAGATAATTCGTTTAAAGACCGATGGGTTCACTATAATACACGCATTGTTTAAATTAATGTTATTTTACTGATGTACCACAGTTTTAAAACCTGAGTAATGAGAAATGCTCTCTAGGTTTATCCTCATACACGTAATTAAAATTTTTACATCATGTTGCAATATTCAGCGTTTTTACTCATTTAAAAAAATTACCCAGAAAAAAACATTAATTATTAATTAATCTTTTGCTAGACAGTCCGACGGTTAATTAACCATGTGGAATAAATGTCTATCCAAAACATTTTAAGAGAATATTACAATGTACAAGGTTACTTCAACCAATAAAACGATACAAAAAATTACGTTAGAGAAAATATCATAACGCCCAAAGTTTCTTCTATATATTTTTAAAAAAAATAGATATTTTTAATATTTTATTGAAGTCAAACCTTTTTCTGAAAATTAATTTAATATATTTGATACATACAGAAGGATAAAAATTCAAATACAGGCTTAAATACAAACGTCAGAAGCACAACTTACTTCCAATAGTGAATATAAAGTTGTCGAGGTTATAGTGTGAGGTTTAATATATCACAATGTAAATACCAGAGATTACATCAAGCTACAAACGTTTTTTGAATGAGCGTTTATTCCACGTCCCCATGTTTAATTTTTTGATTTTAAAATTAGTTCTAAAAATAATATGCTTTAATCAAGGTGTCAAATGGCCTGCCAGATCATTTCAGATTGTGAACTGTATGATGCTCTGAATGGGATTTAACTATGCCATTTATTATAAACGAGTTCAATTCAAAATTTCCAAGAATATCCTGATATTTTGTTTTATGTAAATCAAGAACGGCTATCTAAATATAATTAGAAAAAATCCAACAAACTATATTCTTCAGGACCTTTGATAAAATCAAAATATAAAATATTCCATATTCCAAGTGAAATTATTTTAATAAAAAAAGCAGACGGCTGATAAATGTAATGCCACTCAATTTTAATACCAAATAATATAATACGTTTCATTATTGTATTGAAAATAGTTTGTTTTGTTTAATGTTTGACAAAAGTGGGATGTCTTTTGTGTCATTATTTTCTGCACTTTTCATTCGAATTAGTAATTTTAAGAATTTCCTTCCCTCCCCCCAAAAAACAAACTCACATATGATGATGAAGATATGAACGATTTATAACTACAACATAAATTATTTTTTAATGCTCATAGTATTTTTCCAATTATTCGCTAATTTAGGATTTCCCACGAGTCCGATCACAAATGACAGCCACTGCATACATCTCCTTTGTAGGAGATTAAAAAGAAAGATTTAAAATGTTTAAAAGGCTGTAAGTTTATATATATATATGTATAAAAGTTTTTTCTGTTTATTCTGAAACTATAAACTATTATTTTGTATGTCCTTTGAGGAACTTTGCAATATATATACAATATATATATATATACATATATATATATATATAATCAAAATATTTTACTAGAGAATTTAGTTAATTTTTTTTTTTATTAAAAAAAATTGATTTGGAAGAAAAAGTACACGTCACAGGAAACTTTTAATGCAAAAAAAACCTCTATTTATGACAAGGTACAAAATTTTTGTTAACCAATTTATTATGTGTGTTTTTGTTCTGTGAATTTTATTCGTGCTTTATAAAGATCCATCTCGAGTACATTGCGAAATGTGTGATATATAAGAAACGGTGAATAAATTATGAACGCATTTTGTCGATATTATTTCATTTTCATACTGTTTCTTAAATTAATTATTACTTTTTAATTGATAAAAAATGTCCTCTGAAATGTCCTATTAGAGATTTTCTATTATAAAAGAAATGTTCTATTATATTATGTTATGATTTGAAGAACAAAAATAAGCAAATCAGTTGTTTTGCCTCATCATACTAGAGTAAGGTTCTCGGTATAAATAATTTTTCTTTTCAGGTCATTTTACATTACTTCGGTTAATAAATAAATATATATATATATATATGAAATGTGCATCAAAGTTAACCTTTTAAAGCTAAGTAGAAACATTCATGGTGTTTTTTCTTAAATATTTTTTTAATATCTAGTGATTGTGGGTATTGTGCCTGTTCTTTATTAAGAATGACTGATGCCCAGGTTCAACCAAGGAAAGAAAAAAATAATTAAAAATCAGAAGAATCGGATTTTCAAAATAATGACTATTTCATGGATAGTATTTATAATATTTTATAAGGTTTTGTTTAAAAAACATCTAATTAAAACACTGGCGAATGTTACAGGTACCATTTCCATTTATGTAGAACATTTTCTGTGATATATCAGGCAACACAGAAAAATATTAGTAAAAGCAAACTAATCTAGAAGAAATATTAACTTATTGAGTAATAAATCGAATTGCTTGAAGATTGTGGCGCAAATATAAGTTCTTTTAAACTCTTCAATACTGAGTATTGTTTACTCAAGTGAACTAAATATACAGTGAACTACTTCAAAATGAAATAACATTCTTTTATAAACATTACGTTTTGCGCCTTTACATTTAACTATCCTTTATACTGATTTAAGGGCACTAAAGAAGTAATGTACACTGTAGCGTTCTTACCTCTTTTCAAGAGTACTATATTTTTTCATACAACCACTTTAAAACAATAAACGATACTCCAGAAAACGATTTCATTACAGCGTGAAATCGTGATTTTTTTTTTTTTTTTTTTTTTTTTTTAGATAGAAAAATCAGAGATGGAGAGAATATAACATGGATTAAAAATATTAGTGTTTTAGAAAAATATCAGCCTTTTCATATTGAGCACTATGCTATATAAAGATATTGTAACTTGAATTTCTAGGATTGAGGCTTAACTCTAAAAAAGGTTATATTTCTTTTTAAATGTAATTCTTGTTACGAGACATTTTTTTATATCATGAAAAAAATTTAATTCACTGTATTTAACAAAGTGACACTGGAATGAAACATCCCTTCATTCAGTATCTCTATCTAAATGGTCATAAACTGTTAAAACAGACCAACAGTGTATGTTAGGTAAGCAGAAAATGTTTGAGATAGATGTAAATTTTTAATTAAAATAAAATAAATGGGTTAGAAAACAGTTATGTCAGTAATTTGCTTCACGAAAGACAAAGTAAAAAATAACAATGAGGATTTGTTTTATCAGTCAAATTTTATTATGTGATGAAATATCAGACTGAAACAAATATAAAGGAAGCCTTTTTAACACTTTCCAACCTAGTTGAAAAGTGTTTATGACTTCGGTTTGTCTGGCCGTCTGCCGTCTGGCCGTCTGGCCGTCTGCCGTCTGTCCGTGCTCTAACTCCCGTAAATATGCTCGGATTGCTCTGCAATTTTTATATGTTATAGTCGTTATCTATAGCATGTTCCCTATTTCAACGGAAGTGTGTAGAACTTATAGTTTTTTTACAGGGACACTCAAAAGAATTCCGCTACATTGCGGTCTATGGGGAAAAATCATTTGCGGTTTATTTAAATAATGTTTCACTATTTTAAACGCATTGAAATTTATATATATCAATAAGGTGCATTAGAAGAAGCTTAATATGGAATAGAGTGTGCATAGCACTTATAGTTACTTTACAGGGACAGTCAAAAGAATTCCGTTACATTACGTCTATGGAGAAAAATCGTCTGCGGTTTATTTAAATAATGTTTCCCTATTTTAAACGCATTGAAATTTATATAAGGTACATTACAAGAGACTTACTACAGAATATTGTGTGTATAGCAGTCATCGTTCATTTACAGGGACACACAAAAGAATTCTCTACTGTATGTTAACAATAATTCGTGGAAGTGCGTTTTAAGTTATTGTACGCGATTTTAATTTTAAATCGCTTTTTGTATATTACGTGGTGTCGGTGTGTATAAATTCTGTAGATCCTATACAGGGAAGCACAAAAGTTCGCGAACACATTTCCGTATTATTTAACTCCAGACGGAGAATTTTAAACTGTGCTACGCGTTTCCTAACTGAACTAAAATTTAGCATCCTATGTAGTATATATACAAATCTATAGATCCTATACAGGGCTGAATAAAAGTATTCGGATTACTTAGATGTTATCTTTTAGCTTATTAAAGAGTATGACTCGTAAAATTATTTTGGAAACGTTGGAAAGTGTTACATAATCTATGCTTGATGCATGATTTTTCGTTCTTGTTTTAGATTATTTTTAAATATTGTTCTCCAAAACTGTACCTATGTTATCTTTTTAAACAGCTGCATTTAACACCTACATACAGTTACAAACATACATATATAAATCTGAATGATTATGAAGCAAACAGCACAAAATTTCTTTGACGTATTTATCTGATGATAATATTTTCCCTCATAAATTTTCTTTATGAAAATCTAAACAAATGCTTGTCTGAAGATCATAATTTCCGATTCTAAGGAAATTGGTTGAATGTTGTCTAATGGAATTTTTGTTTTTTGTGTGAGGTCTTGTATTTTTTCGGAGAATAAGAACATTCGGAGTAGAGTGGAACATATTTTGGACCAATAAGCTGCTTTAATCGCCTCCAAAATGTCACGGTAGTATAATGTGTTAACTATACGTCTTTCATAAAACAATTGGCGTATACAGTACACTGCAAATCCCCAAAATTATTAATGATTCAGTGGGGTAGTTTTACTATTTGTACGCCATTACATGTAGGCCGTAGGGCGATCCTGGAAAAGAAGCATAGAAACAGACTTCCGTTGCAATTTTCGGGAGGCAACTTAATTTTAAACTTGTATATTTTAAAAAGTTCTTAAACACTGAAATTTTCAAAGTTCTGGATGCAAAGGTTGCACAATTATTAGAAATCACAAAAAATATATCACACTCTTTTCTCACGACATCTAACAGCCGATTGGCTCAATCTGCCCCTTCTCTCACGTTTTAGCCCCTCGGAAGCGTACGTTTATGAATTTACCATGGATAGTGTAAAAAACTAGCGAAATTTTCACTTTTCTGTTTAAAAATAAACTTACTATTCTCCAAAATGAATTATTTTGTGATAGCATATAGCATATTAGCAACTTTAAAAGTGTACCAATGATAATTTTATTAACATTTTACTCTAGATTTCCATATCACTTTTATTTATTGTGACTTTTTAATGACTAATATTAACAGCCAGATTTACTGTTTTCCTAACCGTACGTATGGTCTATTACGTATATACTTCATAATAATGTAGAAAAAAAAATATTCTTTTATAAAAACTTATTATTTTAATATTTTTATTTTACAAGTTTTTAATATCTGTTGAATAATTTTATTAGAACAAATTGCCATAAAGACATTACCCAAGCCTATTCTAATGTCTCCTAACTTTGTTATAGTTTTAAATACAGGTGCAGATTAACTAAATCGGAAATAAGGGGCCACTGGCTCCTAATTCTCAAAAATCTAGTGACCACAATGAAAAAGGCCATTCAAAATGCTGTGAAATACACTGCTCAAAACAATTAAAGGATATTTGAAGTTTTATATAAAATAAAGATATAAACGAAATTTTTTTTGCCGAAAATAGAAGAAGAGAATCACAAATGCAAATTTTTCTGGTTTTCAAACTGTGGAGTATGCAAATTTTGAGTTCGACGTCAAAAACGTCGCTTCAGCGGCAGCGAATGAAATTTGACTTTCAACTGGATTAAAGAGAATGAAGACAAGGATGGTCGGCATTCAGTGATTGCTTTGTTTCGATGAGTACGATGTCTCAGCGAAGTCATTTGACAGATTCAGAAGCTTGGAGAATTGTTGGTAGGTTAGAAGGGGGCCAAACTCAAGCCGAAGTAGCGCAAGCCATTGGAGTGTCACAAAGTGTCATTTCCAGGATCTGGAACCGTTTTTTGGAGAGTGGATGTGCAGGCCGAAGACCAGGGCAAAGTCGTAGACGGGCAACAACGCCCAATGAAGATCGGTATTTAGCGTTAACAGCTCGGATACACCGAAACATGAACGCTACTCTTCTCCAACAACACCTTCGCTCGGCTACAGGCACCACGATTTCAACTCAGACTGTCCGAAACCGGCTCCATGCTGTAGGTCTGTATGCTCGCCGACCGATGGTATGTGTTCGATGAACATCAAGGCATCGTCGCGACCGCAGGGAGTGGGCAACCGAGCATGTCAACTGGAGGAGAAATGAATGGAGCAATGTTCTGTTTTCTGACGAGTCCCGTTTTTCTGTGCATCCGGATAATAGGCGTATTTTCATCTGGAGGGACCGTGGCAGTAGGAATAATCCTGCGTTCGTGCACGAAAGTGTCAGATTTGGCGGCGGAGGAGTGTTGGTGTATGGTGGCATCTCCATTGACGGGCGCACTGACCTCTACATCATTCGAGATGGAGCTCTGACTGGTCGCCGATATAGGGATGAGATCCTCAGACCTATTGTAGTCCCTTACGCTGCAGCAATCGGAGATAACTTCATTTTAATGGACGATAACTGCAGGCCAAACCGTGCAAACATGGTGGAGGATTTCCTTTTCGAGGAAGGAATCGTTCGAATGGAATGGCCAGCGTGTTCTCCAGACATGAATCCAATCGAGCACGTTTGGGACGCTCTAGGAAGACGAGTTTCTGGCCGCCAACAACCCCCACAAACTCTCCAAGAACTGGAAAGAGCTCTTCTGGAAGAGTGGGGCAGAATACCCCAACTCGTCATTAATAGCCTCATTGAGTCCATGCCTCAAAGGTGTTCAACGTTGCTGGCCGCCCGTGGAAACCATACCCCCTACTGAAAATGATTTTCTTTGAAGAAAACACCTTTTCTTATTCTTTTTTTCTCATATGCACAAATTGTGTTTTTTTCCTTTTGTACACAAATGCGCAATAAAATGCATTTTTTCTGCCAAACATGTGTAATTTATTCTCATATAACCTACTATGTCTGTCGACCATGTATCAATCAGCTAAAAAGTTTCCCAGATACAAAATCCACCTAAAACTGCATTATCCTTTAATTTTTTTGAGCAGTGTAATACAGGCAAAAAACAATCCTGTATATATATATAATAAACACATTTCCTATATCATACTTTCAAGTTTCAACTGATTTAATTTCAAAGGAAAATATCATGAATTTAAAAGAAATCCGAAGATGAAAATTTTCATTCCATACTAATTTTTTTCGTTTACAGATATTTGTCAGTTAAACGTTTAAAAAATCAGTATATACTTGCAGTGACATACATGTAGTTACTTCTTAATTGGTATTGTAATTATTTATTCATATATATGTGCGTGTGTTTTAGTTTAGGAAAAATCATTTTAAAAGTAGAATATAATACATAGGTCAAAATAAAATTTAAAAAAAAAATTGCATTTGGCACACTTATGAAAAATATAAATTTTATTTTACTTGACATACATTTAAAAAATAATTCAACACACTTTCTTATTTTTGACCAATATTTTATAAGTTGTTCAAAATGTTTTCATCATAATTTTTTAACTTAAACAGATTACAGTAAATTACTTCATTTGCAAATTAAATATCTACTTTCAATTGCTAAACTGGTATTAGTTAAAAAGATTAGTTAACAGGTATTAGCTAAGTATCAGGGCACAAACCTTTTATTATTGAAATAAGGATGTTCATGATCAGGGCTTGACAAATACAGTCGCCAGATTACCACTGGCGACCAAGTTTTTCTAGCTGACAAGTAGTGACAAAGTTATTTAATCTGACCTTTTTTTATCGTACAAAAATTGACTTATCAAATAAGCTTTTTTATCTCCCCACACGTTGCACGACAAGCAGTGATCTTCCTTTTCTCTTGTACTTTAAATTGAAGAACCAAGTTAAAAAAGCATTTTTCATCTTATGCTTAGAAAACGCCATTATTTACTGCTCTAGCCAGCTAGCATGTCACATGATTAGAATGGGAAAGGAGGGGTGGGGGGATGAATAAAACAGTAGGAAATACCGTCAATCCAGTCTCTGTGTATGATGCTAAAATATGCTTAAGTTTTCTTGTAAGTTTAAAATCAAATTTCTGCATTCAGAATTTATTCTAACGAATATATTCTAACATTTTAACGAATAATAATATATAAGTGATTATAAGTAATTCATTTGAAGTAAATCTCTAAAAAATAAATTATGTACTGTTCTCAACATCCCTAAACTATGCTTGTTATTATTTTTTCTCGGTTAATTCATAAACAATTTTTGTGGTTTTTGAAAATCAACGAAGGGGAGGGGTGGGTGTAAATATTTTTGACTGGCGACTAGAATTTTTCGCTGGCTACCAGATTTTACGAAATTTGTTAAGCCCTGTTCATGATAGACATTTATATCTATCATTCGCTTAATATTTCAAACCTCTTTAAATATTTTGCTTTTGCAAAAATAAGTCTCCATTTTATTTTAAACTAGCTAACCCGCCCGGCGTTGCCCGGGCCCGAGATAATTACAATCTCAGAGAAAGGCGTTAACCCCCTCCCTCCCCATACCCGCAAATATAATGATTAATTTGTTCAAGAGAACCACCGTCACGTACATTAACGCGGTCATTAAAAAAAGAATTACATTTTTCTGATAATTAGAACATAACGAAGACGCTACGCTAATATAGCCGGCAGAAGACAACCCTTCCCGACCTCAATTTCAAATCTATATCTTAATTAGTTACCTAAATTTTTGTTCATTAGTCAAATTTGGCAATTATTTCCTTTCATTTTCGCAAACTAAATGAGAGGGATCGGCCAGAGAAACAGATCTCTTTGTAGTTCAGTTTTTAATGAAAGCCGATCCCTGTCTGAAAATTTCTCGGATCGTTTTCAATGGCGCCGGCAGATTTTTGGCAGTTTTTTACGTAAATTAAAAAAAAATTACCAACCGCATTTTTCAAAAATCACATAGTCAGATACAGAATATTTTTTTTTACATATGCTCAGAAATTTTTAATTTGATATCTCAATTAGTTTTCTTAAAATTCGCTAATTAGTTAAATAATTTCGAATTCGTTCATTTCCGGTTGTAAATCCAATGCGCCTATCCGTTTCTTTCGCCATTTTGATTTAAAAGGTGATATTTTAGAAGCGATGGTTAATGAGAATCTAATTAATATCTAGGCTAATTATCAAAATATTAAAATTATGAGGCTCAGGTGCACATGGCCAGACCTTGAACTACCTACACCTAAATTTCCAACCTTCTAGTTGGTCTAAATTTTTCTAGCCATCGCCAACAGACAGACACAAACACACACACACAGAGCGAAACTTTCTTTTATTAGTATAGACTAGCTTTATTATAATGTACAATTATATTTGTTATTGTTTACGTTTCATATCGGCAGATGGTGCCAAAGCAATTCCAAGTTTTTTAGCTCGATGGAAAGAAATTGGAAATAATTTATTTTGCTTTTATTAGGAGGGTTACTCACTTGATATTTTCTTCCCAATATGACCGTTACAGTATCCAAGCAAAGCATGCAGCTGGCATAAGATAATCTATAGCGTTTTCAACCTTATATTTTGTTTACATTCTGTCACCGGCGAAACGTTTGAAAGACCTGTTTTTATTGGCTCTTGTGTGTAAAAATGCGTCAATCACAGATAGCTTTAGAAAACCTATTAAAAATGAGTTCCACGTTTTTCTTATAATTATTTATTAATGTGCAAATTTAGGATCTAGAACTTTGATGATTTCTAAAGTTTTAAAGATCATTATAATAATCCTGCAGGAATTAAGTTGCCCCCAAATGTTGCAACGAAGTTGAACGATAATGCCTTTCGCACCACGGCCTAATACTGCATCATCTTGTTTCGCTTTCTTTGCGACCAGTGATAAACAGACTATACCATTTTCAATAGCTTTGTAATATTTTGACAACTAGCTGTATTTACTTCAACTTTCAACATAAAATCTCAATCTTTTGAAGAATATTTCCTTGAGATATCAAATTACATGCTCTATTCTAATAAATTCCAAAGTATGGCGGGTGTTAAAATGAAAAGGTACGAAACGTCGTAACAAACAAACCGGTCAAAATTTGAATATGCCGCTTTGGAATAACGTAGTGAGACATCTAGGAACGCGAATGATGTGTCCGGTGTGGTTGTGCGCGTGCGCGGGAACCCACGCATGAAGCAGGAGAGAAGCAGGCAATTTTGTGTACCCTCCAATTGACGCGGCAGTATCACTTCTCATCATGTCGTTCATCTTGTCAATGAGTTCGGCCGTGTTTACCGTGTTTGCCTGGCCTGGTCTTGGTACAGGACTCAAACACTCCCGGCCTTCACGAAAACAGGCACTGCACTTTCTCACTGACTTGTCGGACACACAGTCTACCGCGCATACGGCCACCATCCGGCGATAAATATCGGCTGAAAGCAATCTCATGACACCTCGCTGCTCCTAAATCATTGAAATTTGCAATGGAAACACCATGATGTCCCCACACGCCCTGCCGCGTCAATTGGACGGGACACACAACTACCTACTTCTCTCCTGCTTCATGCGCGGGCGCCTGCGCTTTCGCACAACCACGCTGGACACTCAGTTCGCGTACCTAATGTTCTCACTTCGTTATCTCAAAGAGAGATATTCAAATTTCAACCGGTTTGGTAGTTACGACGTTTCGTACCTTTACATTTGAACATGTGCTAATAGTGCCAAATTAAAAAACTGCATTCAAGATAATCAAAATAGGTTATTTATTTAGTGTACAAATTCCCTTTTTCTTATCGGTACTGAAATCTGCAAAACAAATATATATGTTTAAATTTCCATTTAATTAACATTATTAATAAATTAAATTGAAAGTTGTAGAGTTTTTTTTTTTTTCGTGAAAATGACATGTATTTGGATTTTCTTGTTTTTTTTTTTTTTGTGAATTGAAATTGTATAGTTAATTACCTTACAAATATCCAAATAAATGTACATTGAGTGGAATTACACTTAATGAAAATTGAGACGCTAGATTTCAATAGATATAAAAATGTAGAATTTTCATGTGTTCCCTTGAGAATAACAATAATGATATGTTTAAAATTTACAAATATAACTGTCATTTCTTTAAAACAGTTGTATCGTAATTGTTAGTTTGAATGTACAACTATATGTTTTTTATCGATAATATTTTTTCTGAGTTTAGGTGGAGTTTTAGACTTTAATCATGTTGTTTTTCGGAAACCAGGCGTTTTATCCTTCATAAAGCATAAAGAAAATTATATTCGAACTCTAATATATGTTATTTCAAATAGGACACAGCATATGGATGATGTTATCAATTAGATTAGTAAAATATTAGCAAATTTGAGTAAATATATATTTATGTTTTACATGCATATTTAATTTAATTCCCAAACTTGTAAAGTCACTATTTGATAATGCAATGATGTATTACAATTTATTTCTAGAAATAGTATAGCATTTATTTCTGCTTATCAGTGATTTAGAAAAAAAAAATTCTAAAATATAGCTTGTCGGTTGTTTTTTCTGTAGGTTACTAACTTACAATAAGAGATAAAAGACATTGTACATGTTTTAAATGTTTTTTGGGAAGTAATGAAATACTGTTTACTTAAATTTGATTTATATTTCATCAAATCATGGTATACTTTGTATTTTATAGGGAGTTTTTTTATTTAATAGTTTGAATAATTATTTCAGATTTTTTTAAGGTATAAATGGCCCGAATAATATTTTGGAAGAAAAATGGATAGAAGAATCGTCTAACATTTAGCTCGCAGTTAACGAGAGAGTTCCGGTATGATACTTGGATGTCACGTGATAAATCTATGGTCATACACAGGTCGGCGATTCATGGGCGCCAGCTTTTGTTGATCATGTGACACCAGAGATTCTGGTCTGTTTGTTAGTTTCACTGCCCAATTAGATAAACACTGAATGCAAGTGCATTTTTGAAATTATCATTCTGATTCATGTACTGGCGAGAAAAAAAAATATGTAGACGAATCAGAAGATAGTGAAGTATATTAGCCAAATATTGAGAGAATAGCAGTAACCAAATTCATTAAAGTACAAACTGCTCCTTAGATTTAAGACATAAATAACGATGGCCATATCAGGGGGTCGTAGCAAGAAAGTGCGAAGCCACAATTTTAGTGAAATAAATATGACACTGTAATCTGTTGCTTAATATTGTAAATTATAATATCGTACATATTATTTTTTTATGTCATTAGGTGGCAACATGTGTCCCAGGTTTCGTTTTTGCCCTAGATGCTTCTAGTATTTTTTTACCAAAAATAAAGTGTATATCATTAAAGTAATGCTATATTGTTATTCAGAATACTTGAAATATTTCTCAGAAATTGCCAAAAAAAAAAAAAAAAAACCTTGATTTGAGTATTTGATCTAACATTCAGATTGACATATCTCAGAATTTCAAAAATGTGACTTAACACTCTCCTGCTCCGACTCCTTCACATATATTTTTCGACAGGCAATGAAGTTATTTCAAAGGAATTTTAAACCCTGAAATGAATATGAGATAGTTTGAAAAAAATAAAATAATTATCAAAGTAAGTCAAACAGCATAAAGCACAATGAAAATTAGAATAAATCTTCCATTATGAATGAACTAAAGTACACTATTCTATTTTCCTTCTTTCTAAACGAGGCTATTAAATTTATTGCCAATTAAACCAATTACTATGCTTGTTACTAAGATAATTGTCTATATCTATGATGAGATTTAACTAAAAAGTTTTTTACTGCAAATTATTATTGTTATTAAGAAATATATTAGTCCTTGGGATTAAGTACAAATATATCAAAAATATATATTGAACCAAAGTATTTAACATCGCTGCTACACAAAAATGGAGAAAAACCCTTCAGACATACATTTTTCAATCTCAAACAAACATTACACGATATATATTCGGGATCACCTATAATGTTAATTGGATTTTAAGTAAATAACTTGTTTGCTTTCAAATAACCAGTTTGTTAGAAAATAGAAGAACTTTATAAACTAAAATTCGATATTTATTTGATACGTTTAATTCCACACTCCTAACCATTCGTATCAAAATGCGTCGTTGCAATTAAAGTAAATCTCGCAATGAAGTTTGACTTCAAATCAAATTTTAGCTAACTTCCAAAATGAATAATTCTTGATAACATGCGCCTGATTAATCATTTCAGCAATTACGATAGTTATCATCTGGCATTCTTAATATTTGATTTGTTTTCCAACATACGCTTTAAATATTAAAATTGTTAATGCATGATTGAAATGTTTGATGATATTAAATCTATAATAATCATTTATAAGTGGAAAAGTTTAAAATTACACGAACGGCTTCAATTATTATAAATTTTATTTATTAAGTCATAAATGTAATTCAAATTAGGGCGGATGCAGTATTCCTTTGATACGGCGATATTCATTAGCAATTCTATCAGTATGTGGGAGCAATAGATGTAAATATAAACAAATAGTAAAACAAAAAAGTCATAGATACATTTATAAACAATATTTAATTCCTAAACTAAATGAAATGTTGTTTGTTTATTAATTAATAAGAATTAAATAGTCTCCGTGATATTTATATTGAAATATATCTTAAGTAAATATATCTAAATACTGAGTGATGAAATAACATTTTCAAAGACGAATTTTGTGTTTTAATTTTTAATGTATGCGATTGAAAAATATTAACGGTATCTAAAAGGAACTAACGAGAAATATCTCCATAAGAGCATACTCAAAACTCTTACAAAAAATAGCAAAGTTTTTCTCACGCAGGTATAATTGTTTATAAAAAATAAATCTGCGGAATCTCAATTATACGTCCATAATAGTTAATGAAGTTACAGTCATTTGTCCATTTACAACTGATTAGAACCACAATGAAAAAAACTATTTGTGATCATTTCCGTAGATGGATAAAATGCAACAAGAAACTGTTTCTGCACTATAAGTTTAACCCATTGAAAGAAGTTTAGCTCAAATAAATGAATTTTTAAAACTTTAGTTTTGACAAATATATAACTTTTTCATTTATTGTAATTTACCAGTCTTATACAACTTACAACAAAATTTAAGTTGTTTAAGACATTTCGACACTCAAAATTAGTTTTAAAAAGTAGGTAAAGTTATACTTAAACGTTAAACCGCGCGATAGTTGAATATACAAACACCGACAGAACGGAGTGTTAAACAAAGATGTAATATCTGTGAAATCGGAAATAAAATAAACTTTGTGGCAAAGAAAATTTAATTAATTAACATATTTTTTATTATTATTAATTTGGTTGCAAAAGTATAGATAATTCTGTAGCGCGATCTAATAGCCGAAATGGCACCAAACTTGGTATTTGGACTAATCAAGACATGGGAAAAAGGATTCCGGGAAAAAAAATTTAGTTCCAAAAATCGCCGCTGTAGCTTACAATAACGAGAATTAGCATAAAACACGGCTATCAAAGAAAAATGCAAATGTTGTGCGATGACAGCGCCAGTAATAAGGGCTATAAAAGCAAGCAGTAGACAGCTCCGACAAATAATCTCAGCGGAAGTAAACGAGCTCCAGTGGACATGCCTCTCACTGGTGAAGCTGTATTATAGGAATCATTGTAATGCATCCGCAGCTCTTCGGAAATTTTGAACCAGAAAAAAATTAAGAAAGGGGCTTTTATCGCTGAATGGTCTTAAGAAAATGATTAAGAAGTTCGAGGAAACGGGGTCACTGACCATTCGCGCTGGGAGAGGACGTAAACAAGTATCAGAAAATGTAATAACTGATGTGGCAACTGCAATTGTCGAAGGATCGCAAAGAACCATTGCTGGTACTAGCAGCGCCCGGGGTGTAGCTCGACAATTGGACATGAATTATTTCACGGTATGGAGAGTTTTGCGGCGCGTTATTGGATTTTACCCCTACAAAATCAGCCTCTTGCACGAACTGAAACCAAGTGATTATGATAAGCGAGTGACATCCACTCTATCGTTTCTTGCCAGGGAAGAAATTGATGATGCTTTCCCATAGCACATTGTGTGGGGAGATGAGGCCATTTTTATCTCAATGGGTCCGTAAACACACAAAATAACCGAATTTGGGCTTCTGAGCATCCCCACACCGTGCATGAAATCCCATTAAATTCCCCAAAAGTCACTGTTTGGTGTGGTGTCACAGCCGAATTCGTAATTGGGCTATTCTTTTTTGAGACCATCACTCCGACAGGACCCGAAACGTGCACCATAAATGCAGAAAGGTACCACGAAATGCTGCAAACGTTTGTTATTCCACAACTTCAGCAAAGAAACCGTCTCCAACAGACAATCTTTATGCAGGATGGTGCTCCGCCACACATAATAAGGTAAAGCAGCTGTTGTGCCAAACCTTCACTGATGATAGAGTCATAAGTCGGAATTTTCCAGTTGCATGGCAGCCTCGAACCCCTGACCTCACTCCATGTGATTTTTGGCTCTGGGGTTATTTGAAATCTCAAGTTTATGTTGGTGGAGTATCAAATTTGTCTATTCTAAAGGACAACATAACAAAGACAGTGCGGAATATTCCTCGTGATATATTACGTACGGCTGTGGAGAACGTTGTGCACAGAATGCACAGTGTTATTTCTGAGAACGGTGCTCACATTGAAGGTGGTCTAATTCCTCACCGGGGAAGTTAATGTAGTAAATAAACATTAATAATTTAACTGTACGATTGTATGTGTTGGTATTTTTCTTTTCTCCTTTTTTTGTACATTGCAAAGCGCCACAAAATGCCCTAGGGGCGAATTTTGGAACTAATTTTTTTTCACGGAATACTTTTTCCCATGTTTTTATTAGTCTAAATACCAAGTTTGGTGCCATTTCCGGCTATTAGATCACGCTACAGGGCGCTCCAAACACTGTCACTTTAAAAAAGATCACCCTGTATATAAATATATATTTTTTATTTGAATTTAACAATTTACTATAGTATTTAGTTAAAGTTCCATATCAACGTCACTAAATTTATATATTTACCACACAGAAATAATTAAATAAATCTTTTAAGATTTTGTCAGCAGTGTTTTTTAGTTCGAGTTTATCAACACCTAACATGTGAAACGTACGTACCTTTCATAAGTCTATTGGAAAGTAAATGCGTAAAACGCGTATGTTTCATCTATTTGACATAAATAAGAGTTTTGCAAGAGAAACACTTCAGCCTTATCTCTTAATGACAATGTAATTTTCTTAACTGTTATTTTTTTTTAAATTTATAGTTGATAATTTAGTCATTTCACTCGAGGACATATTTCACTTTATATTCACATTTTCTGGAATGTCTCTTATAGTTTTATAAATTATATTGCAGTTTAATTAATAATTACATAATGTATGTTTCTCATTTAGTTGCTTGATGTTTTTTTTTTATAAACGTATCTGTCAATCTCTTCCATTAAACGTAATATAATTATTACAAAATATTTCAACGAAAATCATTTTTAAAAATCAGATTTATTTTAACATAATTCTTTTGAAATACATATGCTGTTATTCTCAAAGAAAAATAATATTCTTTTGTTCGTATTTTGATTTATTTTGCTTTTCTCAAAATTTATTTTTATACATCTTAATAAATAAGTTTTACAGTTTCAGTACCGCTACAACATCACTTCATCTAAATAAACGTTTCGTTATCCTATTGAAAACATATACCTAATATGATTTCCTATTATGTATATGACAGAAAACATATCAGTGTTCTGTTGGAAAAGACTTCATCCATATATGTTAATAGCTGCAGTTTTCTTTACTCTCATGTTTTGGAAAGGAAATTGTACATTATATTCATTATTAGCTATGGAACATCTTTCCAACCTGTTTCCCACTCGTTCACATCTTTCCCACTCACATATGCTATCACATATGCTATATCAAAGATAAATAATATTCTAGGGTTTACATTTTGATTTATTTTGCTTTTCTCAAAATTTAGTTTTTTTAATACATCTTAGTAATTTAGTTTTACAGTGTTTTAGTACCGTTTCAACATCAATTTCATTTAAATAAATGATTCGCTATCATATTGAAAACATATACCTAATACGATTTCCAATTGTGTATATGACACAAAACATATCAGCGTTCTGTGGGAAAAGACTTCAGCAATATATGTTACTGGCTGCAATTTTCTTTACTCTCATGTTTTGGAAAAGAAATTGTACATTATTTTCATTATTAACTTTAGAACATCTTTCCTACCTGTTTCTCACTCATTCGCATCTTTCCCACTAGAGAGTTTACTTTTGTTTCGATATCATAGTTGTATTTGGGATATCTTAAATAATTGCTATTTTTAGTACAGTTTTAAAAAGAACAAAAAATTATGCATCAGGCATAGATTATGAAACAGTTTCCAACACTAACAGAACGTTAATAAGAAATTTCATTTTTTCATACAATGAAATGAAATATCTAAATAAGCAACTTAAAAAAACACATAACTCACATACAATCCAATTTCAGCAACTGCTGTCCACATCCGGTAATGTGGGCGAATTCTTTCGTGTAGTCCTATATGCGGTGTATAGAATTCATACACACCATCTAATATACTCAAATTGTAGTAAGTTTAAAAATGCATACCACAACGGAAAACACACTTCCAGTAACTATCGATATTAGTCATTCCTGTGTAAACGAATTATTTTGTGTCCATGTAAGGGAACGAAAAATGCTATGCGCCCCATAATCTAAAGAAAACTTACTGTAGCGAACTTCAGTTATTTCATTATGTTTGAAATACCTTAACATCATTAAAATTCACCTCAAACGCCTTTTCCCCATAAATCATAATATAATGGATTCAGGGGTCAGAAAAACTAACTTTTTTATTGTAGCAAACTACAACTACAACTACACTGCCGAAAATGTAGTTAACTACAACTGCAACTACTTTTTTTTAAAGTAGCGACTACAAACTACTTTTCAAAAGTAGTCTCAATTTTGCTACTTTCAAATTTTGTCAAAGTGTTCAATTTACACAAGAAATTGAAGACACTGATTAAATAATAAGGCGACCTCTCGTTACATCGCGTCTGCCAGGATACAATTAAATAAATGCGACATAACCGAGGGCATTAAAAAGTTAAGAGAGATAACATACAAGAAAATGTTTTGTGTTTGTCTCCATAACGTTAGTTTATACTCACTTAACAGATTTCGTAGAAAAAAAAATTAAGAAAGGTATTATAATCTAGAAAATTGCAGAAAAACAACCCTAAATGCAAACAATAAATAAATTTGTAAATAGAGGAATTCCGAATAATAAGAAACTCGGCGTTAAAAAATGAGGACATAATAACGAATGAATAGACGAGTGTTGCCAAGAAGAAAATTATTTCTTTTGCTGGGTTACTTGATTTCAGCAGCAAGTGTCAATGGAAAAATATCTATGACTTCATGCGATGCATTGCTATACACTGCAGCTGAGATTTGCCACTGTGATTTGGAAATTGTTGAGCAGAACAAATTCTGCACCAAAGAAGCAATTTCGACCACGTGATTTGCTAAATAGCACTTTTTTTCTGAAGTAGCGTTAAAAGTAGCGTCGGTTATCACTACAAACTACTGATTTTTTGTATCGTGCTACTCGCTACACTGCATTGTTCAAAATGTAGGGCGCTACACTACAAACTACTGTAAAAAGTAGTGATTACAGTAGTTTCGCTAATTGTAGCGCACTACTTCCGACCCCTGAATGGATTTATTTTGTGCATACCTGTAAACGAACTATAAAGGGTACTTATTCTATAATCTTGAAAAAGCATGTTGTTGTCTATCTCAGTTTTGCATATCATTATGAATCTCATTATATTTGGAATATCGTAACATGAACAAAATGCATAGAAAACGATTTTTCCCCAATAGCTCATAATGTAACGGAATATTTTGAGTGTCCCTATAAACTATACATAAATTCTACATTCATTTTAAATATCGAGTATTCTATAGTAAACCTCATATAAAAAAATCATAGCAATCCTAGTATATTTACGCGAATTAGAACCCTGAAAGACAAACAGCGAACCAATTTCATAAACACTTTTTAACTATGTTGGAAAGTGTTAAAAATGAATACTATATGTATATTTTCAAATTTGTTACGAACGTACATTATATCTGTTTCATCGAACATAATTTTATAATAAACTAGCTGACCCAACCGGCGTTGCCCGAGCCCTTGTAATAAACTTAAATCTCTTAAAAAACAGAACTCTGGCCACGGTCTACGATGGCTTCGGAACCGTATACCCGGCATGCTCGTACGCTCTAGAAAATCTTTTATTTCCCCCTACCACCGCTGGGGGAGCATTCTATTCTAAACAAACCTCTTTCCGAACGAACTTCTGAGACAGGTCCCCGCTGCCTACGTGACTGTATAGTAGGCGCACTACAAAATTGAGCTGGTTTCGAGAAGATTGGAACATTATTAGCCCAGTTATTGCAATAAGGAACAGTTAGAGAAAATAACCTTGAGTGAGGTGCCGAGGGGAGGGGATGTTCGAGTGTCTTTCAGAAAATGACTAATTAGGAGGCCCACTATGCATGCATAAAAATTCGTTCGTTTTGTTAAGCTAGGAATTTAATTACAAATTTGGCTTAAACTCTTATTTGTAAATAGTGGTAACCGCTACTCATAAATTTAATTTAATGTTATAAACGGTGACAATTAAGTTAATTATAATGTTTGGAATCACTTGCGTTGAAATCGGAAAAATAGTTGCTGAGATATGGAAACGGAGCATAGTTAGAGAAAAAAAGAAAACGGAGCATAGTTAGAGAAAAAAAGAAAACGGAGCATAGTTAGAGAAAAAACCTTGAAGGAGGTCCCGGGGTGGAGGGGATGTGCAAGTGCCCCTCAGTAAAGAACTAATTAGGAAGACCACTATACATCTTTCAAAATTCGTTCGTTTGCTTAAGCTTTGAACTTAACTACAAATTTGGCTTAAACTATTATTCGTAAATAGTGGTAACCGCTACTCATAAATTTAGTATAATGTTATAAAGAGTGACATTTAAGATAATTATAATGTTTGGAATCACTTGTGTTGAAATCGGAAAGATAGCTACTGAGATATGTAAACGGAGCATAGTTAGAGAAAAAAACCTTGAAGGGAGGACGGGGGGGGGAGGGGTAGTTCAAGTGTCCTTCAGCAAATGACTAATTAGGAGGACCACTATACATCTTTCAAAATTTGTTCGTTTGCTTAAGCTAGGAACTTAATTACAAATTTGGCTTAAACTATTATTCGGAAATAGTGGTAACCGCTACTCATAAATTTAGTTTCATGTTATAAAGAGTGACTATTAAGTTAACCTTTTGCTTACGGTGGGATTACCGTAGTCCCAAGAAAAAGACTGTTGAAAAATACGGGGTTGGGATTATCGTCATCCCGAAAATTTCCACCCCTCAAAGATGGAGTGCAGGAAATCCTTAACAGCGTTTGGCTCAACGGGGGTCTCATTGGGTATTGGAGAAGGGAAATTCTATAGGGAATATATTAGTTATCATAGGGAAATAAAGGGAAAACTTATGCAGCAAAGAAAGTAAACATTGTTCAAGCACACGATTTGAAGCTGTTTCTACCTCACTTCCTCCAAATTAGTGAAAGATAATTTTTGTTTGTGATATTAATATGAAGAGAATAGATTATTTTCAGTAAATTGTTTTATTATTTTAGTATCGCTGATTTTGATTAAGTTTTTCTTCTTAGAATGTTAAGTATTGCGGTTTTTTTTATTTCGACAATAGTACACTAGATATCTTAAAATAATATACGTAACTTTATTTATTGAACTCAACAAAAATGAAATTATTATATATATTACTATCTAACAAAAATACAGTTAATTTTGTAAAATTTTTATGTATAAATTTTTTTGTAAAATTAATTACTTTTACACAGTAGAAAATAGTTAGTTTTATGCTCACATACAACTTAATAATCATGTTTTATATTCTTTGCTTGGAATTGAACTTTGTCTGTTTCAGAATGATATTAATAAGTAATGAAATTCTAACGATATTTACAATTAATTTACTCCGCAATCATCTGATTCAAAAAAAAGTAATTGAAGTTATGCAAAAAATAATACAAGTTACATTAATTGTTTTTTATATATTTTTTAAACATATGATTATAAAGAAATATAAATGTCGTACAAATGTCGTACAAATGTAAGTCCTAAGCATTTTTCTGCTATGTTCAAAGAGGCAATAGCTGTTTCAAAATCGTTTCGGAAAACAATTGTTATTGCCGTACTTTTTTTCTCGGAAACTTCTGAAGCTAATTCAATACTTTATTTTATTTTTATTTTATATTATACTTAGGTATTATACTTATTATATAATTAGTATTATGTTTATTAAACTTTGTATTATACTTATATATAAATAAGGATTGTCTCTCAAAATTCATTCATTTTCAACAAAGTTAATTAACGCTGTTCTCAAATACAAAGGGACTACTATCAGATACATTTTTAAATTCATTTTTGTTCAGAAACGCATGAAACAGGCAGATGTTGTTATTCAGAAACTTTGCAATCGATACACGTTTTCCATTTTTTGGTAAAGGCAGAAGATCTTTTATAAAACACTGTCAAAGTCCGCGTTTTGAACCGAATTCCTGATTCTTCATCGCACGAAAGGAGAAAAACCTGTTGTCACGTGACACGAATAGCTTATAACACGACAACTAATTTATTTATCAAAAAATTGAAAACTCATTTCGATTCCAAATTGCCTCAACAGTCAGACCTGCAAATTTTATGATTTTGCGTTTAAAAATGCGTCAGAAAGTTTTGCGTTCTTCAGCAGAACATTTGAGAACCACATTCAAAATAAAGTAGAATGTTTAGTTTGTGAAATCGTACACCTATTGCACTTTTTAATTTCATTTATTGCCGAATGACCATTTATTGTTTAATAAACGTCAAAAATATGAAAAGGAATTTCTTTTAAATCGTTTCAGTAATTCTCGAGAAAAATGAACTTTACTCCCAGCTATTTTCTATATGATTTCTCTAGTGTTATTGCTTGCTTTAGTATTATTATTCTAAGGTTGTTTGGGGGGGGGGGGGGGCATTAAAATTAGAGAGACTCAAAATCAAAAAAGCACATTTCATAAATTAGCAAGGCATAATTTAATTTCAACACAGCGGTTTTAAATTCCACGTACGGGAAATATAGTATTGAGTTGTTAGAAAATACACAGCACACACGTAAAATGTACATGTTTAGTTTTTTTTTTTAATCCTTAAAAGTTATATATATATATATATATATACATACATGTGTGTGTGTGTGTATTAACATTTAGTTTAGAGGAGGCCCCAATAGTGGCTGAGAGGTTCTGCTCTCAAAGCTGGTAGACGGGAGGTCCTGGGTTCAAACCCCTGTCACGCTCGTCGACCTAACCGTTCGGAGTTTTCCGTGGTTTTCTTCGAACCTTGCCGTAAATACGGGTTATGATCCCTTAGAAAGACCCCCACTGATGCCATCCCCTCCTAGGGCCTATATCCCTTGTGTAAATAATCGGCCGTCATAAATCAACTAACCAACCGACCATCAGTTTAGAGGAGCTAGGTATTTTTTAGTTATATTCTCTCATTTTTTGCACATTGAAAAAAAATGCTTATTTAAGGAAATTATTTTTATTAAACTTATTTAATTTTTAAATGTATCTGAATGCTTGGAGCTATTATTACATAAAGTATTTTTGTATTAGCATACAATTTTTTTTCTTATTTTACTTATAACATTTGCTTAATATTTTTATTCAGATTTCTACTACTATTTCTGTACAGTAATATTTGACTAATTTAAGTACAACATAAATTATAATACAATTTGGAAATAGCGGTTTATTTTTTAATTTAAAAAGTAAATGCCCAACTGTTAACACCAAACCCGTTGGATATAACTTTATTCTTCTTTACTGTTTACTGTTTATACCGATTTCTATGTATTTATTTCTACTTTTTTTTTTTTTTTTTTTTTTTTTTTTAGTTATAATCTAAATTGTAGCGAAAAAAAAAACTTTTTTTTTAATAAATTATTTTTGTATTACTTATTTAATTTTTAAGTGTATCTGAAAGTTTACAGCTATTTTTAAATAGTATTGTGCCTAGTTATTTGTGTTATAAAATGAGTATGTAAATGTTTTGCTTATCACATTAGTTTAATTGTTTTTATTCAGATTTCTGTCACTAATTCCGAATTTTCGCTAATTTAAGTACAAAATAAATTATAAAACACTGGATGTGTAAGTTTATTCCTGAATGAAAAAAGTTAATGCCTTACTGGGAACACTAATTCAGTTGGATAAAACTTTATTTTTCCTTACTGTTTTTGTTGCGATACCCATATATTTATTTTTACATTTTTCTTATCATGGAATTTAATTTTTCTTATTATGAATTATGATAAAAAGAAAATAAATGTTTATTTAAGGAAATTATTTTTTATTTACTTATTTAATTTTTTAAAGTATCTGAAAGTTTAAAGCTATTTTTAAATAAAGTATTTTTATATTAGCATAAAAAAATCTTTTTTTTTTTTTGCTTGTAACATAACATTTTTTTTTATATTCTCCTTTTCAAAATATAAACCACTATTTAAACGTTCATTGTAAGTGTTTTTCTGCCTATTTTTAAGAGAAATCACTCAATTATTTCAAAACCTAATCACTTGAATTTAATGACTTCACAGAAAAAGTGCAATTTTCATGTCCGTATAACATTTAAACCTTATTTATAACGATAAGCTATTACTTTTGACAGATGAAAAGGTTTCCTTTAGGGAAAAGTAAATCCCGAAATTTCTCACGATTGAAAGTCGTTAGCGGACGCGCTCCAGATGTTCTACCATCACCAGGGGTGTGATGCTTCTGATGAAAGGGGGATGAAACGGTCAAGTTTTTCCCGTAATCGGAGGATATTTAAAGTATTCATTTCCCAAAGATTAAATGTAATTAGACCCTTGCCCCTCTTCATTCCCGCATATAAAAAAGAATCTGTTAAATAAAGTTTTCTGTATTAACAATCTCCATCATAATAATAAATGTCATGTTAAAAAAAAAAAAAAAGAAAAAAAAAAAAAAAACTTAAACCCGACTAATTGTCATGAAGAAAAATGCGCCTGAAAAATATTTCAATCAGGGGGACGTATGTGTAATTTGTCATGTGCAGGTGGGGCGACATTCGCATGGCTCTACGCTCATAACTTCAATCCATATTGACACTATTTAGTTAGAAATCCTTATTTATGCATCGCTACTCTGGTTTATTTAATTACTTCTGTGAAGAATCGATGCAACCAACCAGTGAACCAACCAACCCAAGAGAAAAAAAGCGTATTTTCTATCAGTTTTTTTCATAAATTAAAAAAAATTACCAACCGAATTTTTCAAAAATCACATAGTCAGATACAGAATATTTTTTTACATATGCTCAGAAATTTTAAAATTGATATCTCAATTAGTTTTCTTAAAATTCGCCAATTAGTAAAATAATTTCGAATTCGTTCATTTCCGCTTCCAAATTCGTTTCTTTCGCCATTTTGATTTAAAAGATGATATTTTAGAAGCGATTGTTAATGAGAATCTAATTAATATCTAGGCTAATTATCAAAATATTAAAATTCTGAAGCTCAGGTGCACATGGCCAGACCTTGGACCATCCACACCTAAATTTCCAGACTTCTAGGTGGGCTAGATTTTGCTAGCCATCGCCAACAGACACACACACACACAGAGCGAAACTTTCTTTTATTAGTATAGATTGAAAATTATTTCAATAAAATCTGGTTTAATGAATTCTTTTAACACAATTCTTCTAAATACGTATGTTATTAACGTGAATAATAAAAAAAAATTCTAGTATTTAAATTAAAATTTCAGTTTGCTTGCTTAGACAAATATATAACTGAGTTAATATGACCACCAGTTATGTGATGTTTGTGATAAATCTGAAAAATTCAAAATAACTCGTTATTGGTATTATTTAAAAAGTTTTAAAAATAACATTTGTTTTCTCTTTTTTATTTGGATTTAATTTTAATATTTTGCAAAAAATCATTTTTGAAGTAATATGGTCAATAAAGGAAATTCAATTTTTGCTCAATAAATCCCTTCATACCACAGTTATTTCTCGTATCAAAAAATGCAATGGGGAAGAGACAGAACTTAATAATTTTTATTCACAGAACTTTATTTCTATTTAAAATGAATTGATTGTAAATTAAAGAATTAAAAAATAACTAAATTTAAACATCCGAATATTTTGCCAAAATTTTTCAAAACTCCACCTAGCTATCTAATAAATATGACATAAAAGGTGTTCATAATTCGCAACCTTTACATAAAAATTGGCTATAATCTAAAACCGCCAACTGGACATATTAGCTGGCTAGCTGTATTACCTTCAAATAGATTATACATAATTTATATCTTATTACCTTTTACACTTTAAATTTCATTACAACAATAGATTTATGTAAATTGATATTTAAAACAAAGTTTCATAATTCTATTGAAGAACAAATGTGAAAAATCATAAAAAAACAACAACACCCCATACTAATTCTGCTGCAAATCATCGATAAATATGTGATTTGTACCAATATTTTAGCAATTGCATCTACTAATTAATGATACATTAAAATGTGCTTAGGGTATCATCTATATACAGAAATTGCAGCAAACTTTAAAACATTAAATACTAACACACATTTTTTAAGTCATATTTGAATTCTCCAATAAATTTTTACTTGGGATACCAAACGGAAAGGCAGTTTAAGAGTTTAGTCAGGTAGTTTAAGAATTGCCTAGATTTAAAGTGTGGAATTCCTAATGTTGAATTCATTTTTAGTGATTGCAAAACATATTGCAATGCGCGTAGATCTTTTAAGCATAACATAACAAATACTTGGCGAAATAAGCTGTGATTTTAGATTCGGATATTAAAAGCTTCTAGAAACTAATTTCTTTTCAAAGGTTCTCAGATTAGAAATATTTTTTCTTTTTTTTCTTGAAAATAATTTTTGAAACTATGTATATTTTGAAATTCTAAGGTACACCTTTTGAAATTCTTAGGTATCCTCAGTATTTTTATCCTAAGGTAAATTTTACAAGACACTTCAAATATGATGATAAAATGAGATGTTTAGTAGATCGATTAGTAGCAGTTACAGTTTTATAAGCTGATTTTTGACCGTTAGTAGGGATTCTTTTATTTCATGATTGCACAGTGATTTCTTATGATGTATCTGACACTATTTTTTATTTTTAAGGAAAATGAATTGAGCACTATCTTTTAATGATTGAATTTATTTTTACTTCATATTTCGATAGAAATATATATGATAGTCATTAATAACTTTAGAACATCAATCCCATCTGTCCAAGCAAGAGCACACTTCTCTTTCAATTCACATCGTTTGGGATGGGTTTTATGGCTTTATGATGTTTATTACAGTTTAAAAAATGTGTATGCAATAAATATTTTTTATATAGATACAAGATGCTTTTTGGCAAACATTTCTGTCAATTTAATTCATTAATCTTAATATAATAAAAAACTCAAAATTCGTTCAATGAAATTTTTTAAACAATTCTTTAAAAAATTTTTAAATACGTAGTATAATTTTCTAAGATTAAAAAAAAATTGCGTTTAAATTTAAATTTCTAATTATTTGCTTCCAGTATGTATATATAAGAAATTGTATGTGTTAAATTCTTTTTTTACAGTTTAAATATTATTACAACAAATATTTTCATATTAGCATAAAAATCATCGTTTCATAATTCTATTGTAAACCAAACATATATTATGATTTCGAATTCTGTATCTGACGCAATTATCTGTATTCTTGGGAAAAGTCTTCAGCCATATCTCTTAATAACTCTGCAGTTTTCCTTACTCTCATATTTCAGCAAAGAAATTATATATGATTGTCATTAATAACTTTGGAACATCTTTCCCATCTGTTCAGTCGACAGCGCACTTGAATATCTATTCACATTGTTTGGGATGACTTTTATGATTTTATGATTTTTACAGTAGTTTTATAAATGAGTACTTAATGTTTGTATCTAATTAACATTTTTATTTTTCGGTAAACGTTTCTTACATTTGGTTTCATTGAAAATTTCTCAAAATTTTGACTAATTTTGACAAGTGATTTTCTATTACAAATAAGTAAAAATTTTGACTAAATTTCGACTAATTTTGTTTAACGATAAATTTTGAATTATTTAAAATATATATCGTTTTAAAACAAATATTTTAACATAAACTTTTTTTAATGCATATGCTGTTATTTTGAGTATTGGAATAGAATAAAAGTCTTTAACTTTTAATTTCGCATTGTTTGTATCGGAAAATGTATTTATTTAAATTTCCACTATTAGCTCACACTTTCTCTATATATATCCTGTTCAAATTTTCAATTGTTAATAAAATATTTTCTATTCATCCACTCAAGTTCAAATAATTTTTTTTAAACTTGTAGTAAATGACACTTTATGTTAATACAGTTTTTTCAAATATTAATTAATTAATTAAATTTAATTAATTAATTTTAGTTTTAAATGGAAGAAAAAAATCCCTCCCATTGTTTTCATAAATGAAATGAAAGATTTATCTCAAATTAGTGATGCCACAGAAGTAAAATACCGCAACGATGATTATAAAATAATGTTCAATAAAGATAACGTGGGACATTAATGCTGCATGGGTTTATTTTATATATTTATGATTTAAAAGTAGGGATTGACTTTTAAAAAAAATTATATTACTTGTTTGCATGTTAAGTATAATTTGTTACTTTTCCGTTAGAAGAACACCATGCCAAAATATCCCCTAGCGCACTATTTATTTTAATCTTATACCAGTGCAAAATATTTTTAATGTATTCCGTATCAAACATTTGTAATTCGCTATTTATTTGACGTGAATTAATTTTTACTCAATCGTAAAAACACATAACATCTTAATTTGGTATTTTTCCAAGTATGAAATATTTTTACTAAGTTATAAATGAAATTTTTGCGCATATGTGTAGATGGAAGTTACCAAAAATACATCTAATCAGAAATCTTAACAAAAATACATTTATTTCGCTTCAAAAATGTTATATTTTAAAATGTTTCCTCTGTGCCGACTTTTACGCTTGGCGATATTTGTTGTTCTGCAACCTACCAATATCAAAATTTAGTAAAATTTTCTATTTACAGATGTTTATCTTATCACATGCGACATACGTTCCAGTAAATCATAAGAAAATTTCAGACTGATACTGCATATAGAAATACAGTTACAGCTGATTTAGCAAAGGTGTTATCACACTGTTCCTTAAATTGCCACGCCCACTTGTTTATTTACACAAGTCTCTCAGTTAATTTTACTGCTGCATTTTACAGAATCAGTGTTTAAAAAAAAATGCGCTGTAGAACAGAATTCGTGACTACATTCATTTTGCTTGTATTTGTAACTTCTAGCGTTGCTTATTTGCACAGAAAGCTAGTGTTTTACTTTTGTTTTTATGTATCAAATTTCTTTTTTTTTCTGATAAAACTGTCCTCTGTGAGACAGAATTACAATTAATTTTGTATCTAAATGTGATTGTTATTGTTTTTACTATTATTATATTATAATTGATAAATTCGAAATTTAATATATATGTTAAATAATATTATTATAATTAAAAAAAATAATAATATACTTATAAGTATAATTTTACAACAAAAGTCGTTGCTGTGGTAACAAACATTTTGAATGCACTATACCTGTGTTAGCTCAATTTTATACTGAGCATTAATTTATACATAAGTTAAATATCAGAAAATCTGTAAATGAACAATTTATTCCAAAGATTCTACTTGTGTGTCAAAGATTGTCATTAACGGAACTCTTGGAAAGGTGCATTCAACGAAAGACTTAGAAAGCCAGTGATATTCTTCATTGTATCTTATCGTCTAAATGTCCCCCAAACTCTCTCTTTTGCAAACAAAGAGATAATCCTTCTGCAAATTTAATAAGTATGTTCGATGTAACATGCCACATTTTAAAAAATAACCGAGTATTTATCGAGAACGTCAAACATTTACATTTGCAAATATATTACAAATGAGAAAAATAGGTTTTGATTCAAAAGAAATATTATGAAATTTAAAGATAAGACAATTAATTAAGCAAACTGTAAAACTGTGATAAAAAAAAAAAAAAAAAAAAAAAAAAAAAAAAAAAAAAAGAAGAAGAAGAAGAACAGATTTTTGGTTGGTGCAGATTCTTATTTTGTTAAGTATTCGTAGTTAGATTAATTTGATAGTTTGCCAATCTGCATTTGTATATATAAGGTTATTTTGAATCAATCTGGCATTGTTTTATTTTCAACCAAAATTAAGTAATGTTATTGACACAAATTAAATATTCAATAACAATAAATATTGTAACATTAAAAACAATATTAACACTTATTATTCTTTATCTATGTTTTATATTTTTAACTATTTAAAGCCATTTGTTTTAAGTACAAATTTCTCCAATTATAACTTTTAGCTTGTACTCGGTTTAATGTCTGTAATTAAAAGTAAAATAAGAATATATGCCCTCATTAAAAGTTTTTACAGTTGTTTAAGTCTAATAAAGGATACATAAAAAATATGAACAAAAAATGATAATTTAAGCAAATAAAGTCTTTAAACGCATTTATCTCAGTTCGAGATTTTCACTTTCTCGCTTTTTCCACTTTGTAAGCTCTAACTTTTATAAAAATTTGCTGATCACCACGATGTCTTAATATATTGTTAATGTGCACAGTACTACTATGCCTTCTTAAAATAGTAGTCATACCGTGCCTTGATACTTTCTACAGGACACTTTTAACTCTTAAGAGCCTACGCTAGCCACGGGAAGAAACGATCCAGCTAATGTTAAGTCTATGGGAAGGTTATCGCGCGATTTCTCGCTCGCATTTTAATATTTTTAAATGATTTTTTTTGCATAGGATAGCTGAGGTCGATCTCTAACGTTGTTAGTTTTTACTTTTTCGATTTTGGTTACGGTTTTTTTTATAAGCGGACATTTTCAATTTTGGAACCGGTTGGAACCGGTTCTGGAAGTGAAAATACCCTTATATAAAAAAACTGGAACCAAAATCAAAAAACTAAAAATTAACAACGTTAGAGATCGACCTCAGCTATCCTATGCAAAAAAAACATTTAAAAATATTAAAATTTCATTTTCATTTTTTAAATGATGTTTTTTGCATAGGATAGCTCAGGTCGATGTCTAACGTTGTTAGTTTTTACTTTTTTGATTTTGGTAACAGTTTTTTTATAAGAGAACATTTTCAATTTTGGAACCGGTTGGAACCGGTTCAGAAAGTGAAAGTACCCTTATATAAAAAAACTGGAATAAAAAATGAAAAAGTAAAAACTAACAACGTTAGAGATCGATCCCAGCTATCCTATGAAAGAAACATCATTTAAAAATATTAAAATGCGAGCGAGAAATCGTGCAAGAACCTTCCCATAGACTTAACATTAGCTTGAGTGCTTTTTCGCGTGACTAGCGTAGGCTCTTAATACATGATGTTCAATTACGTGTAAATTTTGGGGTATTGGCGACATGTGCTTAAAAATGCATATGAAGACGAAAAAGATTTCAAAACAAAAACATTCTAATAAGCCAAACAACAGTCGGTAAATTAAAGGGAACTGGTGTATATATATAAGTATAATAAATTATGAAAAAGCATTTTAGTCAAATTAATTTTTTTTTCAAATATATGTTTAAATTTGCATTTAAATCAAAGTTTAATAATTATGTTGAAGAACAAAAATAATACAGTGTTTACCTCTTCTGAATCTGACACAATCATCCGTTTTCTGAGAAAAAGACTTCTCCTCTATCTCTTAATGACTCCGCAGTTTTCTTTATTCCCATGTTTCGGAAAATAAATTATGTTTGATTGTCATTAATAACTTTGTAACATCTATCCCATCTGTTCACTCAAGAACGTACTTCTCGTTTGATTCCCCATTATTCGGGATGACTTTTATGGGTTTATGATTTTCATTACAGTTTAATAAAAACACAAAGTAAGAATTTCGTATTTATGTGTCTTTTTCGATAAAAGTAAGTATCTATGTGTTTAATGTAATAGTAAACAAGTATTTTTATTTATAATTTTGTAAAAGATAAAAATCCACTTTTAAAAATTACAATAAGAAAATATTAAGATTTTAAGGGTAGTTGCTCTTTACGTTGACTATTTATTTATTTTCTGATCCTATCGTGATTTTACAATGAAATATATTTTCGCTAAATATTAGATTTTTGATATCTATACTTTGCAGATCTCTATTCGAAAAGTGTATTAAAACCTAACATTCAAAATATAGAAGAAAAATCAAATAAGTAATGCATGCGTTGAAAATATTAAGACAACAATTATATCTAATATACTATTTGCATATAAGATTCATTATAATTTCCAGTGACTTAAATTCACCTTTAAGAAACACTATACATTATATATTAGAAATCACATACGCCCAAATTTTAAGTGATTTCATGCACATATTCTAAATTGTATGTAAGAAACATAATGACTTTTATAATCTCCTTTCCTATATAATGAAAATCTGATTATACGGTGGTATATACAGGAAAAAAATTATCTTGCCTATTTATCTAGAATGTGTTACGTAATGAACTCCGAATATTTGGACTGATCGGCAAATCAGAAACGTGAGTGTTAAAAATGGCAGTATTGTAGACGCTTGGTAATGAATTATGATAATGGTTAGGAAAATTGAAACGCTGGTCTCGAGCAAAGAACACACAATCACACGCTGTTTGAATACATAAAAGATGCCAGCAGCTGAAACTCAACGTCAGATTTTTTAAGTGTATAGTTAACAAATCATGAGTGATACACTGTTATGTAGATGGATGTAACAGTTTATCAAGGGATGGAACGATCTGCTTCATGAGAAATACAGTGGGCGACAGTCTCTCCACCTCGAGTGACATTCGACCTGTGCTGTGCAATATAAGAATCTTTTGCGTCAGATAGCTTTTCTTATTGCCCAGATATTTCAGGTTGGCGATAATATCACATAATCTGTTATCACTTGGACCTCATCAAAGGCAGCTCATGAGATTTATTTATAATTTTCTGTCACGTAAATTGACTTTTAAGAAATCCCATACATTTTGTTTTAGAAATTACATAAACCAAGCCTTTAAGTTCTTTTGAGCCATATATACTATATTACATGTAAAAAAAAATAATGTTCAATAAACTAATTTCCTATATGATAAAAATCTTATTAAATGGAGTATATCCAGAAAGCGAGTTAATAACTTTCGCATCATCATACAGATTGACATTGTACCAACTAAGTGAAAAGAGTTCTAGCCAAGAGTCGAATCCAAGGCCTCTAGTTTAAATTACCCTGTCTATTGATTTACCAGGACAGGCATTAGATGACACATTTCCCTCAGAAAACATTTTGGCAATAGCATCTGCTCTGCCAGCTAAACAGCTCAACAGAATACCGCAGTTAATGAAACTCCATTAAACGATAAACACGTAGGTACAACGTTTTTTCAACGGAATGAATTTTGTGAAAGACTTTCGGAAATGTTCGAAAATACTAGGCAAACTGAAACTTCTCACATTTGCTAAACTGAAACCAAAAGTAAACATATGAATAAGCCCGATATTAGATTTTTTGCTTTTAGAAATCGATTTCTGTTTAAAAACATATGGGTTACGATGCATTTTCATTCGAATATTCACTTTAAATAATATATATTTTTTAAAAAGCTTTAAATTTAAGTTTTTTTAAAATATATATTATTTAAAATAGGTATTAATAAAAGTGCTAACCAAATTAATTTTCACATAGGTATTAATCAAATAAGATCCAATGAAACATTTCATGCTGATTTTCGTGTTCAGTGGGTTAATTTCATGCAGAATTGCACGCTTTCACTTCAAAAACAATTATATTTTTGAAAAGTGAAATTATTTGAATACATTTTAAGTTTTTTAAGATCATTTTTAAATCTTATCATTAATGTTTATGTTATCATAAATGAACCAGAAAAGAAATTATAGATTATGTAGCACATTCAACAAGATAAAAGTATTGTTACGAAACTTAGCATTTTTTCAACAATGAAAGCAGATATCTAAATAAACATTTTAGGAAACAAAGAGCACAGTTGAAAATAATCACCTCTCATAGACGATAATGTATTTGATATTTTTTGCGCAGCCTGTACATGCCTTATATGTTTTACGCGTAGTACATTTTCGCAAATATTTATTTCAGCTAGAAAAAAAATCTAAAACGGCGTTCCGTGAATTACCATCAATAGAGAGAAACTTGACCCTATCCCCTTGGCTAGCACTTTAAATATATGTATTTATAAAATACTCAAACTAAATTGTGTAACGAAATTTAATTGAGATAGTAAAACGCTGTAAAACTATTGATAATGAATTTTCGGCAATTCCGGACGATGAAAGATAATTAGAATTGTTTTGAATAATTTTGAACATCTATATATAGTTTTCATGGAATTTAATCAAGCTGCATAGCATATTAAAAATTTACTAATATTGGAAAAACCAAACACCTTTGAAAACGCATGGATGGTAATGTAAATTAACTCTTTTTTGCGGCCTTCTTCTAAACTTCTAATAATTGCAGCTTGCAGACAAAAATACAATTGATTTCCTTTGAGTGTCCCCATAAATGAATAATAAATATTACGCACTCCTATTTTATAAGAAGCATATTGTGCTTCTTATAAAATTATAGATCATACTATCGACATACTATCGATATAGATCATCATAGATCATACCAAACACACAATTCAATTCCATATTGTTTGAAACAATTTAACACTATTAATATATATTCGTATTTTAAATATTTATCATCCTTAGATAATAAAATAACTATAATCTTTCGAGTTCCTCTAAACTCAATGAAAAAACTCTAAGTGATACACACTTCATTTTCATTAAGGAACATACTATAAAAAAACTTTTATAACATATATCAATCCATTGGCATTTCAAGTACATTTACTTGTTAAGCGTGTACCGACTGACAGCCGACTGAGATAAACAAACTAAGAGAATTAATAAACATTTTTCAACTATATTAAAAGTGGTGAAAGGCGCTTAAAATATAAAAAAGTATCCTTAAAGAATATTGCTAATATTAATGTTACAGAAAATTGATTTTTCCTGAAGAATATGTAAATTTTGTTTTTATTATAAATAATTAATTAGCATAATTAATTCCATAAATGTAGCAAAGTTTAAAATCGAGACGAGAAATAAATATCTAAAAATTAAAGTTGTTTAAACTAAAATGAATTTTTTTTTATGACATATCATTTTCCGTTCCCAGTAAATTATAAATTAACAAATTACAGAGTTTGAATGTCTTATTTAAACAAACGAGAGTTTGTAAATAGAAAGATACAGAAACATTTAAAAAATCATAATATTTACAATAGGTTTGTGTAATTAGAAAATAACTAACATATAATTTTTAAATGACTAACGTTTCATTGTCCCATTTTCTTTTAGAATTTAGTTCATAATCTGGTAAACACATAGCAGAGTTTGAAAAATTACTTTTTTTCTGTATTATGTTCTCTGTTTTAGAACTTTCAAAGGATATTCCACCTACATCTATCATTCAAATAGTATTTTTTTACAAACTAATAATGCATCAAAAAGAATCTTGCGATAATATTTATCTAAAGTGAATAATAGAAAAATACATAATTAAAAATGTATTTTACTTCTAAATAGTATTAACAATTAAAGCATGTTTTCACAAATACATTTTTTTTCAGTAACTTGTAATTAAGTATATTTTAAAGTAACATTGTTAATTCATAGCAGTGTTCTAATATGGATATTTCTGTTGCATTTAGAAAACATTAAAAAATATTTATTGCCTGAAGTATATAATGTGCTGCATGAAAAAAACATAGTAACTTTATTTTTCATTTATTTAAATCTTTAAAGATTTGTAGTTTTTTAAATTTTAAAGTAATGTATATCTTGATAACGTTATTTTATTTGTGTGTTCGCATTATGCCTGAAAATCGTTAGAATTTTTTTTATTGTGAAAAGTATACAATGAGTTGTATACTTTTGGCCGATTCTTTTTAAATATATATGCTTACTTAAATAATGTATTACAAGGATATGAAAATTACTGTCAGTGGAAAAAGATTTACAGGAACCAAAAATGCGTATATAAAGCTTGAGATATCGTGAAAAAATTGTTACAACATACTGAAAATAAAGCATGATTTAATATGAATTTATCAAATCACACAGTAATTTAAAAATATAATAAATTGATACTTGTAATCAGCTAGAACATTGTATTAATAATAATATTACGGATTATAAAAATGTTGAAAAATACATATAGTACATAGTATAGATTTTTTTAAATACTGTAACCATCTTCTAATCCGTTATCCTAATGTCCGGTATACTGGATAATCCTGCACAACTTTCGAAAAGAAAATAGTATTCCTTGTTTAATCTCTCCTGATGTGTATAACAATCTGATGGAATTTCAGAATTGGGAATTTCGTTACAACCCATTTCAAACGGTTGAACATAACACAGTATACCTAATATTAAAAAAACAACAGTACGGAATAAATTATAAATTGCTTTAAATCAAACTGTCTCAAAACTCACTGAACAGAAGCATTGTTGTATAGTATCATATATTGTACATATCACAGTACACAAATTCTATTAAGAAAATTAATTTAACGTTTTGGGGGGGTAAATTAATGGTGGGTAAATACTTATAATACACATCTAGAAACACGAATTGAACTAAAGTAATGTACTTTATTAAAATAATTATTTTTTAATTTACTATGAAAATATCTCTCCAAATTAATGGAGTTTTAAACGCTTTTGCTAAACTGTTTTTTAATAAAAAGCATATTCTTTACTTCCCAAACTACGTCATCACTCAGGTGGTAACTTCTTTCAAAAAAGTATAATTAAATTTATTGTATTTGCTTTTAATTTCTCATAGTTGAAGCTTTAGAAATAAATGACAAAACTATAATTAAAATTTAAAATATTGAAATATAATATAATATGTTAAAATAAATGTGTGTTCGTTAATAGATCTGCGGTTAATCCTCTTAACTGTGAGTTAAGGAGCTTGACAACGATTAAATAATAATATTTTTGAGATACTTCATACAGTTTCATTAAACATCCTGGAATGAACATATGCTATTTATGACAAGTGAGAATAATTGCAAATGTTTCAGTAACCCCAGTTAGTTCTCCCCAGTAAGGAAAAGTAAAGTTAATAAGGAAAATCGCAATGATTTTTGTGAGTTGACTAGTGCAGATAATTCTGAATATTTTTGTGCTTTGACTACTGAAAATAATCACAATGGGTTTTGCGCGTTTGACAGTTTTTGGATATCTTTTTTTTATATTAGTGTTTTTCCCTTTTACAACGTTATCGTACAACAACTGAATTTTTTGTAACATATTTCTGCATTAGAAGAGCCATTTCTTCTCTTTTTTTCTAGTTAAAACAGGGTTTTAGTTACATTCGAGCTTGTAATATGAGTGGGGCTGTATTTATATTCTTGAATTCGATCAATTCAAAATCTGCATGTTATGATTTATAGACATGTCAGATTTTATATTCTGAATACTTGTCTTTAGTTACAGTACATTGAAAATCGCTTTGGGTGATTCAGCAGTGTTGGCTTTCCGAAGTAAAAGTGTACTATATAAACTTTCGAATCCTACACTGCTATTTGATGTAATAAATGACTATCAATTTTTAGAAAGACGAAGATGTTTTTTAGCTTGTGCTACATCCAGTTGACTACTGAATAGCATCAGCGGGATTACACTTATTATTTTGATACCCATTTTGCACTACTTCTGCATGAACGCTCTTAGTCATCCTCAAACCTGATTTTGTCGATCTAGCAGGAATTTAAGGGTAATATTTTTTGACTACCAGTATTTCCAAATAATAATCTTTGTAATAGATTTTTATAGAACAATTTGTAGAAAAAATACAACGAAAACTTTTATTTGCAAATAGTGACACTTAAAAGCTGACCAAAGAGATATCTACTGTTTGGTTATCTGCTACTGTTTCCTCGAAGATTGTAGTGTATCCTCTTTAATAAAAAGCTATGCGTTGCTAACGACTGGGATTTTCGCTTATCATTGCCACAGATTAATCTCGGAAAATGAAACATTTGAAGTTTCTGAAAAAAATAATAACTCGAACAGTATTTGTCAGAAAATTTTTAGACAAACTTCGTTAGAAAGGTAAAAAAAAATATTTTTTTCTTGATATAAATGTCAAATCTAATGATTATACCGTTTTTCAAATATTGAATTTAAAAAATTACCAAATTTCACAATGGAGTACCATAGCGAAATCTTCACGCGTAAAAAGATAATGATAACGGCCATGTGTCCTGACGTATACTGGCTATAGCACGAGTCACAAATTATAGTAGCCTTACTATTCTGTTAAAATACAAAAGTGAATTATGATGCCACGAGTGCGTGATTTTTATTTAATTTTAATATAATCATCTTAGAAACAAGGTTTTGGAATTTTTTTTCGAATGGGATTAATAAATTGGCCAAAACTGTATATTATTTTGAGATTAAAAGAGGAAAGGTGGGGGAGCACTTTATATTATTTAGGTTTCCTCAAAAACTTTTGGTCAGAAGTGAAAGTTTAATGCATCAAAACGTCAGAAATTAAATCGACATTAAATCGGCAATAATTATAACGACGGTTCTTCAGTTCGTTTGGATAGTTTTTCATTAAAAAATAAAAAATCATTCAACATTTATTTTAGTTATTTTTAAGGTTATTATCACGGGCCCGGAAAACGCCGGGCATGTCAGCTAGTCTTTTTATAATTATCGACTTTTTGTTAAGACCTTTGCAGACGAGTGTGATTTTATTTTTATCCTTCGTATAAACAAATGTTTATAAAGGTAACATTTCGTGTGTGACATAAAGAATTTTTCCAACTGCTTATTATAAATTATTATGATTGAACTATTTAAATATATTCTACAATTAAACTAAATATATATATTTTTTAATTATTGTAATCATTGCAGACGAGTGTAATTTTATTTTTATCCTTCGTATAAACAAATGTTTAATAAGGTAAAATTTCCTGTGTGACATAAAGAATTTTTCCAACTGCTTATTATAAATTATTAATATGTAACTATTTAAATATTTTCTACAATTAAACCAAATATATATTTTTTTAATTATTGTAACTATTGCAAAGTAAATATTTTACAACATTTTCTATGGTATTTCTTCACATATTGATAAATGCTCATTTATATCATTTGAGGATTTTGTTTATATTTTTCAAGTATTCATTATATGTACTTTATTTTACGTTTTAAAATAAAATTGCATGGCTGATAAATGTAAAATATCTAATGTTTTTGTAGTTTTGCTTACATCTCCATTTTTTTAAATATAAGTAGGATTAGCTTGGGTATTTTTCTAATAATAGGTAACAATCCAACAGAAATTTATAGGTCATTATGTGTATAACATTACAGCACACCGTGTTTGTATTTGTACGGACAGAAATTATCTTAAATTAATTCCTAAGGTATTATAATTAAAAGTATGTTTTTGGCAATTTATCCCCATCTATTATTAATAACTATTGTCCAAACTATTACTTACTCTTATCAAAATCTAAAATTTATCAATGAAACATCATAAATCATATTTGAATAATTAATTTTCTGTAATAGTTATGTAGATAAAATGAAAACTTTGATACGTTTAATTGATTTTAATTTTAAAAAATACATAATTCATCACAATTCTAAGATTACATATTAGATTAATGTATTTTATTATTTATTTACTGAAAGGTAATTTATATTAATCATTTTTATGTAGATTAAAAAAATCCAATTTAGAGAAATTATTACAAATAAGCATTGTCATTTTCTCTGGAATATATGACACGAAAAAATAACGTACGTTAATTAACCTGCAATTTAATTTTCTGTATACTAATTTGAGTTAAAATGACAGTTGAAATAATTAGATACTTTTAATTAAATGAAACATAATCTATCAACGATATGGACATTTATTTGAAGAAAATAAATTTTTTTTGTTATGGAATAATATTTTATCAATAAATGAAAACTGTTTTTTTTTAAAGGTGGATTATTTTATTAAAGTAATTTAAACACCCTGATTTTTTATGCATACACTATAAAATATTTCTATTAAATTGCTGAAAAATACTGGCATTTATGTTGTCAGCAAATTTCGACATTACTTTCAAAAAAAGTTCATATGAAAATTATTTCCTGAATGTATAAGAAGTAGATAATCCGGATTTGAGAATGTCTTTTAGAGATAATTTTGCAAAAATCAACTCAAATAATCATTTTTACTAAATAAAAGATTTTCGAATTTTTTTGGAATTAATTTTACAATGTATAAAGAAAACAATAAAAGTTTTTTGGGCATAATTAATTGGCCAGAATATTTTTGTGGATTTTGATGAGATTAATTTCCAAAAGTGCATCTCCTCATTTTGTAATATTATCTTTCTGAATCTCCGTGTTTTGCGCTTTATAATTTCATGTATGCACCGATATTCTTTTTTTTTAACACTTTCTAATATTATTAAAATGTGTTTATTACTTCGGTTTGTGTATTGTCCATTTGCCTATCTGTCTGACTATCCGCATTTAAAGTTTCCAACTATAGATATGTTGCTACGAAATTGGTATACATCATTAAGTATTACTATAGTATGTTCCCTATTGGAAATGAATAATGTAGCATTTACATGTAAAAAAGACAATCAACAGACACTGAAAAGAATGCGGTTAATTTAAGATGTATGCGAAATAATCGTTTGAAGTATATATTACTGATATTGCACTCTTGAAACATTACGAAAAGGATACGCATTATTGATACACACTAAAACTTCTACATGTTTCCTTTAGAAAATTTTTTATATTCATTTATAGTTCATTTACAGGGAATCACAAAAGAATCCGATTTCATTGCAATCTGTAAAATTACTAATTTGAAGCGCGATTTATGAAATTGATGTATGTCAGCAGTTCACAAGTTGTGTGACGCGACCTTCTCGTATCGCGGAAGTGTGGGCTGTCGGCGCTGTTTTGGAGTGTCAGGGAACGATCTGCCACGTCTTCAACACTATATAATTAATTTTTATCTTCTGTAACATGTAAAATAACATAATTTTACATCGCTAAAGTAAATATCCTAAAAAGACACGATTAGCATTATGAAATAAATTTTTTTTATTAAACAGAGCGGTTTGTAACCAAAAGCTTCAATCTGAGACATACTCTGACGCTGGGGGAAAAGAATAGTATAGATTGCATTAACATTTAAAATACATTTTTTATATACATTAGTTAAGTAACGTGTTTTTTTTACGTAGTACAGAGTTCTTCTAACCCGCTTTCACATTGGTATTACTTACAACTGCTTTGTTATATATGCTTTGAGAAAAAGTTCAACTTTATCTTAGAAAATATTATACAGAAGACTCTATGTACTTACTTATTAAGTGAGTCGCGATAAAAACCTAAACCTTAGGCTGCGTCAAAGATTGTGAACCGATGATTTATATTTTTTAAGTAGGCGACAACATCTGTTTAACAGAAAATAGGGCATATACCACTCACGGTTCTATTACAGATCCACACAAAAGTTTCAGATATATTATCATCCTTAAAAACATTTATAATACACATGACTACCCAAATGTGCTCTAATTTATTAACTTCTACCACTAGAAATATAGTAAGTCTGGTTTAAACTGTGTTACGCGTTTTTGATCAAAACTAAATATTACTCAAGTATGTACTGCGAGTGTACCACAGTTAATTCATATATGGAAGCTGCTTAAAATGATATGGATAAATTGGCATTTATGAATGATTAATTGCACAAAAAGTATTATCAGTTATGTTTTGAATTTTCAACCTGAAGTAAATTATAGTACACTGTTGTCTATATCTAAAAATCTATAGATATTATACAGAGCTGTACAAAGGAATTTGATTGTTCATTTAGATATAATTCTTCGTTGTATGAGAAAATGATGTTTCGTAAAATTTTCTTTTAGTATTGGAAAGTATTTCATAATTTATGCGCGATGTATGATTTTATATTTTTTGTTAATTCATGCTGAATATGCCTTTTGTGCATGCATTTTGAATAATTAAAATTTACATTAATTAAAGATATTTTCTGTACCTGTATTTTGCATGCAACATTTTTCAAAGTAAATATTTCATTTCAATTTCCTTAACGAAGAGCAAATGGGGAAAAGAAAGTGAAAAAACGATAGGAAAATTACGATATAAATTCCTCCTTAATCGAAACCATAGAAAATCCTTCCCAAACAACGGTTGTGTGATTGTACTCTATTTGTTTCAATTTCGGCGTATTAAAATACGTTTATGTCTTATCATTAAATAGTTCTATCAAGAAAAATCATTTAATCATCAAAAATGAAATTCTTTTATTAAAATTTGAAAACTCTTTAAGACAATTTTAAAACTTATCCTTTCCTACAATTTTGAACGTATTGAAACATTTGTTTTGTATGTTTTTGTTATAACCGTGTTTTGTAACTTTTGAGATCTGATTTCTAAAAAGTTAATTAGTTTAAGAAAAATAAATAAAATGTTATGACATATCGCGCTCAATCCCCAAGAACAGTGACACAACTCCAAAAAAATTCATTTTTTTTTATTATTAAACTACTTGGTCTGACAAAAATGCGCCTTGCTACAGAAAATTGTCATAAGCGCAGTTATGTGAAAACGCCAGAATACACTAGGTGTCATATTGTCACTACAAAATGGGAGGAAAGAATGCTATATGATACATTTATTCAATCCCCCCCTATCTGTTCTGCTTCTTGATTCTTGAGGTATTACGCTTTTATACACGCTTTTACAACTACATGATTGAGCCAAGTGCTACAGTTTTATGTCACGGTAAAAAAATGGTAATGTTCATTTGCCTCTCTTCTTAGATGAAAGATGTTTGAGATGTGAGATTTTTCTTCAGGTTGAGCGATATGCGTACATGCAGTATATATGACAATTTATTTATACCTCAAATAAAAACAATAAACACAATATAAAATTTAATAATCTGCCTACAAGTTGCAGTTTCACCGAACACTTTATCAAGACAAAAGAAAATATTCTACAGTCACACGATCTATTAATGCAATGTTTTGAAATGCGATTATTCACGCTTTTCTCCTTCTATCCCAGATTACTCATGTTATTTTATTCTATTTTTACTTTGATGCTTATTTCTATAGTTGTAATCATGCAATAACTCAACCCATAATTTTGGAAAGGTAAATGATCCGGTATCATTACATATTGAATTTCAACATGTTCCAATCTCTATTATTTCTATTGTAATGGATATATAGTATAGAATGGAAAGAAAAAAAATCTACAATTCAATTTCATGCTAATCATGTCTGTCTAAAGTTCATTTTTCTGTCGGTTTTATAATTCGGATTTTATGTACTTCTGAATACTTTTTCAAAAGGACTTGGTTCAATTTTAGTGCAAATGATATTTTAACTTCTTAACAGACTTTGAAAGTTACTTAACATTTTATTTTGAAATAATAAACTCTTTATATAACTTAAAATCCTATTCCCGATGAGATTCACTTTAAGGATTGTCCGGGAAAATAACGAGTTAATTGAAAAGTACTTGTTGTGGTAAAAAAAACATTTTTCAAATATCCATAACAATGGGATCTTTATGTAACTTCGACAAAATATACTAGATATATCTAAACACATTTTAAGCAAGGAATTGTAAAATTGATATTTTCGTCACTTTTCGAAAAGATAAGGGTAACTAATTTATATAAAAAGCAAATAGTCTAAACGTAGTAATCTACACTTTTGCAACCAGTTTCGGAAGTAAAAGTAACTTTATTAAAAAAAAAAAAATAAATGCCACCAAAATCGAAAAAGTAAAAAATAGCTGTATTAGAGATCAATCTTAGTTTTCCTCTGAAAAAAAAAGTTAAAAAATATACAAATTTAAGCAAGAAATTCGAAAGGAACCTGCTCATATGTTTAACATTAGTGAGCGGGTGTTTTCGCGGGAGTGAAGAGTCCCCATAAATCAAATCCTTCAACAAAAGAAATAATTCTAGGATTTGCACGCTTCTTCTGTTAATTGCATTTAAAGCAACTTATAACATACAGTGCGCTAAACAAATCTGTGATAACGGTGTTTCAATTAATAAATTTAGAATTTTTGGAAATATGACTCTACTTATGACATAAGGATATTTAATATATTTTAAATATATAACTATAACACAAAAACCTTTTGTCCACAATCATAGTTCCGTTCGCATATTTAACTATAGTAAAATAATATCTAAAGCTCATCTAGAAGTTAAATAGCACACATTGCTAAAAACATTCTTTTTAATTCAATTACGATTGTGTAAAAACAATGGAGATTAAAATGACATAAATGAGAGCTAAAAATGGAAGTACAATGACTTCCGTTTTCGTTTATCTTTTTGTGTTATTCTTTCTCATGCTTTAAATGGGAGTGGACCGTAGAATAATGGAACAGAGATAATTCTCTTTAATTACATCCTTCATACAATCGCATTCTACCTAAACTATTCTGAAACAGTTCAAAAAAGTATTGTAATAATATTTTTTTCTCCAGACTAACGTCCATTTTTATAGGAAAATGTCATTGTTCCTGAAAAAAAAAATGGTTTGTAAAATGTATTTGTTGTTCTAGAAAAAATTATTGCATTAAAATAATGGCTTTCAGTGGCTTCTAAGAAATAGGATATAATTATCTAAATCTTTGACTTTATAATTACTAATGACGTTTAATACATAGAACATAACCTATCTTAAATTGTTTTTTTTATTTTATTACAATTTAATTTCACATTTTTATATGCATCATTACTTTATATGCATTTAGTGCTTTTGTGACAGAATGGCTTATTTATTTCAATATACGGGTAAACGTCTTATCATTTAAGAAGAACGCACTTTGGTCATTGAAATAAACCATTGTTGTCTTATGAAATAAAAAGGGAAGTTTTTTCATCAACAATATTAATTCCCTATAAAAAATAGAGGTGGTATATTACATATATTGCATGTGTTTATCTAGAAGTAGGAGAAAATAATCTAATTTATAATATAACATCCATACACTGGATTTGAAAGCTGGTTAAACTGTTATTAACGTAATTTTGAGAGAAAGGACTTAGTTTAAGAAATTTATGCAGTGTTAGGTTAAACAATGTGAGGTGATATGTGTGAGGGAAGTCATAGAAAAATGCAACACTGGCAATGACAGAAAAAGCAAAAGTAGCCATTTGATAAGGAATTACTAATGTATACTTAAAAAATAAATCTACAAACAGTAATTGTATCAAATTTTGGAAATTTCAATCCTCCACCTAATTTATCTTAGTTGCAATTTTTGGTAAATTTTACCTTGTCTTCTCGTAAAGGTAGTCATACCGTCCAGTAGCAGATGTAAAGCTTTGTACTCCTAATGTGAAATTTAATATTTTTAGTTGCAAAACAAACTGCAATAGAGATAGTTACAATGCATTATTCTTTCAAATATTTTGTGGTGCAGATGTTGCAGACGTACCTTTCGGCGCCAAAATGGCAATTCTTTGCCTGACATGGTAACCCGGTGATTTTTGCTTTGTATGACAACCTGGTGTTTCTGTGAGTTATAATAAAATAAAATGTGTGTGAAAATAAATAAAATAATATAAAATAATTAATAAATGAAATTAAATGTGTGTATTTAAATAAAAATGTATGGAAATAAAAAATAATGTGTGTGTTAAATAAAAATGTGCGCGTAAAAAAATATGTGTGCGTTAAATAAATTACATGTTTGTGTTTGATAATAAAATTGTAATAAAATATTATAATAAAATAAAACTAACATTCTATTTTCGCATGCTAGGCATAACAGGTATTCGAAAACAGGGTTACCTGCCAAAATTGAGCCAATAAATAATCGGTCCAATCCTAGTGCACCTGCAACATCTCTTCGTTTTTCATAATATATAAATTATCAAATTAATATTTAAAAAAATATCTATTGTAACCAAAAATAATTTTAACAGAAATCGATTTTTATAAGCTCGAAATATGTGAATATAAAATTATATTTCATCCTGCCAAATACTTTTGGAGTTATTCTTCAATAATAACCCACACTGGAGCTTGTTGTGCAACTAAAAAAATCAATGTAACATTACAGTGCAGAAAATTACATTTCCATAATTACTAAACTAATTGACCGATTGATTTGCATTTGATATCATAAAGCGATACTTGCTAAAATATCCAAGTATGATGTCAAAAATAAGTGCTTCAATGTAAAATTTCAGAGTTTGATATAATTTATATATGAAGGCCACCACTTAAATCTATTTAGTAACATACATTTAAAGAAGAAATAATTCTTAATCGAATGGCTATTTTGTATTTCTTTTCTTCCATTTGAGATAAAATAAACGGGGGAGTGACTTTAGGTTTTACAGACTGTACTTTTTGTAACTTTCTGTCCTCACGAAAGATGGTATTTTAAAAGATTTTTAAATAAAGGTTAATTAAGAATAACTTTATTTATGTTAACCTATCTAAGCGTAAAATACATATATTAAGATAGTTTCGTTTTCAGTCTTTTAATTCTTGAAATTTGTTTAAAATATTGCAATTCATGCCTTTATTTTGATGTTGATTTTTTTATAGTAATAAATATAAATATTTAAAAATATATATGCAACTCTTAGTCACTTGTAGTAAGAATTATCGTCATAGAGAAATTTGTTTTAAATCTTTAAAAATTATTTTATCAGTCTTGCGTATATACTTCACTATTTGTAAACTGGACGAAACCTGACACTGTAAAAAAATGTGCGATCTACTAAAAAAAAAATAGTTTTTCTCATTGATCCTTGCAATTACTAAAAAAATGTTTTGTATTCTTACTCAGTTACAAGAAAATCTGTAAGAATTGCTAGAAAACAGCTAGCAACGATTCCGGTTTATGATACCGGTTACTAAAAAATTCTGTGGAATACAAATTTACTAAAAAAATTAGTAACCTCAGGAATTTTTGTTTGCTGTGTCGGCAGAAAATTGTAAGTAGGTTAACAGATTAAATTGTTTAGGAATGAAACCTGTTTAGATGTATAGATATATATTTAAAAAAAAACAGAATTGTTTTTAAAAGTGGCTGGATGGTCCTCATCTTTATATAACAAAGTTTTATAGGGAAAATCTCAGTATACTCAAAAACTCTCACGATCAGTGTTTGAGGTGAAATACTTCCAAATAACCCTAGAATGTACATTGAAAGTTCTATGTAGTTCTACAAGCGATTGCTATTAATTCTGAGATTGCAATTACTACTTAAGTTTATATATCACTTAAAGAATGGTAAATGAGCCGAATGTAGTTAAAAGTTTTTGCCGACGTATATAACCCAAAAAAAAATAAGACGAAACAGATAATTTGAGTTCATGAAAAACACACACAAAAAAAGGCTATTAAAATTACTTGCAAGTCACTCGACAAATAAATAATATACCAGGCTAATATGCCTCTGGAATGCAAAAATAGATATTTTTTATCTTTAGTGTCCTATGTATTTTGCATCTAAGAGCGATAATAAATTACAGACATTGTACTTGCCATTTTTGAAAGATATTATTTAGTGAAAATGTTTTTTTACTTTATTTGGAAATAATTTATACATTTATAACTTGTATAATTTAAAAATTGAAGTATATTTACAAGTTAAACTAACTAACGTAGATAGTTTAAAAGTTACACAGGATATAAAGCATTCCACTTAACGATAAGCATTTATTACAAGTTTTTTTTTTACAAAGAAAAGGTACTTTAAAAAGAGGAATATTAATTTTAATTTTTAATACATTTATAATAAATATTGTTAAAATAAATATTTTTTATAGTTTATATATATATATATATATATATATATATATATATATATATATATATATATATATATATATATATATATATATATATTAACTTCAGTTTTTCTCTGACAATATAGTATCACAATTACAAACACATTGGTAAAATAGAAAGCATATGTATCTGAAAAAAAGTATCAAAATATTTATTTTTAATCCATTTCCCATTAAAAGCTTTATATCGCTAAAGAGCACAAGAAGTGAATGTCTAAAACTAAATTTAAGCTATTTAAAGGAAAATAGTTTAAAAAATTTTATTTTAAAAAAAAAGCTCTTTATAAAACGGGTTATTTGAATAAGTTACTATTTAAAATTAAAGATTAAATTTCCGAAGTCACGATATAAGATAGTTTTAAAAGCAAATATAAGGTTCTTAGTTTAAATTAAGAAACAAAAATAAGATAGTTTAAGAATTTGCATTAGATTTTAATTACTCTTTGCCACATTTTAGAAAGTTTCCCTTTATATTTAGTGGAGAAGGGAAGTAGTAATCTTTACTTACGTTTTTACATAAACATTTATTTCGACAGACATAATGGAATGTTATATGTGGCGTTTTAAGGCTTAAAGAGCTGATTAAAATCCTCTCTTTTTAGTTCTTTCGTAGTTTAGAAGTATTAATTTCGGAGGGATTTCCATATCGAGTGACATTTGCTTTTTTTCACTCTCATCATATCTTTATTTTCTTTAGTTTTCTACATTTTAAAGTAATTAAAAATACCTCGTATATTTAAGCCTACTTATGGATAAATTAAAGCCATTTCTTCCTTTTCAAAGTTTTGTCGAAACAAAAATGATTATTATTATTTTTTTAATTAATTAATTAATTTTTTTATTTTTATTTTTTACATTTGAAAACATATTTTACATTCTGAACTAAACCTTATGTGTGAAACAAGACAGAATCCTGACGTAACATCCCAGAATATGAAATTCAAATCTTGTAGCATGATAGATAGTGTCATTTCCTGCTATTAATATATTTTCATTTTCTAATTTTGTACAGAAATAAGAGATATACTGTAAAAAGAAGCTACATTGTTATTTACCAGAATGGGCAAAATAAATTAAACAGAAAAATAATTTAAAAAATGAAATACAGTATGTTAAAAAAATAAAAATAATAAAAAATAAATAAAAATAAAAAATAAAAATAATAATGATAATAATAATAATAATATATAAAATTTGAGGAATAAAGTTGTTTGAATTACACTTCTTTCCCAATGATTTTCTACAATCGTGTTATTATGAAATTTTCTTGAACCTAAATACAAATTAATTGGTCGATTTACAAAATATGCTCAGATAATTTTACAAAAACAGATTTATACAAAGTATGCATGCTGTAAAAAATGTAACTAAATATATAAATTATTTTTCGAGCTCTGCCTGTATAATTCAGGTTTATCTTTAACATTCTTTGTTTCGGTTTTCATTAATGTGCATATCACTAAGTATATGCTTATTTGAAGGATAGTTAGTGGTCTTGTGATATTGGAAGTTATAAGTTACGGGGAAATTGACGTACAGTGAGCAATGAGTAAGGTTGAAACTTCAGCAGTTTTCCTATGTATTAAATGCACCAGCCGTCGCTGCACTGCAAGAAAAAACGGCAAAACATACAGCAAAATGTTCCGTAAATGTATGAACCCAAATTTCTAGCATTATTTACTGTAAATTAACAACACAATGTGCCTTAAAAACTTTTGTTTTTGGAATTTTACAGTAAAATCTCTGCAATTGTTCTCATTTTATTGTACAAATGACTGTAATCATGCTAAATTTTACAGGGAAAAATGCTGGCAATTTGGGTGCATAAAATGACAGCAAATTTTCCCGTAATTTTTCCGTTTTTTCTTTCAGTGGAATCGATGTGTTTAACTTAACGAATATCGCTTTTATATTTGCGTGATGTGAACTGTCGTGATCGGGAGCAACACTTTTCCAACAGTTTTGGAGGGGTTATCCAAGAGCCCGCGATCGTTCCTGGTCCCCGAGTGGATTCCCTACGAAATAATAAAATACATAAGTTATTTTTCGAGCTATTAACTGTTTCGGTTTTCATGAATTTGCATCTCACTAATGTATTTTTCAAAATTGACTCCACTTTGCATATTTCTACATTTTGTTATGGAAAACATAATACGCAATAAAATCATGGTACTTCCATTGAATTTTTTAAAGTTAGTTTCAATCTAAATGTATAAATGACCTTTTATGACCAGATAAACCCCATACAATATTTAAATGCTTTAAAACATTAGTTTCTTTTTAATTGCATTGATTAGAACTGCAAATATAGCCATCGTTCGAACTTTTAAGATCAGATAAACCACATTCGTATTTAATGAATAAGTAATTCAATAAATATTTAAACAAATTAAAATGGTAGTTTTCGTTTTTAATTGCATTGATTGGAATTGAAGTTATAGCCATTGTTCGGATTTATTTTGATGTGCAGTAAAATATAACAAAGAACAGTGACTGAAAAGACAAAAAAATGTTATTTCCAATTATAAGATATGAGAAAAATTAAACGGGTGTATCGGTTTTACATAATTTTAAATCAATACAATTTAGAATTTAGAGTTTATATTTTAAATGTAATGGAATGATTGCAAATTCGCAATACATGTATTATGGCAAGTTGAAAATAAAGTTGTTCCTTAAAGTTGAAAATAAAGAGTTTGAGATTTTGAAAAATCAAAGCGCAAACTTAAAGTATCCTATAAGTGTTATTAAAATAACTCGAACTTTATATTAAACCTTAATAATCAAATAAAAGAGTATAATAAACATTTGAAAATAATAATAAAACTATTAGGAGAAATCAACAAAATATCACTAGCAGGTTAATGCGTTTTATTACACATCTTAAAGTGTAAGCGTTCGCTTACTTTTTACCATTTTTAAATTCGTGCGAAACATTATTTGTCAGCACTATTCCTTAATCCACATGGTAAAACTTTTTCGTCCGTTATGAACACCTTCATAATATGTGATTCAAGATAATCATGGGATTATTAGAAGTGTGTACAGAGTTGAACTAGTAACTAGTTTAAGGGGGTCCGGTACACATTTTAAAAACATTTTCATTTATTGAATTAGAATTTTGAGTTTTATTGTTTTGGTTAATTTTACAATTTGTATAAAATAAAATCATAACATTTCTCATAAATTTAAAAAAAAAATAAAAAAAAATAATTTTTTAAAAAGTGGAGTAATTTAAAATCATTATAACGAGAAATACTATTCGTCAAATTTGAAAATGTTTTCATTTAAGTTAACGTAAATATATAAGTTTTAATTATGATCCATTTTTTTTAAATATAAATTTAAAAAACAAATAAAAAATATATTTTTTTTTATAAATCTGTCACATATTTTTTAAAAATCATATTTCGAAAAGTAATTTTTTTTAAATTTTTTGAATCAGAAGTAAAGTAAAGCAATTGAAAAAGGCATGTTCCAAGTTTGAACCATTGATATTTAACTGTTCTTGACTTATAGCAATTTAAAGACAAGAATGGGTGATAAAAGCTGTCATGTCAAAAACGTTTCCATGACAACCAGTACTTGAAAGCTAGATTTTGAAAACAAATATTAATATATCTTATTCTAATTAAGATAGAAACATGATTTAAACGTCATTTTAAGTGATAAAATATTTGATTGAAAAACGTTTGAAGCATTGAACGCATCTGCTATGGCTGTTTAAAATGCATTCACAAATACTTTTCAAGAGAAGAAGTTATCTTTGGTAGATTTCAAAATAAAATTGAAATTAACAATGAACTTTGGTTTAGTATGTTCTTATTGTTGGCTACCCCTTACTATTTTTGAACTGGATTTTAGGCATAGTTTAGTCAGTAAAATTTAGGATGAAAGTTCTAAAGTTCTTTTTAAAAAATGGCAAATTATTTTGTAACATATTTTATTCGACGATACTTTATAGCTCAACAATATCCCCATAGTACAAATATTTCATATACAGTTAAATTAAAAATTAAGGAAAACTATCAATCTTTCCTCATTTATCGATCGTGTTTCTCTTTATAAATCAACTTTCTCTGATATATCAATCTTCCAATAAAAGTCCAAGAATCATATTGCAGAAGAAAAACTGTGATCTAGCGTGCTGTAGACCACACTTCATTTGCCGCTTGCCAAAGCGAGTAGTTTATCCGATTCTAAGCTATAAAGTAAACTTTGAGCGTTACTTTCTAAATAACTCCTTGATTTCGCCTTCTATGGATTTCATATATTTATCTACTAATTCTACTCTATCAAAATCTGCCCCGCATTCTGTGTTTCCGAACTCGAAAAGTCCACTTGTTAGAAAGTTGTTTTAAATTCGGATAACAACTAAAAATATAAATATAATTTCATTTTATTTCACCTTTTTAAATTATTTTTAAGGTTTTTTTGTCTGTAGTTAACATTTATTTTCTTTTAAAATGCCAACAGCTATAGCGCATGTGCACTCTTTTTTCGCCTATGCACTCTTATTGCCTGCGCACTGTTACACCAATTTGGCCTACATGTTTCAAACGAGTAGAGACGGGAGGAGGATGGCGCTTTATTATCGTTGCTTTAAAATGACAAATATTTAAATGGCTTTAAAATATGAAAGATTTACTGCAGCTGGAGGTTCGAATTATTCTTCATTCCCTTTGAATCGCGCCCGTCGGCCTAATCGTTCGGAGTTTTCGTGGTTTTCTTCGAGCCGTGGATTTATCCATGCGTAAATATGGATTAGGTTCCCTTAGAAAGACCCCCACGAAGGGCACTCCCCCCGGGCCTATATCCCTAGTGTAGATAATTGGCCGTCAATAATCAACCCAATCCAACCCTTCATTCCCTTTGGGAAAAAATGACGGGTCTTCTTGATATTAAAGGAAGATTTTGGCTGTATACCGTTAGTAAGTCATGACTTTACAATAAGTATGGAAGTGGTGTCGCATGTTTTAAGTAGAGCGTATGGAAGTTAAAGCGTGTGAGCAGAGATGCTGTCCATAAAAACGTGGCGTTCACGTGAACGAAAATTGATAAATTTTGGCCAAATACAGACGTATAAATCCTGTTGAATGTCAATTTGTTCACGCTCCCAAGTTGCCTCCCAAAGCAGACTATAAACTTCCCTCCATTCCTGCCGTGACCGTTTATTATATACACGATTTAATAATAACATTTACACTAAAATATTTTATTTTTCGTGTTTCTTTTTTATATCATACTTGGTATCCTAAAATGGACTGACTAATTTTAAAATTAAATAACTTGCAAAAGGTAACAGATATTTTAAAAAATATATAGAAGGGTTATGTAAGACGTCAGGAGGTTTATATATATATATATATATATGATTTCTGATTTTATTTCGAATTACCAGAAATAGATAGCGCTGCGAGCATTATACGTCCAATCGAGACAGAAGGAGAAACCATCCAGCATTGAAGCAAAGGAAGGAGGTTAAATATATTGAGTGGGACCCAGTCAGTGGGTCACATACTACAAGATTGGGTCTCAGTCGCCAATACAAGAGTGGAACAAGGTTGTATTAGCGAATGAGACCCACTTCATATATATTACCTCTTGCCTTCGCATCAATGCTGGTTAATTTCTGCTAGTGCCTCGGTTAAGTGCCTATTGTTTTCAGCGCCATCTATCGCTGCTATTTGAAAATAAAAGCGGAAATCACATTAAACAAAACTCCCGATATGGTACTTTACTCTCCTGCAACATTTTTTTTTTTAAATATATGTCACTGTTTGCAAGTTATTGAATTTTAAAATCAGTCAGTCAATTTAAGGACACGCAGTATACTGTAACAATAAAATGCTACAGGATGTTTCAATTGCTTTTTGCAGTGCTTTTCCTATGATGCCTTTTAATTCGAAAACTTCAATTCTGACTTTCCTTCATATCCATTATCATTAATAAAAATATGTTTTGCACTAAAATCATTTACCGGATAAAATAAAATATTTTGCATAAATAAATAAATAATTAAATAAACATAAAAGTTCGTCCTACACAGATGAATCACAAATATGAGAGTTTTATTAAAGTTCTTTTAAAATTAGCTTCTAGTTTAAAAAAAGGTAAATCTCATTAAATATCTATTTTCCTGAACACGTCTTTTAAAAATGAATTATTTTTCATTAGCTTGACATACGCTCATTAAAATAAAAAACCAAATTAATTGAAAAATTGTTATTTATTCAATCGCCGAATATACATTTTATTATGTCACTAAAAGTCGAGACTGAATAAAAAGTTGTGTTTGAAAACGAAACAAAAAAAAAGAAGGTATGTTTAACTATTGAGAAAAAAGTTGACATCCCAGACGAAAAATTCTGTCATTTACTTTTAAAAAGGGATAACAAAATAAAGTGAATGAAAATGTCGTCTACTAGAATGATAAAAAAAAGTCCTTTGATAGTAGTTTTAATTTACATTATTATTTTAACTTAAATTAGTTAGGCGTGTGAAGAAGTAACGATTTTTTTCTATCAAGTTATTTAATATTTATATTGAAATATTTTACGAAAGAAAAATGTGCCAAACGATTAAATTTAGAATAAAAAAATTTTGTTTCGTGCATTTAAAAAATGTAACATATTTTTAAATGTTACATGTGTATATATATATTTAAGAAAATGAAGTCGTATACATAGTTTGTGCACTTAAATTACGTAATGAGGTTTAATATTTTACTAATAAAAAATAGTTTATTAAAGTAAATAAATGTTACAATTTTTAACAGTCTCGGTAACTCAGTCTGAACATTTGTTTCATTATTCCATGGAATTACAGAATTTTATTATAACTGATTTTACATTAAAAAAAGAGAGAGAGAGAGAGAGAGAGAGAGAGAGAGAGAGAGAGAAAGAGAGAGACGATAGTACACATGACTATGTTCTGTTTTAGTATAGTAGACAAGTGTTGCTAGACGCAATCATCAAACTGAAATCATTTCGTATGTACTATAAATATGTGTTCTAACGGACACAAAAAATATATAAAACTCCAGTATATTTGCAATTTTGTCATAATAGCTGCTGTTATTGCCAACGCTCGCAACGATATTTGGAGAAATCTTACGGTTAGTCATGTTCCCATATTTTATACATAATATAAGTAGTCATATTTTTTAGAAGCTTTTTCGTGAAAGAATAATATATATAACCAACGATAAATAGAAGCTCTATGCTCTTTGATATCTAACAATTTTAATCTCTGTTGAAAAGATTATAAAGAACCAATGTACAATTAACAAGTTTCATATTTTTATATTATAGTTATTATTATTTTTTTAATCTCGGCATATTTTTTATGTGATATATTTAATGTAAATATTCTAATACAAATATTTAATGCCAAATTTATTTTCAGTATATTAAAAATAAATATTAAGTATCTTAGTTTTAATCTATTATAGAATTTTAATTATTAGATGAAACATTAAGTATTATTTAGTTTATTATTACTGAATTAATCGTTATTTAAATTTTTTAATTTTCAATTATTCAGGCGTTCTTACAATTTAACTATTAAATTCGGAATTACTTTATACTAATGTTTCTTAATCTTCGATTCTAAATACTCTCATGACAAAAATTAAGATAAACTCTCATGCCCTTTTAACTGATACACATTTAATCTGAAGTGTAGTTGGCACTTAATACGTCTGGATAAAAATTTTGATTGGTCAGTCAATTAATATATTAATTCGTTTTCTCTTAATTATTTGAGAATTGTTGTCAATCTTAATTTCTACACTGTAAAAAAGATAAATGTTTCTTGATCTTGCAATAAAGTTTTCGAAAATAAAATATAATTACTTCCGAGTTAGTCAAGTATCCGTAAAACATATATTTTCTTCGGAAACCTCCCAAACAAATAGATTTCGAAATTCAACGACGCATCTCTCAAACTTTTCCTGACCGAACTTCTCGGAAACGTTTCCGAGTGAATTTTAAAGTGTATTATTCCGTTTTCTCAACTCAGTATCAACACGGAATACCAGTTTTTCGGATGCAATCGACTTTCATGTAAACGTTTTCATCTGTGTAACAGAATTTATGCAAATAAAAGTAACAAAATATTATTCATTTTATTCAGCTAGTTTAACTCGGAAACGTTTCGAAATCACGGGCAACAATGTAAACTTTTGTGTCAGAAATGTTTCTTTAAATCTCGCTTATATATTGGTGTCTAAAGATAAAGTAGCTTTCTTTTTTCGTATTCGTGGGTAAGTCAAAAAAGGTGATATTATATATTCCCAAACCTATTTTCTAAATAATGTAACATTTCTCGTCTTTCTACAGTGTAGGTAAAACATGGTTGGTTGAAAGAAATTACAAGATCAAAAATATATTAGACAAAAGTAAATTTTAGGGAATATTCTAATCTGTGTTCTTTTTTTTTTTTTTTTTTTATTTTATTTTATATTTTTTTTTTAAACAAGTAATGTAAAAAAAAAATAAAATTAAGTCAATTCCTACTCAGGTCAACAAAGAAAATTTTTATTTTATTTACTTTTTATTAGATAATTACAGTTAATATAAATATGTATATACATAGGACAGAATCACAATATTAAGTGACAATTTTTTTTTCTCCCATATAAAACTAAAACTAATTAGTTAAATTTAATTAATGAATTCATATTTGAAAAAACTGTATTAACATCAAGTGTCATCCCCTATAAGTTTAAAAAATGTATTTGAACTTGAGGGGATGAATAAAAAGTATTTTATTAACTATTGAAAATTTAAACAAGATATATAAATATATATCGGAAGAGTGTGAACTAATATAAGGAATTGAAAAGATATATATTTGTAGTCAGTCAAATAGAAACAAAATACATTTTCATGTTAATAATGAACAAAGGAAAGTATTTTCAACTATGCAAATTATATTCAATGGTTGGAGTATCTTAGTTAAGTTTTATTCCCACAGATTGAAAAATGCCGGGACCAGGACTCGAAACTGGGTACTGTGGCCAAAGTACTCATGTTTGGGTCCTGGTCCTGGCATTTTTCGCCCTGTTGGAATAAAACTCAACTATGATACTCCAACCATTGAATACATTTATATGCTTTGTTTAAAATTTACTAATAAATATTTTATACTTCATATTAAATTATTCATAGAAGAATAAACTATAAAAAATAATTCTTTAGTTCCAAAAAACTACCCATTTTTTTACTTTAATTCCATTGCATTCTAATTCACTGATAATCAAGTTGTTAAGTAGCACGAATTTACTAAATTAGAATAAATGAGTTCGCAAACAGATACAAAAAGAAAATGCAGTAAAATGAGACAGAAATTGCTTCCACATTTCGAAACAACTCCTATAAAAGTTAACTGCACAATCATTACACCATAGGTTTATTGATCTTTCATTAAAGCAAATCGGATCAATAATACTATAACATAAAGATCCATTTACGCACAGAACTGGAAATTCCAAGAATAATGCTTTGGTTTGAATTAAAAGAAATAACTATTTTGTTGCGAAACATACAAAAATAATAATTTGTTTTTTATGTTTTTATACGAATCTCTAGAGACCATAATATTATATTTTCGATGGTAATGTTTATATTTGTGTTAATTTTGTAAAATTAAAAATAAATCAATACACAATTTTTGTTTTAGTTATTATTCATTTAATCGTCGATTGATTATATTCTTCAAATTATCTGTTCACTCGCTATGCATTTTTCTAAAAACGTTACAGTATGAAAAGTAGATTATACTAAAAAAATATACATACGTTATATATATTTTCTCTTATTCTGACAATTGAATGCTTTCGGAGCTGTAAATGGTAAGTAACAGAAGCACATGTCACGTGAATATGACGTAGATCAGGGTTCCCAAACTTTTAGACTCGTGTACAATTAAATTGAAATCAATAATGTCGACGTACCACTGTTAATAAGACTAATGTTTGCATTCAAAATAGAATTGTTATGTCATCTAAATTGATACTCCGATTTTATTGTGATATTAATATTCAAACAAGAAACTATATTTTAATACGAGATTTATACAACATATAATCCAAAAATTGCATAAAATGTTTTTAAATACGTATAAATCGGAAATTTTCTACGAAATATTTTATTATTATATATTAATGACACATTTCACTTTTAAGTGTAAGTATAATAATTATTTTTATTCAAATTCCTATCCTTTCTGACTTCATGGCATTTGTGAGCGAAGCCATGTTTTCTATTTTCGGAATGGTCGCTGGCTCAACCAGTCGGCTTAAATAGACTTTTCTTATTCTCCTATTCCTTTCGTCTTCTGACTCTATTAGAGTTTCAAAGAACCGGTTTATTCCCAGGTTTATCTCCAATAGACCCGGTTTATTCCCAGGTTGATTTCCAATAGACCCGGTTTATTCCCAGGTTTATTCCCAAAAAACCCGGTTCAATTCCAAAAAACCTGGTTTATTCCCAGGTTTAAACCGGGTTTATTCTAGCCTTTGCAACTCTAGACTCTATGAGCTGAAGACCTTTCCCCATCTTTCCATCTCTATCGCTTTCCATTTCTATTGTATTACATATCTTGTGCTACGGTTAGACTATTTTTTCTTGGCTCCTCTAAGATATGTTACACAATTACTTATATACAGGGAGAGACGTTGCTCGGCAACTGGGTATCCCCTTGAATGCATCAATTGTTTACTGTTTGAAGAATTCGTATTCTATATGACTTATTTGCATATAGAGACATACTAACCGTATGAATCAGTGAGTAATCAATATAATATAGTGATATTCTCTGTTTTGTAATAATTTCTGCATATGTTTCGCATATCAGTATATGAGTGTTCACTTAACAAAACTGGTGGGCTTACTAAAAATTGGAAAACCCTGACGTATCCTGTACATGGTAGAGATCAGCGTGGGATTTCGATGTTCTAAGCTCTAAAGTAAAGATAAAGTTTCATTGGCTCTGCCTAAAGTTGTAGAAGTCGAGTGCTAATTCAATACAGTAAAGTTAAGAAGCTGCTTTAAAATGGCATGTAGAATGCTACATATTAGCCATTATCTTTTCAAAAGTGAATACCGAAAATCTATAATATGATGAAAATGTTTGTGTTTTTTCTTTTGAATATAGAATTCCTCTTTTTTATATAGTACTTCATATACATTTATCTGCTAACTTGGGGGTATTTGTTTGGAATTATATGCTTAACCTTTTTTATTATACAATTTAAAAATTCTATTTTTCCTGGAAAATACTTGGTAAATCAAACAGACATGGTATAACATTTTCGATTGTATTACGAAACAATATCATCACCCTTTTTACATAAAATCTCGTTACTGGTGATCAGTAACACCAGTATACAAATCTAAAAGTAACTTTTGATACAGAAGACGAAACAATTGAATTTTATGTTTTTGCCGATTCTGAACATGAAAATGTAATAAATTAATCTTCTTCACGTATCACATATCACATGTTTTGTTCTGCAATCTTGAGAAATTACTAGAAATGTAAAACATTTGTAAAGTGTCCAAGTTAACTAGTATTTGAAACTATACAAGATGACATTAATTTAACTTAAGCTACTGTAAGAGATATAGGACTTTTACCACACAAACAACAAGCTCGATCGCTTTAACTCCACCAAAAAAGTGAGCTATTTGAAACATGTTCGGCATGGTTCATTGGTTGAAACGTTGTTTATTGTTACCAGGTGGACGGTTCTTTGTTTATAATATAGCAGATTGTTTTTTTTTTATATGCCAAAATTGGCATAATAGAGATCTTTAAAGTTATATAGCTAGAAAATAGGACGGAATATGACATTTTTGAAAAAATTTTCTGTTTTAGCATTACAAAAGTACTTGATAAATTACTCGTTGACTTATGTGATCCGAAAGGTGGTATACCAGTATAATCATTACATTTTAATTCACTGATAATCAGGTTGTTAAGTAGTTTCATCTTACTGAATTAGAATAAAGAAGTGAGTAATCAGATAGATGAACGAAAATCTAGAAAAAGGGGACAATAGTTGATTCCATGATTCAAAACAAAATTCTATAAAAACTAATATTGCGATCTTTATACCATATTTTTTTTAAATCTTTCATTAAGGCAAATAGATTCAACAATCCTATTACACAAAGATGAATTTTCTCAGAGAAATAAAAATTCCAGAAAGAAGTCTTTGGTTTGAAATAAAAGTAATAAGTTGTTTATTGAGAAACATAAACAAAATAATCGTTTAATATTTTTTATAGAAATATCTAAGTCATAATACTAAAATTTCCATGTAATTGAATTATTTGAATTATTCATGTAAAATGTTAAACAAAAATCTACTTTCAAATTTTATGTGTAATGTTTAGTCATCGGTTATTTAAATATGTCATAACCTAGTACCACCCGCTTGACATTTTTCGATTAATGTCACAGGGTGAAAAGTACATTACACTAAATAAATACACATATACATATAACATTTAAAAAACCTTTTATCCTTAAGAATAAAGTATCATTTGTAGACCAAATAGACAAAACTAATACTTTTTTTAATTTTAACACGTTCGCCTCTTCCCAATGCTTTCTACTTTAGTTTACTGGAGATCAATAATGATTACATTCTAATTCACTGATAACTAGCTTGTTAAGTAGCTCCAACTTACTGAATTAGAATAAATGAGTCCGAAAGGAGACGAAAAAAAGAAAATACAGTAAATTGAGACAGGAATTGATTCCAAAATACGAAACACCTTGTATGTAAGCTAACTGCGCAATCATTATACCATAGGTTTATTGATCTTTCATTAAAGAAAATCGAATCAACAACACTATAAACATAAAGTTTCATCCATTCTGAGATGTAGAAATGGTTAGAATAATGCTTTGGATTTGAAATAAAAAAGAGTTTGTCCTTGAAGTAATCGTTAGCAAAAAAGTGCTTTTATGGAAATATTGATATAGGTAAATTAGCCTAGTCGGAATTCTTTTTTTGGCAAAGAGTATTTGTACCCATTACATCTTAATAAAAATTGGCAAAATGGGCAACAAATTTGGCCTTCATATTGGGTTGATTATATTTTTGCCAATATTTCGTTAGATGTGGTATGAAATAATTTAATGACAATGTTTTAATTATAAAGTCTACAATATTACCGATTCATTGCAAATACGAGGGTTACTCGGGATTAAATGACATGATTATATTAAAAGAAAAAGTGCAGATGTGTACAGGGATATATTTATTAACTATTGAATTATAATAGAAAATTTGAAAAAACAGTTGTAAGTCGAGTGACACATTCACGTTGTAGTTAAAATAGATAAATAATAATTAAAATTACTAAAAAGGTGCGTAAAATGTATTTAATACCATATGTAATATATGTTATATTCATACTTTTACCCCGGGATCTTCCATTCACGAATGTGATAATTTTAAAGGGGATACGCTGAGGGAAGTGTCGCCTTTACTGTGCTGATACATAACGATTTTGAACAAGGGCAAGTCTATTGATCTGTAGGCGTGTATAAAAAACACTATTGCACTGGATGTTTGCATGAGAAAGCGCCTAAAAAATGAATTGAATAAAATTAGACAAATTGCAATAGAAAACGGATTATTCCCTCAACACATAAATAAATTAATTTATGAATTAGAACGGAAAAGTCCGAAGAAAATTGTAAACGTGAACGATTTTAAATTATGCAACTTTGATTATGTACGAAAATTATATAAAAGACTAAAATACGCTTTAAAGAAATTTTATATCTACTTCATAGCTAAACCACCAACAACGTTAAAAGATATAATTCACAGAAAAATCGATCCGATACCCAACAACAGGCATATATTCTATCTCATTTAGTACAGAAAATCAAAATATTTATCCTATATAGGCATGGCTACTTGAAAGTTTATAAAAAGATTGAAATAATACATTACAGACATCAAATTCAGCCGAGCATCTACAGAATTGTCAAGGTTACATCGACGGCAATGAGTATAAATATAGATTTCGAAACCGCAGAAATTATAATACGAACTATTATACTTCTAAAATCAGAAAATAGAATCATTAGAAATTTTGAGTAAAGGGCGCATGGTTTTTCTTACAACATACCTGAGATATGATTCAATATTGTGAAAATATCAAAGACTTCAACGCCTGAATGTACGAACTTTTCATACGCCTCTACATATTAATATACTGGCTCTTGTTCAAAATCGTTATGTACCAGCACAATAGAGGTGACACTTGCGTTAACGTACCCCTTTGAAAATGATCACATTCATGATTAAAAGATCTCAGGGTTAAAGTTTTTAATGTTTTAGATCTTTTACATAGGATTTTAAATACATTTTATGAATATTTTTAGTAATTTTAATAAGGATTTTTTCTATTTTAACTATTTAAATATTTTATTACACTATTTCTTTACACAATTATCCCGCGCATTAATTACTTTATTTTAACAGGATTAAGTATGTCAGCATCAAACAAGATGGCTATATGTGATATTTAAAATGATGTTACGACATATTTTACCTCTTATTCGTCATCGAATTCTCTATATTACTACGATATACGAGGTAGATTCAATAAATTCCCGGAATGATCACCTACATTCACGCATGTGTTCGTTGGAGGGGAAATATCTTTTTTGGAGGTTGGCAGCACTGATAAGGAAAACACACAGGCATTTGAAATTCATTTCTGGTACTGTTGACGTCAGCTGCAGATCATTTCTGACAAAACAAATTTTTCATTCGAAATGTCGTCTTTAGAGCAGCGTGCAAACATCAAATTCTGCGTTTTGCTCGAGAAATCGCCTTCTGAGACGCTCAAGATGCTAAAGAAAGCATACGGAAACGATGGCAAAAGCGTTTTCGTCAAGGTCAGCAAAAACATCAGAAAGGAAGGAAAAATTTATCGTGGACAAAAGCCGAGGGAAAGTGATATTAGAGGTGTTTTTCAATTACGAGGGCGTCATGCACTACGAATTTATTCCTGAAGGCGAAACTGTCAATAAAGAATTTTACCTGGAGATCCTTAAAGACTACGAGATTCAATCAGACGAAAACGACATGAAAACTAAGCAATAAATGATTGTTTTTTTTTACACGACAATGCTCCACCACATCACGCTCTGACTGGGACAAATTACCTTGCCAAACACAGTGTTACCACTCTGGAACACCCTCCTTATTCTCCCAACCTAGTACCAGTGGATTTTTACCTGTTTCCACGTCTGAAAATGAAATTGGAGGAAAGTACTTTGAAGACCAATAAGGTAAAATTATTGTTCTATTTTTTAATAATTTATAATTGACTTTTTCCGGGAATTTTTTGACCCTACCTTGTATATACATGCTTATATGTATGTATATGTAGCATTTTGACGAGGTTGAGATATTACGATGAATACTATTCGATGAAAAGATGGCAGTCCTTCAACGATATAGCAAGTTGCAGTCGAATTTAGCGAGTAGGGCGAAGTAGTAAGGCAATGAAATGAGATCACAGAATTTCTCCAGTAAATCCAGCCAATCTCCAGACAAATAATTTTATTAGAAGACGAACAACACAGAAACGATTCCCAAAGGTCTAAAACTTATAGCCCTCGGGCTAACGTTGCTTCACTTCATTGAATTAAGATGTTACTGGGCCAGTTGAATATTCTACGGTCATACAAATACCAAACACATATTTGTTTAGCTTCCGAAAACGTCAAAAATCTCCCGCTCCGACCGGTGCAGGCGAGTTTTGTCTCTCCGCGGAAACATACACAGAATTACGTCACGAGCGCTCAACCCAATGAGTGAGAAGCTAGCTCCAGCCCAACGAATGAGGCTAGAGGGCGAGGCTAAAACATTAAAGAATCCCTTACATGGGTGCGGACCAATTTAGAAGTTAAAATCCCAAGCGCGCGAAAAAATCAGAGCAATAATAATAATAATAATAAAAAGAAAATGGCTTTTAAAACATTCGAAATGAGAACGCGTCTCAGAATTTTATAGATTGGGGAACTGATAAAAGTTACGAATGATCTTAAATTTTAGATTAAGATTTGGACTGAAATAATTATTAATATACGGATATTTACTTTTAAAAGGACTTAAATAGGAATAGATAATATTAAGAATTAAGGAAATACTGACTATGACAGAAGTTAGATTAATTTTAAAAGATTAATGCGAATAAAATTGAAGGCTACGAAGGAAATAAATTTTTATATAACATATATATATATTCCTTGATACAATTCCTTGAAAGATTTCAGCTTTAATCACTATCCAAATAGTTTAAGCCTGATAATTGCGTCAAATAATTCAAAATGTGTCGATTTTCTGGATGTAACTTTAGATGTTTCTAATGGTGAACTGGTAACAAATATTTACGATAAGAGAAATTATTTTAATTTTGATACAATTAAAATGTTACATTTCACTTCAAATGTGCATTTGTCCATTTTCAGAAATATTTTTATAAATGGTTTATGTCGTATTGAGAAATTGTGCTCTAATTATGCAAATATTGCTAGGAATATAGCTGATTTTTATTATATGGCGTTATCACAAGGTTATCCGGTTCAGTTTTTGTCCGATCTAACATACAAATTTATCAGAAATAAAGGTTATAGTGACGAACTGTTAGGAGTGTTCAATACGAGCGATGTTTTGTTGATGTGATATTTGTGGGAGTGTCGGTTTAGTGGGTTGTTTACCGTGTTGTAAGTTGAGAATTTGATAGTGAAGTCTGGTTTTAGTTTGTCGGTGTAGAGGGTTATTTACCGTGATGTAAGTTGAAAACTTGTTGGTGTAGGATGGCTATGGTTTGTCGGTGTAGTGAGATGGTTGCTGTGATGTAAGTTGAGAACTTGATGGTGTAGTCTAGCTATAGTTTGTCGGTGTAGTGGGATGTTTGCCGTGCTGTAAGTTGAGAATTTGTTGGTGTAGTTTGGTTATAGTTTGTCGGTGTAGTGGGTTGTTGACTGTGATGTAAGTTGAGAACTTGATGGAGTAGTCGGGCTTTAGTATTTCGGTGTAGTGGGATGTTTGCCATGATGTAAGTTGAGAAATTGATGTTGTTGTCTAGTTATAGTTTGTCGGTGTAGTGGGTTGTTTACTGTGATGTAAATCGAGAATTTGTTGGTGTAGTCTGGCTTTAGTTTGCTTCCTTTTGTTATGTCTGTTTCATTCATTTTCAGTCTGTACTTGTCAGGTATGGGGGAGTGTTGCATGCGTAAAACTAGTTTAACCCAGCAGTGCATGTCTCAAGCCATGCCACCTGACACAGGTTGTTTTAGCTTTACTTTGTTGTTTATTGGCATTTTTAATTTTTGCTGCAATTTGTAGTGTTCTTTTGTTTTGAGTTTAAGTAGTTAGTTGCGTTTTCTGGTTCTGTGTAAGTGTAGTTTGTTTAGTTTTGTTTTTCTAGTATTGAATTTAAGTGGTTTAAAGTTTTTGGTTGGCATTTGTGATAATGGTTCTGCAAGTGATTTTCCATTGGTGTTTATTATTATTATATATATATATATATATAACTATATTCCACCGAAGAATTTCTTGGAAGCTGTATGTAACTGTGGTGATCAACTAGATGAATAAGTTTATCATTCCCCACAGCAGCTTCTCCATTCATTGTATACATTCTGGCTGCCAGAACCGAACAATACAACTTATCTTCCAAATATTCATCACTCATAAACGTATTACACTGCATTTCATAGATGGTGTCTAGGGATTTCTGTTGGTCACATATTGCTTGAATTTAAATAGCAAATTACATTATTAATTTCACAATATGCTGAAAGTTCTATCGTCTTAAATATCATTAACAGGCCATTAAACCTGTGAGCTGTACCGTGTTATGAGGTAGACATTAGTCATTGAGAACGCCAGACAACTAGGCCATAATAGTGTTATTTTTCGTCTAACATTGCACGAGATATAATATTCCGTAACATATTTTACGATTAATCTCATATTTATTGAGAACATACGATGTTTATATAATACTTTTGGTTGTACATATAATATAACACCAGTAGTATTGGCCAGTATAAGTATCAATTACATAAAAGTTTTATTATTTGTATACGCAACATTTCCCTCTTTATTTTTATGCACTTGGAGAGACTAAGTCAGTCATGTATTACAAAGATTTTTATAAATATTCATTACAAAAGAAGTCCCGCTGGAAATCACTTTCCAGGTTGACTAATTGATTCACATGCCGATTGCTGGATTACACACTCTAGAGGCCTTTAGGCACTCATGTCTTGAGGTCACCATTCCCATCCCAGACTTCCAAAGACAGATTTTAAACCTGCAAAAAATTATTTAGTTTTTGATTTTTTAGCTCTCAAGTAACTGATGTTTCTACATAATAGAAAAACAATTTAGTGCACCAGTTTAATTGCAAGTCAAATTAGTTTGATTGTTTTTCTTTTTATTTGTAATTTGTACATACTCATATGTGTATGTATATTCATATTTTAATTTACCGTTTGATAGAACATTTATTTAAAAAATAGGTATATTTAAAAGCTATTTTCGACTTCAGAAAAAATATCAAGAAAATACAAAATATATAAGAAAAAATAACAATTTTGTAACTCCATTCCTAAGCAACAATCTAATGCTGCGCACTTTATTTTTGTTTTACTGGAGATCAATAATAATTCCATTCCAATTCGCAGATAATCAAGTTGTCAACTAAGATCCATTTACTGAATTAGAATAAATGAATCCGGAAACAGATGCAAAAACTAAATCCAGTCAAATGAGACAGAAATTGATTGCAGAATACGAAATAGTTTATATAATGTTAACTCCACGCTCATTACACCATAGGTTTATTGATATTTCATTAAAGAATATTGGATCGATAACATGATAATATAATGATTCATGGATCCAGATAAATGAAATTTGAAGAAAATGTTTGTTTTATTTATTAAAATGTTACCAATTTGAATTTTGTTAATAAAAATAAAAAACAATGTGTTTGTGGCTTTATGGAAATATCTAAATCATTATGTAATATTTTCCACTGTGGTGTTAACAATTTCGTTATTTATGTAAAATTTCTGTAATATTTTTTTTTTATATTTACTATGTACTCCAATTTTTCCTTTACAATTTTAGTGAGTACTTAATTTTTGCATGCCCTAATCGAACAAAGTCGATGTATACTTGCATAATTAGATTTATATTGAGTGATGTAACAGAATAGTGAACTATAGAAATATATACCGTATTTACTCGCGTTTAATGTGCACCTTTTCCCAAACGTTTAGAGCTAAAAAGCGTGGTGCTTTTTATAAGTGGAATATTTCTGACATCTATATGAAATCAGGCCCGCTTTCACTAATTCACTAAATTCAACACGTGTATATTGCAATAAAATAGTAAAAATATAGAAACAGCAAATAAAATGGGCTCAGTGAGCCTCAAAGTAACTAGTCACTTCTAATTTTTTTGCATACGTGACCGGAAAAATTCAATGATTAATAATTTTCTTATTTTAAATTAGCTTAACTGAATAATAAATTAAGTGAGAACTTGCCAAATAAGAATACTTCATAACACATGGGCTGATAAGTTCCGTGTCTGGCACACAGATGGCGATGCAATCGCCGAACCGATGCCTTTTTTAGTAAATACTAACGTTTAAAAGGTAGCTGAAAAAATGTCATGACGATTCGCCGTGTTGATAAAACGTTAGAGTGGTTTTATTTGAACAACTTTGTTGATAAACAAGAATTTGAAGAATTGTTATTTGATGGTAAAAACATTGTTCAAACAAAAACTTGGTTTGATAAGCGTTATCCGGACTCTGCACTAGGTAAATCAACCATTATTGACTGGTTTGCTGAATTTAAACTGGTCTTACTGACACCAGTGATGCACTACCCAAAAGAGGTGGTTACTTCGGAAAACACAAAAAAGTAAAAAAAATCGTTTTGGGGAACCGTAAAGTGAGGTTGCAGGAGATAGCTCAGACTCTGAAGACATCCAAGCAACTTGTAGGTTTTATTTTGAATGAACATTTGTGTATGAAAAAGCTGCTGTTAAAGTGGCTGCCGCACGTGTTGACTTTTGACCAAAAACAACAACGATTCGATGATTCTGAACACTGTTTGGAGCTTTTTCGTTATAAAATTATGTTATTTATTATAAAATTATTATTATTATTTATTTATTTTATTATTATTATTATTAAATTATTACTATTATTATTAAATTATTATTATTATTATTAAATTATTATTATTATTAAATTATCATTATTTATTATTAAAGTTATGTTATTTATTAAAGTTATTAAGTTATAAAGTCATAAAGTTATAAAGATTTGTTAAAAAGTTGTGTTTTTTATTAGACCGGGAACTTATCAGCCCATGTGTTACATATTTATAACACTAGCATTGCACTATTCAAACACTAGAAAAATAACAATACGCACTATTTAAAAATTATTTACACGTACGTCACAATTAACCAAAATTGTTACAAACACATCGGGCACTGTCATTATTCCTAGTGTTGATTCCTAGTCTTCACTATTATTGACTCTATCCTCAGGTATCATATTATCTTGCCTCCCATACATCATATTTCACATTCTTGTCATGTTGTTCATGCCCATTTTGATAGAGAGAGGAATATTTTTTAAGTCATGATTTATACAGAGTTTTTTCAAATTCCCAGATTTTCTAACATTAAAATGCGATTGTGCACACTATACATGAGTAAATATGGTATGTTACTTTAAATACAAACACACACAAACACATACGTATATGCGTGTGTGTGTGACTTGAAGTTAAATGGTCCATAGAAGGATAAACTATAAAAGGTAAACTTGTTTTTAAGTAGTTCCAAAAAACTATAACAAAGTTACTTACTTTACTTTTTTTTATTGGAGATCAATTAAAATTACATTTAAATGCACTGATAATCACGTTGTTTACTAGCGTTAAATTACTGAATGAGAACAAATGATTCCATAAGAAAATTCAGTGAAAGACAACAAGAACTGCTTTTAAGAGTTCAAAAAAGCCCTTATAAAAGCTAATTGCATTATCATCACACACCATAGATTTATTTAACTTTCATTCAGAAAGTCCATACGTAACGTAGTATTTATCGAGACAACTAGAAATTCCAGAAAGAATGCTTTGAATGAATTAAATACACACACACACACACACACATATATATATATATATATATGTATTTCACTGAGAATCATAAGAAAATACTCATTTATATTTACGGTTTTATGCAAATATTTGTAGTATATTCGCGATGGTGATTTTAAAACTTAAATAATATATGTCTGACTTCTAAAAGTTAAGAAAACGCCGTTTATATATTTTTTTCTATTTTCCCAATTTTTATTAAAAATATAAATGAGTACTTATTTAAAAAAAAACACCCTTATTCACTTAATATTCATCTTTCGAGTAATATTACAAACATTAAAAAGACCATTCCATTAAAAAAATATAGATGTATAATTTAGTAGTGTATAGTAATATTTCTTTAAAATGAACTATTTGTAGTATAAAGTAGAAAAAATATACATTTTTTATATCCTTAGTATATAATAACCCCAATCTTATTTAGTTTAAATTCGTTCTACCTATTATCAATAAACATTACATTCTAATTCACTAATAATCAGGTTGTTAAGTAGCACCAATTAACTGAGTTAGAACACATGATTACTCAAAGGAATCCAGTGAAATGCGACAGGAATTGTTTTTTGGAATTCAAAACAATTTCGATTAAAGCTAAACTAACTGCGCGATCATTTTACCATAGGTTTATTGACCTTTCATTAAGGAATATCGGATCAATAAAGGTGTAACATAAAGAACTATTTAATCAGACGACTGGAAATTACAGGAGCAATGCTTCGGATTAAAATTAAAATGCATTTGTATTTTGTTGCATATCATAAGAAAATACTAATGTTTATATTGTTATGATTTTATGCAAGTATCTGTATAATTTATAGCATATTTTCCATGATTCCTTAATATTATATATGACCTTTCTGAAAGATTAAAAAAAAGTACGCATACATATTTTTGTTTCCTTCCATTTTTTCAATGAACATTGTCAATCACTATTTAATTTTAGAATAACTACTGTCCATTTTTAGAATAATATTACAAACTTTAATTAACTATTACTCAAAAAAAATGTAGTTATACAATTTTAAAATGCATTTTTTTTTAAATAAAGTTTCCGTAGAGCATAAAATATTATAAAAATATATCCTTTTTAAGATCCTTGTACACCCAGAAAAAGGAATTGATTAAAACAACAAAACCTGTTTTGTTGAGTACATTTTGGTTGTTTTAGCAAAATTTTTAGTTGCAGTAAAAAAATTGGTTTTGTTGCTTGGGCAAAAAAATTATGTTAACACTCTTCAAAAATTTTAACAAAATGGTCATCAATTTTACTTGATTTAACAAAAACTGTTTTTTTAATTTTACAATAATTTTGTAATTCCAGCAAAATTTTGTTTTAGCAAAATTGAAATTTTTGTGTAGTAGCCATAACTCTCTCACGTAACTCGATTTACTTGACTTATATAGCTATATATAATTAAAGAACTAACATAATTTTTGGATAATTAATACTTTTTTTCCTTAGGACGGACCAAGGTAGTTTAAAAAATCCCCCTGTCCCATTTATTACTTTCTTCTATCTTTACAAGAAGAAAGTATTGGAATCATGAAAATTTTTGACTTCCGGTTTCGAACGGATTTTAGAAGGTACTGAACACGATTTGACTATTTTTAGAAAATGACTGTCAATGACTCTGTCTGTATGTGACAAAAATTTCGTGGGCGCTCTATCTCAAGAACTAATGCACGGAATTTAATAAAACTTTATATTCAATTACTTCCTGATATAAATTGTTGCTGATTAGTTTTTGGTGTAAATCGCTCAACAGGTAGCGCTGCTATGTTGCATTTTTTGCGATTTCTGCAATAGCTTAACCTCATTTTCAGCAGTGAATTACGCCTGTAATCTTTGAACGTAACTCGGTTTATTTGTCTTATATAGCTATATAATTAAAGTATTAACATAATTTTTGGATAATTAAAACTTTTTTTCATTGGGACGGACCAAAGTAGTTTTAAAAATCCCTCTGTCCCATTTATTACTTTCTTCTATCTTTACAAGAAGAAAGTACTCTGGTACATAAGTACTCTCGTACTGGAAGAAAGTACACTGGTAAAATATAACAGGGAATTTTTATCCTGCGTTTTGCAAGCGTAATTTACTGCTGAAAGTGAATTAAAAATTAACTATGTGTTGCCGTATGCTGGGCTTTGTATTGTCGTCTCATGTTTGCCGCAGAAATTTGCATGCTCATGATGACATTTCTACCTTGTGCTGCGGTTTCAGCCGTTCCGACATACATAAGAGTGAGAAATGCCGAGATCAGATATCGTTCCTTGTATCTCAGTGGTAGAGCCTCAGAACGCTGTTCTGAGGACCCGGTATCGACTCCCGGCTTGGGCAATTTTCACTCTCTTTGTTTTCACGTGAAAAAAACATGATAAAAATTCACTTGTTATTATTCAATGTTTACAGGCGTAATTCACTGCTAAAAATGGATTAAAAAATAATTGAAATTGCATGTTTATATTGGTTCATATAACAAAAGGTTTTGTAGTATAAACAAAACAAGTTCGTAATATAACATATTTTATTATTTAAACAAACAAAATATATTTTGTTGAAAAAAGAAAATAGATTGTAAAAATAACACATAGCATATATCTATATAACAACAATAATTTTGTTAATTCAAGTAAAATAGAACCATTTTACTAGAATTAGCAAAATATTTTTTTGCTGACGATACAAAATTTGTTTTTGGAATTGCAAAAAAAATAAACAATATTTTTTTTTGTTGATTCAAACAAAATTTCCATTGACCCATATTTAAACAAAAAGTTTTGTTGGGTCAAACAAATTTTTGTTGATTCAACAAAACTTTTTTCTGAGTGTAAAGAAGTACCCTAATGATTTTCACTTTTATTTCCTTTTATTGAAGATTTTAAAAAAAATGTAGATTCTAATTTACGGATAATCATGTTGTTGAGTAGTATCAAATTATTGCTTTAGAGCGCATGACTCAGGAAACAGATTAAAAAAGAAAATCAAGTTAGATGCGACAGTCGGTGTTAATCAAAATTCAAAACAACTTCTACAAAGGCTAAGCAATCATTATAATTCCAATGTATTGATCTTTTGTTGAATAATATCGGATAATTATAAAATATAATATCCATAATTATAAAACATACATAATCATTTATTGAGACAACTGGAAACTCTAGGAAAAATGCGTTGAATTAAAATGATTCTATGTCGCTGATAATCATTACAAAAAACTCTGTCGCTAGATTACTATGGTTTTATGGAAATATGTGTATCGATTATAGTATATTTTATCAAGAAATAAACGCACTTGTACATGAATTTTTTAATTTGAACTCCTAAGAAGTTTTGTTTTTAAAATAAGTTTTATTCTTATACTTTTCCCTTATATTTTATTAGTAATTTAAGGGATTGCGTGGAATTTTCATGTCTTCAGACTTTTTAATATAGATATTCAATTGTGTATGTCATATTAATATTTCCATAGTTTTTTAATATCTTATTCTATAAATTCCAAAATAGCAATTTTGCTATATGCCTATTGATTTTCATATTTGATATTTATACTGTGTCTCAAAGATGATTGATGAATTTTAAAAGCCAATTAAAAAAAATAAAAATAAAAATAAAAGGAACGCAATAGAAATGTATCGTTTGAGACCTTTTGTTAGAGAAACCAGGGAATTTTATCCCGCCAATTTCCAAATTTTGTTAACATTTTCGACAAATTTTGGCGCTGCAAAATAGCGGTGATACTCCAAAACAAGAAATATCCGCTGTACCAACGAATAAGCCATTTTTAATATGCTCTTTCAAAAGCACTCACTCGCAGATTGCGCAGCAAAATACCGAATGTAGATGTGACTGATTTAATTTCTCTGCAGAAATCTCTCGCATACCTGCAGCGCTATCTTTTGGCGAAAATGTTAACTTAATTTGCAAATTGGTGGTATAAAATTTCTTGATTTTCCAGACTTAATGCCACAAATGATACAATTTATATCGCGGCCCATTTTTTTTTTGTTTTGTTTTTTTTTCCAAAATCTGCGAGTCATTTTTACGACACACTGTAAATAAGTCTGTAGAAAACTGAAATTGTTGTTGTAAAATTTGAAAGGTTTAATAATATTATTATTTAAAAATCCTACAATTTTGAACTTTTTTCTTTTTGTTTTGTTGCATGCGTTTCTTACAAGTGTATTTTATAACTCTAGGGATGAGGTTTTCAAAAAAGTTAATTATTTTAAGAAAAAAAGTAAATACAATGTCATAACACATGTAATAATATAATAAAAGTTACTATTTATTTTATTTATTTATTTTAAAAAATAACTATTCATATTAGTGAAAATCGAATTCCCAATTTTATGATACGCACTTTAACCCTTTAATGCACTTGGTAGCATGCATGCTAAAACACTCAGAACTGGTAACAGAAATTTCGTTTAGTAATATTCGCTGTATTAATAACGAAATGCCTGTCATTAAATAAATAAAAAAAATACTATTCAAAATTTTTGGGGAGAATTTGGAATATGCGAATAAAGGAATTCTGCTTAATTGGCAACATTGATGGTAACATACATATGCTGATATGGGCATCAGAGGGTTAAGGGTCGTCCGAAAAAAATAGCGAGTCCATTGAAAAGTATATGTGAATGTTAGTAGCCGAAGAAATATCAGGCCATTCATACATGTATGTATTTGTATATGTGTTAAGCATTTATAAATTTGGTAAAATTTATATTTTAATACTATACTTTAATTCTTTAATACGCATACTTTAATAACTTTTATTAAAACTATTAAAATTATATGTTAAAGTTAGTAGCCGAAGAAATATCAGGCCATTCATGCATGTATGTATTTGTATATGTGTAGGCCATTTATAAAATTGGTAAAATTTATACTTTAATATTATAAATTCTTTAAACCCTTGGGGACGAGCGACACGTATACGTGACGCATAAGATGCTCAGAATCCTCGATTATTCCCACCAGTTATTTTTTAATGTAAGATTTGCCTCATTAAATCTTAGCTTTTCTGGGATTCTATTAGGCGAAATTTTCTGTTTTGAAAAACCGGTGGTAAAAGGTTAAAAATTCTGTAAAGGACGCTCGTGGTGAAGGGGTTAATACGCATACTTTAATAACTTTTATTAAAATAATTAAAATTATATGTTAAAGTTAGTAGCCGAAGATATATCAGGCCATTCATGCATGTATGTATTTGTATATGTGTTAAGCATTTATAAATTTGGTAAAATTTATACTTTAATACTATACTTTCATTCTTTAATACGTATACTTTAATAACTTTTATTAAAATTAAATAGATAATATTATTATGCAAACAGTTTCAATGCATTTCGAAATGTGATATCTAAAAATAAATACATTATTGTGCTCAAAATTCAAACCATATCATGTGATGTTTATGAAGAGATTATGAAGAGATTATGAAGAGATATGTCAAAGATTCGTAGATGGAAAATTATATTTTTACCGAGGATAGTTTTAGAAAAATAATACGTCAAAAATATACTTCTTCTGAATTGAAATCACTGTCTTATTTATCTATTTTCCTCAAACTAAAATATAGAGGCAGAAATTGTGGTTTTAAACACATTACCTTCTATAATTCTATACTATTTGTTATATATATATATTTCATTACCTATGGCGAAAATGCACTTTTTTATGTCTAAAGAAATAAATGCTAATTTAAAGGAGCCACTGATAAACTTTAACAAGTTGGAAACTGTAAGTCAAACATGACAGATGAAGTGCGTTCGTACTATACCTAGTTTTAAATATATTCAAATCTTGGCGCAATAGCTGTTGCACTCTTATGCAAATATGCAAGAATTCAACTTTTATTTTATGTGCAGATTTTCATATTATAACACATATTGATTTTATTTTATAAAATTAAGTTTCAATATACTTTTACAAACAATTAATTAAAATTCTGTTACATTAAAATTATACTATGCGAAAATATGGAATAAAAGACAACGAAAAAAGAAATCATTGTTATTAATTCACTGAAAAAATTAATTATACTGTCCGTTATTATGATATGATTAATTTCCGTAATAAAATAAGTACATTTTAAGTTGGCAATTTTTTATCTTTTGTTGACATTTACGGTAAATTCCAATGGGAAACTTAAGCCTAGCTTTGAAATTCCATAACTTCGAATCCATATTTAGACTGTTTTTCCATTTAATATCTATTTCTATCCACATCTATCCAAAAAACTGGGTATATTATATGATTGCTATAATTAAACAATTTTAGTGTACAAATTCGGTTTTTAAATAATATGATATGACTGCATCTTGAATATGACGTAATCACCATGTCAGTCTATACTCATTACCTATCACGGGATATCATTTAATTAATTACGTATGATAGAATTTGATAGAAGGAAGAAAACTTTTATTGATATCGTTTTAAGTTTTGATTCGATTTTCAAAAAAATTGGAATGACTTGACAAAAATCTGCAACGATTACACATATTGAATTTCAAACCATTCGATTGGGTAGTTTTTGCGCTGTTATATTCGGACAGACGGACCAGACGACGATTATAGGTGCTACGTATTTATATAATTACGAACGTACCTAAAAATCCAACAACTACGTATGGTACTGGTATGGTTATTTATGAAAAATATTCTAAGCTCGCCAAACATATTTCTTCAATATGGAACTATACAATTTCTGCTATGAGGAGACTGAATCATGGGCAATTTATAAAAGTTAAAAACTTGAAATGTAATACCGCATATTGTCCGAGGAAAAGTTATTAAGTAAGTCACAAAAGATAATTAAATAATAACTTACAATGATATTCACTTCAAAACTACTTTTATTTCTCAACATATTCTCCACCAATATTTATGAACTTATATCATCGTTTTATCAGTACCCCAACACCAGCTAAATAAAATTCTTTGGGTTGCTGTCTCAGCCACATTAGGACTTCAAGTTGAACCTTTTCATCACCTGTGAACATCATCTTGCTTCCAAGATGATTTTTTAGTGGACTAAACAGATGTAAATCGCTTGGAGCTAAGTCGAAACTGTATGGTGGATGTTGAAGAAGTTGCCAACCAAACTCCTGAATTCTCTCCTGTGTTCAACTGGAAGTTCTAATGTGGCTGAGACAGCAACCCAAAGAATGTTATGCAGCTGGTGTTGGGGCACTGATAAAACTGTGATATAAGTGCATAAATATTGGTGGAGAATAAGTTGAGAAATAAAAATAGTTTTGAAGTGAATATCATTGTAAGTTATTATTTAATTATCTTTTGTGACTTACTTAATCTCTTTCCCTCGTAGTTAAATTATATAAAATAAATATTAATTTGATACCGTATATTCCGGCGTATACATTTGTGAAAAAAATGGTGAAATTTTACACGTGCGCGTTATAAGCCATGTATGAAAAAAAGGACCAAAATTAAGCATGAGAATTGAGATTTCTGTATTAACGAACAAAAGAAGAAAACGTGATCAAGTAAATGAACGAGAGTGCGATTCAAAACTACGCTTTGTCAGTATTCAATCATATATGCAAGCTAGTATCGTATATCCTCATTTCTCATTTGCTTATTTTCTGTATGTTTCGACTGGTATTTATAGATTTTTAATGTTCTTTAATATATTTTCCATTCTATATTTCTCATGAAGATTTCACTGCAAAAACTAGGGTGCGCCTATCTATATTATAAAGGACAAACATGTCCGTGCGTAACGCTGACGTCATTTTGCGAATGACAACAATTGATGATGAAATTTCGGTTTTGCGATTTTTGTTACTGCAACTTTTTAAATTTCTAAACATCGCACATTTTTAATTTTTATACCGTTATATAGGGAAAAAAAATGTACTTTCAAATGGAATTTTTTTGAAAATTGTCTCACAATTTGCTCATTTATTATAGCATTTAAATTACATTTCAACCATGATTTTTTTTTTAAATATATCTCTATCGCTTGCAGAAGATTACAAAATATTAATCCGTTTGCACTTTCAACAATATAAAAAGTTCAGCATTTGTTTCCAGCTGATATGCCATAACGAAATTAAAACTTCATTAAGCGATAAATAAATAGTATAAATACAACACAAATTTAACAGACATGTAATTTAAATAAGCGCTTAAAACTGCTGAAATTATCAGAATAAATGCTGTAGCTAACGAAATTTTTTGCGATTTATTCGGCTATTAATTTCTTGCACGAAGTCAATACGAAATTAGCGCTTTTAATAAATTTAATCATTTTATTTGAATATATAATTGACATATTTCATATAAAAATGCTCTTTGGTGTTGTTATAGGGCAATCTAAAAATATATACATTTAATCTAAAAAATCTATTAGATTTTTCAATAAAAATAATAAATGGTTTTCCCCTATATTCTCTATCCCGGAAAGCCCGGGTTGGATACCCTAGTATACCTAAAAACTGAAAAATATTGTCTCAAATCATAGGTGGGCGTTATACGCTAGGCAGTGTTATACGCCGTAATAGATATAGTATTTATAACATGCTTTCTTCTAACTTATATTTTTGTATGTATGTGACAGTCAATACTTGTTTCTCTTTTATCAACCACTTCTTGTTGACATAGAGCTTTGAAATTTAGAATATATATGTATGGAATTGGATCTTGTTTTTTTGTTTTAATTCGATCACTAAGGGGGTGGGAGGGGGCTGCGTCGGCCTAAAACTTGCAGTTTCCCCATAGAAATAACGCTACGATTGTTTAATAGTAATTGAAAAAATAGCTCAATTGTTACAGCATTCATTTATTTTAACAACATTGTGTGGTTATACGTATATGCAAATTTTATCTTAAAAAGGCTCTAACAATTTTGACGAAATTTTGTATCCTACCGTTTTGGTACACCAGAACACCAGTAGGCTAGGTCCCGTATTCGAGAAAATTCGATTAGTGGATAATTTTGGGTCACCATGGATCAGGGTTAAGCTAATTGTATCTAAAAAACGGTTCAAACGATTTTGACCAAATTTCGTATCCTACCATTTTCGGGCACAAGAAAACTATTTTGCTGGGTCACATGTTCGAGAACGTTTGATTAGTGGATCATTTTTGGGTCAACGAAGGGGGTTAATTTTATCTAAAAAACGGGTCTAACGATTTTGATTAAATTTTATATCCTACGAGTTTCGGGCACGAGAAAATCATTGGGCTAGGTCACATGTCCAAGAAAATTCGATTAGCGGGTCATCTTTGGGTCACTGTGGGTCAAGCTAATTTTATCTAAAAATCGGCTCATACTATTTAGACTAAACTTTACATCCTATGGTTTTGGGGCACAAAAAGAATGTTGGACTTAGTCACATGTTTGAGAAAATTCGATAAGTGACTCATTTTGTTCATGGGTCATTATGGGTCAAGCTATTTTTATCTTCAAAACGGCTCAGAGGATTTGAACTAAATTTAGTATCCTGCAATTTTACGTAACGAGAAGACTATTGGGCTAGGTCACATGTTCGAGAAATTTTAATTAGTGGGTCATTTTGGTCATGGGTCATTTGTCAGCCATTGTGTCATTTAGTGAGTCATTTGTCAAGCCATTGTTTTCTTAAAAACGGTTCAGACGATTTGAACTAAATTTTGTATCGTACGGTTTTTGGGCACGAGAAAATCATTGGCCTTGGTCACATACTCTAGAAAATCCTTGTAAGCTAATTTTATCTAAAAAACGACTCGGACTATTTTGAGTAAATTTTAAATCCTATGGGTTTCGGCCACGAGAAGACAATTGTCCTTGGTCACATGCTCGAGAAAATTGGATTAGTGGGTCATTTTGGTCATGGGACCTGATATTTGAACTCAAAGCTAATTTTGGCCGAGCATCGCTCGGTCTTCCCTGCTCGTATAGATTATAAATGATATTCTAATAAAATTACATAATAAATATTATATTCATTAATTACATTAATAAGCATCTATAAACTAAAATGCACCATTGCATTTCTACACAATTTTATCATCTTTTAAAAATTATGTTTTCTTTTTAATTTCTTAAAAATATTTTGAAGAATGTGTTTTTTCTTCTTTACAGGAAATATAAACATTTATATTACTCATTTAATGTAAATCTTGCGGTTTTGTTTTTCATTTTGCTTCCAGAAAAATATGAAAAACTTAAAACAAAATATAACAAAGATTTTTATTATTAAACAAGAAATATGAACCAATTATTTCTTCTTAAAGACTCGAAACATGGGAAAAGTATTAATAAAATAAACAGAAATAAAACCTTAGAAATAAAAAACTACTTATTACATAAATAAATATAAAAAGTACATTAAAAATAAAATTACTATTTATAGGAATTACAAAATAAATGAAATTTTAAATTGTTTTCTAATTTTACTTTATTTTATTTAATGTTCAGGATTATTATGAAAATTACTTACCATAAAAAATTCCTATTCAGCACATAAAATTTATATTTAAATTTAATAGATGAATGTGCTGCGCTGGGTATTATTATATTTACTTTAACAAATATTAATTTATGTAAATAAAGCATTTTTCTAATGAAGAATCTTTACTGTGAAAAATATACTTATCCCTGAAAAAAAATTATACTTCAGTATCTTAGAAAATTTTATAGACAATAAAATCTATGCAAATATTTTAAAGAATAATTTAAACCGATGTAGTGGTACATAAAAAATATATATTCGCATAAACTTGTAAAACGTATATATGAAAGAATCAATAAAATTTTACTTCAGCCTACTTTACTTTAAAAGAAAAAATAAATAAGTGGTACTAACATTCTTTGGCATAAAAGTATATATTTAATTTGCTTTCTTGCATTTTCGGAATTTATGACATGTAATGAATGTTTTCTCGAAGACGTTAATAAAATTTTGAATACACATGTTAGACATAATGATGCTTGTCGCAACAATACATAAGCGAGCAGTTGTCAGTAACAGTAATATATCTATCTCATAAGTGCATTTCTATATATCGCATATATTTGTTAATTTTAGCTATGTAGAAACTTTTGAAGGGCTGTGGTATATTATTTATACCACTCAATTGAAATTTCCAAGTGTCGAATTTCTTTTATAATGTTCGTGAATAAAATACTTTATTCTGTAATTAGTTTGTACGTAAATTCTGTTGGCATTCAATCAACATGATAGCAGTTTTGCAACTGAAAGGCCTAAAATGTTTTACCTAACAAGTATTTAAAAATTATCTTTCTTTTTAAATGTAGTTTTGCGATAAGGAACTATATTTTCATTTATCAAACTTACACGAGAGAAACATTTACCTAATTCTCATTTATGAAAATGATTGGTGTATTTCATACTAGTATCAGTTTTGTTAGGCTTTAATTACAATTAATCATAGTCAACATGTAATGAAAATTTGCTACATATTTGCAAATAATAGTAATAATACAAAAACATAGTTAAAAAAGTCCAGGGCAAGACACGAATCTGGGGATTTTGCTTAACGTGGAAAATTTCTACCAACTAATCTATCATGAAATACTTTGGGTAAAATGATTGGAAATTGCATGAAGACTGCAATAACATCCAGCTCAACAGACAAATATTTTTTACATATTTCCCAATTAGCATATATTGTTTATAATTTATACGTAACTGGAAGAATGTTATCAAATAATGTTAAAACTTAATTTCAATGTGTTTTTAAATTCCCTTCAGAAATTTAAATATCAAAACATGGAAACTAAGTTCTTGGTTCAAATCTTCTTTATGCAGTTTCCTAATGTTTATCATTATTGTAAAATAATGAGATAAAATTGTATAACACCTGTTTTCGGTGCTTCTAATCCTCCACTAATAATAAAGCAATCTTTTGTATCTGTTGTTAAATACTTTTATGAAGTTTATTTAGATTCATATTGTAGATAATTACTTTGTTTTCACTCCTGTAGGATCCACTAACTGACAGATATGTGAATCTTATCTGTTTGTTTTGACAATAGATTTTGTGTCAGTCTTTACATTTACCGAGCGTACAAGAGAGAATAAATTACATAATTCTCATTTAACTGAATATTTGGCACTTATCCGAAGATCCTATAAAGAAAATGCTATATTTATATTTTTGAGATATAAGTACAGTTGCAGTATGTATCATTAATTTTCTCATACATTTCAGTGTAGTCGAAATTTTCTTATAGCATTTTAAAAAAATGACTAATATCTAAAAAAAAGGTAATGCATTTATTTCTAAATGAAAAATATTTTAGTGTAAATGTATTTATTACAAATATTTTGATTAACCTATTTAAGTATTATATACACACATATATTACATAATGTTCATTTTAATTTTTTTAAATGTCATTAGATATTTCAATCCAGTCTCTTAGTTTACTCTCAAATTAATACGAAATATACATTCATTCATTTATTTTCAATTTAAATTAATATTTCACGACTAAGACTTAATTCATTTTATACAGGAAAGTTAGATTCAATCAATTATCATAACGAAACTTTCAAAAAAATATATGTTAGTTAGAGATAAGGCAAAATCCTTCTTCTTTAGAAAAACATTATTTTTCCTCAGACTAATCAAAGGATTTTCTCTCACACGTGAAAAACAATAAATTACTTGGCTTCTTTTTTTTTAAACCGGTAGATAGATTCTTATACATTTTCCGCTTGAACAAAATATATATTTTGTTTATTTGTTAGATTTCTGGAAGCTTTTCTTAAGAATCATGTGGTAATCTTATAAATTTCTCTTTTCAGTACTTTAAAAATATCATGAACTGAGCGAAAAACGTTCTAAAATAACGATTTATATGGAACTACTTAACCCATTTCAAATCTTCTCTTTGGATAAAAATTATGACAGTCTCTGCTTAAAAATAAGCTTTAATTTATCACTTGGCAAACCACCCTAAAGGGGGTGCAAGAGTGAAAAACATTCTAAATTCGGATTTATTTGATTCTGTTGATCTTAAAAACATGAAATATGATATGGTTGGTAACTTTAAGTCGTCAATGGCAGCCCTCATTCATTCTGTTTCGTATCAAATGACGCAGTAGTAAATAAAAAAAAATACGTGACTGAAATTTTTATAACTTTTAAAATAGTTCGTCGCATGGTTATTTTTTGAATGAAACTGCGAAACCAATATGCATTATTATGGCCCCTCTAATGGAGCTAATCATACTTACCCATCTCAGAGATTACTTGTAGCTCGATTCTGGGAATTTATACGAAACGAAAAGCCGGCGAATTATGAGGTCAGAAAAACATCTCTTTGTGTCTTATTCTAAGTCTATTACAAAAGTATAAGGCCACAACATATTTTGCTATTTAGGTAATTAAAGAAATATTTAAATCAAAATAAAGAATATTCTATGTTAGTACATCAAGTTTTTAGTACATTGTAGCAACTTATACAAATTAAATTAATTCGGAAAAAATAAAACATCAATGCAACAAAAAAGTGTCAAAAAGATCTGTAACAAAATTATATGACCACCTGTGGGAAAGACAAATTTAGTAAAATGTTGCTCCACCATTTCTCTGAATAACTTCAAACACACGATTTGGCATAGATTTATTTAATTTTTTAAGGAACGATTCGGGAATATTATCCCTTTTCTTCACAATGGTCATTTCTAATTCATATGTTGAATGATATTGTTTGTTATTTTCATAAACTTGGCGAGACAAATTTCCCCACAAGTTTTCTATGGGGTTTAGGTCAGGTCATCGACTTGGCCAAGGTAAAATATCAATATATTCTATTTAAGTCACTCTTTTGTTGATTTCAATGAATCTCTGGGAGCATTATCTTGTTGAAACTTCCATTTTATACCTCCGAAATGTAGTCCGAAGGGTATCAGACTTCGAAATAGCATCCATTGGCAACTGTACGAGTTCATTTTTCCTTCAACTCGTTGGAGATCGCATTTTACTGCATATGAAAATGCGCCCCACACAATAACGGAACCGCCTCCCATCTGCCTACTGAAGAACTCGCGAGATTTTCGCCTTACATCATGCCAGTAGTAATTATTGCCGTCTAGGCCATCACGATTGAATTTTTCTTGTCTGAAAACAATATATTTCTCCATGCAGAGTTCCAGGACATATTCTTTGCCCACTTAAGACGAGTTTCTTTGTGACATTTCAGTAGTAGTGGTTTACTTTTTAATTTGCGACGAATAACACCAGCATTAGATTTCAAACTTCACCACACGGTTACATGTGATACCTTTTTAGTTATCAGTTGCGCTATTTTAAGAATTTTCGTCTAGTATTTTTTCGTTGTCAGTTTGACAATTCGCCTATTATCACGAACTGATAACTTCCTTTTAAGACCAGATCGTTTATGCATTCCATACAATTCTTTTTTACTTAAAACATTATGAATCGCAGTTTTAGAACGATTATGAATCTTACTTATTTCACGTTCAGCCTTTCCTTTTCTTTAGCATAACCACACTCTTGTCACTTGTTTTTCAGACAGCTCACTCCGACGAGGAATTTTACTAATAAATTTTTCCCCTGAGCTAAATAAACATTATACAGTTATTTCTTTTCATACAAAATTACTTTTAAATTCTAACTAATATTTTTTTTTGTTAAAAAAAGGTGAAATTCTGAGTGGTCTTATAATTTTGTAACAGACTGTAATCTTAATACTTAGTTATGTTTTATTTTATCATTCGGCAAATCTTGAAAATTAAATAACTAACTAGTTGAATGTTCCCAAACAATGTTAAATTTAATTTGTTTGTATTATTATATTCCATATTGGAATTTAAATTTATAAAAATATAGATTCTTGGTTTGCACATTCTTTTTTATGCGTTTTCTTAATTTTTGTATTTTGACAGAAAACGAGCTAAGTTGTGCTATAAATGTGCTATATCTTTTAAGGTCTAAAATATTACTAAGCATCCTCTTCATGTCTTTTTAAATCCTATGATGAAATATATTTAGATAAATGTGGAACAAAATTGCTTTTATTTCACTCATCTAAGATTCACTAGTTGACAAGTCTGAGAACATCATCCCACTGTTTTCACAAGAAATATTGTGACAAGATATTTACATTTATTTAATTTACAAGATAATATATTCTACATAATTCTCATTTATCAAAATATTCTGTGTACTATAGTCAACAATTACTTTTCGAAAGACATAAATTAACATAAAACGTCTGCAGCACGCATACTCACAACACCTATTCTGTTCAAATCTAGCGTATTTCAGAGCCGTTCTGATTGGCCCACCAGATTCAGACATCAATATTGTTCTGAGATATTTTGGGATAAGTGCGTTGTAGTTATGTAGTAAGTCGTAAGTCGTAGCGTGTTAGCGTAAAATCTCAGTTCTGCATTTCATATTAAGGATCGTAGGAGCAAAAAGTGTGAAAAAATGGAATTTGTTTAATTTTTAACATGTATTTAAGTTATAAACAATAGTTTGAATGAAAAAATGAAAAGTTTCTATTTTTCAATATTTATTTAACTTATAAAAAATAATTTGGAACAATTTTAACAATTTATATAATGTGGATTTTTTAATTTTCGTCATAGTGATTGCAGTTTTAACGAACTTACTATATTTAGATATTTCAATACAACGACCAAAACAACATTTTATTTTTTAATAAGGGAAAATCGTTGATGCATGCACTATAATGATATTGACCATAACGAATTTCTTGCATTTTTTTAGATTGTTGTACAGCGACTTTGCTGCATCCAATTATGCTGATCTTTTTCATGGGTGCGAAGCACGTATATATGCGTTTGTAATTGGATACATAATAAAATATTTACAATTTTACATAGTTTATAAATCCTTTAATATACAATACTGACGCTATTAAAAGATAGTGAAGCTCACAGTTTGCTTTATTGCGTTTGAAGAAATTTAAAATATATATTTGATTAATATACGTAGTTTATTTATGTACGTACTTTTAACTTATTCAGAATCATCATTAAATTGTGTGTATTAAATATACGTTTTGCGTGATGCAGTCGATCACCGCTTCCAAGACATTAAAAGTCAGTATTGTCTGTATATCTGAGTCTGGTGATCCAATCAGAATGGTTCTGGAGTACGCTAGATCTGAACCGAATACATATATAGAATAGAATATGTATGCAGCAGAAATACAAAATGATTCAGACTAGCAAATAGTAATAATAATCATTAAGCCAAAGTTAGTAATACTAAGAATTATTAAGTCATGTTGAAAAATAACATTTGCTTTTCATTAATCCACAAAAACACAGAGCAATCAATCAGCATAAGTTTACAAGTTTTTTTTTAAAAAAAAACATTATTTAGCAAACTTTATAAACAAACTTTTATGCAATCATAATACTTAGTTCCATATATATTTCCCCATTTAAGTGATCTTGTTATTTTTAAATAACTTAGTATAATATTCGCAAACAATTTTACAATTTAATTTGAATGTATCACTGTATTACTACATACTATAATTTCTAAATCAAAACGTGGAAACTCAGATAATTGTTTTAATCTTCTTCATGTGGTTTCTTAATGTTTGGCGTTTTAGAAAGATAATAAGATAAAATGTGTAGCAGATGTTGTGGATGATTCTCCAGTTTCTAAAAATAATAAATTAATCTCTTATCTCTTGTTTAATGCATTGGTGAAGTTTTCTTAGATAAATATAGTATAAGATTGTTATATCTTCACACCTCTAAAATATATTACCTGGATCGTGTGAGATAATATTTCATTGTTTTAACAAGAAGTATTGTTATGAGGATTTTTTTTTTATTTATTTAACGTGCAAAAAAACATTTATATAACTGTTATATTTGAAATTTTCCAGAAAACGTGTATTAACTCCAGGAAGACGGACGAGCCCAGTGTAGTCTATTGCGCTGTTTGTGGATATGTGACTCTCTCAGAAATGAACTATATATTTCGTTATTTAATTCATTTTCTGTACTATATCTGTATTTGAAATGATTTTACAAAATAATACATAGAAAATCCCTCCCCCCCCCAACTCTAGATTTTAAGAATCGCCTCGCGTTGATATGCAGAGTAGATGGAGTTCATTTTCATATTATACACTGCATATAATCCCCTCCTTACAGTGAAACAGATTTTTGGCGACAGACTGGTAATTTCGGAATATTTGGAAATCTATTCATGTGACCAATTGAATGACAATATGCTGTCAGTATTTGTTGTCATAAATGAAAAAGAAGATGGCTCAAAGGTGCGGTCTGCGAATATATTTTTAATGTATTGCAAAGAATGGATGGAAAGGATTTGGGAGATAATGAGAACAGCAGTTTAGATGAAAGTGAAGAGTATTTTGAATCTAAGGAAGAAGACACGGAAAGTATCAACTCTAGTGATGATAAAACAGAAATAATTTATCCTACACAAAATTAAAAAGGACGTATAATGGGAAAATCAACAAAAAGTACAAAAAAGCCCATATATCAGCTAACATTGCATTTTACAATTTACAATCGACTGAGGATGCAGAAAATTGCGAAAGTGATAATTCTGGTGTTGATTATTTCAGAAATGATTTTCAGCTTTCTACATCTAGGGAATGGAGACGTACCTGTAACTGAAGTTTTAAATATTCTCGAGAAATATCTATTATTCTGCCAGATCCACCACCAACAGCAACGAAAGGAGGTACTGTCGGTGACAATTTGGCAAGTGGATGACATCTTCTGTGACAGTAGACGCATTCCCATCAAAACATGCCGCGGGAAGTTCAAGGGACAATCTGATATGCCAAAATGAACATTAGTGAGGATTTAGTGTAATCAGTGCATGGCATTTAATCTTCAGTGATGAAATGTCACGAAACATTAAAAAATGTATCTAGGCAAAAGCTTGCCGCCAAATCAGAGATAACAAATTAATTTCATCCTTATACGAACTGGACACTATTTTTACATTATGTATCTAAGAAAATTATATCGGGGGGAAGGGGGAATTTTCCTACTATATTAATTATGGTTAGCAGTTTGGGAACCGGCATTGTTTTCACAAACTTTGTCAAGCCAACTATTCAAAGACATCATTCGTTTCCACCGTTTTGATCTCAAAGCAGGCCAGACAAATTTGGTATAAAGTTTTGGCTGCTGAGTAGTCTTAATATATACTTAGTGGCTTTCCCTATACTGGTGTGGATATCAGCAGATCAACAGATGATGCTACGAATGAACATGTATTGCTGCGGTTCAGTGATGGATACTTAAAGAAATATAGAAACGTAATCATTAATAATTACTTTACTTCCGTAAAATTATGTGAAAAATTAATGCTCAACTCTACAAGCCTTATCGAAGCATACGAAAGACGGTCGACAAATTTCTCCAATAGCCAAGTTAGGTAATAAAACATTACAATCATGTTCAAGAAAAACAGTAATATAACGAAAACATCCTATCAATGAAAAAGGGGAAAAATTATCTGATACTAAGTTCCCTCCACCACAATGTCAGTTTTGAAGATAATGAGAATAAGACACCAGAGATATTTAAAATTTTATAACCATACAATGTACCTTGCAGACACTATAGAATATATGGTACTTTTTTATACCACCAAATCTGGAAGTGATCGTTCTCCTGGGCACGTCTTTTTTAACGTCTTAGATATGCTTACAAATGCTGGGATTGTCTATAAAGAAGTGACAGGAGAAAATAAACGTAGCCGGAGAAATTTTATCCTGCAACTTTGTGATGAGCTCCATACACCATATACGGCAACCAGAAGCTGTACACGTCAAAATAAAATTATCAAAATGAAAAGTGAAAAGATCTTGTAAATAAAATCATACCAGGAACACTTTCGAGGATTATAAACAAATAGTGTGTGGTGAAAGTGCCTCGAAAGAATTGTAACGTCTTGATTGCAGCAGTAAACTCAAAATTGAATTTATTTTCCAAAAACAAAAGTCAATGTTAAATATATATATTTTCAATCATTTGCAATAAAAAAATGTCTAACTTAGTCAAGCGTTCCATAACGTACAAGGGGCCTCGGTGGCCACCTCCGTTCTTTTAGGTATAACGTATTTCCTCATCCTTAAATTGTTATGGAGAGTATGAAACTCTTGAGTCTGTGTGTGAACGATAAAACTGTTAAAGTATATCAAGTTAGTTTAGCGCTCGGACCGATGTCCATCGCATCAGCCCAACATTAAAATTCTCCTCTTTTTATAATAATTTTTTTCATCAAAACAGTTTCCCTTTACCTGAGAAAAAACGGTCACGGTGAAAACCGTTTTTAATTGTTCCCATATTATTAAATAAGTTGTTTTTTAAATAAAAAATTATATAATAGAAAATATAAAATAAAGTTTTTGTTGTTTTTTATAATAAAGCTGTTTTAACCAATTTTTTTTTTCAAGAAAAAAAATGGGTTTGAAATTTGGGTCATTAAAATGAAATTTATAAATGAAAAATATGATGAAAGACTACTAATTTCCTTCTTCTGGGCAAAGAATATTCTAGCTACGCTGCTGTCTCTTGCATATGCTATGTGGGTTTTTTTAGAGTTTCGTTCATCTCACGAAACCCTATTAGTCTGGCTTCATTGTCTGTCACAGAGCCGGTTCTCAGAAACTGTATAACTCACAGTCATGAAATTTTGTGTACTTATAGCGGAATACCTGCTATGATGCTGAAAATCATAAAATTTGAAAAAATCTTATTATTTTAATATATAGATATAAAAAAACCCAAAAATCTAATACCCTTTTCCTATTAAAACATTTTTTGTTATAGCAATTGCCAGCAATTAAAAATCCACAATAAAATTCTTTCTACAATAATTAATTTTCTATTGAAAGATTTCCACATGAAAAAAGAAAATTAAATAAAACGTTTCACCAATTGAAAAAGAAAGATTTATATGACGTCATATTGGTAATAAAACGGAAATTTTCAAACATTTCTTAATAATACAAGAAGTATGAGTATGTGCAAATACAGAAAGCAGCTTAATATGACGTCATTAGAGAATTACAAAGATAATTAATCTGACGTCTGACATTTTGAAGGTCTCCATACAACATTTTAAATTTTGAAATCGATTTTTTAATATCGCATTTAGTCCACATGACAGTCATTAGTACGAGAGAGTATAATACCGGGCTTCGCCCGTTATATGACCGGTTCAGATTTTCAAAAAAACAAGAAAAATAGACTAGTAAACTTTTACTTTAACAAAAGTTTTCTTTCTTTCTTTCTTTTTTTTTAATGAAATTTATTTGGATTTATTAAAGAAAGGATTAAGTTTTTTGAAAGGAATATTAAACGAAATCCTTTGTGCGATCTTCAATCACACTTACCCAGTTGTTTTCTTTTACGACTACAAGACTAACAGCAATGTAAATATGTAATCTACTATGAAACCTCAATAACAGACATACCCAAATAGCGGAAAGACTTTTTCAATCCCCAACACATTTGTATGTTTTTACCTTTGAAAAGCAGACATCTCCGAATAGCGGATAAATTCGATGCTTCCGATGTATCCATTATTCAGAGGCTTTACTGTTTTTCAAAACGATATTAAATAGCTTTGCAAAATATTTTTCTACAAATTTCAACTTGAAAAATATATTTTTTATATCATTCACTCATTTCCTAACGGAGTATTCATGTAGTTTTTTTCTTTTCTTTTAGAAAACATAATTTAACTACATTTATTTATCAATAAATCTTTGTGCAACCTTTTACAAATATATTCCCTAGACAAAAGATTTTTATTCACATTAAATAAATAACAAATTGTAATTCCCCAAACGCTGATTAAATTTTATTTTAATGTCATCATATCCCACACAGAAACATTATATTTCATACATGAAAACTAATATATTACTTATTTAATAGTTTTAATCTTTTTTATGGGGCACAGTAATGTTTATAGTTCTAACAAAATAACTTGTTAAAAATGTATGACAGCTGTTATGGGCGGTTCTAATTTCCAAAAATTCCATAGTAAATTCTATGATACCTTTTTTATTGATTTTCTTAATTTTATTTAGGTGAATATCAGGCTTAAATGAGATATATTTTTAGTCCCCTTTGCTTACCTAGGAAAAGTTACATATTTGTTTTGAAAAGAAATATCATGATAAGAAACAATATTTTATTAGTTGAACTTAAAAGTTTCGTTATTCTCATTATCTAGCTTTTCAGCGTTTTCGAGTAGAAAAATTGTGTTCTATGCGAGTTTTTCAATAATGATAAAATGCACCTCAATTTTTACTTGTTGGTACTAAGCACGCAAAGAAATAAAATTATATTAATGAAATAATTCCCCATTAATTTCCAACAGCTATATTTTTTTAATTTTTATATAACCCAATAAAGCACTATTAGTCAAATATATTAAGTAGCTTTCAATACAAAAAAGTATAAAGCTACCTATTGCAGCCGTTCGGAGGAAAGCAGTTCCGGAAAATTTTGATATATTTTCACCGATCATGACCCCTAGACCCCAAAACCACCCTCCGTTCAAATGTTGATTTATATATATATACATATATATATATACATATACATATATATATTTCATTGTATTTGGTCAGTTATTTCTGTTTCAATGGTTAATTTTTGCAATAAGTTTTTATATATATATATATATATATATATATATCTGACCTATGTCATACGATAACGCTCGTATTTATAAATCAATTTTTATGAAACTAATTGTGTGTATTAAGCTCACCAATGTCTCGACCGAGTTCGTTGGCCAGCTTGGTCCGCCATTTTGTTTCAAGATGGCGGCCATTTAAAAATTTAAATATAAAATAAATATACATAAAAGTTAAAAATTCAAATTTATTTTTTCCTTAAATGTTAGGCCTTGATACAAAGATTCCGGAGAATTTTTTGTTTTACCTCTATCTTAAAAAACGGCTGAGATACTGCAGTTTGAAATTCTAGGGTGGCTGACATTTTGAAACAAGACAACACATTACAAAAAATTTCATTGTTGTAATAATTTTCCCAGTCATACGCATAAAACTATATATTCATTTACGTTAGCGCCAAATTGTCGCCAAAAGTGGCGACATTTGGCGACCAAAATAAGTCTTCATAAATGAAGCCATTTTGGCTATTGCTCAATAATTTGGCGAATTTCTTATTCAAATTCAGTATTAACGGATCTTTTGTAAACATTTTCTTTGCATTTTAACTTGCTGTGTTCGTGTAACATTAGCTAAAATTTTAAAACGAAGATATAGGAAAGCTATTTTTTCCTCCCGGTACAGGCCGGAAGGAATGTTTTTCTCTTCCAACTTCATCACAGCAACAAAAATGCATACCAGTAATGGTGAGGGGTGACTTTGAATCCCATACACAACTGTTGGATAATTTTAAAAGTGTTAAAAGTGTTTTAAATTAACTGACTTTTTAATGAAGGAGAAAAGCTAACTTTTAATCATTTTCGTTATCACATAAAAAGCTATTTCATCAATAAAACTAAACTCCCGCATTGATCAGGGCGTACGTTACATAAAGAAAAAGATTAAAAGTGTTAAAAAACTTCATTACAAATAAAAACCTTAATAAATCATTTCACAGCCAAACATTTTATTAAAAAAAAAGTAGTTTTATATTATTGAAACATACTTGAAAAAATAAAAACAATTTACAAAGCATATTGAAATTATTTTATCTTATCTATAATACATTACTGGGCTTTTATGATGATGATTCTGTGAATATGTTGAAGTTCTTCGTCCTAATATTGTTGCAAGCATCGTTTATCTTTTGGTTAAGGACAACAGTGTATGTCCATGTTTCATTTTTCTTGAATATTTCTCGAATTTGCATTTCTAGTTTGACTAACGGTTCCCATCCAGAACGATATTTTTACCCCTTCAATTTTTAAAGTAGAGATACGCAGTGTTTTATATTGGTTTTGTCGCAGCAAACGGAAAAATAATTTAATTGGTTAATTTTGTGTAAAAACATAGTTTTTGTTTTTTAAATTAATGGCAGGAATGTTTCGCAAATACCATCTTATTTACTACGTTAATTTGAACAGTTTTGCTATTTACAATTGATTACTAATTTCCAACCGGTAAAAATAAAAGCGATTTTGTAGACAAAAATCAAAATTTAAACATACACAATTCGTAATGAGATTGGTACCATATGTGTGAATGTTATTTTATGGACTTAAAGAAATAACACATATTCTACAAAATTCTCCGTGAATAATATTTTTTTTTTTCATTTTTTCTGTACAAATACAGTTTAATGTAATTTCAACGTTTATTCTTTTAAAATATTCATTTGATTTTACTTAACTATATAACAATTCCTTTCCATTATCTATATTTGTATATTATACTAAAATTTAGAATAAGATATGTAAAACTGGGTTTAACGTTAAATTTTCTTTTTGTGCTTTCTTAATGTTTACCGTTCTAGAAGGTTAAGGAGATAAAAATATATAGCAGATGTTTTAGATAGTACTATGTTTTGAAAATATTAAGTTAACCTCTCTTATTTATTTTGAAATTCTTTAATGAAGTATCTTTACATGAATCTCATATGTTTTCACCCCTCGAGTAGTGGGAAAGCAAGTACGGATTGGAACATCCCGACTTAAGGCCTAGGGCCTGGTTTCACTTCTGGGACTCCAGCTCCGACGCTGCTGGGGGACGCTGGCCCGTCTCCAAGTGTCTCGCGGTGACTCCCGTGGTTTCACCACGTGTCGCAACGACCTACGTCGTCTCACGTGGGTTCAAGGTTAGAGGGTCCGCTGTTGGGGAACGGCTCTCTGACCGGCCGAAGCGCCGTAGCGACACAAAGCTGCTGGCGCAATAAAAGTCTCTTAGGACTTGGGTTCAGTGGTCGATTGTGCGCGGTGCGCCCCCTCATGGGAGCCTGCGGCGCATGTTATTTTACCAAAAATTAGCTGACCCACTCGGCGTTGCCTGCGACCGGGATAATAACTTTAATTTTACCTTAAAATATAGCGTTGTGTAAATCAAAAACCATTCCAAACAGACCAAATAATAGGGGTAATAGTGCCTTTGGCTACGTACATCCTCTTACTAGATTCATTTTATATTTTTAAACGAAAATCTATCCAAATGAATCTAGAGTTAGGAGGCCTTAGCCCAATTTCGTAGGCAGCGTACGTCGTAAGTTCTAAGTGCGCTCCGGTCGATTTTTAGATATGAACCTCGAATTTCTGTGATTTATGTTTTTAAATCAAAATCTATTCAAACGAACCTATAGTTTTTTTTTCGATATTGGAAGAGGATGTAACCGTTAAAATATGCAGAAAAAAATGACATGAAATCGTCAAATATAATTTTTATAAACAATAAATATTAATATAGTTTTCAATAAAATACACAGTTACGATCGGCAAAGTACTCGAAATAAATGGGTATTTTTTTATGTTTTATATTTGATCTAAAAAACAAACGCGGCAGTCAATTGTGAAACTTCGGAACATTTTTCCACATTTCCCTTCTTTCTTTTGGAAGTTCTACGTAAAGCACTCCAAGGAGCAGACGACAGCCGTGGCGGCGCTCCAATTTACGATGTTAATAATGGTCATTAAATAATATTTCGGCTAATTATAAAAAAAAAGTAAAATCTGATCATCAGGTGAATTTTTATCTACCTTCGTCTATCCTCATCTGAATTGCCTGACAACTACGTGCAACAGATTCGTTAACATACAGTCACATCATCGTCAATAAACAGACACACACAGAGAAACAGAAAACATCTTTATTTTATTAATATACATATTGCATCAGTTGAGCACAAAATTGTTTCATTTGTAAGTTATTTCTTTCTGAATGATATATAACTTTGTTCTTTCATACAAAATGCAATACAGATGTAAGTTATATAAAAGTATATTAAAAGTAGAGATACGCAATGTTTTATGTTGGTTTTTTTGCAGCAAACGGGAAAATAATTGAATTTTGTAAAGTTAATTTTGTGTAAAAACATAAAAATTGTAACTTTTTTTTTTTTTGAAAATTAATGGCAGGAATGCAAATACCATCTTATTTACTACGTTACATTGATAAGCGTAATTCGGATAATTAAAAAAGTGTTTTAAATTAACTGACTTATTAACAAAGAAGAAAAGCTAACTTTTACTCATTTTCGTTACCACTTAAAAAGCTATTTCATCAATAAAACTAAAGACCCGAATTGATCAGTGCGTACGTATGTAAACTGTAAATGAAGTATGCGACAAATGCTTTTTCTACAGACAGAAATGAAAATTCAAACAAAAACAATTCGTAATTTAAATGAATAACATATTCTTACATAATGTTGAAGTGCTTCAGCGAATTATAATTTTCTCAAAAGTATTCTTGAAAAACATTATCCTTCTCCAACTCATCCCGTAAATTTTATTAAAATAGAAACTTCAAAAACAAAAGTTTATTTTTTTAAAAGCTAGAATTAAACTACTTTATACAAAGAATACTTTATACTTTAAAAAAAGAGTGCAAATATTTATCTAAATTGACAGGGACATCGTTATTCGTATAGATGAGAAAGGTACGGCCATGTCAAAAAAATTCATAAATATATAGTATCAAAAAATATTATGGAATGGTAACCATCTGCTAAAAAGTAGAAATGAGGGCCGAAGAAAAAAAATGGAAATAAAGATTATAAAATATGATGGAAAAAAACCTTAAAAAATGCGACTTTAAAATGTAGGGGGGGGGGGGTAGATTAAAGTTCGGTAATCAAAACAAAATTGGATATTTTGTAGCACATTTAATAATTCAATTGGTCTCAAACGCATGGAATTGGAATATTCAATCATCAAAAGTCTATGTAATATCTATGTAAATCTGTGTTTTTTTCATTTTTCGGTAAAGGTAGAAATTCTTTCAGAAAATGCTGTCAAGACTGACGTTTTCAACCGAATTTCTGAGCGTGATAGTGCAGGAGAGGGAAAAAAACTACTCTCAGGCAACAACAATCGCTTATAACTCAAGATGTAATTCATTTGATAAAAAATTAAAAACTTTTCGATTACAAATCATTTCAGAAATCAGTGTCGAGGTTTTACGTTTAAAAGTGAGTCAAAAATGCGTCAGAAAGTTTCGCGTTGTTTTGTGGTGAAAAATATATATATATATATTTTTTTTAAAGAATTTTTTTTGATAGAACAGTACAACAGCAATATGGAAAATCTTGTTAGTAGTGATATGTAAAATTTAAGGAAATCTTATAATCTAGTTTTCAACTGAATTCCCCATCCAAATGTTTCTTCAAATAAATAACAAGATGAATATTAATATTAAATCTCGATGCATCTTTATACGCGATGCGGAAATGAAAATATCAAGACATAGAATTATTCATAATTTAAATCTTCTTTATGTGAATTCTTAAATATACATCGTTCTAGAAAGATAATAAGATGTGTAGCAGATGTTTCAGATATTTCTAAGATTAAATATTTATAAATTAACATCGCTTATCTCTTTCCTAATCCTTTGATGACATTTATTTCAGTAAATATCTTACATAATTGTTATGTGCTCATGCCTCTATTATTCTCCATCTGATAGTTATGCGAATAGTTTCTCATTTGTTCTGAGAAGAAATATTGTGGTATGGAACAATAGTGTATTGAAGATAGAAAATTAAAAAAATTATATTCATAAAATTATTTGGTATACGGACTGTATCTCACAACATGAAAAAATAATTCAAACAGTAGAAATTATGACGAAATATTGGAGGGTTTGCACAACTGGGATCAGAAAAAGATCGGATTTATTTAATAATAATTAAAAAAAAATGTTGAGTCGAAAGTTGACGATAGACGGCGCTTAGCCGAAATATGAAGCAGATATATGCAGGGTTCCTACGGACTCCCGGAATTTTCAGAGAAATGACCAGTATTTTCTTATAGACATACTCACCTTATATAATCGCACGATTGCGTGAGTTTTTCTGTAACAAAATTCCGGTAATTTGCCTGAAAATTCCAGGAGTCCGTACGAGCCCTGTATATGAAACTGTCGCTTGTAATAAAATACAGTAAACAGGAAAAAACAGCATCTGAAAAACCTTCGGTGTTACATAAGCTGAAATGGATCATTTTCCGGTCTTATGTCTTTTCACCTTTTGAAACTCTCACAATGCTTTGATTGTTCGCTGATTGTTATTGTACAAATAAAATTTAAATAATAAACAGGTCTGCAATAGAATCTCCTTAAAAGATGAAGTTCTGCTTGTACGAGCTTATCATTTAAATAATTTTGAATAATGTTTACTTGTAACATATGATTTTTTAACAATATAATTTATATAAATTATGAATATACATTTGTTAAATAGAAAGTTATGATACATTCAATTTTGAAAAATATAAGTTACACAAGATAGGAAAAAGTTTTATATTTAATATATATATATATGATATTCTCTAAAAAAATTAGAAATACCCAAGAAAAATATTAAAAAGTAATATTTTGCGATCTTGATGTTGTAGTGATAGATGCTCGCAGTAAACAAAGAAATCAAATGCATCCAGGTGTTTTTCTTTTGACGTTGTGATTTACTTAAATGAAATTCATGTATTGCATTATAGCGCCCAAACAGGTAATGTACACTGTTAAAAATTTTCGTTTATTGACAGATTGTCTTCCGCGAATTTTGATCATAAAGTTTCCGTTTTGTTAGAAAAATAGAATCTTTCCCGATATCTGTTGCTACCCAGCTAGAAAAAGTTTGCAAAAAAAGTGCACAAAATCCGTGCGTATTTGGCACCTCTACTTATGCATAAAAACTGCAAACTGAATTGTGCACAAAAAGTGCATAAACTGTATCCCTAAATTGTACACTTTTTAGACTTTTAAGATTACAGAGTTTCAAATACGGAATTATTAATGTAAAAATCTATCATCCAATGGTATTGCAGTATTTTTGATCGCCACACATGCGCTTAAACTCCTTCGCGTCAGTATCGCGCCATTTATGGACTACAAAGACGGAACATTCCTCAAAAAAACGGAAACATTAAGTCAATTCTGCTGCCAGTCCTTTTTCCGTAAATTGACGGAATTTTTTTTTACAGTATACTATTAAAAATAATCTGAAATTCACGGGTATTTTTTTACTGAATTTCACAGAAAAAGTCCCTTTTCATGACAAAAGGGCATATTCAGTTAAAAGCAGAAAATTTCCTCATATAAGAAAGCAGCCAACGGAGATATTCCGGTATCTGCAGCATGTTTGTTTTCAATGTTTCAAAAACTGACATATTGCTGCACAGAAAAACTAAAAATTCCATAAATTAAAATTTCAAATTTGTTTAAAACAACAACAAGAAAATAGTGCTTTTGAATTTAAAAAAGCAAAAATTAATTCGTTCCATTCTTTTAATATTATTTGTAATTCATTTTTTAAAGTTATAAAAAAGTATTCGCACTTAAAATATATTCTAAACAAACAGATTAATATATATATAAAATAGCTAAATTAAGTGAAAAAAATCGATTCTATTTAAAAAAGCAACAAACAAAAATAATGCTTTCGAATTAAACTCATTCCTTTAAAATTATTCGCAATATAGTTTTTTAAGTTATAAAAAACACTCACACTGAAAATATATTCTAAACGAACACATTTAAAAAATACATAATAGTTGATTAAAAATCGATTTTCGCAAAAAAGCAAAAATAATTATCGAATTTAATTCTAAATATAACATTTATATTTTACATCTAACAACCAAATTAAGAAGATATATAATTCATGTTTTTATCCTCTATTAATACTATAGTTTTCAACCATCATTTCATTACGAAATATCCCCGCAATTAACTTCAAAATTACCAGTTTTCTAAACCCCAAATTGTTTAAGTCCCAAGCTGCGATTTGAAGAAATCCCCTATGATCGTTTCCTACTTTTACATTAGCAAGGACCTGCTGGTCTTACGGTAAAGAACTCGGCTCAAACCATTAACGTCCCCTGTTCGATCCTCAGGACGGGCAGAAAATGTTCTTGCATTATACCAAATATTAAATACTCCCGTAATTATCACCAGATGGCAGCACAAATAAAGATGGCATTTTTTAAAACCGAGTTTATTTATAACGGAAACTTACCGAATCTTCAAACGGAGTTTTCCCTTCCTTTATCTTTCAAAACGGAAAATGTACTAACGGAACGGAAAAAGTCCGGCACTTTGCTGCCAGTAGTTATACCGTGAATAAAAGGATTTATTTTTAACAGTGTAAATGTATATCACATTTGTAAATAATGTTGAATAGTTTCGAACAAATTACTTCATAAATCATCTCGAAAAATAATATACATTATATATATTTCGTAAAAGGAAAAGTAAACCATCGTTTAAAAACATAAGTTTATTTTTCTTAGCTTTTTATTACCGTCATAAATGCAGTTAGCCGCAATTTATAAATTTACATTTTAAATATATTTTTCATACAGAAGATGGTGTTTACTTTAAATAAATAATAAGCTTCCTTTTAAAAATTAAGTTTAAAATTAAATACTTTTGTTATTAAGTTTGAATGTACTATTATATTCCATTATTATGAAAACATTGTGTTTCAATGGTTTCTTAGCGCTTATCCTTCTGTTAAGATAATGAAAATACAAGGTGAATTTAAAAGTCTTGACCCGGTTATAATATGAACCGTTTGTATGATAATGTAATTTGTTGTTAAGTCCGTTTTAGTAGTTTTTTATTTTTTTATTTTTGTTTTGTAAAATAGATGGCGCGATTGTTCTTACAAAAGTGAGTGAGGGGAACATTTGTAAGGAAGACCAAATTTTCGTCCGAAATGGAGTCGATTCAAGAGAATACTGAATGTGTGCTTTTATTTCACGAAACGAAATCGCCCATTAATGTTCAGCGAACATTTCGACGTTGTTATGGAAGCAACCCTCCTGATGCAAAATCAATAAAGCGATGATGTATGACAGGTTTAAAGAAACAGGCAGAGTTACAGATCTGCCCAGAAGTGGCAGCCCTAGTGTGAATGCCTAGTGTGAGTGACCAATTGCTGACGTCACAGATCTGAAGACTAGGATACAACCTGCTGTGTGTACTGTCACAGAAGACCTGTTAAAGAACATTTGGCGGGAACTAGAATACCGCTTAGACATTCTTCGAGCTACCAAGGGGGGTACACTTTGAAATTTACTGAGTTACGTGGTCTTATAAGAAATTTTATAACAGTACTTACAATATATCGAAACAGACATATGTCTAATTATAATAGTTTGAGCAAAATAAATATTTATAATCAGGTCAAGACTTTTGGTTCACCCTGTATATTTATAACAGCTTCTGTGGTTGGTTGTACTTTTCAGAAAATAATAAATTAACTTTTCGTAACTATTCTTTAATCTTTCAGTGAAGATTATGTAGAAGAATATGATAAAAATATTTTTACATCACCAAGATTTTGTACCTGATAGGTATGAGAACATTATCCTTTTGTTTCGACAAGATATATTCTGATAATCTATATATTTAAAACGCTAAGCGATTTCTTTCGACAATCCGTGAGAACAACCTACTGCATCAAATTACATCATTCTTTTTTTAAATGAAAGATAGTTGGACACAGATTTGTTATCGTACATTTGTTTGTTCGAAAATTTTATTAATTAGCCGTAATTTTAAATTAAACTTTTACATCTGCTTATGACGTCATAAAGTCGGCAATACGGATAACGCCCACTGTTGCGACGCACAGAGTAACGAGACACTCGATGGTTGCAAGGATGAAAAAATAATAAATGCTAAAAGCACGTGGCTTTTTTGCTGAATTTTTTTATTTGCAATTTTAATTTCGGTAAAAATATTTATCCGCGTGTTTTATAAGCGAATAAAAATTCATATTTATTGTGACGTCACGGGAATAAGTTCCATTGGGTTTATTTTATCATTATGCATTATAACTTTGTTGATGAAATTTTTTAATTACAACTAAATACCAAATATATTTTTATTTGTATACATGGTGTTTAAGCATAAAAATAACGAATACAAAGTGTGAAAAGTTTGCTGGTGAAAACAACAATATTCTTAGCTTGAAATGCATTTTAACCGCGATCTACGTAATACATATTACGTATTACGTAGGTCGCGTTTTAACATTGATAAAAAGAAGAAATTATATGATTGTATCCGAGGCTAACGAAAAAGAAAGGCTACCGTGGTGCTTTACGAGTATATTTTTTTACAGACCGCCGGAGTCACGTGATGCTCGAATGCACCAATGCAGGTGAACGAAAAGAGCAACACGTCACTCTAGCGGTCTGTAAAATAACTGGAATGCACCGCGGTAGCTTGTCTTTTTCGTTAGCCTCGGATTGTATCAACATGACGTAATTTTAACTTATTTTCCAATTTTTAATTTTAAAGATTAGAACTTGAGCCTTTATTGGTTGCTTCATCTTGATTGCATACCTTGATTACATGTTACCAATTACTTTTTTTAAATTACAGGTTAGAAGATTTCATTTTTTAATAATAAAAAAAATTCCAAAAGTAAAGGATTTCAGGAAAATTAAAATTTTAAAAAATAATGTTATGGTTAAAAAAAAAAAAAAAAAAAAAAAAAAAACCTTGAAATAATGATTGCATTTTTAGCTAGAATAAACAATGTAAAGCTAATATTTTATATGAATTATTTTGGTAGGTTTGTTATAAGTTCATTTAACAGTTCCTTATTAGCGGTGAAGTCCTATTTCTTTCAATGTGAATTTCTCTTTCGATGTCAAAAATTGGTAGTCTACTTTTGGACGCCAACCAAAATACAGTGGCAATTTTTAGAAATGTATAACGGTTGTGACAACAAACGGTGATATCTCTTTAGCTTTCATCCCGCTTACATCACTTCTAAATACTTCAAATTTAAATTTTTTATTAAATTTTATTATATTTTACAATTTCAAATCTTACATCATCAATTAGAAAGAAAATAACTTTCGATTGAAATTTACTTGAAAACTGCCGCTTAATTTAACGACTTTTTAATTAATTTTCAATTCTATCTGAACAATGACCATCAGTTTACTTTAATAATTTAAAATATCCCCTGGGATAGTTTTTACAATTGAAAAAAAATTCCCTAACCATCATGAAAAGTGAAAAAGAAAATAATGAAAAAACCTGATAAATCATAAGATCAGATTATCCATAAGATAGAGCATTTTAGCGCTAAACTAAAATCTGTCAAAAAAAAAAAAAAAAAAAAAACTATTTTCAGTTTATAATTAGCATAAAATTGATATGTTGAATTCGTTGATGTATATGTTGCATCAGAATATGCTAGGAACTGTATTTTATTTATTTTTTTTAAATATCCATTAGATATTTAACAGTATAAGAGGAAAAGGTCCCCGACTGTGATGGAAAAGGAATAATCATCCTGATTATGTAAAGGGACAGAAAAAACCATACAAATAAATTACAATTGAAAACATAAAAATCTCCCTCATCTGCAGATTGATTTATTATTGTAAAAAAAATTCTTCATCTATACATAAAAATTGATTAGCTTAAAACAATGGGTGTGTTTTAGAAGATATGGATTTGAAACGAACAATGATTAAAGAGAACATTTTAAAACTATTTTAACGTCGAATTTCGACGGTGTCTTTGAGCACATGCAATGCACATGCGCATAGGAGCTCATTCGGTTGCATTATCACAGGGGGGGGGGGTCTGTGCTCAGTTTCCTATGTTCTTTTATTTACTTAGTATGAGATGAAAATAGAAATATACTATTTGTATGCTACTTCATAGGTCCATGAAATTTTCTTTCTTGCCGTGGGGAATATGGCGGCAATGTCAAACTGATTTGCATTATTACACAATTGTTTACGGATTGTTTTTTTGGAGTTTGCATCGGAAATAGTACTGTATTTCATTAGGGGAAAGTAACTTTTAAAATAAAATATTTAAGTCTGTTTCATATGCACCCCTTTTTATGTAATAAAGAAGCTTATTTTATTGATATTGTTATAGTAATTTTTTTCCCCGTCAAGTTTTGACGGGTTTCATCTAGTAAAGAATAATTTCGTTTAACGCACATAGTTAGAGATATATTTATATTCTTTTCATTCACCGCTTTTTTCATCTGTATAATGTCTGCTTACTATAGATATAAATTCCAATTCAAATATTCACCATGGGTAACATGACTGGGTAAACTATATGTAAATCATGTTCAGTAAATTAAATAAATACAATTTTTCTACAATAATCATGATGAAAAACATATTTTTTCTGTTTTTTTTTTTTTTTTTTCATAAAGTACATTTTTGACGCGCCTGCGGTTAAAAATACTGAAAAGAAGCAGAATAGAATTTTACTTTTAAATACAACACAATTTAAGAAAATAACAAAATTTAATTTTCCTTATAAAAACATTTTAATGCACTATAAATGTTTAGTTTTTAAATATACTTTAAAAGCGGAAAATGTTTTATTTTCAATAAATAATAAGATTAAATTTCTGAACAATATTACAATTTCATATGGACGCATTCTGATCTATCAAACACTAATTTAAATATAAAAACGTAATAACTAACTTTTGTTTTGTTTGAATATACAATTATGGTTCCTTAATGTCTGTTGTTCTAGAAATATAATAAGATAAAAGAATCTAAAAATGTTGTAGATGGTTCTAACGTTCTAAGATTAAATAATAATAAATTAAAATATCAATTTTTTAACACATTTTTTATAATTTTTTAAAAAGATTACCATACATAATTATTATGTATTTATCCATCGGGGAATCTCTACCTGAGAAGTATAGAATATTATGTCGTTATTTTGACAAGAAATATTTTTGTGTAGAGAACGAAATTTTATTTATGAAAAATATAGGAAAGAAAACCTTTATTTATCAAAATATTTGTTTTATTAATTCAAACGTATACTTGTTCCATTTGGATGTGTTACTAATAGAATTTGTTGAAATAAGAAAAATATTGATGTGCGAAATCAAAATATAATGCTTCCTCATTTTAATAATCGTAATACAATGCGTGTAAAAATCCTTTTCGATGCATATAATAATACAATAATGCATATTTACAGAGGAATATTTATGATGCTACATTAGTTCATCTTAAACACTTTCTTTTTGTATGAGCTAAGTGCTTAACATTTAAATAATTTTGAATTACATTTACTTGTCAATTGATTATTTAACACTATCATTTTATGTAAATTATGAATATATATTTATTAAATAGAAAATTAAGATACAGTCACTCTTCTGAGGTAATTGCGCATTGAAAATAAGATAAGTAGAGCAATGAATATTATTAATTCTCATAAAATTAATTGGTACTTGTTTGTTCTAGGGGTGTTGGCAAGATAGAGAAAATAAACTTGGCAGGAAAAAGAAATTTTTCATACATATTTTCTGGAAACCTCTTCATACACACAAGAATTTTTTTCAAATATTTATAAAATTTATTTGATATAAAGAAGCCATTTATGCTTTTTTATATACAAATAAAAGAAATTTGTATATAAATCAAATATTTGTGTATATATATAAAAGAACATACATAAACGAGCGTAAAAGTTCATCGGGTTTACTTTCAAAGCTGTTTATATCATTTGGCAACAAATCGCACTTCCTTAAGCCCGAATTGCGCCAAGCAATTTTTAAAAAATAACCAAGGCCCCTATAACAAACCTGTATCCATTATTCTTTAAACATGAACACAGGTTGCATGTCCCCAGTTTTAAATGGATTTTTTCGCTTTGTTTTTATTTTTAATTATGAGAAAGTCGGTATAGTGGGTTGTTTGCCGTGATGAAAGCTGAGAACGTGATGGTGTAGTCTGGCTTTAGTTTGTTTCCTTTCGTTATGTCTTTTTCATACATTTTCAGTCTGTACTTGTCCGGTATGGGAGTGTCGCATGCGTAAAACTAGTTTAACCCAGCAGTGCATGTCTCAAGCAATGCCACCTGACACGGGTCATTTAATTTTTTCCTTTGGTGTTTATTCGTTTTTTTTTTTCATTTTTGCTGTAATTTGTTGTGTTCTTTTGTTTTAAGTAGTTAGTTGTGATTTCTGGTTCTGTGTTTATGTAGTTTGTTTCGTTTTCTTGTTTTGTACTTAAGTGGTTTATAGATTTTAGTTTCCTTTTGTGATATTGGTTCTGCACGTGTTTTTTCTTTGGAGTTTATTATATATATATGTATATATAAAGCCTCAGCGTCAGTAAATATAAAGATGATTTTACAATACAAACAGATCGTATTATCGCAATGCTCACGGAAAAATATTCAATCTTGTGCTGCGATTGTAGCCTTGCCAACATGTGACAGTGAGAAGTGTCAAGCTGGGTATCGTTCCAAGTTGTTCAGTTGGTAGAACGTCAGTGCGCTATATACTGATGTCCCGGGTTCGAGTCCCGGCTAGGATTCTTTTACACTATGTTGGCTATACGCCTTTTAAGCAATTAAAATTGGAAATATTATGTACAATTTTTGATTAAAATGTATTTAAATATCTGTAATATCGTCTGACGACGTTTCACAAAAATTAGATAGTTAAAAATATGTGAGAATTTTTTCTTTATTCCATCTATTTCTTGTTAAAATATTTAGCGTTAGAATTTTAACTTATTTTTTCTCAAATTGCGTTATTTCACTATATCAGTATGATATAAATGCATAAACTGCAACATATATTTTTCAGTATCGATTTTTTAACAGATGATCAAAATGATTACTGTGCATTTCGTAAAATTAAGGATCCAATTTCAGTATTTAACATAGAAATATTATATATATAATCATGGTTACTGTATTTTTACATATGCCGTGACATTTAAATTATTTTCTTTTAATATATACACTAGCGCTCATTAATTTCATTACACACCTTGTTTTTTCAGTTTTTCCAAGAAATATACAAAGTCATAAATATAATTTCTCGCATGAATATAATCTTGTATTCAAGCAAAAAGACATATTACATTACATAATTTAGCATACACCACAAAATTTTGCCTGAAATCTTCCCTTCATCGAAGTAAGCACCTGTAGAAGCAATTACCGCGGCACACACACGGTTGGTAGGTTCTATTGGTAGGTTTGTTCAAAATTTCGGATCCAATGTTATTCCAATATTATTGAATCATCCCCACAGACGATTTCGGCTTTTAACATATCTCTGATGCACCCGTTCAAAGAATCCCAAAGTAATTCAATAGGGTTACTGTCTGGACTCCGGGGCGGCCGAAGCATATATTGGAGCACTAGTTCACGTTGCTTGGTTTGAACATACTTTCTAAACAGATTTCAAGTATGTTTCAGGTCGTTTTCCAGTTGTAGAATGAATCTTCGACCAATAAGATGAATGCCAGAGGGAATAATATGCCGCACAAGGGTGTTGTGGTATCGTTTTTAGTCCATGATTTCGCTTATTTTTAGACGATCACTAACTGCACCACCACCAAAAATTCACCCAACCCTGATAGAACCCTCTCCATGCTTGATAGAAGGTTGGATACTAGCGTATAACATGCGCTCACCCACAGCACGACGAACAAACTGACATCTCTTAGAACCAATTATTTCGAATTTCGATTCGTCATTGAAAAACACCTTTTTACACTGATCATGGGTCCAATCCTTGTGTTCTCAAACACAGTTAAATCTTTTCATTTTATTTATCTGCCATAGACGTGGCTATCTTGGATCCACACAGCCCTTTAAGCAAGTTGCTTGGAGGCGACAACTGATTGTAGATATTGATGCGGTAGTTTGTCTTGTTTCCATCACATCAGCAAGAATATGACCGACTGTTTTGAACTTATTTCGTTTAGATATCACTCTAATAAACTTATCTTCCTGTTTTGAAGTTTTCCGAGTTTGTCTAGGACGTGAACGGTCAAACACATTGTTGGTATCAGCATGCCTTTTCAGAGTGTACTATATACCCCACCAACGGAAACATTCTGGAAACGAGCGATACATCTCAATCTATGACCCGCTTGTATTAACGCAACAATCGCTGAACGTTTTTCAAATGATAAATCTTTTCCGAAGAGTCATTCTGAAACAAAAATAAAGCTCTTGTTTGAAATCGTAACGTAATCACTTCTCTTATGCAATCTTACTTTATAATCCAGTTTTTTCTTTAAAACTCAGCATGCATCTAACATTATGCCAAACAACTTCCTACATCACCAATGTGTATTTTGAATAAATGATGCATCAATCAAATACAATACACTTCGCTTTAAAATTTTCGTGCCAAAAAGATATTTTTACCATTTTAACGGAAAATGTTTGGCACAGAAATTAATGGAAGTTGCTTTACAGGCAACAGCTACGTGGATATTTCATTAAAGTATCATATTTTGCATGCTTTTGATGGAAAATTTATAAAATCGGCAGTGTATTGAAATTAATGGGCAGTAGTATGTATATATATATATTATATTGGAAAATCTGGTGCTTATATTTCTAGAACACACTTGGATGAAAGTATGAATAAAATGTTGCAAAAATTTCAAAATTGAGAAATAAATATAGTTTAAACAATTTCCTTAATTATTTTTCAAAAAAATTAAATTTTCAAGTTAATGTGTAAGAATTGCACTTTTTCTTTATAAAAATTTGCCTTCTTTTCTCCTTCAGTTTTTTATTTTCTTCATAAAATATTTGGTAATATTTTAATTAGGTAATATTAAATATTCCAATAAAAAAGATAGTTCAAAGAGGCTCCTTAAAAAAACAGAAAGTAATCTAAAAACTGTTATTTTTAAAAAATAAAACATATATAACAAATATATATAAGGAATAGAAATTTTCTAATAATAAATACTTAGTAAAAACTATGTTATTGAATATTTATATCTAAACATTAATTTTTTTTATTCCCTTAACACGAAATTTCATTGTGTACAGTACACAAAAAAATATCCATATGTAATATATTCACAAGCCACGCGAAATAAAGAAAATAAGGTAATATGATAATTTTCTATATAAAATATTTTTGGCATATTTCAAGTTGACATGTTTTTCTTTGAACTATTTAGAAAGATAAACAAATGTTACGAAAAAAATAAATCTCCGTGTATTTATTTTTTTCGGAATGCCGTCGACAGAAGTTTCAAACACACATCAACGTTTAGGGAGATTTATACTTTTAACATGATACACGATTTTTCTCTAGAGATTGTTTAATTGAAAGAAAACTAGAGATGACATTAAATGTTGCATTTTGAAAGAATTTTTACGTATTTCGAAATTTTAATGTTTTTTATACTCCAAAAATCTTTAATGAAAAATACTATATATAAATACATATCTATGTAAGAAGATGATATGTAAATAGTTGATTTACTGGAATTATATGAACAAATAGGCGATGAATAACAAAATATGAACTTTAATACAGTCCTAGAAATATAATTCTACAATACTTTACTAGCAATTTCATTTCAGTCAATACACTTCTCGCCAAACATATACAATATATTTATTTACCAAAAAAAACAACTAGGCCTAACAGCGCCTTTACTGGATATTTCTCATTTCAGTGCTTGCTTCACAATAAAAATTAGAAGACTGGCTCTTTTTCAATGTTGAAGATGTTCAAATCCTGATCTCGCGATCCAAAATATTTATAACTCGTGCATTTAAATCAAGGATAATAATAGTACTAGAGCGTCAGTTAATTTGATGATCATGCACGTCATAAAAAAAACTAAGTGTTTAAACTGAAATCATATATATATATATATATATATATATATATATATATAGACATACATTTAAAAAGTGATACCTAATGTAAAATATTGAAACATAGACATTATGTTCCCTTAAAACAACGGAATAGTGTCTATTTTATTATTTTTTTCTGAATATCCCAATGAATTTTTAGTTCAGGAAACTTTGATAAAATAGAATTGTCTTAATAAGAACCATATACTTCCTATAGTCACGGTAGAGATACCACTAAGTACTTTTTGTTTAATAAAATTTGCTAAACTACATATTTGTCTTAGTTTAGTATTTTTAAACATTTCACCTTTAACGAAATATTAAAGAATTATAATGTTTCCAAATTGAGATAGTTTATCTACTATATATATATATATAAAATACAAACGGAAATTTCGTTCCGACTGCTTATAACGCGAGTTCTGCTGAATGGATTTTGACAGTTGCACTGTTAGATAGATAATGTTTCAGGGAAGGTTTTAGTATATAATATATCGTTCTACGTAGATTAGTTATAGACGTATGATTAAAAGTTCTGTTTTTTTGGACGAAAAAGTTACCATTGGTCATGTTTTTCCGACTATTATCGTTGGTGAAATAATTGAAACGGTTATATTATTTAGAAAATAACAGAAATACATAAAATAGGGATAATTTACTAATTTTATTTAAAATTAAAAAAAAGCAAAGGAAAGAAAAACGATGAGAGATAATGCTATAAAACAAAAATATTTAATTTTAACTTGAAAGAGAATGTTCGAAATGCTTAAAAAAATATTCAATGTGAAATATTGCAATTGAAACCATGTTTGGTGATTTATCGTTTACGTCAGGTTAAGAAAAAATACATCTGAAAATTTGATTAGATAAAATCTGAGTCACAAATTTGTTTTTGATTATTTTTTAATTTAATTTTTATTCTTATATAACTCCTCTATCGTGTGAATTACAGAAGAAAATAGCAGATGTTGTTATAAAAATGACTGGACTCGTGAGACTCTTTTCATCTTATTTGTTTATTTACGGTTTTCATTTTACTTTTGTCGCCAAACAATTTGATTTTAAGGCAAAAAGGCATAAGCGTGACATTGGTTCGAGAGATTTTCGCAAGTTCTGTCAAGTGTACGACCGACTTTTAAGAGTATTTTGTTATGCAAATGTAAATCACATAAATAACTGTTAATATTATAAAAAGGAGTCAAATATGTAAATTTTAGTGTAAATGTCTGTCACACACAAATGATTAATACAAATATAAAAAAATCACCATTCATTTCATTTTAGTATATTTGCATATCTTATCTTGTTTTTGGAGGTTTTGAAAAGATATTGGACTAATCTTTTGATATCAGTTCACCAACCATTTGACGTATTTACTATATTGTTGGAAATTCCTTTTATATTTCAAGGGAACTCTGGACTATGAATCCAACTGCAGAAGATTAAAGGAAATTTGTACTCAGCGATTAGTAAATCTATGGTTTTTCATTATGAAGCACACGGACAAAAGACGTTTTATTATTATATATTTTTTATCCGCAGTTATTTTACTATCACTAAAAAAGCAATACTTGCAATATACGACAAACAATTTTGAAATGTCAATGGTGGCCAAGAAACAATTTTTGCTGATTTTTCATTTTAGCTTAGATAAGAAAAAAGTAACTGGAATCCAGATTAGATAAAATTTCGATCCTTATAAAGCAATTTCGGCAGACTCACAGCCCTAGCCGCTAAACTTAGTGAGAAATTAAAGATTATTTTCTTCATGTGGTTTATAGGTTCATTATGGGGTTACAACAGACTAAAGAATAATGTAATCTTGAAAATAAAAGAAACAGCAAGCATATTTATTTCCCCGTGTTATTATGCTCATTAGAGAAATGCAAAAAAAATCTTTAGTTCAAATATTCACTAAAAAGATTATTACTAAAAATTTTGCATAACTAACTTTATCATTCTCAAAAAGTTTTATTGGTGAAAGATCTACAATTCAGTGAACAGTAATTTGACATTATTTAATGGAACATAATTTGGCGCGTAATTAACATCGTTTTGTAGATTTCTGGTACATTTGCAACTATATCGTGGCAAAAATTTCCAAAGTTTGCATTCAAATTTGGCTATGGACCCGATTACGGAAGATTGGGAAGATTTTATTGGCTGGAAACTAGAGGATAATTTTTCTACCGGAATCAGTTATCGAAGTTATTTCCAGATTAACGTTTACATGATTGCAACTGGTATATAAAATGCAAAGACACTGAAAATGACGTTAATTTAACTTTATTCAAACAATTCAACTTTAAATATCCACTTTTTTATGATTCACATTTCTTTTAAATATGTAAGTTATACACTGTTATTTGTGTCCAAATAATTTATTTCCTTTTTTCGCTGTATTTAATCTGCTGAAATCCAAAGATAGAAAACCATAGTAGAATGCCAGAAGATGATTATATCAAGAAATATAATGTAACCTAGAGTGAGATTGTATTTAATCTGCCAGAACCTCACATAGCACCAAGCTGACAGTCCCGGAATTCAAGAACTAACAAACGAAAATGAATAACCAGAACATTTTTTAATTTCAGAGGTCAATCTCTGCAATGATTCTAATGCTATCTTTTTAGCTTACAGGCTATAAAAGCCTGAGACCGATGTTCTTGCTGTTTCTGTATGTACGTACGTATGTATGACGCATGTAATGTATGTATGCGCGTAACGCGATACCTTGTGATAGAAATATCCGATAGGTTTCAAATTTTGTATATAGGTTCATTCTGATAAGGTGCTTGTACTGTAGAATTCGGACTTTGGGTAAACGGATGCATAGCTGCGGCGTCACAGGAATAAAATATATATATGTGGAAATATTGCTAAGCTGGAATAAAAGTTAGATGTGGGAGAGAATAGTTTCATTACAAAGTTGTCCAAAGCACAATTTTATTTTGCAGTTGATTTGGTATCCAGATTCGTGTTACAGGCAATAATCACTGAAGAGGAGGCGTACAAATTAAGTTAATACTGAGACAGTCGAGGTAAGAGTGATACAAATTGTTTCGAACATAATTTGCACTTTTTAATTTGGCGTGCGGTTTTTGTTATCTGTCGCCAAGATATACAATGAATTTGGCGATATTCATGCAAAGGAACAAAGTATTTTGGAGAGTTAAGGGAGTAAATTTGAAAATTACAGACCGGCGCAGCATTCGTGGGAAGAGAGGGTTGTACAAATTTTTGTAATTACTGAGATGCTGACCGGGCCTGTATGATTAAAATGGAATTCATGAACGTTAGAATTTAGACAATCCAAAGTGCTAAATTTAGATGTTGGTTGCATATGAGAACTGAAAATTCGTTAGGAAAATGACGGCGTAGGAGGAAGTACAAAGAAAGCAGTTACTTTATCTTTCTTTTTCTTTATTTATTCGCAAATGCCGGCTGGTGTGAAAAGGAAGAGAAAAATGCAGTATGGGTGTGAATACATATTTCTTTTATTTCTGCAGGCTGGGAAATGAAACTGACATGACAAGAAAAATGCGTAATATAAATTAAGTGAAACCGCACTGAATAAAACGGATATTAAAATTTAATAAACAAAAATGGAGAAGGGTAGAATAAAGTTATTTTACTGTTAATAAAAAATAGGAAAAGTTACACAAAGTAAATATTTTTGAAACAACAAAGGGGGGAGGATTAATTTTAAAGAATAAGAGGATATGTAATGAGAAACGTCATTACATATCTCACCCCGCGAACGAGAATGAAATTCAATCCTTACCTAATAGCGCGAGAAAATACCGTGTCTCTTTGCATGAAAATATAAAAAAAAATACAAAAATACAGTAATAAAAATGTGAAAATGCAAAACAAACCTGTAATGAATCAACGTGCAATACTGGCATCATAAGCATCATAACTATTTTGACCATCGAAATTTTAACCTCTGTATAATAATCTTTTTTTTTATAGTTGCAACTTTTTATTTAACGAGGTTTTCTTTTTAACATGGATATCCTTTCTTTAATCATCCGGTACCGGGAAATTTATAACAGTCCTTTTTATATTTTCTTTAAGGACTTCAATATGGTCATAAAATAGAGAAGATTAAAGCAGACAAATTATCATTATTTTCTTCTAAAAAAAATGATTCATTTGAATCTAAACTGATGCCAAAAATTTAAGTTCACAAAATAAACAAACACATACAATAATAAAACACACTACAAATGTATAAAAATATAGAAGAAAAGGTTATATATATATTCAAGTATAAAATGTAATAATGAATAAGCATAATTAAATGAGCAGAAAAAAAATATATAAAAAGAAAATATTTCGTGCATAGCACGGGACAGAAAAGAATGCATGTGGCAAACTAATAAAAATCTGCCCTAAATCTTGTCATGTGACAAGTATACTGTCTCAAGCTTAAGTGCTTTACGTCCTAGGGAAAATATTGACGTAATGAGAGTCCATATTATGGTTGTTCTTGACCACGATATTAATTCCTTGCTCCACCTTGAAGACCAGAAGTGATCTCCAACAAGGAGTACTAGTCAATGTCTTGTATGAGTCCTTTTTTTTTAAAAATGCTACACCAATTGATGAATGTCTCTCCGCACTATTAAGTTTGGGAGTATAGGGCACAAAATTCTGAGTTGACCTGAACTTCAGATGGTAATAATTAGTAAAAAAAATAAAAATAGCTATATATTTATCTTATTTATCAAACTCAAAATACTATCCGAGAGTGTAGAGAGATAGTTTGTCATTATCGTGAAAATGCAAGTGCAAGTATGTCCTAAACTTAGCTTAGTGTAAAAAAAAATGCATTTATTTATAATATTGAAAAGACAGAATAGAATTGACTTAGGTAATTGAAGTTAGGATTACTGTCATTGTGTGTGAAATTTTTGTATTGAAAACCTTTTGTGATTTTCAGAGTGACATATCAGTCTGTGAAAGAAATAAAACGAGCCTTTTTTTTAAATAAACACAGTTAAAATGTTCAATATTGAGTAGAAATGTTTAAGACATATATTTTTATGTGTAAGCATATAAAATTGAAAGTTAAGTTGAAGTAAGATTAAAAAGGGATTGTTAATCTAATATTATTTGTAGAAGGAAATATCTTATGAATTGTGTGATGTGTATATTTTACTATAAAACAACATAAGCAAAAGAGAAAAAGTAAAGAGATATTATATGGTGAAGCTTATTTTATATGTCAAGACAAACAAAACAAAAGAGTTTTTTTTTTAGTCGTCTTTGTATCAAGACTAATGTCATAACTCTAACATGTAAGAAAAAAAAATGTGTATGACCCAACATATTATCTGAGTATTAATGTGTAGAAAGGTGCTGACTGGAATCTTTGTTTACCAACAAAGTGAGGGTGGCCTTAGAATGCCTTGAAATTACACAAAAAAAAATTGAGTGTGAAATTATTTTACAAAGATGAAAAAGAAAAACAAATGTGTATACCTAATAAAATTAGACATATAGGAAGGGTAAAGGAAAGGAAAACTCAACGGTATGTGTGTACAAGACTCTGAATCTTTATGAAAAGATATCTTAGTCACCTATGAACCAAGTACCATATGGCAAACGCTATGACATGATCCAAGGATGTGTCGTGCAATTGTGTCAATGAGAAAACTATGAACTAACCTATGAGTAAACAATGAGTAAGGGTTTCCGTATACACTAAAAAAAAACTGAAAGTACAATGAACTATACGCAATGAGCGTTTTTTTTTTTTTTTGCATAATACACAAAAAAAAAACGAAACAATGATCTATTCAATGAGTAAACAATGAGTAACTATGAGCAGCAGTTTTCCGTGTATATAAGAATCCTCAAAAAAACAATGAACTATATGTGTTAATGTTGCAATGAACTATATGTCTAAAAAAAAACATATAAAAATACCGTTGACAATAAAAAACTATTGAGAAATAGAAATTCCAAGTGGATTTATTAAAGAATAAATTAAAATAACAACGTGGAGTAAAGTAAGAGTATGTTTATGTTTCAATGCAAGTAGGTGTAAAAATGAAAAAAAAAATTAAAGTTAAAATAATATAAAAGTTTGTATGTTTGAGTGTAAATAGTAAATAAGCGAGGGGAAAAATGCATATGTGTGTACATAACCAGTTAAAATTATCTTGTATGAGAAAAAAAATGACGACCCGCATCAAGAAAAATTATCATACAAAATAATACATCAGATCATTTAACCATTTCCGATCGTTAAAATAGGTAAATGAAAAGATGAACTAAACTGTACACAGAGATGCTTAAAAAAATAAATTCTAAAAAAGTATCTATAAATGAATACAAAGAAATGTAAAATGTAATGTTGTGTATAGAAGTATTAAAATAAATGTATACAAACTGATATGCATGTAACAGTTGAGTTGCAAGAAACGAATCTTATGGAGTGTGTTTTACAAGTGAGAGAGCAAAATAAAGCATGTTATTAATTTTTTTTTTTTAATTAGCCTAAGTGTACTTGTAAATATGTTTCCGTTCTTCATCAATGTGTCGCTTTAGTGAAGGACAATCATGAGCAAATGCAGGGTGACAAATATCAAATTGAGTGTTGTTATTATTATTATTTGTAATGCAATTAATGCATTTTGGAGTCTTTGCACATTGAGGATCATAGTGTGGACCTGAGCAGACAGCACGTGTGAAATCATTACAACACCCTTTTGTAAGATGTTGATATGTCTGACATCTAAAACAACGTTTAATGTCTATAAATGGTTTCACTGGGTAAAATTTTGACTGAATGGGAATCTCTTTACGATAGAGTAATTGTTTAGCACTTTCCGGAGAAATCTCCAAAATCCAATTAAAAGCATTTATGTATTTGAGTTTGTATTTTTTTATAACTTGGATAAAAGGGACAGGTGACTGTAAAATGTCAGAAATTCCTATCAAAATATCAGGGATATTGTATTTTTCTGGTAACTTACAAATTATAATACGAGTTGGCTTAAGTTCCTGCACATTAGAAGGCTCGATAGACATATTTTGCGAAAATGTGGCAGTTTCTGTACATTTTGACTGACACTTTGTAATATTAATATGAGTCGTGGTAAGTTGTGAATCTTCGTGACATATTTCCTGAGATGCTACCTTGTGTAAATGTTCGTCAACAAAAATTTCAGTTTGTGTGCATACATTATGCATAAATTTGCGTTTTTTATTTTTAGGAAACCTTATCTTAGCAATTTGTGTTTCTTCAGACTTGAGTTCATGTTTATTTTTCAATGATAGCGTGTGAAGTCGTTCTAAGATTTTTTTGTTTACTGTTAATAAATTATCTTTCTCTTTCACTATTTCGTTATGTTCCTGTAAAACAAGTTTATAATTTTCTATGAGAAATTTAAACTGTACATTTATTTGATTTCTTAAGGTCAAGAATTCTTTAGACAAAGTAGGCTTATTAATCGAAGTGACAAATTTGTCAAAAGCTTCAAAGTCGTTGGAAATAACTTCAGCATCACGATTTAGTGTCTCTTCAAACAGATGGGTCCAAGAAATTTTGAAAAGGGACTTGGCTAAGATAGAAATGGGTTCGCTGTTCTCAATTAAAGGAGCCTGTTCATGTAACGTTTGAATATCTTGAATAGATTTCTGTTCATTTTTATTTTTCCTAGGCATTTTTTTGCGTTAAAAAGATAACTAATAATCAATAATACTGAAATAAGCTATAAATAAAAAAAAATTAAGTGAGAGAGAAGATATGTGCAAATAACTTCGTACAAAAATGCCTTTTGAAAATACACACTACATAAAATAACGATGGTTAACTGAAACAAATGCTATTCCTTTTTTTTTTTAATTATGGAAGAAGAATAAAATCCGAAATATGTGCAGAGAGTTTTTTTTTTTTTAAATTGAATTAAAATGAAACCAAAATCGAAAACTTAGCCTTTTTTTGATAAATACTATTGAAATGCATATGCGCGATCACCAAAAAGTATGTATTGTGCCAGATTACTTCATCAAAATTCAACCAAAATAAGATAAAGTCACAAAATATTTATGCTGGGTTCAAAGTATATCTTTTTAAGGTAAAGGCAAAAACTATAATTTCACAAGAATACAAAATATATATATATATATATATCTCTATATATAGAACTGCAAATAATTTCTTTTTTTTTTTATAAACGTACTTACCGTCACCATGACTATTACACACAAACATCCTATCTGTACTCTGCAATTTTTTTGATAAACATCAAAATTATGCAAACATATTTAGATACAATATAGAACTGATCTTCAGTATCTTTGATTATATTGGAGGTAAAAAAAAAATGTAAAACAAAAATAATAACTAATTGAGGAGTTCTCAAAAAAAGTGAAGGAGTACAAGAAAAAAAATAATAACTAATTGTTACACGATACAAACCTTTGAGGGAAAAAAAATTATTTCCCATAAATGTAAGTTAAATTTGCAAAAAGGCAACACTAAAAAAATTAATATATATCTGTATATGATATTGTAAACTATTAAAAATATCACTAAAAAAATAGTATTTTTAATAATATAAAAATGAAGAAGGTTTAAATATTCTGTTAAAAAAATGTAAACCAAACATTGATAATAGTTAAAACAAAATATCTTGAGCATGAAAAGAGAAGTTTAGGGAAACAATGCATAATTATTTTAAAGCAACATTTTAATTAGAAATTGGGAAAAGAATCCTTCTCTGTTTATGCTCTGAAAATCCTAAACTCTTATACGATGTTGAACGTTCAACTAATTTTATTTATTTACTTCTTTTTTTGCACTCAATCCATTATCTATCTGTTTATTTATTATTTTTGTTATGAGAGAAAAAAAAATTGTATTTGGAGACACAAAGTGCCTCATTTTTGTTATTGTTTTCGATATTCCTGTGATTTATCTATATTTTCACAACTGTGTTACTTTCTTTGTTGATTTATTTCATTCAGTGATACCAATATGTTCGTTTCATTCAACAGTTAGTATCATCCTGAGAAATTAGGATCCTAGAAGAACACAAACTTTGGAGGTGAAAATCTTTGCAGGTACAAAATTCACTTGCACACACAAGCACACAAATTACGTAGTTAAAGGAAAAAAAAATATACCCCAATATTTCGTATACAAACACTTTGAAGGAAGTTTCTGTTTTCCTATTTATATAAACTGCTGTCGAACACAATCCGCGCGTACAAGTTGTCACATATCACTCATATGATTTAAAATCACACATGTCACTGAAAATCACTTAAGAAATTGTAAATATTCTTTCACAAAGCCACGCACATTGAAGTTAGAGAGATCCGCAAATTGGATCAACTATTGGACCTGCAATATTCCCAAAAAGAAGAGCGCGGAGCAAATTTTCGACGCACAGGGGAGGGAGCGGGAGCGGGAATAGGCCCGAGCGAAGAACCGGGCGAGCGATTTTTTTTTTTTTTTTTTTTTTTTTTTTTAATATCCCACATCAATAAGGAAGGCACACTGTTTGTTGTGATTCTTAGACGGAGCACAGAAAAAAAAAAGGCTGGCACATTAGTGGCGAAAAACAGGGCGAGCTGAGGAAGGAACCGTACTGACAGATGAGGCGGCGAGGGTGGGGTGTTTACGAGGTCAATCCGAACACGCGAAGATATTCTGTGGCTAACACATCGGAACACTCTTGATTCCGCAGTCAGCAGGGATAAAAATTATCAGAACTTCAGTCACAGGTCTGGATATCCGGGTATTAAATAACAGGTCACACCAAACATGTCACAATTTACTAGAGGATTATCTTTTTATGAAATAGACAGTTCGGATAGATGTCTTCTTTTTAGTCCATATCCCTTTTTTTTTAGTCCTTGTGAAAACATCTTTGATCAAACATATGATTAAATTAAAAATCCCTCCTCTCCAGTGACGAAAAAATATTGCCTGTACCCTAGATGCACCAATTGTTTGTACTGTAGAATTCGGACTTTGGGTAAACGGATGCATAGCTGCGGCGTCACAGGAATAAAATATATATATGTGGAAATACTGCTAAGCTGGAATAAAAGTTAGATGTGGGAGAGAATAGTTTCATTACAAAGTTGTCCAAAGCACAATTTTATTTTGCAGTTGATTTGGTATACAGGTTCGTGTTACAGGCAATAATCACTGAAGAGGAGGCGTACAAATTAAGTTAATACTGAGACAGTCGAGGTAAGAGTGATACATATTGTTTCGAACATAATTTGCACTTTTTAATTTGGCGTGCGGTTTTTGTTATCTGTCGCCAACATATACAATGAATTTGGCGATATTCATGCAAAGGAACAAAGTATTTTGGAGAGTTAAGGGAGTAAATTTGAAAATTACAGACCGGCGCAGCATTCGTGGGAAGAGAGGGTTGTACAAATTTTTGTAATTACTGAGATGCTGACCGGGCCTGTATGATTAAAATGGAATTCATGAACGTTAGAATTTAGACAATCCAAAGTGCTAAATTTAGATGTTGGTTGCATATGAGAACTGAAAATTCGTTAGGAAAATGACGGCGTAGGAGGAAGTACAAAGAAAGCAGTTACTTTATCTTTCTTTTTCTTTATTTATTCGCAAATGCCGGCTGGTGTGAAAAGGAAGAGAAAAATGCAGTATGGGTGTGAATACATATTTCTTTTATTTCTGCAGGCTGGGAAATGAAACTGACATGACAAGAAAAATGCGTAATATAAATTAAGTGAAACCGCACTGAATAAAACGGATATTAAAATTTAATAAACAAAAATGGAGAAGGGTAGAATAAAGTTATTTTACTGTTAATAAAAAATAGGAAAAGTTACACAAAGTAAATACTTTTGAAACAACAAAGGGGGGAGGATTAATTTTAAAGAATAAGAGGATATGTAATGAGAAACGTCATTACAGTGCTTCCCTGATTAGTTTTAAAGATTCATCGGTTAAGTATGAAGGGGGGGAATAATTCTCCACCTAATTTAGATAAATGGTTTTTTCATGCAGAATTATCCAATTTGCTTCAAATTTTGCTTATAAGTTCATTGTAATGAGGCGTTTCCCTGATTAGTTTAGAAATTCCATTGATTAAGTATAAAAGGGGGGAACGGGGTCTGATCCCACTCGTTAATTTAGATAACTGGGATTTTCATACAGAATTACCTCATTTGCTTCAAATTTTGTATATAGGTTCATTGTGATAAGGCACTTCCCTGATTAGTTTTGGGAGTTCATAGGTTAAGTATAAAGTGGGGAACGGGGGCTAATCCCCTTCTTTAGTTTATCGTCAATTACTTTATTTTTCGAGGGTCATTATTCTTTGAAATAAGAGTATAACATACAATTAGTGTTAACAGCCTGGGAGCTCAATTCCACCAGTTTAACTGGGCACGTTTTTTATTTAGTTGTATGGGGACTAGAGAACCTTTCAATTTCTTTTGGTCATAACGGCCACATTTCTCTGTGAAACTGTTCTATAAATGACCAAATAAAAGAGTTACTCCTTAATAGCCTGAATTTTGTCTAACACATAAGATATAAGCGAATTGACATTCGCATTTTATTCAGGAACTAGTATATAACCCCGTCAAAAATGACAGATTGTTGATCTGCGTTTCTTTTTCATAAGACTTCATACAAACAAACAGCATAAGACTTTATTATTGAAAGGTTTGTACTGTAAAAAAGTACATTTTAAAAATGACAAATGATTTCTACAAATAAAAATGATGAGGATATATATATATATATATATATATATATATTTTACTCAATATTAAATTTCGGAAGTAGTTCAACGATTGGACAAAACATTCAAATTAAATATTAACAAATAATCCATGTGCGAAAGTTTTTGTAAAAAAGTGTTATCAATGAGTTTCTAAGCCGATTGACTCACCACATAACTCATTGTTTGATTACATAAGCAAAATTAAATGCAAATTACGTTGTACTATGTATTCCTTATATTTTAATTACGTTTGATAAGAAAGAATCATTTTACTGTATATGACCCCTTATCCGGAATTCCAAAATCCGGAAAAACCCGAAGTCAGCAAAAAAATTTCGAAAATTTTCTAAATTTGTATATTTTTACAAAAATTTTAGAATTTTTGAAATTTTTCGAAAATTTTACCGCTTTCTAATTTTTTTTTCAGTCCATTGTGTTTCAGTGAGTAATCACTAAAATATTGTTACTTCGGTAGCGGGTGAACACTCCCCCCCCCCCCCCCCCCACCCCTTCTTCCCGAAATTAGAAACAAATCATTTTTCTCTCAAATTTTAGTTTAAAATTAATTTATATTACGATTCGTTTAAAACAAAAAATAGTTATATATTTATTTCATCAAGGTTGATTCTGTTCCGAATTTTCCTAAAAATTTAAGGCATTCGGTTTCGAAAATTTTAGTCTTCTCGATCGTCGCCGAAAAAAACAATTATGTCTATCGTTCGAAGAAAAGTAGACAATTTCTTAAAAGGATTGCGGAAACAACTTGAATTTTGTCAAAGGATTGAAAAAAAAAAAAACGCAAATTTGGGCGCAGAATTGCGAAAAAACGCTAATTTTGTTAACAAATCGTAGAAAATACGCGATTTTCGACAAAGGCTTGCGAAGAAAACACAAATTTCTTCCAAGAACTCCGAAAAAATGTAAAATTTCTTCAAGGGATCACAAAAAAACACAAATTTGGTTAAAAGATTAAAAAAAAACGCGATTTTCGTCAAATAATCGCAGAAAAACATGAATTTCTCCAAAGGATCGCGAAAAGAAACGCAAATTTCTTCAAAGTACTGCAAAAAAAAATTTAATTTCGTTAAGGGATTGCGAAAAAAGTGTAATTTCGTCAAAGGATCGAAGGAAAAAAAAACACAAATTTTGTCAAAAGATCACAGAAAAATGCGAATTCCGTCAAAGGATCACGAAAAAAAAAAAAAACCCGCTAATTTCGTCAAAGAATCTCAGAAAAAAAATTCGAATTTTCTCAAAGGACCGTAAATAAAAGGTAAATTTCGTCAAAGAATAGCAAAAAACGCAAATTTCCTCAAAGAATCGCAGAAAAATGCAAATTTTGTCAAAGAATCACGAAAAAAAAGCATGAATTTTGTCAAATAATCGTGAACTTCGGGAGGACCCAAAATCTGGAAAATTCCAAAACTCAGAAAGCCTTTGGTCCAGAGGATTTCGCATAATAGGTCCTGTACTGTATTTAAGATGGAAGCAAAATTTCAAAATACGCCAGTAGATGGCACCAATGTACTGGATTGATCACTAAAATCCCCCGTACGAAAGAATTCACCGCTATTTCTGAAAAGAAAAGTGCTGACAGAAAAAAATATATATACAGAAATGTTGATATACGTGTTTTATATGAAATAGTTGTTGAAGGTTTTAATAAAAATTAAAATATTTAAAAGCTCTAATATGCTTTTACAAATATTTTAATAGCAGAATCGGATGAAGCATAGCTTTTTCATTAAGCTTAACATGGTGTTTAACTATGGTCGATTCGCAGATCAGAGTGGTCGAGCCCGGAGCCGTTACAGACACTTTCTTGCCTTCGGATTTTATTATAAGTAAGATGTGGAAGGACTTTCCAGGCGAAGGTCCATATTAATTTAAAATACATGGTCAAATTCACCATTTTGTTTGATTCAAGGTTCATTAGGAAAATGTACCAGCGAAGCGGGCATACCCTACTAGCAATGTATATTTAGACGTTTCTAATGCCGAAAAACTTATAATTCTAGTCAAAATATATTCCTAAAATGCTTCATACAAACGGAATTTTTATGTCATTAGAAAGAAAGAAATATGCATTTTGTGATACCAAACAATGGAACAAGACATTGTGAGATATTACTTCTTTGTTAACATAAATACGATCGACGTAAAAAAATCATCCTTATTATTTAAGTGAAATGAATTATATCGTCTGCTATGAGCGAAATGAGCATGAATTCTTTTATTATTATGTATGCCACGTTTACAAATGAGGATTTTTTTTCTTCACCCGACAGCGCTGCAAAATGCACCATGGAGATCTTGCTTTGTGGATGATTCCTTCCAAGGATTAATAATTTTATTACTCATAATGAACGAGTCTCTTGTGTTTATTTACTCTACTGGACTGATATATTCGGTTGTTAAACTAATTTCCACTGAAGTTATCTCAGAATCTATACATGTTTTAATGTAACTCATCTCTCAAGCAAACAATTTTTTTGAACGATCTTTCTAAAAAATGTAACTTTTATGCAATTTTATTCCATAAAATAATTTTGAAAAAAAAAATGGCCACTTGGCATATGAAAAAAGAAGTGGTTTGCCTGTATTTGTTTTCCTCAAACACATGACTTGTGCTTTTATTATATAGATTACATACAATAGGATTTAACAGAATAAAGAAAACTTTTATTAATATCTGTTTGAGTTTTACATCGATTTTCATAAAATTTGAAATGACTCGACAAAATTCTGCAACGATAATACATATTAAATTTCAAACCATTCGGTTGGGTAGTTTTATCGTTGTTATATGCGGACTGACGGACCAGACGACGCCTATAGATGCTACGGATTTATATAATTACGATCGCACTTAAAAATCCAAGTTTAGATACATAGATATCCGCTGAATATTGATAAAAGTGGTCGCAAAACCGTATCAATTGGCTTATGAGGCATCATACTCTGATAACATACTATGATGATAGATATGCATCATACTCTGGCATGGATTCCTATGATTGTATGTACTTTTTTATGTTTATTATACGTGTTATTTTGTTTATTCAATGGAAATCATTAAGAGGTATCTGGATATTACGATATCTAATCTATACGAATAAAATTATATTGAAGCATGAATGGCACGTGGTTGTGATTCTTGACCGTAGATAAGGAAGGATTATAAGATTCAAACACTGCCTATACGTTTCCATGAAATTTTATAAATCCTATGTCAATTCATGAATATAAAATGTGTTTTTGTAGTTTAACAATGTAGCGGTCAGTTTCGATAGTAAACACATGTTGATTAAAAAAAAAAAATCCACCACATAATGCATAATTTATTATTTACATAAATATTTTTATATAAAATGCTCGATATTACACCGTATTTTGTAGAAATAATGAGAGAAAGAATTTATAACATTTCCTCTAAAAAAATTTTTTTAATTTTAATTGCTAACGTGTTCTTAATCTGATAGTTTGATTTTTTGATTATTTCACTTAATAGTTGCGCTTAATACCTATCAGTTTCACAATGAAAAAAAAAAATTATCCTCATTATTTCAGTGAAATGAATTATGTCGTCTGCTGCGAAATGAGCATGCCTTTTTTTTATTACGTATGTTACGTTTACAAATGCGTTTTTTTTTTCACCATGGAGGTCTTGTTTTGCGAATGATTGCCTCCAAATATTTTTATGACTCATAATGAACAAATCTCCTGTGTTTATTTACTCGAATGGATTGAGATATTCATTCAACCTAATTTCTACTGAAGTTATCTCAGAATCTATACATTGTTGAATGTAACTCTGTATATATAGAATCTCAAGTAAATAATTTTTTTTTGAACGATCTTACTAAAAATGTAACTTTTATGCAGTTTTATTCGAAAATATAATTTTTAATAAAAGTGGCCGCTTGGCATATGAAAAAAGATATGGTTAGCACGTAGTTTTTTTCCTGTCACATGACTTGCGCTTTTATTATATAGATTACGTATGATAGGATTCAACAGAATAAAGAAAACTTTCATTAAAAACTTTTTAACACTTTCCAACCTAGTTGAAAAGTGTTTATGACTTCGGTTTGTCTTGCCGTCTGCCGTCTGGCCGTCTGTCCGTGCTCTAACTCCCGTAAATATGCTCGGATTGCCCTGCAATTTTTATATGTTATAATCGTTATCTATAGGGTGTTCCCTATTTCAAAGGAAGTATGTAGCACTTATAGTTTTTTTACAGGGACACTCAAAAGAATTCCGTTACATTGCGGTCTATGGGGAAAAATCATTTGCGGTTTATTTAAATAATGTTTCACTATTTTAAACGCATTGAAATTTATATATATATCACTAAGGTGCATTAGAAGAAGCTTAATATGGAATAGGGTGTGCATAGCACTTATACTTACTTTACAGGGACAGTCAAAAGAATTCCGTTACATTACGTCTATGGAGAAAAATCGTCTGCGGTTTATTTAAATAATGTTGCCCTATTTTAAACGCATTGAAATTTATATAAGGTTCATTACAAGAGACTTACTACAGAATATTGTGTGTATAGCAGTCATCGTTCATTTACAGGGACACACAAAAGAATTCTCTACTGTATGTTAACAATAATTCCTGGAAGTGCGTTTTAAATTACTGAACGCGATTTTAATTTTAAATCGCTTTTTGTATATTACGTGGTGTGTATAAATTCTGTAGATCCTATACAGGGAAGCACAAAAGTTCGGGAACACATTTCCGTATTATTTAACTCCAGACGGAGAATTTTAAACTGTGCTACGTGTTTCCTAACTGAACTAAAATTTAGCATCCTATGTAGTATATATACAAATCTATAGATCCTATACAGGGCTGAATAAAAGTATTCGGATTACTTAGATTTTATCTTTTAGCTTATTAAAGAGTATGATTCGTAAAATTATTTTGGAAGCGTTGGAAAGTGTTACATAATCTATGCTTGACGCATGATTTTTCGTTCTTGTTTTAAGTTTTGATTCGATTTTCATAAAATTGGAAATGACTCGACAAAATTCTGCTACGATTATATATAGTAAATTTCAAATCATTAGGTTGGGCAGTTTTTGCGTTGTTGTATGCGGGCAGACGGACAGACGGATAGACGGACGGACGTACGGACGGACCAGACGACGACTATAGGTGCTACGTATTTATATAATTACGAACGCACCTAAAAAACACGACACGATTCAAGATTAGGCAATGATTTAGATAATATTAACCATTGTGAAATGTCGGGAGTATAATATTCTCATTAAAGGAACTATTCCAGAAGCGATATTGTAGTAGGATAACAACCAAAATATTGAACTGCATATAAATCGGCACTCAGTTTGCAAACACAAGTGCCTGGTACCTGTTCTTGCGATGGGGATATTGGATATATTGTCATAAGAAGAAAGCAATACCAAAACTACTGACAGATGTATTCAACTATATATTTGATAACCAGGTTCAACATTTTCCTATACTCTATTACTTATAAACAGATGCATTTATTAAATTAGAACAGAAAGATGACACAAATATAGAAATGGATAAAAATACATATTCTGCTGGTCGTCTTTGAGATTAACAGAGAAAGAACATGTAACATGTTGAAATAATGCTTGTCAATTGTTTTTGTACTTTTTACATCAAAGTTTGAGACCTATTTTTAAAAAGTTAAATATAGTCGTCTTAACACTGGATATTTTTAAGGTTTGTACTTATATACATAACAGGTAGACAATAGATTATTTTCACTTATAATTTTAGTAAAAAACGTTATATATCGTTAAAAAAATTCTATAGAAATGAATAAAAGAAGAACTAGATGGAACCCGTCAAAATTTGACGGCAAAAAACTTGATAGTACCATAAAAATAAAATTCATAGCTGCTTTAAAATGTTTGAAACTTTTGCAGAATAATTCAAATAAATAAAAAACCCACTTTGAATTAAAGCTAGGTTGAAGAACAGCAATTGGCTAAGTTTCACTGGCACATGCACTCGCGGAATTTCTTTCATCTGACACATTTAGCGCTGTTGTGCAAGTAAATGGTAAGTGCCCCCTTGGGTAGGGGGAAATGGTGGGATGGACCAAGGAGATGCATAACATGAATAAGCAGTCAAAGACCTTCCAAACGATATGTAACATGAGGGTAAGTGCAAATTTAAAAAAGTACCCCCTTGGGGGGGGGTAAAGTAGGGGATGGACACGGAACATGCATAATATGATTAAGTGGTCACAGACCTTTCCAACGATATATAACATGACGGTTGTGTGCAAAATTTAGAAAAGTACCTCTTTGGGGGGGGGCAAAGTGGGGAGATGGACATTGGAGATATGCATATGATTAAGCAGTCACAGACCTTTCCAACGATATATGACATGAGGGTTGTCTGCAAAATTTAGAAAAGTACCCCCTTGGGGGAGGGGGGGCAAAGTGGGGAGATGGACATTGGAGATATATAATATGATTAAGCGGTCACAGACCTTTCCAACAATATATGACATGAGGGGTGTCAACAAAATTTAGAAAATTGACCCCTTGGGGGGGACAATTGGGGAGATGGACATTAAAGATGCATAATATGATTAAGCGGTCACAGGCCTTTCCAACAATATATGACATGAGGGTTGTTTGCAAAATTTAGAAAAGTACCCCCTTGGGGGAGGGGCAAAGTGGACATTGGAGATATGCATATGATTAAGCAGTCACAGACCTTTCCAACGATATATGACATGAGGGTTGTCTACAAAATTTAGAAAAGTACCCCCTTGGGGGAGGGGGGGGGCAAAGTGGGGAGATGGACATTGGAGATGCATAATATCCTTAAGCGGTCACAGACCTTTCCAACAATATATGACATGAGGGGTGTCAACAAAATTTAGAAAAGTGCCCCCTTAAGGGGGGGAAGTGGTGGGATGGACCCCGGAGATGCATAACATGAATAAGCAGGCAAAAACCTTTCCAACAATACGTAACATGAAGGGTTTGTGCAAAATTTACAAAAGTATCCCCTTGGGGGGGGCAAAGTGGGGGGATGGACACCGGAGATGCATAATATGATTAAGCGGTCACAGACCTTTTTAACGATATATAACATGAGTGGTATGTGCAAAATTTAGAAAAGCGCCCCAATTGGCGGGAAGGGGGGTGGGGATGGACCACACAGATGCATAACATGAAAAGGCAGTCGCAGGCCTTTCGAACGATATATCATATGAGTGGTGTCAGCAAAGGAAAGTCTCCACCCCGTGTGGGCAAAACATACTACCCCCGCCGCCATAATTATTGATGCGGACTCATTTTTTAAATTCGTTCGCACCCCTCTTCTCCCGCAAAATGTTGTGAATTTTTAAAAACTCCCCTTCCGAATTTTTTTATACCAAAAGCACTTATGTCCGTTGTCTGCATGCAGAGTTTTGTGCTTACAGACGCCTGACACAACAATACACACACAGACAGACGTTTCACACACAGACAGACGTTTACCGACATTAATAGTATAGATGATACTCAGTGCCTACACATTTCACCCTTTATAACTCAGCCAATGAGTTGACGGTTGTTCATTTCCAGAAACGAAACAATAATTCTTTAGGATGAATTTTGTTTGTTTGATACACCGTGGCAGAATGCGTGCAATACAGCGACAGGCATCACAAACTTTTTAGGGCACCTGCAGACTAAAAACAAATAATCAATCTTCGCGGGAAAAAAATCCCAGATTTCGTCAAATGATCACGGGAAAAACACTAATTTCATCAAAGGATCATGTAAAACGTGAATTTTGTTAAAAGGCCACAGAAAAAAGCGATTTACGCAAAAGATGAGCAAATTTTGTCAAAGAATCGCAAAACAGGAAATTTCACCAAAAGATAGCGCTTTCTTGCCAAATTTCGTCTAAAAATTTCGGAATAAAATGTATTTTATTAAAAAATCGCTGGAAAACGCACATTTCGTTAAAGTATCGAGAGAAAAATGCGAATTTCTTCAAAGATTGCTGAAAAAATGCGAATTTCATCGAAGGATTGCTGAAAATTCATGAATCTTATCAAAAGGCAGCAGAGAAAATGTGATTATTATCAAAGCATTGCGAAAAAAGAAAATTTCGTCTAAGGATCACAGAAAAACGCAAATTTCATAAAAGAATCATGGAAAATAACGCAAATTTCATGAAAAAAAAAATCGCAGAAAAAACACAAATTTCGTCAAATTATCGCTGAGAAAAACACAAATTACGTCATAGGATAGCTGAAAAAATTGTGAATCTCGACAAAAAAAAAAGATACAGAAAAAAATGCGAATTTCATTAAAGAATCACGAAAAAAAATGCGAATTTTGTTAAAGGATTGCGCAAAGAATGTGCATTTTTTGAAAGGTTCGTGTGAAAAATGAAACTGTCTTCATTAAAAACAGCACACACACAAACATCTATACAAACCTCAATACACACAAACATATTATAGGCAGGGCTTGAAATTCAATTTTTCCAAGGACGGGAGTCTCCCTACCAACATTTTTAAATGGAGGGGAGTTGTAATGTTTGAGAGGGAGAAAAAAATCTTTAAACCCCACTATTATTTTACGTGCTATTTAAAGAATTACATTAATGCAGACATGACAAAATACCATTGAAAAAATTAAGTCAACTGAGAATGATTATGTAAAATGTTTATTTTTATTATAAAAAAGGGAAGAAAGTTAAGTTTTATATATGCAGTGTATTTTTCAAGTTCCATTAAATGTGTTAGGGACCCTTAACAATTAGGTTGTTAAATAAATTTCTGACTTTAGATTTTACTTGATTGAGATTCACCGATCGATCGTGGAAAAGACACAAAGTTCATTGATCTGTCGCGGAAAAAACGCTATGTTCATCGATCTGTCATAAAAAACGCAAAGTTCGTCGATCAGTCGGGGGAAAAAAGCAAATTTCGTCGATCGATTGCAGAATAAACACAAAGTTCGTCGATCTGTCCCCAAAAAACGCAAGGTTCGTCGATCAGTCGCTTAAAAAACGCAATGTTCGTCGATCTGTCGCAGAAAAAACTCAAAGTTCATTGATCTGTCACGGAAAAAACCACAAAGTTCGTCGATCAGTCGCGGAAAAAACACAAAGTCTGTCAATCGGTTGCGGGGAAAAAAAATCACGAAATTTATCGTTCGGTTGCAGGTAAATTAAATAATGCAAATTTCTCCAAAAATGCTGAAATTTTTTGGGCGGGAGGCTCCCACTCATTGTCTTTTTTTGGGCGGGATTTCAAAATTTTCGGCACGAATCACGCCCTGAAAGATATAGTTTTAATCTGAAATAATATACTGAACTTGAACTAACTTTTGAAAAATCGGGTTAACCCAAATCCAACTTGCAGAAATCTACACTCAGTCTGAAATCGACTCGAACCATAAAGACAGTTAACCCAACTTGCAACAAAAATAATTATTGCCGAGAGAGCATTTACCCTCTCTCCCTGTGCTGAAACTTTTCAGAAACTTTTCTGTGAATTTTCTGATTTTTTCTTTTCTCAGAAATGCTGTAGTCATTTTGTCCCCCAATTTTGCCCTTTACAATTCAGCCAATGAGTGGAGGGGGCCAAAGGAGCGTTCCTTATCACAAACGAAAGATGAGATACGTTCGTTTGATGTCGTTGTTGAAAATTTATGGATTTCTATTATTAAAGTAATTTTTTCATTTTACCGTATTTATTTTCTTTTTGTGTTGTATGTATTTTGCTACTTTGAATTTTTTTAAACTAACCCTTTTTTTTTTGGAGAGTGAGAGAGAGAGATTTAGTAATTTGGTGACACGAAGTTCCGCAAATTCTTAAAATCCACAAATCGTTTCCAATGTAAACAATGAAATTTACAATTAAGTTGCAAGTGCAAAATTTCAGTTTTTTTAAATTTTCATGTCATTCTGTACACATATTAATATGTCATTCTGATCATTATACATATTTAGTTATGCATTATTAATTATTTACTTGACCTTTACTTTTAATATTTTAAATATTTCAAACTTACAGCTAAATGTAATTATTAAAACATTTGAAATACTGCATTCGAAAAATGAAATTTCAGCTTAGAAACGCGACAATTACTATTAGGTTAAAAAATTTAAAGTAGAAAAGTACTTATGATATAAAAAGAAGAAAAAAAAAACACCAGAATTTATCTGTATTACGAAAGCGGGAGAAATGATTTTCTGTGCTATACGGAAAGATATCCAAATAACTCAATCATGAACATAAAAATAGGTATCGGTTTCTATGTTCATGTGCACTCAATCCAAACTTGAAACTTTTAAAAAGGTCATTGAATGAATGAAATTCATCTCCGCCTTTCACATCCAGAAAACTTGCTGTGCCGCCAATTATATTTATATTTTATATATATATAAAAAAATAATAATTCAGGCACTTTTCCGTTATACGGACACCATTGTCGCCAAACATACATACATACATACATTTTGGCATAGTGTCCGTATAACAGAAAAGTACTAAAGTTCATGGTTTAAAATCACAATAAAATATCATGAAATTTATTGATTAGTTGTGGGAAAATATCGGGGAAATAATGTGTTTTTCGTGAATTTTTTGTTTTGTTAACAATGTGGTTAGAGAGCCAGGGAGAAATCCAGAAAACTTGCTGTGTCGCCAATTATGTTTATATTTTATATATATATATATAAATAATAATTCAGGCACTTTTCCGTTATACGTACACCATTGTCGCCAAACATACATACATACATTTTGGCATAGTGTCCATATAACAAAAAAGTACTAAAGTTCATGGTTTAAAATCGCAATAAAATATCATGAAATTTATTGATTAGTTGTGGGAAAATATCGGGGAAATAATGTGTTTTTGTGAAATTTTTTGTTTTGTGTTGTTGTGTTTAATTGTAAGCATTCATTATAATTTTCAGTGCATTATTAAATTGAAATTTTTGTTTAAAATATGTAAACAAAACAGTGATCAGAAACCTGCACAATTTCTAATATAGATAGATAGATGCATGCATGTAGTACTTTTAATTATTTGGCAAAAATACTGTGATCGTCACTGAGAAAACCTGAATTTAACCTAAAAGTAATTGTCGAGTGTTTAAGCTGAAATTTCATTTTACGAATACAGTATTTCAAATGTTTTAATAATTACATTCAGCTGTAAGTTTGAAATATTAAAAGTAAAGGCCAAGTAAATAATTAATAATGCATAACTAAAAGTAATTGTCGAGTGTTTAAGCTGAAATTTCATTTTACGAATACAGTATTTCAAATGTTTTAATAATTACATTCAGCTGTAAGTTTGAAATATTAAAAGTAAAGGCCAAGTAAATAATTAATAATGCATAACTAAAAGTAATTGTCGAGTGTTTAAGCTGAAATTTTGTTTTACGAATACAGTATTTCAAATGTTTTAATAGTTACATTCAGCTGTAAGTTTGAAATATTAAAAGTAAAGGCCAAGTAAATAATTAATAATGCATAAGTAAAAGTAATTGTCGAGTGTTTAAGCTGAAATTTCATTTTACGAATACAGTATTTCAAATGTTTTAAAAATTACATTCAACTGTAAGTTTGAAATATTAAAAGTAAAGGCCAAGTAAATAATTAATAATGCATAACTAAAAGTAATTGTCGAGTGTTTAAGCTGAAATTTCATTTTACGAATACAGTATTTCAAATGTTTTAATAGTTACATTCAGCTGTAAGTTTGAAATATTAAAAGTAAAGGCCAAGTAAATAATTAATAATGCAAAACTAAATATGTATAATGATGAGATTTTTTTTCTTGAATTATTCAGTGAAACTCGCCTTATAAATGTACGCAAATAATTCACATCAAAATCTTAAAATAACAAAGTTTTCTTTCGTGTTTAGCTATGCTTAATAACCAAAAAAGCTTGATTAATACAAAAGTTATTTGGTAAAAATACTGTGATCGTCGCTGAGAAAACCTGAATTTAATCATATCACACACGAAATCTCTCTCTCTCTCAAAAAAAGGGTTAGTTATAAAAAAATTCAAAGAGGTAAAATACATACGACTTAAAAAGAAAATAAATACGGTAAAATGAAAAAAATACCTTAATAAAAGAAATCCATAAAGTTTCAACAACCGAACAACCAAATGGAATCGTAATACACATACGCTTCTAGAGAGAGGAAAAAGCCTTCACCTCATTGGCTGAAACATCGCGTTTGAAGATAGTAAAAGCCTCTAGCTGATTAGCTGAATGCTCGCGCATGCGTATAAATAGCATTTTTGCACGAAAAACTAAAAAGCAGGTTAGCTTTAAGTACATGGATTATTTGCGTCTTTTTTATTTTGCACATGTTTAAAATATAGTTTATAAATACAATTTTTTTAAGATACAGTATTTTCAACCTGTATTAAAAGCTTAGCAAATTGCGTCCATAATACTTTGTCATTAATTAATATCAATTAAGATAATTGCTGAAATAAACACTTACAATGCAACAATTTAGTTCATTAGTCTAATGAAGAAGAAGTCTGCCTTCATTATCGACGTTTATAATGACGCGCTTATGAACCTAATAATTATTAAGTGCAAATACATTCTAGGCATGACTAACTTTCCCTAAACAAATGCCAGCATGCAAATTTATTACTTAAATTTGAATATGCGTAAATAATTGTTTAATAATTAGAATTGATATTTTTCTACAGACTGTGAAAAATTTTATCTTTAAATTTTAAAAGTTTCTTTTTTTTGAAAAAAAAAATCATGTTTTTACTTTGTAAATTCTCTTTACATATTGTAAATACTGACACGCACAGATATATATATATATATATATATATATATATATTACACAAATACCGTAACACAATAAACCGTATGTAGTTATATGTACACACGTTTCCATATGTCTATCAGTGATTTTTTTTTTTTGTATCTAACAACTTCAAAATAACATTGCATTCTTGTTGCAATCAAAATTCTGAAAAAAAAAAATAAAAGAGTTTAAAATATAAGTGATTGATTTGTTTTTTAGAATACAAACGTCACAATAAATCTTTATTTATCACATTCTTTATATAAAAAGTCTAGGGCTTAAAAACAATTCAAGTAAAACTGCTGATTGCATATTGATTGGTAATATTTTCGAAAAAAATGTCATATTTTGATACAATGAAAATTTTTAAAATAATTGAAAACGTTTAATCTGTTAATCTTTGTCGTATAGCATGCATCACAAATTTCACATCTATTACGAATAAAACAATCGATATAGATTTTTGAAATGATTCTATAGTCTAAAGAATTACATTCTTATATACAGGGTGTTTTTTTTTTAAACTGACGCTATTCAGCGCCGCCTGTAGCTCGTTTTAATAACTGGATTGATACAAAATTTTGTGAATGGACTAAGAAAACCATGGGAAAAAAGATTCCAACAAAAAAAAAATAGTTCCAATCACCACCGATAGGGGGAAATGTGGCGCTGTACATTGAAAAAAAATCAGAAACAGACAATATTAATAATTTGGATAAAATGCCATGTTTTATTCATCATTTACACTTTCCCTTTCGTTGATTGCAGTTTAAACATCCATTATCAATTTTTCTGCCACAGGTTTACGTCCTCTGGCTGACCGAACTGCTAGCGAGCCTGTTTCTTCGAATTTCAGAATCATTGCTTTCAATACATTAACGGATATAGGTCCTTTACGCAGTTTATGACGTGTTCTAAGTAAACGAAGAGCGGCTGGTGCATTGCACTGGTTACAATAATAGAACTTCACAAGTAACGCGCGCTGCGGTAACGTGAGATTCATCTTCAACCTGAGCTGAAATTGTTTCTCGGTGTTTTTCGCATGCATTTATAACATAAATTATTGGCGCTACTGTCGCTTGCGTAAGTAAAAATTTGCATTTGCATTTATTGCCCGTATTTTATGCTAATTCTAAGTTGCATAAATTACCACAGCGCCACATTTCCCCCTAGCGATGGTGATTGGAACTATTTTTTTTTTTTTTTGGAAACTTTTTTCCCATGGTTTTCTTAGTCCATTCACAAAATTTTGTATCAATCCAGTAATTAGAACGAGCTACAGGCGGCTCTGAATAGCGTCAGTTTTAAAAAAAAACACCCTGTATATAACTAATTTGTTTATATAATGTTAGAATAATGACATGTTTTAGCATTTAAAAAGAAATACAGAGAAAACAACATTACAATTTTGCCCTTTTGCTGGTCAGCCAGAGGTGTTAAAATAAGGATATTAATTGAAATCAATTCTGAAAATTCACTACTAGTAGACAAAATGTATCTGAATGCTCTTGGTGTTAAAGAAAAATAAAATGTAATAACCATAATACCATATAGAGCAATTTTATTAGAATACATGCTGTAAGTTAACAATATATATATATTTTTAAGACCTTGGACGGTTACATTCTAAAACTATTGATTAAAAGCAGTACAAAAGGATATTTCAAATAACTTTACAGAACTCATTACAAAAGTTACCGCCTTTTGACAAATGTATGCTAAATTTGCAGACCTAACAAATATTATTGAAATCTGCAATCAAAATATGTAAGTAATATATGTTATGTGACCATAACAACATACTTAAATTTTGTGATCGTCCATGTTTATAACACTCGAGTTAAAGCACGTTATAAAATATTTTTAAAATACTTTTATATTTTAGCTAATGATGAGCACACTTAATATGATCATTATACTTGATAAATAGTATCCAAAAAGTTTTAAATCAAGTTACAATATAAAATATAATTGAAATATAATTACAATTTTCATTAAAAAAAAAAAAAAAAAAAAAAGCAAAAATCAATTGAAAGAGTTATAAAACAGTATTGAAAAGTTTTTGTCGTTATTTAATGGCAGAGGATGAATTATAAAAATAAGATAATGTTAATTAAAGTCAAATATTTAATGAAAAACAAAGGTTTTTATGCAGAAAGTTATTTCTTAGAAACTAAATTACCTAGACTTTCTTTGAAATTTTCTTTTATCAACTATCTTTCTTTCTGAATGGATAATTGCTTTCCTTTTTAAAACTTTATTTGGAAATTGCAATTAAATCTTTTGTACTTAAATAAGACTGAATACCTCGGAAAGAATGAGCGTAGTTGAAATTGTTTTGTTTGAAGTAAAACAGTCTTTCGTTTAAAAGTTAATATCGGACAATTTTAAATAGTTTCTGAACGATTTGAGATTTATTTCTTTTCTTATACTCATTTTCATCATTTTGTTAATGCACTGTTAAAAGAAAAACTTCTATTTTTCTTTGAAAATTTTAAATTTTTCTACTTAAACAATCTTTTTTTTCCCTAAATATCAAAAAGTTATTTAAAAAAAAATCTAAGATAAAAATATTTTAAAATGTCCTTGGATCCTTTTTTCAAAAATATATATTCTCAAAAATAATGTGTTAACATAAAATTTTAAATTATTTAAATGATTTAATCATTTATATATGATAATAAATATAAATATGGAAAACCGTAATGTTACTATGATATAGCTACATATGATTTAAAAATTTTCCAAATACATTACAGTTTTAAAAGGTCAAAAATTATTTTTTTAACAGAATTTACTTTTACAAATATGAGGCGTTTTATGTAATTTGCTTTTATAGTGTTTGTTATATTAAGCATACAAGCGGAGCTTCGCCCGCTTCGATGGTCGGTTAATTCTAAACGGTCCTCGAATTAAACGGACTTAGGATTGGGTGCCCCATTTTCTTTGGATGCAGTCAACTCGGATTTAAATGAAAAACAAAAACAGAAAATTTCATTTAGAATCATGCAAAAACTTCCTCAACGTATTTTTAAAAACTGTGATATTTGATTTATTTTTTTGTCCGAAGGGGGAAGTACGAAAATTTGTCCCAGCTGTCATTTCAAAGAAATAGAAATTTTTTCTCACCATTGGAAGTTGGGAGAAGGATGAATGTGTTTCTGAGTGTTAAATTTTTTTAAACGAAAATTGGTGCATTTGTCACCGAAACTGAGCTCTATAGTGGTCTGCAAGCTGCTGCCTGCCACTATTTAAACCATCAATTGACAATAATAACAGCAGAAATACTATTTGATATTCTGCAGAGTAAAAATAATACGTCTAAATATGACAGCGATTGTGACTAATAACATTAGTCAACCTGAATATTTTTGTCCGTGTGCTGTGAACTGGGAGGAGCCAGTGAATAAACTGCTAACACAAGTGAAACATGACTTGTTATCGAAAGTGGACCAACATGTTTGTTATTAAAAAATTACCTGTCATTTTTCACATTTCTATTTAAAACGCATTTTGCTACTGTATATACTCTTCGCATTATTGAATTTTTACTTCATATCTAGCTTTTGGATCATCCGATATATATAGGTTATTTACAAAATAACCAATGTATTATGTTTTTATACATGTTATGATTAAAAAAATGATAAGTTGTTTTCTACTTAAAATATCAGTTTTCCAATTATATTAAAAATGTGAAGAGTTTATATTTCTGTTCACATATTACCTGAGAAATGTTTTTTTTTTTATATATGGGGGAAAAAATGTCTATCCGAAAATGGAGTTCACAAAAGAGTAGAATTTTTAACTATAAGGATCTGGCTAAAAGAAAAAGGTAATATCTTCGGAAGTGAAATCAAATCTAGCTGAAACACATAACCTAAAATCGAAAATAAATGCATTTTTCATAAAGGAAGATCGTAAAATATGTAAGACGAAATCTTGAAATATGAATAACAGCTTGTTATTTTCAGATTTATATTCCAAATCTGGAGATTTTTCCTGTTTGTAGACCCATTGTTTTTTGGAAAGAAAGAATGATATTTCCGTAACACATAAGATATATTTCCTGAATTTTATTCCCCAAATATATCTTTTTGATATAATGGTGTAATATTAGACAGTTTTCTAATAATATATATTCATTTTTAACGTGCTAACAGTTATTATAGAAGAAATAGATAAAATGTCATGTTCATATAGTGTTACAAAAGTAAAATTATGAATATCCAATGTCACCCTGTTTCATATTATTTTGGAAGATTTCAGAGTTCTCTAGATGAATTTTCAAAATTAATTATAGATAACTTTACTTTCTAAATATGCAACAAATTGAAACAAGATTTATATCACATGTTTTACATTTTAAAACTTACTTCCTTTCTGTTTTAAAATATCAGTTCTATTAACAATATAAAATTCAACAAGAATGCATTTTAATTTTTGGTTATAGATAATAAATTTGCAGACAAAAAATTAACCCAAAAAGAATAGAATTTTAATTTTTTAAAATCAAATTTAAAGAAAATTGTAGAAATTATTTTTAAACTGATTTCCAGCGAACGATGTTAAACAATTTGTTTGTGTATATAATGTCTACGCATAAATCTTGAACGAATGATCCAATTTTTATTTATTTATTTATTTATTTATTTATTTATTTTGTTGGAAAGGTATCAATCTAAAGTTGCCCTCTATTCAATATCATCAAGATCTAGCAATAATATATTTGTCTGTTTGTCTTTTTTAGTGTTGTTTTGGACTTTATAAGGTTTTAATTTGGTAAAAATTGAAGAATTGTCATGAAAGATTAATATGATATTAAGGTGCACAGTTCTACTTAAAATGTTTAAAATAGTTGTCGTATCGTGTATATTTTTTGTTCAAGAACGCGCCAAAACGTTTTATATATGATCGTCTAATGCGCATCAACACGTGCGACATTTTTAACAAAGGGAATTAAAATAAAATGAATGGGAATTAAAGTCATCCACTGGTCCGTCAACCCAATTTTATTGGAACGTGACCCAATCTGCATTTCTGGTTGGAGTTAATTTCTTTCACTGTTCTTCGACTTCAACTAAGGTTGACTGTAATTATTTTGTTTTACACTCACATTGCTTTCAGATCTGATTTTGGCGGCTTGGGTTCGGTTACACGATTTTTAGAAGAAATTCCACAATATAGCTTCTTCAAAAGAAAAAAAAAATATATATATAAATTTAAATTTTTATGTATGTTTTTTTGTTTTTTATTTTGTTTTTTATTTTTTTTATATATAAAGAATAATGATGATATTTGAGATATAATTATAGAATGTTTTTCCAGAATTACATTGAAATATGGATTGATTTTTATTCGTTTTGGGTGGATTTCAAGATAACGTGTGATAGATTAGGGTCAACATGTTTTATATTGGGTCTGCTCGGTTTTGGAGTTAACTTCATAAAACATTTCTGGTTTCGGAATTCAGATTCACCCGATCGCTGCACAAATCCGATGTAGAAAATAATAAAATGGTGCCACAATAACACGAAAATAAACAACAATCCCGTGAAACGTGTTTTTATTGCCTTAAAAATTACCTTTTCTCTAGCGAAACGAAATCTAGATCAAACACAAAGCCTAAAATCTTTAATTGCATTGCAATTTTTTAAAATTAAGAAATAAAATACGTGAGACAAATTTGTGAAATATGAATATCAGATTGATATTTTTAGCATTTATTTACAAATCTGGAGTTTTTCTTATATTTAAATACATTAAAATTTTAAAGAATTAGTTATATTAAACAAATACTATTTCTGTGTTTTATTTCCCAGGCTTATTTCTGTAATGGAACTGTGTCATGTTACAATTTTTGATAATATAACAATTATGTTTAACATAACTTTTGTATGATTAATTTAATTGTAGAGATATATATGTGCATGGCATGTTTTAAAAACGAGACGTATAGATATCCAATATAAATGTTTGCCGTTATTTTATGTAGCTCATACTGTGCCTTGACAAATAAAAAAATAGGAATCGAATACCGTAAGATTTATATTTTCATTTCGAATATAAAAATTGGTGATTAAGATGTTTAACAAACGCAAAATATTAAGTGAAATATCGGGTATTCATTTTATGAATTATTTGTTGGCATTAATTTTAAATGGCTTGTTCGTGATGCTAAAAAAATGGGAAAATAATTTTAGTAGCACGTATTATTTATATTTTGGGAATGGACCAAATTTGTGCTTTAATGTTTATTTTAACGAAATTATCCATTGTTTTGAACAGCGCACGCCCGTGATGCAGAAACGAAAATGCAGTTGAATCCAAAAACTGATATATGATTAAATGCGGTTGTACGAGTATAATAAATAAAACAAATCATGTAAAAATACAATAATATATAAAATAAATAAATATAAAATAATAAGTTTAAATATAAAATAAAAACATAAAATTAATAATTAATTTACATATATTAAATTAAATAAAAATATATAATTTTAAGAGTTTTGACCTTTGGTCTGCTTCACGTTTAGTGAAAAATTCATGCATAATTTAGAGCAAATGTGATTGTTTAATTATGACATTTTTATAATATAATTTTGCCGAAAAGTTCACATGAGATTGATATGAAATATTCAGATTGATATACAATATTAATGATATTTTGATGTATAATGATTTAATTGACAAAAAAAATCTATATTTTGTAAAAATGGTTATATGGACTTACGTATACTTACTTATTAACTTACGTATGTTACATATGCGACATACAGTAGACTTTCTAGTAAAAATGGTCACTGTGACAACTATTATTTGTTTACTGGGAATCTCAAAATATATAAAATCATTATAGTATCTAGATGCTTAATATGTGAAATGTATTTAAATGCCGTTAAATTGTTTCAAACTTCGAGGATTTTCTTATGCTATTTCAAAAGTGAATATGATTTCACTTTCTGATAGTGATTTCATAGCCGTACCTTTAAAGACTTTGCTAATGATGCTGCTACAGACAAACAACTTGCATATTGAAAATCCATGTTTCAACTTATCGAGGAAAAAATATTTAGGTATCTTAATCAAAGTAAACAAAGTTATAATTTTTCTGTGTGTGTGTGTTTGTTTGTGGATTGTTTAAAAATGCTTTGGACCTATTTTTTCGTTTTTTTGGTTCTAAACATGGTTGCATAAATATTTTCAAATACATGACAGAATAACCATGGTTGTTTACTAAAGAATATTTCAAAGTTATTCCGTGCAAACTGTTTATGTGTATTTATTACCTATAACGTTACATATGTTTATTTCAGAAGACATTTAGGTTATGTGTCGTGATATCTTTTTTAAAGAAAACTTATTTTCTATAAATGTCTAATCTAAGTTAATTTTTTTGTCACACTTTTCTTTGTTTCTCTTTCTTCACTTATTGTAAGTACACTTCCAATATTTCGATTACTTAATTACCTTAATGAAATAATAATTAATGCATTACCTTTAAAAATAATTAAATTCATTCTGACGTTAACATGACTTGCTACCATTAGTAAAAAGCTTGGAAATTATATTTTGAAAGCATACATTTTTATGTAAGTTACAAAAGTTGTTTCAGTAAAATTTCCTCTAACATTATATCCTCCTTCGCAGCAATCGATAGAGTACTTACAATTTTTTGTAGGAAGTAATTAGTATTATTAAAGTATTATGAATTGTTTCAGTGAAATTTCTTATAAATAGTTCCTTACATCGTTGTTTTCCGAGAATCAGACATCTCAAGAAAGCAATTACAAACAATTTCGCTATCATAGTTTTATAAAATATTGTTGAAATCTGTTTAAATGATGAAAATTTTAAATTTATTCTCAAGATATTTATAATTTATTTTCTTTTATTGTCTAGCTAATCAATTTAAAAGAAAAGAAAACAACGAATATCCTTAACCCTTTCCGTCACAGCGGTCCCACTCCGGGCACACCTAATTTTAATTCCAAACTTGCATGCGACACCAAGAATATTTTAATAAAATTTGTTTCATTTAAAATAAGGAGTTCGTATTTTCTAAAAAAGTCGTTTGTAAATTCCGGTGTCAGTCAGAAATTTCTCATTTTTAGAACAGACTTTGTCTGTGCCGGAAAGGGTTAATGGTTTAATGCTTGTAAATTAATATATAACTGCCTTAAAATTGGAATTAAATGTTATCAATAAGGATATAAGTCTAAAAGATTGTTTTTATGAAATCTGAATACCTTATATACTTTTCAATAAGGCTGCGGAAACTTATTTGCGTTTTAAAAATTGTTTAATAAATCTTATTAATAAATATTTATAAACAAGGAAGCGTATTTTTCATATTATTTTAATGAAACTAACTAAAATAAAACAAGAATTGAAAGCTTAAAAGTTATAAAATGTTATTATTTCGTATTAACTTTCATGAGATCAAATTGATACTTTTTATTTCAAAAAGTAATATTGTAAATGGTTTCACTCCAAGGATCTTTGATCTCATGGGAACAGTAACAGAGTGGATATTAATGGAATGTAATCTTTCTTAAATGTACTTTTCGAGTTATATGGATTAATCATTTTAGAAATATTTTTTGATGAATTGGTCGAAACCATTGCAAGGGCAGTAAAAAAAAAATATTTTTAGATTGTAGATAAACAAAATATTTTGTTTCCTGAATGTCTGTATTATAATTATATATTATATTAGTACAGCAATTGCATCAGGCATTAGTATATATTATGTGGCGATTAGCGTAAGAATTTTTACAGACTTTTTGCTGGCTAATACGTATGTAATATATCTTATAAGACGTCAGACTGTTTCTAGATTTAAAAAAAACTATGTTTTTTAATTGATTGCTGATAATATATGTTTTTAAGGATAGTATTAAAAGTTTTTAGGAAAAAAATAGTATGTTTTAAAGGGAAAATAATACGGAAATATACTGCTATACAAGTGTTGCTCTCCACACATTTTATGCTAATGAATGATGGAATTGGTATACTAATATAATATATAAATATAATGTAAATTTTATTTATTTACCAGCTGCCCGACCCGTCGGTGTCCGGGACAGTGATAATAAATTTAAACAAATCTGAAGTTTGTATATTTTTATATCTTTAACTAGATTGTGTATGAAATTATATTTTTAAATGAAAAATTCGCAAAAAAATAATGATATTTAGTGGTAAAGACATTTTTTTTTTGTTTTTTCACGTAGGGTCGTTTCATAGGTCATAAAGAAAAATTTATTGTTGCCTGAACGCTTTAAAATTTTCATCGGTTATAAATATAACGCTTTACAACCAGTGTAAATAGTGAAAAAATATTGTTATCTAGTTGTAAGAGAAACATTTTTTTCTTCTCGCTTTTTATTTGTTTGTTTGTTTTCGAGTTGGCTCCTTTAACATAACAATAAAAAATAGTTCTCATCTTGTAATAAGTTATAACGCTTTGAATTTGTAATAAGATATAAATATAATTGTATCCAAGCTCTCTTTAAAATTTTGTGAAATAATATTCATATTTAGTAGTGGACTGATGAGTCGAAGCAGAGCGAATCCTTACCAAAATGTTAACCACAAACAATACCACACCAACAAACAATAACAAGCAATTGTCGCGTTTTATTTTCGAAAATTTCTGATGATTTTATTTATTTTGTAAAGACTTCAAAACGTCCGAATGTTTCGAAAATTCTGATCGTGATGTAAATCTGGTCCACCGAGATGCTCTAAAATGATTGTGTCGAAATACGGACATTTAATTACTTTTAGAGTAGAAAAAGATCTCTTCCGTGAGTTGAGAAGTAACCTGCATTTGCAGTGTGTTTTTGAAAGGGTTGAAATTAATATTATTAAAAACAGATTAAACCGTCAAAAAGGTTTCAGTTTTTAGAACATATTTTTTGTCTGTCAGTACCTCAACAATTGCGTCCTGTAGGGGCTTTGCAACAAAACGGAGGAATACGTCCTCCGTTCAAACAACGTTCCGTTTTAAAACAACACATTTTGAAACAAAAATTAAAGGGTTAACAACTATATTTTTTTGAATTGATTGCGGCATTTGAGATGTAAGAGTACGAACTTTCTGAATATATCTTTCAATTTTAATGGTACCACACGGTTTGGCCGTTTTAGGTCAGAACAAAACTACGAAATATAACAAAATATCGCGAGTACAATTCTTCATTTCCTTCCGATGCGTAAATGGTTTTCGGGGTATGCGCGAGCGCTTTTGCCAACTCACAGAGAAAGAGATGATTTTTGGCGAATTTTTAATTAATGTCTCGGCTAATTATAAAAATAAATGTGAGCCTCAGGTGCATCAGAATTTGCTATGAATTATCCTCACTTCTACAAGCGCTGGATTTCGGTAGCCATCGCACAGTAATGTTTGTTTTGCTAATATTTACACACACTCACATACAACCAACTTTCTTTTATTAGTATCGATTACTCCTAAATGTTTGACTGAATTGGATCCATATACAAAGTTTAGTATGCATATTTATAACCTGAAGAAGTTGAAGTGATATTTGGCACTTAGTATTGAAAACTTTAAAGTTTTTTATAATTTGAATATGGAAACGCTATCATATACTTAATTTTACATACAAATTAAAAAGTACCATACCGTGTTTTCCGTTGTGGAACTTGACTTTGTCAACCGACAAAACGTAAAGAAATTTCAAGGTTCGATATACACCGAATATAAAATCACACATTTGATAATTGGGGTTTGTAGCTGTAACCATAGTTTCGAGTTCAGATTTAATATCTTCCTTAATAATATGACCCAAAAAAATTATCTTTTCCTCGTGTTTTTCACAAAATTTATGCGTGTGTGAGTTATTCCTTTATAATTATTGTTATAAAAACAATAATTTATTTTTAGAACAAAATTTATAGTTGAGGAAAAATTATAAGTAAAAAATGAACTAGATAAAGGAATTTATATATATTACTATAAACTCAAATACTGTAAAAAAATTAATAAAGAGAGGAATTTAGTTCTAGCATACAATTTATCTTAGAAATTACTAATCCTAGAAATATAAATGTTATTCATCATTGTTAAATTCAAAACGTTTTGGTAAATCTACATTTACAGAATTGTCGTATCCAGTCCCAAGGTCAAAGATGTGGGAAGAACTACCTTTTGGCTTAAGCTCAACTAGCCCCGCCCAAAATCCAATCCCAATTATTAACTCAATTACTTTTATTTTTTAAAAAGAGTATTGTATGTTTCGTGAGTGAAATAATGGGTGAACGTATACACAGAATACATCCAACATACACTTCTTTTCAAGGTTACAAATATATTATATATGTATATATATATATGTGTGTGTGTGTGTGTGTGTGTGTGTGTGTGTGTGTTACCGTGTGTGTGTGTATGTGTGTGTGTTTCCGTGTGTGCATTTATGTGTGTATGTTCTTTAACTATTTAAATTTACTTTAAAATAGATTATATGAACTTTTCAATAAATAAATTTTCAAAATGTATCCTTCGTTACAACTTTTATTTATATTAGTATCTTATGTCTATCTTATCTCTCTCTATCTCTCTCTCTCTCTAGTTTTTGAAAAGATAGATTCTTTACAAAAAGTAAGTCACATAGCTTAACACATATTACGCTGAATAAGTATTATGCTAATAATACTTGGCTTTCAAAGTACTTTATTAGAAAAGTTTTAGTAAGTTAGAAAAAAATTAAGTTTAAATTTTTAATGATTATAAAAATAAAATAAATAAAAATATAGTTTCAGAATAATTTAAAGAAAATAATTTATAATAATTATTAGTCAACTTTTTTAAACATAATCTTATAAACACACACACTCCGTAAATACTTAGTTGTTATAAAATACAGATTAAAGTATCTGTATTAATAAATGAAAGATGTTTGCTTTGCAATTGCTAAGAAAAAAATCTATCTCTAATAGAGGTCTACAAATTTGAAAAAAGATTCCGGATAGACGAATGCACATAAGCCTCATATTGTCGATTTCTCATTGTTGTTATTTTCTAGTCAACGGAAAAATTTGGGCATTCCCCCGATTTTCCATATTTGCTTGCAATATTGAGCCACTTATAAAATGTATCCAAATTCAAATTTTTAGCCTAATATACTAAATTCTGTCAAATTTCAATAAACTTTGTTCGGAATAAATACAGTGATTTTAGAATGTTTTGCAATTTTTTTAAAGTCCCCATTTTTTTGGAAAATGAGGACAATTTGTTTATTATCATCTGATATTTATTTGATAATTTAGCCCAATGTTTTTCCCGTGTAACAACGTTTAATTTTTGTTTTGTTTGTTAGTTTGTTTGTTTAGTACTTATTTTTATACATATATATTCATTTGGGAATCATTTAAAACAAATTAAATATATATTAATAGTTCAAATTTATAAGACATTAAAAGTAAAAATAAAATGAGCAATTTATGTTGACGGCGATGAAGATGGAATGAGGTAGTTTTATTGCGGAGAGTTGCTATTATAACTTTTTTATCGGTGAAAAGCCTGTTGTTATGAAACGGGAACTGGGTTCCGTCTTAGGTGATATATGAGCGATTTCGGCTTTTACCGTACAGGAGACTTTTTCTTTTTCTTTATTCTATTTTTGTTGTCGTTGTTGCTTGAGGGAAAAACTGAGGGAGCAATGATTTTCGTCCTGTCTTTTTTTTTTTTTTTTTTTTTTTTTTTATTATTGAAAAAAAAATTGTTATGCGACCCGCGGTCCTGTCGTGGGCAAATTTTCTCTAAAAGATTTAGAATCCCTGAAACAATTAGAATTGGTCTAACCCATGCTAACTGTTCACGACAGACTCGGACTTTTATTCTTGTTAATTATTTTATTAATATAATATAATAAAATCACTTGTTAACATTAAACTAAAGATGTAATTAATGCTCAAAGTGATAAAGACTTTACACAAGAAGGCTTAAAATTCTATTACTATAAAGATGACATGTTTCGTACACTCAGAGGCGACTTCTTCTAGATCAAAAATGATAAATAAACTATTTTACTAAAAAGATTACATGATTTGAACACTCAAACGATGACTTCTTCAGTTTATTTATCATTTCCGATCTTGAAGAAGTTGCCGTTTGAGAGTATAAAACATGCCATCTTTATATTAAAAGGTATTTTAAGCCTTCTTGTGCAATGTTTTCATCACTTGAAGCATTAATTACATCTTTAGATTATTTTATTCTCATTTTTTGTTTTTTGTTACCTCTTTAGACTGGGCCGGTTACAGCACTGGGTATATTTTTCTCGGGAGACTAGATCCGGTCCAGGCAACGCAGGACAGGATAAAGAATGTAATACTATTTATGCCTAGATCATCATCAAAATAGTATTGTCATATCTTAGTAACAATTTAAAGTTGGAGAGACATTGGGCTGTTAACTGAAACAATATTTGGAGCTATTTATATTAAAGATGTAGAAGATCTATGTCATTTCGAAATAAAGTAAAATTTGTCTGTAAATATAATTTATATTAATGTACTTCCTATAATGATTGTGGGTTCTCGACAGAATTCAGTACTTTGCCCCTGAAGGGGTTAAGGTACGTAGGTACGTTCACTAGTACATGTTTATTGCGAGAAATTGAAAGTAGGTTAAGGTACGGAAAGGGGTTAAGGTACGTAGGTACGTTCACTAGTACATGTTTATTGCGAGAAATTGAAAGTAGGTTAAGGTACGGAAAGGGGTTAAGGTACGTAGGTACGTTCACTAGTACATGTTTATTGCGAGAAATTGAAAGTAGGTTTCATTAAGCTTGAGAATTGAGTTGTAATAAAATTTATAAGGAAGACATCACTTTCTACAAATCACGAAATACAGCATGTAAATTTTTGACAATGTAAATCGTAGTGTAAATTTGCAAAGAAAATTTGTAACAAAAACAAAATTTTGTTCCTGTGATTCTAAATGTACCAGATGTTTATGTGAAACATTTGGTGGTTCCTCTTTAAAGTGTTTAACCCTCTAAGCGTGTAGAACGTAATATTCCGTCCACTAAGCTCCATGTTTCACTGCAATATATGCAATGTTTAAGATAATATAATTCTATAGATTTGATGAATTTTCAAAACATTGAAGAATGATTACTACTCTCAAGGGTTACATTCATATTTTTAATTAAGTTTTATTTATAATGATGAAATAATCATATTTTTTTAGCATTTAAAACAAAATGCAGAGAAAACAACATTACAATTTTACCCTTTTTCAAAACGCTCAGAGGGTTAAAAATGTGTATGTCTGCAATTATTTCTGAATGATCAAAGTGAATGAAAATATTAATTTATTAAATTCCGTAACTAAAAGTAATATTTGTTGCAATTTTATTTTTAGTATTCCACGTACATATTCTAGCATTTAAGTTCCATTATCTTATTTAGTGCAAATTTTCCTTCTTTTGTTTTTGGAGAAAAATAAGGAAAGATATTTTATTCTTTTTTATCTGACAACATCTGCCTCGCTCCTGAGACGATCATTACCCGAGACAATAAGAACCATTTTAAAATGAATGTAAAACTTCTAACACATTTGATTTTCTGGGTAAATACATTCTTATAATATGCTGTGATCTATTGTGAAGATTTAGAAGTAGTTTCGACACATATATAATCATAAAATGAACGTAAAAAAATAATAATGGTAAAATATAATAAATGTGTTTAGCATTCCTCCAACAAGATGGAGAAAGGTATAATTCGTATATTTTATTTGTCTAATGTTTATGTCATTAAAACAGAGAAGATCCAACAGTAGAATTTATAGTAGTTACATATATATATATATATATATATATATATATATATATATTCCATTTAATGCAATTATTTGACGACCCGCAAACTACGCAAAAAAAATATTTTTATAGAAAAGATATAAACTATATTTCCCATAGTAAAGTTTAAAAAATTATTATTATCTATATCTTTAAAAGAAGTAACCGGCCTACGCACTAATTCCGTTTAAAATCTATCGCTATAGAAAGCTTCAATCGAATTACTTCCGTTATTTGTTTCTATTTTACGTAAGAAAGAAAATACTTTTGTTGTTTTGGGTATGTGAGGAAATTGCAGAAGGAGGTCCGACTCATTGGGCAATCAATATCCAATTATTATAACGCTGGCATTGCCTATTTTTATATTAAAATTATACAAAATTCAGAACAGAATAAATGTTTGCAGCCACCATTTGGATGACGTCAGTTTAGTGACAGGCTTAGCTTTATAATATACAAGGTGTTCCAACTCAGTTTTCCCAGATTATGGAACATAGGTAAAAACAATTTTTAATTGAAAACTTTAATCGATGTTTTACATTTAATACATTTTTTTATATTGCCCGCAATTAACACTACAAAGCATTTTATGTGATAAATATCAATTATGTATTCAAATAAAGTTTTGAAACTTATTAAAAGCAATACTTTCGTATTGGTGTTAATTTCCGAATAAAACGCCAAAGATTTAGTTATTTAGAACAGTTTTTTTTTTCGGATTATTTCAGTGTATAAGCGGGTATTTCAATTAGATATCTGGTAAATTTGCGCTTTTTTAGTTGTTGATGAAGCTTTAATTTTGCAATGGAAAATTTGCTGAAAACCAATATTGCTTAAAGGGCTGCACACGACAGACAGATTTTTTAAATTTTCATCCTAGAAAATTATGTTAAAACCATAGTAATCAGTAAAATGGAATACAGTTTTCAACACAAATTATATTTGAAAGTACACATTTTTCCTATTCGACAGTGTAAAAAATGAAATTATTTGAATACACGTATGTTAAATTTGTGTTTTATTTATTTTATTATATTTTATTTATATATTTATAAGTTCATTTATAATATTTTATTTTTGTCATGGAATATTGACCGGATTATTGGCTGAACTATTTATATTGTGTCTGTGTAGATGTGTTATTATTCTTTAAAAAAAGCATGCTTGAAAATAATTTTAAAATCATAAAACAATCAGTAAATTAAGGTACAGTTTTCAAACAAATTGCATTTGAAAATACATATTTTCTCTATTCGATGGTGTAAAATTTGAAAATATGCGAAGTTTAGAATTTAAAAAAAAATTGCTGTAAAGACGACATTTATTGGTCAGATGTTGTCACCGTCAATATGATGTGAGTGTTATTAACGGACATGTTTTTTGGTTATCATATAGGTTATTAGCTTATTAGGAGAGCATTTTTGTGTCAATTACTCATTTCTTTTATACCATTGCAAATTTTTGAAGATTTTTTCATTCTTACTTTTTGCTGCACTAAACGCAAAGGTGTCAAGAGCTAACAAAAAAACTTAATAATTTACAACCATTGTCATGCGAGTTATATCAACACAAATTTCACGAATTGTACTTGAAAAACAGTATGGGGAATGTTTTATTAATTTAACAAAATTAAAATATTGCTTCCCGAATTCGAATAATAATTGCACATACGAAATCAAATGTATATTTAACTAGAGAAATAAATTTAATATGTGAAAAATATATACATAAATTATTATATAAATACTTTTTCGATATATTACAAATGATACTATCTTTTAAATAGAATGAAAATACGTTTGTAATTAACCTTAACGACTATTGTACTATTTATTATATAATTATTTGATTACGCTGTCTCTTGTAATTTATAAGTAGTAATGAGCTTAGTCATACCCCGTAAAATGGTAGAAGAATAAGTACGTAAAAAGGACCTTTGCGTAGGATAAGGAAATGTGAAATTTAATACGCTTATTTAAAATTTTTTATTTATTTTCTTTTTTTTTATCAATATTTGTTACTTTTGTTTGTTTGCATTTCTGTAATAGAAAATTTACTTGTACTCGCATCAAAACACACATATGCATAAATAAATACATAAGAAATATGTATATATGTATGTAGGAATATACAGATAAGTAGAATAACTCGTTCCTAACCAAAGCATCAACCCATATATTCTATTTTTATGAATTTATATAACACAGCATTTCGATTCGATACACGGAAGTAATTTTACTAATTAAAAAACATCATTTAAGATTCTATACAGTCAGTTCGATTAATTATTCAGATATGATTTTATTTTATATAGCCTAAACGCCAAAGTACATTTGTTTGTTTATTGAGAACATACATCTGACTTGTGTGCTTGACATCAAGTGCCCGCTTATAAGTCATCATCAATAGACAGGGATGAGATAGCCACAAGGAAATTTACAACACCAGAGAGTTACATCCGGAAGCTCCACAAAGTGTGTGCAATGGAGCTGGCGGGAGTCGAACCCCGCCGACCTGACTCCTATTCTCTCAAGCAATTAGCGGAATGGTGTCTTAACCACTCGGCCACGGAGGCCCTCCCAAAGTACATTTAACATTAAGCATAAATCATCATCATCATCTATACATAATGAAGCAAGAGGCCCTAGAAGTGTATGTCCGAGGTAATTTAAAAAACTACCCGGTGGATTTTTTTACGGATTTCGTATTTTCGTGTAAATTAAACATTTAAACATTTAATGTTTTATACGATGCACTTACTTTTGAATTCTTATTTTTAGTCATTGTTTTTATTTTATTTAATTTTAATTTTAATTTAATTTAATTTTAATTTTATTTTTAATTTTAGATTAAATTTAAATTTAATTTTAATTTAGTTTTAATTTAATTTTAAATTTTAATTTAGTTACATATGAAATATGTACTGTTAGTCTGACAGTGTTTTATTTATTTTTACATATATATATATATATATATATATATATATATATATATATATATATATATATATATATTTTTTTTTTACACTCCTTTATTTAATTTAACAGGTTCTTTTCTATGTAAAGATGAAATTTTATAATCGATTTTTCATATACTTCCTGATATGCTAAAATCTGAAAAAAATATGTACACAGGTGTTTTTCTAATGACAATACAATACAGGGTGTCCCAAATGTCTCCGTACAACTTCAAAAATTTATTACAACAAAAATAATAGGCTTACAGCAAAAATAATATTACAACAGTACATAGAGTAACTCAAAAAGTTTTTTCTACTACCTAAGTATGCTTGTACATGAGATCCTTTCGTTGCACGAAGGATATCAAGTCGATATTCCAATTCCATCCGCGTGCGTTTCAGCATGCTAACATCAACAGTAGTTACAACTGTTTGATGAAGTCCGAACAAAATTTAATAGTCTCATGGAATTGAAACAAAAGATCCAAACAGCAGTAGCTACTGTTGATGTTAGCATGCTAAAACTCTCGTGGATTGAATTGGATTATCGTCTTGATATTCTTCGTACTACGAAAGGATCTCATGTTGAAGTTTACTAAGGCAGTAGAAAAAAACTTTTTAAGTTACTCTATGTACTGTTGTAATTATTTTTGCTGTAGGCCCAATATTTTTTTTTTTTGTAATAAAGTTTTGAAATTGTACGGAGACTTTTGGGACACCCTATATTTTAATACTTTCAGAATTTCCTAATAAATTAGTAAATTAATCTTAAGGTATTGTTCCGTCAGCCGTCGCAGATGATAAATAGCAAAATATTATTTGTGGTTACAACATAATTCGAGTTACAACAGCAATGGAGCTAATTTTGTGCCAAACCACGCACGCTTAACTATATCATGGGGCTGTGAAATTGAAACAATGAAATATTTTAAATATTTAAAAGTAGAAAACATAACTAAATATAAACATTGAAATTATGGAAAGAATATATCATTTAGTAGTTTAATAGTAATTAAATTATTATTATTATTTGAGAAAACAAATTAGGAATCCAAAATAGAAAGTATAAAAAATACATTTTTTTCTTTCCTGTTGCCATATTCTAAAAGAGAAATAGAGCAAAAATTATAATTTTTTTCATAATTGCAAAAGTTCTGGCATTTATTCCCTACGTAAGTGAAAACGGAGAAAAAATCATAGCCTACGCTAAATTAACGTATTTTAACGGAATATTTTGGAAATAAATAGATTTCAGTCATACAATTAGGTATGTTTTTTAAGATAATCATTAGTTGCTTATACATGGATTTTTTTTTATATATGTATATTTTACTTTTATTTGTTTTAATTAATTATTTTTTTTTACTTTATTTATTTATTTTATTTTATTTTTCTTTTGAAGGAGTGTATCATGAATTACTGACGAATTGTGTCCTCACTGAATGTGGAAATATGTTATATAGAATGTAAGAGAAAATACAAATAACGAAAAAAAGTAGAACCGAGTCGCAGTGCTACGTGTATAAAAAAAAATATATTGAAAGATCTCATACTTTTTCATCAATGCTGTGGCTATAAATCTTCATCAAAATACACAACACAATATACTTTATCATTTTTATCCTGCTTATATCTTTTACAAAAAATGTGTTCCGGAGGGAAGTTTGGAGATGTATTTTTCATTCAGGGAAAAATCACATATTCGTTTCTTATAGTCCACATATTCTTATGACTTTATATAACACAGCAGTTAGATTTGACACATGGAAGCAATTTTACTAATTAAAAAATACCAAAGAAAACTTTTGTCATTTTATAACCCACAGAATTTTTTTTTAAGATTCTACATTATACAGTTAGTTAGGTTAGTTATAAGGAATTGATTTTATATTATACTAGCGGCCCGTCCCGGCTTTGCACAGGTAGACAGTGTAATTTTTTTATTACATTCGTTTTCCTGAATTTCGCGCTCCAACCTAAAACTGTTGCTGAAATATGGCGAAATGACCTAAAACTTTCGAATCCCCTTTAACCACCTTTTAGGGGGGGGGATTTCTAAATTCACTGAAATACGTGTTTAATCATTTGTTTAGTATATTTGTTTTCCTGAATTTCGTGCACCTACATAAAACAGCTGCTGAGATATGGCGAAATGTCCTAAAATTTTCAAAACCACCCCCTTTAAAACTCTTCGGGGGCAATTTCTAAAATCACAGAAATGCGTGTTTATCCATTTTTTAGTAGATGTGTTTTCTTGAATTTCACGCTCTTACCTAAATCCGCTGCTAAGATATGGCGAAATGACCCGAAACTTCAGAATACCCCTTTAGCACCCTTCTGGGGGGGGGGGGGGTTCCAACATCGCCGAAATACGTGTTTAACCAATTTTTTAGTAGATTTGTTTTAATTAATTTAGCCCTCCTACATAAAAGCTGAGATATGGCGAAATGACCAAAAAAATTCGACCCCCCCCCCCATTTAACCACCTTCAGGGGAGAATTTCCAAAATTGCTGAAATATGTGTTTTATTCGTTTTTTGGTAGATTTGTTTTCCTGATTTTCACGATCCTATCTAAAACTGCTGCAGAGATATGACGAAATGATCTAAAACATTCGACCCCCCCCCCCCCTTTTAACACCCTTTGGGAGGAAATTTCTAAATTCGCTGAAATACGTGTTTAACCAATTTTTTAGTAGATTTGTTTTCCTTAATTTCGTGCTGCTACATTAAACTGCTGCTGAGATATGGCGAAATGACCTAAAACATTTGACCACCCCCTTTAACCACCTTCAGGGTGGAATTTCTAAAATCGTTGAAATACGTGTTCAATCATTTTTTAGTAGATTTAATTTCCTGATTTTCGCGCTCCTACCTATAACTGCTGCCGAGATATGGCGAAATGACGTAAAACATTCGACCACCACCCTTTAAACCCCTCCGGGAGGGGAAATTCTAAAATCCCCGAAATACATGTTTAATCATGTTTTTAATAGATTTGTTTTCCTGATTTTTGTGCTCTTAATTAAAATTGCTGCTGAGATACGGTAAAATCACCTAAAACATTCGACCCCCCCATTTAACACCATCCGGGAGGGGAATTTCTAAAATTGCTGAAATACATGTTTAATCATTTTTTAGTAGATCTGTTTTCCTGATTTTCGTGCTCCTACCTATAACTGCTGCTGAGATATGACGAAATGACCTAAAACATTCGACCACCCCCCTTTAACCCCTTCGGGGGGGATTTCTAAAATCGCTGAAATACATGTTTAATCATTTTTTTAGTAGGTATGCTTTCCTGATTTTCGCGCTTCTACCCATAACTGCTGCTGAGATATGACAAAATGACTTAAAACATTCGACCACCCCCCTCTTTAACCCCTCGGGTGGCGAATTTCTAAAACTGTTGAAATAAATGTTTAATCATTTTTTTAGTAGATTTATTTTCCTGATTTTCGCACTCCTACCTATAACTGCAGCTGAGATATGGCGAAATGACCTAAAACATTCGACCACCCCCCTTTAACCCCTTCGGGGGGGATTTCTAAAATCGCTGAAATAGGTGTTTAATCATTCTTTTAGTAGATTTTTTTTCTGGAATTTCAAGCTCCTACCTATAACTGCTGCTGAGATATGGCAAAATGACCTAAAACATTCGACCACCCCCCTTTAACCCCCTTCTGGGGGGATTTCTAAAATCGCTGAAATAGGTGTTTAATCTTTTTTTTAGTAGATCTGTTTTCTGGAATTCCAAGCTCCTACCTATAACTGCTGCTGAGATATGGCGAAATGACGTAAAACATTCGACCACCCCCCTTTAACCCCCTTCAGGGTGGAATTTCTAAAATCGCTGAAATATGTGTTTAATCATTTTTTTAGTAGATTTGTTTTCTGGAATTTCAAGCTCCTACCTATAACTGCTGCTGAGATATGGAAAAATGACCTAAAACATTCGAACCCCCTCTTTAACCCCCTTCGGGGGGGATTTTCAAAAATCCCTTCTTATTGCTTGCCTAGGTCATAACAGCAATCTACAGTCCAAATTGCGTGACCCTGACTTCAGTAGTTTCGGCTGGGCGTTGATGGGTCACCCAGTCAGTCAGTCAGTCACCGTTTCCTCTTTATATAATAGTATAGATAACGTAAACCTTTTATCGTTCGCGAAAGTATTGAAATGGCTGTATCGGAAATTAATGCAAACCGATCGAAAAATAAGATAAATATCATGTTACCAATTTTATTTAAAATTCCCCCCCCCCCCTTTCAAAGGAAAAAAAAACACTGTTTTATTGAGAGATACTAAATGAGCGAAAATATCTAATTTAAACACGAAAGAAATGTTTGAAATGCTTAAAATTTTTCAATGTAAGATATTGCTATTAAATCAATATTTGGAGATTTATCGTCCACTCAGGTTTAAAAAAAATTACACCTGATAATTTGATTAGAAAAATTCTGAGTGACATTTGTTTTGTTTTTTATTATAAGAGAAACTAGCAGATATATATTTTTAAATGACTGCACTTGTAAGTAACATTTTATTTGTTTATTTACGATTATGATTTTACTTTTGTCGCCAAACAATGTGATTTTAAGCCATAAATACATAAGCTTGATATTAGCATGACCGTTGTTAGCAATAACATGATTTTTCAAGTGTACAAGATCATTTATGGCGTAAATTTTTATATTACAATGTAAGATATATAAATAGCAGTTAATGTTACAAAAATTGAGTCAAATATATTAAATTTTAAAGCAAATGTCTGCCACACAAACACATATTGAAACAAAAAATTCGCAATTCCACACGTTTAGAAATGTGTTCACTATACTTTACTATGCAAACATGCTGGTTTGTTTTCAACAAACATGTGATTTTTATAGCCTTGAGCTCAGATCAGCAAATGTTGACCATTCTTTCCTGTTTTTAAACATATCGCCCATTTTACTTATAAAAAGATTCATTGCTTCAAAAGTTAGGAACTAAAGATTATTCTTAAGGTGACGTACGCAATGATGAATTATTATTATTGCAAAAGCAAACGTCTCGGTACACTATCATAACCCTTTCAAGATCCAGAAATTTGGAACTGAACTAATAATATTTAATTTAAATATGAATTAAGAAACATCATCAAAAATTAGTGATTAATGATAAAGCGTATATTATACAATAGTGCTATATGAGATTCACATACACTTTATTAAGAAAAGTTCCATTTTTACCAAATTTGGGAAGTCAATGTAAAAAAAAAATTAAATGGCCATTCATCCGATCATTTATTTTTCAAAGTCCCACTGTCAGATGATGAATTATTATTTTTAGGGAGCAATGAACTTGAAATTTTCTTTCCATGATATGTGCAAGCTACGCCACCGTTCAGAGTAGAGAATTTAAACACATTATTTGGAACACTAAGTTGGTTCCTTATATAAGGAACAAATAATGCAAAGGCATACAGTTGGTTGTATTAAAAATATACTGAAAATGCAAACTGGAAAAAATGCCATATATTAAAAAAATAAATAAATAGCGTGTCAATATTTCTGTGCTGTTCTCGATCGTGCTTCCTAACCGTGCCTTACACCCGGCTAGAGAGTTCAAAACCTTATCTATACTAATATTATAAAGGAGTAAAGATTGTTTTTTTGTTTGTTTGTTTGTAGGCATCTCTGGAACTACCGAACCGATTTCAAAAGTGATGGTGACAACCCCTGCTCCAGCATAGGCTATATTTTATGTCAGTGCGACTAACCCCAGGGGGGTGCAGGAGCGAAAACCGTTCTAAAATTGCAATTTTTGTTATACTGAAGGAGCTAGAAATTTGAAATGTGGCATTGTAGTTACTTATAAGATGTAAATGATCTCTAAGAACAAAATAAAAAAAAATTCGAAATTTAAGAGGGTGAAATAAGCCAAAAGCGGTCTAAAAACATTCTAAATTACAATTTCTATGGAATCTCTAGAAATACCGAACTGATTTCAAAAGTGATGGTGGCAAATTGATGGTGACAACCCCTGCTCCAACATATGCTATATTTTATGTCGGTGTCACTAACCCCAGGGGGGGGGGGTGCAGGAGCGAAAAACTTTCTAAAATTGCGATCTTTTCTATACTGAAGGATCTAGAAATTTGAAATTTCGCATTGTAGTTACTTATAAGATGTAAATGCTCTTCAAGAACAAATTAAAAAAAAAATCGAAATTTAAAAGGCTGAAATGAGCGAAAAGCTTTCTAAAAACATTCTAAATTACAATTTCTATGGAATCTCTAGAACTACCGAACCGAATTCAAAAATGATGGTGGCAAATTGGTGATGACAATCCCTGCTCCAACAGCCTCTTTAATAAAAAAACTATGCGTTGCTGACGACTGGGTTTTTCGCTAATTGCTGCCACAGATTAATCTCGGAAAATGAAGTTACTGAAAAAAATTAATAGCTCGAAAAGTATTTGCCAAAAAATTGTTAGGCAAACTGCGTTTGAAATGTAAAAGATTGTATTTTTGTTGATATAAATTTCAAATCTAATGATTATGCCATTTTTCAAATATTGAATTTGAAAAATTACCAAATTTCGCAATGGAGTACCATAGCAAAACTTCCATGCGTAAAAATATAATAATAATAAGGGCGACGTGTCCTGGCGTGTATGTTGGCTATAGCATGAGTCACAAATTATAGTAGCCTTATTATTCTGTTAAAATATAAAAGTGAATTATGAAATGTCAATATTTTGTTTGATTAAAAGTTCGTTATAAGAAATTGACCAGCGTAGCGGGCGTAGCTTGCTAGTATAATAATAAGTGCTTTAATAATGGCTTATAGACTATAAAGCAGCATTCGTAACTTTAACAGGAAAAATAACTCTGATGTTAACATGTTCAAATGGTTTACTACCACCAGAATTTTAAAATTAATTGATTAGAAATAAATAAATGATTTTGCTCACGTGCTTTATAGAAGCATTTTTTTAATTACAATTTCATCAGATGGGAATTTAAATTTAAAATGATGTATACTCCCCACCTCTATAAAAAAGTTTATTAACGTCAGAACCTAAATCCAGCACATAGATTGAATTTATAGAGATTATTCGGATCATATCCGTCAAAGAGCAGTCGGATTTATACCAAACAATAATAAGGAACAAAATGTTATTTTAGAAACTGGAAACTCACAGTAAGTTAATTTTTATAATTGCGCTTTTCAGATAATATCCATCGAATCGTTCATCCGAAAGCAATACGTTGATACGTATGATGATGTCAGCGATAACATCAGAAATAGAAATAGCGAGGCTAACGTAAAATAAAGGCTACCGCGGTTATGTACTCGAATCTTTTTTTACTGATCGCGGCAGTCACGTGATGCTCGAATCCACCAATGCAGGTGTATGAAAAGAGCATCACGTCACTCTAGCGGTCTGTAAAAAAAAGATTAGTCGAATGCACCGCGGTAGCCTGTCTTTTTCGTTAGCCTCGTAGAAATAGAAACTATGCTGTTTTGATAAACATAGGTGAAATGAATGGAATTTGTAATATGCCAGTTTTAACATAGTTTTCTATATTAGATAAGGCTGTTGTTGAAATATTTTTCGATAAAAGATAAGTTTTAAGTTTCTTCAAACTTGGAAGCGTGATATGAATCGATTTGCTTTTCTACAATAATTTCTATGACGTTACTTTATTCAAACTTTTTTTACTGAATCAGTTAATTCGATACTGATAAATGAACACTCTCTGATAAATACATATACTACTGATAAATGAATCTCTTAAGTAAGATCCATCTGTAAAAGATTTTGAAAGAATCTCCATTTAGGGGTATATATTTTAATATAAAACTTAGGTAGTTGTAAAAGCGTGCATGTATTAGCATTTATTACTAGTGTGAAATGTTATTGAACCTATCTTATACAAACGAATATTTGAAAATCGATGCAAATGCGATATAAATGAAAATTTCCGCACAGTGCATATCCATTGTGCATACTTGAAATAATTTTGGTGCATATTTCATTCTAAGTAAATTTCACTCTTAATATGATGCATATAATCCGGAATCTCTAATAAAGTTATATTTAAAATTATATATATTTTTAACTAAAATAAAATTAAGTATAATGCTCATGAAAAAGGTAAAGCATAACAGCATTCTTTGTTGATTGATAAAATCTAAACTCGAACCAGGGTATACTGATATAAATTTATTGCTACAGATAATTTTTTTAAACAATAACTATAGTTTCGTGAGCAAGTGTCTGCTCTTATAATCAAGTGAGATTAGAGAAGTTATCTGGGTAAAGATAAAATATTTCTTCAAAAAGGTGTATTAAGTTATTTTATCTATATGGTAATCAAAAAGGGAAAGGAGGAACAACCCAGGAAAAAAAAGTTGAAACACTTCGGAAGAAGATAGCGTTACAGGGACAGACACATCACCCACACACAGGTCTGGAAATATGAAAGAAAACACAAAACCCTAAAAGACTGATTCAGATATCGAAAAAATACAGAGACCAAGGAAAAATTTGGTATCTAAGAATCTCATTTTTATATAAACCACTCATTCTTCCTATATTAACAATTTTTTTTTTATAAATGTAATTCTCCCCTCTATTTTTAAATACAATATAAATCAAAGAATCTAATATTCTTTGAAGAAGTATATTTATCTTTGCCTTAATAGTTTCTCTTCTCTAATTTCACATCATTATGAGAACAGACAATTGGTCTCGAAACGATAATCGTAGTTTGTAATTCTTCTGGGAAAAATAAGTTTTATGACAGTATATTTTTCATCATCAAGAAATTTGTCATTGCGAACAACCATAGTTTTTATGAATGAGCATTTTTCATATTAAATATTATCTAATTGTCTCACATAGCTGCTTAAAGATAGCTATCACGTTTATTGTAAAAAAAAAAATGGTGTGCAGAACAGAAACGCCTGCTATTGGGCGATACATAGCACAATATAATCAGCACCAATTTATGCCAATGTTCTATTATATTTTTCGTTTAATTCTGTACACTTGAGTTTCATCGACTACAAAATTTGAGTAAAACGTAAACTAAGAAACGGAAAGATGGCACACAGAGGCCTCAAAACCGATAGACATCGGTTCAAAAATAAACAAATCGTGCTCACGAGGACCCAAAACGCTGTAAATCTATCAAAAATGTGTTTATATCTTATTAATACTTTCTCCACTTATGAATTTACAAAGAAAATAGCAAACGATTATTTTGTATAAATCATTAACATTTTTCAGAATTTAAATTTCTAACATATATTCTTTTTCATTTCTTACTAAAGTAATATTATACACTTATTAATTTCTTGAATAACACTTATTTATCTAAACCTGAAATAAGTCTAAATTAATTTAAAGAAAATAGAAATATTATAAAATAACATATGTATTCACTAGAAAATGAATCTTCTGATTTTCTATGCTGCCAAATAATGAAATTCAAAATTAATACTAAAATATTTTATGTATGTAATAATATTTATGAACATCAATTAGTTCGTGCAATGGATTGATCTGCCAAATTATGGAAATGACATAAAATGATTAATTCCTTATCTGTAAAGACCTATTGTCTAAGCTAAATCCTAAATATTCTATTAACATTTTTATAAAAATGTATACAAAAAGCAGGCCTTTTTATTTTTCAGTAAGTATAGCTGCACCTCAGTTTGTGGCAAACAATTACGGCCATAGTTTGCAAGATTGCAATCAGTCGAAAGTATTCCTTGTTTCAATGATATAATATCTGTATAATATTGATAACGAAAAGGACACATCAACACAATACTCATAAGTGTGACAGAGGGAGACATAAAAATATGTGTTACAAGGCCGCACATGCAAAATAAATTACAGAAAAAAATATCAGCCATAGTAAATTTCACAATAATTTTAAATCAGAACATTTGTGTCAATATGTATTGCCACTGAAAGATAAAAAAAAATAATGTTCTCTGTAATAATAAAAATAAATATATTAAAGGATTAATGATTTTAAAATGGCATTTTAATTAAAAAGAACAGGAACATTTCACGGGAAGCCAAAAGAAACCTTAACCCCCCCAGACTGTGTACACGACGATTTCCGCAAGCACCATAAGATAATAAAATTTTAAAAGATGATTTTATTCAAAAATTACACTGCCATATATAAATATGCAAATGTCAATACATAATTCAAATATATGGGTACTTCAAATGCATAATAAAAAAATACAGGTTGTCTACTACAGTCATGTTCATCCCCATTAGATTCAGAAAGGCGACAGCTATAGTCATGAACGTGTTGCCTAGGTACTGGACATTGGGCTATGCATGCAGTACGCGTTGAGTCTTCTCAACGAGCGAACACCAGCAAACATCAGAATTAGCGTTCATGTCTCGAAATCGATACGAAATACTAGAAAAAGTAATTTACAAAGTTGGAGAGCGGCATAGGTTTAATTTGAAATGATGTCGTACATGTAAAAATAACTTTACTGGAAGTCTTAAAATGTAATTTTTTTTATCCCTATCACCAACTTGAATACTCCAAAAAGTGTGACATTATTAGTCAGATGCACATGTACTACTGAAACTAACAAATGTACAATTTATTTGAAATAATTAAGTTATGTGCGCACCATTATGTGCCTACGATCGGCAAAAGTGCATCATATATATTCTTCATGCGTTAAGATAGTGGACGCATTATCATATTTAAATTATTTTCCTTATTAAAAATAACTGTACTTTGCTTACATGTGTTAGTGTGTTTGCTCTATAATTCTACCGATTTCCATGCAATTGGAGGTGTATTTATACTAATAATTGAATATAAGCAATTTTTATTTCAGGTTTTATACAAAAGTTATATATACACGTAGAACATCATTTCATATGAAATCGAGGACGCTGTACAAATTTTCAATTAACATTTCTGCCATACCGCGTTCCGTTTTGGACATAAGAACACTACCTCCGATGTTTGCCGCTAGGTGGTGCTACAAGCGTTCACATCGCGTAGCGGTTCGCCTTTCTTCTATACCTAGATGGCATGTTTATAAATATAGTTATAGCCATGCCGAAATTAATCGGTGTGAACATGATTTTTGTGTGCAATCTGTATACAAAGTTTGCAGCTATATCCAAAGACGATTAGATGACGTCATGGCGCCTTTGGGAGCCGTTCTGATCAGATCGGATATATAGTATTTTCAATATCTCCTTTGTTTCTAAAAATATAACAAGAATATATAGAATTTGAAGTTGTAGATAAAAAAATTGTTTTCTTGATTTCAATTCCTTAAGTTTGTCAAGATAGATAATTTTGAGGTAAATTTAGTATAAATGAGGGATAATCATGGCAGAGATGTTTTCTTGATTTCAATTCCTTAAGTTTGTCAAGATAGATAATTTTGAGGTAAATTTAGTATAAATGAGGGATAATCATGACAGAGATGTTTTTATGCATTTATTTTAATTTTCTACAGTTGCAAACTTATTATTTTTGTCATAATATAAAAAAAAGTACATTCATATTTGCAAATCATACAAAATGAATATCTCTCCATCAGTCTTATGATTAAATATGAATGAAAGTATGAACATTTCTTTAATACTTCTGAATCAGGTTCTAAAGAATACGTCTAATATGTACAATCTTCCAATAAAAAGGCAACACCTCATGGTAATTCTGCCGTAAATCATCGTAGAAAAAAATGATGGGTGCTAATCGATTTGTAATAACATATCATAATAATAAACTTAAAATTTGCTCGGTGTGCTTAAAATTGTCTTAGGGGAACATTTATTTCAAAATATATATAGCTTCCAAAATTATTTTCGAAAACAATATAAATTCTAACCAATAAATATTTTAACATAAATTCCCTTTTAGAAGATTCAAATATACAAATTCAAAATGTGAACATTTGGACTCGCCGAACACAAAAAGCAAACCAGTGTTGCAATCTATTTTCCAACGATTAAAAATGAGTTTACATTAATAATTTCAAACTTTTAACCTGAATAATTCGTAAACTACTTGATCGAATGACTTCGCCTTTGAAATTCTATGGTAAAATGTTCTATGGTAAGTCCAAAAGTGATGTCAACTATCTGAAGCAAGTCCAAAGCAATGCGTTGGTTTTCTTCATCTGCCACAATCACCCCATCCAAGAACAAGGGTTGCTACGCATGACATGGTGCTTGTTTTTCCATTTTACACATGACCATCTAGACAGGTTAATGACGGCTTATTGAGAAATTCCTTCCTTTTGAATACAAACACAATCAGAGTGAAACAAAAGGAAATATGTAAAGAATAGGAAAAAAGATCGGTTTGGGCCTGGGTCTCGTAAACCTTGAATACCTAAAGAAGATATCCCCCCTAACAGGATTAGATCACGGATTGTATCAATATTTAGACACTTTTGATAATTAAATATAATTGCGTCAAAATGTATTGAAATAATTATGTAACATTTTTCGGTTAATAAAACAAAAGAATGTGCATAAATATATCACTGATTTAAATCAACATTCAAATTTACCTTATTTGTGATCCGTTAAAATTTTCATTTTTACATATTTGCCCCTAACTTCACAACCAATAATCAGATGCAAACGAAAAAGTATTTTCTTGTTTATCAACCATGTGGATTCTAATATAACCAAACACGTATAACTTTATTTTATGAATTTTTTGAATAACATTATTAATTAAACAAATATCATATCATGTTACACAAGCAGAAATGAAACACTCAAATTCCAGTACGAGGTATGTCTAAAAAACGATGTTACTTTTAACGATGATTAGAAAATATTTGAATACTTTTTATAACTAATGTTTAAAATTGTCTTTAAATTTTTATTACTCAGTTTTTGTGCTAAACTTAAATATGCAATAAAGGCATATTTATGTTACGAATTTATTAAAATTGCTGTACAATTTAATTACGGTGATGATCCCTTAAGAAAAAAATAATCACATATGTATATAAGTATTTATTTGATTTAAATCAACGTTTTGTTTATTTTGCAGTAATTAGATCTAAAACTATATTATTTTTGACGCACACAGGTAAATGAAAATTTCTATAGTATTTTTGTTCAAATCCCCTGTTCCAGATACCTTGTATAGGTCATATAAACCAAATATACGCAGAATTATATTAAGTTCTGAGAAGGGAATTAGAATTAAACCTATTTATGAACGCTGTAATGCGATCAGACTTTAATATAGAATGATTCTGATGCATAGAAGGTTTATACTTAATTAATGACATCCTCTTATCATTCGTATGGAAATGAAATATGTTGCAGTATTTTAGTGTAGTTAAGATAGCTTGAGTATTCGCATAATTTTTAATAATACTTAATTCTTGTATAACTGAATGTTAAATACACAAGCATCAGAATAGGAATACCATAATATGATAGAATAGTAGTTATGAAAACTAAATGGAAACAACACAATAATTCATCAAGGTATTGATATTTAAGTAATGAAGAGATATGGATAGGGGGGGGGGAGACAATTTGTTACATTTTCGAGCGCTAAATATTTCTTAATGATACTAAAGCAAATTCTAATGTAAATATAATGATATTTTTAGGATGGACTTTTGTGAAAAGAATTACTTTTAAATCATCTTTACATAGGCATTTTATTAAGCTCAACTCATATTCTTTTTTACGAATATTGTCCTAAACCGATTAACATAGAAAAGGGAAAGAGGAATTTTCATATGTTGCTACATAGGATTCTCTAAGATTTATTGTAAGAGCACAAAAATTAATATTCTCTTTTATCATTTAACTGAATTCTTCGCATCTCAACAATATTCCTAAAACATGAAATCTTGTCCTTAAGTTAAAAGAACATGCTAAGCATGTTACATAAAATTGGAACAAAATAAAAATAAAAATTCATAAAAATTCTACAGACATATGAACACGTAACCAGCAATACGTTTTACGCTTTCTTAACACCTTAAAACCGAATATACATGATCGTGTGGGTTTGCATTTATTGCATTTTGTGATTTTTGTGATTTTTTGGCATGGCATTCAGTCTTAAAGGGATATGAAATAAATAAATAAAAAATGTAAGAAAGGCAGTTCTGAAGTAATGGTTGAACATATATACAAAAAATAAGTTTCTATAAAAAAGATATTTTTCCCAACCTGTCTTAAAGGATTATATGACTTCAAGTCGCAGTATTAATAAACGAAACAAGAATAAATTATATAAATCAAGCACATATGAGGCATTGTTAATCAGATTGGATTATCCGATATTTTTGTAAAAAATTATTTTGAAGTGTCAAAGTAGTGTATGAAATGCCAGAGTTGCCAAGTCTCCGGATTTTTGCACACCAGTATTTTTTTAGAGAAAATGTTGTTCTCTTAAATCGCAAAATGCTCTGATTAAACAAAACAACATTTTCTGTACTAAATTACTGGTATCCAAAAAGCCGGAAACTTGGCAGGTCTGCAATGCAATCTATTGGCTGTATAATGAATTTTATTAATTTTGAAGTTATTCAAGTGTTGAGCCAGTTTAACAGATGGTCCGTCGTAACTTGGAGATCTAGTTGTCAGAGCAAGAGTGGATCAAGTGGCTTCTTTTAATATTTTTATTTTAAAAACCTGTCTTTTTCTGTACTTAAAAAGGCAGAAATGTAAGAAGACTTCAAAACCAGCTTAAAACAGTTTAATAAAATCATTTTGCAATCTGGCAAGGATTTTTCACAAAATCAGAGATGGCGAGGTTGGTCCACTCTGGTTCTCACGCCTTATATATGAAACACTTTTCAACATTAGGAAATTATTGTTACGAAAGTTTCACATTTGTTATGCTAAACTAAGACCTGTATATGAACAAGTGGAATCACTCTCAAAGACGGCAATTTTTAACGAATATTGGACAATCAAACAGACGGATTGCAATTTGTGAGGGCAAATACCCGAAAATATTGCAATAGTACAGACGTGTAAACACACACACATTTTTATTAACTCTGTCGCATATCGTAGTATAAAAAAGTTATTTTTACCAATCAATTAGTAATAACGTCTACTACTGAATGCTATACGTAAATTTTGCTTAGGGGGTCATCTAGATAGAATAAACTTGCAATAAACTTAATATTTTTCAATACTAACACATAGTTTTGATTCTTCGGTGTTTGTTAGGATTCTTCGGTGCATTTTATATTTGGATATAAAATAGGATGCCATTCGGGTAGGTAGTTTAGGAATTATGCTGGTATAACACTTGTAACTTATAATGTTAAATTTATTTTACATCGTTTCAAAACAGATTACAATGCGAGTAGATTTCTAAGTGTAAGATAAAACCTACTTGACGGAATTAACAGTGATTTTGGATGCCTATATTTGAAGGTTTTAGAAATCAATTTTTGTTGAGAAATGCATTGGATACAATTTACAGTTTTTTTAAATATTAATTTCAAATACTATGTATTTTGAAATACAAGCAATTCAGATGTAACTACTGTAATTTTTTAAATAATGCAACACACCTCTGAAGCTTCTAAAATTCTAGGAACCGCTTTCCGTTTTAAGAATTCCCTCAGTGTCGAGTGAATTTATTGATACTCTTGTTTTGGTGGAAAAAAAATTGAAATTTAATCGAAATGAATCTAGATTAATATCTATAATTCTACACCTATGTGTTGTAGAGGCATGACTATTGGCCATTTTTAAATGTGTGTCTAACACTAAATTTAACGGCCAATATCAACGCCTTTTATCTTTGCCAAGAGATTGCACGTGTTATTCACAATTATATACAAAATTTTATGTATATACAGTAATACAGTGTTAACAGCAAATCTATTTTTAACATATGTCAAATAATATATATTAGAAACATATGTTAAAAAGTTGATAGTTATTTCTTTTGTTTTTGCATAAAGTCCACTTTTATCCAAAATGTACTTTTTTGTTGCAAATGTTTCTTTAAATGCAAGCTAAAGTGTGTATACAAAGGACACAAAAGTTTATTTATATCTTGTTACTTCCAACTGTCATTTAAAAAAATATATATTGGGACATAGAAACCATTAGTCAATGATAATAACATGATATATTAAAAAATAAAATCCAGTACGATGTGGAGGAATATGATTATATGCCTTAATAAATGAGTTCCATGGTTTACATATTATAAATTTATTCCTTTCAAAAATTACATAAGTCCACTTTTATCCAAAATGCACTTTTTTGTTGCAAATGTTTCCTTAATGCAAGCTAACACGTGTATACAAAAGACACAAAGGTTTATTTTCTATTGTTACTTCCAACTGTCATTTAAAAATTATATATTGGGACATAGAAACCATTAGTCAATGATAATAACACGATACATAAAAAATGTGATACAGTACGATGGGGAGGAATATGATTATGTTCCTTAATAAATAAGTTCCAGGGTTTACATATTATAAATTTATTCATTTCAAAATTTACATAAGTCCACTTTTATTCAAAATTCACATTTTTGTTGCAAATGTTTCTTTAAATGAAAACTAACGTGTGTAGACAAAAAACACAAAGGTTTGTTTATCTCTTGTTACTTCCAACTGTCATTTAAAATATATATATTGGGAAATAGAAAACATTAGTCAATGATAATAACACGATATATTAAAAAATATGATTCAGTACAATAGGGAGGAATATGATTATGTGTCTTAATAAATAAGTTCCAGGGTTTACATATTATTAAGACAACTTTTAACATTCCTTAATATATGGGCCTTTTTTAAATCGCGAAAATTTGCAATTTAATAAATAGACTGTTATAATTCGGAAATTGTGGTATTCGAAATCCGTAATATTTTTTTTTCACTTAATATCATCTATTAATATGCAGACGTAAATCTGATGTGTCAATTTTGCGAAAGATATAATGCAAATATGGTGAAAATGTTTTTTAATTAAATTTTCACTAAATCATAATCTTTGAAAAGACAACATAAGTACAAAGGATTTTACATTTTTTTTTTATTATTATTTAAATAATTATAAAATAAAATGATGATAACTGATATACATTTTTAACGATTTCAGAATTATACTGAACACAAAAAAAATTCAAATGTCTAGCATTTGGTGTAAAACAATTATTGATTCCTGATTTTTTCTTAATCTTTGATTTCGTAGTTTTTTAAATAACTGGTTAAATCACATTCAAATCACCTTCAAATATAATCTTATAAATTATATAGAAATGTAATTTACCCACATGAATACACGCCTCAATTGTATCCAATTCGCAAATTCTTTTTAGGAAATTAATTATATTTTACAGGAAAATGTAAAAAAGAAATCTTGGCGAATTTTATTTTATTGTACCATAAAAGCAGGGTGCACAGTAAACAAAATTTATGTTTCCATCGATAGCAGGAAATTAAATTTAGAAAATACTCGAGTGATGATTTCCGTGATATTCTTTTTTTTTGTCAGCCTTTTGTGAAAGATTTATAACACAGATAAAACTCTAAAAGGATAGAGTTTTACAAAAGCTTCTTAAAGAAAAGCTATTGATATCCAAAACCAAATTCCTTTATCATTCCTTTCTTTATGAATGTGAAAAAAAAGAGAGGCTAGAAAGTGTAAAAGTCCTTTTAAGTACACAAGAGCTTATTTATGTGGTTTTTCTATTGCGCATTTTTTTTTTCGTGCTTTAGAAGATTTATCTCATGTAGAAATTTTCATGAGTACTTACTTAGCAAGTATAGAGAGAAACAGAACTCGTTCAGAATTTAGATGAATGAAATTTCTTTTTTTTTTAAATATTTTTTTGAAACTTTTATATGTTAACAAAATTTCATTAATGTATATTTTTATACTTTATTATATTTATTCATAAATTTCAAAATCAATATTGCCGGGGAAAACAATATTTTAGTTTATTTTGTTTAATATTGCACTTTGTATACGAAAAAAAAAGTTCATTAACTTTTAGTAAATTTATCTTCAAGAAATTATTTTATTTCTTTTAACTTTTTGTGCATCATAACCGAGACAGTCTGTGAATACAATATAAAAAGAACACTCCTGTCAGCCCGTCTTTCGTTCTATTAGCAACAATAAACATAGAAGTTAGAGAAGATCTATAGGGAAGATTGATGCCCTCCTATACGTCAGACTATTTATTCATACTATGTATTCCAGACCTTATAAATGTAAAAATAAACATAACATAATATATAAAATACAGTTCATCTACAGTTATTAAGTTATAACCGGCAATTTTAGGTACTTAATTACTATGCCACATCACCAATATTCAATTATTGATGTATAGGAAGGAAACAAGAAGTATAGTTTCAATCAGGGTCTCGTTTGCATGTCAATCCGTCATAATATTTAAGGGACTAAGGAGTCTCGAAAGACACCATCACCAGTGAAAATGATGTGGTTTCGCGTTTTCATAAAATTTTAAATACCTATTGAAAGCACATAAACACCTTAAAATATATTTAAGCTCTATTTCAAACCTTATAAATTTAAGAATAAACATAATATAAAATATAAAATACAGTTCAGATACAGTTGTTAAGTTATAGTCGGCAATTTTAGGTACTTAATTAATATGCCACATCACCAATATTCAATTATTGATGTATAGGATGGAAATAAGCAGTATAGTTCCAATCAGGGTTCTCGTTTGCATGTCAATCCGTCATAATATTGAAGGGCCTAAGAAGCCTCGAAAGACACCATCGCCAGTGAAAATGATGTTGTTTCGCGTTTTCATAAAATTTTAAATACCTATTGAAAATATATAGACCTCTTAAAATATATTTAAGCTCTATTTCAGATCTTATAAATTTAAAAATAAACATAATATAAAATATAAAATACTGTTCAGCTACAGTTGTTAAGTTAGAATTACTTTAACTTAGTTTTTGCTACAAATAATTTTCAAGGACCTACAGAAAACTGTTCATATGTACCCCCCACTTTTTTTATATAGGGTAATTATGAACACTTTTTTCCTATATGTTTTGTTCCACATTAGGTCGTTTTAAGCCTCATACGAAGTCATAACTGATTGTATTCGTGTTATATTCGTGTCGTTCGTTTATTTGACGAAACCCTATTCGTCCCCTATTCTCTGTCTATCCGTCACGAGCCTGTCCTCAGAAATTGTATAACTTACAGACTTGAAATTTTGTGTACTTACAGCTGAATACATACTGGCACGTAGAAAATCATAAAATGTTGAAAACATTGTATTATTTTAATATAGAGAGATAAAAACACCAAAAATCTCACAGCCTTTTCCAATTACATTTAAACATTATTCGTTATAGCAGTTGTCAACAATTAAAAATCCACAATAAAATTCTTTCTACAATAATTAATTTTCTATTGAATGATTTACACATGAAAAATGAAAATGAAATAAAAAGTTTCACCAGTTGAAAAAATATTAATATGACGTCATATTGGTAATAAAACAGAAATTTTCAAAACTTTCTCAATAATGCAAGAAGTATGAGTATGTGTAAGTACAGAAAGCAGTTTACTATGACGTCATTAGAGAATTTAAAAAAAAATCTGACGTCATAGGGGAAGTTTAATGGACTTTTTCAAATGTTTGAGAAAATACAAAGAGAATATCAGTATGAGTAACAGAAAAAGCATTCTTAATTTTTTTTTTAAATATTTTTCAGATGCTATCAATCCTCAAGTAAATATTTGTCAAGTTCAACAAACAAGCATGCTAAATTTACAGCATCATATATTTATTATCATATATATATATATATATATATATATATATATATATATTATCATATATTTATATACAGCATTGCTAAATTACAGCATTGCCACTTTAAACATGTTTATTATTCTTGCCTGTAGAAAATCTGTTACGCATCTATAAATGTTTACTTCAGAATTAATAGCATCCGCAAAACTGATATTTCGTGTTGATAAAACTGATACTGCTATTCGGAAACGTTTGACGGGTAGCAAATTAAAGCATCTTTCAGAAATACTTCTTTAAATCTCAGACATATGTTTTGAATAATAAAGGGACGCTTTTCGGCTTCGCGGGTAACTCGGAAGAAGTTATAATGTATTTTTGTAAATTACATTTTATTTCATAATAATTATGGAAATACTTGTCTGTTTTACAGTGCATTCAAATAAATGCACACTTCCATTATGGAAGTAAATAATTAAAAAAAATCATGAAAGCCTTTACACTTTATGGTGAAAAGAAATATAAATTTTGGTGATTTTACTTACCCATCATACGTAGTATAGGGTAAATCTTGTAATCGTTTTGAAAATCGAAAAAAAAATTTTGACGGATTTACACGTTTCAGACACTGGAGATTCCGAAAAACATATTTTTAGAAAAAAATGAGATAGAGACTTGAAATTTGATATGTACTTAGTATGTAATAATGGAAAGAAGCCTTTTGAATTTCATTAAACTCGATTAACCGGAACTATTTTTTTCGGTCTCTGGAAATATTCGTTCTGATAAAAGGTACATAACATTTTTCGAAATTGTTTATTTTAAGGAGTGAATATAAAAGACAATAAAAAAAACATAAATTTTGCATAAAGCATGAAGTCGATCGGATAATGAGTTGCCGATATATTTGTAATCCTATTTGCCACACTCTTCGAATTTTCATGACCCTGTATTTCATCCAAATTTCAATTCAAAGATATGTTTTAATTGGAAATGAGAAGCTTAATCAGATGCAATAAACCGCTAGTTAATAGGATTATTGTTGTTGGAGTTATAAGGATGTTTCTTCCAAGCAATTCAGTAATCGAGCCATCAAAGTTTATGACGTCATCAAGCCACGATTTTATTCGAATTGCAATGCATTTTATAAGTAGTTTACACATTTTTTATTTTAATATTTTACATTATGCATATCCGTGATGGGGAAGTATTTCGGTGGTCCCGAACGACTAGTTTTATTTCATGTTGTAATAAAAAGTCTGGTAGTATAATAAACAAAATGGATGTTTCTATCGGTATCAGGAAATAAAATTTACACAACTCTCGACTGATGATTTTCGTGATATTCCCATTTTACAACACTTATAAAACTGTAAAAGTATAGACATTCGTAAAATTCCCTTAAAGAAAAACAGTCATATCAAAAACGAAATTATTTTATCGTTTACTTATTTATGAATGAACAAAACCGAAAAGCTGAAAATTGTAAAAGTCCTTCTTAAGCATACATGGTCTATTTTTTTTTCTTTGGCCTTGTTTTTGTACTTTTTTCATGCTTAAGAATATTTATCTCATGTAGAGATTTTCCGGCGTGCTTGCACATTATAAAGAGGAATGTTTTTCGTTCGAAATTTTGCTGAATGAAATTTCATTTCTCTTTCATATATTCTCGAAATTCTTGTTTACATAAAAAAATTCGTTACTGCACATTTTTGTATGTTATTTTATTCATGCACAATTTTTCGAAACAGCAATGTTTCAAAATAATTTTAGATTAATATTCATGAAATTGCATTTTGTATATAAAAATATTAGGGTGTTTTAATTTAGTAATTCTTTTTCAATTTAGATTGTTTGTTTCTTCTCCTGTTTCGTTCAATATAATAAAAACGTTTTTATGCATTTTATGATAATACAATTTAAAATTCTTTATCAAGAAATGAAAAGAAAAAGATTACATATATTGTTAATAAAATGTAAACAAAAAAAAAATCCACGAAAATCACCGCTTCCATTTTATATAATATGAAAGTTTTTTCATGTTTAAACAGATTTACCTAGTAAAAATATTCTATAATTCTATTCTTTCTCATGAAATCTCATGAGCTAGTTTTCCGCATAGAATTTGTCGTGATTCGAAAATAGAAATTTTCATGATTCATTTTTTTTTTCTCATAAAAAAGTAAAATCAAAAAGTAAAAAGAATCTGGGTACATTTTATGTTGTAATATAAAGTATGTACTATAGTACAGAAATTAATTCAAGCAGGAAATTAAATTTACAAAATACCCGATTAGTGTTTTTTTCTGATATTTCAGATTTACAACAACATTCACAAAATTGTTACATTAGAGTTTTACTTAAAAATAAGCTATGGGTAACAAAAAGCAAAATTTTGTTTTCACAGTTGGAAATAGTGTCCTTTTCAATATCCTTTTCCAGTATTCTTTGGTGTCCAGTATCTTTTTTCAGTACACATTATATTATTTGTGTGATTCCTTTACTTTACTTTATTTGTGTTTAAGAATATTTATTTCATGTCCAAATTTCAATGCTCTCTTAGGGGGTGAAATAGTTTCCGTTCAGAATTTTCTTCAATATGCTATATTTTTTTATTCTTCTCATTTAATCTCGAAATCTTTTTTATTTTTTAAATAGGAATTTCGTTAGTGCATATTTTTATAAAGGATTCCGAAGCAGCGACATTAAAAAAAATAATTTAAGATGATTATTTTTAAAATCGCATTTTGAGCATAAAATATTAAAATGCATATTTTAGAAATTTTTTAATTATATATTTTTGTCACTTTTAACGCTTTGTTTAATATAAATAGTTGTTTCTAGAATTTTCGGATAATAACATCAATAATTATTTATCATAAAAATTTAAAAAATTAAAACCCTATTATAATTAAATAAAATTAAATAAAACATGATATACAAAATTACACAATTCCATTTTATCTAATACGAACGTAAATTCATTTTTTTTCTCATGAAATCAATTATTTTTTATTACAAAGATTAAAAAATATGTATCGGAGGATCTTTTGTTTCAATAAAAAAGTATGCAGCGCAGTAAAAACGAAATTTATGCTTCCATCGGAGGCGGCAGGAAATTAAATTTACAAAATAGTCAAGTGATGATTTCCGTGATTTTCTCATTTTTTTCAGCCTTTTGTAGCAGATTTACAATATTGATAAAACTGTTAAAGTGTAGAATTTTATAAAAGCTCCTTAAGGAAACGCTATTGATATCAAAAGATGAAATTCTTGTATCATTTCTTTTTTTATGAATGCCAAAAGAAAAGAAAAGAAAAAAGTTGAAAACTGCAAAAGTCTTTTTTAAGAACATATGCGATTATATGGATTTTTTGTACTGTTTTTTTTTTCTTTTTTCATGCTGAAGAATATTTATCTCAAATAGAAATTTTAAGATGTAGAGTGGGATATTTTCCAACTTCGCTGATGAAGCTGCTGTTCATTTTTACATATTCTTAAAACTTTTGTTTGAATAAATATTTCGTTAGTGCATATTTTTATACGTGAATCTGCCCACTCATAAATTTCCGTAACAATGTGATTTAAAAATTAGTTGTAGAAATTGTATTTTGTATATAAAATTATTGGTTTGTTTAGATGTTTGTATTTTTTAAATGAAACTTATTGTTTCTTTTAATGCGTCATATAATCCGGATACGCACTGTTCTACAATAATTTTTATTTATTTTTATTTTTATTTATTTTTATTTTTATTTTTTTTATTTTTTTTGTTAATTACAAAAAAATACATATATTAAAAAGTCTGCGATTACTTGAGGTTATTACAAATTTGGAGATTTCAAAAACAAATAAAAAAATTTAATATGAAAGAGTGGTGAAGAAATACAGGGAAATTTTAAGGTGTGTACGCACTATGAGTATCTCTGAATTGTAAAAAATAAATTACTAATGCTGCCACTGCTGCAGCTGCAGTAGTTGGATCTATTGTTACTTTTTCGCTTTCTCGACTTGTATAGATAAATGTATCATAAATATATCGAAGCAGACGGTTTTTAAATCAAAGAATTGTTTTAAGTGCTATTTTTTTATGTTGAAATTGGGCAAGATAGCCCAATTACATAAGTTATATCGGATTTAACAATCATTTTCAGTCATGTACTGGACTAGATTGTGGTGAGCAGTATCAAATATATATTTATTATTATTATTATTTGCCTAATGTTTGCAAATTTTCAAAATTTCATTTTCAGAACAGAGATTTATTTCGTAATTTTAAATAGACGATTTTATCTACTCTTGCCAGAATTTTAAAAAAAGGCCATATAATAATATTTTTCACTGCCTTTTCAATTGAAATATATATTTACACGTGAATGTTTAAAAGACAGAAAACATTAAAATAATTAAATAATTACTTACAAAAAGCATTTGATTGTGAAAATTACGTTATATTAAAATGAATAGCATCTAAAAGAAAACTTTCTTCCAGATGTTATAGTACTCTTGGAGGCAGCGATATTTTTTACTTACTAATTTTATACCAGGTGATTTTCAAATATGTAATCAATTATGAAAACAAACTTCAGTTTTCGATACAGCTGTGGGTGCGGCCTTGTAACACAAAATCGTGGTTAAAGGGAATACTAGGGAAAGTTTTCTAAAATACATGGCAGCAAAAGGAAATTGATTTGTTTTCATAAATGATCTTTTAAATCTCGAAAATAAATTAGTATCTGAGGTTTCTACTGACAAAGAATATTTTCAGGAATTCCGAGTAACTCGAAAAAGGTTATTATATATTTTCATTTTTAGATATATTATATTTTTGTAGATTAAGAATTATTTGTCTTTTTTTACAGTGTGCAGGATCTGCACGAGTGTTGGCGAAAACGAAAAGATCAACTCTATTATTAATAAATGTATACCAAATATAAAAGAGGCCCACAAAAATGCATACTTCCATTTTATGTAATATAGAAGTCGATTCAATTTGTTTTTCATGAAAGAATTTATATTTAATACAAAAAAAGTAAAAAGAATCTCGGAGAAATTTATGTTGCAATAAAAATAGCATGCAGCATAGTAAACAAAATTTATGCTTCTATCGGTAGCAGGAAATTAAATTTAAGAAATACTCCAGTGATGATTTCCGTGATATTCTCATTTTTTGTCGGCATTCTGTATTAGATTTAGAACACTGATAAAACTGTTAAGGGATACACACGAACGATCCTTTAAAAAAATTCTAATGATAACATTAAACGAAATTATTTTATCGCTCCGATCTTTAGGAATGTAAGGAAAAGGAAAAGCTGTAAAAGTCCTTTCTAAATGCATACGAGCTCATTTATGAGTATTTGATTACTTATTTGCTTTTTCCGTATTTAAAGATATTTATGTGGGATTTAAAAAAATACACATCTGCAAATTAATATTCTTAACAGTACAATATAATAGACTCGAGGGTACAATTAGTAGACACACGATATTGCAAGATGACTAAGAGGCTCGTGAAAGTTGAAAAAAAAAAGAAAGCTAGTAAAACACGGTGTTCTATGGTTTGTACCTCAATATGAGGTTGTGAGTCCTACATCTGTAAAGTAGAATTCTGGGCGAATTGTTATTTATGTTTTCGAAGATATTATAGTATTGGTGGGTATGAAGTGTTGTGCTCTCATCAGTATATTGTTTGTTTGAGTAAGTAGTATTGTCATTTATTTTGTACATTTTGTGCATTTATAGGTCATGTTAACATTTATGAAATTGCAAGATTATAAAATAAAATCGTATATTTAAGTTGTTCAGAAATTTTCATGAGTACTTACGGGATATAGAGTAAAATAATATCAGTTCAAAAAATCGCAGGATGAAATTTCTATATATTTTATATATTCTTGAAACTTTGGCTTTAAAAAAACCATGGTTCATATTTTTGTGCGTGGTTGTACTCATTAAAATTTCCCAAACACATCGTCGTTTCACAAACAAATATATATATATATTACTTTTTATTCGAATTTTGTACAAAATAATTTTAGTGTATTTAGTTTTAGTAACTTTTAATTAAGATTATGGTATTTCTTATTGCTACATATAATATAAATAAAAATATTTTTTTAGGAGTTTAGCACAGTAAAATTTCTCAATAAAATAGAGTTACCTGTGTATAAAGTAACTAAAATAAAAGGTGTTTCACAAAAATTCACACTTCCTTTGTATCTAATATGGGAGGGAATTCGATTTTTCTCATGAAAGTATTCTTATTTAATCATAAAAAATGTTACAAATAAAAGATGAAGAGGGTTTTATGTCGCTATAAAAAGCATGCTGCATGGAAGGGAAAAATTATATTTCTATCGGTAGGAAGAAATTAAATTCACAAAATACTCGATTGGTGATTTTCATGGTATTCCTACTTTGTTTATCTTATTGTGGAAGATTTACAACACAGATATAACTATTAAAGGATAGGCTTTTACAAAAGCTTCTTGAAAATATTCTAGCAATATCAAAAAAGATATCCTTTTATCGTTTCGTTATTTTATGAATTTCGCAAAAAAAGAAAGGCTTAAAACTGTAAAAGTCATTTCTAAATACTTATTAAGCTTATTTATGTAACTTATTTCCTGTTTTTTTTTTTTTTTTTTTTTTTTTTTTTTTTTTTTTTAACACTGAAAAAGGTTTATCTCTTGAAGAAACCTTCATGAAAAATTATTAAGTATAAATTGGAATAGTTTACATTCAGAAATTTGTTGAATAATATTTTTATTTCGTTAATCTTTTTATATAAAAAAGTCGTTTACTGGAAATCTTGTTTGTAATTATATTGCTTTACAATTTCTAAAAAAAAACGCGATTTAGTAATAATACAAACAGATATTAATCTTAAAATGTTTTTTATACGTAAAATAATTATTAAATTAAAGTTTAGAAATTTTTTTGGGGGAAAAACTTTCTTTCTTTTAATGTAACGCATTAAATGATACAATATTTTTAAGAAATGTCTTCACTGGATATCTTGTCAAATTTTAGCTGAGTCAACAGCTGTTTTGATTGAAGATTATCCTCAAAAGTTCGCAACAGAATAATTATATGTGACCAAAATATAATATTTTTATCATTTCTGTTATTTTAACATTTTGACAGACATCAAATATCATATTCTTCTGGAATTATTATAGGATATCGAGGCATGTTTTAACAATTTATTCAAGAATTAATATAAAATACTTCTTGGAGGAATGCAATATCTCACTTATCATACATGAACGCATGTATCTGTAAATGTATAGTGATTTCTGATAATAGACCAATTTAAAACGAGTTTTGCTCATGTATAATAAATATTAATATAAAAATAGGATAGTTACTTCTATTAGTATAAAGTACAAACTAAATAAAATGCGTCTCACAAAAATACACACTACCCTTTTATTTAATATGTGGAAGGGAAATCAAAATTTTCTTATGAAAGTTTCCTTACTTTGTCATAAAAAAAATATATTTTTTTTAAAGGGAGTTTTATATCGCTGTAAAAAGCATGCAAGAAAATTTATGCTGCTAGCGTAGCAAGAAATTAAATTTACAAAATACTCGACTGGTGATTTCCATGATATTCTCATTTTGTTTATCTTATTATGGAAGATTTACAACACTGATATAACTGATAAAAGAAAGACTTTCACAATAGATTCTCAAGAAAGCTATCCATATGAAAATGAAATTATTTTATCGTTCCGTTTTTTATCAATGTAGCAAAAATAAGTTGAAAACTGTAAATGTCATTTTTAAGTGCTTATTGAGCTTATTTATGTAACTTATATGTTGATTTTTTTGGTACTTTAAAAAGTTTTTCTTGTGAAGAATTTTCCATGAGCACTTATGAAGTATAAAGTGAAATAGGTTTCATTCAGAATTTTGTTGAATAATAATTTTTTTCCTTGAGCTTTTCATATAAAAATTGCATTCGCTGGTTATTTTGTATGTTATATTTTTTCACAATCCCTTAAAATTGTGCGATTAAAAAAGAAAATATACATTAATCTTAAAATGATATTTGCACATAAAATATGTTATTACGTTTAAAGTTAGTGCGTTAGTCGTTAGTTCTAAATTGCGTTAAGTTTTAGCAAATACCTTTGTAGGACGTACTTTCATTCTTTTAATACATCGCATAAAATGATATAATATTTTTAAGAAAAGTTTTCATTGCATATCTTTTAAAAATTTTCGCACAGTCGACAGGTCTTTTATTTAAAGATTTATCTTCATATTTTCGTAACAGAATGATTATTTGTGACAAAAATATAATCTTATTATTATTTGTATTATTTTAACATATTCACAAATTTTAAAATTTAATATTCTTCTGGAATTATAAGAAGATATTGAGATATATTTTGAGAAATTTTCAGAAAATTTTCAGAAAATTAATATAAAATACTTATTGAAGAAATTCAGTGTCTTCTTATCATATCTGAACTCACATTAATCTATGTAAATTTATAGTGTGATGCTAATGATTTACCAAATTAAAACAGATTTTTCTCATGTATAAAAAACATATAATAAAAATAGAATGTTACATATGGATGTTACATACATGTCCTTATTCATCTAGTTGTCTACATAAAATAAACTCCCTGACAAATATTTCAGTGGCAAATTTATTAGATTTTTTATTTATGCAAAAAACTTATTTGTATAGGAATGATGTAAGGAGAAATCTGCAACCACGGTGATAGCATAAGTTACAGTTTTATTGCACTCCTTCTAATCTATTACCACAGAAAGAGATGTATTGTGTTGCGCAAGGTACATGCACACCTTGGATTTTCCAAATAGTCTGATTAGAATATTTATATTTGATACTTTAATGACATACATTGTAACATTTTCTGCGATTAAATGAGGTGTAATATTCTATTACATATTTGTCGTGTAAATGTAAGCACTCTGCTTTCGTTTAGAACGGGTTACATCAGTAAAGTTGCAGAGTTGCTGTACAGGCCATACAGAAGTTATACAAGCCTTATATATGGACAAAACTTCTTTTATTTAATTTGTTTTAGATTTTTTCACAAAATCTTGTTAATCAAATATATATTTTTTAATTCTAGAACGAATCAAATCGTTTTATCTGAAATTTTTTATCGGTTAAATTAATTATATATTACAAAGACGAATCATACGGACTTAAAGATTATACCATTTTGTTATATTAAAATAAATAAGATGGTATCAAATGTTATTATAATCTGTAAATTTTACTGATTTTTTTTCATCTGATCTATAAATGACGAAAAATAACTTCCATTTACAAAACTTGAGTTGAATTAAAAATAAAAAGAAGGATATTTAATAGTTTTAAAAAGTGAAATTTAAAACATTTTTTGTGAAAATTGTAGAATTAAAAATATAAAATTCTCGAATAAAAAAGAAAAAAAATGCGAAATCATAAGGAAATTTTCTGAGACGACAAAATATTAAGCTTAAAGAAAACGCATTTGTTAAATAATTGTTTCATGTGCGAGACATGCAAAGACAAACTTCAAATGCTTTAAGGATATCCCATTCTAGAAGAAAACCATTCTGTTAATCCAATTTGAATTGCATCATATTATATGACACTGTTTTACGCAATGGCAGCATTCACACGAGAATCACATTATACCCGCTTATCAATATTCTAAAACTAATTCTGATCCCTAAACACTTGAGGGAGTTAAGGAATATAGTCTTAAATTTTGTCCATCTAATTATTTTTTTTATTTATTAAAAAACATACTAAATAACATACACTGGCAAAAAAAAAAAAAAAAAAAAAAAAAAAAAAAAAAAAAAATGTTTAATTTAGTATTTTCAATTTAAAGATGCTTTACAATCATTACTACTTCTTTTATTGCAGTGGTTTATTTTTGCACGTTTTTTTTAATTGATTATTACAGGCTCATTATAGTTTCTTCTCCCGCTCCTCTTCATAGCTTAATCTTTCACGGAAAATTGTATACAGAATTTACTATGACATACTATTTCTGCAATAAATTTTTACATAAGCTTTTTCCATCGCTGGTGTTACAGTTGCAAAAAACCCGCAGATTTTGAAGGGCGGGAATAAACACGGAAATTTTGAAAATAAGCCCGGATTTTTGGGGAATGTTGGAAATTATGAATGAGGTTTAAAAGTAAACAAGTTCAACAAATTTCCAATTTGAAATCTTTATTTTAAAGAAATTTGAAACTATTCAGAAAAGTTTCAGATAGATTGTTCTTTATAAATTCACAGAACTTTTGATTTTACACTCTATGTTTTTATAATTTATTCAAACACATCAGCTTTACAACAATGGCGGCTGTAAATTGGTGAGGATTTGAATGTGTCTTAAATTATTTTTTTTTCATTTCTATTACCTGGAAAATCAACTAATCAGGCATACTCTATAATTATTTTCTTGGGTTGAGTTTCATTGTATCTTGGCATCGATTTCTTTTATTTATTTATTTTTTTTTTCTCTTTGCTGCTTGGTAGAACAGGTGTGATACTTACGTTCATGTCAGGCAAGATGAATCTGTGGTCCGCCTCTCTCACTTTTAACTTATCGAAAATTAAAATATAAAATTACTTTTGAATTTCTCTTACTTAATATTTCTGCAGCTTAAAGCATGTAGTTTGTTAGTTTTCATGTAAACTGTGCTTTTTTTCTTTATCTTATTGGTTTTGTTTACATTTACAAAAATATTTTTTAAAACATTTAGTATTTTTTAAAACATTCTTTTTTAGTAGATTTGTTATCTTGAATTTCACGCTCTTACCTAAAACTGCTGATGAAATATGGAGAAATTGTGAAATCACCGAAATTTTTTGAACCCCCATTCAACCCACTAAAATGGTTGTTTTTCTAAAAATGCCTGAAATACATGTTTAACTATTCTTTAGTAGAATTGTTATCCCGAATTTCACGCTCCTACTTAAAACTCCTGCTGAGATATGTCGAAAAGACGAAATTATCTAAGACTTTCGACCACCCATTTGACCCCCTTAGACTGTGAATATTCAAAAATCCTTTCATAGTACGCGCCTACATTGCTTAAAGAAGACTTCCAAATTTCATTGTTCCAGGACAAACGGTTGAAGCTCGGCGTTGATTATTAGAAAATCAAGCTCTACCCTTTATATGTATAGATGGTAACCCCTAAATACACCCAAATACTTTGAAGAGATTAAGCTAGAGCTGTGAAACATGTGCTTACCATAGTATAACGAATATGCGTTTTAATATCAATGTGAGTGCAACCAACATAATGATGAAACTCGAATGTTATCGACCATAACTCGAAACCTATGAAAAATAACTAAAGCACGTGCGTTACAAAAATAGAGCGTCCTGGATTTTGAATGAAATTATGTGCTAGATGTGAAACTAACTTTATAGATGTTCCTGAAGCTTAAAAATGTCGATATAAAATCACCGGTTGAAAAATTACTTTTGGTTCAGTAAATGTATTTTCTCAAATTTTATATTATCTAATGGAAAACAAAAAGGACGACTCACATGTTGGATAAAAAAATAATCCCATTATTTCACCACAATCAGTATTAACCAGATGAAAATTTTCACCTACGTGTGCTACATGACATTTTTCACACCAGATGTTATTTATAACAAAATTAGAGGAACAAAATGTCCTCTATTTTTAAAACTAATATTTCAATATTATATCAGACAATGCAGAAAGACGAAATATGAAAATTTGTTTAATGTTGTTGGTGTTGTTTATTACGGCCAATTATCTACTCCAGGGATATAGGCCGAGAGGACTTGAATGTCCTTCGGAGGGAACCTAACCCATATTAATACAAGGTTACACAAGGTTAGATGAAAACCACTGAAATATCCGACCAATTAAGTCGTCGGGCGCAACTAGGTTTGAATCCAGCGCCTCTCATCTACCAGCTTAGAGAGCAAATCTTCTCAGTAGCTGCTGGGACGAAAACGTGCTTAAATAAATGCAGTTAAAAAATTAATTTAAAAGAAATACAGGATTTTTTTTCTAAATATGAATTTGTTTATTACTAAATTCCGAAAAAGTATTTTCCTATCCATTTTAGTAAAAAACTGATTAGATTTTGTTTTAAATGTTAGCAGAAAGTTTTTATTTTGATGTGAGTAATGAAAAAAATTCCCCTATTAATAAATAAGTAAATATATACATATTTTTGCTTTATTGGTATTATACAGTACCATCTTATATATTTAAAAATATTGAATATATGTGACAATCTATGAAAATCAGAGGTAAATGAAAATTTATAAACACATATATAAAGTGCATATTTAAATATTCTTAATGCATATTTACATGGATATTCTTAGCCTCTTATAATGCAAACAATGCGAACAAGATTTAACTTGTCATAAAAGTATTTTAGGTAAATTTTTATCATCATGAAAGAGCTTAAAAATATCATTATTTGTGATACCCTAAAATCAAAATATCATAAAACTCTTCTCTAAATTATTTTCGAAATCTCAGTGCACTTGCATAGTTCTACTGATATCGGGATCTACGTGATGAAAAAAAAAAGGATCGTCTATTTATTGCTTTGTGTAGTAATTAAAATTTCCCTCCACCCCCACTAATTAGGAACATCCAAAAAAAACTATCGCACTAACTGAAATTCGCATTTACAGAAAGCGCACTAAATGAAGGAAACCTGCATATAAATTTTAAACAGCATCATAGGCTGTTTGTTATACAAGTATATTTTTCATTATTTTATGTTTATTTTACTTACCCATCATACGTAGTATAGGTTTAAGTCTTGTGATGGTTTTAAAAATCGAAAAAGAAATTTGACGGATTTACACGGATTACACTGGAGATTTAGAAAAACATATTTTCAGAAAAAAAATGCCGTCCGTCCGTAAAAGCTCCATCTCCCGAACAAATTGAGATAGAGACTTGAAATTTGGTATGTTCATAGTATGTAATTATAAGAAGAAGTCTATTGAATTTCAGTAAGCTCGATTATCCGGAACTATTTTTTTCGGACTTCCGAAATATTCGTTCTGATGAAAGACATATAAAAATTTTCGAAATTGTTTATTTTAAAGAGTGAATATAAAAGACAATAAAAAAACATAAATTTTGCATAATGAAATAAGTTGATCGGGTATTTAGTTGCCGAGATATTTGTAATAATATTTCCACACTCTTCGACTTTTCATGACCCTGTATTTCATTGAAATTTCAATTCAAAGATATATATTAATTGGAAATGATATGCTTAATCTGACGCAGTAAACTCTTAGTTAATATAATTATCATTCTTGGAGTTATAAGGATGTTTCGTTTACGCAATTCAGTAACGGAGCATTTAAAGTTTATGACGTCATCAAACCAGTATTTTATTCGAATCGCAATGCATTTTATAAAAAGTTTACACATGTTTTATTTTCATATCTTATATTATGCATATCCATGCTGGGTAACTATTACGGTGGCCCCCAACGATTACTTTAATTGACAGTGGAAAGACGGACTTTTTTATGAACAAATCAATTGAGTGCCTGAAACAGGTTACCCGAGTAAACCTTAAGTGGTTAAATAAGGGGTAACGTACGTGAGTAACTATGGCCATTTATGTTACATACATTTCTTTGAAGGACCGACTTTCTACAGCATAGTGCAGATTTTTTTATTATTAATATTTCCGGATTTTTTGAGGTTAACTTTCTTTGCTACATCTAATATGCAAAATATTTTTTTTTCCTTTTATCTTATCAAAGACAGGATGGACATTTTACACGTTCAAATACGGTACTTCATTTTGGGAGTATTATTCAATTATTTCCCAATTCAAGAGAGAAAATAAAATAGAAATTCAAGAAAATACAGAAATCTAATTTTCAGGTAAATCAGTGTTTTTATGCTTTCATTCTGTTTATTCCTAAATGATATCATAAAAACAAAATGTTAAATGCAACAATTACTCCAAAGTATATAGATTATGTTAGATGTTTTCATTAATAAACAATTTAATTAGAAATTTTTACTTACGCAACAAAAATGAATCTCTAATCACATTAAATAAAACAATAAATTTACAGAGTAAATTTACAAGATAAAAATATTTTATTAGGAAATATTTATTGCGCTATTCAATTGTTAAAAAAGGCAAAATTATTTTTGTTCAAAGTAAATTATAAAGAATTAATCAACGTTCGGTCCAAACCAAGCATGTTATGGATTCACTTCGTTTACTTCATAAAGTTATCATAGTAAAAATGGTAAAGGTAAATAAAATATGGAGGTTTTTTACATGTTGTTATTTGCCAACAATTCAATTATGAATAAACATCGTCTTTTTGTCGAAGGTTTGCATAATTATATAAAGATAATCAATGCACTACCATAATTTAATATAAAAAGTGTACTTTGTTTTTTAGTTTCAAATAAAAGTAAATTCATTATGTTGTAAGTAAATCATAAAAAATTAATTAATTTCAGTTTAATGAACATTAACGGACAAATAAACTGTTAAAAGAATGTTGAATTTTATTAACTTTTTGTATGAATACATACGGTTTGTTTCCTTTTCGAATATTTGAAACTATAAGTCTATTTCTAACTCATATTTTTTACTTTACTTTGTTTTAAAATATTGTTTATTTAATTTTACAAACTTTTAACTATACTAATATGCAGCAACAATTTGAAAATCAACCTGAATTATTTTTATAAAAACATGCAAACACAGACTTACCCGATATTTTTCCCGAATGCAGACACATTTCGCGTTATATCTATTGGCTTTTTCTATACAAATAATCGAATGATAATCGGTATTCTGGTATGGAATAGGGAATACATTTTAACTTCATTATAATGGGAAAACGAATGAAAATATATTTAATCAATCTGATAAATATTCCTATTATAAATTATCAAGGTAGGGGAGATGGGGGATGAATGGGACATTTTCAACAAAATATTTATTTTAAATATTTTATATAAGTTATTATCAATATTACATATCGCATGTCAAACTTTAAGTGTTTGACTACATCTTATGCACAATATTTGTTAAGATTATTATTATACAGATATATAAATTAAATTTAAAAAAACGTTCTTCTTTGTCCCAATCATCCCCACAGCAGGGATGAATGGGACACAAAAATTTTCCTCCCCGTATTCAATGTTAAGGACGAAAAGCTGAACAAAAATGCCGCCTTGGCAAAAGCTGAGAGATTATAAATTGTAATATGATCTTCGGGATTATTTGTTAGTCAATGATCTTGGACTCATCATGACTTTGCCTTAAAAGGCCCATAAAAGGTGGACTGAAGACGATGGCTACAAAAAGGATGAAATGTTAAAAGAATAATTATCATAAAGTATTAATTTATCAACATATATAATATTAATTAGTTAATAAAAAAATTTCAGTATCCTCTAGGGACGAATGAAGCAGTCCCATTCATCCCCATTTGAAATGTCCCAATCATCCCCATGATGCATATATTCAATTGTCAGCTATTTTGTCTCAGAAATTATTTTGTCACAATGGTTAATAAGCATTCATTTTAATTATCAATATTGAACCTTTAAATAAAAAACTACAACATATCTTGATTGTTTATATTGCATAAGATATTTAAGTAACTTCAAATGTAAAAAAATTTACTTAGCAGAGTTTTCAGGAAATGCAATATTTGAAAAAAAAAATGAAAACAGCCATGTGCTCTTGCTTTTGGTTATGAAGCACACTATGGTCGTGAAATGTATGAAGATAGGAAGCAACTCAAAAAAAAAAAATTATTGCCTGAAATATTGAGAGCGTCCTATCCATCCCTTGTCCTATTCACCCCCCATCTCACCTATATGATTTCCTGTTGATAATGCGCATTTTTTTATGAAACAAAATTTATAATTTACAAAAGTTTGTTGGAAAAAGCACATTTAAATATATCCTTATCATCACCTGATTGTTTGTAAGGTATACTTTGTGATAAAACATATAATCTTATGTTTTTCTTTTTCTTATTTTTAATAAAAAAAGGTTTCGTGCTTCGACTGGTTTGCACAAAACTTATACATACCAACGAACTTATAACTAATTAAGTTCTCGGCATGACACAGAGATGGAACATGTATGACAAGACGACAATCATGTTTGTAAAGTATGATGCTTTAGATAACATGCTGCCGAGTTTCAGACGCGTGAATTTATTGGTTAATGATGGACGATAAGGTAAAGTAAACAAATTTTACCATTTTCTAAAAATGGAAAAAACTGAAGTTGGAGTTGTCATAAAATACTTTGTTAAAAAATCTTTAACACCCACGGATGTAAAAAAAGACCTACATTCCACCTTAAAGGATTTTTCTCCTTCGTATCCGACGAGAAAAAGGTGGGCTGCTGAATTTAAGCACGATAGGAAATCCATTCACGATGATGTACGCTCAGGACGACGTCCAAAAACCGCTACGACCGACGAAATCGTCTCAGAAATTCACAATGCCGTATTGAATCATCACCGACTGACGATACGGGACCTTGCTGTCATTGCAAAAATCTCGATAATCTGTGTCCACTACCTTTTACACGATGTCTTGGATATGAAAACGCTTTCCGCTCGATTTGTGCCGCGTTTGTTGAACGTCGACCAGAAACGCCAAAGAATGAACGTTTCTCAGGAGTGTTTTGAAATGTATTGTGTTGCAAGTTGATAAATAAAATGAAATATTGTCAAAAATCTTTTATTTTCTTTGTCAGGCCGAGAACTTTTTGAACCACCGTCGTACAGGGCTGCACTAAAGAATTGGCACACAAGAGTGTGTCTTAAATGTATTGAGTTGTAAGGGGACTACATTGAAAAATAATATGTCAATAATCTTGTGCTTTCTCTGTCAGGCCAATAACTTTTCAAGCTACCCTCGTATTCAAGAAACATTTTTTTTAATATAAATTTAATTAGTGCATAGTTTTATATACAATTCTATTCACATTTTTTTTCGAAACAGCGACATTAAAAAATTATTTAAGATGATTATTTTTAAAATCGCATTTTGGGCATAAAATATTAAAATATATATTTTAGCAATTTTTCAATTATATTTTTTGTCACTTTTATGCTTTGTATAATATAAATAGTTGTTTCTGGAATTTTCGGACATGAACATTAATTTCTATCAAAAAAGGTGGATTTAACTTCGTGCCGTTATATCAAAAATAAATGAACAACGTGAAATAGCATAAACAAAAATATATAAAATGGGAAACATCTGTTTCGGAGTCCTAAATTAACATTAATAATTATTTATCATATAAATAAAAACAAAAAAGCCCTATTATAGTTAAATAAAACTAAATAAAACATGATATACAAAAATACACATTTCCATTTTATCTAATACGAACGTAAATTCAATTTTTTTTCTCATGTTAGCAATTACTTTTTATAACGAAGATTAAAAAATAAATATATATATATATATATCGGAAGATCTTATAATTCAATAAAAAAGTATGCAGCGTAGTAAACGAAATTCATGTGTCCAAAGGAGGTGGCAGGAAATTAAATTTACAAAATAGTCAAGCGATGATTTCCGTGATATTCTCATTTTTTGTCAGCATTTTCTAGCAGGTTTACAATATTGATAAAACTGTTAAAGTGTAGAATTTTACAAAAGCTCCTTAAGGAAACGAAATTCTTGTATCATTTCTTTTTTTTATGAATGTCAAAAGAAAAGAAAAGAGAAAAGCTAAAAATTGCAAAAGTCGTTTTTATGAACATATGCAATTATATCGATTTTTTCTATTTTTTTTCCTTTTTAAGTGCTGAAGATTACACTGATAAACAAAAATTGACTTTTTATTTTTTTTCTTAAATTTAAAGCTAATATTCCAATTATATACACTGTTTTTACTTGGTTCTTATTTTTTTTAAACGAAGGATATGTATTTATAGGTTATTACGATATATCACAATTTAGGGGATCGTAAAATAATGCATAATAATAATACATAAATGTTAAATTTACCAGCAGTATGCTTGTACATAGTTTATAAACATTTTACACATATTTTACGCAGCTGAACACAATTTGAGTGTAATAATTTGAGTACATTAGTACGTATTTTTACGTTTATATTTATGTTCAGTATCTTCTCTCTTGATGAACCAACAGTAATCGGCAAGAATTGCTGCAATACATTGCGATCGATAACGAAACTCCATAGCAGAAATTCGTTGGTGAAATCGTCACCACGCTCGTCGCTAATTGCTGCCATATTATCTGAGAAAATGTCAATGTGAGAGTGCAAGAAATGAAGCTTTAATAACAGGTGACAATTTACCTTTTTAAAATTGCTTACCATATTTTGAACTATACACTTGTAATTTGTAGCTTTGTTATTCCCTAAGAAATTATGTACAACGTTCTTGAATGAACGTCATGCGTCTTTTTCTACCGTTGTAAGAATACTTTCAAACTGGACATTTTTCATAATTTTCCGAATGTCTGGACCTACAAATACGCCTTCCTTTATTTTGGCATCCGATATTGATGGGAACAAGTTTCGGATAAACGCAAATGCTTTACTGTCCCGATTATGAGCTTTCACAAAAACCTTTATCAATCCCAGCTTGATATGGAGTGATGGGAGTAATATGTCCACTAATGCTACAAGAGGTTGGTTAATTACATTTTATCACAAGGTTCTAGAGACTTTCGAGATGGCCACGTTTGTACACAATAATGTTTATCTTTTGCACGACTCTCCGATTCGCAGAAAAAAACATGAATATTTCGTGTAACCTTGTTGCATTCCCAGCAGAATAGAAATTACTTTCAAGTCAACAAAAATAGTCCACTTAAAATCATTGTACTTCAACACAAGTAATAGTTTCTTTTCCTCCTGAAGCATATCTACAGGAATGGAGTTATATTTATTTCCAATGTGAAGGAGTACTGCTTTTAGACTCACCATAGATGCATCAATAAAAAGTCGCCATTTCTCTGGTTTATGGCATAGATCTAAAGATGCCATAAGGCTTGGAATGTCGTTGCATAAGTATATTTCACCATCTTTTTCATAAACACGTATGAAGTCTTTATGTCTGTCACGGTATATAGAAATACGTACATTACTAATCAACACATTCCATTCCTGAAGTTTTGATCCTAGAAATTCGGCTTTATTCTTGTTTAACCCCAAATCATGCACAAAAAGTCATTCAATTCTACTTGCGTTATCATATGAGGCTTCAAATATTTCTGTGGTGGAATGTAATCTATTTCTGTTTCACTTCCATGACTACAAGATGGCTTGCATTCTTCATCAACTGAAAGACTGTAGTTTACAGGCGGCTGTGGCACAGGAAGCACGTCACTGTGAGGTACTGGCCTCATAGCAGAATTGATGTTGGGATACTGAATATGCTTCTGCTTCTTAAAATTAATTCTTTTTGCTGTTGGAGTCATACAAAAATATTAATCTTCTAAATGATCTGTAGGTTCTCTTCAGATCATTGGTATGGCGAAAGGCATTGAAGTCATTTTTCCCTTAATCCACTCTCAAAGTCAGATAAAACAGCGAAAAAAACAACAAAAGTGTGGTGCCCATGGCTTATCCTGATCGCCAATTTCGCATCCAAAAAAATGTTTATCGGCAATTTTAATTAAAGATGATTCTTCTGAGAGTAGTGCTCCTAAATTTGCCACAAATATAGCAAAAACTATCACTGGCATTACCACACTTATGACACATTTTAAAAGCACCCGTTCGTCAGCTAATTAAATAATACAATGATCAATTTTTTTTTATAAAGGACAAAGACAAATCTTCATGCCACCACGATATCTGATGAAAACAAAATATTGGCGGTTAGATGCATTATAAGTAGCAGATATTTGTTCACTTTCAGGGTAATTAGACTGAAGGAACAAAGTACTTTAAAAGGCAATAAAATAACATAATGGGGTATATTTAAACACAAATATCCCCGAAATGGAAACCAACTTCACCTTTTTGTTAATATTTCCTAAATTCCCAAGGGTATGGTTACTTAAATCTGTTAAAATTTTCCAAGAAAAAATTTCTTGCTTATCAGTGTATTTATCTCAAATAGAAATTTTATAATGTAGAGTAGGATATTTTTCCAACTTCGCTGATGAAGCTGATGTTCATTTTAATATATTCCTAAAACTTTTGTTTAAATAAAGCTTTCGTTACTGCATATTTTTATATGCGATTCTGCCCACTCATAAATTTCCGTTACACTGTGATTTAAAAATTAGTTGTAGAAATTACATTTTGTATATAAAATTATTGGTTTGTTTATATTTTTGTATTTTTTAATTAAACTTATTGTTTCTTTTAATGCGTCATATAATCAGGATACGCATTGTTCTACAATCAATTTTTTTTTTTTTTTTTTTTTTTTTTTTTTAGTTAATTACAAAAAAATATACATCAGAATGTCTGCGATTATTTGATGCTATTACAAATTCTTAGATTTCAAAATTAAATAGAAAATTCCTAATATGAAAAAGTGGTGCAAAACTATAGGGAAATTTTAACGTGTGTACGCACTATGCGTATCTATCCACTGTAAAAAAATGACTAATGCTGCCACTGCTGCAGCTGCAGTAATTGGATCCATGGTGACTTTTTTACTTTCTCGACTTGTAAAGATAAATGTATCATAAATATTTTGAAGGAGGCTGTTTTTAAATCAAAGAAGAAATCAGGCTGTTTTTTAAATCAAAGAAGAAAACAGGCTGTTTTTAAATCATTGTTTTAAATGTTATTTTATGTTGAAATCGGGAAAGATACTCCAATTACGTAACTTATATTGGATTTAACAATCTTTTTCAGGCATGTACTGGGCTAGATTGTGGTGTGTGCAGTGTCAAATATATTTGTATTTTTAATTATTATTCGCCTAATTTTTGCAAATTTTATAAATTTTCTTTCAAAATTTCATTTTCTGAACAGAGATTTATTTCGTAATTTTAAATAGCCTATTTTATCTACTCTTGTCAGAATTAGAAAAAAAGGCCAAATAAAAATATTTTTGACTGCATTTTCAATTGAAATATATGTTTACGCGTGAATGTTTGAAAGACAGAAAACTTTAAAATAATTAAATAATTACTTACAAAAAATATTTGATTTTGAAAATTACGTCACATTAAAATGAATTGCATCTAAAACAAAACTTTCTTCCAAATGTTATAGTAATCTGGGAGGCATCGACATTTTTTACTTACTCATTTATAATATATTTTTGATTTTGAAATATGTAATTAATCCTTCTTAATCAATCATAAAAACAAACTTCAGTTTTCGCTACAGCTGTGAGTGCGGCCTTGGAGGCCAAAATTCTAGCTAAAGTGAGTACTAAGGAATGATTCCTAAAATACATGGCAGCAAAAGGAAATTTGTTTTCATAAATCATTCTTTAAATCTCGAAAATAATTAAGTTTATCAGGTTTCTAATGACAAAAACTATTTTCAGGAATCCCGGGTAACTCGAAAAAGATTATTATGTACTTTCCTTTTTATATATGTTATATTTTTGTAGATTAAGAAATGTTTGTCTTTTTTTGCAGTGTGCAGTATCTGCACGAGTATTGGCAAAAAAGAAAAGATCAACTCTATTATTAATAAATGTAAACCAAATACAAAAGGGGCCCACAGAAATGCATACTTCCATTTTATGTAATTTAGAAGTCGATTCAATTTGCTTTTCATGAAAGAAATTATATTTAATACAAAAAAGTAAAAAGAATCTCGGAGAAATTTATGTTGCAATAAAAAGTGCATGCAGCATAGTAAACAAAATTTATGCTTCTATCGGTAGCAGGAAATTAAATTTAAGAAATACTCCAGTAATGATTTCCGTGATATTCTCATTTTTTGCTGGCATTCTCTGTTAGATTTAGAACACTGATAAAATTGTTAAGGGATAGACATGAACGACCCTTAAAAAAAATACTAATGATAACATTAAACGAAATTATTTTATCTCTCCGATCTTTAGGAATGTAAGGAAAAAGAAAAGCTGAAAGCTGTAAAAGTCATTTCTAAATACATATGAGATTATTTAGGTGTGTTTGTTTAGTGTGCTTTACCGTATTTAAATATATTTATGTAGGATTGGAAATAATACCCATCTGCAAATTCATATTCTTAACAGTACAATATAATAGATTTGAGGATACAATTAGTAGATACACGATATTGCAAGATGATTGTTAGGCCTGTGAAGGGTAAAAATAAAAGAAATCTAGGAAAATACGGTGTTCCATAGTTTGTACCTCAATATGAAAGTTGGGAATCCTATATGTGTAAAGTACAATTCTGGGTGAATTCTTATTTATGTTTACAAAGATGTTATAGTATTTATGGGTATGAAGTGTTTTGATCTCATCGTCATATTGTTTGTTTGAGTAAGTAATATAGTCATTTATATATAGGCATTTATATGTAATGTGACCATTTAAGAAATTGTAAGATTATTAAATAAAATCCTATATTTACGTTGTTCAGAAATTTTCATGAGTACATACGGAGTAAGTATAGAGTAAAATATTTTCAGTTCAGAAAATCGCAGGATTAAATTTGTAAATATTTTATGTATTCTTGAAACTTTTGCTTAAACAAAACCATGGTGCATATTTTTGTGCATGATTTTATTCCTAAAATTTCCCCAAACAGCATCATTTCAAAAATAATTTTAAATTATTATTTTTTTATTCGAATTTTGTACAAAATAATTTTAGTGTATTTAGTTTTAGTACTTTTTAACTAAGATTTTGTTTTCTCTTAATGCTTCATATAATATAAATAAAAATATTTCTTAGAAGTTTAGCACAGTAAAATTTTCTCGGTTAAATAAAATCACCTGTGTTAGTATAAAGTACAAACTAAATATAAGGTGTACCACAAAAATACACACTTCCTTTTTATCTAATATGGGAGGGAATCCAAATTTTCTCATGAAAGTATTCTTATTTAATCATAATTTTTTTTTAAAAATAAAAGATGAAGAGAGTTTAATGTCGCTATAAAAAGCATGCTGCATAGAAAAGAAAAATTATATTTCTATCGGTAGGAAGAAATTAAATTTACAAAATTTACATTAAATTTTACATTAAATTTTATATAAAAAAATTTATAAAAAAAAATTACATTAAATTTTATATAAAAAAATTTATAAAAAAAATTACATTAAATTTTATATAAAAAAATTTATAAAAAAAAATTACATTAAATTTTATATAAAAAAATTTATAAAAAAAAATTACATTAAATTTTATATAAAATAGAAGTCGATTCAATTTGCTTTTCATGAAATAATTTATGTTTAATACAAAAAAGTAAAAAGAATCTCGGAGAAATTTATGTTGCAATAAAAAGTGCATGCAGCATAGTAAACAAAATTTATGATTCTATTGGTAGCAGGAAATTAAATTTAAGAAATACTCCAGTGATGATTTTCGTGATATTCGCATTTTTTGCCGACATTCTGTGTTAGATTTAGAACACTGATAAAATGTTAAGGGATAGACATGAACGACCCTTAAAAAAATACTAATGATAACATTAAACGAAATTATTTTATCGCTCCGATCTTTAGGAATGTAAGGAAAAAGAAAAGCTGTAGAAGTCATTTCTAAATACATACGAGATTATTTATGAGTGTTTGTTTACTTTCCTTTTTCCGTATTTAAAGATATTTATGTGGGATTGCAAAAAATACACATCTGCAAATTAATATCCTTAACAGTACAATATAATAGATTCAATGGTACAATTAGTAGATACACAATATTGCAAGATGATTATGAGGCTCGCGAAAGGTGAAATTAAAAAAAAGAAACTACGGTGTTCTATAGTTTGCACCTCAGTATGGGTTGGAATCCTATATGTGTAAAGTAGAATTCTTGGTGAATTCTTATTTATGTTTACGAAGATGTTATAGTATTGATGGGTATCAAGTGTTGTGATCTCATCATCATATTGTTTGTTTGAGTAAATAGTATAGTCATTTATATATAGTCATTTGTATATAGTCATGTGAACATTTAAGCAATTGTAAGATTATAAAATAAAATGCTATAGTTACGTTGTTCGGAAATTTTCATGAGTACATACGGGGTATAGAGTAAATTACTTTCAGTTCAGAAAATCGCAGGATTAAATTTCTATATATTTTATGTATTCTTGAAACTTTTGCTTAAACAAAAAAGAGGTGCCCATTTTTATGCATGATTTTATTCCTTAAAATTTCCCCAAAACAGCATCGTTTCAAAAATAATTTTAAATTATTATTTTTTTATTCGAATTTGGACAAAATAATTTTAGTGTATTTAGTTTTAGTAGTTTTTAATTAAGATTTTGGTTTCTCTTAATGCTTCATATAATATAAATATAATTTTTTTTTTTTTTGAGTTTAGCACAGTAAAATTTTCGCGGTAAAATAAAATCTCCTGTGTTAGTATAAAGTACAAACTAAATAAAAGGTGTACCACAAAAATACACATTTCTTTTTTATCTAATATGGGAAAGAATCCAAATTTTCTCATGAAAGTATTCTTATTTAATCATAAAAACATTTTAAAAATAAAAGATGAAGAGAGTTTTATGCCGCTATAAAAATAATGCTGCATAGAAAAGAAAAATTATATTTCTAACGGTAGGAAGAAATTAAATTTACAAAATACTCGCCTGGTGATTTTCATGGTATTCTCATTTTGTTTATCTTATTGTGGGAGATTTACAACACAGATATAGCTGTTAAAGAATAAGACCTCACAAAAGCTTCTTGAAAATATGCTTATCTAAGTACAATATCAAAAACAAAATTTTTTATCGTTTCGTTTTTTTTTATGATTGTCAAAAAAAAGAAAGGTTGAAAGCTGTAAAAGTCCTTCTTAAACTCATTTATGTAACTTATTTCCTGTTTTTTTTTTTTTTTTTTTTTTTTTTTTTTTTACATTTAAAAAGTATTTAAAAAGTTTCATCTCTTGTAGAATTCATGACTACTTATTAAATATAAAGTGGAATAATTTCCATTCAGAAATTTGTTGAATAATATTTTTATTTCGTTATATATACAAAAAATCGTTTACTGGTAATATTGTTTGTTATTATATTGTTTTACAATTTCTAAAAAATAATGCGATTTAATATATATATATTTATATAATTATACAATTATATATTATATTAATATATATATATTTAATAAATATATGTATATATTAATCTTAAAATGACATTTGTACAAAAAATAATTATTAAGTTAAATTTTAGCAAATTTTCTTTGAGGAAAAACTTGTTTTCTTTTATTACGGCGAATTAAACGATACAATATTTTTAAGAAATGTTTTCATAGCATATCTTGTAAAATTTTTGCAGAGTCAACAGCTGTTTTGTTTGAAAATTATCTTAAAATTTTCGTAACAGAATAATTATTTGTGACCAAAATATTATAATTTTATCATATGTATTATTTTTTAAATTTCACAGATTTCAAATTTAATATTCTTCTGGATTTATTATAGGATATCGAGACATGTTTTAACAATTTATTCTAGAATTAACATAAAACACTTCTTGGAGGAATGCAATATCTCACCTATAAATGAACGCATGTATCTGTAAATTTATAGTGATTTATCATAATATAGCAATTAAAAACGGGTTTTTCTCGTGTATAATAAATAATAATATAAAAATAGGATGCTTACTTCTATTTGTATAAAGTGCAAACTCAATAAAATGTGTCACACAAAAATACACACTACCCTTTTATCTAATATGTGCAGGGGAAATCAAAAATTTCTTATGAAAGTTTTCTTATTTTATCATTAAAAAAATATTTTGTAAAAGGGTCTTTTATATCGCTATAAAAAGCATGAAAGAAAATTTATGCTGTTATCGGTACCAGGAAATTAAATTTGCGAAATACTCGACTGGTGATTTCCATGATATTCTCATTTTGTTTATCTGATTATGGAAGATTTACAACACCACTGATATAACTAATAAAAGAAATACTTTCACAATAGATTCTCAAGAAAGCTACCCATATCAAAAGCGAAATTATTTTATCGTTTCGTTTTTTATCAATGTAGCAAAAAAAAAAAAAAAAAAAAAAAAAAAAGGTTGAAAACTGTAAATGTATTTTTAAAGTGCTTACTGAGCTTATTTACGTAACTTATATGTTGATTTTTTTTCGTACTTAAAAAGGTTTACCTTGTGGAGAAATTTCCATGAGCACTTATGAAGTGTAAAGTGGAAAGTAGCTTGTTTATTTCTATACTCATAAATTAACTTATTAATAAATTCGTTTGAAAAAACCATTTCCATATGCAATCGCTTTAGTTTTGTTCAACTCTTTATTTAAATAAACTTTTGAACTAACCTCAAACGCCCTTTTGATATAAAACCGATATGCTGCTGCTTTGTAATTAAACGGAACATTACTATTGTAGTGTAATTAAACGGAACATTACTATTGTAGGTAAGTGAATTTGACGTTCGCATTATATGGATTTTTCTATATATTTTTATTTGTATTTTATCGAGATTTGATGAGGTGAATTTGACGTTCGTCTTATATGGATTTTTCTATATATTTTTATTTGTATTTTATCGCTACAATAGTAATGTTCCGTTTAATAACAAAGCAGCAGCATATCCGTTTTATATCAAAAGGGCGTTTGAGGTTAGTTCAGAAGTTTATTTAAATGAAGAGTTAAACAAAATTAAAGTGATTGCATATGGAAATTGTTTTTCAAACAAATTTATTAATAAGTTAATTTATGAGTATAGAAATAAACAAGCTACAATGGTTAAAAAAGATATGCAATCTTCAAAATTCTACAGTATTGATTATATCCCACATCTTTTTGAGCGGATTAAATACGCATTAAAGAAATATAATGTAACTCTTATCGCAAAGCCCCCAACACAGCTAAAATATCTGGTACATAGAATGGTTGACCCCATTGATGGCGGAGATAAATCTGGCATATATATTATTCCTTTTAAAGTTAATGGTAGTTCTAAAACATATTCATATATAGGCATGACAACTCGGACATGACAAATTAAAGGAAAGGATTAAGGAACATGCAGCTGACATGAAAAAAATGTAAATTATCCACTGCTTTATCCAGATTAAATCAAGCTAAAGATATTGATGTATTTTTCAGTAAAGCTAAAATAATTTCACGAATTTCACAGTATAATAGTTTCATAATCAGAGAGTCCCTAGAAATTTTGAAAAGAGGTGATAATACATGTAATGATGTATTATCTTATCAGATCCCTCGTACATGGTTTAATGTACTGGGTGTCACTGGGGTTTTTGGTTTTTGCTGACCACCCGCCCCAGCTTGTTATGGTATCATCCCAACTTCCTTCACTCCCTCCATTTCATTGTTGATTGGTTTCGCCCATTTTCGACCTGTCCAGAGCGCGCCATTCGGAGCTGCGTCTTCTCGACTGCTTGTGTTCATCTGAGGAAGGCTAATGTTTAGCCGAAAGCTCATGTATTTTAACATCTAATAGTTTTAATGTTTTAGAACTGTGTTTTGAATTATTGCACCTCTGAAGTAACACAAATTATCAATGTGTTTACATTGTGTTTTATAATTTCTTCTTCTTTTAAATAAGTATTTGGTATCTGTATTCATAGTGTTGGGGAACATTATAGTTGTCAATTAATTATTACATACTAAATCATAATTTCATAGTTTATGTTGGTGTTACAGTAATGTTTCATTAATGGTTATATATATATATATATATACAGGATGTTCCAGGATTATTGGGACAAACTTTAAGGGGAGGTAGGGGACATCACAAGGATTACCATTATATATATATATATATATATATACTAGGGGGCCTACCCCCTGAGAGCTACGCTCGCCAACCCCCGCTCAGACTTTGAGGCCTCTAAAGACATGACAGCGTGTTTTATTTTTTAAATATTGGTAAATCTGTAATTGGGTTGCCATGCTTTTAACGTTTTAATGGGGCATTTTTTGATTACCATGGTCTCATACACAGCTGTTGCGACAACTGACGACTGTTTTCGGGATTGATAAGTAAAATCAATTACAACTTGAAAACCAGCTTGTATAAAATGGTTAGATTTAAATTGTGGCTACCTCTCGGACTTTTATAACAACGATCTGTATTCTATTCTTCCTTTGCGTTTAAATATGAGAACAATTCCATCTGCTTGTGAATAACATTAAGAACCACGGTATTGAAAAGTACTATGTTATACACATTTTCATTAACAGGTTTTAATTTTCTCTCTATTTTAGTGCACCATCATGCATATTTTCATGTTATTTTAAATACGTAAATTATTTATTTTAATTAATATGTATATACGAATTTTCTAATAATTATGTATCATACAAAATTAATTAAATATTTTGTGCATGCATGCCTGCATTTATTCGGCATCAATTGGTGAGATATTTAAACAAATTTGCTATCCGCGATAATTTTACACCATGTTATGTCACTTGAATATTGTCCATAAGAAAATCGGGTACTTTTCCAGTATAGGATCCTTTGCTTTTAGGTTTGGCGTAATTCGAGCTTCAAAAAGGGATATATTCGTTAATATATATAGATTTGTTGCCAAAAGTTATGAAAACAAACCCAATGAACTTTTGGTGCTTTTCTATTATAGGGTTCTTTGACGCTTTTTTAAAAAGCTTGGCGGAAAAAACCAAGCAGGATAGAAAACCAAGCAGGATATTTTATTCTCCTTCCGTTCAGTTGGGCAATTATTATTTTATATATATTCGTTTCAAATATCCGAATTAGTGATTTTATAGATTCGTTTAATTAAATTTTACAAAAAAATAACAAAATGTTATCAATAAATATTAATTACTATTAATTCCTTCCCCCCCTTTCTTTTGGGTTTACATAAATGACGTCATTTGGACGAATTTATTCAAAATATTTTCAGTTTATAAATTAAATTAAATGCTGACAGACGATTGAATCCTGACGATAGAAATGTGATTTTTTTTTTCAAATTTTCCTGAAAAACGTAATTTAATCACAACCTTGTCTTCATTATCGATTGAAATAAAAGATAAATTCAATTTCAATTTGAAAATGACGAATAAAAAGAAATCAATAATCCCTATCGGGATCCTTTTCAATTTTTTTCCCTTTTTTTCACAGAAAAACTGAGTAATTAGTTGCCATCATTACAGAAATATCATTAAAATTAGAAAAAAATTAATATCTCGAAAACTAATTCCAATTTCAAAATTCTATTACCAGTTTTGACATCCGCGGATTTTTATGGACAATTGGTATTAATTTCACCATCAAGCGTTTAATATTTTATTAAAAATAGCCTTGAAACATAATCAGTTGTTTAATCAGTCGTTTCATAAAATCGTTTCATAAATTCGTTTCATAAAATCGTTTCACAAATTCGATTCATTAGGATTTTATATATATAGGGTAGATATATATATATATATAATGGAAAACAAAAAAGACGACTCACGTGTCAGATAAAAAAATAATCTCATTATGTCACCCCAATCAGTATTAACCAGATGAGAATTTTTCCCTATATGTGCTACATGGCATTTTCACCCCTGATGTTATCTATAACGAAATTAGAGGAACAAAATGTCATCTATTTTTAAAACTAATATTTCAATATTATCTCAGACATTGCATAAAGATGGAATATGAAAAGTTGTTGAATGCTGTTGGTGTTGGTTATTACGGCCAATTATCTACTCCAGGGATATAGGCCGAGAGGGGAGTGTGTGCAGTGAATGTCCTTCTAACTGAACCTAAACCATATTTCTGCAAAGTTACACAAGGTTCGAAGAAAACCACAGAAATACACGAACGTTTAGGACGACGGGCGCAACTGGGTTCGAATTCAGCGCTTCTCATCTACCAGCTTTGAGAGAAAAACCTCTCAGCCGCTGCTGGGCAAAAAACTTGCTTAAACAAATCCAATTAAAAAAATAATTTAAAATAAATACAGAATTTTTTAGAAATATGGGATTATTTTATTACTAAATACCGAAAAAGTATTTTCCTCTCGACTTTAGTAAAAATCTGATTAGAATTGTTTTCAAATGTTAGTTGAAAATTTTTATTTTGATGTGAGTAATGAAAAACATTTCCCTATTAACAAATAAGTAAATATATACATATTTTGGCTTTATTGGTATTATACAGTACCATCTTATATATTTATAAACATTGAAAATATGTGACAAGCAATGAAAATCAGCTGAAAATGAAAATTTATAAATACTTATATAAAGCGCATATTTAAAGATTCTTAATGCATATCTACTTGCATATTTTTAGACGTTTAAAATGAAAACAATGCAAACAATATTTAACTTGTCATAAAAGTATTTCAGGTAAATTTTTCCAAGAGCATAAAAATGTCATTGTGATATCCTGAAATCAAAATATCAAAATACTCTTGTCTAAATTATTTTCTAAATCTCAGTGCACTTGCATAGTTCTACTGATGTACGTGATTAAAAAGAGAAGGATCGCCTATTTAGTGCTTTGTGTAGTAATCAAAATCCCCTCCCCCCCCCCACTAATCTAGGGAACATCTAAAACAAATATCGTACTAATTGGAAATCGCATTTACAGAAAGTGCACTAAATTAATGAAACTTGAATATAAATTTTAAACGGCATCTTTTCTGTTACACAAATATGTATTATTTCATTATTTTTGCTTAATTTTAATTGACAGTGAAAACACAGACTTTTTTATAAACAAATCCAATTGAGTGTCTGAAACAGGTTACCCATGTAAAACTTCACCCTCTGACCGCTGAGCAAAAGGGCAAAATTTTAATGTTGTTTTCTATGTTTTTTTTTTTTTTTTTAATGCTAAACAAACATGATATTTCAAACATGATAAAAAAAAATTAAATTCCAAATATAAATATAATCCTTGAGACTATTAATCATCACTTAATGTTTTTTAAACTACACTATATTTGTAGAATTATATTAATTTAAATAATTTAATATTGCAGTGAAACTTACAGCATAGTAAACGAATATATCAATTCACTGTGGTGAGAAGGTTAAGTGATTAAATAAGGAGTAATATACATGAGTAACTATGGTAATTTATGTTACATACATTTCTTTGTAGGACCGATTTTCTACAGCATAGTACAGATTTTTATTTCAATTTCCGGATTTTATGAGGTTAACATTCCTTTCTACATGTAATATGGGAAATATATATTTTTTATCCTTGTATATTATCAAAGACAAGGATGGACATTGTACATGCTCAAATATGGTACTTCATTTTGGGTGTATTATTCAATTATTTACCAATTCAAGAGAGAAAATAAAATAGATATTCAATAAAATACAGAAATCTAATTTTCTGGTAAATCCTTCAGATCAGTGTTTTTATGCTTTCATTCTGTTTATTCCTAAATGCTGTGAGAAAAACAAATGTTAAATGCAACAATTACTCCAAAGTATATAGATTAAGTTAGATGTTTTCATTCATAAACAATTTAATTAGAAATTTTTCCTTACGCAACAAAAATGAATCTCTAATCACGTTAAGTAAAACAATAGATTTACAGAGTAAATTTACAAAATAGCAATAGTTTATTAGGAAAATATTTATTCCGTTATTCAATTGTTAAAAAAATCAAAATGATTTCTCTTCAAAGTAAATTATAAATAATTAATCAGCGTTCGGTTCAAACCAAGCATGGTATATGGATTTACTTTTTTTACTTCATAATGTTATCATAGTAAAAATGGTAAATATAAATAAAATATGCGGTTTTTTTATATGTTGTTATTTGTCAACAATTCAATTATGAATAAACATCGCCTTTTCGACGAAGGTTGGCATAATTATATAAAGTGAAACAATACAGTACCATAATTTAATATAAAAAAGTGTAGTTTGCTTTTTAGTTTCAAATAAGAGTAAATTCCTTATATTGTAAGTACATTATAAATAATTAATCAACTTTCAGTTTAATGAACATTAACGGACAAATAAACTGTTAAAAGAATGTTGAATTTTATTAACTTTTTGTATGAATACATACGGTTTGTTTTCTTTTCGAATGATTTAAGCTATAAGTCTGTTTCTAACCCATATTTTTTACTTTATTTCGTTTTAAAATATCGTTTATTTAATTTTACAAATTTGAAAAACAATATGAATTTTGTTTATAAAAAATGCAAACACAGACTTATCCGATATTTTTCCCCAATGCAGACATATATCGCGTTATATCTATTGGCTTTTGTATATACAAATAATCGATTGATAATAAGTATTCTAGTACTGAAAAGGGAATAAATTTAAACTTAATTATAACGGGGAAACGAATGTAAATATTTTTAATCAATCTTACAAATATTTCTATTAGAAATTATCAAAGTATATGATTTTTTGTAGCAAATACGCATTTTTTATGAAACAAAATTTATAATTCACAAAATTTTATTGGAAAAAGCACCTTTAAATATATCCTTATCATCACGATTGTTTGAAAGACATACATTGTGATAAAACATGTAATCTTATTTATTTCTTTTTCTTATGTTTAATAAAAAAAGGTTTGATGCTTGAACTGGTTTGCACAAAACTTATACATACCAACGAACTTATAACTAATGAAGATACTTTGCAAGCACTCATAGCCATCATGAAGTAGTTTTTGGTTTCCAGCCAGTACTTTATTATAAGGAACTCACTTCCATATCTGTGCATAAAGTCAACTCGTTTTTTGTATAACTAAAGAAGAACAAATTAACTCCGCCCTTAAGTACCCCGTAACAAGTCAATGTTAGTTATAATACTTGTATTGGAATACAGAAGTGTCACAATATTGTTTCATTCATCGGAAGTACATCATTTTAAATATCAATATTAAATATATATTGGTTTTATATTGGAAATATTTGCAATGATATCCATTATTACAGAAATATTGACTTTACTGATGTTGGTGCAGAATTGGTACACAAAATTTAAGCACACACAAAATTTCTCTGGCAATTTGTCATGCTTACATTGCCAGTGTACAGAAATATAGACAAGCCATAATAATATTGGTTTTTCCAGAAAGTTTAAAGCGATGCCAATACATGAAGACGACATCTAAGACATTATCTAAAAACCTTCATAACTCTATATGAATAAGCTTTGGTTATACAGTGGAACCCCGATTTTACGTAACCCGTTTCGTACGTTATCCCGCTTCCTACGTTATTTTTCATCGGTCCCAGAAAATTCCTATTCCGATAATGTTAAAAATACCTCGATTCTACGTTATTTACTCTTCGTGTTTCCCGCTTGGTACGTCATTTTAGTGGAAGTACCTCAGGAAATTTTATCTTTTTACTTACCCATCATACGTAGTATAGGGTAAGTCTTGTAATCGTTTTGAAAATCGAAAATTTTTTTTGACGGATTTACACGTTTCAGACACTGGAGATTCCGAAAAACATATTTTTAGAAAAAAAATTTTGCCGTCCGTCTGTGTGTCTGTGTGTCTGTGTGTGTGTGTGTCTGTAAACGCTCTATCTCCCGAAAAAATTGAGATAGAGACTTGCAATTTGGTATGTACTTAGTATGTAATAATGGGAAGAAGCCTATTTCATTTCATTAACCTCGATTAACCGGAACTATTTTATTCGGACCCTCGAAGTATTCGTTCTGATAAAAGGTATATAAAAATTTTCGAAATTGTTTATTTTAAGAAATGAATATAAAAGACTATAAAAAAACATAAATTTTACATAAAGCATGAAGTCGATCGGATAATTAGTTGCCGAGATATTTTGAATCCTATTTTCCACACTCTTTGATTTTTCATGACCCTGTATTTCATCCAAATTTCACTTCAAAGAGATATTTTAATTGGAAATTTGACGCTTAATCAGATGCAATAAACCGCTAGTTAATAGGATTATTATTTTTGGAGTTATAAGGAAAAACCTCTTTCAAGCAATTCAGTAATCGAGCCTTTAAAGTTTGTGACGTCATCAAGCCACGATTTTATTTGAATTGCAATGCATTTTATAAGTAGTTTACACATTTTTATTTTAATATTTTACATTATGCATATCCATGATGTGTAAGTATTACGGTGGCCCCCAACGACTAGTTTTCACTCATGGAAAAAATTTCAAAAGAACAAAAATGCTTTCCTCTTGGTCAACTGTTTGATTGTTACCAAAAACAGTTCAAAGTAACGAAGAACTATTATTCGTCTATCAGCGCTTGACCAAACCTGCGTCACGTGATATCGGGAGGGGGGGGGGTGATTATTTTTCCGTCGTTCATTCATTTCAACCCGCAGTGGAGTAGCTTTATTTTACTACCTCTTAGTGATTGCCAGTCAAAAGTAGGATGTCTAAATGAAACTGTTTCTCTGTAGCCGAAAAGGCAGAAATTATCGAAAAATCCAAAGTTTCCAAAGGAACTAAAGGTAAAACTCGTAAAATCGTTCGGTATCGCTTATTCCACGTTACAAACTATCCTAAAACAAAAGAGGTCTCTGTGGAATTAAAAACTGAAAAACTGGGAAATTTGTCAAAGAAAAGAAAAACATTGAAAACATCTCATTTTGAGGAAAAGATTTTGTACGAGTGGTTTAAAAAAGCCCGTGCTGCTAAGATTCCAATCAGTGGCTCAACTTTGTAGGAAAAGGCACTAGTAGGAGAAATTTCTTCTCGACTTCAAATGCCGAATTTCATGGCATCCAACGGTTGGATCGACCGATTCAAAAAGAGAGATAATTTGTCTTACAAATTTATTTGTGGTGAGGCAGATGGAGTAAATACTGCGGTCGTTAAGGAATGGATGGGCAAAAACTTTGCCCATAATTGCTCAAAAAATACATCTTTAACGCAGATGAGACCAGATTGTTTTTTTTTTAACTCTTCCCTGATAGAACATACACTGTAAAAGGAGAAACGTGGCACAGTCCGAAGCTATCAAAAGTGCGATTAACAGTTTTGTTTTTACGGAACTGTTAAGCTAACACCCTTTGTGATTGGTAAATCCAAGAAGCCTCGATGCTTCAAAAACATTAAAAGTTTGCCGACAGATTACAATGCCAACCATAATGCTTGGATGAACCTAAATCTTTTCGAAGATTTTGTAAGAAAATTGAATATAAAAATGAGCTTACAAAAGCGAAAAATAATTTTATTCGTAGACCAGTGCACTCATGTTAATCTGAATTTAAAGAATGTGCGTATAGAATTCCCCCCCCCCCCCCAACTGTACCAGTTTACTTCAGCTGTGTGACTTGCGAATAAACAAATCCTCCAAAATGCATTATTGAAGAACTGGTAAGAAAAGGCCTTTTTTCACTTGATTCAGCCCAGCTAAAAATGAACTGCAGTTTTTCTACAGAAGTGAAGTATTTTTAAAGTTTTTCTACAGGCAACTGTAGATTTTCTGTAGTGCAATCTTGACTGTAAAAATACTTCAGTTATTTTACAGTTAATGTGAAGTAATTTTGCAGTAATTTATTTCAAAAATACTGTGAGCTTTTATCTGCAAAAATACTGCAGTTTACGTGAATTTATGTTATAATCATAAATTTTAAAAATAATGAGACTTTACATCTGTAGTAAAACTGTAGTAAATTTGAAGTATTTTTACAGTCATTATTTCAGTATTATATTTTCTGATGTATCTGCAGTATAACTGCAGTTACTTTAAGGTAATTTTAGAGAACTTAATTTTAGTAAGTTTGTGAGATATTTTCTGCAATTTATCTGCAGTTTTAAAAGCTAAGCAATATTAAAGTCTTTCAGTTTTTGACAATATTGCGTATTTACTCTGTTATTATTAATTAACACTGTTTTCAAGACTTGTAGTTTAATGGGACTAAATTGAACAAAAATCAAAATCCTCAGGCGGGGGGGGGGGGGGGGGCGAACACTGCTTCCACCCATTTTGAGATAAATTTTTAACACATAAATATATATATAAAAAAATAACTTTCATGGGGAATTTAAGGGGGAAAGTCCGCCCAACGGGAAATTTGTACTTTCTCTTAGTGTTTAATTACTTTAAATTACTCGGAAAAAGAATAAATTTACTGTTTTACAAAATCGGTCATAATAAAAAATTAAATAAAATTTTAAAATCCAGGGAGGGTTAATGACGCATCCCCCCCCCCCCCCCCGCCTCCAACGGAAAATTCTTAGTTCCTCTTTTAAGTTAAGCGAGGAACAGCGAGTTAAGCAGCGGACACTGCTTTGAACCACCCCTTTTGAGATAAATTTTTAACACATAAATATAAAAAATAACAAATAAATAACTTTCATGGGGAATTTAAGGGGGGAAAGTCCGCCCTTCCCCCCAACGGGAAATTTGTACTTTCTCTTATTGTTTAATTACTTTAAATTACTCGAAAAAAGAATAAATTTACTGTTTTACAAAATCGGTCAAAATAAAAAATTAAATAAAATTTCAAAATCCAGGTAGGGTTAATGACGCCCCCCCCCCCCCCCTCCAACGGAAAATTTTTAGTTCCTCTTTTAAGTTCTCAAAAGAACCAATTTTATTATGCTGTTCAAAAACGGAGAAAACGTAATTTTAGTTACTTAAACTTTAAAATTCAGGAAGAAAGTAGTAATTGAACACCCCCCCCCACACACACACACACATATACACCCTACACACAACGAAAAATTCTTTGAGTTCTTTTATTTTAAGTTTTTTTTTATTATTATTATTATTTATTTTAGTTATTTTAATTATTTAGTTATTTAAATTTCAAAATGGAGGGAGGGGGAAATTGCCTTTCCACTTATTAACTACAGGCATGATGACTTCCAGTTTTTAAGAAAATTTTACTTCAAAAAACAAGTGAAAAATGTAAATCTCCTTTTGAACATTTGATTTTTTTTTTTTTCGTAACTGACTATGTGAAGAAACGCTACATCTCAACTCAACTCAGATTCTGATCGTTCTGTTTACATTTTGACGGCGACGGCGGTAAGCGGTAAGTGCAAGCGTTTGTATATTATTTTTCTTATTCGCTAGCTTTGTTAATATAATAATTAATGCCGTAATTTTTTAAATGTTTATATATAGCCATAAGATGGCTAAAAATATGTACCGACAGACACCTCTACAAATCTAGATAGATTAAAAAATTAGATACATTCAACGTATTTATAAAGTACCACGTTGTCTTGCCAAAAAAAATTATTTCGGAGGAGATTTGTATTGTCAATGTGTCGTCCATATTGTCTTATTTTAGACTTTTTTTTTTAAATACTGTAATAGCGATGGAGTTAATTTAAAGTTTGTTGCCCCTACAATTACGATTATGCCAAGGTTGCAGCTATGATTTTATAAAAATCATCGCCAAGCTTACATATGCATCGTATATATGAATATATATATATTACACACCAAACACTCATTTTAATGCTATATACATCATTATATATATATTATTTGCATCATATGACTATAACTTTCGGCCAAATCACGAAATGTTGAACACATATTGTATTATTATAATGTCATATATGCTTTATAATTTGATAAATTTTGGTCACTAGATGTTTTTTCTTATATTAATTTTACATTATTTTGTAATAAAAAATGCAAATAATGAATCCTGAAATGTGTTTTATGGTGTTCAATGGATAAATAAGCTAAAAAAAAAAATTATTTTCTTTAAATCCAAAGTTTTTATTATTACAAACAAGTAACAGCATCCAAAATTTTAAAATAAGCTATCAAGCTGGGGTGTAAAAATCTAGGAGTCAATGGGCCAATTCTCACCACTAAATTTTATTAGTATTCTTCGGCTAAATTTTATTATTATACTTCACCTAAATTTTATCAGTATTCTTATTAGTCGAAGAATATTAAAAATTTAGTGGTAGTAATCTACCCATTGGCGACTAGATTTTTACACCCCTGCTATCAAGTATAAAAATATAGCAACAAATATTTTGTTATTAATTGAAAAATGTTAACTGACACCTGTAACATACCAATTTGGCAAACTATCTTGGAAAAAGAAGAAAAAGCTTTTAATCACATTTCATGTAACATATCATCATTCAGGAGGACAATATTTAAAATAGCATTACTTTAAATTAAATTGTAATTTTTATAAAGTTATTTTCCTCCTGGTATATTATTTGTAAACTTTGATTAAAAGCAAATGAAAATATATGTAAAAACCTTGAGAAACCATTAATTGTATTGACACACAGGCTAAGTACAGTCAAGATCAACCCAAACAATATTATAAATTTTATTGTAACGATAAAAGGCTCAAATATTTAATTTAATTTTGTAATAAATATGAGTTATTTGAATTCACAATAACAAACTCTAAATTAACTCCATCACTATTAAAGAAAAGTTTAAAATAAGATAATATGAACAAAACTTTGAAAATACAAATATCCTATGAAATATTTTTTCTAGTAAGGCTTTTATAAATACGTTGAATCTATCTAATTTTTTTTTAAAGAGAAACCAGTTTTGAAGAAGTGTCTGTCGGTACATATTTTTAGCTATCTTATGGCTATGTATAAACATTTAAAAAATGAATTAAGGTGTTAATTATTATATTAACAAAGTTAGCGAATTACGGAAAATAATGGGCGAACGCTGTCACTTATTGCTCAATGCCGAGAGTCGCATGTAAAATGTAAACAGGTTTAGAATTTAGCTATAGGTGAAAATTAGCAGTAGCTATTCACCACATAGCGATTAAAATTGTAAAACGGCAATTAAAACATCGTCATTGTTTACCACCTCTGCTTTCAGGTAACACATTCCATGGCAATCCTTGAGCGACAAATTTTGCGATTCCTCCCCCCCCCCTTTAAAGGTGAAAATAAGCAGTCGCCAGTTGTTGATTAAACTTTAAAAACTGGCGATTAAAAATGTGGAAAGTACAAGCCAAATGCAGGATTTCCCAATTACCATTTTCTCCTAAATTTCAAGATTTTTCAGCGTCCATTCGACGAAATTCATAATTTTTATGCGTCCGTTCGAAGAAATTCATGGCTTTTACGCGCCCGTTTGAAGAAATTTACGATTTTCCGTGCATAATCAAAGAAATTCATGATTTTTACGTGGCGATCCATAAAATTCATCATTTTTATGCGTTTGATCGACGAAATTCAGAATTTTTGCACTGCCGAATGACGAAATTTGATTTTTACGTAGCCAATCGACAAAATTCATTATTTCTCTCCAGCCGATCGAAGAAATTGATTATTTTTATGCACACGATTGACAAAATTCAAGATTTTTACGCTGCCGAATGACGAAATTTGATTTTTACGTAGCCAATCGACAAAATACATGATTTTTACACGCCGATCGATAAAATTCATGATTTTTATGCACTCAGTCGCTAAAAATCATGATTTTTACATGCCCGATCGACGAGATTCGTGATTTTTATGCATTTGATCGATGAAATTCAGGATTTTTACACTCCCGAATGGCGAAGTTTTTTTACGTAGCCGATCGACAAAATTCATTACTTTTTCTGAGCATGATCGACAAACTTCATTATTTTTACGCACACGATTGAGAAAATTCATGATTTTACACGCACTATCGATGAAATTCAGGACTTTTGCACTCTTGAATGGTGAAATTTGCAATTTTTCTTCCGAAATTCAATTTGTGTTTTTTTTTTTTTTTCGGTTAATGTGCGTGAAGTGTACATATATATATAAGTTACTAACCGCTGTTTGAATGAATTTCATGCATTCTAGAGATTGCTGCATTGTGGGTTTCGTGCATCCAGGAGTGTTTTTTTTTTTTTTGGGGGGGGGGGAGTTATTGTAGGCGAAGCGTACATATATATGTTACTAACTGCTGTTTGAATGAATTTCATGCATTCTCAAGATTGCTGCATGGTGAGTTTCATACATCCACGTTTTTTTTTTTTTTTTTTTTTTTTTCAGTTAATGGGTTGGGTTGGGTTGATTATTGACGGCCAGTTATCCACACTAGGGATATAGGTCCAGGGGGAGTGCCCTTCGTGGGGGTCTTTCTAAGGGAACCTAACCCGTATTTACGCATGGATAAATCCACGGCTCGAAGAAAACCATGAAAACTCCGAACGATTAGGACGACGGGCACGATTGGGATCGAACCCAGCACCTCCCGTCTACCAGCTTCGAGAGCACAACCTCTCAGCCACTGGTGGGGCTTTTCAGTTAATGTATGCGAAGCATACATATATATGTTACTAACTGCTGTTTGAATGAATTTTATGCATTCTAGAGATTGCTGCATGGTGAGTTTCATGCATCCAGGGGTTTTTTTTCAGTTAATGTATGCGGAGTTAATGTTCGGTTAATGTACCTGCTTAATCCGGTAACGGATAATTGCATATATTTGCATTTATATAAGTGTTTTCGCAGTCTCCTCTGGTAATGGGATCCAGGATAATGGATATTCAGGGCCATGTTGCCTGCAAGTTTGTTGTAAATGTATCACTTGTACGTGCCACTATTCGAAACAAGCTAAATTCGGCAGCAAAGGCTGTGAAACGTGAGAAGAATTTGTAAATACATTTGGTATTTAAATACGATGTAAATTATATAAAGCATAAACATCAAATGTTAATAAAATGGTTTTTTTTTTAATTTAAACATTATTTGCACCATAATTGTAATACAAGATAAAATTGGAAGGACAAATCAGGACGCAGGTAAGAGTAATTTTTGTAAATTTTAGCATTTTTTTAGAAAAACAGAAAAGCATATATTTGTTTTGCTTTTAATATGAATTTTATGCAGTTATTTTTTATTAGCTGTAACATATGTAATACATTTTATTTCATAGTAAATGGTATATAATTTAGAAATTTACATATATGTAATGTATCCTTTCATATAATTTATTTTATATATTCAAAATTATATAAATATTCAATGCACATATAGATAATTTCTTTAAGAGATGCAAAAATATTCAAATTTGAAATTTACATTGTGGAAAAATTAGTTGCAATTAAAATTAATTTTTGCATTTAAATTTCGTGTAGGGGAGACCGGTACACACTGGACCTATGGGCGCAGTGGACCACCCCCTAATATTTTATTTATTTAAACTTTTTAAAAGCTTCTCTTATATCCTAATAGACAACAGGACTGCACTGATTATTTATAGCCTTCAGAAAATATGTTTAGCTCAGATTGAACTATTTTATCCTGATTGGTTGTTTTGAGCTTCTAAAAGTAAAATTTTTCATCATATTTGAATTTTTTTAGTAATTAAAGGTTGTAGATAAACAAGATAAAACAGCTTTTTTGTAAAGCTAAGATACTTGTTTTTATTTAACTTTAAAGTTAATATGTTTAAAAGGAAGTTATAAACAATATTAATACGATTATTTATTGAACTTCAACATGGGTCACAGTGGACCACCCACTCCTGGGCACAATGGTCCACAATCCACTTTGCTCCTGTAATGCAGAATGTTCAAAATATTTAATAATTGCTTATTTACTATAAAGAAATAATAGTGTTTAAAAGTAGTTATTTAACTGTAAAATAAAGTAAACAAAGAAAAATGACAATTTATTTAATATAGTAAGAAATATTTTGTTTTGTATTTACTGCCTTTGATAAATATAACTAGTCTAAATTGGTGATTATTCTATTCAAGTAAGATTCGTGAGATGCAAATTGAATGAAAATCGGTTTATTTTTCCCGAAACTGTAGATGAATCTATTGTTGATGTCAATGATTTCATAATATTGCTCTCAGACCCAAAAGTATTTCAGGAAAGTTCCAGGCTCAATCATACTCATAAGTATTTTGGAATTTAATTTGCAAATTGTAATGTGCGCTGATTGTTTTGTACTTAAGTAATAACTTCAACTAAATTGCAATTGTTCCTGTATTAATCTGTTATTATTTTCAAAATATAATTCATTTTGTTTTTGTTTCAAAATGTTACTCGTAAATTTATATTACTATGTTATTTCGTGGGTAAAGGGAAAATAAAAAAGACTTAGATTAATGAAAAATAGACTTATATTGTATATTTCAGATAATACCTAATAGCGGTCCACTGTGGTCCACTTTACGGATGCATATAAAAAAATTTCTTTTGAAAAATATATTGAAAACTATGTTATGATAAATGTATAAAGGTTTAAGGAATATTCAAAAATATTTTTTATGCAGATTGGTTTGTCCATTAAAGAGAAAAAAAAATTTAACTGAAAAAGTGGTCCACTGTGTACCAGTCTGCCCTACATTTAATATTTAAAATTATCATCTAAATCTGCCGCAATAGACTTCATTGGGAATTGCTTATGAGATTAAAAATTTGTAATCCCTTTCGCACAATATATATATTCTCACAAGCTTCGTAATATATATTCTCACAAGCTACAAAGAAAATCATTTTTTTTTTTGGGGGGGGGGGGGGTGGCAGTAAGTACATATTGAATAATCAAACAGTTACAGCAATTAAAAAAACAAGGATATTTTATAAAAATGTTTAAATGCTTGGGTAACAAAATTACAATGGACAAAGAAAAAGTTATGTCCACTCTGATTTAAATTCTTGTGCATCTATTTGCTTTATCAATTTGAAATTTCTGTAGAGGATTGAAAAGATATGCCATTATATAAAGAATTATAATTTAATTTTTTAAAATTCATATACAATTATTTTTAATTGCAATTTTTATTGTTGCAATGGAATTACTAAATACACATTATCAATTTTCTTCTTCACATTGAATTTATTTATAAAATTGCACTTTTTATTACAAAATTTTAAAAGTAAGATTTTAATTTTTAGCCAATAACCATGTGTCCTTGATTTCAAAGAAATTGCCCAGTAATGAAACTATTGAAAAAATAAAAACAATTCAATACCATAAAAAAATCATTGCTTGAAGATTGAAGTACTATGATTATTATGAATACTTCACTCATCTTTCAATATTATTATTTTGAGTAAAGTCGTTCATACAATTTCTTGAATTCTTTCATTTTTCAAAAAGTAACCATAATAATTGAATAAGTCAGCCATGATCAAAAAATATTTTTCAGTGATGATTAATCGTTGTATGCATGATATATTTTATGCACAGATTGCATATCAATTGAGATATGAAAAAAAATATTTAATTAGATTTTAGTGCTGATTTTTTCATACAGAAAAATTAATATTTTATATATATACATATTTTGTAATAAATTTCTAAAAGGCTGCAGTGAAACTGCAAAAAAATGCAGTTTAAAGACTGCAGTGATTTGTCACAAATCATTGCAGTTTTTTTTAAGTCGACATAACTACACATTTACTGCAGTAAGTGTGTAGTTAAAATGCAGTTGGAAGTCTGCGGTGATTTGGCACAAATCCCTACAGTTTTTTTGAAGTCGACATAACTACAAATTTACTGCAGTAAGTGTGCAGTTAAAATGCAGTTGGAAAACTGCGGTGATTTGGCACAAATCTCTGCAGTTTTTTTGAAGTCGACATAACTACAAATTTACTGCAGTAAATTTGTAGTTATGTCGACTTAAAAAAAACTGCAGGGATTTGTGCCAAATCACCGCAGTTTTCCAACTGCATTTTTTTTGTAGTTTCACTGCAGTTCATTTTTAGCTGGGAGTTGAGCTTTAAGATGCTTAGAAAACAAAGCTAAATGTGCTGGAGGCATTTCATTTCATCTCATTGGCGTGGAATGGTGTAGATGAAAAATGCATGTCAAATGCTTTTCTGAAGGGAGAATTTTCAAAATCTGAAATTAACAGAGAAGCGCCGCCGGAAGAGCTCTCTATGGAAGACTACACTAAAGAAGATGAATTTATACTTGCAGACATGTTGGTGAGTACATTGTTTGCTATAAGGATGCTATCGCTACCACAGACATTCAGACTATTTCCGATTTGATTTCGCAATATGGAAGTGAGGATAATATTGATGAAGATCCAGAAGACATCGTGCCCTCATCGGCAGAGGCCATTGCGAGTTTAAAAATTTTAAAGAAATTTTAACCGGACAGAAAAATTAAGAAAAACAAATTGCAAAAACTTGCATGTATTGAAAATAGAGTATATGTGAAATTACACTTAAAAAGAAAACGCAATAAAGAATAACAGACTTTTTAAAATACTAATATGGTATTGGTAAGTTTATTTTTGTATAATTTGTTTTCTTGAAGTGTTTTTCTCTATTTGACCCCGATTTTACGTTTTCCCGTTTCGTACGTTTTTTTTCTGCTGGCCCCGTGAAAAACGTAAAATCGGGGTTCCACTGTATTTATTTCGCAAGCAAAATGGTCGGTTTTACGCACGTCCAGGGGAAACGTGGTTTTTCAATGCCCGAGATCACTGGTGAGAGGAAAATGTTCAGTTTTCCATATAGTTAAAAATGGCGATTCCTCGATGTTCGAAACAAAGAAAAGAAAAAATACATCTGTGAACATTCTGCAAAAATTTCTGTACACATGGCAATATCTGCTCATTAATGTATAAGTCTAGCTATATATATCGTTTAATGGAAATCTCTGCATTAAATCTTGAGTCGCATCCCCACAAATTTTATATAACGCATAGATACACAGGTAGATATAATTATCCAAATAGTCTAATCCAAATTTGCTGGATTAAAACAAACCCGAAACGTGTTAATCCAGCAAAACACGGATGGGAAAAAATTTTCACGAACCTCATACTTTCTCCTTATCAATATAAAATAAAATAAAAAGATGCCTATAAAGAAGTTTCGGGCTATCCAGCGGTGACCGAAGAGGATGCATACAGCTCTAAGGCCAGCGTACGAATATCAGGTAAAAAACTGTTGAAACAGCCATACTCTGAGGTCTGATAGTGATGGGTAAGAACTAAGAAGCATATATAGTTGTCCCAAAAGGTTTTAACTGAGTTTTAATGCTTTACCTATTGGACATACGTTGCCAATGTGAATTACAAAAGTGTTCGATATAAGATATTAATTAATATTACGGTTAATAAAATAGTCCTGTCATTAATCTTCAAAAAGTTACACATATTAAATTTTAATACGATCATAGAGTAAAGTAATTTTTAATGTTTTACCTGTCAGATCATGAAGAATTTTTTTCTAAATACATTTTATAATTCCTAGGGACAGTATAAAACTTCAAAAAGTGTAACCTTTTAAAATTATGACAGGAATATTTCCTCAACATAATCTTAATTCCTACCTTCTTTTGAACACTCTTGCAATTTACATTGCATACGTATTTCCAATGAGTAAAAAAATAAAACACGTTTCAAATATTTTCGAGACACCCTGTACATCAAAAAGTGTTTTAATTATATTTCCACGTTCTAATGCTTTCTGAAACATGGACGGGATGATAGTTTTACTAAACATTGTCCACTTTTAGCCATATTACCATAGGTAGGATTCTTTCAGGGAGGACTTTTGAATGAAAATTGATCCGAATTATATTTTCCGTAGAAGGAAAATACGTAAAATTTTGCACAGCCACCATGGCCAGGCCTCGTTGGTATTGCACCAGTAAACGTTGGTCGTCTGAAGCTGATAATTTTTGGCCTCAATGCTACCGACTGGTTTGAGTGTGACCTATTTATCCATAACAAATAATTGTTATATACCATTATATACTATTTTTTATTCCTGTTGGAATTTAATAGCGACCTTGTATTTTATGTGATTTTTCTTTCTAAATCTCTTATCTTTTAACTAACAATATTATATATTATGTATAATGATTAAATTTAATTTCAATAAAAGTCTGTTTAAGATGTTAGAGAACAATTATACCGGGGGGTTCAAAATAGATGTATCGGTGATAATCTCTTAAAATCTAAACACTAGAAATGTTTAAATGTTCCATTAAATCTAAAAAAATATATTGATTTGGGAATAATACGGAAGTGTTTATTGCAAATTTTCGTCCTTGGTTATATTACATTATTGTAATTTAAGAAAACTTTGTCTTTTTTACAGTATATAATTTATATTTAGAAAATATTTGCCTTGCGTGTAGGAAAGGCAGTAAAAAAAATTCCTTTATCTTAAGTTAAAACATATCAAGTTAAAAAACTTCAATGTATTCCGTGATTAAAAACTAAAAATCGCGTTTATGCTGGGTTCGTACGCTTTTATCACATTTTTTTTATAGAATTTTTCTATTTGATATATAAATAGCAGAAACCGTAGACACCTCGTTTAATTGCAGGATTTGTATTTTCTGCATTTAAGTAAGGCGGAACATACTTTTTAAAAATGTGGTCAAAGCGTCAGAACTCTGTTATGGCTATATATTATCTGGATGTTTTTAAATGTAGCAATGATGTCAATGTACACTCAGTTAAATTCTTAAACCATCTGCACGAGTAATGTATCGTTACTTTTTAACCGAATTAGTATATTAATGCTGTATTCAACAATAGACTTCATTGAAAACATCGATAACATTCGAAAATACACTTTCATTCCTTAAAGTTAAATTAATTAATATTATAATTAAATAAAAATATAATTTCAAATAAAATTATTTACATATATGATTAAAATAAAACAATATATACTATATTAATGTTAATTCCGTTTGTTTTAAAAACAAAGAAAAATCAACATTTTTTAGATGGTATGTATTGAAAACATTATAAAAAAAAAGTTTATTATTAAAAACAAAACAAATGTACAAAACAGCATTTATTCACTAACAGCATTCAACTATAAATACCAAGATATTTGTTTTTATTCTTTAAAATTTAAAAAAAAAAAAATGCTGTACTCGAATTGTCTCTAGCGTGTTACTTCGAAAATGAAGTTTGCTAAAATTAGTCGTAAATGAAATAGAGAAAGAAAGAATAAAGACTTCTTTGAGCTTTATAAACTGCTAACAATTAAGACTAAATAGGATTTATTTCTTAAGTTACTTAAGTAGAACATGTTCTAGATTTTTTTAAATAAATATTTACCTTTTAAAACCGCCAATTTTAAATACCTTTTGTGGTTTAAAATATATTTATTGATGTTCCTGTATGTTTGTTTTTTTCTCTTAGAAAACTGCATCTATAGAAAGTAGAAACATGTCTAAATATTATTTATACAGCCATACTAGTTCTATACTTGTATTCCAATATTTTAGCCCACATTTTATCATAGTCTTTCATACAGCACAGCTCAGAATAACCGAATTTTCAAAAGTAATATCGCATTTTTTAAAATTTATTATAAACTACCAAAATAGATTTTAAGTTTGATCAATGGTATTTCAGTTAAAGTTCAGTTTACCAGAAGGATTCGTGCGAAGGTTTCGCACTGCAATCTTTCAGTTTATTTCCTGGTACGGTTTAGGACTAATTTTGAATTAACTGATTTTTTTAATCAAACGAAGCGTTTTAACGAAATTTGGGTGTACTCAGAAACTTGTTCAAAAACTTTTCAAATGATACCTCATTCATCGTTGTATGTTTTCTATGTGCATAAAAAAAGGATGTTGATAACAGAAATAACATATTTGATGATTGTATGTGTGTAAGAAAAAAAAAGGGAAGATATTGTTGGGGGATAGAAAATTTCTTCTCACGCCAATGTCATTTCTCTAGGTTGCCAAGACCCCTGCACAGAAAAAAAAAACGAATTATAAAAAAAACTGAAACACTGAATCAGACATGTAGAGAATTCATATGAAACCCTTTTCTCAGATTTTGCAAAACTTTTCCAGAAATGTCTTAAATACATAAATCAATATGTGGTACATCACTTTTTTGCAAGCCTTTATGGGAACTTAAATATGGGATGTTCAAACTTTGTGGTCCAGCAGCCATTTAAGTGACGTGAGTGCTGGAGTATTAACAGCTTAATCAGATGTTAAAAAATAAATACGTACAGTTTTTGTGAATCCTAATGGACGGTATATCTAAATGGAAGATAATTCTTAAATTACGTAATCTACTGGTGCTCTCCGATACAGTATGCATATACACAGCCATGATTAAACAAAGAAAACAAAGAAAACAAATAAACAATAGGTGCAATAAACAGTAAACAAACAATAAACAAAAACAATAAACACGCGAAAAAAATAAAGAAAAAACCCAATCAAAAGCTCGGTGTTTTTTTCAAAAAGTTCGCGCGAGAAATAAATTAACAATTGTATTTTAATTGCATTATAGGAGGACGTCATCTGATAATGCAGTATTTTATTTTTGTGGCAACACTGATTTGAGAAAACCTTTCATTTCATTTATGGAAGCAATGTCAATTTAATTTTTAATTAACAGCAATATTTTTTAAAAAAAAAACGATTTTTAAATAAATGTAAGCGTGCTTTGTCAGCAGCCTGTTCAAAATCCTTTCATATGGCATCTCATTCGTCGTTCTGCGTTTCGTATTTTCTTAGAAAAAGTGATGTTGACAGGAGAAATAATATATACGATTATATTTACTAATTGACAATATTTTATTATCTCGAATGGTGTGACGTTACTTTTTATTTAAATAACTGTGCAAGAAAAAAAATCAGATTTCAACAGAACTAATTTCAATTAACATTTTTAGGTTCATCCGTAGTGTTATTGCTGTTATACATAGAGAGTACAGCTATTTTAGAATAACAGTTTTCGTAAAAAATAAATGTATGTTTTCTAAAAAAAGTACGCAGTCCGTATTCAGTTGATTCATACCAGGAGTCAAAGTTAGTGATTTGTTGTTGAGTACTTGACCGCGTGCCTCTTCGCGGCATGCCTTATAGCTCAGCTAATAATGTTCCGATTTTCTGCAAACCAGTTCCATTATTACTAAATTATTATAAAAATCAGAATTCGGAGATTCGTATTTCTAGAAAGCAGTTGCCAGTATTTTCGAATTATAAAGTTAGCCAAATTTCAATTTAAGTTCATAGCTTAACCGAATGAATCAGTGTTTAAAGATGCATAGTGGTTCTATTAATATGTCATTTGCTGATTGACACTTGAACTTCCTGCCTCCTCGGCCCCTCCCTCAAGGTTTTTACTCTAGCTGTGCCCTGTTTCCATATCTCAGCAACTAACTTTCTTATCTCGGCGCAACTTATTCCAAAAGGGATTCCAACAAGGGATTTTCGTCAAATAAATTTTTCACACGAATTTGCACCTTTTGCGTATGCGTAAACTTAAATCTAGAACCTAACACGTTTTAGAGAACGTCGAATGCGAAAAGGGTGGCCCAGTGGTATAAGGCACGCGTTTTTACTCTGTTCCTGTTATCGTGTCGGTTCGATCCCCGCTATGGACAGAATGATTTTTATTTTTTTATTTTATTGGAATAATTCATTTTAATAATGCCATATTTAATTCAGGAGGAAAAGTTAGATAATTTATATTTTTTAAATTCGAGTACTTTATAATAAAAATTTAACACCCACGATTTTTTGTTTTAATTAATTTGTTTTAAGTATTTAAATTAAAAGATCGTGCATCTAATTATCGATTCAATAAATTGAAGTGTAATACAAATTTTATTATATTTCATATGACTATTATCAAGATGTCCTATATATAATAACGTAAGTATGGGATTATTTTTAGTACAATAGGAAAAATAACAGGAGAGAAAACAAAAAAAAAGATAAAATATCCATACAGGAACTCTAAATTATTTTGATATCCATGATTTAACAATTAAATAATGTGTGAAAATGGAAAATATAAATTCAAGTAATTAAAAAATATATATTATAAATCGTTAGCTACAAACAGCAAATTTTAAATTCGTGGTTTTAGAATCAGACTGATAAAATTTAATTAAAAAAAATTAAAGGTCGTGTAGTTTAAAAATAAATAAATCAGAAATAATAAATATTGTTATTTTTTCAAAATATTGGGACTGTGGTAAATAAAATTTAACAACCGACAATATTTTTAAATTACTTATTTTATATTATAAATATTTAAATTAAAAGATTTTGTATGTAGTTATCGATTAAATAAAGTTATCTGAACTTTTATCTATATATTGTACGACAATTATCAACAAGATATATTTGAATAACTAAGAAATGTATATTATTATTCTCCTTAAAAAAAAAAAAAAAAAAAAAAAAAAAAAGAAAAAAAAGACGCAAAAATATCCATGTAAGAATTATAAAAGAAATCATCTTGATATCTATGGTTTATCTGGGTTTTAGAAACAGGCTGATAAAAATAAAATAAATGAAAAATTTTAAGGGCCACGTAATTAAAAATAAATAAATAAATACTAAGTATTGATATATATATATATTTAATTTTTGAGACTGTAGTAAGTAAAAATAAATCATTCAATTAATATTTTTAGTTAAATTCTTGCTAAATTAATTCATGTGTAATAGGGCGTAAATTACAAGCTTAAAATTATTTCACTTCATTAGTTGAGTAGGCTGGACTGACAACACAATATATCGTTTTATATTTATAGAAATCGCTTACACAATATAACAATTCATAAAATTTTCAATATTTAATTAATTTAAAAGTAGCTAATTAAAAATAAAAGCATATTTCTAAAGGACCTTTCAAGTTATTTACCGTCAAATTATGACGGGTACCATCTAGTATTTAACTTAATAATAAAGCTCTATAACATTAAAATAATTTTTTGAGTAGCAAGCACCACTATTTTCGAATAACAGTCTAAGGCAAATTTATAATTAAGTTCCTAGCTTAACCAAACGAATGATTATTTAAAGATGTATAGTAGTCCTCCTAATTAATCATTTGTGGATGGGCACTTGAACATTCCCTCCCCCAACCTCTCTGGAACCTCCATCAAGGATATTTTTCTCTAACTGTTACTTATTTCAATAACTCGGCTAATGATGTCCGATATTCTCAGAACCTGCTCAATTTTCCTGCGCGTGCGCAGCACGCCTACTATACCGTGCCGTAGGCAACGGGGACCCGAGTTAGAGGTTTGTTCGAAAAGAGGTTTGATTACAACAGATTGCTTCTCTGGCGAAAAATGCTTCCCTTGGCGAAAAGTACGATAGAATCAGGAAAAGAAGCATTTTCTTATCGACACTGTTTTCTCTGAGCGATAATATCTCTACATTATACATGTTTGTCGAAATGCAGTAATTCGAATTTTAATCAGACAATTTCAATATTCAAGGACATGGGCCATCCAAATAAATTTAAAGGAAAATCCTGCAGTCTTGAAAGATTGAAAGAAAGAAGGGAGATATAAGGGCATTCCACCTTTCACCGCTTTCTAAGATTTAAAACTGAGCCATGGAAAAGAAGGAGCACAGAATAAAACCTTTATTTATTTCTTACTTTAAACTGGGTTTGGGCCATGTTATTCAGCTTTTTTGTGTGTCTGATTACGCTGTTAAAATGAAATGGATATGTGCAGTCAATAGCTTAATATAAAAAATGCAGTAACTATTTCAATTTTAGACGACTTTTTTCCATGTAAAATGGAGTGGTCAGTTGCATTACTGTACGTCGTTTATGTCCTTTGGAATTACCAGTTTTTTAGAGATTTTAACTTCCGAACAGACTGTTAGTTTGTCTAAAGAAAAGACCCGTCTAAAGCAAATAATACTGTCAAAAGTTATTCTGAATATACTATGTCAACGTTATGATTTTAAGTTCATATTCGTTTTGAGATAATTAAGGCAATTAATATTAGTAAATAATTCGCTTATGTATGGGTTTTATAAGATCATCATCTTCTTCACAGTTATTACGAGTAACGGTTTGTACGAGGAATTTTATAATTCCTTTGCTTCTCATATTAACCGAGTTCAACTGTAATTATTTTTTTAGTTAAGTGATAATTATATTAAATTTATTATAAACTAATTTTCACACGAGTCATATTTCTTTAATTCATCATCTCATTTTCTTTTTAAATAATAAACCACGGAACAAATTATTTATTACAATGCAGTACTTTCTCCCATACAAATAAAAACATTAAGTATTTGTATTAAAACACATTTCAGTATTAATTGTGTATTACGAACACCTATTTTTTCTGTTATTGTTTCAGAACTCAGGGTGCAGTAAATAAGGAAATAAATCTATCATTATCTTCCAAAAAAGTACAGTTTGTCACATACAAAAAATTTTCAATTACGTATAACTATCAGTGTCAAAAACACTTTCTTTTCGATATTTAGTTGTAAAAGTAATTTTACACTATCTAGATACAATTTTTTAAACAAAATTATTGATCTGGTTATCAAAACATTTTTCTTTGATTCGTTATTATCTGCTATAAATTGAAGTTTTTCTCTTTAACGAAACGATTAAATACTTAAACATAACTGAATTTCTAAACATAAAAACTAATTGCTAAGCATTTGTATTAAAACAAAGAATAATATCATTTGGATATCATGAGTACACTTAAAGTTTTCAAATATTGTTTCAGCGTTCGTAAAATTAAGGGAGTGATGGTAAATTTTCTGATATTCTAGTGTAGCGTAATTTGTTATATACGTAAAATATTCAATTTAACTCCTGTACCTGTGTCAAAAACACTTACTTTTCTTTATCTAATTCTAGAAGCTTACGCTACCGAGATATGATAGAAAATTAAAACCAATTATTTGGATGGCATATTTTTTCTTCTAATTTGAAATTCATTGCAGTAAATTTAGGTTGTTTTCCGATCTGGAATGGTTAAATAACAACTAAAATGATTAAATGTTTAAAAATAACTAAACATATAAAATCCATAAATCCCAATTTTAAGAATCTACACTTAAACACTAAATGATATTAATTCGATATAAATAATGTAACATAAAATTTCTAAATAATGTAAGACTAAATCTCTTTTTTTCATAATGTATTGTTTCAGAACTCACTTAAGTGTCAGAAAAACAAGTAAATGATTCTAGCCTAAATTATTTTCCTGCAAAACATATACAACATGTCATATACAGAAATACTTCAATTAATCTTATCTACCAGTTTAGCAAACAATTTCATTACTTATTGTAGAATTTACTCTATCTTATCAAAAATATACGGGCACATTCAATTTTAGAGGTTTTGTGGAAAATCTAGAGAAATACTCGACAAAGAGTTCATGAACTTCGGGGATGTGATAAACATGTTCGATCTCATATTTTTCAGTCAACATTTAATCACGTAGATAATTAGAAGACCAAAAAATAATTTCATAAAAAAAAAGAATGTGCACGATCACCCTTATCAGAATAAACTTGATATGATCTATAGCTGTAGTGCATGACTATGTAACTATTTACTCGACGAAGAGTTCATAAACTTCTTGGATGTGATGAACATATTTGATCTCATAATTTTCAGTCAAGATTTAATCACGTAGACAATTAGAAGACCAAAAAGAATTAAATCAGAATAAAATCAAAAGGATCTGTAGCTGTAGAACATGACTGACTATGTAAGTAATTGTATAATATCTGTGTACACCAGTGCAAGAATAGCACTTATATATATATAGATATACTAAGGTTTCTTTCAAAAATTCAAGAAATTACCGTAATTTGTTTTGTTTATTGGATACAAGTGTTTCAATCAATTTAACGCTACTTTCAGAAAACTTGACAAAATAAAGTATAAATAATATACTGCAATTACAATATTAATATATTAAATATTTCATGAGCGCTTATATGAATTAATTTTTAACCGTGCATGCGCAAACGATAACAAAATTTGTTTAATGAAATTTATTAGACAATTATATATATAGCAACTAGTAAACAATGGTCGATCGTTAAAAATCAGAAAGATATCAGCGATATATAGTCTAAATTTCAGTTATTTCATAAAATAGAAGGATGATAAGGGATTTTCCTCAAAGAGACAATTTTTTAAATGTTTTCGTAGCCCTTGAAAGAACCTAGAACGACTCCATCCCAATCAAAGAAAAATATATGTATCAAAATCGAAACATCTTGTTCACAGCCTACGAGGGGAATACGTTAAATCCATACTTATTTGTCTAAAACCAGTTAATAAAAAATGGAGATTTTTGGAAAATCTCTTACCATGCAGCTACTTTTGAAAAGCAACTGAAATTCAGCTTACTATATCGCCGATACCTTTCGATATTTTCATAACATTTGGCTGGCCTTTTTATATTAGTAGCCTTATATAATTGACTAGCAAATTATACAAAAAAAATTATCTTTCGGGCATGTACATTTAAAACATTATTTCATACAAATGGTAATATTTCACCAAATAGTTATATTTTAGTTATAGTCATATATATTGCAATATCTTAAAGTATTATATAGTTTCTACTGTACATTATAAAATTTCCTGAAAGTGGAATTAAATTTGATTGAGAATTTTACATGATATAATCGAAAATGTGTGGAAATTTCTTGAAATGTATATATAGAAAAAAAAAAAAACTTTATTTTTCTAAGAATATAGATGTTATTTTTGCACAAATGATATGAAATGTTGCACAGAATCCTCCTCATAGTTCTGTGCTACTGCTACATATAGATTGAAGATTTATCTGATACAGGGTGATTGCACACATCATATATATTATTTCTGTTGTCAACAACCCGTTTTCTATGCATTTACAAAACGCAGAACAATGAATGATTTATCATCCGAACGGTTTTTGAGACGGCTTCTGGCATAGACACTTACATTTCGTTGAAAAATGTTTTTTGATTACATATTACAGTTAATTAAAAATTAAACTGAATTCTTTTCATAAATAAAATGAAAGATTTTTCTCAAATCAATGTCGCCACAAAAATTAAATACCGCCTTATATCGTACGCAACAATTATTATATATTTTTTAAAAAAAGTACAAAGTGCGACGTCTCTCACGGTTTGTTTTATATTTATGATTAAAAATCAAAATTTGAATTCAAATGTATAGAATGAAATAGACACAACCGATGAAAGCAGTGGTATTTCACGTGTAACCTAAATTCCATGCTTTGTTATATTAAATTGTGTTTTAAATGTATTCAGTTTATTTTTCTTTGTCTTGTGTTTTTCCTTGATCTCCTATACAGCCTACACTGTTAAAAGTTTGCAGCAAACTGTCCAGTCATTTGACCGTTTTTATAGAAAATGGTTACATAAACGTAATTTAACTCGATTTCAACCATAATATGGGCAATAATATGGTCAGAAAAGAGTTAAATTACGGTTATGTAACCGTTTTCTATAAAAACGGTCAAATGACTGGACAGTTTGCTGCAAATTTTTAACAGTGTAAATCATCCCCGCCATTTAACAACCCGCGACCAAAAACTAAGTTAAAACCGGTTAGCTTACCGAAGTGGTGGACGGCGAATGACAGTGAGAAGGAAGACAAACACCTTCTCTGGCGATAAACTAATGCAGAGCTGGGTTACAATATGGTGGTTATTTTGGTCAAGAAGACGGATATGCGTCAAATTCCCTTATATACATGTTTATATGCCTTAGTTTTTCCCGAAGTGGATGACGTCATCCTCTAATGCAGTTAAAATACGATTGTTAATGTTTTCTCTTGCGCGCGCCTTTTGGTATCTTTGATCAGTTTTTACGGTAACTTTGGTGGAATAAATGAGATGATATTGTGGCTTGACTAATGTTGTTTGCAGATATTTTTATCCTTATTTTTTCTAAGTTTAAATCTGCATCTAAAAAGTATTAAATAGTTATAAAGAGTATTAGAGTGCAGTGCAAAATTCTCGCACGGCTCCACTGGATAGTTCTTATTTAGTTTTTGTTGATCCTCTAATTCCTCCCTAATTTTCAAGAACAATTCGTCAAGTTTTTTTTTTATGACTTTCGATAAAACGTCTAAAATTGGAAGTGTCTAGATACCGTTAATCAGGTATTTACAATACCTAGATCCGATGGTCAGTTAAAAACATTGATCTGGTTCTGAAAACCTCTTTTTTGTAATTTGAAACGTAATTCTATAACTTTAGGTATTTTTTTTATTTGAACGGTTAAAATAATATACATATAAAACATACCTGCATTCATGTGACATATAACAAACATGCTGTTATCTTACGGGCAGAACTGGCGACAATTTTTATATTCCATCGCTCGAGTATTTCTAAAAATTTTGCTTGTGGTAATTTTTTTTTAATACTTCAGTACATGCCTATAGCAGAATATATTTTTCAAAAAGTAGTACGAATACAACAAAAAAATAGTCCCTACCTGTAGGCAAAGTGTTAATATTATTACGTAAAGACGTAGACTTTAAATAGATACCATTATAAAAATTAGGCTTAATTTTATTTTGTTTCATGAGATGTGTTAGAGAATACCCGAATTGCATTTTATAATTTTCTTATTAATAGTATTATTGAATGATTTTTTACTTCCTATGTCAGTAAACAAATTTTTTTAGCGAGAATTATGACTAATCCCTTAGCCGTCATGTATATTTTGAAGTATTATTTCAAAATTCATGTACATTTATGCATCGCATTATGTTAATGTCTATAAATTTCAAATTAAAAAATTTCGAACATATGTATAGCAATATTTTGTTAAAATATAAAAATATTCGAAACTGGTTTCGAAAGTGAAAGTGTATTCGTAAAAAAACATCCACAAAGAAAATCGAAAAAGTAATCAACGGCAAAAATAGAGATTGATCTCTGCTATCCAATGTAAAAAAAAAAGAAAAAAAAAAGTTTTAAAATATTGAAATGCAAACGAGATATTTGAAAATAATGCCCCATACGATTAAAATTAAAAAGCGGGTGTTATTCCGTGATGGGAGAGGACCCTTAAGGGATCAGCAACTTTACAAGAAAATGTTTTGCTTGCCATCTTGAGACTAACTCTCTTTCACAAGTACGTGGAATATACCACAGTAATCCTCAGTCAATGATAAATGCTAGAATTCATATTTACTAAAATTGTCGAATTTATCATTTTGCACGTTGAATATTCTAATATTATTTTAATATTTCGTCTTCAATCATTTTCAATATTTGTATTTATTCTCTACGCTTTCTGCGACGTTTTGCATTTTTATGATGTTTTTTTTTTCTCTCTTATTTTAACGTTTTACGTTAACCCATTAAGCGCCATTGCTCCCATTTTGGGAACATTGCTTTATGATTTCTTTCTAAAGTGAGTATTTTATATATTGTTAAAAGGTTCGTGTTATTTGAATTTTGAATATAATAGACGACTTCTGAATATATTTTTTAAAGTTTCTTTAGAATTTTCTATTTTTTTAAATGTGTTAAAAAAGGCGAAAAATAGCTTTTTGGCCGTACTCGAAGAAAAAAAACCTCTATAATAAAAATTATATTTTTTAGTTAAAATATGTTTATAACAGTGTAGTATATTAAACAACATCAATTCGGAATTAATATGTATAATTGATCAATCACAATTACCGAAAGCATAAGTTGTTCCCAAAATGGGAGCAATGTTTTTGAAAACTTCTACATGTGACTCTGTACATTTATGGTATTTATTTTTCAGTTTATTAGCTATAAAAGGGATAATATCATTCTGAAACTAATATTTAAAGAAGATTTCATATAAATTAGTCCAACTTTTACATTTATAATAAAAAAACAAAATGAAATTACCAGTTCTATAAGCATTTTCATTATCCATCTCTTTATTTTTCATCATTACATTATTTTTTCTTTCTGATTTTTTTACATGGAAGATGATTGGACAATTTTTTTAGATTTGGAGGATTTTTCGGCTGTTCCTTAAATCGTTTTTTTCCCCCCTGATTGCAGTATTGTAAGATAAGAGGAAGATATCTTCCTCATATGTATGTCGCATAAATTATTTTCTATTACATATGTAATAGAAAATAATTTATGTGACGACTTATCCCATGTTATATTTGGTGGGGTAGAGCTTTCCGTAAATTCTAAATCAACAGACAATCAAGAAATATCTGATTTAGAGTTTAAAAAAGACAAAGTAGTAAAATCAGACTTGATATTTCAGATGAAAGTTCAGACGAATCTTCAAACCGGAATATGGAAAAACTGAGCAAAAAAAAAAAGAAAAAGGTTAAAAAATCAATTTTAGAAAACGCAAAAAAATAATATAATTCTGCAAAAACAGTAGGTAAAACAGTAGGGTAGAAATTATGTAAATGGGAAAAATAAAGAGATGGATAATGAAAATGCTTATGGAATCGGTAATTTTATGTTTTATTTTTATTATAAATGTAGATTTTGGACTAATTTATATGAATTATTCGTAAAATATCAGTTTCCGAATGATATTACCCCTTTTATAGCTAAAGAACAGTGAAATAACAACCATAAATGCACGGAGGCATAAGTAAAAATTTTGAAAAAATTTACCCCCATTAAGAGCCATTGCTCCCATTTTGGAAACATGCTATTTTTTCTTAAATATTCGATTTTATTTTCTTCAGAAATACTTTAAAGACTTCCTATTCATAAATAAAAAACAACTGTTCCATAAAAAAATAGTTTAATATATATAGCGGCGCTTAATGGGTTAAGTTGAACTATCTTAAATAATATAAGGCAGCACTATCTACTTCCTAAAATGCAATTTATTTAAAAAAATAATGTATTAAAGTTTTCCAGATATCTTATAAACATATCACACATTTTTCAATTTATGTTATAATAGTTAAAAAAATTTTTAATTACTTTTTGTAACACCCTGTGTATGCATACGAATATCTACAAATAATATGATATATCTATCTAAACATATATATAGCTAATTAACAGCATATTAAGGAAATGCCTTATAATTATAATGCTTATAATAATTTAATTTGTTATGAAAGTAATGCATAACTGTGAGAAATTATTCCAAGAATTAAGAAATCGATTCTTTAATACATAGGAATTAAAAGCAGATGTTCTAGGAAACATGTTCCAACAGATTTTTTTTTTATTCTAAGTTCTAATGAAAGAACTTAAACATGCTAAAAGTTACCCTAATTTTCAAAAATCGATTTCGTCCTAATTACGTTTGTTATAGCTTAATGCGATCGATGCAAATTACTAAGTACCTGCACCATTCAATTTTTTTCTCTAATGTTCATCCTTTATCTTCCATTATAAAATTTAAAAGTATTTTATTTAAATTTTGTAATTTTTAAAGGATATTTGAAAATGGTGTTTAAAGTTATAAAGTTAAATATTTTATTTCGCTTCAGTTATTTCACATTTGAAAATAATTTAAGAAATCTACTAGCTGACCCCCGCCTGGCATTGCCCGGGTCCGTGATAATAAATTTCAAAAGAAATATCATGTTTTTATTATTTAATACCTTTAACCTAATTTTGTATGAAATTATATTTTAAAATGAATTTTTCGCAAAAAAAAAAAAAAAAATATTGATATTTAGTGATAAAAGTGCTCATTTTCATGTTTTCGTAAGGTCGTTTCATAGTTTTAAAATAAAAAGTTGTTTTTGTCCGAACTCTTTTAAATCGTTCTTGTTGATAAATAAAATGGTTTTACAGCCCGTGTAAAAATTTTGTGAAAAAATATTGTTATCTAGTTGTAAAAGAAATGTTTTCTTCTCGCTTTTTTGTTTGTTTGTTTCTTTTCGCGTCGGCTCCTTTAACATAGCTATAAGAAAAATTGTTCTCATATTCCGAACCCTCTGCAATTTCAATACATTATAAATATATAACTGCATCCAAGCTCTCTTTAAAATTTTGCGAAAAAATATGTATATTTAGTAGTGGAATCATGAGTTCTTAAAAAAAAAGTTTCAGATTTCAACCTCAGAGCAAAAATGTATTAGAAGGTCTATACTTTCAATGCAATGGTGACGCTATCCATTTTCAATCCACCTAGGTTCAACAGATGAGGGCTAATCCATCAGGTTTCCTCTTTCTGAGGGGAGAATCCTTCAAAAAACTTTGGCGCGTGCGCAAAGAGACGATATCCGTGTGGAAAAATGCGCTTTTCCTTTTAAATATATACATAAGTGGTTTTAGATATTCAAGATTGTAATTTTTACGTAAATTGCCAAACAGATTATCTGAATGATACTTGCCCTGTATCTATGCATGTATATACACTTGTAACTTTCATGCATAAAACTTTAAGCAATTTTGTGAACCTTTTTTTAAAAATTCTATAATTTCGTTTGTAATTCTGACGATCAGGGAGTTTAAATACTTTCTAATGGTAATCTACAGCATGCTTCTAATTAGAATGTATTTGGAATGTATACAGCTATTGTAGAATCTTTCCTGAATCACTGAATAAATAAATTTGATTATGTTACACCATAATTTTTTTTAAATAGTATATACTGTTTCCATAGTGTTTGAAAATCAGCGAAATTTATATATGCTATTGAGATAAACCACAATCCGTTGCATAAAAATTATGTTCTGTGTAATATTTGCAGCTCATTTACAGCGCGACGTAAGAAATACGAGATGCAATAATGTTAAAAGTACGTTCTGCTAGTATTATAATTCTTAATTTCTGGAAATATTTTAATGATATTTAAATGGATATGTGTAAGACTTCAGTTTGACAATTTGTAAATCTGCCATACACATATGCTAAATTTTTGCAGATGCACCTTAGGTTAATACATAGTTATAAATTAAAATAATTAAAATATAAATTAAAAGTAATACATCATCAATAATAAATCATTTGAATTACTGAATTTTTAGTTCCAATTTTTTGCAAATTTAAACAGATTGACATTGGGGAAATTTCTATGGAATTTCCCATTTCATGATTATTTGGCAAATGTTGTTTTTTTAGAACAATCCAGCTATTTAAGATTTTTTAGAACAATCCAGTTATTTAAGATTTCTTTATTCCAATTCTATTCTTTTGAATAAAATATTACAACTGAAAAATATGGCTAAAATGTGATAATATCATTTTTGGGTCGTCTTTAAACACAGTTAGAGATCATATAAAACGGAGTCTATCGCGTAATTTGATAATTATCAAAACCTTTCATCTACAGTTTTGACTATGTAGAATGAAATGCTTTATATCGTTTGTTGCAATTAAAAAAAATGGTTACATCAGTAATAACAGTTTCATTTGAAGACGATTTTTTTTGCATGTTTTTACTTTAAAAATAAATGTTTTAAAATTAGGAAATGCTTCAGATATTTATTTTCATACGTAATACAATAGAAAACAAGTCTTTCTGCTCAGTTGAAAGAATAGATTGATTTCTTTCGTTCTTTTTTCAGTGTACAGTCAACTAAAAATAGAAGGAGAACAAACCAAACATTTTAATCTCCATATGACTCAGAAAAAAATTTAAATAATCATTCAGCTGGCAATTTCGTCTCATTCCCATTTATGTTAAAATAGTACATTTAGTGTGTCGTATTCATAGTAAAGTTGTAACAAACTCTAAAATTTTCAATACCAACATCTAATTTGACATAATATTTGGCTTTTTTGATACATTGTAGGTTAAGATATAAAACGCGAAGTCATTCAGTCAAATAGGTACAATGTAGGTATGGATTGCAATACGGATATTTTCCAAGCATGATTCAAGTGCTACTTATTGGAAAGATCCAAATTTTTGTATTCGCATATTTGAAGCTTCTAGAAATTGTTTTCTGTTAAAACAAAATAGTTTAAAATTCATGTTTATTTCGAATGTATATATGTATAAATAATTTTTCTGAAAAATATATAGACAGACATCTATGATTTTTTAAGAAAAAATGATTTTTAAACACTTCAACTATTTGACAATTGTTTTTTGCTTTCGTCATATAAAATCCGATTTCTTTTCCATTAGTCCAGTGCAAACCATTTTATATCCTGTACACATTCTCAGTCACATACAAATTGGTTAATAAGTACAAGCTCTCTCGTATGACGAAAATAAAGTGATTTCAAAATGTCAACGACACTACAAGTTCACACTGCTATATTTAAGCCATTTATTAGAATGAATACGAGCTATAAAAAGGCCCCGGAATTCTTCTATCAAGGTCGAACATTTAAATCAAAAATCTTTTTCAATTTCAATTTTTTTGTACTTTAATTTTGAATTTCTACATAAAAAATAAATAAATAAATAGCCGCCATTTTGAAGCAAGATGGCGGATGAATCTGCTTAACGAACTTCGTCGATATTTTAGTAAATTCTGTAGACATGCTCAGTCACACCAAAATTCGTTGATAAATACGAGCGTTATTGCAATTGCACATGCAACAATCAGAATGTTTCAAAATGTGAACCACCCGAAAATTTCAAACTGTTCTATTTCAGTCAATTTTTAAGGTAAAGGCAAATATAAAAATGCTTCAAAATCCTTTTACCAAGGTCGAACACTTAAAGGTGAGTATGTTTTTCAATGTTTCTTTGTACTATTCTTTTCTACATCATTTTGAATTTTTAACAATTTAAAATGTTTAAGTGGCTGGCATTTTGAAACAAGGTGGCGCATGAACCTGCTCGACAAACTCGGTCAAGATCTTGGTATGTGCTGTGCGCATTCTAAGTCACATCGAAATCGGTTAATAAATACGAGTACAATCGCATGACAAAATTCAGATTGTTTCATAAAGTCATCGGTCTTACAATTTCAAACTTCAATAACTCAGTCAGTTTTTAAGATAAACACAAAAACAACATGCTCCTAAATCCTTATACCAAGGTCAAACACTTAAAAAGAACGAATTTCAATTTCTAAAGAAAAATGTTTCCAATTGCTTATACTTAAAAATAATTATTTTTTTAAAAACTAAGTAGCTGCAATTTTGAAATAAGATGCCGCATGAACCTGCCCAACGAACTCGGTCGAGAACTTGTTATATACATTACACATGCTAAGTAACATCCAAATCGGTTCTCAAATACGACAGTTACAGCATGCCAACAATCAGATATTGATTTAAAGATGTATAAATCAACATTTGAGCGGGGGTGTGGTTTTGGGCTCAGGTTTCATGAAAAATATACCAAAATATTCAAGAATTGCTTTCCTCCGGACGGCTGCAATAGGTAGCCTTTTACTTTTTGTTTTGGAGTAACTGATAACTTTGGATAAATGATTTCATAACAGAATATGAAGAAAATAATTTTTATTTCCGATATTGAAATAGACTGTTTAGTTTTCGCAACTAAGCAGACATTTCTATCTAAACCTGTTTTCACAATATATATATATACCATATATATATATATATATAATTAACAATTCGCAGCTTTCATTTTCTAAATTTTCCTATTATTAATTAGCAAATACATGGAGAGAAATTCTGACAGGTTTAAATGAAAAGTATGCTTTAGAAACGATGTAAAAAATATAGTAACAAAATATGAAGCGAATTATAGCTCACAAATACGACAAGTAGGTCTTAGTAGCTCTTATATACATACACACAAAATACACACACAAAAAAAATGCGTAGTTTACGCAATTAAGAAGATAACATTCTGTTAATTAGCTTTCACAGGAAGAAATTGCAATTAACAATTTTTTGACGTTTTTTTCCTAAATCGACAAATTGTATATTAGCAAATATATGTAGATAAGTTAAATACAGTTAAATGTATAAGAAATTAATTAGGTTTTCCTGTAAACTGAAATTTATATGATGTTCTAACTAAATGAAAATGTTCAGCAAAGATTTACGTTAATAAATTTAGATTAATTACTTTAAGAATGCTAATACGTTAATACTTAATTTTAGTTTATTTTTCTCATACACCAAAAGTGTTTAGATTAATAAGAAAAATGTAAACTATTTGTTTTTCAATGAAGAATTAGCTATCGATATTATTATAAAAGCAAAAAAAAATATCATATACTAAATAACTTTCTGTATAATAACAAGTCAAAACTTATTTAATAATTAATCATTTTTTGCATGAAAAAATGTTTTGTTCTAAATAGCAATGCAACTTGTTTTTTTTTTTCATAAATGCTATCACCTGCTAAATTTTAAAATAGATATTTTAACTAATATTAATATTGTTATTATATATTTTTTAAACTATAAATATATGCAATAATTGCTATATATCTCAGAAATTTATTCAAAATTTTACAGATTTATAATTTTTAAGTAGCTGATATTTTTTAATATATTTATGTGCTATGCTATTTATATACTTGCACATTCATGTGCAAGCATCACATGAATTATGCTTTTAAATAAGAAAATTTGATGTGAGATTAATTTAAACTCTGTTTCTTCTAAACAAAACTTTTATTTTTATCATCGATTTAGTCAAATTCAAGTAGTACTTATGATGATATAAATGTGAACTTCCCATGACGTACAGAACTCATTGAAAATGTATATATTTCCGCTTAAGTATCATAATTCGAATGATAATTTATTTAAATAAGAACAAATTTATAATCATATTAGGCAATTACTCAATATTAGAAAACGATTAATTAGGCACGTAATTTATAATATTTTATTGGAAATAATATGTTAAGTTACTTGAAAACAAGTTATTAATCTCACAATGGATTGTAGATTTTCAACTATGTTTAAACGGGTTATTAAAACAAATGATTTATTTTAAAAATTTGATGTGTAACAATCATCAGAGTAAATAGAGTAGTAATACATTTTTCCTAAATGAATAAAGGGATATGGAAAATCAAACTACTTAACACTCGATTACAGTGATTTTTGTCCAGACTTTGAAGAAGCCAATTTGGTACATATTATTTTAGTTATGTGATTAAAAGCAATGAAACATACATTTCTTGTTAATTAATACTTTTCCCCGAAATATCGCTGTCTAAAGTGTAAAAATATGGAAATAACGTCATGTGATCTCGCATAAGGATAGCAATAACGTAAGTTTTTGAGGATCGTAATCGAATGCTGAACTTCATATAATATTTGAAAATGTGGAAAAGTTTTTCCTTATTTTTTAAGAATGATTTCAAAGGGGGGGGGGGTTAAACATGGGTTTTGGTTACTTTTCATAGCAATTACGTTTTGCATGTAATTAGAACACGACCATATGTATCTAGCCTTCACATTCAAGTGACACTTGTGATAATGTTAATGTTAACCTGCCACGACATAAAGAGCTATTGAAAAATTATATATTTACTCTTAACCGTGATTAATATAGTAATCCTAGAATTAATGTTTCAGCAATAGAATCAGAATTTCAATCAGAGAGAGAAATTTATAAGGATTAAACATACTAGACAATTATTTGATATTTCTAAGGGACCATTCAGACACGTATTTTAAATATATTTTATTGCACATAAATTATTGAATTGCTTGAAAACAAGACATGAACATTACAATTGTCTATAGACTGGGATATAATAAAATAGTTAATTGCAACGAAAAAATTCGAAATTTTTTTAACGAATTAAGTGAAACTATTCATATGATAAAATATATATACAGTCGAACTCGTCTAACATCAGTACTACTAAAACGATGGTTAAAACGAACAAATTGAACATTAAGAATGGATCATCATTTAAACTATGATAAAATATTTACTCTTTTTATGAGCTACAAAAGCACTGTAACAACTATTACGAGAAAAAACAATTTGTTCATTTCGATCTGATTTTCGGTGAACAGTAGGGTTAGATTAGGGAATAAATCCCTTTCTTATCGAACACTCTTCTCAATAAGCGATATTACAACTGTTAGACAATCTGTAGCAATTTATCAGTTTCACAAAACAGAATCCGAGAACTTCATGGAGAACGCCCCCCCCCCCACACACACACACACTAAATAAAATGCAAAGGAATGCCCTGAGGTCTTGAATGAATGAAAAAAACAAGGGAGAAATAAGCACGTTTCAAATACCGCCCCTTTGTAACTTTTTAAACTGGAGCATGGAATAGAAAGAGCTTCGAAGAATATTTTTTTTGTACTTTAAATTCAGACTTTGGGTCATATAAACCAACCATTTTCGTGCCTCGTACTGTATTGTTAAAATGAAAAAGATGAGTGAAATCTATAGGTCTAAGATCACAGTTTAATATTGCAAAGTTAGCCGAGTGTTTCCGGGGAAAATTGAAGTGAACAGTTGCGTCACTGCATGTCGTTCATGTCCTTTGGAAATATTTGTTCTTTATAGACTCCCGTATTGTTAGTTTGTCTAAAGAAAAGACCCGTATAAAGAATATGACACTCACAAAGGTGAGACTGAATATTTTATGTCAATTTTATGATATTAAGTTAATTATCGCATTAAGATAATTAGATCAATTATTATTTATAATTATTTTACTCATGTGTGTGTGTGTTTTAGATTTTTATCATCTTCACATGCATTACCAGTGATGGTTAATATGAGGACTTTTAATATTTTCTAACTTCTCGTATTAAATGAGCTCGGCTGCATTTATCTTAAAATAATAAATATAAATTGAAAATACACTGACGAAAATTTCGATATAATACATGAACATTAGGCATACAAACGGTGTCTTACATTTTATCTCATTTTTTTCCAATTTCTTTCTGGTGAGAGAATAAATCTTCTCTAATTCAACCCACATACCATTTCAGCAAAAACGAGAATTCAAAGTAATTCACAACTTGCAAAAAATTTAGATATTTGCATAGTTTTTACATATAATTGTAAAGGACAATTGATTCTACATGTATATTCATTTCTATGTAAATTGACTTTCATTATGAATGTGTTTATGAATGTATATGTGAATGCTCTATGTATAATAAAATATATTTTTTTTCTTTCTTTAAATTTATTCAGACAGTCGTAAGTGATATTATAGAATAAGAAAAGTTAGTTTTACAATCATGGGGGAAGCGCAAATGGACAAAAAATAAAGTAAAACGCGTGGTCGCTTAACGTCAATAATTTCGCAGTACCAATCAGTGATATGTGTCTGAGTTTAGAACCACTACAGTAAGGTTTTTATTCGGCGAACATCTCTAATACCGGGGATAATCACAGCATGATTATAGACTTATAACTGACTTAATACTTGACTTATCTTTTTAGACTTGTTACTTGATTTTTGTGAGATGATTGTCTGAGATCATCTTGTTTCCTAATATCCTGTGTGGGTAATCTTCAAGCCTTTCGATGATTTATTTCTGTCTGCTGAGCATCACGTATGCTGGGGTCTACTATGATTGCTCGTATGTAAATTGAAGAGGTCGGGGCAAGAGAGTGCCAAGCAACAACTTTGAACTTCTGATATACTTCAATTTGAAAATTTGATCAAATACGCAAATCAAGATATATAACCTAAAGTATTTTCGCCAATGTCTTAGTAACATTTGACATATTCTGAATAACAATAAGGCATTACTTTAATGATATTATTATTACGTTTTTTTGTAAATTAGCTATCTTCATTGCTGGCATAAACATCTGGGACAAAAACGAAACCTGTCACATATGCTGCCACCAAGTGACATTAGAAACAAATGATATGTTGGATATTATAATTTACAATATTAAGCAAATATTACAGTGTTAGATGTATTTCACCAAAAATGTGACTTGGCACTTTCTTGCCCCGACCCCCTCAATTGTTGATATAGCTCTATCTAAATAAATAAGACTTCTGATTAAATATATCTATTTTTGGTCGCAATAGACCCAACGGCCCCAACGGACCAATTAACAACGGCTAAAATATTAATAGTGGGTGCCACTTTGAGAGAACCTGCATATCAAAGTTGACGTCCGTGAAGGAGATGACATCGAAAAAGAAAGTCCAAACCGAAAAGATATCGAGGTATTATTTTACTCATTATGTTCAATTGTAGTGTTAACAATTGTAAGCTGTGTCAAAATCAGGGACGGTCTCAAGTGAGTATTAAATGTTAAGTTATACGTTATTTATTATGATATTAATATACTGATATTACAAAAAGAGAGAAAAGTAATTGAATGAATCTCACAAGTTCATATTTTCTATTTGATTTTCTAAAAATAACTAAATAAATTTTATAAACTTAATGAAGAATTTTGTAATTATGACGGTATTTAATATCATTAGTGTGATCTCATTGAAAGAGTCAAAGTAACTTAATTGCTTTAATGTTTAAGTTTTTTGTAAATATGTAACTGTATAAAATTTGTATTTAAACTTTAAATTTGCCTTCTTTCCTAATTTAACCATACGTATGTGTATTTTATTACTCTAATATCACAGCTAATATGTCTGTAATGGTTTAGATTAATGCTATTTCAGCCAAGAATGAGATTCATTAACTTAATACAGGGATCGTACGGATCAGGGAATTTTCCCGGAGTTTCACCAGTATTTTCTTTATAGAAAAAGAAATATTGGTTAAACTCGCGAAACGTCACCTTCTTTTAAGGAGCTAAATTCTGTAAGAAAATACTGGTACCAAAGAATTTCCTGGTCGCAAAATTCCGGGAGCCGTACAAACACTGTTAATAGGTCTTAAGTTACGATTTAATCTGAAAAATTTACACAACCAGATAATTCCGTTTAATTTAAATATTCCTTTAGGTTAAATTTAAGTTCATTACATTTTATAAATCACGACCAGAGATTAGCGATCACGATTTATTTACTCACTTATATTTAGCTAGAGAAATGTAGATTAAGATTACCAAGATATCTAGGAAGTTGTTAAGCTCGTACCAAATGTTTTTATTTAATGCTTAGATTTTCCAGCATACTTTCTATTGAAATAACAAATATCATTTTGCATTTCGCTGCGTTTCCGTTACGTTTTGAATGGTATTAAAATAAATGATTGTTTATCTATCCAATTAAATTGAAGTGACTCTTATAATGATATAAATCTGATGATTCACATTGAAAATTTATATATTAGTTGTAAGGAATATACTTCAGAAGTCGAATGTGAATTTTATTCAGTGAAAGGGAGTGGTAATGATTAAATTTAGTAACCAATTATTTGATATTACAAAACTATCAATCAGGTATATATTTAAAGATATTTATAAAAGATAATTTCTTAACTTATGTGAAAATCATTTATTAATATCATAGCTGATTATATAGTCAGATATGTTAAAAGACATAATTACGAAAAAATAACTTTGAATTACTTTTACAATTTGCTATTTATCTATCGTTAGAGACAATACTATAAAATAATACATGAATAGTGTATGAAAATGTACTTAAATTAAATATGTGTGTAATATTTTAAAGTGTGTGGTACAATAATGTCACGCTTGTTACTAGTTTGCTTATTTAAAAAATAAATTGGATTTATAATATACTGTTTTGCGGTTTGGTTCAATGGGTATCGCAGCAATTAAAAAAACATCTTGTTTATCCATTGTATCAAATTCAAGTCATCGTTATGGTGACATAAATGTGAACTTCCGATTATATAAAGTCCTCGTTGAAAAATTACATTTTCCCTTATTAATATGATTAACATAGTAGTTCTATACCACATTCTTCAGCAGTTAAATGAGAATTTCAATAAGTAAAAGTTATTTGAATGGTTAATCGATTAGACAATTTCTATTTTATTTGCATTATTAAACGACCAATCAGTCACATAATTTAAGTTATATCGCTGTCGATAATTTTAATTACTTGAAAACAATATATTAATCTCAAATCTTATTATCAATTGGACTATGTTGAAAGAGGTAATTACATCTAATGATTTCGAAACATTTTCTCAAATAAAAGTTTAATTATCATTCGAGATAATGCAGAAAAATCATTTTTCATAAGTGTGTAAAATAAATTAAAAATTCACTTCGATAATTTTTTTGCAAATTTGCCGAACAATAATGTCACATATTTTATCAGTTATTTTCAATTTGTTTAAGATGTGTATAAATAAAAATTAATATTTTGCGTGCAGTTAACTGTCATTGTTATCTATATAATCAAATTCAAGTGACACTTTTATTTACATAAATGTGAATTCACATGACGTAAAGTGTACTCATTGAGAATTTATATATTTCCCTTTAAATGTGATTAACATAGTAATGATACACACTCACTCTTCATCAATTAAATAAGAATTTCATTCAGTGAGAGGCATTTATAACATTGAATTATACTTAACATTTATTCTTAATAACAAAACGATCAATTAAGCACGTATTTTGAACATATTTTATTAATATATTTGAAAAATAATAATAATCTCTCAACTGATTGTAGATTGATAATTATTGAAAGAAGTAATTGCAGCAAATGTATTGAACTATTTTTACAATTTGAAGTTTATCAATGATAATAATTAATATGATTAATACAGTACTAGTAATACATTTATCCTAAATGAATAAATGTGAATTAAATATGCACTTAACTGAACATGCATATAATATTTGAAAATGTGGCAAACAAAAACTTTAAAATCCTTTTTTCTTATTGTTTAAGGAATTTTTCGAATACAAAAAACATTATTTTTCGTTGAATTGCATTGAATTTACGTTTTGCGTGTAATTAGAACATGATCGATATATCCAACCAAATTTAAGTCACATATAAAGTGACGTAAATGTCAACTTACCATGATACAAAGCACTCATTGGAAATGTATATATTTCCTCTTAAATGTGATTATCATAGTAATTCTACAAGTAGTTCTTGAGCAGTCGAATGAAAATTTCATACATTGAGAAGACTTTAAAATGATTAATCATAGTATACAATTATTTGATATTACAAAACTATTAATCAGACACGTATTTTAAGATATTTCACTGCAGATAATATATTAAGTTAGTTGATAACTCGATTGTTAAAATATTACAAGATGATCCAATGTAAATGTTATTAAATGGGAAATATTTTTACGAGTGGAAAATGCACAATAGTTAGCCGTAACAGATAAAATTAGAATGCATTGAAATATATATACCATATATTCTAATACGAGAAAATCTTGTGTGTGTGTGGTTATACAAATTTTATTTTTAAAACGGTTGTAACGATTTTGACGAAATTTTGTATTCTACCGTTTTGGGGCACCAGAAAACCATTGGGCTAGGCCACGTGTTCGAGAAAATTCAATTAGTGGGTCATTTTGGGTCATCAAGGGTCAGGTTCAAGCTAATTCTATCTAAAAATGGTTCAAACGATTTTGACGAAATTTTGTATTTTACCGTTTTCGGGCACCAGAAGACCATTGGGCTAGGTCACGTGTTCGAGAAAATTCAATTAGTGGGTCATTTTGGGTCATCGAGGGTCAGGGTCAAGCTAATTCTATCTAAAAAACGGTTCAAACGATTTTGACTGAATTTTGTATTTTACCGTTTTGGGGTTCCGGAAAACCATTGGGCTAGGTCACGTGTTCGAGAAAATTCGATTAGTGGATCATTTTGGGTCCTCAGGGATCAGGGTCAGAACACAAAGCAAATGTTGACCGAGCATTGCTCGGTCGTACCCGCTGGTATATATATATATATACATTAATTTGAAATTCATAATTTTAAGCTGACATATTATATTTTATAGCATATCAAACATCGGCGGTACATACTTTAACATTTTTTCATAAAAAAATATAAAAACTTGTATACTCTGATTATTACATAATATCCTTCGACTTTTTTTTTTTACTAATTTATCTAGCACAGTTACACATTAATATTTAGGATTAGAAAGTATAACGCATTTCATTAAATGTAACAATTCGTGACACTGACCAGTTATAGAATAAATACAGCTAAGCGCAACGGCACACAGCTGGGCAGTTAATAGAAAAACAGCGTCGTTTCAAAAAATATATTTTTTTTCTATAAGTCACAATATTTATGAACTTATTATAAATACATATAAGAATAGCGAGTCAGTTTTTGGCCCTCCAGAAACATCATTAAGCATTTTCATAAGCAAAATACCAAAAAAAACAAGGTAAACCCTCAAAAATATTGCTGATAATAACGAACAAAACTTTTTCCATTCATAATTTATCGGTTATTATTTTACGACAGTTAGTTTTTGAAGTTCATTGGAATGTAACGAAATATGTTTTTCAGCTCAGAATACACCTTTCTCTCTCTCTTATTTATATATATATATATATATATATATATATATATATATACTGGCTCGGCAAGCAGCATATGCGAATTGTGGTATGCAGATAGTCGACGTCGGCCGAGGGAGACCAGATATATTTTTTAAAATATGGGTGAACACACTTAGGTAGATTGATAATTATTGAACGAATTATAGTAAATGAATTGAACTATTTTTACAATTTGAAGTTTATCAATGATAATTTTTAATATGATTAATACAGTACTAGTAATACATTTCTCCTAAATGAATAAAAGTGTATTAAATATGCACTTACCTGAACCTTTGTTTGCCATATTTGAAAATATGTCAAACAAAAACTTTAAAATCCTTTTTTTATTGTTTAAGGATTTTTTTAAATACAAAATCATTATTTTTCGTTGCATTGCTTTGAATTTACGTTTTGCGTGTAATTAGAACATAATCAATCTATCCAATCCAATTTAAGTGACATGAAATGTGACGTAAATGTAAACTTCCCATGATGTAAAGCACTCATTGAAAAATTATATATTTCCTCTTAAATGTGATAACATAGTAATGCTACAAGTAGTTCTTCCGGAGTCAAATGAGAAGTTCAGACATTGAAAAGACTTTATAGTGATTAATCATAGTATACAATTATTTGATATTACAAAACTATTAATCAGACACACGTATTTTAAGTTATTTTACTGCAGATAATATATTAAGTCAGTTGGTAAGACGATTGTTACTAAGTTAGTAACTATAAGTTATAAAATGTTGCAAGAACATGCAATGAAAATGTTATTAAAGGGAAAATATTTTTTACTAGTGGAAATTGTACAATCGTCAGCCTTAACAGGTATAATTAGAATACATTAATATATATATATAAACATTAATTTGAAATTCATAATTTTAAACTGTCTTGTTATATTTTATAGCATATCAAACAACGATGATACATAATTTAACATTTTAGCATACAAAAATAAAAAAAACTGTATACTCTGGCCATTACATAACGTCCTTCAATGTTTTTCTTTTTACTAATTTATCTAGTAAAGTTACACACTAATAATTATGTTCATAAAGTATAACGAATTTCTTTGAATTTAACACGTCGTGACATTGACCAGTTATAGAATAAATACAGTTAAGTGAAACGGCATACAACTGAATAGTTAATATAAAACAGCGCCGTTTCCAAATATATTTTTTTCTATAAATCATAATATTTATGAACTTATTATAAATACATATAAGATTAGCGGGTCAGTTTTTGACCCTCCAAAAACATAATTATTTTTCATTAACAAAATGCCAAAAAAACAAGGTAAACGCGCAAAAAGATTGCTAATAATAACGGACAAATATTTTGACTTTGATAATTTATCGTTTAATATTTTTCGACAGTTCGTTTTTGAAGGTAAGTTAGTTGTTTTTGGTAAGTTAGATAATTTAGCTGGCAATTTAGCTGGCAAAACGCGACTTATAATTTTTGTGTCGATAAAACGCCAAATAAATCCAAAGTTTAAATTACACCTCTTTCTCTCATATATATATATATATATATATATACTGGATCGGTGAGTAGCATGTGCAAATTGTGGAATGCATAGAGTGGACTTCGGCCGAGGGGCACCAGATATATTTTTTTAATAATGGGTGAAGACACTTAGGTAATCTCAGAAAAAAATTAAAATTTTCAAAAAACTTAAAAGTTTATTCATTAACAGTGATATTTCTCCAGAAAATATATTTAATCATTTTCTTGGAAGCAGTGAATTTAATATCCAAACGATAGGTCGAAACTCACCTTTGAGAACCCCTTAAGAAGTATTTATATAATTTTAATTTAAATAAGTAAAAACGTAAAATCCCTTTGGTGTAGAATATTTTGTAGTGTAGTTTTCGGCTTACCAATGAAAATAACAAACTATGTGAAATGTGTGACACAGTTTTGAAAAGTACAAATGGAGTATTGAATATTATTTTCTGTTGTTTATATCTAATTCAAGTAATGACCTGGTAATCATGTCAGTGATAGCGAACTTTTTGGGGAAAGGGCTACGCGTTGCTGAAAAACATAGAAATAGCATTTAGTATCATTTTAACTTTCAAGGTACACTATAACAAGGAAAATATCCTGTTTCAGTCTTAATTTTAACGGAACTAAAATAGTTTTTGAATTATACTAAATTCTAATCCTAACGTATTCACTCTAATGTATGAATTCGTTAACATAGCCCTGCCGAATTGAAATCCATATAATAATATATACACGAAATTTTAACCAGTCGATCTATAATCTTATTCATATCTTGTCATTTTTAGTTATGTAGCTACAGAAATAGGGAAATGGGGCGGGGCAATGATAAACACTGTGCACTTAAGTATTTAACTATCTTCTAAAATTTAATTGGATTCTTTTTTTTTAATTTTAAAGGGAAGCAAATTTATCCGACAAAACATTCATCCGGAATGATTTTGCGAGAAAATCATTGTACACACTGATACACATTGCCTACATTTATATTCATTATACGATAACTCATGTAAAAAGAAGTCTTGAATGATAAACAAAATTTTTGTTGTTAAAATAAATTTAAAATAAAATTTCATTCATAAACTAATTATTACTTATAAGTTTCTCGAATGTCACGCAATTTCTCACGTGGCATCTCTGTCACGTGTTCCATAGGTTTGAAATATCTGTTGTAAAGACATAATACTTATTATTAAAGTTCTTTTTATTTGAAAAATGTATATTAAGTATTAACATAGTTCTCAGCCTGTCTGTTAGTTAACCGTTAAATTCTTATATTTTTTGCTCTTATTGAAAAGTATTTAGGCCGTATTTCGTGTCTATTTATTCGTCACATTATAACTTTTATAATAAATTTGAATTTAATTTAAGATGTAATTTAAACTAGATTTTAAAATGTTGATAAAGCAAGCTTTGCTACGATCATTTTTTTAATTGTCTCTGTAAAAATAACACTTTTTTCCTGAGAGTTTAATTAAAGAATTAAATATATTTTTTAAAAGATTATGATTTTAATTCTCTTCATAATGATTTCTAATAATGTTTTGTAGTTCAATTTATTTAAACTCTTCAAAACACTGTTATGAAGTTGGATTCCAAATAGCTATTTCTGCAAACAAGTATTGCAACAACTGCATTTGTTATTAAATATTACAACAACAATCCAAGGGCTAGAAAAATACCATTATCAGTAGTTTTAGTTTAAAGTAATTAAAATACATGTTAATAGAATTTTTTTGCAAACTCAAACCTATCAATTTCATTATCAGACGAGCACTCTATAAATTGTGAAATAGTTTGGATTTTCAATGAATTTTTATGTTCATTACAAATACTGAGAGTGAACTTATTTAACAAATGTGTGACGGTGTAAATTTCGTACGCATGTAATGAGTCTGTCATGTCTTTTCTTAATAGACTGAATCTTACGTGGAGTGAAACGTAATGTAATGTAATGTATTCATGCAAGGTAAAAATATATTCATAATCTGTGTGTAATGTAAAAAAATCCGTCTCTTTCATTTACATAAATCTCTATAAATATGAAAGAGACGAGTTTTTTTACGTTACAAATATATTATGAATATATTTCTACCTTGCATGAATACATTACATTATATTACATTTCACTCCACTTAATATTCAGTCTATTAAATAAAGACATGACAGCCGCATTAAAATCGTAGCAAATTTGCATCGTCTCACATTTATTAAAAATGTTCACTCTCATTATTTTTAATGAACTTAAAAACTTCAATGAAAATCCAAAATATTTCACTGTTTGTATTATATATATCAGTTTATATTATATTATATATATATATATATATATATATATATACTTTCTATTAGAAAAACCATGGCATTGTAATTACACTGGTTTTGGCGGGTTAAAATTTTCGAAACACGAGTAAAATGAAGGGTTACACCCTAGCGGAGGAGAATGTATGGGGTCGTACCGTATTTTTGCTAACATATAGGCTAGAACTGTAAGAATATGTGGATTGCTCTTAATTTTCTAAGTATCTAAGGGATAAGGCTGCTTATTTAGTGGATCAGACCGTTTTTCATCAAATAAGGCTGTTGCCCGTGAAAATTGACGGGCAAACGCTCATAAATTTACAGTTTTTTCTGAGAGTGCACATTTTTTCGTAAAATGGATCTTAAAATGTTTTCGTTTTTAAAATTTTATTCAAATTCAAAGGTGAAGAGATTTTACAGTGTTTATATATAAATGATAAGGCAATTCATCGTATTTCAAGTACCAGATTTTTTTTTTAATTATTGCATGAGTAAAAGATATTTTATTTAAAATTCTTAAGGCAATCTAATTGATTATTCTTTCACAAATTCATACGGATTTCTGTAACGCATACTTTAATGAAATCTAATTTCCTTCTGAAAAGCCAGTATTTCAATATTAGGATTTTAAATAAAGAATATATAATATTTTATAATGAAACATCATTGGAAAAATTAATTTCCAAAGGGATTTCATAAAGCTCATTTATTAATAGACTCAATATACAGACTAAAAGAGAGACTAGAAATTATTTAAGCGAGAATAATTAAATAATATCTCTAGCTGTCATTCTCTATTAAAATTAAATTATAGATAACTTCTGATTTTCTGAAAGATTAGAATATGTATTAAATTCTCAATAAAATGTGCGAATTAAACTATTTATCCTATGGTGTACGAGAAAACGTTGAATTAAAATATAATTTAATACAATAGGAAGATAAATAATAGCAAATGCATTAAAAAAAAAAATTTTTGAATTTCTTATCATGAATTTAAAATTTAGCACAGTCTTTCAGAAGAAAACTTTATCGAAATAAATCAAGTATATCACATATGTATATGTCAAGCACAATCATGAAATATCATCCTTCGGTTTTATATTTCGATAATGTGTGTATGTTTAATAATATTTCAGGTATTATGTTGTTATTCCTATCAACGCATATACGTAGTCTAAAATTTAAAAAAGGAAGTTAACAGTGAAATTTGCTTTTTGTCAGTTTTAAAAAGCGTGACTAAATTGATAGTTTGGATTTTCATTGCATATCATATTATAACAGGAAAAGCTGATAATATGCCATACATAAAAAGTAACGACCAATTTCTATGAAAACACTAATATATTGATTTCTTTCACAGGTGTTTGAAGAAATGCTCTCCTTAGAAGAAAGAAGAGCCATCGTTTCCTGGTAACTGGGTGATAAAACATATGAAGAGAACCGTCAGTTGTATCATCGAAAATACGGAAAACAGCCACCAACAAAAGCCAATATCAGGCTACTTGAGAACAAATTCAGACGAACCGGTAGCGTGGCGGATGAAAAACGTCCTAGATGATCATCAACATCTGACGATTCCGTCAAGAGAATTCCTGAGGCAGTTGAAAGGAGCCAACTTGCTTCTGTTCGTCAGCTGAGCCGTGAGTTGAAAATTCCACAAACCACTGTTTGGCGTACTCTTCGTTTTACTCTGAAGAAAAAGGCTTATCAGGTGCAGGTATTGCATCACCTGAAGGAGGAAGATTATGCAGTCTGTATGGCAATGTGCAGTGACCTTTTGGAGGACGTAAAAAAATAAGGACTTGTTAGACCACATCCTGTGCACAGACGAGGCCACATTTCACACATATGGATTAGTGAACCGTCACAACTTCCGGATATGAGCCGACAACGGCAATCATCATGAGGTGCAAGCAAAGAAACACCCCGAAGGTTAACGTGTGGTTAGGGATGACCAAGAATAAGATTTATGGTCCATTCATGTTTGTGTAGGAAACGGTAAATGGTACAACTTATCTTGATATGCTTGAGTTTTATTGCAACTGAAATTGGAGTCTGATGCAATTCTGAATACCGTTGTGTTCAAACAGGACGGGGCTCCTCCCCACTTTGCTCTCAATGTTCGCGAACACCTAAACCGCACGTTCCCGGGACGGTGGATTGGTAGAGGATCACAGCGTATGTGGGCACCGAGGCTCCTTATCTAACGCTCCTTGACTTCTTCGCTTGGGGTTACATCAAATCCTTTGTATGCAGGGTTAAAGTCGCAAGTCTACGTCAGCTGCGTGTAAGGATTGTGGAAGCAATCAACAGCATCACATCTAATCAACTAAACGATGTTTTCCGTTCCATGGCGAAACGTTGGTCTCTATGTGTTGACATAAAGGGTGGACATGTTGAATGTTATTAAATTCCTATGTATATATGTTCCTTGTTCTATGCATCTATTCATTTCCTTCATTAAACATGCTGATTTTGAAAATGGATCGTTATTTCTGGAACACCCTATATTAAATAAAACTATGAACATGTCACTCCATTATTACAACACGCAAAAACAAGAAGCATCTATTTGTAATTTTGGGGTTACAATTTCAAAAGATACAGTTGAAAAACTAACGCTTTCTCGACCTTTTTTCTTAGAAAATTACCATAAACATATAACCCGCCACTGACCGTGGCCGACAGTTATAATGATTCCAAGAAAAAAAGAATCATCAAAATTTAAACATTCGTTTTAAAGTAGTAAGTCTTAAATAGTAAGTTTTATTTGTTATAGTTTTAAGTATTAATTAGAAAGTCTTCGTTGAAAGTCAGTTAATAAAAAACCGAAAAAACGCCTTGTGATGCAGCAACTTTTAGAAAACAACTGAAATTTAACTCACCATAATGCCAATATATTTCTGAATTTTTACGATATTAAACTGGCTTTTTTCTATGTCTTATGCAGGAAAAATTGACCGTCATCTGCCAAACGAAAGGGCGTGATATAAGAACCCACATGGATCACGAAACTCCTTAGAACATTGCCACCCTATCTTGAATCGGTCACGAGTTATGGTGGATAGAAGAATATGAGCCAAAATTGCGTCAAATCTGGGAAACCTACACACAAAATATTACGTTGAGTAAAAAGTTTTCTGCCAAGGGAAGATACCTTCGCGCAAACAGCTGTCATTCGTGCGGTTGTTAACTTTTCAGTCAACCAATTTTTTCATTCAAAAGCAGAGCACAGGACCTATATGACTGTGTAATTTGTTTGTTTAAAATTTATTATCTTGTGTTTCAAAAAAGTGTTTAAAATGGAGCTATCAAGTCAGCAGATCAGAACGATTATTTACTATAAGTTCCGTAAAAAACTCAGTGCGACTGAATACCACAGAAAAATGTGTGAAAGTTGAGGAATCAATACTGTTTCTTATGATGCAGTCAAAGTTTGGTTTCGGAAGTTTAAAGCTGGAAATTTCGGCAGTGAAGATGAACCACGTTCCGGCCGCCCTATTGAAATCGATTGTGAGCAGTTAAAACAAATCATTGATCAAGACAGAAATGTTTCAACACAAACTATTGCGTTAGAGCTTAACGTTTGCAAAAAAACAATAGTTAGCGCTATAAAACACATAAACCTAACGTTTAAGTTCAACCGCTGGGTGCCTCACGAATTGACAGCTGAAGACAAGCGCAGGAGAAAAAACTGTTGTTTGGCTCTGCTCAGAGATCAAGGGAAAGATAACATTCTGGACAGAATTGTGACCTGCGATGAAAAAATGGGTGTACTACAACAATACAAGCCATAAAGGAGGGTGTTCAGCACCTGGGGAATCAGGTGTATCGGTTGCAAGACGTGTCTTAACTAACAAGAAGGTGCTCCTCTGCATCTGGTGGAGTTGTTGTGGAATTCTGTACGAAGAGTACCTGAAAAGCGGACAGACTATCAACAGTGCACTATACAGCAGCATGCTAATCAAAGTTCGCGATGCCATTCGCGAAAAAGGAAGAAACGAGTTCAGAAGGAAGGTGGTTCTCTTTCATCAAGATAATGCCCGGCTACACATTAGTGACCGGCTGAGTGCTCTACAAGCTGGAGTGGGATTTGATGCAACATCCACCATACAGTCCCGATTTGGCCCCTTCAGATTTCTATCTCTTTTCACATCTGCAGCTGCATCTTGATGGCACAATCTAACATTCAAATGAGGAGGTCACAAATGAGGTCGATCTCTTTCTGGACTCGCGCATGCCACAATTTTTCACAGAAGGGATTGAAAAGTTGCCAAAACGTTGGTAAACGATTGTAGATTTAAACGGAGACTACTTTCCTCGTTAGCTTTGATGATTTAGTATGTATTTTACATTTTACAATTAAAAAATTTTTGGCGGAAAACTTTTTACTCAACATGATATGCCCATATTTGGATAGAAGAGCAACAATCCTATAAGGTGAGACTATTTGCATAAAGATATCTGGGTTTAATGGTGATCTACAAGCGCTGAAGCATTGGCGAAGTGAAAAAGAGAATTATAACCAAATTTTATAACCGACAATACCACAAATACCCTTATATCTACAATCGGTAAAATGTACCAAAATCTTTCCCATTTCAGCAGCTTTCGAATGAGCCTATGTTAAAGTGTTTTGGTATTCTACTTCAGGAGAAATTTAGCTTGTTGTTTACAATACGTCACTGAAATTAACGATCGTTGAAAAAAGAAGACTCCCTTTATTCACTATAGTTCCATCTGGCTGGCCTGTTTTGTGGCACATCTTATCTGAAAGCTGGGAAAATGAACAAGGTTTTGGTACATTCCATAGATTATAGTTAAAGGATATTTGAGGAATTGTTGGCTACAGAATTTTGCAACAATTCGTTTATTCATTTTGCTAGTGTTTCAGCTCTTGTAGCCCCCGGTCGAATCCAGATAGCCATATAAAAATGGTGTCACCTTACAGGATTTTTTTTTCTGTCTTTTCGAAGTATGTGTTTATTGTGCGCATATATTTTACAGAAACATCACAAATTTGAGTTTTATTCTGACTGAACCTATTTTTTCAGATTTTATTTCATCCACTGTAACTTAGAAACAGTTAGAGATATGACAGCATTTGTATGGCGTTTCATGATTCACATGAGCTGTTATGTAACCCCCACCCTCTTCGTTTGGCAAATTACGTCAAATTACCCCTACTGTATAGTTACCTATATAGTATACTCTAAATTGTGCAAAACATTTTATATTTTTTGCGTATGTTTCATACAAATTCTTATACTTCATAAAATATTTAATACATTTATATTTTAATTAATGTATCATGTTTATACTGTACTTGCCAAGTTTCCTTAAACTGGCGTTAAATTTAGATTGAAACCTTGCATGCTATAATAAAAAAAATGTAATTTATCTAGAGATTAAATTGATGATAAATATGAGGCCAAACATATACTTTATACTTCCGAAGTTCCAGAAGAATTCGTCAAGAATTTCTCTGGATATTCGAATAAACGTCTGCAATCGAATGTGTCCGGTGACATTTGGCGATATAGTGTACCTCGCCATAATTTATCTTATCAAAAATAATCTCGAAATTAAAATTACGAATTTATATAATTGCATTATGTAAAACTTTTTTTTAAATGCGTTTATGTTAAATCATATTGCAATTTACCATAATTACTGAAGAGTATATTATGATTAAAAATTACTTTCACATCTTAAATGTCAATCATATTTAAGCGTGTATCTCCTAGTATTATTACTTAATTATCATACTTCAAACTAAATATTATCCGAGACGAGTTCTAAAATCTATTAGGACCATTTTCATTAAAGAGTAAGCCTTATGTTTTAACCATTAATGAAAATGGAGAATCTTAAAGGTTAAATTGCTATAATTTATATAAATGTATTAGCATTTCACAAGATTACATTTATTTGATTTCAAATGTTCTTTTTTTTAATGTTCATTCTTCGAGAATATTAATATTGCGTAAAAAAGAAAAAAATCGGTTTATGTTTTTTTTTTCTAGCTCTAACATTTGAAAAAAAATCTAGAAAAAAAAACGAACAATTAAGAATTGTTTGAAGTTAATAATAACATTTTATTAATAGCTAACAACATACATAAGTTGGATATTATTGAAACTAACTCTCTATAAATTTATTGCTTTATTTTAAAAAGTAATAATAGCCTATTTAAGAGCAAAGTAATGTAAGACGATAAATCATTTCTTGACACAACTAACATGATTTGAATTAATATTAATGGAGCTCACTACCGTATGAAGTATTTATTTTATGTAGGTATTTTTCAATGCATCATTCTGTCAAAGAAAATATAAATTGGTAGGTACATTTGAAAAATAATTTCCCGAATATTATTTAATAATACCAGAAGGACCCGTGCGAAGATTTCACACTGCGATCTTTGTGAGTATTTCCTGGTACGTTTCAGCATGCATTTTTAATTAACTAATTTTTCTTTTAATTCAACAACGCGTTTTAACGAAATGTGAGTGTACTATGTCAGAAGCCTGTTCAAAAACTTTTCGAATGATATCTCATTCATTGTTGCATGTTCTATGTGTGCATAGAAAAAGGGATGTTGACAACAGAAATAATATACATGACTTGCATTGTTTTTTCATAAATGAAATTAAAGCTTTTTTCAAATCAATGTTGCTACAAAAATAAAATACCGCATTATATGATGCTCAACAATGATTATAAAAATTAATAAATAGTTCAAAAGAGGTAAAATGAAATTGAAACGTTTTGAAGAAATTAAATATTATTGATTGATCGAAGCAGTGGTATTTTACACGTGTAGAATAAAAGGTATGATTTGTTATATTAGATTGAATTGTAATTTAAGTGTATTTCAATTTATTTTTCTTCGTCCGGTATTTTTTCCCGAAGAAGATGACGCCATCCTCTAATGCAGTTAAAATACAGTTGTTATTTTTATTTTTCCCTCGCGCATGCCTTTTTCTATCTTCGTTGGTATTTTATTGTTAGGAATAAATATTGTTAGGAAAAAAACTATAAGGTATAATTAAAAAATAAATAAACTGTAAATTAAAATAAAAAATAAACTATAAACTATCATAAATAAAAAAACTACATACTTATCGAAAAATAAGGGTTACTATAATTAGTAAATTGGCGCCTGGCTTAGCGCAATTGTATTTGATCTGGCCCGTATAATACGTAAGTACCCTTTTTTTATTATAAAACACACCCAAATCATTTTATCATAAAACACACATAATGAATAATTTATTATAGTACTTCTCTATTATCCCGTCGACCACTTTTCATAATAAAAAACTATCGCCAAAATGTAAGATTAAACGCAAAAATTCAGTCCCATTTTCTTGATGTCAGAAGCATTATACGTGTTTGTTATGTCATCAAGTGGTTTTTAATTCGCCATTTGCGTGTATTTTTCATTATGTTTTACTGATAAATTAGTTATTTCATTAATTAAAATAACAACTGTGTCCTTAAATTCTTATATTTTATTTATTTATTTATTTTGATATTGCAATGGCAATGTTCTCCCGTTTATTTGGTGTTACAGTTTGGCGATAGTTTTTTGTTATGAAAAGTGGTCGACGGGATAATAGAAAAGTACCCTTATTGTAAAACATGCAATGTTTAATTTAATATAAAACACACGCTATCTGCTCTACCTGGTTGCCATACGAAGCGAAATCTCGCCAAAATCTTCGTGTTGCCTAGGCATAAAATCGCCCTTTTGACGCCAAAAATTTAAACCGGTGCGTCTGCGACATCTGTACCACGACGATTTTGGCGAGATTTTGCTTCGTATGACAACCCGGTAGAGAAGATTGCTTGTGTTTTATATTAAATTAAATATTGTACTTTTTTTTTTAATAAATTGATCATTGTGTGCGTTTTATGATAAAATAATTTGTGTGAATAGGTTGCCAAAAAATATGTTGGCAAATTTTCTTCTCTCGCCAATGTCATTTTCTTTACCTTGCCAAGGCCCCAATACTGAAAAAAAAATTAATCATTGAATCGGAGACTACGTGAATTCATATGAAAGCATTTTCCTCAGACTTTTCACAACTGTTCCAGAAATGTCTCAAGCACATAAATCAATATTGGTACATGATTTTTTGCAAGCTTGTGGAAATAATGAAGCTTTAATAAATAACATAATAACTTAGCAAAATGAAATAATAAAAAATAAATACAATTTTTGTAAATAATAAAGAAATGTATATCCGATTAAAAGATAATCCTTAAATAAGTTATTACTCCGTTACAGTATACCTAAACACAAGCATGATAAATCAAACATTAGATGATGTATAAAAATTAAATAAAAACCGGATTAAAGCCTCGATATATTTTTTAATAAGCCCGCGCGAGAAAAAAATTAACAATCGTATTTTAACAGCATTAGAAGATAACGTCATCCGCTTCTTGAAAAACATGAAACAAAGAAAAATAAATTGAATGCATTTCTAATATAAGAAAGCATATATTTTATTTTAATTTCAATTTTCTTTTTAACAATAAATATTTAAATTAACTCGTGCGGAGAAATCATACTTTATCTTTTTTGTACTGTTTATTTATTTTTATAATTACTGTTGAACATGATATAATGCGGTATTTGATATTTGTGGCAACACAAATTACAGTAAAACCTTTCATTTAATTTATGAAAAATATGCCGTATTAATTCTTAATTAACTAGAATTTTTAATCAAAAACATGTTTTAACGAAATTTTAAGTGTGCTATGTCAGAAGCCTGTTCAAAATTCTTTCATATGGTATCTCAATCGTCGTTCTGCGTTTCGTATTTTCAAGGAAAAAGGGATGTTGACAGGAGAAATAATATATAAGGACATCCCTCTAATTAAAGACAATTTTTAAATCCTAAGTAATAATTTTTCTATTGTTCTTAGAAATTTAGTGCATAACTTTATTGATAAGTTTTAAAATATAAACATATTAGTTTAAGGGTATAAACAAAATTCCATTATGTATATATATATATATATATATATATATATATATATATATATATATAGTAAAAACCAAGTTACTTTACCAACATTTTAATATATAAAATAAAAATTTTATATTATTGCAAATCCAAGCCTTGGTTTTATAGTTACAAAAATTTGTCTTTTTCAATAATATCACTATCCCAAGTTTCACAGAAAAAATTACTTGGTCTTAGAACAAATAACAGAAAATGTTATGTCTTTTTAGGAAGTTTGAAATCAACATTTTTAAATATACCATTTGAATATATCACACTACAGGTAATTTGTGACATATCTTAACTATTCGTTACCATAAATCAAACAAAAAACAAAAATCATGCATCAAGCATAGATTATAAGACACTTATCAACACATTCGGAATATTGTAACAAAACTTTATAGTTTAATTTGGTGAAAAATGATGTCTAAAAAACAATTTGGAAAATGCATAATACATTTGAAAACACAATTTCAGAAATTGCTATCTGTAATCGGAAAAATGTCCAAATTCATTTGTCCAAAATCATTATCAAAGCGAATAATAGAAACTATTTGACTGACATAAATTTAAAATCAAATTTATTTTTGACTACAACGTAGCTCGAACCAAAGATCATAACATTTGTAAAAGATATGCAATGCCTCTCATGAACAAACACTTCTTTTTTAACAGTTATAACAAGTAAAATTAAAACAAGCAACATATGACAGATACTTTTGGAGTTGTTTATTTTGCATTTCGTAAACATTTTCAGCGTTTCTGCGTAGCCTTTGGTCCAAACAAGTGTGGACATAAATGTTTTAAACTACTTAAAAATAAATATTTTTGAAAGAAACATGATTTTTTCATTAAGGTAAGTGTTTTTTTGACTAATCAAACAAAATACAATTCTTTGTAAAATTTTATAACATGAAATAAATGTCCTGTAGTTTTCTTTGTATCTATCAAAATATCGGCGTACCTAAATAAAACTTAAGTAAAGATTACATAAAAAAAACTTTTGTAGGTGAGAAATCTCTTTTAATAAAAACAGCTCAAAAGTATGTAGAATATGAATTAATATATATATTTTTTATTTTCTTTATATTTGTTTTCTTAAATATTGTAAAAATAAATCTTATATATTTCATTTATTTTCTTCATTATTTATTAGCTATTATTTGAATGTATGTAAAAATGTATTCATAGGATACAGACTTTTAAAATCAAATAATAAACCAAGTTAATTACCTTCTAATACGTTCAGGAAACAAATTGAAACACATTAATATATAATCTCTGAGATTTTAAATTTGTTATTATTTAAAATAAATGACTTTTAAATTGGCTGTTAAATATTTCTCCTTCAAAATGAGCTTTCATTATCGGATAAAAATTTTAAATAATCATGTATAAGAGGAAATAATCTTAAAAGTAATTAAATATATCTAAGAGGATGGCTATTTTTTATTGGATGCATTTAAAAATATTTAGATATTTTCTGATACTAGTTGAAAATAAATGTTACTTTGAAAAAAAATTTAACATATTATAAAATCCATAACTTATTTTGACATACATAGAAAAAAGTTATTCATAAGAATTTGAGTTTAATAGTTTCTGCTGCAGTTTAATATTTCAAAAACGGTTTACGGCAGCCTAAGAATATTTAATAACACATGAATTACAATCTCAACTATCGAAATATATATATTTTTTATAAATTATACAAACCAGTTATCAAATTTAGCAGCAATAAGTTATGTTTTTAATTCAGTATTTAATAAGTTATGTTCTGAAAATATTATAAGTTAACTAATAAAAATTATTAAATACTTAGCTATTAAAAAACAAATGTCATGAAATCTAATTTCTATGTTTTGTAACACTTAATTAATAATTCACAGTTTAACAGTATCTAACAACTAAATATAGTGCGCACGCTTTCATTGATATAGCGCGGACTTGTATAAAAATTGTAATATAACAAACACACTCAACTAGTTATTTGTGAGTAATAAATAATTCATCATGTTCTGGTACATTATTTTGCGATTGCTATATACAGATAGTTTGAACTTAAAAATTGACCTCAACGTCATTATCGCATCTGTAGAAATTGCATCTGTTGCATCTGTTGCAACATCATTATTGCATCTCTTTACAGTAACATCTCTATGCCCATTAACACAAGAAAATTTTGTAATATTCTTCAGTTGGAAAAAAAGCGCCCAAGAATAAACTGATTTGCACACGTGCTTCTGTGTATTCAGGTACATCTATTCAAATTATATTTAATTATGCAGATTATAACGATAAAATAATAAGTAAAATATGGTCCGTACACATTCATTGATAACTTGCGGGATTGCATAGTTTTTTCAATTTCACATGCATATTTAACTAGTTATTTGTGGGCAGTAATTCTTCATGGTACATATATTATTTTGTAATTGGAAAATAAAGATTGTTTTAATTTAAAAAAAAAATATCGCCTCAGCAATAAGGCATCTGTTGTAACCTGTTGTAGTATCAGTTGTAATTCCGTTAATCCAAGTAATTTTGTAATATTGTTCAGTTAAAAAAAATCCAAAGGTTAAACTAATTTGTACACGTATTTCTGTGTTTTCGGTATGTCTATTGAGCTAAAATATAAAAATCCTATTTTGGTGATTTATAAGAGAACATAAGCATGTGAATTGTACAGTGGGACATAAAACAATCATTTTTTCCAAACATTAGAAAAGATAATTCTATAAGATACGCAAACATTATCAGTTTTACTTTACCAAATATTTCTCAATGCACTCAAATGATATACTTTTCTACTGAAACGTAATTGTTGCTATCTCCCGACTAAGACTATATTCGATAAGAATTCGATGTATTGAAAAACATTCAATAATATATTTAAAATCCTATAACATAAAAAAATATCTTATTCTAAAATACCTTTCTCTTATTTAATTTCTTTGTCATGACATCTACTGGTTAGAAACATTTATTTTTAACTACATAAAAGTAAATAAAAATAAATGTCACGTGAAGTCAATATTTAATTTTTTGTACATTTCTTTTGGGTATAGTTAATTACCTTTCTTATAAATATTGTGACTGACGAAGAAGAGCAATACAGATAATACGGACACTATTTGAGATTATATATTTTGATATTTTTGAGATTAATTATATTTGATATATATTTGAGATTAATTTACGCTGCTTTTTTTATTTAATTAATGATATATTTTTCAACACACTTCTATAAATATACCATATACTACATAGTACATACATTAAATATTGCAACATTAAAGAGTTAAATTTTCTAATCCAAAAACTTTTTTCCGTTTTCGCTTTTAGTATTTGAATTATTTACAGTATTATTTGGAAAAAGGAGATAGTGGTAGTAATTTAAAACATATACAAAATACAATTCCATAGTAAAACAAGTAATTGACTGCTTCTTTCCCATGGTACAAAACCGAAAATGAATCTTCGTATTAAAAACTACTGCTAACAGTCCTGTATACCGGGTAATCTAAAAAACTGAAAACACTTTAAACATCAATTATTTACAAATGAATGAAGCTATAAAGATTCCGTTTTCAGTATTTATAAAATACTAGAATATACAGGGTGTCTAGTAAAGCGCTTACTCAGCCCCTTAACTTTTGATCGTCGACAACTACAAACATGAGCACGATATTTAGGTCAGTTGTCGGAAAAACATTATTTTATATCGAATTACATCTACAGTTAATTTATTTAAAATGTATTTTATTACACCTACATCTACTTTACCTATAATGTAGTTAACTACAATTACAACTACTTGTGACTATTTTAAAACTAGTGACTGGAAAGTACTTTTTCTTTCTTGTCACTATTTCACTATTTGTGCGATTTTGTTAAAGAATTTAATTTACTCTCGATATTGAGGACACAAATTAAGTGCTCTCCGTTATATAGAGTCTGCCGGTGTACAATCAAATGCGATATAACCATGCCCATTGAAAAATTAAAAGGATAACATTCAGTAATATGTTTGGTCTTAGTCAAAATGTTAGTTTATATATTACATATTACAAATTTCATAGCAAACTTATGATAGATACGTAATATAATAAATAGCCATATATAGGTAACATTAAATTTATGATTAAACTGCAGCATATGCATTTTTTTGATATACGAAAAGGATATACACTGCAAAAGAATTTTGATTTTACAGTATAATACTGACACCCTAGCGGCCAGTATTATACCGTAAAAGTAAAAGTGATAAACCGTAAAATAAGCAGTAATCCGCTACCGCGCATACGGTATAATACTAGCAGCTGGGATGCCAGTATGAAACTGTAAAATCATTTTTTTTTCAGTGTACGAGCTATATATCTGAGCAAGCAGTGTAGCGAGTGGCTCTTATTGTACATAACATATTCATTTATAACCATATACGGAATAAATTTTGTTTATTATTTTTATGGTGATTTTTCACTGACATTCGCAAATTGTTGCGCGGAACACGTTTTGCAAAAAAAGAAGAAATTACGATTACGTGATTTCAAGGATTACACATTTTTATCCTAAGTAGCGTTAATATTAGCGTTTGTGCTAACTACAAACTACTGATATTTCTATTGCTATCGCCCTACTCGCTAGATTACATTTTCATATTTAGTATGTTGCACTACAAACTAATAGAAACGTAGCGACTAATGTAGCTTTATTACTTGTAGCGCGCTATTTCCGCTTACTGGAGGTATAATAATGTTTCAATGTAAATGAAAATTTTAAATGGCTGTGTTTAAAAAAGCTTTGTTGTTTAAACATTGTCATTTTTACAAACGCAATTTATTATGTACATAAAATGTACATAGATTTTCTTTCTCCATCTAATTTCTTAATTTTACATTTATTCCTTTCTCATATTTTAATTTTTTTGAAACCCTCATTTATACCTTTTTTAGCATTTTTTTTTAAACTTGAACATTTTTCTTTGATATGTATATAAGGAATTGTAAGAGTTTATAATCAAATGGAACACTCAAAAATTAATTATTTATTATTGTAGTTGTAAAACATGAAAACATTAAGATTTTTAATCTCATTCTTATCTTCAATATTTATATATTTTTGCAATTTTTAATTAGCTTTCACATTAACTTAATATTTTTATTACGTGAATATTTTTTCTATCATGTTTATTTATGACATAATGATAGTTTTGAAATAAATTCAAGGTTCAAACATTAACTATTCATAAGTGAAAAAAAAAAAAAAAAAAAAAAAAAACAGAAAAAAAAAAATAGATTATTTCAAAACAAGTATCCGGCAATAAATGAATTGCTGAAAATTCTTATATATTTCCAATAAAATCTAAACGAAATATTGTCATGAATTCAACTTCATAAATATCTCACATAGTTTCTGTAATAGTATGAAACATTGTTATAAAAAATACATTTAAATTTGTACAGTGAATATTTCAAATAAAACGCGCAAAGTTTGAATAATATAGAAATTTTCAAAACTTTAAAGCTTAAATGTAAAAGGTTATAATGTCACATTGAAACTACCTTTGTTCCTCTACTCAATTTTCCTTATTTTTAAATAACATTTCCTCTTTTAAAATAACACAACTTAAACTAATTAAACGTCATCTGTTTTCTTAATTCTTTTAAAAATAGGAAATCGTGGCTTATTTTCTTTATTACTAGCTTCCGCATTTTAAAAGAGTTTTCGGATCTTCATATTTAGTTTCGTATTAAATATGTCTTGCAAAAATTTTTACTAAAGCGTTTATACGCATTAATGTGGGTAAATTAAGCAAACGTGCATGTTTGCTGTCCTAGAATTTTCTTATTAAAATATTTGAACTGCAAAAGATGGTTAGTTTACTTAATGAAAGTTTAATGCGATGTAAAATTGCCTTTGTTTTAAATATGAAAGGGTTTCCTAAAGATTAAATATATTATTTTGTACAACACTTATGTGTATAAAATTATTTCCACTTGAATTTTTCGTTCACATATTATGTACAATTTGAATTTAAATAAGCGTTTGATTTTAAAAATCTGCATGCATATAATGTTGTTTGGTAGTAAAAAAAAAATATATTTTATTTTATTTATTTATGTAACCCACTAAAATTTTAATAAAATAATTTACATCAAGGGTTTTAAAATATTCCATGAAAGTTTTAATACTCATTCGTATCATACATAGACTGTACATATATAATTTTTTTCGGATATAAGTTTTCGTTTAACCCTCTAATGCCCATGGTAGCATATCTGCTACCATATAATCAGCTTGAAATTTTAGCTTGAAATTTCATAAATAATGTATATTTTAATTCATTACAGCAATAATTGCACCTTTAGGTAATATTAATTATGATGTTTGAATGCAGACGGTAGCATTAAATGAGGAAAAAAGTTAGTTTGAAACAACATGTCTGATAACAACGACAAAATGTCATTTACAGTGGTAAGTTTTGGCTCAATTTTTCAAATATTTTATTGAAATAAAACTAAATATATATGATATATAGGTAAAAAAAGAGTTACCTCTATTCTCTGTGCAAAATAGTTCAATGTAAGTTTATTTTTTTTAATGGTAAAATGAGTAATTAATATCAAAGTACTTAAAAGCAAACAGATCAAAAACAAGCAGATCCTCTGCCATGGCCACTAGTGATCATGAACCCATGGTAGCATTTTTTCTACCATATTATTTTCACAAAAAAGTTATATTTGTTAATGTTAGCTTTGTACTTAAGTTATTGTTTTAATTTTAATTCACATGCTAATGCTATTAAATAAATCCGAAATAAATTAGTTGAATTTAAAATTTCCATGTACGATAAAATAAAATAATTTTTGTTTTTACATTTTTGAACAAAATATTGAAAGTAATCTTTATATATAAACTAGGATAAAACCCCCGTTAAAAATGACGGATTGTTGATCTGCGTTCCATTTTCATAAGACTTCATACAAACAGCCTGAAGATTTTATTATTGAAAGGTTTGTATTGTAGAAAAGTACATTTTAAAGCCGGTAAATGGCGCCAAAACAATACAGGTGTAAACCATTTTAATAAGATGATTTAAATTGGTGAATAAATTATTGATTTAAATCCTGATTTTTTTTTAATCATGAATTTACTAAATGTTTAAAATGACATTAAAACAAATCTAAGATTAACATAATTGGGAAAGTTTCTATGGATATTTTACCTTATGAAAAAACAAAAAAAAGCTTTGAATAATTGTTTCTAAACTTAATTCCTTATGCTTGTAAAAAATTAAATACAGTAAGTTTGTTAAAGGCTAGTATATAACCCCCGTCAAAAATGACGGATTGTTCCATTATCCTAAGACTTCATACAAACAGCATGAAAATTTTCTTATTTAAAGGTTTGTACTGCAGAAAAGTAATTTTTAAAGATGGCGCCAAAACAATATTGTTCTCAACAGTGTTCGTTTGTTTATATCTGGGCACGGCCCAACTCGATCAGCTCCGTTGGGATTTCGATGTTTAATCAGGATTTTTAATTAAGAACTTAAAGTTATAATATTATATGATATACATGTTTTATAGGAAAAATATGCTGAACAGACATGATTTCAAGTAGAAGATATTATCATTTAGCTGTAGTTGTCATATGTTAGCATAGGTTTTTCATTATGTCTAACATGGCGTTTAACTACGGTCAATTCGCAGACCACAGTGGTCCCGCCCGGAATAATTACAGACACTTTCTTGCCTTCGTATTTTATTATAAGAAGATAGAAAAAATTATGAAAAATCTAGAATGAGTATTTTGAGCTTTAAATTTCTATATATATATATATATATATATATATATATATGTATGCATAAATTATAAGTATAAATTGTAAGTATAAAATGTATTTTATTGAACAGTATCACTCGTATATTATATTTAATATATTTGTTCTATGTGGTATATATTACACCAGCTGATCCCCTGCAGATCAACTGCGCTGTAGTTTACTATATTTATTATTATTATATATTACTAGGGGCTCTGCCCCCTACGAGCTACGCTCGCCAACCCCCGTTCTGACACCACAAACTGTAAAAACACTCTGATTTGATCAACCTTAAAACGATTGCGGAAGATTGAATAATAATTAAACGACCTGCTGTAATCGGCTGCTATAATCGGCTGCTCGCTGTAATATCTGCTATAATCGGGTTTCCATTCATTTTCCTTTGACCAAGGGATTTTAAAGCAGAATCAACTGCTGTCGAGACAGCTAACAACTGTTGATAAAATAAGGTTAATTAAACATTTGAAAATCAACTCGTGCAAAATGGTTAAGTAAGCAATGTCATGGCATCGGGAAATTTTATAACGATGCTATAGAAAATTGGGTATTACTCCATTATCCCGACTACTACTTTCTATAAAAGAAATGAACTGTCTCCAAAATATAGGATTTAAAGCCAAAAGTGTATATCTGTGGCGTCATATTCAATTGATACCAGATGCGTTACGCTTGGTAGTTATGTCATCGAGTGATCTTTAATGCAACGTTATCTGTATTTTTAATTATATTTTACCAATTTATTAGTTATTTCGTTGATTTAAACGTAATTGTTAAACGTAAAATTATAGCTTTTAATTCAAGGGAAATATTATTAATTACGCTGTTTTAAAATTTGGAATAATAGATAAAATATTTTGTCGAAATAAATTAATTTTACTCTACTTAATGCTTTGAAAACGCGGAATAATTTAATTATTTATCTTTTTAATATTCACGCGCAAGTATATTTTTTATTCCGTCATTTTCTACATTTATTGCTTTTAACACGTGATAATTTAATTATTATTTTAAAGTTTTATTTCTGTTTTTAATAGTCACGTGTTCATACATTTCTTAATTGAAAGGGAATATTATTACGTGCGCTATTTTACAAATTGGCTACGATTCAAATAATGGAATTTATGAAATATGAAATAAATCTTCGTCAAAATAATAAAAATTTTGATTAAAAAATTGAAATATAACCTCAAAAAAGGAGTCAAATTGAAAAAATAACTGCAGTCTGCACACCCCAACCTTGTCAACTATATCCTTACAAATTATTTTTAAATTCCTGTGTATAGTTTTCGTTTCTATAAAACTTTTATAAGAAAACTGTTTTGACCAACTTTGATTTTAAATATCTCTTAAAATAATTCTTCGATTTAAAAACTGTCTACTTCAGCGTGTTTATCGAACATTTCTTTATAAAACCACCAATTTTTTAATTTTTATTTACAATAGTTTTCTGGATATTAGTCCAGAAACACTTCAAGGCACAAAATCTTAATTGACAGCGGTGGCCGCAGCGGTGGTTACTTTTTTTTAATATAGAGAGATTATATATATATTGCTATACTTTTCTAATTTTGAAAAAAATTATTTGTTCGTTTTGAATTTTTGGCAACAAAAAATAGGAAATTAAAGAGCTGTTATATTGTTATTTTGTTCGTTTCTAATTAATTATAAATGAACTATAATTTATTTAGAATCCGGGTTACTTTATTTGCCTCCGAAATATTTTAATACGCCTGTATGTGAAACTTCACGATTCTAGCTTCTAAACTATGTACATTTTTAGAAACAGAGTTACAGAGTTACAAAATTTAGTTTTTATATGTATTTAATAAACAAATCACTCGTTCCATTGGCAAAAAAAAGAAAAAAAATATATATATACCGTTATGTACATACATTCGTGATTTATATAAATAGATTGTAAATAAAATGATAAATTAAAATTTGTTTTCAGTTGTGTATGTAAAATTGAATAAAAGGGGGAAACAATTTGTAAAATTGTGTTAAAAAAATTATATATATATATATATATATATATAGCTTTTAGGAAACAAGGACTGATGGCGTGTATTATTGGTCTATATATGCGCCAAAACGCCAAAGATGCCCTATTTGTCCAAGGGGAATATTTTCTTCAATCAAATGTGAAAGATACGACGTATTCCTATTTATAAACACAGAAAGAAATTATTTTAGGTCGTACCACATTTAAAAATATAATTATTTGACAACATAAAATATTATTGAAATTGTGGTAAAATTATTCATATTTCGCCCTAATCTCCCCATGGTAGCATATATGCTACCAAACAGAAATCCTTTAAAATATAACAAAATCTGATTTTTTTTTTTTTACCCACAACAGCATAAATAAGGCAAATAAATAATTTTTATGATAGAAATTTCTAGTAGTGGGCAGTACATGGTTTTAAAGAAATAAACATTTACAATAAATAAAGTTTTTTTTTCTCTAGATTTTTGATGAAAATATGAACATCTAAAATAATCAAATAATAGAGCCTACATACATTACATTTTTTAACAAATTGCAGATTTCTTTAGACTATGCCTGTAGATTTTTTTTTATTTGAAATTTTTTATAAAAGTATGAACATCCAAAATAATCAAAGCCTATATATTGCGCTGCCCAGAAAGCTGTCAGAATCGATGTCTAAAAATTAAGTGATAGAATTTTCCGGTGCGAATTGATTTTCCCAACCGGCACGATATTTCCGGACATTTCTTTTCATTCAGACTGAAAATGTTTTATAAAAGTGTGCCAGTCCATATTTCGCCTATTTTAAAACACGAAGAATCTTTCAAAGTGATATTTTATACGACAGCAGTAATGATGACATTATTCTTAATTTAACGTATTCAGTTTTAACTTAAGAATTTCATTAAAATAGCTTACTGAAGTTTCCTATACATTGCAATTATCCAAACTTAAACTTAAATGAAGCCTCTTTTTTTACAGATTAAAGAGTCTAATGAAAATATGCATTTTTTGTGAGTCATAATTCGTATTTTACGTTAATTTATTATTACGTTATTATTTATACGTTTATTATTTATTATTACGCTATTTTATTATTCGTATTTTACGTTATATTTTACTCAAGAAAATGTTGATTGCGTAGTTTGATGTTGAAATGGTAATATTGATTTTTCTGAAAAGCCTTCTCTTTTATAATAGTATTGAATTAGAACAATATATTAGATAAAATATAATAAACATCAATATGGTTTTCAAAAACGTAAGGTGAATACCAAGCCTCTTTCATGGAGTATATTTAATTTAGATTACAAATGAAGCTCTAGTACTTCACTTACAAAACAGCTATAACTCTCTGAAAGGTATTTTGTAAATTGAAGATTTTAAGGAAAATACACACGTTATAATAGTACACATCATGTTTCATATTTCGTGAGGTCGACAACTGGATAAATTGTTTAGTATGTCATTTTAATTTGAATATGTAATATTGATTCTTCTGAAAATGAATTATATTTGATAATACTACTGAAATTGTTAATATATTTTGCTTTGGCCAAGAAGGGTCGCTGAAGTTCTAAAAATTTATATTTGTGCACCGCGACGTTTAAAAATTTAATTTAATTTCGGTTACAATCGAAAGTCCAGCTTTAAACTAATCAGGCATTAATAAATCTCTATAAATGCATTTTTTTAATTGAATATTATGAGAAAATATGCACATAAGGAACAACCAAAGTCATATTACGTATTTCACTTTGACGCATATGAATAAGTTTTAAAATGCAACATTTTAAATAGAAGTAATAATAATGGATCTTCGCAAAACCAATCAATTTGATTATGGTATTGAAATTGGTAATATACTGAGTATTATGTTATAACAATCACTGATGTTGTACAAAACATAAATTGTGTGCCACGGTGTTTTATTTAAATATATTTGCACTTGCTCACAATCGATGCATCAGTTCATCACTAAACAATCATTCAAATATTTCTTCCTTAATTTCAGGAAAAAAAATGTTTAAATTATTTTTTTTAATGTTTATTCGCATATTTTGGAAACTTTCAAGTAATTCTAGCTGCATGATATTAAATTATATTGATGAAATTATAAGTTATAATGATTATTAGGATTCTCATTGATTGAAGAGTAATTAAAAGGGTATAACCTAATTTCCTATTAAAATATGCCCTTGAGTCGACCAGGTCGAGTCCTATATGAATCGATAGCCCTTCAATAGAGATGCGTTTCTGCCAAGTTTGAAGCATATATCTCAAGCACATGGGTGGTTATGACCCTTAATGTGCGTTTTGGAAAAAAGCGCATTGTGACGAAACTAGTGATCGAATTTGACCGAAACAAAAATCAGGGATGTGTAATATTACCATTCAAATAGTGAATATGTTTTCAGAATTATTTCAGCAAAATAGCAAGTTTTATTGCATTTTTCTTGTTTTGAATTGAACTTTTTAATTAAGAATAAATGGAAATATTTAAGTGACCACCTTCATATTTTTACCAAAAATACTACGAGGTAGGATGTACATTTGGTGCGAGTTTCAACTCTCTACGCAGGGTGCATCATACAAAAAAAAAATTATAAACTTATTAAGGGGGGGGGGTGCGGGTTGCGTGTGTTATTGCAAGTACATAAGCAGTATTATGTACAGTTTGTGTTGTATGGTCGAATTTCGAGCCATACAACTGTGGATTTAACAAACTTAAACAAAACAGAGCTCACGACTCTGGCCGTGATTACTGTAATTGGAAACTTCGTTGGTGACTTGAACTGAAATGCGTTGTAGCAATATAAATACTATAGAAATGTAATGAAAACGTCAGAAAAAAACACTAAGTCATTTAAAAAGGGAACTGTGAAAAGTTTATTTTCAAAGTAAGAGATCAGCAAGCAGTTAATTGAAATAGTTAACCCATTCGGGACGATGGGTACATATATGCACCCTCAAAAAGAGCATACAGAATATTTTTTAGGCACCAGTAAAAAATAAAAGTAATATTTGCTTTCTCTAATTAGAGAATTTTTGTGATAGTTTAAGTAAAGGTAGCTTTTTTTAAAAAGTGGTGCCAACCGAATAAAATTTGTGTAAAAGACGCCGGTCCCGAAGGGGTTAAAGTCACAGCTGGATATTGGTCAATAAGAAAATACCGGGCTAACAAGGCTAATGAAAAGTGGCGATTTTTGTTTCGTAGATCGTGGATTCAGGGACGCAAAACAAATTTTAGAAGAAAAAGACTTTACTGTGTTAATGCCTGCACTGAAAGGTAAACATAAACAGCTAACTGCAAATGAAGCGAATGACTCGCGCCGTGTAACAAAAATTCGCTGGGTAGTAGAGGCCATTCATGGCATAATATGTCAAAAATTCCACTGGCTGCACCACCAGATGGATAATAAAGTTCTTCCAAAAGTTCGTTTATTATGCCGAATAGCCTGCTTTTTAGTTAACAGATTTGGAAAACGTTTGAATTCAGATGATGGCTTGACGGACGAAATTATTGCGCAAATCGAACGACAGCAATATACTGTAAACACACTTGCTTCTCAAGTCCAAGAATCGGGATGGAACAGGCGTAAGCTGCCATTTGCAAACTTTAAATCGACGGACATTCTTGATTTTCCAGAAATGACAGAAAATGATTTAAAAATTCTTTTTACTGGCTCTTACCAGCTGTCGCAAGCTGTCTCTTATCTAGCCGAAATGATGGATGATGACAACACAATTAATCTGAAGTATCTAAAATAAAATGATAGTATTATAAAGTTCAAAGTAAGATCGCGATACGTACACAGCAAATCGTATCGGTGCTACATTGATTACACACCAAACTCGATCGGATATTCGAGCATTAAAGGCCATTACTGCGAATGTGCAAACGGCAATATGACGGTCGGTTGTTGTTCCCACGTTGCTGCTATAGTGTTCTATCTTTCGCATACTCGGTATCTATCAAAAATTGTCCGTCCTGCCCAGATTTTAAGCAGGCTTTTTGATGTTGAAAACACAAATCCTGTTATCAACGAAGACAGCAATGAAGATTAATTGTTAATTTTTCCTTCAAAACAATCTAAACAATTAACTTCATTGCTTTTTTTTATTAAGATATTTTTTCAGTTAACAATAACAATTGGTTAGGTATTACATTATTAATATTTTTTGTGATTATCTATGCACTCTGCGTTGATTTCATACTTGTACCAAATGCACGTGATTAATAAATAAATGTGAGATAAGTGGGAGACTTCTCACCCCCCCCCCCCCCCATAATAAGTTTATAATTTTTTTTGTATGATGCACCCTGCGTAGAGAGTTGAAACTCGCACCAAATGTACATCCTACCTCGTAGTATTTTTGGTAAAAATATGAAGGTGGTCACTTAAATATTTCCCTTTATTCTTAATTAAAAAGTTCAATTCAAAACAAGAAAAATGTAATAAAACTTGCTATTTTGCTGAAATAATTCTGAAAACATATCCACCAATTTGAATGGTAATATTACACATCCCTGATTTTTGTTTCGGTCAAATTCGATCACTAGTTTTGTCACAATGCGCTTTTTTCCAAAACGCACATTAAGGGTCATAACCACCCATGTGCTTGAGATATATGCTTCAAACTTGGCAGAAACGCATCTCTATTGAAGGGCTATCGATTCATATAGGACACGACCTGGTCGACTCAAGGGCATATTTTAATAGGAAACTAGGTTATACCCTTTGAAGTTTTAAATATATTTAAAAAAATGGTTGATACAGTGTCATTATACGTTTCAGCATGACGTAGGTGTTTATATTCTTAATTTAACAGTTTATATCATAGGGATCATAGTGAGAAAATAAATGAAGTTTCTCACATAATTAGATCTACATTGTAAAAATTTGAGAGAATATGTTGTAGTATAATATAATAGGGATAATATAATATAATAGAAATAAAATATGATAGACACAACTTAAAACAAAAGTTCATTCATTTTCCTTTATTGATATTCTATTTAAGAAACTACGTTTAAACAGAGCTCTGATTAAACAGAGCTAGCTCCTGAACAGAACTTTAAACACTCTGTATATCTAAATAAAATCAGTCGTAAATTTTAAGGAAGTATTTTAAATTCTTAGAAAAGTAACGAATATATTTTTTTCGGGGCAGAAAATATTTCGAGATATCAAGGATTAGTGAGAAATAGATTGGGTTAAAAAAGTTTTTATTATTATTATTTTTTTTATTATTATTATTATTATTATTAGAATAACAAATCGTAGAGAAATCAGTTTTATTGAGATATCGAAAAAATTATGATACTGAAATTTGGAATAAATTAGGGCTCATTGCATAATAAAGAAACAAAAATAAATCTAAAATTAAAATTCTACGAACTTCTCAAAATTATGACTAACTATCTTTGTGTTTAGAGTAATTGAGCTTGCATGTTGGCTTTATTAATACTCTCGACATGAAAATTATTTTCCAATACTGATGATAGTACTGAATATGATTTAATTGGTCGAGAGTATCTTCTCAATCTTGCTGGTCATTATCGTACGTATATCATTGATCTACTCAAGTCACGTGCTGTTGGGAAACATGACTGATATTTGACTACTGTTGATATACGCTGATACTTGTACGTATGTAATATGTTAATATAATATGATATAAGCTGTTCATTCTATAATTTTATTGTCTAACCATGAAACATCATTATTTAAACCATAATTGCCAACCTCCTGCTTTGTTAAAATCAAAAATGATACTTTGAACTCAAAAATTTACTTAATTAAATATATCGTGCTTCTAAGTTGTATTCATTTGAAATTTAATTAATTTCATTCGTAAAATAAAATTTCTAGTTTAATATATCTTTTATTTATTTTTTAAAAAGCGGCCTGCTGGCATGCATGTTTTAACCATTATAATACAGTAACCAAACAAGCTAACAATCTTCAAAAAATCTTTGTATAGTGATATAATTTTATCTTTTCTTTAACTATTTTTTCTTGTACGTGAAAATTAATTATATAGATTCTCTTATTATGAGGTTCGCAAGTAAAAATATACACGTACGACCGAAAAGCATATTATCAAAAGAAGTATACTCTCTGACGAATTTTTAAAATTGATAGGAAAATAAGTATAAGTACCTTCAATAAACATTTCAAAGCTTCCGCCTATCTCTCTAATTACAAGAACAGTCCTAGTTCCTTAAATATATGAGAAAGAAAGAAATGAATATTTGTGGTATGTGATTAAATTCTAAATGCTTTTAAATTTTTGAAGAGGAGTTATTCTTTTAACAGAACTAAAATGTATTAAAATTGATTTATAAGTATTTTCAGATATTTATAGTTACATTACTACGAATTAAAATATTTTCAAATGACGTTATCTATCTTTCAAAGAGTAAGGAGAACATTACCAAATGTTTGGATTGTTCACGGTAAAGAATTTAAATGATTATTTAAGTGCTTTTTTTTTATCGTTTCCTCCTGAATATTGCCAAATAACAGTTTAGTTCTAAACAGAACCTTTTTTTAGGAAACTTATATATTGTTTAAATTATTTCTAATGTAAGCGATCTTGATTTTTGTTTAACGAAAGTACTTCAATGTTTGTTGCACATGTACATTTCCGGCAACATAAATGGAGGTAAAATCAGTGTTCTAAAACTTACAGAAGAATGCCATATTAATGAAAGATTTATTTTTTAAAGCATCGTTAATGTAAAATTTCTTCTCACTCATTAATTAAAGAAATATACCTGACACTTGCAAAATTACTTTTACAGAACTTGCTAATTAAAATATTTTCTTTTCCGTTTTGACTGGCAGAGATTCATCTTTATTATGAACCTAGATTAATATATATATATATATATACTTATTTCAATTAAATATATTTTATTTATATATTTTTCAAGGGATGAAATTTTCTTAATACTTAAATTCTTACTAATATTTTGAAAGGTGTATTTAAAAACACTGAATTCAGATAAAAATGTTTTAAAATTAAAAGTTTTACATGAAGTTTTTTTGTATTTAAACAATTTCTCAGATTTTATGATTCAAAAGTTAATAGGATATAAAAATATTATATCAGAATATCCAAGGAAAGATTAATGATTTAAATGAACGGCTTTTTATATTATTTATTTGCATTTTAATAGATGATAGAGTAGCGTGTTTGTCTGAGATGTGAATTATGTAATATAGTAGAATTTGTTGCGTACTGAACTCGTTTAATTGTAACAAAAAGAAATGAAAAAGAATCTATAATGGTACATTATTTTTTAAAGCTTGTAAAGTGTATTTTCTATGTTCAGAGCTATGTGTTTTCATTGCAATGCCTAAACCGCTTATTTAAATTAATTATGATAGATAAATAGAAAGTAATCAGTTTTGTTTTTGTAATTTATCTATGTAAATCATTCGGGAAATTAAATATTTTAAAAAAAATTTATTAATTAGATTATTTAATTAAATTATTTTTTTAATTTAATATATTTTTGTTTTCTAATTACATCAATGAAGACTTATAAGCATTAATTTATTTACATTAAGTGAGAGCTACCTAAGGTAATTCAAACATATATATATATTATATATATATATATATATATATATATATATATATATATATTATATATATATATATATAATATATATATATATATATATATATTATATATATATATATATAATATATATATATATATATATATATATATATATATATATATATATATATATATATATATATATATATAATATATATATATATATTGAATTATATATAATTATACAATATATATAATTGAATTTTGTAATAAAAGCTGTAAAATGTATCAAAGAGGTGACACATTTTTATTTAAACTTTTAAACTTTTTTTTTAAGTTCACAGTAATTGTCTTTCTTTGTAATGTTTAACAATATATCTTAATTCCTTCTAATGCTAACATGTAAGAACATGGCTGGCGTCCTCTGTATGCCAAAACGTTTTAAAGCTTAGATAACAACGTTTAATGGTATTATTGTCTCACGCAGTGCATAAAATATAGTATAACAAGTGATACATCAAAATGAAAAAATAGTCAGTGTTAATATAACCAAATAATATAAAAAGTGCGGTTGATACTAAATTTGCCGCATTGCATACTTCGAAAAAAAATTAAATAAGAAATTTAAAATTAAAACAAAAAACAAAAATTACAGAAACAAATAGTCACTCACAGATGGTTATTCAGCGTGGTTATTACTTTTACGTTTATTATGTTTAAAATTGTAACATTCTGCTGGCGTATATCGGACGTAAGTGGTGACTCAGAAAAAACTACGGTTTTTGCTTTAAGCACTTGGTTCTTGATTCTTACTGACTTTTTTTTGCGAAAAAAGAAAAAAAAAAGGAAAGATTTAATCACGTGATTATTATGAACTTCAAAACTACCTTCTCACTGAGTAGCGTACACCTTACGCCTTCCCTGTTCTTAAATATTAGTTCACGAAAAAAATATCCATGTTCTATAACAAACAGGAAAAATATAAAACCACGTTCCTTATGATAAAATAATCACAGGTTCCATTACATTCAAAAGAAATATGTAACATGTACAGAGATATAATCTCGTTTAAACATAAACTAGTAAAGAATATAAAAAGTAGAATTTAAAAATTCTATTTTAAAAATATTAACTTTTGTTAAAGAAGATAGTTTTAATTTACCTTTTTGTAAAAAAATCATATCTCAGACTGAAATTCGTGAAATTTTCTGAAACATACAAAAAAAAATAATATCAATCTTAATTTTTAATTTTGTTTGTAACGTTCCATGCTTGCTAGAGAAAGAAACTTTTTTGACATTTTTTTTGTTTAAACTGTTTTTTCTTCAAGCCATAACATGCTCCTGAAAAAAAATAGTGTTTTCTTTGCGGTATTTTTTTAAGACTTGCGACTAAAAATTTTTTTTAATCAAAATTTCGTTAGAAGACTTTTTCATTTTAAACTACATCAAATATTAATTCTAGTCAGGTGTGACAGTAAAATATGCATACTAATATTAAATGGTATTTAAATAAAAAATATATAAATATATTTATTTCGCGGATCCAGTATGAAACTACAATAAAGTCACAAAATTTTATGTCTAAAGGCAGTCACCATACTAAAAATCCCTGTCGCCACAAATGTATAAAAGTTTAAAATCCTTTATTTATCGTCGAAAGATGTAATTCAGAACATTATATTTTTCTTTTCTATTGCAGTTTATTTATGAATAATACTTATTGGATTTGCATATAATATAACACGCAATCTATTAATAAAAAATATTTATTAATAAAATTTATTTAAGATTTATTCATGATTTGATATTAAGTCATAAACTTTTAATCAAATTTGTTACACAAACCTAACCAACAATTTATATGCCATAGTTTAGTTGTTCCCAACCTTTTTGAATAGCGAATCCCATTTTAGAGAGAATTTTTATGACGGGGTCCTGTTAACCTACCGTACTTCATGTTTTACAAAATAATGGTACTTATATATATATTGATTCAGAGCAAGAGAAAAGAGAGCACATAGTACATTTCCCACTAATCTGATATTTTGGAACTTGATAATACATAAGAGTTCTTCAAAACTTAATAAATCCAAACATTCATCCTGAAAAATAGATTTTACATTGAGAATGTGACAGTTTCATGTGAAACCTGTGGTAACATTTGTGTGTTTTCGAAAGTTTTCTGTTATTATAATCAGTTTAGTTGTTCGTAATTGCATGTGACTGCCTGGCTTTGGAATTAAAAATATTCTGTTTTTAGATCTGGTGGCTGCGTAAGAGAAGATCATATGTTGCAGAGACATTTCGTTGAGAGAGACAGTAAAATTATTTTTTTTGTTTCAAACAAATTTTTGAATTTATCGGACAAATTACACAAAAATTCAGGTAGACGTTAGTTTTGAAATGCGAATTTTACTTTGCTGTAAAATGTAAATATTTCAGCGACTTAGTATGATGCAGACACTGAACAGATTCAGAACACATTTAAAATCTTCAGCACTTCTAATGAGCTGTTGAAATAAAACATTCATACAAGTCTTTCTAACCTTCAAGATAACTTGAATTTTTCCATTATTTTATCTTGAATTTGCATGTTATTTTAAATCATGAACATTTTTAGCAATAGGAAAGCAATCGATGTATTCCTTTCTCATGCATTATAACCAATACCACTGTTTTCTCTTAAACGTAGACACATTGTCATTGCTTTAAAATATGTGACAGTTTCCCCTGAAAATGACAGATTCATTTCGTTCATTTGTTAAGCATATCTGCCAAATATGTCAATTTGCACACACACATTTCATCATTTAAAACATTTGCCAGTTCAGCGATATGGTACAAAAATACTGCTACCTCAGCACATAGCTCCTCAAACGTGAAAACGATTTTTCTCGAGATTGAGATTGATTTTTATATACCGTATATACTGGCGTATAGGTTGATGAATTTCGACAATTCTCGGCAAGCAAATTGGGGGGATCGACTTGTACGCGAGTCAATTAAAACAACAAAAAAAACTTCAAATAGTGCCAAAATTCTGGCTTTTTATCTGTAAGAATAATCAAATAATGTTTAAAATGTACAAATAATAATAATTTATCGTTACAAAATATTTCATTGATTTGTTTTTGTTTACTTAGCACTTTTTTGCATTGGCGAATGTCTCATACCATATGAAACACACGTTTTTCTCCCATCTTTTCTTGATTTTATGCAAAATTGAAGTAAAAACTTAGGGGATCGACTTATACGCGGGTTTTTGATTTTTTGCTGAATTTGCATTTAAAAGTTAGGGGGTCGACTTATACGCAAGTATATGCGGTAGTTTATTATTTTTGTGCCATCATTCAACGTTATTATAAGTTCAGCAGCCATTTTTTTCTCGACATAAGCCCATATGTATAAAGAACGCTATTGCTACTGTTACAATTCTTTGCGTTATCTTTAATTTGGGACATTGACATTTATGGCTGGTAATTTCTTTCATATGATCAGTGCATATTCGGCAAATTTTTCCTATGGTATTGCATCTCATGAGAAGAATTTATCCAAAGGATTATGTATTCCATCCCCTAGTGGAATAATCCTCCTGCTGGCTTTGTAATGTTGATATATCACAAAGAAATATTGCAGAATAAATTAACAGTTTCTAATCAACATCAACATTGTATTTTCATTATACCTTGACAATATAAGTTTACAAGATTTAATAAGTGTCTCAGCAATACAGAAGGTCGTTCACACTTTATGGAAACTATTTTCACAATGAATTTCTGAACATATATGCCATATTCTTTGCGAATATTTTACTCTACTGTATAGCCCTGACCCTTGATTATAACTCTGGATCAAAATTTCCATCGTGGTCGATTTTTCTCTTTTTACAATTATAACAATTTTATCCTACACCTCTTGGAAAACTTTCCAAAATCTTCCAATTTTGTGTATAGCGCTTAAACGCTCGATTTAACAAACACATATAGGTGGTGATAAATTAAATATTATAGCAACACTGGATGAAACGTGGCTTTATTTAAGTAAGTGTATCAAAAAATGAGCAATTTTTATCAATTAATTGAAATAAAAAATAAATCTATTTGTGAATGTAAAGAAAATTTTCCAAAAGGATTCATGATTGATGCTGGATTTTATTTTGAAATTAAATTAATGGTAATAAATGCAATAAAGCATTTAGAAGTAAAAACTGTAAAGCAATGCAGAAGGTCGTTCTCACTTTATGGAAACTATTTTCACAATTAATTTCTGAACATATATGCCATATTCTTTGCGAATATTTTACTCTACTGTATAGCCCTGACCCTTGACTATAACTATGGGTCTAAATTTCCATCTTGGCGATTTTTCTCTTAGTACAATTATAACAATTTTATCCTACACCTCTTGGAAAACTTTCCAAAATCTTCCAATTTTGTGGATAGCGCTTAAACGCTCAATTTAACAAACACATATAGGTGGTGATAAATAAAATATTATAGCAACACTGGATGGAACGTGGCTTTATTTAAGTAAGTGTATCAAAAAAATGAGCAATTTTTATCAATTAATTGAAATAAAAAATAAATCTATTTGTGTAGTAAATCTGTTTGTGTTTTTTCATGTAAAGAAAATTTTCCAAAAGGATTCATGATTGATGCTGGATTTTATTTTGAAATTAAATTAATGGTAATAAATGCAGTTAAGCATTTAGAAGTAAAAACAGTAAAGCAATACAGAAGGTCGTTCTTACTTTATGGAAACTATTTTCACAATTAATTTCTGAACATATATGCCATATTCTTTACGAAGATTTTACTCTACTGCATAGCCTTGACCCTTTATTATAACTCTGGGTTAAAATGTCCATCGTAGTCGATTTTTCTCTTAATACAATTATATCAATTTTATCCCACACCTCTTGGAAAACTTTCCAAAATCTTCCAATTTTGTGGATAGTGCTTAAATGATCGATTCAACAAACATATATAGGTGGTGATAAATAAAATATTATAGTAACGCTGGATGAAACGTGACTTTATTTAAGTAAGTGTATCCAAAAATGAGCATTTTTTATCAATTAATTGAAATAAAACATAAATGAATTTGTGAATGTAAAGAAAATTTTCCAAAAGGATTCATGATTAATGCTGGATTTTATTTTGAAATTAAATTAATGTTAATAAATGCAATAAAGCATTTAGAAGTAAAAACTGTAAAGCAATGCAGAAGGTCGTTCTCACTTTATGGAAACTATTTTCACAATTAATTTCTGAACATATATGCCATATTCTTTACGAAGATTTTACTCTACTGCATAGCCTTGACCCTTTATTATAACTCTGGGTTAAAATGTCCATCGTAGTCGATTTTTCTCTTAATACAATTATATCAATTTTATCCCACACCTCTTGGAAAACTTTCCAAAATCTTCCAATTTTGTGGATAGTGCTTAAATGATCGATTCAACAAACATATATAGGTGGTGATAAATAAAATATTATAGTAACGCTGGATGAAACGTGACTTTATTTAAGTAAGTGTATCCAAAAATGAGCATTTTTATCAATTAATTGAAATAAAACATAAATGAATTTGTGAATGTAAAGAAAATTTTCCAAAAGGATTCATGATTAATGCTGGATTTTATTTTGAAATTAAATTAATGTTAATAAATTCAATAAAGCATTTAGAAGTAAAAACTGTAAAGCAATGCAGAAGGTCGTTCTCACTTTATGGAAACTATTTTCACAATTAATTTCTGAACATATATGACATATTCTTTGCGAATGTTTTACTCTACTGTATAGCACTGACCCTTGATTATAACTATGGGTCTAAATTTCCATCTTGGCGATTTTTCTCTTAGTACAATTATAACAATTTTATCCTACACCTCTTGAAAAACATTCCAAAATCTCCCAATTTTGTGGATAGCGCTTAAACGCTCGATTTAACAAACACATATAGGTGGTGATAAATAAAATATTATAGTAACGCTGGATGAAACGTGGCTTTATTTAAGTAAGTTTATCAAAAAATGAGCAATTTTTATCAATTAATTGAAATAAAAAATAAATCTATTTGTGAATGTAAAGAAAATTTTCCAAAAGGATTCATGATTGATGCTGCATTTTATTTTGAAATTAAATTAATGTTAATAAATGCAATAAAGCATTTAGAAGTAAAAACTGTAAAGCAATGCAGAAGGTCGTTCTCATTTTATGGAAACTGTGGCAACTCCAACTGCCTATAATAAAATTCAGCTGATGTTGACGTTATATAATTAATCAATTTTAATATAATTGATTTCTAAAACTATTTAAAATAAAATCAGTAAGAAACAAATTTTCTTACCTTCTAAGTTCCAAAAAACGGGCATCGGGGCTCCATTACTTCAATAAAGAACGTCTTTCAGATGATTCGATATATTCCAATATATGCAATATTCACGAAAGAATAATCTTGACTCAAATAAAATTCTGCGATTAATAAACACATCACTATTTAATGACAAATAAAACGACGAACACACATCATTATATACATTTCTAATACGGAGCGACACGCTCTCTTACAATCATAATCATAAACAATACTAAACTGAAACGTTACAGTTCAAAAACGAAAGTTCTAAAAAAAAATGTTCAAGAACAGTTACAGGAGAGAAGAAAAACATAATGTTGCTCGCACGCGCCAGCTTCATTGTCTCTTTTCAGCTAATCAGAGCACATTCCTACCTCTACATTGCGTAGATGCTTTTTACGTTTCAAAACTTTCAGAAGCAAAGGGGGTTTTGGATGATGCAACAGGAAATGAATTCCCAATTACAACATCCTCCCACCTTTGAGTTTCGGGATCTGGAACTCAAACCCAATTCGTTCGATGTTTTATGATACGCCCGTATCTGGAGCGACGAACCGAAACGTCCGATGTACTGTCGCTGACCGAACCACTAGGAGGATTACTAGCACCTTTATCTTCATTAAAATCTTGTTTATTTTTAATGTCCTTGAAATGGTTTCTCATACTGTCGTTATCTTGTGATACTTCTAAGGGTATTAACCTGCTTGTAGGTCTTAAATATTCCCCAGTTTTCATTCTTATTTTCACTAAACGGATGTGTCCATCCTTAGATGGAAAAATTTCAATCACTTTGGCCAGAGGCCAATCAATTCTTTTATTATTGTCACTGGAAACAATCACAACATCACCTATTTCTAAAGGTTTCTGTATTTTCTTCCATCTACTAGGTTGTCGCAATTGGCCTAAATATTCAGATCTAAATCGTTTACGAAGGTCTTGTCTTATTTTCAGTTGATAAACAAGCTTTTTGTTCAATGATTTGGCATCTAGAATATCAATATCGGGTGTACCACTACCCTTTACTTCTAGCAAGAACATGGACGGAGTGAGAGGTACGAGATCATTTAAATCTTCTGACACATAAGTAAGCGGGCGACTGTTGATAACACTTTCTAGGTCACATATAATGGTTTGTATTTCTTCGTAATTCAGAGAACTTTTTCCTAAAACCTTTCTGAGTATTCTCTTGGTTAGGCCAATCAATCGCTCCCACCACCCTCCCCACCACGGAGCTGAAGGAGGTATAAATTTCCAAATAATTTTCCTTGATATACTATCATTTTGTACTGAATTCCAGTTTATTTCTTTCAACAAATTTTCCGCTCCTACAAAATTTTTACCATTATCTGTATAGATAATAGAAGGTCTGCCTCTACGGGCTATGAATCTTCTCAACGTCATTAAAAACACTTCCGTTGATAATGAGGTAGCTAGTTCAAAATGAACTGCTCGAAAAACAGCACAAGTGTATATTACTAGCCAGATTTTCCTATTTTCTTTAAGAATAAGCGGACCGGCATAATCCAGACCAACAATTTGGAAAATGGCAGCTTCTCTTACTCTATCTTCAGGTAAGGGAGGAGTGGAAATTTCTACTGGTTTAAAATCGTGTCGTCTGCATCTTACACAGGTTCTAATAATTTTCCTGACAGTTTTTCGGAATTTTAAGATCCAAAAATCTTCCCTTAAATTAGACATCATAATTTGTACACCAGCATGACCTAGTTTCAAATGTCTAGATCTAATTAATTTTTCAACTACAGGATGGTCATGTGGAAGAATAATAGGAAATCTGAAATTCAGAATATCATCTCTCAAATGTATGCGTGATTTCAGCCGCAGAACTCCAGCCGAATCTGTTGTGGTCTGAAATGCTTTTAGACGTTTATCTTCAGGACCAGTAAACGATTTTTGAACTAATTTCAACAATACATTTTCAGCTTCATTCTGCTCTTCTACAGTTAAAATTTTAAATTCTCTCTCTTCTTTAGATTTCTTACAATTTTTGTAAAATCTGTATATCCACGCGATTACTTTTACTAATTTATCGTAGGATGAAATTCTAGTGTAAAATTGTTCACTGTGAACATTTACATTTGTAGCACTAATAATTGTTTTTCTTCTTTCTGCATCTATAGTCTCTAAGTCAGGAAACATTTCTGAATTTGGCCACTCGTCCATTGGTTTTCTTAACCACTGTGGTCCCTCCCACCATTTATCTCGGGCTAAAACCTCAGCGGTACAACCCCTTGAAGGCAGGTCAGCAGGATTCAATAGGCCAGGAATAAAGTGCAATTTTGAAGGATCACTTAATGAGCGAATTTCGGACACTCGGTTGTAAACAAAAGGTGCCCAATTTTCATTTCTTTTTATCCAGTAAAGCGCATTGGCCGAATCAGTCCAATAAAAAATGGCAATGTTATCTAATTTCAAATCAGTTTTAACACTACTTGCTAATCTAGCCCCAATATTACAAGCCAGTAATTTTAACCGCGGAATAGAAATTGTTTTCATAGGAGCAACTCGGCTTCTTGCTTGAACCAACTGACAGAAACCGCCGTTCTCATTTTCGGTCCGTATAAATATACACGTAGCATACGCTACTTTACTAGCGTCGCAAAAAACGTGCAAGGAATGCAACTTATCTGCATCTCGAGAAAAACACCTAGGTATTTCAATAGTCCCTAATTTTCCTAATTGTTTTTTCCATTTTTCAATTTTTTTCTTTATAGAAACAGGTAATTCCGTGTCCCATGTCACTTTAGCTTTCCAACACTCCTGTAATAATATTTTAGGTTCTAATGTTACAGGACATGTGTATCCGATAGGATCAAAAATTCTGTGTACAGACGATAAAATGTTTCTTTTAGTTACAAGGCGATCATCCTCTGAAATTTCTTTTAAATCAACTGCTAGTGTATCCCTTCTAAAATCCCACATTAGCCCTAAAACAGGGACATTTTCCCCTGTAAAAACTTCTCGAAAACTATGCTCCCACCCGCGAAGCTCGAATTTAGCATTGTTAAGAAGAGTTTTTGACTCTTCGATAAATCTGTTTAGCTGTTCCTTATTATCAACACTCGTAACACAGTTGTCTACATAAAAAGACTCTAACAATTTTAACGCAGTGTTTTTAAATTGTTCAGGTGCATTTTTCAAATGATATTCTAACGTGGCACCTAGAAGGTAGGGGCTACATGAAATGCCAAATACTACTCTTCTATGTTGAAGCGTTATCAACTTTTGAGGGTCCCCTTCTTCATACCATAGAAATTTCAAGAATGATCGATCTTTTTCTGTAATGCCAATCTGTAAAAAAGCCTTTTTTATGTCAGCAATTACCCCTATTTTCCCCAATCTGAATCTATTTAAAACAGAAGGAATCAGTTCTACGAGGTTAGGCCCCTTTTCAATACAATCATTTATCGATGTTGAGTCCTTTTCCCGAGCTGAACCATCAAAAACTGGCCGCACTTTTGTAGTGGAGTTTTCTTGAAACACTGCTCTATGAGGAAGGAAATGCTCACTACCTAACGTTTTCCTCTGATCAACCTTTTCAATTATTTTCTCGTCTAACCATTCATTAAATATTTGATTATAATCACCTAATTTTCCTATCTTTTTTAATGAATCGACACATGATTTTAATCTACGTCGAGCGATATTTTCGTAACTGGGTAGTCTAGGGTGGCCCTGTATCCATGGAAGACTAACTTCATATCTACCCTCGTCATCTACTCTTATATTACTAAGAAAATGTTCTTTAGTGGCTAACTCTATCTCTTCTCTACCCTTTTTCTCCCCAGGATCTCGAATTCCTAAAGTGTCAAGGTGCCATAACTCGGAAATTTTTGCCTCTTTGACATGCAGCGAGAAAACTAAATTGTTCATATTTTTATTTTCATAACCTTCAGTTTTCCCGAGAATTGTCCAACCTAAACGAGTTCCCATGCAAACTAATCCGCCCTGTAATTGTTTTAAATTTCCGGTAAATAATTTTCCGGCGACATCTGCACCAATTAACACATGAATTTCATCAGGAGAAAATTCGTATAGTAAATCATTAGTTTTAGTGACTCTATCAGTCAATAAAATTACGTACCGTTTTATTTCATTAATAAAGGATCCTTCCGGTATAGGTGAAATTTCAGAGCAAATCTTTTGTTGGTCTAATACCTCAAGTTTACATCGATAACTATTATCCATATTTCCCAAATTAATTAAATATCTATCGTGTAGTTCTTCACATTGTCGACCCCCAAATAAACTATGCACTATTCTTTCTTTACTTATACTGTTATATCCTAACATGTTAGCAGCAAATTTTGATATATACGACCGTTGCAATCCCGTGTCATATAAAATTCTAACATTTCGTACGATATCCCCATTGTATATGCGTACAACCAATGTTTGGAGCAAAACCCTTTTTCTAGAAGTTGTATTCGCAAGCATACAATCTTTATTAGGAGTAGAATCCTCTTTAGAATTATCGCCTAAATTAATTTTATTCTTTTCTATGCACATGAACTGGTGGTGACTTTTCCCACAATGAGTACAATTAGTTTTAATTTTACAAGCTTTAGCCAAGTGGTTGGCATTGAAGCATCGAAAGCAAGCTCCTTTTTTTAATAAAGCATCTTTTCTCTTCGCGAGTGTCATTTTCCATACCGCTCTACAATTTTGACTACGGTGTTTATTTTCGCAAAAAACACACTGTTCTTCCAATTTTTTATCATCTGCATTATACAGTTCGGCCGCCGTAGGAAGGGAAAAATTTTTATCCTTACGATCGAATCTAAGTTCTCTATTTACTGAGACATCTTTATCGAAAGAAAACCCACTCTTAGCCAATTTGACCTTTTGCTCCATTTCAACTTCAATTTGTAAAAATTTCATTAAAGTATCTAATTTATTAATTCCCTGATCTTTATCTTTATCATTAACAGATAAAGTGCCAAGATGTCTTTCCCATAATTTAAGAATATCTGAAGGCAATGCTGATTCGAACAATGGATATAAAATCGAAGAATAGTTTTCGCTCGATACGCCTAACATTTTTAATGACCGAAGGTATGTTTCTATTTTATCATACAACTTAACAAGGGACAGTCTCTGGCCTTGTCCTAAAGAATTATTAATAACTAATCCTAGTACTTCGCGTATGTATACTTCGATTAAAATATCTGTTCTACCGAACCGTGCCTTCAACGATTGTATCGCCTCTGGATAGCTATCGGCTGTAGGGGGGAAAGATTCAACAATTTCCCTTGCCCTAGATCCCTTTTGGGTAGACTGAATTAGATACTGAATTTTGTCCTCATTAACAATATCCGGATCTTCGTGGATTTTTTCAAATTGCCCCCAAAAAGATAGCCAATTTTTGATATCACCATTAAAGGGCTTAAGCTCTAATTTAGACAATTTAAACTTTCTTCTTGTGGCCATACTGTCTAATGACAAAGAGGTATCCTGATTGCTCTCTTTTTCTAATTTTTTGATGTATCTAGATAGTTTATTTTTATTTTCCCAGTAATTTATATTATACTTGTCTATTTGCTCATATTCCGAATCGAAGGCGTCTTGTTGACAATTTTTATCTTCAGATAAATTATCTAAAATTTGATTATCTATTAATGAGAGCTCTTCATGTTTTGATTCTAACCTATCTAAAAGAGATGACAGACTATCGATATCATCACATTTAGCCTGCAAAGTATCTTCTATTTCTTTTATCAACTTTGTGAAGTTGGAACGCACCGGCGTCCTCGATTTCTTTAATTTATCCATTCTTAATGTTCAATTCTAGTTAACTAACTTCTAATTAACTTTCTAATCTCTAATTCCAATCATCTACGGAGCCACCGAATCCCGGCAGGGATGCCAGTTATGTGGCAACTCCAACTGCCTATAATAAAATTCAGCTGATGTTGACGACATATAATTAATCAATTTTAATATAATTGATTTCTAAAACTATTTAAAATAAAATCAGTAAGAAACAAATTTTCTTACCTTCTAAGTTCCAAAAAACGGGCATCGGGGCTCCATTGCTTCAATAAAGAACGTCTTTCAGATGATTCGATATATTCCAATATATGCAATATTCACGAAAGAATAATCTTGACTCAAATAAAATTCTGCGATTAATAAACACATCACTATTTAATGACAAATAAAACGACGAACACACATCATTATATACATTTCTAATACGGAGCGACACGCTCTCTTACAATCATAATCATAAACAATACTAAACTGAAACGTTACAGTTCAAAAACGAAAGTTCTAAAAAAAAATGTTCAAGAACAGTTACAGGAGAGAAGAAAAACATAATGTTGCGCGCACGCGCCAGCTTCATTGTCTCTTTTCAGCTAATCAGAGCACATTCCTACATCTACATTGCGTAGATGCTTTTTACGTTTCAAAACTTTCAGAAGCAAAGGGGGTTTTGGATGATGCAACAGGAAATGAATTCCCAATTACAACAGAAACTATTTTCACAATTAATTTCTGAACATATATGCCATATTCTTTGCGAATATTTTACTCTACTGTATAGCCCTGACCCTTGATTATAACTATGGGTCTAAATTTCCATCTTGGCGATTTTTCTCTTAGTACAATTATAACAATTTTATCCTACACCTCTTGGAAAACATTCCAAAATCTTCCAATTTTGTGGATAGCGCTTAAACGCTCGATTTCACAAACACATATAGGTGGTGATAAATTAAATATTATAGCAACACTGGTTGAAACGTGGCTTTATTTAAATAAGTGTATCAAAAAATGAGCAATTTTTATCAATTAATTGAAATAAAAAATAAATCTATTTGTGAATATAAAGAAAATTTTCCAAAAGGATTCATGATTGATGCTGGATTTTATTTTGAAATTAAATTAATGGTAATAAATGCAATAAAGCATTTAGAAGTAAAAACAGTAAAGCAATGCAGAAGGTCGTTCTCACTTTATGGAAACTATTTTCATAATTAATTTCTGAACATATATGCCATATTCTTTGCGAATATTTTACTCTACTCTACTGTGTAGCCCTGACCCTTGATTATAACTCTGGGTCAAAATTTCCATAGTAGCTGATTTTTCTCTTAGCACAATTATAACAATTTTATCCCACACCTCTTGGAAAACTTTCCAAAATCTTCCAATTTTGTGGATAGTGCTTAAATGATCGATTCAACAAACATATATAGGTGGTGATAAATAAAATATTATAGTAACGCTGGATGAAACGTGACTTTATTTAAGTAAGTGTATCCAAAAATGAGCATTTTTTATCAATTAATTGAAATAAAACATAAATGAATTTGTGAATGTAAAGAAAATTTTCTAAAAGGATTCATGATTGATGCTGGATTTTATTTTGAAATTAAATTAATGGTAATAAATGCAGTAAAGCATTTAGAAGTAAAAACAGTAAAGCTGTAAAGCTTTATTATCAGTAAAATATTTCAGAACCCATTTTTGAAGAAGGAATTCCTGCTTTATATGTAAAAGATATTAATTGAGTTTCACTTGAACAAAGTCCTCCCTGTCACTCTACTATAACTCAATTACCGCTTTGAAGAATCGCAAACGGAAATGAATTGTGTTTCAATTGAAGGAATACATGTAAAATCATCTGAAGCACACACTCTCACCTCCTCAAAGTCCCTTTTCTAAATTGTCATCTTTAAATGAATTCACGAACATTGAAAAGACTTCGGAAGAATTCACAAGAGGTGTTGGGAAAAATCGACATACAAGGAAACAAGTAAATTCTGTTACCATAGAAATTTCGAGCCAGACCTATAGCCAAAAGTCAAGTCTATCCATTAGATTCAAATTGTTGCAAAGAATATGTCATATATGCATATAAATAAAACTTTGAAATTTGTTTCCATAAACTGTGAAGGACTTTCTGTAGTATGTGTTACTTGGTAACTTATCAGATAAGAATCTTCCTGTAGTTTTTCATTATTTGTTTCATCAAGCGTTGCCATATTTTTTAAGTTGAAATTTCATTGTATTTTCTCTTGAATGAATGGAATGATATATGTTTCATTTCAAAATGATTCCCTCCAGTTTAGCAGAAACTATGGTGTCGTTTCATAACCCTTAAATATGATAACATATTATATCTGATAAAGATTTAATGCAAGAAAAAATAAATTGACGAAATCAAGTATTCAGAGCACAATTTTATTCAACGACTTTGGTTTTAAAAGACGAGTATACTTTTGACTGATCAACAAAGTGTTAACATTTTAAGTATGGTGACATCAGTAAGAATACAGCATAAATTCGGAAACATATAATGTCGGATAAAAAAATTTTGTAAGAAAAATTACATAGGTGGAACTACATTTTCAGAACACGTGTTTATTTAACGATGTTGGTTTTAAAATACAAGTTTACTCATTACTTGTCACGAAAGTGTTAAACTTTACAATCAGTAAGAATGCTATTATATATAACTGGGGCATCCAACCCGGGTTTCCCGGAAAAAAATAATATATGTGATTTTTTTTTTTTGAAAACTTTAATAGATTTTTTACATTTAATATTTTCTTTACATTGTTTCCTGACAACACCTAAGAGTACTTTTATATGAAATATGTCAATTATATATTCAAATAAAATTTTGAAATTTATTAAAAGCAGTAATTTGGTATTGGTCTCGTGACAGAAGTTAATAGTCGAAGAAATCGCTACAATTTTCGTTATCTGCAGCAGTTTATTTTTTTTATGATTATTATTCTGACATTTTCAGCGGTTTTAAGTGCTTATTTCAATTACACGTCAGTTAAATTTGTGTTTTATTTATACAATTTATTGATTGCTTAGTGAAGTTTTAATTTGTTATTGAATATTAGCTGGAAACAAATACTAAACTTTTCATATTGTTTAATAAAGTGTTAAAGGATTAATATTTTGTAATCGTCTGCAATCGACAGAAATAGATGAAAAAATTTCATGTTTGAAATTTAATTTAAATGCTGTAATTAATGAGTAAGTTGCGATAAAGTTTTCAAATCAATTGCAATTGAAAGTAGATTTTTTTCCTGTCTAACGGTGTAAAAATTAAAAATATGCGATGTTTAGAAATTTAGCAAAAATCGCAAAACCGAAATTGTATCGTCAACTGTTGCTAATCGCAAAATGACGTCAGCGTTACGCACGGACACGTTTGTCCTTTATAATATAGATAATGTACTATATTTAATTAAAATTTTATAAAAAAAAATGCATAGGCGGAACTAAGTATTCAGAACAGAACTTTGTTTAACGACATTGGTTTTAAAACGGTTTTGGATCGGTCAACAAAGTGTGGTATCAGTAAGAATGCTACTAAAATATGTACCAGAATTAATCTTATTCAACTATAATGTTAACTTTATTATTTTCTATACATCAAATTTTTATTCTAATGATGTTTTTACTATCTGATAGTTTGATAACAGATTCGCTGCTAAAAACATACACATACAACCAAGAATTATTATTGCAGTTAAATGTCAAAAGCGAAATAATCTATTACTTATTTTAAAAATGATACAAAAAAGAAATTCAAAGATCGTCAGTAAACATTTCAGTCTCCACATAGCTACTTAATTACAGAGCTATTCTTGTTTCTTAAAAGAATGTGTCAGAGGAAAAAGAATAACTCTGTATTTAATTAAAATGCAAATGCTTTTAACTTTTTCAAGAGAGTTTTGTTTTATTTTGTCTGCTCTGTAAGAATTAATTTTAATTTATAAGTATTTGCAGATATTTATGGCTAAATTTTAGCAAATTTAAAAGTTTGGAAACAACATTATTTATATGTAAAAGAGTAATGACATTGACAGAATATATTTTGTTGTTTTGAGAACAGGATTTAAATAATTATGTTCATCATTTCATTATTGCAGTCGGAATAAGTGTTACATTTTAGAGTCAAACATTAAGTTCGGTAGATACAGAGTATATATTGTTTATACTAATTAATTATACTATTTTTTATACTAATAATTATGAATCATGTACGCATTATGAAACACATTGGCAATACTTTAACAAAACTTCACACTTTAGAAAGATTAAAGATGATGTCAAAGTAAACTAATGATGACATTGGATGACCGCTCCGGGAACTCAAATTTCGCTTGTGAAAGTAAACATGGGGATGGCAAGGGATGACTGCTCAGGATCCGAATTCTTTTGTGCAGCCTTGTATGTGATCTATTGATTTATAAGTATACTGCTACTACATAGTACTTTAAAATTTAGTTTAGTTAGTAAACGCACAGCGTAGTTAAGAATTGCACTTCAGCAATTTCCTTCAATAAAGGAAAGTTACTCAAAATATTTTGTGTAGTATTCAGATTTAACCTCGTATATGGTCTATAGAATTTATAACCACCAAATAATATGCAAAAATTCATTAAATTAAAACACGCTATAAACGCACTTCCAGCAATTATTGTTTAAAGACAGTAGTACAGCCTCATTATTTTCTGTCCATGTATATGAACGATGAATGCTACGCACACTACATTCTATAATTAAAATTTTGTACTTCACTTCAGTGATATATAATATCACTGTACCTTATATATATATACATTTACTAAATATACATATACATTTATAATCATATACATTTACACTGTATTCTTAATATATATACATTTCAATGTATTTGAAATAAAGTAAAATCATTAAAATACACCGCAAAAAAACGATTTCTCCTCTACACCGTAATGTAACGGAATTGTTTTGAGTGTTCATGTAAACAAATTATAAATGTCACACACACGTCATTTTCAATACCGAACATGCCATAGTAAATCTCAATAACGTATATCAGTTGCATGGCAATATAAGTATATTTACGAGAGTTAGAGCACGGACAGACAGACAGACAAACCGAAATCATATACACTTTTTGACTATGTTGGAAATTGTTAAAATAGCTAATTCTAAAGATTCAGAATGAATCGCAATACTAACATATGTAAACATTTGTTACAACGTTAAACGTCTGTGCAAGCACCATGGTCTCTTTCTTCAAATCTTCTATACGTGATCTATAGTATGTGTAGTAGATACTAATGTCCATTTACGTTGAAAATTTCGTTCTTTGAAGACGCTACGGAAATGTCAAATAACTGTGAAGAGGATACAAGACATGATTGTGAAGTTTGACTCAATTGGATAATTAATCGTTTCGACAGAAATACAAAGAAATCATGCTGATGGACTGATAGTGGATGACGTAACGATACAAGTGGAGGAGGACAGCATGACACGATTGATGGGGGGCACTAACGTCTAGCGTATTGATAAACAAAAATTAAAAAACCTGTCAAACTGGTATTTCTTTAATTTTCAACTTTTACAGAAACACTTGCGTATTTTAGAGCGCGAGTAATCTTTCATTTGAGGGTCCTTGCTTGCAGTGATTTTTAAAATGAATGCCATACCATAGTTGATTCTCTGAAAGACTTTCTGTTTCGGGGCCAATTGTCTTCTGAAAGTTCAAGTAACACAATCTTAGTATTTAGTATTCTGAAAATCCACATAAATTTCTATAAATTACGGCGTACTCTTTTTAGGTATGACTTTTTTTCTGCCTCTTTCAGTTGGCAATTATTTGTTTTGCTCAACCCCACAGGTTTTGCAACGTGTTCTGACTCTGGCACTCTGTAATATAAATATTCTTCTTGAAAACCCCTATCACTCCGGCTTTGCAGGTACGTCAATGTGTCAGAACAAAAGTGTATATGGGCGATTCTTAAATACTCGTAAGTCGGTAATTTGTGTCTCTTGGGGTTATATGCTGTATTTTATCATTTATACACAACTATTTTGGCATAAAATGTATTTTGTAATGTCTTTCTACAATTTTAAAAGCTATTTTGAAGAAAATAACTGCAAATTTTACTCCAATAACATTTTAAATATTCTAATAGTCACTTTTGTCTCTTATCATTCACCTCATGCGCTCATCTTCTGGAACAATTTTCAATGTAATGACAAACTATTTTTAGATCTATTTCTACGCAGAATAGGAATTTAAATCTAACCTACAAAATAAAGGATTTTTATAAAAATAAATTTATTTTTATATTATTCTGCGCCAGAGAATGTTGTTCCCTACTTTTTATGTAACTACTGTCCTTTTGTATAAAACTCTCCTCCTGTGACTACCAAGAGGGTAGATACAATTTGGAAGACAGCTGCATTTAGTAGAAGCAGCAATCTGGATTGCTAAGAAAATAACAGGGTTTAATTTTCTGGACTTTAAAAGAAACTACAAGCTACAAAATATCTAGAAAGATAAGAATATATTTATTACTTGTCACCACTCACACCTACTTAAATTTTCCTTATTATTTTTATTTATTCATTATTTTGCCATGATATAGCATACTTTTTCTTACTGAAAAATGTCATATTACAGTCTTACTGAGATTAAAGTACTGTCCGTACAGAAGTAAATTTCACAATTTTGTTAATTCTGTCCTTGTCACCTCTGTATCCTTTACAAAGAAATTACATCAGCTCACTTGTAATAAATTTGGAAATGGTAAATTTCAACTGCGTTACTTAAGCTATTTCACATGTGACAGTTTGCAATAGCATTAACATGTGAAATAGCTTTAATGTTTTTCTTTCAAAACATTATTTTATATAGGTTGATCAGAGAAGAACAGAGTCAAAAAAAAGTGGTAACACCAGTGTTTTCTTATGGAAAAAAATGTGTTATTTATTTGAGTGATTAATAAACCCAATTTTTTATAAGAAAATACTGGTGTCTTCCCCTTTTTTTGAACTGTGCTTTTCCCTGATCTGTAGCCACCCTGTATAAAACACTGTTTAAAGTTTAGCAAGAATATTGTATATTATTCACCTTATCTATTTATAATGAAGAATTGTTTAACATTAAATTACTCACTTATTGGAGAATCACCCGTATGCAAATGTGAAACAAGTGCTCAGGAGCCAATTTTCCTTTTATAGAGTCATCAGCTGACATTATCTTACGAATGCCTGCAAGATCCACAGATCTCAAACCATGTGACTTTTGAGTCTTATTTATAACATATATCAAAGTGACGATCTACTGCGGTTCTATAACATCTATGCCCAACCTTAAAGATAGTATAGCACACAATGTGACTGACATGATTCCAGATGGTAGCAGACGAAGCTGGCTATCACAGTAATCACATTTGGTCCTCATTAGTCGGATAAATTATGTTGTACCTTTTTAATATTCTGTATAAAAATATTATACGCCTTCTATAGATGGTTTTCGGAAATAACAATTTTTGCTTTGGAAAATATATTTACTACCTTTTTACGACCTTACAAAAACTCCATGACGGATGAATATATTATTAAGTATCCCTCTAGAAACTGTGTAGCTTAAATTATGTACTATGCAAAGAATATTAAAAATATATTAAGTCAAAAATTAAGTCAAATTATGTTGTACTTTTTTTATATTCTGTATAGAAATATTATACGCCTTTTATAGATGGTTTTCGGAAATAACGATTTTTGCTTTGAAACATTTTTCACTACCTTTTTACCACCATACAAAAATTTCATGACAGATGAATATATTATTAAGTATCCCTCTAGAAACTGTGTAGCTTAAATTATGTACTATGCAAAGAATATTAAGAATATATTAAGTCAAAAATGCAACTAAAAATACTAATTTGAGTACAAAATACAGAAAATATACTTTACGCGTTTTGTAAATAGCATTCATTCTTGCGCAAAAATAATGTCTAAAAATATTAAAAATCTGCATTTTTGTAATATAAATCTGAAAACAATAAGTTATTTTTCATATTTCACAATTTTCTCTTACATATTTTGCGCTCTTCTTTTTTGAAAGATGGATTTATTTGTAATTTTTTTGTTCTGTAATAGAGCGAGAATTTATTTTACTTTAAAAAAATCCATTTTGTTATTCTTTTTATCTCGATCCATAAATTTGAAAATTTTGCTGATTCCGGAATTCGGTTTTAGATATAGACACATTACTTTTTATATTAACATTCTGGGTTTCACATTGACTGAACTATTATCAGCATTGATTTTATTTTATGAATCTTACTGATATTGGAAAAAAAAATTAGATCTTTTTCTTTAGAAATATAACAAAATAAAATATTTCAAAAGTTAGTTTTGTCATTTTGAATAATTCTTACTGAGTAATTTCCTCTAAATTTTGAAAACATTTAATCAAATGCGCAGTTTTAAAATGATACTGACAATTTCAATTAATAATTCATGTGTTCTTTCATTTTATTAATGATAGCAGGGGGCTTGTAGACGGGGGTGGAGTCAGGTACTAAAATTAAAAAGCGGAAACAGCACGAAGTACTTGGAGAAACTAGTAGTTTTTTTAGAACAATCATTCATAGGAGCTCTGAAGAGAATCTTGCCATGAGTAAAGTAGCTGCTAAATCCACTTCTGGATGGTAGCATTTTTAAATGTATATTAGAAAGTATGTTGTTATATACAAAAAGTATAATCTCATTTATCATACTTAATGTTATACTTCTTAGTGATATGTTATAAATTTTACTATATAATTCCCAATTAGCTTTACAATTTTTATTTTATAAGCATATTGTCAATGTTCTTTATATATAGGGAGTTTCTAAACTCATGGTACGAACTTTAAGGGTAGGTAGAGCACACAGTAACAATCATTTATTGTATAGGAATGTATGGGACCAAGTGACGCATTAAGGTAAAAACATCATGTTGAAACCACATCCGGTTACGAATGACGATCGGAACAGCAGTTCTAGTAAAACCCGTTGCAAAATATAAGGTAACAGCGACCATCCAGCCTCTTTGGTAGTATGTATGGGCCAATCAAATAATTATTAACAATACCCGCCCAAAAATTCACAGAAAATCGTTGTTGATAAGCATGTGGCCGCGTTGCATGTGGATTATTGGTTGCCCAAAGATAGAAATTGTGCACATTAAATACACCCTCGCGTGTAAATACTGCCTCATCTGTAAATAGAATATGAGCAGTAAAATCTGGCTGCAATACATGTTGCCGCAAAACCCACTGGCAAAAGTTCGACCGCAGAAGATAGTTTTCCGGATTCAAATTTTGAACACGTTGAAAACGGAAGGGATGAAATCGATTTTCATTTAACACTCTCCAAACGGTAGGATGACTCACACCTAAATTCTGTGGAACAGCTTTTGTACTTGATTCGGGCCTTTCACTCACAAAATTCAAAATAATTTCTTCCAGACTTGCACTGCGTACAGCTCTTTCTCGCCCAGTTTCCTGTCTGGTGACGTGGAAATAACCTGTTTCAGAAAGCTGACGGCGTAAGCACTGAAACATTCTATGATCAGGCATTCTTCTGCGAGGAAACTGCTCCTGATACATTCGTAGGGTAACCCTGGCGTTGCCATTTGCACAACCATACATGAAATGCAAGTCGGCTTTTTCGGCATGTGTAAAGTCTTCCATGAGGAACGATAGCACAATTAAAAATGGCGATTTCTTCTACTTGAATGCATGGTATTGAACGGCAACCAGTCACATACTGCCCTCTACCGCCAGTAGAATCAACCGAAAACTCCATTTCTATTTCAAAAAATTTCTATTTCTATTTCTATTTTCAATTCAAAAAATTTCGATTTCATACCAAAAATTTTCAAAGAAGAATTTTATTATTAAGTAATTATGAAATGTCAAGAAAAGTATAGCATAAAAATTTTCTGGTATGAATGAGAAATTTTGAAAATTAAAAAAGGGACCTAATTGCCCCACTGGTGTTTTTACCTTAATGCGTCACTTAGTCCCATACATTCTATACAATAAATGATTGTTACTGTGTGCTCTACCTACCCTTAAAGTTTGTACCATGAGCTTAGAAACACTCTGTATATATATATAAGAACACATTCCTTTCCAAATCTATTTCTTGAAATTCAATCTCGGAAAAACAATTAAAAAGTACAAGACATGTACTTTTAATGCATTTAATATCAGCGTGTTACCTTTTGTTTACTTTATAAAACATTGCATAGACAGTAATTTAAGATTAATATTTTAGTTATTAGCAGTGTAAGATTTATTATGTTAAAGTAATTAACTTAATCGTTCAAAAGTCAATAACATGTGTAGTTTACTTTGGGTTTACTTTTAGTGTAAGTATTTAATAAAAACAAAAAGAAAGGAAAATACACTTATCTTTATTCTCACACTGTTTACGATAAAATCACACCAAAGGTATTAGTGGACCCAGAATATTGCATTATTTCAGAATTAAGTGCAATTTTTTTGCAATAGTGTACATTAGGGTGTGTCGAAAAAGCCGAAATTTATATAATCGAAACATAATACTGCGGGAAAGTTGCCATTGGTAATAAGGAATAAATTGGCAAAATATTACACCAAATGGTTAATATCTTTTACCGCCGCAAGGGGGCCAAAGTTTCGAAAAATCGCAAAAAAATTATTTTATCGAAAAAAAAAATTAAATTATCCAACCATAACAATACAATTTCTAATAGATTGAAAGAGTTACTTCAAGATGTTAGTAATATTCCAATAAAATTTTATTATGGTGAAATCATTTCTATTACCGCCGCAGAAACGGTCAAAAATTTTGAAAAAACGGCAAAAATTTCAATTTTCAGTTTTTTCCAATTTTCCCAATTTTTATTATATATCTACATTTAAATAAATTTACATTATATCTAGTAATAACTTATAAATGTCTAGTAATTTTAATCATGGGCCAACCAAGGACGAGAGGTTCCCGACCCCCTCTTAAATTTGAGAGAAAGGGGCTTTTTGGAGGAATGCTGGGGATTTTCCGGGAATTTTTAGGGATTTTTGTAGGGTGACCCCCAAAAACGGAAAATGATGTGGAATTTATGTATGGGGACCCCCCTTACAAAACAAAATCCCCAAAATTTCCCAGAAATTCTTTAAAATTCCTTCATAAAGACTTTTCTCTCACATTTAGGGTAAAATATATTAACCATTTGGTGTAATATTTTGCGAATGTATTTTTTATTACCAATGGTAGCTTTCTCGCACTATTATGTTTCGATTATATAAATTTCGTTTTTTTCGACCCACCCTAGTGTACATATTTAAAAAAGCACAAACGTCGATTTTCCACACTTTATTTGAGCTTATTAGATCAAAATAGCGTGGAAAAGTATATAGTTTATGATTGTTTTTAATTCTTCATGGAGAGTGAAGACATAAAAATTTGACGTGACAAACTTTAATATGACAGTTTCTAACTTTAATTTATATCTCTGAAAAAGAGATCCGATTTCCAATTTTACTTCTAGGTTAAATACATTGAATGGTCCCAAACATATTCTTAGCCTTTTTTTTCTCAAAAAATTAATAATAATTATCAAAATTATTAATAAATTCATATTAAAAATATGTAAAAATATGTCTGTTTATGTAAAAATTTTTACATAAACAGAAATAGCATCTTCAAAAACTTGAATGAGTAATTTTACACGTCACTTCAATCATTATGTTTTAAAGTATAGCGATATTTTACTTTTCGGAGGTCTACATAGGAACAAATAGTCTACTACCGTTCAATCACGCGTAAAAAAATCGAAAATAGTAACGAAAACATTCATGTGAAAAATTATATTAAATAAAATATGAGAATCGAGAGTTTATTTTACATATCAAATGCTTGTGCAATTTAACTGGATTGATTTTGAGGGGTTTTCCTTTGAGATTTTATTTTTTGTTTCTAAATTTGTGGATATATCCTTAATAAATTTTGCTCTATAACTCTATGGATATTTAATAAAAAGTATGCACACTATATCTATTTCCAAACAACTTTTATCCAAGGAATTCAAATATTGTGTCAAAAGCGAGTATTACCCTTTTTTAATGTTAGAGCAGTTTTTAATATGTAGATAGCCTTTTATTAAAAAAAAATACATCTATATTGAGAAAGAAGATAATGTTCCGAGATTAATGACATATGTGGTGTTATTTTATCGTAAACGGCTTGCATGTAAAGCCAAATGTATAGTTTTTTTTTCTAGTGATTGTACATTCAAAACGTGCATGGTAGAAATTAATCAAAATTGTATATAATAAATCCTATACTATTTAAATCTTTGAATATCAGACACTAGTACAATTTGCCTGTTATTCAGAGGTGTCCGCTTTTCATGACTAGAGACAAACAAATATATGCATTTTCTTCTATAACTCTATGAATATTTAATAAAAATAGACAAAGAATACGTATTCCCGGGTTACTTTGATTCAAGGAATTCAAATATTGTGTTAAGAGCAAGTATTAGCAATTTTTTAATGTTAGAGCAATTTTTAATATGTATACCTTTTATTCAAAAAATACATCCACATCGTGAAAGAAGACAATGTTTCCAGACTTATGACTCTGAGGTGAAACAAACAAATATATGTGTTGGAGATGGAAAAAAGAGTCCTCTACATCAGCGATTCCCAACCTGGGGTACGCGTACTCTTGGGGGATACGTGACGGGCCTGTTGGGGGCACGGAAAAATAATATCGGTAATGGTGGATATCACAAAAATCGTTCAATTGAAAACACATAAAGTTAATAGTTTTGGATTAAAAAGTTAGTCTGTATTCCTCTGTGTGTTATGTGTTACTCTCAAAATGAGGGAAACAGATAATCATGTTACTTAATTACTTATGTTTTCTTCAATCTTCGAGAAACTCAAGAACTCAGTGATAAACTACATTGAGATACTTGTTACCTTTCACTAATACAGAGCTTGTCGAAAGAACATTTTCGTCTTATGCTTAAATTAAAAACAAATCTAGCAATAAGCTTGACGCTGCTCCTGACTTGAGATTATATCTGTCTTCGTTTGAACCTAATTTGAAAAAACTCAGCTTCATGAAACAAGCTCAAGGATTCACAATGAAAGTATTAAAAGCCATGTTTGACTACTTGAATATCATGATGCAAAATTGTTATAAATTTTCATCGCAAGATATTTGAAAATTCTTTTAATTCTATATTGATTTCTTCTGTTAAGCTAATATTATAAAATGTAATTTTAAAATGTAAGGATAAAAAAAATAAAAAGTTAGAAATAACAATGTAATTTTAATTGATTTATTGCTTAGTTTTTTAAAAAGATTAATAATTTAAAAAAACATGTGTGCGTTATGTGGGTAAGTGATTAATGTTTATGAGAATAGGGGGCACACATAAATGAAAATCTAATCAAGGGGTACGTGAAAGAAAAACGTTTGGGAACCGTTGCTGTAAATGTAGGTGTCCACAAATCGAAAGCGTCCGTTCCGGATGTTTTACTGTACTCCAATTATATAAATTATTACTTTTCAATGCTATTGTATCAAATTGAAAACCTCATGAAATTTGAATACTAAAAACGAAAGGATACATAGACACTCCAAATAGATACGATAATTAGTAACTGCTGTATTCAATTATATAATATGTGTATACCTGCAACTTTTATAATTTACTTTTCCCGTTGTGACATCAATTATTAACTGTTTGACAAACATGTACAGTATATCTCCAAAACGTATTTATAATTAAGTTTTATATCTATCGATTTTTAGGCGCTATTTCTAACAAATACTTTTACGCCGAAAATACTCCACTAAATTAGGTACGTGCTATGCATTTGCTCTAAAATAATACTGCATAATTATTTTTTCCTAAAGACTTTATGTACAGTTATACCAAATAATAGACTTAGAAATAAACATGAAACGCACAGTGCATCTTACCTACATTATCTAGTTTATTCTTTATATATATATTTATTTATTTTTATTACATAATAATTTTAGACTTTAACCTCATATTAAGTATTTTAATTCTACAAGCATGCATTAAAATAAATTTAATTCAAATGTCGTTCAATTAGTTTATATTCTTACATAAATAATTTATTTTTATCCGTATAATTTACATTTCCCGTTGTGTGATCAATTATTGACTGTTTAACAACAATGTATAATATATGTACAAGACGAATTTATAATTAACATTTTATATCTATTGATTTTTAGACGCTATTTCTAACAAATACTTTTACGTTTGGAAGTTCAAAGTGTCTAATGAAGTTAAAACTGTTCTTTCAATTAATTGATTCAGGTAATTAAAATTAAGGCTACAGTTGTTGATTTTTTTAAAATACCATTTTTTTTCATACAAATGATCTGTGAGGTATATTTTATAACATTAAAAAAAAGTCTTATGTTAATTTTAATCTTTTTGCCTAGTTTATTTTAAGATTATTAATGATGCAAAATAAAAGAAAGGGTAATTTTTCTAAAAAAATCTTTTAAAACTAATTAACACAGGAGATTAATTAAACGGAAATTAAATTAAGATAAATTTATGTTAAGATCCAAGTAATTAAAAATATCGTTCAGCATTTTTAGTTACATTGTTTAAATTTCTTATGCATAAAAAAGTGACTATAAAGCAAAATATGCTTACGAGCTAAACGTAATTATATAATGCTTATTTTTAGTAAAATTGTAGTTGTGTATTGAATATTTGATACTTAACATATATTTCAAATTTTATTTCATTATAAAAAATATTACTATTGTTTGAAAACAAACACAATTTAACAGGTTTTTTGAAATACTGAATACGTTAAAAGCAGTAGTATGGTTCTTTCTGTATAAACACTTTTCTATATTTCAGAGTAAAGTAATTCGGCAATTTTCTACTTTACTATAAAAAAATATAATTATATTGAAACTAATATAGCACAAAACACAAATTAGTCCATTTCTCTGTTACTTTTATCTGGTGGATTGATAAACAAATAACACATAAAGTCTGCAAAACCTGTACATCCGAAAAGGATCATATTGCGCTTCAGTTCATATATCAACAGTAAAGTTCTTCATTCAAAAAATCTATCTCCTACTTCAAAAGTTGAAAACATGCTCTTTGAGTGTGGGATTCATGATACAAGTTTTTGAATTAGCAATTACAGTTACTTTTATAACAATTAAATGAATGACTCAGTGTAAAAGCTGTGCAATTGAATCAACTCAACTACCTTTTACTCTAAAATAAACTTCTAATAAAAAAGAAAATGTCCGCTTTCACACCTTAAAGCCAAAAATCTGAAGGAACAATACCTCAATGGCTAGACAAAATCTGTATAAAATCGTGTTCACTAAAATTAACCTAGGATAAAACAATCAATTATAAACTCTTTCTAAATATCGAGATTACGTATATTAACTAAAAATAAGTAATCGATTTTGCAATCTTAAGACCTGTCAATACAAATATCAGGCGACTTCGATATCTATAGGTCTAATAATACAGCTTGCTATCAACTGAATCTCAGCACTCCAAACCTCGTTCTCCAGCATGGGAACCGATAGTCTTTACTTGACGAGGTTCATTGCAATAATCCGTCACAACCATAGCAATGATTTCACATTTTATAGAAAAGTATCAAGTGCAACACTATTTGATAGAAATTCACAAAACGGCACTTCAATTCCACCCATCATTCGCGTTTTTGAAACTTAGAAAACGAAAGGAAAGGTTCGAATAATTATTAAAACGAGTTAGCACACAAGAGCAGCACACTGGAATTCAAATGAAAATAGTGTACAGTAATTTTACGATGAGAGTAGTGGACTCTATGTCAAAACGTTTACATATTTTTGTTTAAAAAATAATCTGAAATTAAAATAAAGTAAAAAAATATATATAAAATATTTTTCTACTAAATTCACAGACGTTCTTAAACAGAAATAAGTGATACATGAGATACCGAATGTTTCGATTAATAATTTTGTGGTCTGAGAAAAACTTTTTCGCTAGTTTTATACCTCAGATAATGAATACATATTCGGCTAACGACTGTTTATATTAGATGTGCGTACTCCCAAATCATAGCCATATTACAATTTCAAAGCATTGTAATTTTTTTCTACATTTCCAAAGATGATTTTATGCAACTTTTTTTACCAATCTGACTATTAAGAAATTCTGCAAAGTGCATTATAATATTCTTTATGCTATTCAAATCATTGCCATAGAATAGGTCCAAAAGTCAGTTAGCTTTTTACTATCTTTTTAAACTCATCTTTCCAATTTTTGAAGCTCCAGAATTAAATAAAAATTAATAAAAACAATTTTGCAAAAATATACGATAAGGTTGTACTTAACGAAGATTTCGCAAACGAATGGGATTCTGGAACGAATTACATTCATTAGTCAAGGTAGCACTGTATATAAATTAAAACTCCCTTCAAGAAATCCTTCAATTATTGAACTTCGAATAATATTTCTTAAGAATTTCTGGTTCATGAAACCTGACATTAATATGCCATTAACCCAGTGTGCAGTTAAAATTTAAAATGAAATATATTTAAATTACGCTGCTTGACAATTGCTAAGAAATAGAGACATTTTCGTCATATTTAATGGTAGACATCGTTTCAAGAAATGAAGTTTAGAGTATATTTAATAAACGTTCTTATGTATCTTTCTTATGCAAAACGATACGGATATTATCACATGGCACGGCAAGAGGCACAAAAGAACGAAAAATGCTTCTTACAGCATTTTTCAACATTTAAGAAAGAGTCTTTTTACACCTAAAAAAGGAACACATATGAGTCGGTGGGTATGTTTTATGATCTCCTCCGACACTGATGCACATTTTACATCGTGCTTACTGTTCACTAAACAGTTGAGGAGTGCTCGGAGAATTCTGTCTCGTTGGTTTCACTGGGAGATTTTCAGTTCCTGCACTGTTCGAGGAGAGTTCTGTCTTTGAACAATACTTCTTCCGAGTCCATCCCAAGCATACTCTAAATGATTTATGTTCGAAGAATAAGCAAGTCATGTCATACACTCAATATTGCCTCCTGCTTATGTGAGGGACATTTCAGCTGTTTTATGTCGGTGGACATTTTTATCCATGAACATAAATTCTGAACCACGGGAAAGATCGATATAACCCTGAAGTAAGCTCGCGCAATGACACTGCGATATGACTGTACCTTTTCAAATATGTAAAGCATATCTCTACCATTATGCCTGAGACCCCTCACAAGTGTAATTAATCACTCTTTAACAATACTTATCAGTTTTCTAAACATTCTGGTGATGGGAAGTAATTCCTATCTTTTTACATACTAGCTGATGCTCAGAATCACTGTTTATGGTGTAGTGAGAGTAATTAGAGAACATGATTGTGGATCACTTTTTTCTGACCCCAACAAATATGCTCTTTATACCGAAGTAAACATTCCCTATACTGATGCGTTCATACTAGAATGCACGCAACAAGCCTCTGTGCATCTAGACCAAAATTATTTAATCACAGAGAAATGGCTCTCACAGATAACCAAGTAGTAGTAGCATTAGAAACGTCTGGGGTTATCTGACCTGGAGTGTCATTTATGTTTCTCTTGTATCTTACGCTGCCACACCGATGCTTTTGATGTGTCATGTTCCTACCACGCTATCCAGAATATCTTCTCGTAGCACTTCCACATCTACAGATCTTTTTAAACCCCGAGATTACACTTTTCTGCACGTCTCTTGTTCTGCTATCTTTGCCCTACTTTGAGACATCCAACTGCTCACCCATGATCGTACGCAATCAAATGATGTCTTACAGGCATGTAACAGTCATACCTGTGTTCCTAACCGGAAATTTACAGCTTTATATTCTAAAACCGAAAGTGTGGCTTCCCCTCTAATGGTACCTATTGTTTGCAATTTCAAAGTGGAAACCACGTGGATGCACTACCTTTAACACAGACAAGAGGCCTCACTATGAGACGTCCTCTACCGTTCTTTTTTTCTGTGATTGCGTGACTTAATGTGAAGTTTTGTAAAAATTCTTTGTTCCATAGCATTTGTAAAGCAGTGCAATTAAAAGTATTTTTCCCCACTCTGTGTGCATGCAGAGCATACAGAGTGATTAGGAAAAAAAATAAATTAAAACATAAAATGAAAATCTGTTGTATAACTTATTCCAACTACATTAAATTTCTAAATAAATAAAAGCAAAGAAATAAATTAAAATTTATTTAATCATTTTAAACTGCTATGATTGTTTTAAATAAAATTTTAAATTAAACAAATTTAAACTAATTAAAAAAAATTCACCACTCTGTGTGCAGGCTGTTTATATAGAGAGAATGATTAGAAAAATTATTTTTAAAGCATAAAAAAAGCGATATTCTTTACCTTTTACCAACTGAATTAAATTTATAAGGAACTAACAAAAAATAAATAAATAAATAACATAGATCTCTTTATTAATTTCAAACAACCTTGATCTTTTAATTAAAATTTAAAATTTAGTAAATTAAAATTCCTTAAAATTACATTAATTAAAATTAATTACATTTTTTTTATCACTCCGTGTGTATGCAGTGCAGATACACCAGAGTAACGAGAGAAAAAAAAGTACATTTTTAAAACATGAAAGTAAACGCTTTAATCCAAATCTTATTCAAACTTACATTGAATTTATTTCTTTGTTCATCTAAACTCCCTTTTGTTCTTGTAAGTAAATTAACGCATTTTAAAGTAATTAAATAAAACCTATGTTTCAACTGGTTTCCTGAAAACCATACAAAAGCTTATTCGGCAAACAACCCTATTTATGTATTTTAAAAGAGATTTAGAAAACCAAAATAAATTATATATGAAGAAACATATGAAGAAGCTCTCGCTAAAACTGTTTACCAAAGACTTTGATACTCATTAATGCGGTTAAATTAAGCAAACGTGCATGTTTACTTACCTGAAAGTTTACAATAAAACGTTTGTAATGCTTTTAAGACTAGTTAGTCGAATAATTAGTGTAATGTAAAATTAGTCTTATTTAAATTTTAAAACATTTAGTTTAAATCATTAAGTGTATTTTTTAAGTTATATTTCCTATTAAATAAAACTTTAGAAATAAAATTGGGCTTGTTATTCTGTTTATCCATAAGTAAATCTAATAATATATAAACGAAAATAACCACATATACATTACAAGTCTCCCTTTTATAGTTATATAATAGCTAATTCCACAATGGATAGTTTGAAATGTATAATTCCAAAATTGTTTTAAACTCTCCATTATATGCAAATCTATTTACGCCAAAATAATATTATTTGCAAAAGTTGCAAAAATTCGATTTGATACTGTCTTTCGGTACTGTAAGTTCTTTAGAAAACTTTGTCCGAGTTCTAACATTGAATGATTTTAATTATACATTTATCATCATATCACTCTTTTTATTTAAATGTGTTATTTTCATTCATCCTGTTTTTATGACAAAGTTTTAAATCGATTTTATATTTCAATTTGATGTTCTTATTTTAATCTTTTTTTTTTTGGCGCAGCTGGTCCCTAAAGGTACTTTGTGCCATAAAACTCTAATCAACCAACCAACCAACCGAGTTCTAACAAGTAAATAATGCTAATTTACAAGTAAATAACGCATAAAAATTGCTTTTGTGCAATTTTGCAAAATGCATAAAAATTCAATACCAAGAAGGAATGGCTAGAAAGTTATGAAACTCGACAAACATAGAGAGACAGCAACTAACAGTAAGTGATCTTTATTTCGAAATGATATTCATAATACAGAGCGAGAACAGCATCGGCTCAGGATGGTTAGGATGTAGGACCACCGTGGACGGCGATATACGAAACAACATGTCTACGCACAGAGACAATGCGAGTACGGATGGCGTCCTGAGAAATTGTTCTCCATTCCCTGTAAACCATTTGCCACATTTCGTCTGCTGAATGCGGCAGGGGCAGGGTCTGCAAATGGTGTCCAATCACATCTCAAATGTGTTCGATTGGTGAGAGATCAGAAGAGTACGCTGACCAGGGAAGCGTGCCACCGCGTGTCGTCAGATCCGTCGATCCATGCGTGTCGACGTCCCTCTGTTTGCACCGCCATCCCTCAAACTTGCCACATTTTCTCGTTCTAACCATCTTCGCAACAGTCGGTCCACTGTGGACGCGTCCAAGTTTGTTTCAGCTACGATTCGCCGTATGGACTAAACTGCACTTCTCAGTCCAATCACTATGCCTACGTAAAATTGTCTGTCTGCTGGAACTGCCTCCGTTGACGGTGTCCTGGATTTCTCTGCTATGACACGCGTCCTCTGAGACAAGCACAAAATTTCTACGATTATTTCCCTAACAGAAGTAACGACACTAATTTTGCAAATTCTGCAGGCTCCTTCCCTATATCTTATTCAACGTGCGCTGGAGAGCTGCGCATTTCACATTTTTGAATAATTCGGTAACGTGTGCGTCTACCCTGAAATCTGCGTAAATTTCTGGCCACTCCTTCTTGATGTTCAGTGTCGCGTATTATACAATATCTCAGAGATATTTGAAAAGATCAGGGAAAACATTACTACTATAAAACATATTGTTACTTAACATTTAAATTTAAAATTTTTAAGCATACTTTACAAAGAAATATATCATATGTCTGAATATGTTTTTATTAAAAAAACAGAAAGGAAAAAAAGAAAAAAGAAAAAGAAACAAAATTACTATTTTTTTTTAATGGTACGACATTTTTACTTCACTGTGTAAAAAATGCTGTATTGTATATACTTATTCTATTTTAAAAGTAATTTTAATTACATAAGTGGAATTTTTTAAGCGGTAACTAATAAATAAAAAACTCAGTTGTTGTTTTTCTTTCATTTTTTAAGGATTTAATTTAAACATTTTTAAAAGAAAGTATGGGATTAAGTTTAACTCTTTTAAAATTAAAAGTCATGTAAGAAGCCATTTTTATAAATTCAAAACATGTCTTCAAATTTTACAATTAAAAAAAGTCACTAAAATAATAATAATAATAAACACATTAAAAATATCATTATAATTTAAATTAATCATAGTATGTAACCAAAGTAAATAATGAAAAAATAGCTTTAAATTTATTCCGTACGTATAAGTATTTTAAGGCTATTGCGTCTCGTTTCATCAAACGTGCTTCTGAATTTTATAATGTTGGAAAAGCAGATTTTACATCTGAAATTTGATACATTTTGTAAAGAATTTGAGTACAAATGTCACAAAAAAACATTCAGTCGCAATATATCTGTCAGCTTGAGAAGATTGTTTTTTATTTTTATTTATTTATTTATTTATTTTGTTTTGTTTTGCGCGAAGTCATGGTAATATATAGTAAAAAGTCCTTTCGACCTGTAACGGGAGGAAAAGATAGTTTTCATAGTCTATGTTTCTAAGAATTCAGCTCATTTTACTCAAACAACCGAAGCTAAAATGCTTGGTACCCGATTATAGAAGATTCAATCTCGGTTTTCCTTAATACTGAATTTGAACGTGAATTTCAGCATGAGAGTTACAGCATAACAAAAATCAGTTTATTTCCTTGTGAAAAATTTGTATGTGATATACATATAGAGAATGGCACTTTCTTATTTTAAGACTGTTCACAGTTTTAAAATTCATAAAAAATTAACTATTTGTCGTAACGGGGTGCAGATTTTACTTTAGACGTGCCAAAGAGGATTAGAGCCAAAGAGAATATAAAATAAAAGTTCAGAAAAACCCAGAAGTAAGTTCAAATTCCAAGAAGTCATGCAAAGTTAACAAATTGTCATATTGGAATCGGGCATCAACATAAGTCTTGTCAAATGGTAAACTTTTATGAGACAAGAGTAAAAAAAAAAAGATCAAAGAGTTCCATAAGAATGTTCGCATTTCAAAAAATTAACAATTTTTTTTAAAGTTATATGGTTTTATAAAAAATATTTTACAAATAGAAATATGAAAGAAAAATATTATCAAATACACACAGAGTGACATCATAGAGCACAAAAAAGAGAATATTTCTGAAACTGATACTTCAGGGCTGGTAATTTAGTTTCACAAATATAAAACTAAAATTAATAGCTTCCCAAAATTTAAATTCCAGAATCAATAATCGAAAGTTACTCAATAAAAAAAATAAGGGCTTTACATAAGTAAATAATCTAGAAATCCTCAATTTTTTCTTTATTGTAAAGTTATTGAGTTTAAAATTACCTTCTTTCTTGGCTATTTAAAGTAAGAAAACATTGTAAGTCTGTAAGTTATAAATAGAGAAATTTTTTTTAATAATGTTGATAAAATTAAAAATATAAAAACAATATAAAATAGACGTTTCGTATCACATCACGATACCTCATCAGTACAAACATCTCCTGTTGAATGACACTAGAAAAGACTCAAAAAGGAATCACAATAAACAGTTAAACATTTAGTAAAATAGTGTATTCACCAGGTATATTACAAGATTCGTTTAGTGTGAAATCTTCTATATGTGAAAACTATCCTTCAAGAAAAACTCTCTCAAAATAATTCCTGCATACCATTTTGACAGTAGGGGAGATGGGGGATGAATGGGACATTTTCACAAAAATATTTATTTAAAATATTTTATATAAGTTATTATCAATATTATATATCACATGTCAAACTTTAAGTGTTTGACTACACCTTATGCACAATATTTGTTCAAGATTATTATTATACAGATATGTAAATTAAATTTAAAAAAAAGTTCTTCTATGTCCCAATCATCCCCACAGCAGGGATGAATGGGACACAAACAATTTCCTCCCCGTATTCAATGTTAAAGACTAAAAGCTGACAAAAATGCCGCCTTGGCAAAAGCTGAAAGATTATAAATTATAATATGATCTCCAGGATTATTTGTTAATCAATGATCTTGGACTCATCTCAGCTTTGCCTTAAAAGCCCATAAACGGTGGACTGAAGACGATGGCTACAAAGAGGATGAAATGTTAAAAGAATAATTACCATAAAGTATTAATTTATCAATCTTATATATTATTATTTAGTTAATAAAGAATTTTCAGTATCCTTTAGGGACGAATGAAGCAGTCCCATTCATCCCCATTTGAAATGTCCCAATCATCCCCATGATGCATATATTCCATTGTCAGCTATTTTGTCTCAGAAATTATTTTGTCACAATGATTAATATGCATTCATTTTAATTACCAATATTGAGCATTTAAATAAAAAACTACAACATATCTTAATTGTTTATATTGCATAAGATATTTAAGTAACTTCAAATGTAAAAAAAAATTACTTTTAAGCAAAGTTTTCAGGAAATGCAAATTTGAAGAAAACTGAAAACAGCCATGTGCTCTTGCTTTTGGTTCTGAAGCACACTATGGTAGTGAAATCTATGAGGATAGGAAGCAACTAAAAAAAATGCTTATTGCCTGAAATATTGAGAGCGTCCCATCCATCCCTTTTCCCATCTCCCCTACCTGCACTCGCAAATTACGGAATATGGTCTGTCTCAAAAGTATTGTAAAAATTTATATAGTAATTTAAATGTTTTTATGTTTTTAATTTTATAAACTTTATTAAAAGTCTGATTTAAAAAATGTTCTTTATTTCTTGGCTATATTGTCTTGAAGACATTTTGGAAACTCAGGTGAAACAACATTTATTTTATGAAGACATTAGAATAGGTGCTGCCATTGATTGGTTTCGTTTTAAAGCAAAACATTCAGCTATATAGAAGTGAAGTCAATATGAACAAAAATCCAACAGTTTTTATGATGGAAAGAATAAATGTACACAATGTTTGGGTAAACAGGACTGAAGATGTTAAACTGAAATACTTTATTGTCTAGACGGAAGAAATGGATACAACTGTTTAGTTTTTTTGGCTCCTAGCGGTTCCCTTTTCACAGATTTTATCATATCATGGGATTCTAAACGTACATCATTATATGTATAACATTTAAAATAATCATTAAAGTAGTAGTTGCCGTTTATCAGAATAATAAACAGTTTTGGCTTCTTAACAGGAACTTTTCACACGTCGACCTAAACGTAAGATTGAATACAAGATTGAGAACAACACTGAAGAACAATATGCTCGTCCATCTCTTGTACATAACATTTTATTCATGTAACTTTTTACATCTTTTTGATAAACACGTTTCAATATGCAAGATGCTCCGAAATGTTGTAAATAAACAGAGTACGCTAAAACAAATATTTCTTGTATGATAAACGTCACAATTTATTTATATAGTCATAAATGCAGAGTGTCGCACGTGCAGTTCCGTATCGAAACAACATTGATCTAGACACTTTGTAAATCGCAATGCAGATCACAGTACATAAGATGCCACTGACACAATTGCTGTGCACTTCCCATAAAGTTCTGACATGTCATACAAAGTAACTGAATATCTGTTGAAATAATGATGATATTGAAATCTAATCTACACTTTCTGTTATATACAAATGATTTTTGTAATATTCCAAACTTCCAAGTGCTCTTTCGACACGCGATAGTTTCAAATCGACTACGTTTGATATGTACCATGACTTTAAAAAACAAGAACGAAAAATCATGCGTCAAGCATAGATTATGTAACACTTTCCAACGCTTCCAAAATAATTTTACAAATCATACCGTTTAATAAGCTAAAAGATACCATCTCAGTAATCCGAATACTTTTATTCAGCCCTGTATAGGATCTATAGATTTGTGTATATACTACATAAGATGTTAAATTTTAGTTCAGTTAGGAAACGCGTAGCACAGTTTAAAATTCTCCGTCTGGAGTTAAATAATACGGAAATGTGTTCGCGAACTTTTGTGCTTCCCTGTATAGGATATACAGAATTTATACATACCACATAATAGACAAAAAGCGAGTTAAAATTAAAATCGCGATCAGTAACTTAAAACGCACTTCCAGGAATTATTGTTAACTTACAGTAGAGAATTCTTTTGTGTGTCCCTGTAAATGAACGATGACTGCTGTACACACACTATTCTGTAGTAAGCCTCTTGAAATACACTTTAGTGATATATATAAATTTCAATGCGTTTAAAATAGGGAAACATTATTTAAATAAACCGCAGACGATTTTTCTCCATAGACGTAATGTAACAGAATTCTTTTGACTGTCCCTGTAAAGTAACTATAAGTGCTATGCACACCCTATTCCATATTAAGCTTCTTCTAATGCACCTTAGTGATATATATAAATTTCAATGCGTTTCAAATAGTGAAACATTATTTAAATAAACCGTCAATGATTTTTCCCCATAGACCGCAATGTAACGGAATTCTTTTGAGTGTCCCTGTAAAAAAACTATTAGTGCTACACACTTCCGTTGAAATAGGGAACATGCTATAGATAACGACTATAACATATAAAAATTGCAGAGCAATCCGAGCATATTTACGGGAGTTAGAGCACGGACAGACAGCCAGACGGCCATACGGCCAGACAAACCGAAGTTATAAACACTTTTCAACTAGGTTGGAAAGTGTTAAAAAATCGGACATACAGGGTGACAAGTAATAAGTGCCTCAATTTGAAATGTAAATAATTTATTAACTATAACAAATATGAAGATAAAAAAGGCGACATTTGTACGTGATAGCTCAAAAATTTCATATACTGTAATTTTAATAACAGTTCAAATTTTAGTCAATAGAGGATACTTGTAAAATTCACTGCACTGTATAATTTCTAAGAAAGATCAAACTAACATGTATAATTATATTAAAAATATCTCAAGTTTTATTCTTTACTCTATTTAGTTATTTAAACCCGAACCGGCTTGGAATTTGAAGTTAAGTTAAGCATTTCTAATGTATCACACGTTACAGCGCCATGACGAAAATTCGAGCTGTTTTTATAATTACAACCGATAAAATTTAAGAGGTACCAGATATAAATGTCTCTTATGATGTGATATACAATTACTCATATACTGGGAGTTGTCGTTATTTTTAACTGGGTATCCCATTGAAGCAATATTCTATTTCGCTGTTTTCATATTCATTATAGTTTATGAATTATTGAATTTTCAAATTGAGAAGTTTATTTCTTGTCACCCTCTATAATTGAAATTGAAATTTAATTTTAATTCAGAAATTCTTCTATTTATTGGAATTTATTTTTTATTTTTTTAAATCTTGCGTGTCAATTATTGTGCCATAAACAAATTGCATACGCATAGAATAATTTAAAAAGTTAACTTTTGAGAAATAGAAAGAAAAAAATATTCAGAATCTTATTCCATCTAAATTAAATGTATTTTCGTATTTAGCTTAATTTTACACAGTTTTAATTTTTAAAATAAAATAACATATTTTAAAGTATTTAAGTACAACCTATGCTTCTTGATGTCTTCCTGAAAACCATACAAAAGCTTATTTACTATTTATGTATTTTAAAAGAATTTTTAACAGTTCAAATTAAATTATACATGAGCAATCTCACACTGAAAAGTTTTACGGAAGACTTTGATACTCGTTAATGTGGCTAAATTAAGCAAACTTGAATGTTTGCTTTTCTAAAACTTTTCCAGTAAAATATTTGTAATGTTTTTAAAATTGGTTAGTCGAAACTTTTGTGTAATGTAAAGTTAGATATGTTTATATTATACAATAGGTGTTTAAACGACTGAGTAATTTGGCTGTTTTTTAATTACGTTTTAATTAAAATTGATACTTTAGAAACAAAATTGTTTTTAATTTCAAATTAAAGAAATAAAATTAATAAATAAATCCAATAATACACACACGTATATATTTACACTTACAGGTCAAGAGCATCCGGTCACTTTTGGATTTAAAAAAAATTATAAATTGATTATATATTTCTGAACATCTCGAAATTTTAAAGGACATGTTTGACCTCATATTTATTAAAGAATTAGTCAGAAGAGCAATTAGAGACCAAAACAAATTGAATTATAAAAAATATATTTACGATCAGACGGTATGATATAAAAGCTTACAATGATTTGTAGCTATAATATACTATTATAATACAGGCCTTATACAACGCTTGCATGCATTTGTATATATCAAGATCTGGTACATTCATGAAATATAAATGTTTGTTTTCAACAATCAATATGTATAAAAATAAAAATATTTTTGTAAAAAACATATATAAGTTAGGTGAGCCAAAGGTAGCTATAGCTAAGATTTGAGTAATTTTTTTATAATTTTGTGGTTAAATTATATGGTTGATTTTTTTTTTAATTTATGTTTATTTCTAGTACATATCAAGTGTACTTTTCTTCGTAAAATAAAATTTAATTACTTTTCTAATACAATTTGAAAATTGTAGTTTGTGGGCCATCTTTCGTGCATAGTGTTCTAAAGGTGGCCGATGTATTGAAATCACTTTCAAAATATGAAAAAATACTATTATGCTCTGATTATCCATTCTTCTTTTTGATATATTTCGAGTTTTTCTTCTTTATCTTCTTATCTTATTACAGGAAAGGATCATGAAGCACTTTTTGTACACGGTAGTTCAAGGATTTTTTCTGGGAGTTACTAACTTCTTTTGAGTGATCTCTGGTATTAACAATAAATGGTAATAAGTTTTTCAGTTATTTATGTAGAAATTTTGAAAGTCACCCTTACTACACTGATTTCCACATGTGTTTTCTAATATGGCCACCATGGAAACACGAGCATGGTCGCCATTTGCACGACGTAGAAGTATTAATCTGATAAATTTCTTAGAATTGAAGTAAATGTGGTTAAAGAGAACGAAATAAGCTTTCTCTTTTTAACATGCAAGGTTTCCGATCAAATTAACAAAAATTGAAAAAGGGCAGAAGACACCATACCACAATTAAAAAATTAAAATATTGAATAGTTGATAAAATATGATCACTTGTATCAGATATTTCCTTACTGCAGAAGCCCAAACGACAGAACAAATTTCAAGAAGGGTTATGTAAGATATCAAAAGTCTTTTTACTGTGATACCTGATTTTAGTTCAAATTATCGGCAACCAACGGCGCTGCGAGCAATAGACATCCAATCAAGGTAGAAGCAGAAAGCACCCAGCATTGATGCGAAGGAAGGAAGTTAAATATATGGAGGGTGTTTCATTCACCAATGCAATCTTGTTCTTAAGGCTCGATTCTGAGACCCACTCTATATATTTAACTTTCTTCCTTATCATCAATGCTGGGTGACTTCAGTGCTGGGTTTTGGCATCGATTGATCCCCAATTGCTTTCAGTGCCTCTATCGCTGCTGTTTGAAACTGAAAACGAGAAGCGCTTTAAAAAACTACTGACATCATACATTACTCTTCTGCGAGAATTTGTTTAAAACCTGTCACCGTTTGCAAGTTATTGAATTTGTAGTTTGCTTTGTTGTAATCACATGCAGTTTTTTGCATGGAATAGTCCAGAAAGTATCTAAGTTATTTTCGCCAGTTAACATGACCACATAGGATCATTATTTTTCATTAATAATGGATAATATTAGCTTAAAGTCAATTATAATATGTATTAAGCTAATGGTCCGATTTTTCGATTGCCGTAATTCTGTGTGGGAAAATGCAATATTTTGAGGTTTTCATAAGCCATTTCTTTTATGTTAAATGTGTTCAGCTGAATAGTTAGAAAAACATATAAATTTGTCCCAGCATTCACTTTATAGAATAAAGAATTTTTGAGTTGCAATGGACGGGTGAGGTGTAGGGACTTTGGATGCTGCAACGACTCACCCCGTTGCTAGGGGTGACTATGTGCCACACCAGTTTTTTCCTTTGAAACATACTCGAAATACATCGTGATCGTTTATAACTTAACAGATTAACCTTCTATACTATATTGGTCTACAGAATATTCAAATTTACACTAGATTGTCTATTTTTAAACTGTTTAAAATTATTTGGAGGAAGCAAAAATAAAAAGTATTAAAATAAGTTAATATTTCTTTTCTTTCAAATCATTTATTATCAACATTAAAAACGTGAACGTAACAAAACTTTTAATTAAAAAACTACAAAATGTGACTATGAACTTTAAAATTGGTTAGATGTTAGGAACAATTTTTCTGTTAAGCAATCAGTCCTATACATCGCACCAAATTCAATTTGGAAGGAAAATAATTTCAAAAAGAATTATACCTTACTTAAATATCACTGAATAGAGATTAGGAAATTTACTTCAAATCTTGATTTAAAATGGAAAAAAACCTATTGACTTGAAAATTGCTTATAGTGTTTCCAGCCGCAGACAAGACCGTTTTTATTTTAATTGTTGCTCTTTGTACCAAAATAAAAAGGCCTAGTCAATCCCAACAAATAAAAGAAATAAAAACACAATAGGATACAATAGAAAAGAAAATACAAAAAAATAAACAAGCTATGAATTCTTTCTTACTCCAAACAGGTAACACATTCTCACCCTTGAAAGTTCCTATTTTTTGTTACCACTCAATAAATCGTAATCAAGCAAGAACAGAAAAAAATTAGTTTGTATATCTCATAAATTAGGAATAAATAAATAAACACATACATTTTTTCAGTCTTTTTGGGAAGCATGCTTTTCATACGAGACACTTTCCCACTTTTGCAGACACTGAAATTACGTGATTTAAGAGAAACTGTAAGATTACTTCCGCTAATACCGTAGACATGAAAACAACCATTGACTAAATATCTTAATTGTCTATGTAAATCTGGCAGTTTTTATTTAAATCAGTAGCATTTATTTGAATCATACAGAGATCACTATTATTCAGACTATGGTGTCAATATTTCTGATTTCAACCCAGGCTAACGAAAAAGACAGGCTACCGCGGTGCATTCCTTATGTTTTTTTACAGACCGCTAGAGTGATGGGATGCTCTTTTCGTACACCTGCATTGGTGCATTCGAGTATCACGTAACTCCCGTGGTCTGTAAAAAAAGATACGCGTAAAGCACCGCGGTAGCCTTTCTTTTTCGTTAGCCTCGTTTCAACCTTATGTAAGTGTGTATGTAACCTTTATGTAACTCTTTATGTAATCTTATGTATGGTCTGGTGTGATTGTAGAGTTTAGTTAGCTATCATTGACTCGTCGCATTATTTTAACAATAATTCGCATTATTTTAACAATAATTCGCATTATTTTAACAATAATACGCATTATTTTTTAACTATATACAATCCACGTAGAACACGCAATTTAGCATACTCATTAGGCAAATTATTTAAAACGACCAACCAAGTATCGTATACATTCAGGACGTTATCTGTGATTAAGTTACGCTATATTTTAGTTACTTTCTAAAAATGTCTGGGTGAAAAATAATTAACACAAATTGCACTTTTCCCCATAAATTATAATGATAATCGTATTGAATTATATAAAAGTACTCTAAATGTCTAGTATTTTTTACATAAGTTGTCCTATATATCTGATAATTAAATTGTAAAAGAAAATTGTTCTGCTGTTCGTGCACGACCAGCTAAATAGTTTTTCATACAAATGCTAATATATCATCAAATACTCAATATATTCATTTTATAATCGCAATGCAACGTTTTTAAATATGTTAAATTTCTGAAATTGGCATCAAATGTAGTTTTAAACTCTGCATATTATAAACTTTTGTTTATTTCTTCGTGTGTAATAGAATATATGCGATTCATTACAAAGTAACGTATTAACCAAAAATGATTTCCGAATTTCTTTTCAATTCATGAGTTGTAACATATATAATTTAAAAAAAATCAAAAGAACTAATGAATTTACTTTATTTTTTTTTATTAAAAGAAAATTAAATATAAACTATAGAAAAAAAAAGAGAAGAGATTAAGTAAAACGATAGTACTATGAAATAAAATTATTATTACATAACATTTATATTTAGTTTACACATACTATACATAGAATTATATCTTGTATGTGGATATTTTTTTCTAAAGCTTATGAAAATAGTACTGTATAGAAAAAATATCAGAAGTAATTAATTTTTTTTTCTTAGTAGCGTGACTTTTATTGTAAATATGAAAAAAGTGGCTTAACACACTTTTCTATTATAAAAAGTTTTTATTTACATATGACGATTTTTTTAGAAGACAAGTAAACATAAAAAACTGCACAGTTTTCTCTCCTTCCTAAAAAAATTAATGACTTATTAAAAAGTGTGGGATTAAGTTTAAACTGTTTTAAAATTAAGTCTTGTAAGAAGACATTTTTTTATTAAAAATCCGTCCTCAGACTTTAAATTTGAAAAATAAAGCACTTAGATATAAAAATTTCTTTTAAATCATGTAAGATATAATTATATAATTTAAATTATTGAATGTATATAACGTAAAAAAATAAAATATTAAAACATAACTTTCAATTTATTACGTATGGAACAGTATTTTAGAGCATGTATGAATATTGATTTTCATCAAGTGAGAACTAAATGATTTAGTTATAAAAGCAGAGTTTGTCTCTGAAATTCAGTAACTAAAAAAGAAATTGAAAAACAATATACATAAAAATCATTTAGTTAGTATATGAAAACTTTTTGATTCAATTTGTTCAACAGATCTCTGAGATTAATTAACTTCTTTTTTAAAATTCATTGCTGTCAATTGCAGCAAATTTTCTTCACCAGTATAGAACCCTGCAACTTGTTTAATTGTTGATTTCTGCTATTAAACAAGGCGTAAATGTCTCCTCAGAATTACTGGTGTCGACAAACTATACAAGTTATCAGCTATGGTTTTGTGAGAACTCCTACATAAAAATAGAAAAAAAGAGTTACAAAGCATTACATGATAACTCATTTTCCTGTTTCAGTGTATTTCTTAAAATCATAAAACACCTGTTAATTTGATTTATTTGCGTTACTATAAATTATATTTTAAAATCATTCAATACTTTTTTCAAAAAAATGAACAAAGAAAATTTATTGAAGTGATTAGCTTAATCACAAGTGATAATAACTTCGTTGCAAACAATGATTGAAAAGAAAGCTTTTATTCATAATACAGAAGGAAACTCAAAGTTTTGTTGGCGTACTGTTGTCCATTTCAAGCCAGATATTGTGCAGCATATTCGTACAGACATTGATGTCAGTGCATTTTCTCTGTGCACCTTCTTTTCACTCTTTAGGAATAATGCACGAAGTTTTCACAATATTTGGCAAGGAATAGGTCCAATTACCATCTGTGCTAAAGAGAACTTGCAACACATCTCTTCATGTCTTTCTTACATGGAGAAGTCAGTGTAATTAAACATATAAATAACTCTTCATGGAAAGCAGATACAAGAATAATAATAATTTATTTAGTACTTAAGTTAGTATCTGGGCATTAATTTATATAATATGTAATTATTTTTTTTATTGATTTTGTTTTTTAATTTTATGTTTTTCTATGTGTATCATAGTGTATAGGCAAAATATTTTATTTTCGTCGGCATCTAGGGGTCGTTCTCCCCTACACAATACACAATGGCTTTGTTATCTTTATGAACCCGGATTTACAACAAGTTGAAGATGTCACATAATATAGTTTTAGTAGGTCTTACCAATAGAAAGCTGCGCGAGCAACCTAGTGAATCAGCCAGAAGAAGGTGCAAAGAGGAACCAATGAACCACAGTGGAAAATTTCTCGCTCTTTCTAAAAGTTACTAAATAGAGATGTGACACTGAAAAGGATAGTGTAGAAAGTTTTTGATTTTGTATGTATATGATTTTAAATTAGAGATATCATTCAGTTAAAACATAGATACTTTTTGTCAGATGATTTAATTCCTTGTCTTAATGACAAGACACAGTTAACTAAGACCTATAAACAAAACTATTTACAATGCCGCGGAGAATATCCTAAAAAAAAGTTAGAATTGTCTGGTTATTGTTTAGCCGAAAGAGCAATTTTAATCAAGCAGTTACTCATCTCAGGAAAAATAACGAACAGTGTAAGTGGACTCAATATTATGTGTTCCAGGTCCTGGAAAGGATTAGTGCATCGAGACATCGGCATCAATGTAATTGTTGTAAATTTTAATCACAATGTCAAGGGAAGACTTTAAATAATCATTGTATAATTTTGCATATAAGGATTTTGTACTTTTGTTGTTGTAGAAATTCCTACATCTCAATAAATAAATAATTATTTAGTAAACTATAAGAGTAACATATATAGCATTAGGAATTATAAGAGTAATTAATTATCTATTTAGATTGGTACTGTTTCTGGGAGCTATTTTTATTTATTAATTAACATTAAATGCAATAGTGTTAATGCAGGCTGAGTAGTTTCTTTTCATTCCTTTGTTGTGTAATATTTCCTATGAGTTTTTTTTCTTCTAAATAATAAAAAAACAGTGTTAATTGTTAATTTTAATTCTATTCTATTTTGCATCAATTCATTTAATTTATTTACAGACTCTTTTACTGTTAAAGTAAATCTATATTAATAAGCTACACTCTCAGAAAAAACTGTAAATTTATGAGCGTTTGTCCTTCAATTTTCACGGGAAACAGCCTTATTTGATGAAAAACGGTCTGATCTACTAAATAAGCGGCCTTATCCCTTAGATACTTAGAAAATTAAGAGCAATCCACATATTCTTGCAGTTCTAGCCCATATGTTAGCAAAAATACGGTACGACCCCATACATTGTCCTCCGCTAGGGTGTAACCCTTCACTTTACTCGTGTTTCGAAAATTTTATCCCGCCAAAACAGCGATTCTGTTATGATTATCTAACGTGCTACGTGCTACGGAACAGTAAGTAAAGTGTTATTGTGTTTTAAAGTGCATTATATCCTGTGCATTATAATGCTGTATTACTTTGTCCCGTAAAATTGCGGGCTGCACAAAATGATGGGCATGGATTTTTTTTTTTTTTACGGGGTATGGCTGGAATTTCTGCTGCCAGCCTCTGCCCGTAATTTTACTTCAATTTTTTAAAAGTGTAATCTAATGATCTATTTAATCCTAGTACTTAAACTTAGCCTTAAAATAAATCGCAACACGCAATTTTGGGTAACGTTATTGAATAATTTCATAGTCTTAACTAGTGGATCTTTACGACCACAGTCCAATAAAATTAAAGTACTTAATAGGATGTTCGGCGCGCTCGTACATATGTAGTCAGTTGTATAAAAGCACCCGTTTTCTTTCCTGTAACAAGGACGTTTTGTGAGCAACTTAAAAGAATCATTTAGAACTGTTATGAAGTACGCAATTAAGACTTGAACTTGCTTCTGTATTATGTTTAAAGAGTTTTTTTACTGTAATAGTTTACAATTTTGTTATTTTCATATGCAATCAAGCCAATCACTTTGACTCACCTAGTATAAAGATTTGAAATATTTAAATTGACATTCAACGAAAGAGGATTTATAATTCAATTGTATTTTTTATATCTGTGTATACGGATAAAACTGAAACGGATAGGGCGATTTTTTATATTTTTTTGTTTGAAGGGCTCCATATGGTCCTCATATAATATCATTCGAACCCAAAAATGATATAATTGTGTGTTCATTTTCATGTCTTTTTTTTTTTTTTACTTTACGGGATTTAACATTCGTAAAAATTGACCAATCGTCATGGAATTTAATTATTGAGATAAGGTACACAGCACTATTTAACCTTTTAAAAATGGTCGTATCGCGCATAGTATTTTTTTTTACAAACATTTTAATATATCATCAACTACCGCTCATTAACATAAGCGATGTTTACAAAAAATGAGATATAAATTGAATCTGGTATTGCAGTTCTGCATCCAGCCGGCTGACCAGGTTTTACCAGAACACGACTCGACCCACCGTTTCTGTCGGGTTAGATTAGCATTATTTCGTGCGTTGCGGTTAAGGTTGATTCTAATATTTCGGGTTGTTATTGGGTCTTCTCCTTTCCATGTCTGTTTTGATTGTCAGTTTTTTTTTTTCAAAAGAGTGCCCACCATATTCTGCAAGATTAAAACTAAAAACTACATATTTGAGTTCGAATGAGTATGTAAATGATTATTTTTCAACAAAAAAGATAAATTTGATACTAGAAGTAAAAATTCATAATTGCCTTAATATATGGATTAATGCAGTAAACTGTGGAATTCACGTATGTCGGGTTCGGGTCGGATTTCGGATTGACTTTAAATGGAATTTACAAATTTGAATTCGTATAACCCGACTAGTGCAGGATTCTTATGTAGTAAACAATGCAAGATTAATACAAAAACACAATGGCAAAAAACACTCTTTTAAAATCGGTATTATATTTTGTTAAATGTTACTTGTTATTTACTGAGAATAGCTACCACGTACTACATTTCTTAGAGACAAATCATGCTTATTTAAGATATAAACCTATGATGTCGATAATATCTTTAAACATCTTAATGTTTTATTTTTCCTTTTTGATTAAACGTTTGGATAATGACTACTTTTGTCCTTCTCTAACATATTCATTCTAAGTTTGTCAAAATTATTTAATAATCAAAAAACAACTAAATGAAAAACCGATAATTTCTACCATATGCTCGGGGATGCAAATATACAATGTATAAATATTTATTCTTTGTGAAACTACTTGTAAACTATGAGTAGTTGTAATTTTAGCAGTAAACTAATGCATTAATTATTCTATACACAAAACACTTATTAAATTACATTATTTACAAATACTTATATACAAATTATTTAAATTAAAATATTGAAGTATCTGCCTGTTATTCTGACTGTCCATACTTATTCTAAAGTCAACAAATTTCTACTCTCATTTTTTCCCCGGTCAAAACAGTTCAATTACCGTCACAGAAAGTGTAAGAGGTAGTAGAGGTGTAGAGTAAGTAGTGTAAGAGGCTAGTCATGATTATCCAAGGAAGTGAGAGAGTGAGTTTGCGACAACTTTGATAATTACTTAAAATATATATTGTATACGTTTAACAATTTATAATCTTTTAAATCTTTAAAATAAATTTCAAGATTTTAGCCGATTTTTATATTTATAATAATAATAGCATGGTTAGTATATCCATTCATATTCAATGACAGGGTATAGGTATAGAAAATGAGTTTTCTTCAAAAACTGAAAATCTATCTAATTTGGCTTTTCTCTGAAAATCAGTATGTACTTGATATTTTACATTGTTTCCATTATTCTGATATTAAAACTTGTTTTAAATACAGACTTCACGTTTATTTAGCAGTATAATTTCTTATCTCTTTCTCAAAAAAAAAAAAATAAACGGATAAGTACGCAAATGTTCTTGATTTTAAATTTTACATTGCATTAAAATATATTTATATGACACAAGAAATTCGTTTAATTTAATTATGCACATTTTTCCGCTGCGGTATACAGATTTTAATTTGAATTTTTATTTTCAAATATAATAATTGGAATCTCACCAGAGTTTGTAGAATATGTAATAAAAATGTAATAGATAAAAATATTTTTCTTTTGTGATAATAAAGTGATTTTGTGATAATGTGTGTCCTTTAATATCATACAGCAAAACAACTACATTCAATAATATTGTATCTATTTGATATATTTTCCATAAATAGGAAGTAGCAATATGGAATCATTTTTAGGATTATTTGTTTGTGGACAGATTCTACTTCTTGTATGTGATTTAGCTAAAGTCTGGTATTGAATAAATACTTTGTCAAGTTCTTTCACCAATCGTCGTAAAAAAAATTGACAGGCTTTGTATTTAATTTTTTAAAACGGAGAGAATTTTCTTGTACATTGACTCCCAAATTATTATAATGAAGGGCCACTAACGTTAAAGTATACACTTTCACTATACTACAAACTAACAAACGTAATATTAATAATTAGAACTGCAATAATCTATTTAAAGTGCATCCAATCTTAACTTATTTCCTTTACATTTAAATGTCGATAATTGCATTAGTACCTGAGCTGAAGTTACGCCAAAAATTTCAAATACTGTGTACTGTCCAATTATGAAACATGTAGGGAATTGTAGGTATAGATAATCTGTACCGGAGCATACAGTCTCTGTCGCCGGTGGTTCTATCCAGTAATACACATTTTAAATTGATGTCGTGTGAGCCACTAATATTTATTTATCTTGTGCTGAAATTTCTAAATAAGAACTTTATTATTTCGATCTTTCTAACTGTTTGTTACAGACGGACCGATATATTACTTACATCAAATTCTATAAACAAAGCAGTCTTCTTTATTATTTCAATCTTTCTAACTGTTTGTTACAGACGGACATATATTTTACTTACATCAAATTCTATAAACAAAGCAGTCTGCTTTATTATTTCAGATTTTCTAAACATACAGCACAAACGAAGGTTACTCGATGTTAAAATATTCGGTTCTAGATCACAAATTAAAATTTGATTTATTATTTTAATTACCGTATATCCCGCCGTGCAATGTACTCCGGTGCATAACGCTCATCTGCGATTCGAATTGAGACAGTAAATTTCTATTTATAGGTATATTTGCAGTATTACGAGCACTTCCTTTCTTCCAAAGTAGCCTCCATGAAATATGCCTGGTACAGTTATGCTACAATTTTTAATTAATTCTTTTACTTATTAACCACAGAAAAATTCTACACGTAAAAAAGAGGATTACACATTTTGCTATTTTAATATTAAATAATTTTTTTCTTATTATAAACGGTGATAACAGAATTCTGGGAAATTCCAAAGAAAGTATGCACCTTGGATATGTAGCATATAAATATTATAGAGAGTAATAAAACGTATAATAACTATTAGATTGATACAAAAGATCGGTCATATTTTACTACCTAATTTTAATACTTGTAAAATTTCCACACCTTATAATGTTACATATCCGTTCAAAGGGTTTTGTTCTGAAACTTCGGATATATTTTCCTCAGGAGCCTGTGGTAAGATGCAAAACACCCCGGTACAAAACAAAAGGTGGAACAAGTTGTTAGCAGAGACTTGAGATAAGATAGACTGATCTTCCCCGTTCAGCAGGGACGGGAAAAGTGAAGAAGACATGAGTCACATGTGTTAGGGGAGTTTGTTGGGGGATAGGTTGTCAAAATGGTGATTTTTCGTTTTCTTGGCGTTACTCATAATTCATACTAAAAGTAATTCTCATAAAAATTGTTTTCACATATTTTGTAATCTTTATTTTCATTTGAATATATGTTTCCACCCTCAGTTTAATCGTGAGCTTTTATAAAAATATAATTTAGTATTTTAGGAAAGTTGGATTGGATTTTATCGAAGTCCGGTTGGCTGTGTGACAAACATAAACTCGTATTTTGTTATATTGAAGATGTCTGTTGAAGATGTTTGTTGAAGATGTTTGTTATACTGAGAAGAAAATTTCTACTAAAGACAAAAATCAAACTTAGAAAACTTAAATAACATTAAAATTGAATAAAATAGAATATTTTACGGCTTCTTGAAATCTTAAGATCCTTCTCAAACCGAACTAGGTACTTTCTGACACATTTTTTAAATCATTGCTTTTCGCAAACGTATCACACTGGCAGCTGTTCTTAATAAGAAACTAAGTAATCGAACGGTTTCTTCCGGGGTTTTTTTCTGTAAAGGTAAAATATTTTTCAGAAAATGCTGCCGAAGTTGGCGTTTTGAACCGAATTTCCATACACAACAGCGCAGGACAGGGAACAAAAACCCTGCCGCCCAGAGAGAGCAATCGTTTATAACTTAAGTTATAATTCATTTATCGGAAAATGATAAAACTGTTCGATTACAAATCAGTTCAATAATCATGTCTGCTAGTATCATGCTTTCATGTTTAAAAATGAGTCAGAAAATGAGTCAGGAAATTTCGCGTTGTTGAGAGATGAAAAATATTTTTTGAGAAACCCTTTTTTCTTATTTTATTACTCCCTTTTTATTTTTTTGCCCGCCCTTTCCACACCTTATTTAATACAATATATTTAAAGCCACACGAAAAAATAAATAAATAAATAAATAAAATAAACACGTTTTGTTATTTGAAACATTTCGTTTTGAAGATAATGTATAAATATACAAGAATCATACACACGTTTAAAACCATGTTAAAAAAATAAGCACGTTCCTATTTTTATTATCATTGTTATTTTTAGCACAATTTAATGTTGAAATAGGTGAAAAAAATTCTGTCAAAAAAAGTTTTATAGGATCAAAAATCTATGTATAACAAATTAACCTTCTTTTATAGATGCATATAAGACTAGATTGCGTATGCAGTGTCCAATCATTTTTTTTTTTTTATTTGTCTAATATTTTAAAAATTTTTTCAATTTTTTATTCAAAATTTCATTATCTGGATGGAAATTCATTTCACAGTTTGAAAAAGTCTTTTAATTTATTGTTGTCAGATTTAAAAAAAAACGCAAATAATAATTCCAAATATTTTTCAATTCAAAAATATATTTATGTGAATATAAAAAGAGTAAGAAAACTTCAAAATAATTCCCTTATTACGCGTGAAGAACATTTGATGATAAAGATTGTGTTACTTCTAAAACAATATATTTAAAACAGTTTTCTTATAGCATCTTAAATAAAACTGTTCTTCTATACATTATCATAAAAGTCCAAGAGGCAGCGATTTTTTTACTAAACAATTTTGTTCAAGCTGATTTTCAAATGAGAGATAGACAACAGCCGTAAATTATCGCGACAGCAGTGGATGTGGCCTTGTGAACTGAAAAATCAGGATTTGCCTAATTTTTCAAAAATAAGTCAAAAAGAAATGAATGGCAACCCGATTACAGAAGATCGTACCTAGTCGAGATAATATAATTCAATCTTCCGTAATCGGCTAATTAAAAAAAAAAAGCAGAGCAAATTAACGTGTTTTTATATTCTGCAAGGTATGGACGAGGGTTTGCGAACATACTCATAGGGGACAGAGTACACAGTCATATAAATAAAACAAGAAAACGTTCTATAATAAATATGCGAAATGCTATTTTTCTTCTTTTATTTAAAACCCTTATTTTTCAAAATAGGATGGAGTAGGTAGTGTCATCTAATTCATATGATCATAATACTGCGAATGAAAATTTTAAATTTACGTTAATATAAAAAAAAAAAAAATCATCATTAGCCTAAGCATTAGTTGTCCTCTTATTCTTTGTGTATAACTTTTTTTTTCTCTTCGGAATAAGAAAATGGTCGTTTGGAGCAAAAAATTCCGCTAATTTATAACATTAATTATATATTGAAACTATTTCCTCAATTTCTTAAATTCTTAGAAAATGTTTATTTTTTATAATGATAATTTCTCGAAAAACTTATCAGAAATCAAATTTTAAATGCTCATTTTTAAAATTAATTACGCATTTAAAAATTATTTATACCTGAGAAATTTAAGAAACACTTAAAGTAGTCAGAAATATATATACATTGCATAGGGAAAGAAAATTACAATCTGGCGTAAAAGAATGTCGCCAAGATAGTAAACGGGGGCTTTTCATTTTTTAAATAAATAATAATAATAATAATATGATTGTAAACTTATATAAATTGCATCCAATAAAAGCACATATATTATTGAAAAATTCTTTGTTTAAAAACCTAATATGTTATATTTACGGGGCAGAATACCAATCATTATCAAATAATGACACTGCTTCAAGTATGAATTATTATTATTATTTAAAAGAAAACAAGCTTTAAAATTAATCGTGTATAGACTCGTGTATAAAGACTCGTGTATAAAAATGTATGCCTCCTTCTTTGACACATCTTGATTTACATCCATATATATGCTCTGCAATTTATCACCATTATTATTTACAAAATAAGAAACAAAGCTGTCTATGTGTTTGTTTCGGAGATAACCCCATATAAATCCAATGGATGAAAGACGCGGACAAACGCGTGCGGGAGAAAGAAGTCCATATGTCATGTGACTTTATGTGTGCTTCCGAAAAAGGTTGCCATAGCCCTCTCCAGTTTACTTCACCTGGATGGTTGTTAGGATGATCCAGGACTTTGATTGAAAGAGAGCAGGTATAATAAAATTAACAGGTATTAAAATTGTACCTGTATTAAAAGTATTAAAATACGACAAAACTTTTGCATCATGCTAATATTACAGAAATAAGCAAGCGCAAAGTGAGGAGATAAGCTACTGCTAATTTTATTTCCTTGACCTCCAGAACGTGTCTTGAATCCTATAATCGTCTATTTAAATAATCACGTCGTCTTCTTCTTTTCATCATTATAGAAATCTCAATTTTTAAGCTTAACTTTTAAACTTTCTCTTTTATACCCGGCATATAAATCACAACTGAAAAAGTGGACCAATTTTCTTTGTTTTACAAGTGCACATTATACACATGAATTTACAATATATTAAATTAAAAAATACAAATTAAAAAAATTAAGAATTAATTACAAAAAGTAAATCTATCCTATTAACGTAAAGTTTGCGCGTATCAGTTAGAGAATTTCATCAGGTAGTGTAACACGATTGTAGCAGGACGGAGATCTGAATACTTTCAGATAGGTTCTACAATATTTGTTACATGTCGGATTTAGATCGAGTTTACTGAAGTTTTTTCGCCTAATTTTAATTGTTGTGAATCCGATTCGGGTACACCTAGTTTTCCAAAATAGTAGACTTGAATGCTATTTTAAATGAAAAATATTTTATAGTTATTATGAATGGGCATATTAAAGTTTCTTCATAAAATATAAAATTATTATTAGAGACATAATTGCAGTATTTTCTCTTAATTACATAAAAATGTAACATTTTTTAAATTTTCATTTCTGCATTTTGATTCAGGTGAGAGTTGAAACATTTCTATTTCTAATCGAACTGTGTCGGTATCGAATTGTATTTCGGGTCTATGAAAACTAATTTCCCCAGATTTATAACAGTTGGGACCCAATCAGTGCAGAACTGTAGCTAGAGCAGCCAATTATGATTATAAACAATCCATATGTACCAGACCATTTAAAGAAGTTTTTATTGTAAACCTATTCTCCAAGTGTATAATCCCAGTCTTCAGTGACAGAACGAAATAAAAGAAACTAGCCCTATGCACACAAGTAAATCCAAACCAGGTGGTTACCTAAGTGACGTCAACGACACAAGCCTGACCTTTTAAACTTTTAACCTTTGAGCTTTCAGCTAAAGCCTGGATATCTGGGGCTCGCAATATCAGAACTCTAATAAGTATAGATTGTTTAAATCTAGTGTAACTTCTATTTCCTCGTCTGAGAGGATGTAACTTTCAATCGCTCTTAAAGCGAATACAAATTTATATCGTATAACATGTAAATTTAATCATATTAGAATTTTATATTAAAATAATTTAATCTGTAAGAAAATTTGTCTCATCCCTATTCACATGAAAACAAAACACTAATCATTATTTACTTTTCTTTCAAGATATAGCACATACAAGGATTAAAATGATCAAACGGTGATTAAGTGCACCAAAGGGATATAAGACACAATGGATTAACAACGTAACCTGCCAGCAGCTGAATAAGGAAAGGTATGAAGATTTTACCTTATATAATAAACTTTGTTCTCTTTAATGACTAAAGATAGGAAAGTGAAAATATTAAATTAACTACCTCTACATAAAAGTCAAGGATCATATATTAAGTGACCTTTAACTGAATGTTAGAAGACCCAATTTAAATATGATTTACAACAGTTTTTGCGATTATCTCTTAACTCATTGATTATAGCATCATACTTCCTGTTGCAAAATGTTTTGAAATCAAGTGCAGCTTTTAGATAAGGCTTTTGTTTTACAAGAGAATACATATGTTGTATCATAAAATGAAATAATTTTTTTGTAATTTGTTTTCGTAATATAAGGTTAAAATTCATTTTTACTTTGAGAAGTCGCGAAATATCTGCCATTAAGTAACCAAAAGAACATTATAGGGAATTTCTGGTATGAATGCGAAATTTCGGAATAAAAAAAAACAGACTGGTAATGCTTTAAAAAGTGCTAAAAAATTGCCGCTGATAAACGTGCAACGATTTGGTACAATAATAGGGCGATCGGAGCGACCTCTGCTTTAAAAATAGATTTACCTCTAGCAAAAGTAACCGTTTCACTATTGACAACATGAACATAATTTCTGTTAATAAAATCTTCTTGTAAGTGTATATTTCAGATGTACCTGATTTTGAAGCTAGTTTTTTATCATATATCAAGGAATTAATCGTTTGCACTCTTTTAGCAGAGATTCCTCTTTTGGTATGCTAAATAGGGATAGTTTCTAGTATGCTGTTTGGTATCGAGTACTGCAACTAGGCAAAAAGGAATGCGTATCACGTTTTTTGGCCATGATCAACATCATACATATTTTCAAAGCTTATGAAAATAACTATCCAAGTCAAAGGAAATAGGGTATAATTTATTTATTTAGAATATTTACCACCAGCTGAAACGTTTTCTCAGTTCGATTCTTATACAATGTTTGCGGCAGACAGCTAGCAGACAGTGGCGTAGCCAGAGAGGGGGTGGGGGTCCAAATGCGCTGGAAACCAGTAATATAAAGTTTTCTTCGCCTTCAATATCGCAGAACATTCTCAGATTATAAGCTAAAAATATTTTTATAAAATTAGTGGTATCTAAACCATTTGGACCTACACCCTGTCTACGCCACTGCAAGAAGATGTTGCTGCGATCGACCTGTTATCTATTCAGCATCGTCTACATTTATCGGATTAAATTTGTTAGTACTATTTTGTAGCCGTTTTCCACACTATGTATTCTAGGCGCTGTACTTAAACTGCACATTTTTTGTCACAGTAACTGATGATTATATTATACACCGATATTAAATATAGTGATACCGAGATCTTCTGCGAACACATTCGTTAGCAAAAATCTTATTTCTATGAAACACAAATTACCATCCAATAAAAATAGTATGCAATTGCGTTATATTACAGAATAGTTCGAAACTGTTACCCGAATACATATTCCTTACCCGAGTCATACAAGCAGTAATAAAATTCATTGTAAACCGAAACAGTCGTTAACAAAGGCACCCGTAAGTCGAGATACCACAGCATATACGTACATAGTATTTGTCCTTATCATTGACCAATTGATAATTCCCCAGCCATTAGTTAAAATTATAGTTTTAGTTGTTTGCTAAATGTATTATTTTGAATACTTTCTAATTGATATAATTTAATTACATGCATATTTTTACATTAAATAGAGTTTAGGACATGCTAGGTATTAAAATTTTAATTTATTGGAATTTTATTTGTAAATAAGTCAAACTAATTACATTATATTAATTTTATGATTTTGAATTCAAAATGCAATTGAAACGCTCAAGTGTATAATGTTTAGCTTGCGTTTAAATGTATAATTTCCAATCAAATTAAATGAAACTCATAATGGCATAAAGTTTTCGTTAAATATAATTTCGTTTCTACTAAAGCACCCTTACGTAATGCTGCCCAACAGTCTTGAATCGCCAAATGAGTTTATTTCATTCAGAATGATATATATAATGATTAAGCTTATCAGACATTTGTCTGGTATTAGAAAAGGATTCATCATTCCCGAAGTTTTAAGATATTTTAATAAAGAAAACTTATTAAATTTATTAATAACAAGATCTTTAATACGTCAATGACTATTTAACAGGATGCGTCGTAACTAATAATTGCAAACAGTGGAGTCATAATTTGTTTAAATAGCATATTTTAGCTGTATTGGAAATTAGTATAAGAAATTTGGAATTTTTTAACTATAGTGAATAATTGTTTTTCTCAGTAAAAATATTTGAATATGGTAGAACATAATATTCACACACACACACACACATATATATATATATATATATATATCATATGGTATGTTGTATGGAGATATATAATATTTGTCCAGAAATTTAGAATAAAGCAATTCAGAAGGTATTATGATAAATTAGGAAAGAATGTGAAAATCTTATATTATGCACACATACATATATTTATATATATGTATACATATATATATATATATAACGTTGCATATTTTTCCTGGCCTTTCTTCTATATCAGTTACATTTTTCAGTGAATAACACAAATAAAAGATGCATACAACTTATATATGGTAGGTGTAAATAGTTGCTGAGTTTCCTTATTTTATTGTAAGTTCAAATCGAAATGCGTAGTTAGTATAATTTTTCAGATTATTACTGAGACACGTTTATTTATCTATTATTCTTGGTGATTTTCAGTAGCTATGAATATTTAAGAATATGAATTTTCAAGATAGCACCTAAGGGCGTTCAGAGGGTATTTTTCTATGCGGAAATTTCATGAAACTCATTTGGTAATTGTTATACTAAATACCTTCATTACTGGTGGAAAGTATTCACCACCTTGTTTTTTTGTGTTACACACTTAGAAATGTATATGTAAATATTGAGTGTTCTTCTTTTTTTAAAATTCTATAATTAGTAAATATTTCTCCTTGTATTTATATATAATTATTCAGACATCAGAGCGGTACAATGGTTGGTATAAATTTAGCTAACAAAGTGACGGACATTTTTATGAGCGCTGTCTGACGAAAAAAGTGCACTGGAACCATGTTGTGAAGTTTTTATGACTGCAAATTTATGAGGGGTGTCAGTCACACTTCGTGTGTGGTACCTTGAGTTCGAAGCTAGAGGACTCAGGGTAGACCCATAGGCGCCTGGCTAATTTAGGGGGCCAGATAGCTTGTGGTCATTTGCTGGATAATTCTCCTATGAGCAGCGAAGGTAGGTGTGGTTATTGACACACTGGACAATTTAGGCACAAGGTCGTAAAAAAGTCAAGTAGAGTGGGAGGTGCCATCACCGACTGGTAAAAAGCCAGAACTTGGAGAAAAAGACACTCGATAAAAAAAAATGTGAACGAGTGCGGTTGAAAAGAATTAGTAAAAGAGAGGCAGAAGTGCTATAGTTGGAAAATAATATGAGAGTGTGCTGCAGATAATTTCTGTACAAAATATGCTACCGGGCTTGTCGATGAGGGTATGCCAATAAGGAGTCACTTACCCTAGCCTGCATCAGTGTCCGACCTGGAACCAGTGAATCCCCTAATAACTGGAGTTGAGTCTGTCTTTTAACGACTCAGGTATGATGTTTTCTTATATAAGTACCAACCTTAATTGTGTTTGTACCGCTCGAATTTAATTGTAATTTTTGTTCGGCAGGATAACTTGATCATATAGTAATTAAGAATGTTTAATGTTTAAAGTAAATTGTAAAAGAAAAAAAGGATTGATTTATATATCCTTACTATGTTTTTTTTGGATATGTTTTATTTTTTTTATGTAAATAAAGTAATTGATTTTTTAGTTTAAAAAATGTGGTCTTAATTTAGTGTTTGCATAATTACTTTTAAAAAACCTAAATATTTTTCTAGAATTTTCTGAACTTTAATCTTCGAAGGTTTTACTTAAAAATTATCTGTAGGGTTATTTTGGTAGGTGTCTTATGGAACTCTATACACTCCATCCCCAAAACCAAATTGCCATATATTAGATACTCTACACACAACGCAACAATTTATTTTCTTTAGATAAATAATTCTCTAGTATCTAATTAGGCAATGATCACGGAGTCTTCTGCAATTTGAAGCCCCTATAGATAATTAATGAGTGATGGTAAAGGTGCGCCCCACACCTGATTTTCTTTATGTATGATGATAAACTTTTAATTGACAGGTGTAACTGGCCTTTAGTAGGATCTGTCGGTAAATCACCAGCAATTACATCATTGATTATTCGTGGTTTGTTCGTAGAAATGAAGGTCACTAGAAATTCCTCTCTTCTATTTCTAGTTCTGTGATATTTTTCGCGCGAGTTTTTGTCATGTATTAGGTATATGATACGTCACGTATGCAAGGCTGCCGCGGGCGATGGTTTTTATATTCTATTCGCACCACTATTTAAAAAAAAACTGTAGTATGTCTCTCTTGCACATACTGTCAAAATGTATGTGAAAAAAAATTGATTTGAGAAAGTGGTGCGAGATAGAAATTAAAAATAGTCGCCGGTGGCAGAACTGCTTATTACACACTTGAAAATGCGAACAGTGACGTGAGCTTTTGCTAGCACCGACATGTTTCAAACATTGTGGGGTGAGATTTATTTTTCCATCGATATGTGAAATTTCTTTCCAGATTTTGTAGATAATTTTAATCCCTCTTAGAGAACTATTCTATGAAATTAAAAAAAAGTATTATTACGCATATTTCTCTTGCACTATTTATACCAAATTTATAAACCCTAAACACACATTTATAAACTTTACATAAACATTAACGTGATTTCAAATCTAGTAATTTGCATTCAAATCTACTGATTCATACAATAGAAAATAACTGCATACTAGATTATTATAATATTAAATTAATTAATTCTAACTCTAATTATTTTAAAATATTGTTCGTAGAAGAATGTTGCACAGTTGTACAAAGATCCTCTCAAACGAATGGATGTGTACTTTCGCCAGAGTATGTGTTCATGTTCTGACGTATATTTGTGAACATTTAAAACATCTCCTTGTTCTCCATCGATAATTGTACTGACGAGAGTCTTTGTTTAGAGATTGAAATTTATTGTCTTTGAATTTATAGCGTGATTTAATATAATGTTTATACGTGTTTTCATTAAAAGTGTGATTTTTTAAATATCCTGTTAATTTTAACATACCATTCAGACGTAATTATAATTAAATATTTGAAAATTATAAACACTTTCTATAATATACCATTATATACATACATAATGTTATCAGAACTTTTTCTCACCCTAAAAATCAGATTTATTCAAATATTTTTGTAGTAGATAATATTTTGTAGTGGTTAAAAAAAAAATCTCCTTGTTCATACTTCAATGAAAACTACCATAAAAAAATATCTTTTTTTAATTCTTTTTTAATTATAAGCATGTTATGCATTTCAACAAAGTTTAGAAATTCAAAATAAAAGATGAAAAACAATCTCTAATTCTCACAGACGGACAAAAAAAATATACATCTGTAGAAAATTAACATAATATTTTAATTCAGCAAATTTATGTTTCCTAAAAATATCATTTCCAACAATATTAATCTGTATTTTAGATATTTCTTTTAAAAGAAATAATCTCAGACATACGTTAAAAATAGTTTTGAAATCTAAAAAAATAATAATAATAACATTGTGACATAACATTCATTTTGACTGTGAAACGAAACTGACGTGTCATACTTTTCAGTTTTAATGTAACTTCTTTTTACGAAACCGAGTATATTTTATGAAAAAAATGTATAAGTTAATTAAAGAAATGCTTGAAAATATTTTTTGTGATACAAAATATTGTGCTTTTGCTTTTAAAATAAAGTTTGGATTAGAATTAAAAGAAAGCAAAAACGGTTTTAAGAATTTAAAAATATATATATTTTTTTATATATCCCTAAGTAATTTTTACACTTGAAAATATTGCAAAATAAAAGATAAAAAATAGATTGGGCTCTGAAAAAGGTAAAAACTCGAGGCAGAACGTTTCCGGGACACCCGTGTGACTGGAAGAAAATTTTCTGTTATTTGAAAAAAAATCTGTCTTTTTCTTTAGAATTTCTGAGCTCTTATTACCGATATTTTCGTGTTTTGAGGAAAAAGGACATACGTAAAAAATTTGTCTCTAAAACGGAAAAAGATAAATGGCATCTCAATTGCTGGAACGCTCCTATGATTTGACGAAAATGAAGCTTTATATTGGAGGACTTAAGGTTATTTTTATATTAGATTGGGGAATTTTCATATATTCTAGAGAAAAATAGTTAAATCAAAGCGGAAATTATCGTGTTTTAACGCAATATAATGAACTGAAAAAATCGTTCACTTCAAAGATTTTCCATTTTTTTTTTTTTTGAGAGAGATTGCTTAATTGTCATAACCTCAGAAAATTCAGGAAACATCTCTTTCCTAAAAGACCATTTTCAGAAATTGTCTCCCTATTTTAGACAATTATATTTAGAGAAATGTTTCCTAGATTTAAGTATTAAAAAAATCAATAAGAACGTTGTGAGATATGCTTCATTTTGACTGTCAAAAGAATCTACCATACTATATATTTTAGTCCTCTTATTTTACAAAACAGATTTTTTAATTACATTCCAATATAGTTGAAAAGTGTTTTTGAATTCGGTTTGTCTGGCCGTTTGTCTGTCTGGCCATCTGACTCACGTAAATATACTCGGATTGCCATATAATTGATATACACTGTGCCCCTAGAAGAACTCCGGGGTTTTGAAGCAAAAATTTGTAATTCAATCATAAAATTAGATTAATGTTATATATATATATATATATATATATATGTGTGTGTGTACTTAAAGGTAAATTTATCAAGATTTTTATCATTTAGTTGATGTGTACTTCGTTTGTGGCACGGCCCACATCCAAACTTTATTCTACATCTTCTCATGTCCTGGCTAACATGTCTGTAGTGATGATTGCCACACAATTGATCCTTTGCCTGAGATGATTTACATCTTGAATTTTCTCAGAGTAAACAAGATTCTTGACATGTCCCATAACAAAAAAGTCTAACGGAGTCAGATCCGGGCTTCTTGGAGGCCAAGAAATATGCTCTGTGCTACCAATCCACCTGTCGCCGAATCGAGTATACAATTATTCCCGTACACGCAAACTGGGGTGGTGCTCCATCTTTCTGAAAGTAGACAAGAACCTTCCTCCCCCTCAATATCAACCAACTGAGGGAAAACGTACTCCTGTAACATTTCACAGTAGACAATACCATTTATGCAATTTTCTACAAAAATGAAGGGTCCTATAACTTGGTTATTCATAAGGCCGCACTAAACATTCACCTTCGGTGAGTCACGTTGATGTTCTACGAACTCATAAGGCCGCTGTGAAACCCAAATTATCGAATTGGGTTGGTTCACAGTACCGCTTACAGGAAAGGTGGCCTCATCAGTAAAAATCACATTAAAAAAATCGTTATTAGTATCTATCATGTCTAGCATAGTAACAGCAAACACGAATCTCTTGTTTTCGTGTACAAGTTGCATCACGCAGTTAGGCGGAGCGTTTTATGAACTATCTTATGAATAGTTGCTTTCGGTATACCAAACTGCAGACTGCGTCGTTTCAATGATTTTTTCGGACTTCGTTCATATGAAGTGCGGATTCTATCGACGTTCTCTTCTGATACTCGTGGCCTACAAGGTGATGTTTGTTTTAACACACTTCCAGTTTCTTTAAACTCACGTAGCCACTGATGAATGGTTTTGTCCGTAGACGCATTACCACCATACTTGCGCTGAAAGTTCCGCTGTACAATGGTAACAGATCCAGCTTCTATAAATTATTTTGTTCTGGCATCGCAATTGCACTGCATTAACTGAATGGAATAATGGAATGAGCGTCTGCTATGTTACTTCAAGGTCAATCACACGCAGCGCTAACCTAGTGTTGAAAAACAACTGAAACTGGTGTAGATAAAATTTGATGACCTACTGATTTCTTCAAAATTAACTGACCTGACCTAACTCATACCGTTAACTTGATATGATTTTTTAAAACCCCGGAGTTCTTTTATGGACACCCTGTATGTTATTGATATATATGATGTCATGTTCCTTTTTGAAAATGAATCAATAATGTTACACTATTTCAGCCATATGAAATACATATAAGTCACTGATGTACACTACAAGATGTTTACTATAGAATATACGCTATAGACAGAATGTTGAGAAATTAGTAGCCTTTTACTCGCTCGTGAGACAGAATCTTTATTTGCCATCGCTAGATTGTACATTGTGTGTTTTACGGGTATAATAAGAACATTTAACAAGTTCAGTGATACCGGTTTCTAAAATTTTATAATAGTCTTAAACAGAATACATCCAGATTAACCAGACATATGGAATATTTTGCACAAAACATTTTTATACTTCCTATAACGATATTATTTGTCATATTGCACATGACAGGGGAAATAATGCCATTTGGTTAAGCACAGGAAAATCCTGAAGTATACTGTTGTAAAATAGTATGCATTATATTTAGGAAAATGGAAAATAAAGCTTTCTATCCACAATTCATTTCTTCCAGAGAACAGGAAAAATTAATCTTTGAATCACTCCAACATGCATTTATGATTCTTAGCTAAATTATATCTTATCTAAATTATGTCCTGTGGTCGGAAATCCGGTTTATAAAACTGTGTTAATGATGTTTAGATATCAAATTAAAAACGTAAAAGGTATCGTAGGTTTTCTATAAAGAGAATGTTACGAAATTAGCAGCCTATCACTCGCTTGTGAGTCAGAACGCCTATGGACCATTGCCTAGACTTTGCATTGTGTGTGTTTTATTGTCTCTAATGTTATTATTGTATTTTACGCGATGCATGATTAAATTTTATTTAATCTATTGGAATTTCAACCAGTTGTATAAAGCATCATATTTAATACTTTCCAAGCGCAATTGAAAGATGTCTTTAGTTCTTCCTTTTAGCCTTTCACTCCATTTAGCCGTCTCACACTGGGGTACAAAACTTAAAAAACTGGCGGAAAATAAAAAATAAAATGTGAATTTTTTTACCGCCTTCTATTGAAACGATAGTGCCTACCTTACGCGACATAAAACAATGTAGTTCTCTACCTTATTCCTTCACCTGCGCTTCAAGTCAGTTGCAGCCCGTTATTCTTCGCGACACTACGTATTGTCGAAATTGTATAGCTGTCGTCCGTCATCATTTTTGCCATAAATTTTAAGTTTGTGATGGCATTTTTAAGTTCAGGCATGTGGACATGTTTTAAGAAGTTTTGACTAATAAAATAGTGTGTTAGTAACGTTAAAATCGATTTTACAGTAAAAGAATTAAATATTTACTCTATTCTCAGAAGTATTGAGACTTTTAGAGATGTTACAAAGCTATCAAAACTTTGGTTTTTAAGGTTTTACAAAGATTGTTTATTTCTCAATTTAGGATCACTAGAATTTTTGTCGTGCATATTGGGACTTTTTTCAGTAAAAAAGGTTTGAGGGGGCGAGATAGGAGCACGCTTCTAGTCGGTATTCTACTTATAATTTACTTTTATTTCAGGAACGAGTTCTGACACGATGTTTATTAAAAGAAAAGAGCTTATTAGCATAATCAGAAGTTATCAAATCAGTGAAATGGAAAACCAACTTCAGCACTTGTGTGAAGAAATGAAACTACATAAGTAAATGTGATTGAAAACAACAGGAAGAAGTGCTCATAAAACTTTCATATTTCAAGGCACAGTATAAGACACGTTACACCGATCACAGCGAATGAAAAAAAGATGCATAGAAAAACATGCCACCAACTGTGTAAAAAAACAACATACATGGTCCAGAAATAACATCAGTGGCATTGGTTTCTATCGGCCAATTAAGTGATCAGGCGCTACAGGCAGGTAACAAATATTTTAAAAGATATAGGGAACACAATTTCAGGCAGTGCAGCAGTGTCAAGAAAATGGAAGATGTTTTAAATTTATTCCTAGTCAGTAGTGATCCACAAATATCAATTAAGCACAAAATAAAAATAAAAAACCTAAAACAAGTTGCCACTGAAGTGTTATCTTTGTTGAAAGCTCCAACCGTACAAGAATTTGATAGTAGTGATATGGCCACTAAAGAAGAAGGAGTGATCACAGACATCTAGGGATTCTGATTAATTATTTTTTTGAATTTATTATAGTGTACGATTAAAATGTTTTAATGTAAAAAATACACTATTTAAAAGATTTTTCAATATATATGTGTCTAAAAAGATCGAAAATGTGTTTTATTTACATGGAACAACATATGAACTAACAAATATGATACATGGAGTCTTAAAAATCACTCAGGTATTTATGTACCTTGCCCCACAGTGCGTCGGTTCGAAAGCCTTCGTTTACCTTCCGTAAATGAACTATTTTTACTAGGGAATGTAAATATGTTACTGAATGCCACTATAGCATGTTTTTTATTGAAAATGAAGTGTGTGGAATTCATAACTGATTACAAGATACATATATACACAGGCACTGAAAAGAATTCGTATTTATTATGAACTATTGGTGACAATTCTTGGAATTACTAAAAATTGAAAATTAAACTTATCTTATTTTTTTAAATGTAAAAAATAAAAAATAATATAAAAAAGAGATCAGAATGTTTATATTTTTAATATTTTGTGTGGGCATTCAATTTCCAATTGTGATAAATTTACCACTAGTTACTTTACATTATTGTATCACTAATGTTAATTGTTGAGACATGTTCAAAAGCCATAAAAAGTAAATTAATTGAGTTACAAATAACTTTGGAAGTACATATTTTTTTCTATTCCAAGAAGTAAAGGGTGAAATGATGAGACAATGCGAAGATCGATAAAAACAACAGCGATAGCATTAGTTTTAAATATACATTTTTAGCATTAAGTAGACAACAAATTAAAGAATGACAGAAATGGACGTGGTCGCTACACTGTAAATAAAACAAATTTTACTTTATTTTAGGAAATATCATATAAACACGAACGAAAATATACAATAACCACCTTCGAGTTACGTACGATTCCGAAAAGCTTTCTTTAGCTTCAGAAACTTGAAAAACCAATATAATTTTTGCAATTTAAAGATACCTTTATAAAAACAATATTTCTTCTGCTGCCACTGATTTTCGGAAATGTGTTGTAGTAGTTTTTATAGCGTAATAATCAGTTTTATCAGTTAATCAATTAAACATTTTTGTGTTCATCAAATACGTTTTGCAGAGGAACAAAATAAAATAGCAATAAAATTAATAATATTTGTGTTTATTTTTGCATGTAAAATTCAGTTACGTAGCTAATTGGGAACTGGTAACATATAATAAATTGATATTACGGTTTCATAGAACGAATTAATGCACTATAAAAACTAGTCGGTGGCAGCAAAAGAAGCTTTATTTTATAAATGCTTCTTTAAATATCGGAAAGAAATTTGGTGTTTGAGGTTTCAAATTACAAGGAGTTATTTGGGGATCGCGAATAATTCGGAAGAAGTTATTGTATATTTTCGTTCTTGGTTATATTATATTTTCGTAGATAAAAAACATTTGTGTTACTTTTACAATGTAAGTAGTGAGTACTTTGCATATCACTAACAAGGAGACCGCCAAACATGATGCTGCGCAGAGATTTTGATGATTTTAAAGTATGTTATAGAGATCATAACCCTAACTATTCAGGTCAAAGGTTTCCTTCAAATGGGCTTTAGTTTTCGAGAAATTTCGGGTTAAAGTTCAGCATGCATTTCAAATACCCATTAGTTCGCAAACTTGAACAAGGTCTCCGTGGTGCCGAGGTAGCGTTCGCGGTTTGAGAGCTGGAGGTGGGTGTTCTGTCCTCTTGCGTGACTTTTACCCTTTTTTAACAAATTTTATATATTTGTCACGTAATAAGTTTTATGCAGAATTATGAATTCTGCATCTTTGAACTTTTTAATATTTTTCTAATAAATTCCATTTACATTTTCGAATATTTCGGGAAAATTTATAGTTTTTGCGCAATTTTTATTCTAATATTTATTTTGACGAAAATCCAAATTATGTCTTGATATCTCGTCTTTTTAAAATGATTATTGTTTACATTTATGTATATTTACTTATTTATTTATCGTATTTATGAAATAATGCATTTATTCTATTTGCATTTTCTATTTTAAAAAATTTAAATGATTAAAAAAAAATTAACAAAATAATATATAATTTTATTATTTGATTTGTTTTAAATATATTGAAATATGTTAACTGCTGAATTACTAAAATATTTATCATCACCGACATCGACATTTTTAGTTTATTAAATATGGAACTAATTGTGTGATACGTATCGCAAAAATATTCTAAACAAATTCCGCATTAAAAATCGCCTTTAAACAATTCTTTTAACAATATTGGAAGAATGTATAAATTAGCATATTATATATTCTTTAAATAAAATTGTAATAACTATATTAAAAAATGCATTAAATTTGAAAAAGAAATTATTTCAAACGTGGTAATAGTCTGCAAAGGAAGCTGAGCGAAATGGATAAAAAGAAAATTTTATTTATTCTGATATTGCCGTAAAAGTCATTGCAGACAATTTTTTTTTCAGATATTTTTTATATGTATTGTAATTTACAAACGATTTTTTATTTCTAGTTGAATTTTTCTGCATGGCATCGACTTGTTAGACTGAAAAAAAAATATTTGTAATATATTTTTTATTTGTGCAAATCAAAAATGATGTTGAGTTTCAACTTTACAGTTAAATGTATTTAAATAACATAAAAAAAAAATATATATAACTGGCTAAAACTTGGATATAAGCGTTATTGCTTTAATATTTGATTACTCCTTTTAAGATATGTTGTTGGAATTAATTAGCTTGGAATTTCGTCAGTAGAAATATTAATTTCAAATCTGCACAAAAAAGAAAAAACAAATTGTAAATTTTCACGAAATATTCGAAAATGTAAATGGAATTTATTAGGAAAATATCAAAAAGTTCAAAGATGCAGAATTCATAATTCTGCATAAAACTTATAACGCGACAAATATATAAAATTTGTTAAAAAAGGTAAAAGTCACGCAAGAGGACAGAACACCCTCCTCCGGCTCTCAAATCGCGAACGCTACACCGGCACCACGGAGTCCTTGTTCAAGATTGCGAACTAATGGGTATTTGAAATGCATGCTGAACTTTAACCCGAAATTTCTCGAAAACTAAAGCCCATTTGAAGGAAACCTTTGACCTGAATAGTTAGGGTTATGATCTCTATAACATACTTTAAAATCATCAAAATCTGTGCGCATCATGTTTGGCGGTCTCCTTGTAAGAGCAATATCTGCTATAGAAGAGTGGGCATTAAAGTGAAATGCGTAATAAAGCACGCTAAATAAATTTTTTAAAAGCATGCACCATACACGCCAATCTAAGTAGCATCTAAAAAATATATTAGGGCAAGAATTTTTTCTAATAGCTATGAGCAGATGCAAAACTCTTCACTAAAAATAATGTCATAAAGACAGGCGCGTCATAGATTACATTGTTGAAATGAGTGAAAAAAGGTAGAGATTATGGATTTTTAGGTAGCTTTCAATACAAAAAAGTATAAAGCTACCTATTGCAGCCGTTCGGAGGAAAGCAGTTCCGGAAAATTTCGATATATTTTCACCGATCATGACCCCCAGACCCCAAAACCACCCTCCGTTCAAATGTTGATTTATATATATATATATATATATATATATATATCCATATATATATCCATATATATATATATATCTGACCTATGTCATACGATAACGCTCGTATTTATAAATCGATTTTGATGAAACTAATTGTGTGTATTAAGGTGACCAATGTCTCGACCGAGTTCGTTGGCCAGCTTGGTCCGCCATTTTGTTTTAAGATGGCGGCCATTTAAAAATTTAAAACTAAAATAAATATGCTAAAAAATTCAAAATTCAAATTTATTTTTTAATTACGTGTTAGGCCTTGATACAAGGATTCCAGAGCATTTTTTGGTTTACCTCTATCTTAAAAATGGCTGAGATAGAGCAGTTTGAAATTCTAGGGTGGCTGACACTTTGAAACAAAACAGAACATTAACGCGATTACTCGCAAATTATTTTCTTTCATTGTTGTAATAATTTTTCCAATCATACGCATAAAACTATATATTCATATCCGTTAGCGCCAAAATTGGCAAAATTGGCGACATTTGGCGAAATATCGCCAAATTTGGCGACCAAAATAAGTCTTCATAAATGAAGCCAATTTTGGCTATTGCTCAATAATTTGGCGAATTTCTTATTCAAATTCAGTATTAACGAATCTTTTGTAAACGTTTCTTTGCATTTTAACTTGCTGTTTTCGTGTAACATTAGCTAAAATTTTAAAACGAAGATGTAGGAAAGCTACCTTTTCCTCCCGGTACAGGCCGGAAGGACTTTTTTAATTGCGACAATTCATCGTTAATGTCTGCAATACCCTAGAAAGTTAATTTTAAAATAAAAAAGAAATTATTCTTTATAACATTCGGCCGAAGTGCAACAAGGAACGAACTAAAATTCAAAATTGCCGTAACGGACTTTTTTGTTTTGAAGTAACCTCTTTTTAACGAAATTGATTTAATTTTTTTAGAAGAAAAAATAACTTAATTAAAAAACAATATTTTATTTTTTTTAAAAAGAAGTTTGCGTTTTTCCTTTGAAAATAAGGTTATGATTAGCATTATTTTTTTAGAACAACTATCTTCACTTTTTAATAAAGTGAAAGATAATGTCTAAGTAAACAATTTGGAAAACTCATAACGCAATTGAAAAACCAAATTTCTGCAATTACCATCAATAGTCTTTTCTGCAGCCCTGTGTGTGATCTATAGATTTCTATATATACTACATAGTATGCTAAAATTTATTTGAGTTAGGAAACACATAGCTCAGTTGCAAAATTCCCCTTCTGCAATTTCCGCCAATAAGCGGAAATATACTAGAGATCTCTTATGCGGCTCTATATATGATCTATAGAATTTATACACAGCAAGTTATAGACAAAATATTAGTCAAATTTAAGAACGCGTACCACAACTGAAAATGCATTTCTACCAATTATTGTTAATAGACAGTACTGAAACTGAATCCTTTTGTGTGTCTCTGTAAATGAACGTGGAATGCTATGTTCACTATTATTTATATTAAGCATCTTGTTGTGCATCTCACTGATATATAGTAACTTCAGTATGTTTCAAATAGGGTAAAATCATTAAAATACATCGCAAACGATTATTCCTTAAAGACCATAATGTAACAGACTTCTTTTGGGTGTCCCTGTAAAGGAACTCTAAATGCTACACAATTCATTTTCAATATCGAACATGCCAAAGTAAAACTCAATAACATACATCAATTGAATGGGAATCGGATTATGTTTACGCGCGACAGACGGGACAGACAGGCGGACAGACTGACAAACAAAATTCATAAATACCTTTCAACTATGTCGGAAAGTGTTAAAAACATTTATACGGAAGTGGAATACTTTGTAATAAAATTTACCTCGGTAAAAATAATTTTAAAAACATATGACTTAACAATTTTATTATTTTGGCAATTTTAGGTAACTTTTAAAATTTAATAAGTTTTCACAAAAACAAAACAAATGTTGAAAAATTGGTCTGCATCTGTCATATCCTAGCAAAGTCTATGATACTGCATTATAATAAAAAATGATATTTTAAAACATACACGTTCAGCTTCCTTTTTTTCCTTATATTCAAATATTATTTTTCAAGAAATAGTTCTTAATTAAGAATGAAATAATTTTTTGATATGTTGAAAAAAAAAAAAACCTTTATCTAAAATGATTGAAAAAGACAAAATTCATGTTTACTGTGAAAATAAACTGACGTGACATGCTCCTCTGTTTAAAAGTATATTATTTAACGAAACTTTTTTTTAAATGCGTCAATTAAAAAATACTCACATTTTTCTGCGATCAAGTTCTATTATTATTTTTTAAACTTTTAAATCAAGATTTGTTTTAGGAATAAAAATTTTGTCAGAAGTTACTTTCACGCATACTAATTTCAAAAGTTGGGGAAATCAATACGGAAAGTGTTGTGAATTAAAGAAATATAATCAAACGAAAAATACATTTTAAATCAAAGGTTTTTTGTCCTTATTCTGGGAAATTGTCTTTTGATAACCAGGTTCACTTGATTTATCTAGCTTTGATTTATGTGGATTCAGTGGGAAGATAGATTTTATTGCCAGTTATAATTGCTTTTCATATTTATCTTAGGGCAAGTACCGTTATCAACTATCAACCACTGATATATTCGCAAAAGTACAGACATATTTGAAATTGATTGAAAACCTATGTCAATCAAAGTGTCAACCACTATTGGTAGTTTAAACACCTTTCATGGATATGTCTTCTGTGTTACTATACTTCTACCAATATTGCACTATTTTCAATAATCCAAGCGCTTTACACGGCTTCCTGTTTTATGTTATGTATGTGTCATTATTTCTTTTCTTTGATCTGAGGATGATGTTTCTTGCCATTCTTTTTTATGTGTGTATATTTGATCCATATTACGTACCTGTCCCTAAGCTTTACTTGTAGAATTTTTATGACAGATTGTATAAAAGAATAATTAAAAAAAACGCTTGAAAATCTTTATGCATTAGAAATAGATATTTTACGATTTTGCTGATGTAAGACTTCACCAAAAAGTTTTTAAGACAATTGCAGATTAAATAAATTTTTATATAATATATTTATTTGAAATATTTAATTTTATAGTCAAATTATTAGCAGTCTTGCATGTAATTTTTTTTTTACATCTGTAATTTTATTTCTTTTTAGATATGTTAATTTTTTTTCAGGTTTTTAAAAGACAATATATACGGAAAATGGAAATGTTTCTTTAAGTTAGTATTAAGAGAAATGCAATCTCCTTGCAAAATAAAGAATTGCAGACTTCAGAACATCAGTATAAAAATATAAATAAAAGCATTCAGTAAGTCGCATAAACTTTTGTATATATTCCTAATTACAGAACAATTCTCATTCTGGAAAAGAATGTGTAAAGAACTAAGAAGATTTGTTGTGTTTGAATAAATTCAAATGCTCTTTAATTTTTAAAGAGGAATTCCACTTTGTTTTAACGATAAAAGAACAAAACGTGATTTATAACTCCATTCGTTTGTATTAATTCCCAGTTACTTACGGTTACATTTAAGGAGATTTAAATGTTTTAATATAATTTTTTATATTTTTATACAAAGAGAGTTTTGACGACATTGTCAGAATAGCATTCGTCTCTCGTAGATATAGACTTTTAAAAAATAACACGAAATTCTTTGTTATTATATCAATAATAACATTGTAAAATGTGATTTTTATTTTTGGACTATGAAAATAAGTTCCAGAACTACGTAAATAAACACATTTTAAAGTGTTACTGATTAAAATGTTGTAAATTATTTCCATTGGTATAAATATCTTTATATTTTCAGTTTAAAATAAATATAAGAGATAAATATCTAAATAAAATGTGAGAATAAGATAAAAGGCAAATGGTTAAAACATATCAATAATTTTATATTTTCATTTATTTCTTATGATCAAAATTATTTTAGAATGAATAAAAAAATTAAAAAAGAAACTTGTTAAAAAGGGCAGCCATTAAGGGAATAATCCAGTTTTAACATTAGTTTCAAACCCATTCTCTAAAAAATTCTGATGTGACATATATTTTGTCTTAAAATAGCAGACATAAAAAAGCGGACAAAAGTATATGCACTTGTTTTTTTTTCATATGCCTTATCCAAAAAGCTTGCGGGTAAAACATTTCAGAATTAAAAGTCAAGAAAGGAGTTATTTCTGTAATTTTTCTGAAATTAACTTATTCTTAAAATGTGAATCTATGATAGCGTTGGTGCAATATTTGTTTTTAGCACTTTCCAACCTAGTTGAAAAGTGCTTATGACTTCGGTTTGTCTGGCCGTCTGTCCGTGCTCTAACTCCCGTAAATATGCTCGGATTGCTCTGCAATTTTTATATGTTATTGTCGTTATCTATGGCATGTTCCCTATTTCAACTGAAGTGTGTAGCACTTATAGTTTTCTTACAGGGACACTCAAAAGAATTCCGTTACATTGCGGTCTATGGGGAAAAATCATTTGCGGTTTATTTTAAAAATGTTTCACTATTGTAAACGCATTGAAATTTATATAGATCACTAAGATGCATTAGAAGAAGCTTAATATGGAATAGTAGGTGTATAGCACTTAGAGTTACTTTACAGGGACAGTCAAAATAATTCCGTTACATTACGTCTATGGAGAAAAATCGTCTGCGGCTTATTTAAATAATGTTCCACTATTTTAAACGCATTGAAGTTTATATATATTACTAAGGTGCATTACAAGAGGCTTACTACAGAATAGTGTGTGTATAGCAGTCATCGTTCATTTACAGGGACACACAAAAGAATTCTCTACTGTGTGTTAACAATAATTCCTGGAAGTGCGTTTTAAGTTACTAAACGCGATTTTAATCTTAACTAGCTTTTTGTCTATTACGTGGTGTGTATAAATTCTGTAGATCCTATACAGGGCAGCACAAAAGTTCGTGAACACATTTCCGTTTATTGACAGAAACTCCAGAAGGAGAATTTAAACGGTGCTACGCGTTTCCTAACTAAACTAAAATTTAGCATCCTATGTATATATACAAATCTATAGATCATATACAGGGCTACATAAAAATATTCGGATATTTTTCCGAATATTGTATATATTGAAAATTCCTGAAATTATGTTTTTAAATATGTTATGCGTTTTCCAAATTGTTTACTTAGATGTCATCTTTCAGCTTATTAAACGGTAATGATTTGTAAAATTATTTTAGAAGCGTTGGAAAGTGCTACATAATCTATGCTTCACGCATGATTTTTCGTTCTTGTTTAAAAATATTTGGGCCATTTTGCCATTAAAATGTAAACATAAATAGTGATTAATTTTCCATCGTGTGCACTCTATCTCACAGATACAAAGCTTTTTTTTAATTTTTAGCAGAAAGAGTATTAATTCTTAACAACTTGATTCTAGTAATGTCCGGAATCCATTCAGTTACACATGCACCGATTGATTGTTGGGTTGCTTCAAGCCCCACTCTAGCAAATACGGCTAGGGGCGGATACAAGCCTTCAATTTAGATGGGAGTCATATCTCTATTTTTTAAAGGTGGAGGGGGGGGCATCACATTAGTACATGAGCAATTTTTGTATCTTAACTTTATCCACAACTCTAAACTGGCTGTTTTACGATGTATTTTAGAAACTATTTTCATTCGTAAATGTATTGAATTTTCAGTTTCTATTCAGATACTAAGTAATCGAACAGAATTACTAATTTTCTTATAAAGACAAAGTAGTTTTCAGAAAATGTCGTCAAAGCCGGCATTTAAAGTATGTTTTTGAAATTCGGCTGTTAGAAAAAGATGATCACCGGAGGGCAATTAGTATCATATACTTTTCCATTTCTTCCTGCTTAAAGAGTAATATCTGCAAATTACATGGAATTCCGTTTTAAACAAGTTCGTGTATGTCAAAAATATTTGTGTTGAGTGGAATTTTCTTTTTTGTTTGCTTTATGAAAACATCCTTAATATGTAGTTAGTATTTGCATTAAAAATATTGAAAATTTCTTCGTTCTGATGGGAATCATAACCACCATGACCAACCCTTTGGATTCGCCTTTGTATCCGATAATGAAATGGAGGCGCTTTGAGAAACTATTGGACGTACCATGCATATGCTATTTTGGAGAACATTGTGTGTGAGATATGTAGTTGAGTGGTTAGGGCAATGGATCTCTAATCCGAAATTTGCGGGATGTGTTCTCATGAATGCTTTGTAGCTCACAGGCTATCAAAGCCTGAGAGCTATTGTGCCCTCAGGTTCTGTATGTCGTACGTATGTATGTAGGTGTGTATGTACGTAACGCGATAACTCTTGATAGATATATCCGATTTGTTTCAAATTTTGAATTTAGGTTCAGTTTGATTAAGCGCTTCCATGATTAATTTTGGGGATTCATTGGATAAGTATAAAGAGAGCAATGGGGGGGATTACCCCCTCATAATTTAGATAAATGGGTTTTTTCATGCAGAATTATTCAATTTGCTTCATATTTGGAACGGCGGGATAATCCCCTCAATAATTTAGATAAATGGATTTTTCATGCAGAATTATGTGATTTCCTTCAAATTTGGTATGCAGGTTTATTCTGATAAGGCGCTTCCCTGACTCGTTTTGGGGGTTCATTGGTTAATTATAAACGTGATAACGAGGGCTAACCTCCACTTAATTTAGATAAATAGGTTTTTCATGCAGAATTATCCGATTTGCTTCAAATTTGGTATACAGGCTTATTTTGATAAAGCGCTTCTCTGATTAGATCTGTAGCTTCATTGGTTAAGTATAAAAAATGGGGAAACGAGGGAGCGAATCCCTCTTAATTTAGCTAAATGGGTATTTCACGCAAAATTAGCAGATTTGCTTCAAATTTGGTATACAGGTTTATGGTCGATTTCATTATTTTTCGAGGTGTATTATTCATTGAAATAAGAGAATTATATACAATTAGTGTGAATAGCCTGTGAGCTCAATGCCATCAGTTTGACTGGGTACTTTTCTTTTTCTTTTTATGTGTTGTTAATACAATACTGTTAATGATATAAAAATGTAAAATTAATATACCTTTTAAGCTATTTTTAATTAATTAACATGACATATTTGTTTCAATTTAAAAATACAATTCTCTAAACATGCATTAATGTAGTTATTTATTCGAACGCAAGAAACATATTTTATTCTATTTTTAATTTTTAGATTCTAATTTCATTATTTTATTAATTTATTATAAGTAACTTTGCGTTTCTTATTGTAATTTGTCTGTTTTTATTTAAATTAAACTTTAATTTTTAATGACACTTATGAGGTAATATTTTTAATAATTAAAATTATATATTTATTTACTAAATATAATAATAGTAATTACTAAACATGCAATAAAAATATTTTTTGGTTATAACTTTTGAAACATATAAAAATGTAGCTAGCAAAAATAAATTGATAAAGAAGTATTGTTTTTATTGTTATTATTAAGTACAATTATTTACCTATAAACATAAAATACATTTCTAAATTTAATTCATGATTTTTCGTTATTGTTTTGGTTGAATGTTTCAAAAAAACTAAAGACAAATGCATGGTATACGTGATATAATTATGAGAGTTACAAAGTAATGTGGGATATTAGAAAAAATAGTGAACAAATGTTGTTTATTATGTTTGTTATAAATACTGAGATATTTTTTATGTTTATTTATTAATTTAATATCAGTTCCTTTATGTTATTTATTGTAAATGGAATATTTGTATTGAAATTTTAAATTTTAATATCTCTTTTGACCTTTTTAAAACAATTAAAAGTAAATATATATTTAAATACAATAATAATATTTCCAAAACATTGACAATAATAATATATTAATTTTAGGTTCGAATTAACAAAAACAATTTAAATTTTAACTAATAAACTCTTTAATATTTTAAATTATTGAAAAATTAATATTCGGTAATTAAAAATAATTTCATATTAGAAATTTAAAACTTTCTTTTTTTTTTTTTTTTTTTTTTGTTAGTTTTTAGGTGTCTGCTATGTATTAAAGTATTGCATACATCTATGGAGAAAAAAAATAAAAGCATTTTCTGATAGCAGTCTCATTATTTTCTCCTTATTAAATAATTAAGTCCTATTTATATTTTGTATTAATGGAGATATTTGATAACTGTTTCTTCTGGTATGTATCCTTATCTACCTGTGCAAAATAAAAATAGTGAAATAAAATATTTAGTAATAATTCGCTAATCTCCAAGGCAAGTGAGTTTCGGAAAGTATTGAAGCATGCGGAACTTAATGAGGAAATGCTTCCTGAACTTAGTCGCATGTTATAATATCTGTACTGTTAAAAATAATCTGAAATTCACGGGTATTTTTTTCCTGAATTCTCAGAAAAAGTCCCTTTTCGCGACAAAAAGGTATTTTCCGTTAAAAAACTGAAAATTTCCTCATATTTCCTAAAAACAACGGAACGGACGGAGTCGAAAGGGGCCAACGGAGATATTTCGTTATGTGCTGCGTATTTATTTAAAATGTTTAAAAAACTGGCATGTTGCTGCACAGGAAAACATAAAATTCAATAAATTAAAATTTCGAATTTATTTAAAACAGCAACAACAAAATAGTGCTTTCGGATTAAAAAAAGCAACAATTTTCACATTCTTTTAAAATTATTTGCAATTTATTTTTTTAAGTTATAAGAAAATATTCGCACTTAAAATATATTCTAAACAAACAGATTAAAAAATATATATATAATAGTTAAATTAAGTGAAAAAAGTCGATTTTACTCAAAAATGCAAAAAATAAATATAATGCTTTCGAATAAAAAAAAATAATAATAATAATAATTTTTTCATTCCTTTGAAATTATTCGCAATTTGTTTTTTAAAGTAATAAAAAACATTCGCGCTGAAAATATATTCTAAGCGAACACATTTAAAAAAATATATAATCGTTGAAAAAAAAATCGATTTTCTCAAAAAAGCAAACATTTTTTATCGAGTTTAATTCAAAAAATAATATTAATATTTTACATCTAACAATCAAATTAAGAATATATATAATTCGTTTTTATCCTCTATTAATATTACAATTTTAAAACATCATCATCTCATAACGAAATCTCCCCGAAATTAACGCCAAAATTACCAATTTTGTAAACCCAAATTGTTTAAGTTCTAAGCCGCCATTTTGAGAAATCCCATATAATCGATTCAAACTGCTATTCTAAGAAGCGCCCACTGGTCTAACCGACAAGACACTTGACTAGAGTCAATGACATGCCTGGTTCAAACCCATTGTTGGCCAGACAATATTCTTTAAGTATATCGGATAGTAAATACTCCCGCAATAGTCCACAGATGGCAGCACAAACAGAGATACAATTTTTTAAAACCGAGTTTATTCATAACGGAAAATTTCCCTTCCTGTCAGTGCTGTTAGAAATATTTCCATGGTTTCTGAGAGCATTAACGGAAAGTTACTGCTTTTTTCAAACGGAGTTTTTCCTTCTTTATCTCTCAAAACGGAAAATCTACCAACGAAACGGAAAAAGTCCGGCAACTTTGCTGCCAGTAGTTTTACCGTGAATTTATGGAATTATTTTTAACAGTGTGCCCTTCTGATACGCCCCTTCGTGTAATATTGCAGCATAAAGTTTCTGTTGATAATAATTATATCTTTTGGGGAACGTTTGCAAGTTTAAAGGAGATACAGCGTGCCCGATAATGATTTTGTTTGTTTAACTGCAATCCTTGCTTTGTTTTCGTACATTTGTTTTATGAATTTTAAGCTTTTCTTTTGAATAATAAATAATTTTTAAAGGTGTAAATAACAAGAAAGATCTACACGATGTACATAAGTTATATTTAGGAATCAAAATGTGGATTTATATTCAGAAATTTTGATGAAAATGATGAGAATGAAAATTTAGTAGAACCGCATTCTGATTAAGATATTTCTGATGAAAATTGGTGGAGCTAGTATGCCGAATAAATCTTTCCATTACTGGTTATTTTGTATAGTGTGCTCTAATACTATAGCTCCAGAGAGTCCAATTTTTAGAACTTAAAATAGTATTGTGTACCTTACGGAGTAGCACCTTTTTCATGCTCTAAAACTTAAGGCAATGTGGAGTAATGTGGAGTAATTATAAAACACCATTTACACTAAATTTTATGCAAATTTTAAAGTAAAAAACTTTATTTTTTTTAGTTGATTTATTAAAGATTTGTGGATTGTCAACTGATACGGGTGCGCTTCGATAAACGTGGATCAAGTGGTGAAAATCACATTTAATCTGAAGCTTAAACTAAAATAGCGAAACAGAGAAAAATAGTTTTTTTTCCCTTATAAAAGGTAGTTCAACATGTAACAGTTTAAAAAAATGCTTAAAATTACATCGAAGATATCGAAATATTTCGAAAAAAAAATACATACGCATATGACAAGAAAATTGTGTGACAATTAAATTTCAAAAAGATCAATTTATTTAATTAAAAACTGGCGGAGCTAGAGTGCCGATTTAATTTTCCTGTTGCTGTTTATTTTGTATGTTGTGCTTTAATTATATAGCTACAAAATCGCCCTTCTACTTTCAATATTCATTTCTAACTAGTACAATACGATTTTTGCATGTATAAGGATTACTTAAACTAAATTTTGAATTGTTCAAAGAAGTCTTACCTCTTAACAATACGTTTAAATTTTGTGCTGATCGGCCATTTTTCACAAGATTTCAACTTTAAGAAATAATTATAAAACAATGAATAATATAGGTATGCAGCTAAACATGGCATTTTGTTATCCTGTTGAAATGTATAGAGAAAAATAAAATCAAGCCCTTTCCAACGACGATAAGAAAAATAAATATCGTAAGTTACGTGTTATTTACGTTATAGACACAGTAAAACCTCTCAATATCGGACACCTCAGCAGCGTGAAATTCGTTCGCTATTCCGTGGTGCTGATGATTTTCAGAGATAAAAATGTACAAATAGGTATGTGTTTTGGATATAAAATGTATTCACTAAATAACGGTGCTCGGCAGTATCCGTATATATATACGAACGAATTGTATAGACTCCTTTGTTCCACTTAGGTTTCTAAATCCAGAACGGTATATTACGCGAAATGTATTATAAGATGACAATGTCTTTAAATGATTGATTATAAAATATAAGTAATTTACTGTATCTAATTCTTATTTTGTTTGTTTTTAATGTATGAAATTACGAATGTTCACAAAAATATTATTTTTGTATACATGCATTTTTTAATATGATTAATTTTACAGCATACAACTTTTGTTTCCAAAATTACAATAACGCTGGCTGTTATAAAATGAAATGTCTTAAAATATGTTTCTATATTTTTATCAATATTTTAATACTACAATAGATTTTTTTGCAAATATAAAATACATCAATGAAATTGTTTACAAGGGCTTCCCGGTGAGAACAACGGTGAGGAATCTAAGAACCTCCACCCAGTAGGTTTTTTGTTTCTGCTTATGTATGATTAGGAATGGAAATTACTTCCCTCTCCTGGAACTCCAAGTTGTCTAATCATCCCCCACGGAACAGCAAAATATCTGATTTTATCTTTGCCATACATTAGATCTGTCTATAGATAATGGTATTCTTCTCATTATCTGGGGAGTTTACATTTAGAGATTTAAATAATACTGCAAGATATAATGACCAATTGAATTAAAAATACAGAATTTCACCCAAAAAACTGCTAATAGAAATTTAAAACATTCATGCGCTAGTAAGAAAAGCTAAAGAAACTTTTGAAAACCGACAGGTGCAATAATGGATGTGAACATTGGATCTGCTATTTCAGAGACTACATCGGCATATCGAACGTAGTTCTGCAGAATGTCGAGAAACACGCATGCGTGTTATACGACAACATGGTGTTCTTCCGAGACGTTTGTTGTTACGTTACCAAAGTTTATTGTCTATTCAGAAATGTCCAAATAAATGAGAAGTCTGTTCAAGTGTATTCGCTACCCAACTCAACAATTAACCAAATAATGCTACGATTTCGTCATGATCATACAACAATCTGACATGCAAAACCTATTCTTTGTAAGGATGTTTAAGCGTGTACTGTACATGCGTGTCTGAAAGTTAGAGAAGGGTAATTGGAAAATCGATGGTAGTTAAGAATAAGTAAGTACCTCTTTTAAAATTCCTTTGTAATTTTTTTCGAGTGCGATATTTAGAGACCATGTTGTACAGAATAAATTTTATGTAAAGTCTTTCCTATGCGTGATTTTCATTATTTCATTTAAATATGTCATCGTAATGAGCAAGTTATGTTTTTAACTAGATGCTGAATAATCATTGTTTTTAATATCCACCGAAAACAATACCATAATTCAATGAGTATTTATATATTTAGAGGAAATATAACTAATATAATAAATTTCGATGGGATTGCATAATTTACCTATTATTTTAACTTTATTAATTCTCTCAATTTTGAAATTCAGTGGGAAACATTACCTTAAGAAAAGCTAAAAATATCAAATAAGTTTTTTTATTATAGACCTGTGTTATTAAATTATCTGCATCACTTGTTGTAAAGATACTCATTCATCACATAAACACAATTCTTTAAATAAAATGCTTATTAGAAGTTTATTAAAGCAAATAATTAGATCTTTAAGAATATACCCTAAATGCATTAATTATTTATTATCTAAAAACTAATTATTGTTCAACTATTTTTAAATGCATTATTTATATTTTGTCTAAATAACAATAAAAAAAAGGTATCAACATTGTATGTTTAACGCTCATTAAATATTATCACATTTAAAATATAAAAAGTTCCTTACAGGATAACTGCATCAGAAACATTAAAAAATTAGTTCAGTCTACTATTTTTACATACCACTGCTTTAAAAATATTAACAACAGCTGCAGTTGAATAGCTGTCATATTATATTAGAATAATGTAAAAGTGTTTTTAAAAACGATAAACTTTTTTCAAATAGCATGTTTTACATATGAATTAGCGTATTATAATGATGTGATAATATTTTAAACTGTTAAAAGAGTTCTATTAAAAGAAAAATTGGATAAAATTTTATGCGCTGCATAGTCTTTAAGTGAAGTGAAATAGTTAATAAAAAAAGCTTTGTAGATGGTGATTTTTTTTCTTTTTGGAATGTACAATATTAAGATGATTATATTGATTAAAACTATTTTGATACTAACAATTTTTCTTTCAAAAACATTTTGATAGTTTTCTATGTATCGTTATTCTTCAGTTGAAATAAATTTGAAGTAAATTATCATATAATTTTAAGGAATCAATTACATAGTTCATTAAACGAATTAAATGTGTTTTACTCAATTTTTTATGTGACAATTTTATTCTGTTCGCGAATAGCTTGTTCGAACAAATTTGTTTACGAGGTACCATTGTAGTTGAATATCCGGTATATGTTCACGAAGTAAAAAAGACAAATACTTTTTTCAGCATTATAGTTTTAAAAAATATTCAAGTTGTGTATAAACAGTTTAGTGAATGGTTTTCTAAAATATAGAAAACAAAAAATACAAACAAAAAGAAGCATTTATTTTCTTTAAAAGTAATTTCCATTAGCCACAACACACTTTTGACAAAGTTTGTAAAGTTTCTGGAACCTGTCGGATAAAACTTAGTTTGGAGTTTCTCGAAGCGTTGATGTCACACGTTGTTGAATATCCGGTACATCTACAAAGAGTACGCTTACCATGATTCGCTTAAAAATAAATGTTGCTGCCTTCGTCCAAAATTGGATATTGCAAGTTACTTTTGATAACCACCATTGTGAACTACCTCTACACTTGTTTTTCACAACTGCAACTTCTGCACTTAGCACACAGCCTTGTTCACATTCTCCTTAGGTCGACATGACGACCACCGCCCCTCTTTCAGTTTGACACTGTGTCATTTTCTGACTTTTCCGAGTTGGAGGAGACCACCCCACCTGTGGTATGTTACTAAACTTTTCCATTTATTTTACTTCATTTTGCACATATATTACACATTTCATAACTTCACAAGTACCTTCTCATGCGGTGACCTAACACTATATCTTATGCCTGTTGCCAACTGACATCATTGTTCACATTGTTAACATCTAACATATATCACATGAATACCTACCGATATTTAACATCTATCACATCAAGGACATCGAACATCTAACATCTATCACATCGACATCTAACATTAATCACATCAAGTTTTAAAGTCTTTTATTACCTGTCATATTTTACCTTGCACCCATGACTATTTTACCTGTCATATTTTAAGAACTCCTAATGATTCTCTTAAGGCTGAAGGCACTATATCCGGAAAATATGGTTGATAATCAAGAACAATCCCTGGACATTAAACGAGGAAGCTACGCAAGCGATTCCCAGTATGTGAGCGGGTGTTGTTGTAGAGCATATTCCATAATCCGTTTCCATACAAAATTACATAGGTATCCGTTAACGTTTCCCCCACTTTGTGGGAAAACATGATGTTTATGTGCTGCTCTATAGCATTCTAGATGACGATGACGACACGACGTGTCACACTGATTCTGTTCGATTGGTCCCAGTTCTTAACTTTGCTTGAACATAGTGAAAATAGAAACCCTTTTTCACATTATCCCAATGCCCATTCACGCGCAGTCGTCCCTATTCTGAGGGGCTTTTTTAATATAGGACGATTTACCAATTTCTTATACGCATTTTGTATGTTCTCTTCATCATTCAGTTGGAAAAAAATATTGACCATATTGCCACGAACACTTTCTGGCCGTTAGCTAGAAAAGTAGACCTGACACAAGATTTAACAATAATAAAGATATTTTTAAAGCAATATATAAGGATGGATGGCAATGGAGCTCGTAATTATAACATGATCAAAAGAAATAAGCTTTAGATCCTAAAACTGACAAACAGAATGCTTTCCCTCAAAAAGAAGTAGGGTTGGTTGGATTAAGTGGGACTTTTCTTTTTGGAATACTTCGTTTTTGAAGCCTTATAAAAAAATTTTGAAACAGTTTATTTTGTATCAACTTATTTTGCGTTAACGTATCAACTTATTTTATTGAATACTCTATTAATAAATAAAAGTTTATGATTATTTTTAAAATAATGCTTTAAATATTTTTTAACTTCTTTTCATTTAAAAAACTCAGGTGGGTGTCCCACTTACCCTTATTATGGAATAAGTGGGCCCACCGCTCTTTATTTAAATTTAAAGCAAGCATAACTAAAGAAGAGGTAAGTGGGTGTTACTTGATAAAGTATATAAATTTTCAACATGAAATATTTTATTGCAAATGTATCCATGTACGAGATATATACTTACATAAGATCAGTATGACAGGTAATTATAGAATGAAGTACAAAACAAGTACATCTATGAAATGTTTTGAAATCCTAAAAGCATATGTTTTACTTTAACGTATAAAACAGTGCTGAAGAAACATAATAATGTTCATTAAGATTACTTTTGGCACATTAGCAAACACTGTAAGTTGAAAAAAAATTGGAAACACTAAATGGCATAATCTACTTAAAGTTGGCTGAAGGAGAATCATTATTACTGCATCCTCAGTAATTTCAACACCATCTGCAACTGGCCAATAAAAAGTCTCACTATTTATATTCTGTTTTGAAAATTTAGCAGTTATTTGTTCATCTGTATCACCAACTTCTAAAATTAGAGCTATATAATACCTTTTTTATGCAAGTTTCACAGATACATCGTCAACAGCTTTAGAACTTTTTAGCTAAATTAGTAATTCCTTCTATTAATTCCATAATTCTCTTTTAATCCATTATAGAAATTTCTTTTTCAGCGTTACTTTTCACTTCAAAATCGTCACTGTTTTCAGATTCTCGTATGTATTCAAACTTATTTTTTCTTTATTTTTTTATATTTCCGTCACTTTTTTCTCTTAATTGTTGCATGTATTCATAATGATTCATAATGATTTGAAGATCTAAAGATGCTATAGATCTCTTTGATGGAATTGTGTTTCCATGAAGAGTTGTATACGTAAATGTGACACACCCCCTCTATTCAATTTGAAAAACTAAACATAACCATAAGTACTATAGCAATGTAAGGCAACGTGTTTAATCCATAATGCAGAAATTTATTTAATTTTACTTAGTGGGTTAAGTGAGACACTCTAGTCCCACTTACCCCTAGTAGGCTAAAATTAAGGGGTAAGTGAGACCCCTCCTCTAAAACACTTCTTAATAACAGTTTTGTAAGAATTCAAATTACACTATGTATTTTAGGTTAAACTTCGAGCAACAGTTTAATAAATGTTAAAAGAAAATGAAGACTAACCTGGATACACCTCTTGGAGAAATGTAGCTTGAAATCTTTAAACAAACTATTCTGGAAATCTATTTTACATTATTTCTATGACATGAAAAATAAATGAAACAAAGCTCAAATATATTAAAAACCCATGAGAGTGACGAAATGTGACATGATCAATGCTAAAAAAAGGATTAAATATCCTGTACATATTTTAGATTGAGAGGGAGGACCTACTTACCCCAACCAACCCTACCTAATTATCATATCATGGCATAAAATAACAATGAAAATCAGATTACAGAAAATTCAGGCACACTGTGGGAAAGTTAAAGTAATGACAGGATAGATAGCTCAGTCACACACAAATCTTAGAATTCAGGACATCTCGATCGATCGCAAAACTGAAACCTCACTCGATTATAGACTGCCCTCATAAGAGAGTAGCCAAGGCAGATATGCTGCAATATTTCTGAACTATTGTTGACGTCTTAAAATTGGTTATAAACTTAATTATTATTTTTTTCAGTTTTTTATTCAAATACAAGCTTTAAAGAAATTGTTTTCTAATGGTCTTTATTCTAAAATGAGTAAGATATCCAGAGATATAGAGAATGATGTCCAGAGATATAGAGTGAGATACCCAGTAACACGCTAAATCTATTTAAGAACCATTTCCCAATGCAATTTGCATAGAGTCATTAGAATTATACACAAGACTGTGTGTAACATTCAGGTAAATGGCGCGATATGTTTTTTTTTTTTCACTTCATTTTTCACAGCATCCTGAATAAAATATACAATGTTCTATATTACATACACGAATATGTTCGGCGTTTTTTTACGTTATTATTTTATTGTATTCATAATATTTTACGTAGTTTTTTGAATATGTTCTTTTTTTTTGTGTGTGTGTGAATTTATCTTTCAATCAAATTTTCTTTCTCGAAATACGATCTCGGTCTATTTGGTATAAAGTTTAGTGAATGTTCGCTCATCTTTTATATCTGTAATTAAAATGAAAACACGTGTGTAAAAATGAATGGAAAGTATAATAAAAACAATTAAATACAACCAATTGCAGATAAAAATATGTGAAACTATGAATATATTATGGATTCTTCAGAGGAGAATCATGATTAATTCATAGTAAATATATGTTATTTCATCGAATATTGTCAGTATTAAGCCTAAAAATGACAATATGTAGCTCATTATAACCGATCGAAAAATCAATGGTTGAAAGAAATTAAGATAAACAAGGAATAAATGATAATTCAACAAAAGAAAAAAATAAACTTAAAGAGTATATTGAACAACTCGCCCAGTAAAAAATAAAAACAAAAATGTCAAAGATGCAACCGGAACATTATATGGATAAAAGAACATGTTCTGCCATCTAGAAATAGTATGAATAACTTACATTACCCAAATGTAAGCTAAAAGGAGAGTCAATCGACAAATAATATATGATAAGATATATAATATTATATATAATAATATATATAATAATATACATATATAATAATATTTATATATATATATATATATATATATATAACTCTCTGCAGCACTGAAAAGATGATAAAAGAAGTATACGATAAAAAATAAAAATAACAATAATAAAAGAAAAAAATCAATATTATTATTATTAAATAGATATTAATTAGAAATAAATAATTATCATATATATATATATTTATATATATATATATATATATATATATATATATATATATATATATATATATATATAACATTCTATATATATATATATATATATATATAACATTATTTGTATATATTAACACTAAAGTTGATTTACCTTAATGTATAAAATGATCGTGTACATTTAATTCTCTTTCTACATGGGATTTTGAAGAAAAACATGCAATATGTAAAAAAAGTTTTAAAAATATTTCTACGAGACGTTCTTGATATTTTTTTACATGAATAAGTATAATAAAAAGCCTGTAATTTTCTTTTAAATTTACAAAAAAACAATATTTACAAACACTAAACAGAATACATTTCTTTAAACAGTAACGATAATATCTCAGTATTTTTTTTTCATGAAATAATCTTATGTTATGAAGTATCTTAACAAAGGTGTACCATATGTTTTATAAATGTTGAATTTTGTTTTCAGATTCACCGATAGTATTAACAATGTTCATGCTCGTTATCAAACTTGTTTATACATTATTTTAATAATTTGTGGATCATTTTTATTAAATTGCACAGAGGGTGAAATAAAAAAAATAATAATGAATAATTTTCTTATCATTTACGGAAAGAATATCGTAACTCTAGATTACGGGTCACAAACTTTTAGACTGGCGTGTACCACTAAATCAAAATTTATATTTCGCCGTAATAACAGGAAATGGTTTACACCATGGCATTTGACGTGAGTGCCGGGACCATAAAATAAGAATTAATATTTAATTTTTTTTAATAAAACTAAAAAATTATGAACTGAGTGCAACATTTCGTTATTTTGTAGGGTATTTGTAGAATCAAGATGTTTGACTCTGTGGGGTGTTTACAGCTGAGGTTTATACTATGATTATATTTTCATTAGTATTACTTTTTATATTATCTTAAAATAATGATTCAGAACAGTATTAGAGATTTTATAAAAATAATACATGATAAATTAGAGATAATGCATAATAAACCTTTAAAGATATTTTCTTTTGTCAACGTTGGATTCCCACTACAATATAAATAATTTCTTTTAAAAATATTTTTATTTTAGGAACATTAAAAACTCAGGCAAAAACATTGCACGTTTAATATCTCTTTCTATCTTTCTACAATCATCAATAATCACATTAAACTAACAAGGGTAAATCAAGCATGAAAAAAAAATTAGATGTAAAGGAATAAATACTTGTGAAAAATAAGTGTGGCATAATTGTGGGCATAAAGAAAATATTTCTATTATATTTTTATAAATAATACTGCAAAATTAAAAAAATGTGCAGTGAAAGATTTTTTTTTTTTTTTTGCATTCCTTGGACGTTAGTTGCTAAGGGGTTTTCTTCTTTTACTATTTTTCATACTCTTTCTTTCTTTTTTTTGTGAAACAGAGCCATTTCTCTAAATCATTTGAGGAGTACATTTAAGACAGATTATACTCCATTAATACTCAAACTGAAACAGCTCCCCTGAGATGAAAGAGATTATTGGTAACCCTATTTATAAGTTACGTTTTTCTGAATACTTTCTAACTTTATGAAATAGAAGATTAAAATCTTATAAATTGTTTCTAAGCTCTTTGAAATGTAATTTTTGGCAAAATATACTGTGTAAAATAGTACAATGCGAACATAATAATTAAATTAAGAATGCCACATTCGGAGCTGCTCTTAATTCATGGAAATAAAATAATTTAAAACTTATTTAGAGGAAAATAAAAATAGATAATATTTAAAAATATATAACGCTGTGGAAAGTTAGTTTAAAAAATCTAACAAACATTCTGTTACATTGATATGCAATAAGTTATTTGTCGTTAAAGACACTAAAAAAGTAATCTCTACGAAAAGAATATCGTAACGCTAAACTAGTTGTTCACAAACTTTGAGACTGGTGATCACTAAATCAAAATTTATATTTCGCCGTAGTAACAGGAAATGATATGCATTGTGGCATTCGGCGCGCGTGCCCGGGATCTCCATTCTTAAAGGGACCATAAAATAGGCATAATAATTTATGTACATTATATATGCATATTAATGTATATAAAATCCCAGTGTCGGCAACCCAGTTAATTAGTCCTGAAAGCTAATATTTAAAATTGCTTGATTACATTAGAAAAATGGAACTTAAGTTATCTTCTTTTAATAATATTGATGATAAAGTGGTCGTTTACGAGTAAATATTTATCAAACTCAAAAAAATTCAATAAAAAACCTATTTTTGAGATCATATTTGTACTCTTCTTCGGAAAATTTTACCCTCTAATACCAAACGGGAAGTCGTTCGGTAGAGTAGTTTAGGAATTATAAAGATTTAAACTAGGAAATTCCTAATGTTAAGTTTATTTTTAATCGTTCACCCAGAAAAAGGAATTGATTAAAACTACAAAACATGTTTTGTTGAGTACATTTTGGTTGTTTTAGCAAAATTCAAGTAAAATTGAACCATTTTACTTGAATTAACAAAACATTTTTTGCTGACGATACAAAAAATTTTTTTAGAATTGCAAAAAAAAAATTTCTTTGTTGATTCAAACAAAATTTCCATTGACCTATATTTAAACAAGAAGTTTTGTTGAGTCAACCAAATTTTTGTCGATTCAACAAAACTTTTTTCTAGGTGTTGTCTTGCTCAAAAGCTGCTTGTCGGAATGAACTGTAATTTTAGATTCGTATATTTCCAGTTTCTAGAAATCGATTTCTTTTTCTTTTTTTTAATCATAAGTTTTAATCATTTGGTTTTTCTCTAAAATTAATTTCATATATTATTTCATATTTAGTGTTAATTTTTTAGTAGAATATGAATTATAACGTATGTACTTTTTTATACTGAAATCGATTTCTAATAGCTTCAAATATGGAAATACAAAATTATAGCTCATTCTGCCAAAGAATGTTTGAGTTTTGCTTAAAAAAATTATGCTTATTGCAAGTGTTAGTATTAGAAAATATAAAGTTAACTTTGTATTTTGTCAAAAACGTCGTCTAAAAACGTTTTTTTAATTAAACTTAACGTTGAATTTTGCATGAAAAGTTTACGTTAGCATGTGAATCTCACTATATGAAAAAATATATATATATTTATATTTATACGATTGCATTAAATATTTTTAATGGGGAAACATTCGCACAGCTATTGTTGACTTTTGAGGCATTATAATCCTTCTCATGATAATAGTTTATAACTCTGTAAATCTGGGATTTTTTACGTGAAATATTTATAATAATTATGTATGGAATATTTTTGCAGATTTTTTAAATAAAATTTGTTTATTCTTCGGCTATTTGTTTTGTGAGTTATTTAATTGAACATTTGGCGAAGGGCATTTTGCTACTTTGGGCACAAAAACGTTTATAAACTAGTCGGATGCGCCAAACCCAAAACTTTCTTCTATCGCATACAAATTTCGCATGCAGCAAAACCGAATCAGCACCATTTTATGTCGAGGTCTAACTGAATCTAGATTTTTATTAAATACCGTTCATCAGTTATTGAGATATGATTTTCGCTAAATCGTGTAAATCCTGAAAATTTCAGCATAGCAACGCCATTTTTTGGGATATTTACACCAAACCTAATCAACAACAAGTTATGTCAACGTATAACTGAATCTGAAGTTTGATGAAATTCTGTTTATCAGTTCTTGAGATATAGCTATCGTAAAAATCATGGAAAAAAGTAGTATAGCAGTGCCAACTGTTGAGCTGTTTGCACCAATATGTAACCAGCATCTATTTATGTCAATGTCTAACAGAATCTGAAGTTTGATGAAATCCTGTGCATTAGTTATTGAAATATAGCTGTCGTGTAAATCATGAAAAAAGTAGAATAGCAGAGCTACCTGTTGGGCTGTTTACACTAAAACGTAACCAACATCTATTTATGCCTAGGTATAACAAAATCTGAAAAAAAATTAAATTATGTGCATTAGACTTGAGCTATAGCTATCATGACAATCGTGAAAAATGTAGCCTAGCAGCGCCACCTGTTGGTCGATTTACACCAAAAACTAATCAGCATCAATTTATATCAGGGAATAACTGAATCTAAAGTTTTATTAAATTCCGTGCATTAGTGCTTGAGATAGAGCGCCCACAAAAGTTTTGTCCCATACAGACAGACACTCAAGCAGACAGACTCACAGACACACATTTTCTAAAAAACAGTCAAATCGTGTTCAGGACCTTCTAAAACGTATAAATCCGTTGAAAACCGGAAGTCGAAAATTTTCATGAATCCATACTTTCTTCTTGTAAAGGTATGAGAAAGTAAAAATGAGAGAATATATTCTTGTACACATCCCAGCATTTAAAACAAGTGTATTTTTTCTGTTAAAAATGTCATATATATATATATATATATATATATATATATATATTATGTTTATAAAATATTATTTTTTTATTTTTCACCAGACTAAATACAACTTTTTGAATTGATGTTTATATTCTGCTGATGAAATCATATAAATCAATCGTTCGAAAAAATGCGAAAAGATAACATGCGAGCAATCAATAATATTAATGTCGGTAAACGTCTGTGTGTGTGTGTGTGTCTGTGTGTCTGTACCCGCAAAGGCTTTGTGAGTAGGCGACGCACGGAGGGCGCTCGAGCACCAAAAAATTCGCAAAAAATGCGCGGAGCTCAAGTTCGGCCGGGACGGGAGTCCGACCCGGACCCGGGGAGTTATTAATTAACGAAACTGTTTTAATTACTGACCGAAACCGAACTTGCAAAAGAACTGAAAACCACAAACATTTCGCCTCCGAAAAGGGTTGCCGGTCTCTCGGATCGGCGAAGTCAGAGGTGCCGCGGAGCAAATTAAGCCCGGGTCGGAGGTTCGTTCGGTTCGAGGGGGATGCGAGCCGGAGAATACAAAAGTTTCGAGGCACCGATGTAAATTAGGGGCCCGCTAGCGGGCGAAGCCAGATAGTCTATATTATTAATGTTCGGAAACGTCTGTGTGTCTGTGTGTCTGTACATGGAAAAACTCTGCAACCGTAGCGAGTAGCAAAGCGCCGAGGCTAGCAACCGAGCCAATCAGATTTCGTCTTCGACCTGCACCCCGATATTTTTCATTCCGACTCTGATAAACATGGCGTACTGGAAATTTTCCAGCCTTTTTTCAAAAAATCGCAAAAATCGTCACATCGGCATGAAACTTTGCAGACGGACGTAAAAAAAAATCGCGAATTCATGATGCTAAAATTCGTGAAATTCGACCAATTAGAAGAGAAGTTATCAATTAACAAACTTTGAATTCTAAGTCGAAAAAAGAGATCAATTTTAATTACAATACTCCAGCAGGCGTCTAACAGAGACAAACCGTCTGCTGAAGTAATAATGAAACAAAACATCTTTTTTGTAGTGGATGTATTCCAGGTCTATCATTTTTTTTTTAAATATCACATTTATCGATTTGAAAATTATACATCCATCCATAAAATTTCACAGGGATTCTAAATATATAGTTTTCGAATTTTTCCGATAATTAGGACGGAATTTACAATTATTTTTTTATTTAATTAGACCCCTATTAAGAGTTTATTTGGGAACACCTGATATCTCAATCCAGACAATTTAGCCCAGTCAAATTGTAGTTTGAGGTGGAAAATTCTGGTGTAATTGTTTATGGTGTTGTGGCTTATTTTATGTTTTTTGGGGTGCTGAATACGAATCTGAAGTTTTTCAACAAAATTTCGTTCGGCAAATTTGTTTTTTTTTACAAAAAACCTGTAAAAACACGGACTTTTTTCGTTTTTTTCAAAATAACTCCAAAATTTTGCATTTTGCGTGAAAGTCGGCAATATATGAGTTAAAGAGAATAAAATTTCCTACATTTTATGTATTGAAAGTTTTTTTTCTATGATAAATGGTTTAGCCGTGCGAGTGCCTCAAAAATGGGTATTAAAAACAAAAACTGCAAAAAAACGGGAATTACGGCATTGTATGTCGATGTAACATGGAAACAAACCATTTAACGCAAATATTAACCATCAGTGATACTAAAGATTATATTATTGACTATATTTTATGCATTTAAGGTAGGGGAAAAGTGTGGATCTGGCACCAGTGGAAGTTTTGAGCAGTGAATATCTCCACCTCCTCTCAAGAGTCAAAGGTGCTCCTCCTCCTCCGGAGAGCTCTAAGACAATATACATAATAGTACTCTAAGAGAATATAAAATTTTGAAAAAGGGGGTAAAATTTGGTACAGGAGATAAAAATATCTAAAATCGTCGAAAAACAGTAATTTTTGGAAAATAGCAATAAACACTTAAAAAAATCCATTGAACAATTACATTAATATAATAATGAATCCTCTTCAGACACACAAACAATATTTTGAATTCAAAACTTAACATTTAAATATGTATATGTTTTTCCTTCCCCCTCCCGCATTCTAGAAATTTCTGAAATGGCAGTTTCCTTGCAGGCAAATATGCAACAGATTTTCGCCATTTTAAAAAGATATTTACTGAAATATAGATTTTTTTAAAACCAATATGCTTTTAAAAGAACTGTTTATAATGCTGTCCAAAAAAGGAAATATTAAAGTGCTGATAACCTCAAGATGAACGCAAATTAAATATGGGCTTCGGCGGGAGTGTGAAATGGCAGATGCTGATGCAATTACTGATGCTGGCAATCGTTTTTTGACTTCCTTGTACAAATTATCTGACAAGGAAACCACGTCATTAAACAAATTGAGGTATCTATGCTACCTTAAGTCTGGATATAAGCTATCAACCCATTTGGTGTCCCTACCTCCTACGGAGGCTGCAGCTAAACAACATTCTTTAAGGGTGTATTTTCAAGTTCTGCAATGGCTTGGGAATGAAAAAAATCCCGAACAATGGGGTTGTAAAAGCACCAAAGATGGTCTAGAGCCAATAACCACGCTAGAGCCACCAGCACCTCAAGCCGTTCTAAAACTCATTTCTTGCACATGCAAGAAGACATGCCGTAAAAACTGTGGATGTAAAATAGCAGGCCTCAGCTGCTCTAATATGTGTCTAAACTGCGAGAGCAGTTGTAATAATATGCCTAATATTGAAATAGAAGAAAACGAGGATGTCCCGGAATACCCTGAAGTACTTGAAGTTAATTATACATAAATCATTCCATTTCACATTTATTTTTTCATTCATTTTTAATTTGATGTGGTCAAAATATGTATCCCAATACACTGTGCATAACTATTTAGTTTTTAGACAATTAAAACTGTCATTAATTATTTTTTAAAACCCTGATACGTAGTATAATAGCTTTTTTGCTCCCTGATTTGGGGTCCAAAAGTGACCGATTTCTGAAATGAGCTGTAAAAGAGGGCTGATATTAAAAAGAGGTAAAAATAATGTTATGATAAAATGCTGTATGAATCTTAACTTAGTTATAATTAATTCCACCGTTTAAAAAAAATATTATACACACCAGTTCTTCTCCGGAGCATAAGTTTCGATCCTCGGGACAAAAACGGCTTTTCGCGCCCGTATGCGTAAATAGCTATTATATAATTAATTTCTTTTTTATAGGTGTAGAAGACCTAGAAGGCATACCTTCAGGAAACATGAAACCATTGGCCAAGAGGACTCGGTTTGACTGACAAGTTCCTTTCAATGTCCATAATAATTATTAATTAATATTGTATAAATACATAACTACCTATTTTACTATATTATTTAACATTAAACAGTTTACATACTAATCAATCGTGAATCATTTATCATTTTTTGTACCTATATAACCTAACATCAACATTTTACATATTTGCACACATGTATAATGATGCATATAAGTTATATGCCTTTAATAAGGAGGTGGATGACTACTTCGTGCATTCGTCATTGCTTTTTTCATAATTATTCAAGGTCCAAGAAAATTACCTCCACATAAATTGAAGAGAATTCTATCTATTTTTTAAAAGCATAGTATAATGTATACAGTGAAATGTTTATTTTTAGGCCTTATGAACAGAAAGGCTGTAAAAAAATGCGTTTTTTGCTATTTTCCGAAAAGTACTGTTTTTCGACGATTTTGCCTAGTTTTACTTCCTAATTTTACCTCTTTTTAGAAAATTTTATCACCTCTTAGAGTAAGAACTCCCCGGAGGAGGAGCAACTTTGACTCTTGAAAGTAGGTGGAGCTGCTCCACTGCTCTCAACTTCCACTGGTGCCGGAACCGCACTTTCCCCCTACCTTAAATGCATAAAATATAGTCAATCACATAATCTTTAATATAAATGATGGTTAATATTGGCGTTAAATGGTTTGTTTCCATGTGACATCGACATACAGAGCCGTAATTCCCGTTTTTTTACAGTTTTAGTTTTTAATACCCATTTTTGCGGCACTCTCACGGCTAAACCATTGATCATAGAAAAAATCTTTCAGTACATAAAATGTAGGAAATTTTATTCTCTTTAACTCATATACTGCCGACTTTCACGCAAAATGCACAATTTTGGAGTTATTTTAAAAAAAAACGAAAAAAGACCGTGTTTTTACAGTTTTTTGTAAAAAAAAAAACAAATTTGCAGAACGAAATTTTGTTGGAAAACTACAGATTCGTATTCAGCACCCCCAAAAACATAAAAAAGCACTAAAAACAATTACATCAGAATTTTCCACTTCAAGCACTTTTTGAGCACAATTTGACTGGACTAAGTCGTCTCTAAATATTTTATTTCTGAAAGAGATAAAATGATGCATTTGCTTTTTTAATACGCTGTATAAAATTTTCTAATTATCGGATTTTCGATTCTGAAATATGTGCATCCTTGCTCAGAGTGGGGTGACATTCCAGGGATTCAAAAAATTTTCGATTTCGGACCATAATTTTTTATTTTAGCAAAATCCCGATTTTTGTATAGGAAAAAAAAAAGCTAAGGAATGATCTATTTCTTTTCAAAATATCTCCGGTCGTATGGGTCCCATCGCGACGCGGTTTGGCTCATTCGACTCGACATCGATAGAGCTTACCGATTTTAGTTCATTTTTTCACCACCAGTTGCACGGTTTTTTTCTCTCTTAACTATGGTCCGTTCCTATAACTCAGAAAGTATGTTACGGATTTCCACCAAACTGATTCCAAACATCATAATTAAAGTAATAAGGACCCTCTATAACATTTTTTAAAGTTTCTGATTTTATACCACTCTTTTCGAATAATAATATCAGATTTATATATTCATTTCATAATATCTCGAATTCTGAGAGTCCAATCGCAATGCGGTTTGGCTCGTTCGACTCGATATCGATAGCGCTTACATATTTTAGTTCCAAGCTTCACCACCAGGGGGCGCTTCCGAATATCGCGTTCTACGGGCCTGATTATGACGGGGTTTGGCTCACTCGACTGGATTTCGACAGCTTTACAGATTTCGGTCATGTTCGTATAGAACAGATTGCGCCCCCTGGTGGTGGAAGGTGTAATTAAAGGATTTTTCAGCCAACTCGGGTTCTATGGGTCACATCCCGACGCGGTTTGGCTCAATCTACTCGACATCGATAGAGTATACTAGAGCTTATCGGTTTTAGTTCGTTTTTCTCCACCAGGGGGCGTTTTCTTATATCTGTTTCTATGGCCCGGATCACGACGGGGTATGGCTCATTCGACTCAACGTCGATAGAGGATACTACAGCTTATCGATTTTTGCTCCGAGTTTCACTACCAGGGGCGCTTTCCTATCTCCGGTTCTACGGGCATGAAAACGACGGGGTATGGCTCATTCGACTCGACATCGAAAGCCTTAACGATTTCATTTATGATCGTATAAACGGATTGCGCCCCCTTCTGGTGGAAGGTGGAACTAACGTATACTGCAGCGCGTGTGAAGCACGACTGCTATACGGTGCCGCAGGCAGCGGGGACCCGAGCCGGAGGTTCGTTCAGTTTGAGGTTTATACTATTCGATGTGCAACTTAAGGGATTATCCGGTGCCGAAGGCAGCGGGGACCAGTGTCGGGGGTTTGTTCGGTTAGAGGTTTGTACTATTCAATGTGCAAATTAAAGGATTATCCAGTGCGTGCGTAGCACGACCGGTATACGGTGCCGAAAGCAGCGGGTACCCGGGTCGGAGGTTCGTCCGGTTCGAGGTTTTTCTTATTCGAGGATTTACAAGATTCGAGATTTTCTACAATTCGAGGCACCAATGTAAATTAGGGGCCCGCTAGCGGGCGAAGCCAGCTAGTTTTTTTCTTATTCTCTTTTATTTAAAATAGTGAAATATCACAAAATCACACATTTAATGGTTACAGAAAATAAATATTTCTTGAGGCTGTAAATAATCGAGAGGATTTCCTTTCTGCTTGTAAGAAAACGTTATTTCCATTTTCAGCAAAAGAGAATTTGTATTAACAAATAAATTACATCTGATTCACAGAATATTATTACTTTCTTTCTGTTATACGTTAAAAGCTAATATATTTCGTGCAACACACTAATACTAAATTTTGCCTTGGAACCTGCACAAATAATTTTTTTAAATACTATTATTGATACATAGTATTACAGTAGACTCCCGAATATCGCGTTCTTGGCTATTCGATCTCCGTATTATCTGGCCTTATATGTAAAAAAAATTCATTAATAAAAATATGAATAATTTTGACAAAGGATTGAACGCAATTGTATGTAATATCTGTTATCCACCTACGTGCCACTTGCATTTTCAGAAAAGTGTTAAAAGGAAAAAAACACTTATCCATTAAATACTTTTCAACATCTAAAAACTTATGTTTTGACTATTTTATTTTAGGTCTAACATTTCACTTTTGTGTATTTTTTATCAATGAATTATAGTACAAAAAGTAAACTTTTAAACATTTTCCAACATAATTGAAAAGTGTTTATAAATTCGGTTTGTTTCTCTGTCTCTCTGCTGTATATCTGTCTGTCTGAACTTGCTAATTTTTTTAAATAATGTGAAGCTTTAAAAAAATGCTGTTAATGAAAATAAATTATTTACAATATTTATAGATTTAACTAAGCATAGGAACCAAGAAAGAAACAATAACTTGTCAGCTACATAATCCTATGCTTCATTTTGCTTCTAACATATTCATTTAACCTTAGGATGACAAACTAGTGTCATAAAATGACCCTACGGTAGTTTTTGTTATAGATAGTGCCCTATAAATCATGCGGAAATTTTACCGTTTTTTTTAAATAGCAATATTTCTTATTAAATAAACAGAAGATTTCAATAAGAAATCCATAACAAATATCCATATAATTTATAGGGCTCTAGTTATGGATGTTCATGTTTTAAAATTTTACCTGGTCGTACGAGGCTTAAAACTTTATAAGACGCAAGCATACAATTACTTTCCTTGAATTACTGTAAATTCCAAATTTCTCTATTCTAAAAAAATAAATAAACTAATGCTGCTTCTTCTGCTGCTTTGATTAAATATATTATGAACTTTTCAATTTATCGGCATATAATTTAAAAACTATTGTCCATATAAGCATGAAAAAAAGTCGTTTTATAGCAAAATGTTCTATAAATACGTTCAAGTAGACATACGTTCATGCTCCGTATAAATACGTTCATGCTCTGTTTAATTTTGAAATCGGAAAAGGTAGTTCAGTTACATAAGTTTTATAGGATCAAAAACCATGCATAGCGATTTAAACATATTTTATCGGCATATACGTGACTAGAGAGTGGTGTGCAACTTTCATTCTTTTTTTTTAATTGTCTACTTTTTTCAGGGTTTTTTTTTTTTTGCCAAATCTTTTAGTTAAAATTTTATTGTTTTAATCCAGACTTATAAATATTATTTTGAAATAGTTTGTCAATTAAAAAGTCATTTTACACTTATTGTTGACCAATTTTCAAAAATCCAATTAATGATATTTAAAAAAAATAATAAATTACAAATTTGTTTATGCGTGAATAGTAAAAAGTGAAGAAAATTTTAAAATAATTTTACTATTACGTACAAAAAGCTTTAATGGTGAAAAGTTTGTCATATTTCAAACGTCATCTTAAAAACGATTATTTTATTGTGTCTACAATAAAACTTTTCTTCTAGAAATTAGAAAAGTCCGGGAGGCTTCATGGACACATGACTGGGACATTTTGTACTTACTTAATTCATAGAAGTTTATTTTAAAGTGTGTAGTTTATCTTATTTAATCAATCACGAAAACAGCCGTCATCTTTCGCGACAGCAGTGAATGGGGCCTTGGGGACCGAAAAATTCCCGACTCAAAGTGTAATGAATGGCAACCTGATTGCAGAAGATTGGCACTGGACGGGATAATATCATTCAATCTTCAAAAGCAGATAATCTATTTAAAACAGAGCAATTAGCGTGTTTTTATAGCCTGTTGAGTCTGAACGACGATTGGTGAGCCTAGCTCGTAGGGAGCACAGAAGCCTAGTGTTTAAAATATTTTTCTAGCCTTTTCATTTCAAAGTAGTTCAAAAATTATGAATATTTATATTTTGAAAATACAATTCGATTTTTTTATTTAATATTTAATAAACTGGAAATAATTATAATTAATAACATAATTATAAATTGTGAGTGAAATAATAATTGCAGTTTGTTTCAAATAAATTGAAGACATTATCTGATTTTTAACTATATAATAATTTGAAGTAAATGTCTAGATCTACATATATCTTTTTTTGAATCTTTTCTTTTTTTTATGCTGTAGTTTTGCAAAAGTAAATCCGATTATTTTTATCATATTTTTTTATGTTTGTAAATGAATAATGAATAAAAATCAAACTTATGCATTTACTCTAAATTCAATATTGGTTTCCTTATTTAAATTCTAGTGTTTTTCATTTAATTTTCAAAACCCATTTATTTCTCATAAAGATATTTCCTTAAATAATATATTTTTTAATGTTCCAAAAACATTCCTTAAATTGAAGAAATAAATATCACAAGAAAATGAATGCAAATTCACTTACAGTGCACGTAAAAATTTAAATAGAATGCATACAGCAAATAGTTATTTTAATTAAATACAAATTGACAATAGTCGTGTATTTCATTATTAAAGAAATGTTTTTGTATTTTATTACAGAAGACTACTTGGCGCTTAATGATGTATATTACACATTTTATGTATATACAGGAAGAAAAATATATTTAAATATTTATACAAGTAATACAATTATACTCATCTATTTGTAAAATATATTTATTTATAAAAAAAAATACACTCATGTTCAAAATTAAGAGTATTTTCAGATTTGATGAATTATTTCCAGAACTACTGGAAGGATTTTAATAAAATTTTGTACGTACATAAGTTGATATAATTAAAAAAATAGCCATTCACCAGTTATAATACACGCATGATCATGCGTAAGACTCGTTAGCGTCGGAAGGTAAAAAACAGAGCTTACAATATTAATAAAAATGGGTTGATAAGGATTATGGTTCCCTCTTACAGTTATACAGCTCCCACAATGTGAACTCATACTGGAAATCCGGTTGTGTATGTGTACCTGGGGCAGTTGGTCCCCCCTTTCAGCAGCGGTGTTTTCAGGCCCTGGAAGCTTCTGAGAGGTGTATTGCGAGTTGTAATTGTCCTCCCCAGAGCGTCCCAGACATGCTTGTTCCAAAGATCTGGCTGTCCAATCCTTCTGGCGAATATCCTGACTTTCCAGGAATTCATCGTTCAGATGAGCTCTATGTAGGGGCGCGTTTACGTCCATTAAAATGAAATCAAGGCAAAAAGCGCCCCTGAAAAAGCGCTCATAGGGCACCAAGATCTGATCCCTATACATCACGCCAGTCACAGGGGCTCTGCCAAACACATGAGATGTGCGACCATCCAACATGGTGTCTGCGTAGACAATCTAACCACAGCTGTCACAGTGGTCTCTTTCTCGGACGTTGGAGGGCAGGAAGTAGATACATGGATCTCTCCAGATGAAATTACGTTGAGAATCAGTGTTTAATATGAACTGAGAATCATCAGTGAATAGAACGGTCCCCCATTAATCCCTGGTCCAAAGTCGATAATCTCTGCAGCATGATAAATTGGCCTGAGTTCAGAAGCGAGCGGGATGCAAACAGCAGGTCTTCAGGCATACATCCCTCTGTAATGCAGCCTTCTGGAAGCAGTAACTCTTGAAACTTGGCTTCCTGTGGCTGCATAAAGGTCACGAGAGAGCTGATAAGCTGTTGCACTCCTGAACTGCCTCGCTGTAATGGAGAAATAGCGATCTTCATTGGCCGTTATAGCTCTGGGACGAAATTGCCCACGGTTTTTCTCTATGTATACAATATCCTTATACTGTTTCTATAAACTGTACACGACACTTGACGTTACATTAATGTCTCTGGAAATCTGCACTTGAGACTGCTATGCTTCCAGTCTCCCCACGAGTCGCCACCTCATTCCATCATCCAAATGTTATTTTTTACTCATTTTTACTGTTTGCTATTGAATTTCACCTAATGTTGCAAAAAAACACCAAGATATCTAGCAAGGTGTGAGAGCGAACAAAACGCAAAAATTGCCCCGTGTGTTGCCCCGTCTGTTCCTCTACTCGCTCTATTTACACACACGTGTACGCATACGTATTCGACACTAAAGATTTCCATCTTTGTTTTGAAGCAGTAGTTTTACCTTTCGTTCAGTATTTTTCAAGAAATTGGACAAAATAAGCAAATTCTCTCAATTTTGAACATGAGTGTAATATATTTCTAATTTTGATGTTTCTATACAAAATATGTTCTACTGTAGACTACTTTACTTTCAAATATTTTATTTTCTCTTCTAATTTCACTCAAAGGTACCTCCAAATCAAATAGCTTTAACTCTAGTACAAATTGGCTTGAATTTGATTTATACTGAAAATACAGAAGCACCTCGTTAAATCGATCATACCGACAGACAAGAAAAAGGGCAATATTACAGAGAGCTTAAAAAAATATAGACATATAATAAATAGACTGCAACTTATATGCATTATACGAAACATGAAATTAACATGCAATCTGCGTTAAAATTTAAAGTATACACAATTAATATGCACATCAAAATTCTTCTTTGTCAATCATTTTCATTGATTCTCAAATAATTTTAGTATACTTAGATAAATAAGGTGAAGAAATTATATTTCATAATAATTATAAAGGCTCATAAAAGTATATATACACACGCATAAACACGCACACACACATGCGCATAAATGCTCATTCACACAAGCATAAACACACACATATACGTATATACACAAAGTAAGGAGATTTAAACAGAGACCCAACTTCGCCTGAAAAGAGCGACTGCAGCGGATGACTTAAAAACTAAATCATCGCTTTGGCGATTTTTATCTTCGGGATTTTCGTTTAATTGTAACCCTATTCTGCTCGGTGTCTTTTGCTATTGTCATTTTCACATGTGCACATTTTCGGCGTTCGCTATTTGATTTTTGAATCTTGATTAATATTTATTATTAAAATTCTTCTTTGAAAATCAAATAGGTCATTATAATTCTACAAAATGCTACGAAGAATTTTATTCCCAAGGATCGGTAAGTTGTGATTTATTTTCATGTGTTATTTTTATTCTTAGTTTTCAAGTTCCATAATGTATCAGATATTTTATATATATTCAGTTTTGACAGATTTTTGCCGAAACGTCATATTAAGGCTCACTGTGGAGACGCGAAAAGTTTTTGGTTTCCGTCTGTCCGTTTGCCGTAAAAATGATCCGATTAGGTTGATTTTTAATAGGTATGTTGGGGAGGTATCCGGAATTAGCTGTATAGTTTTTGGTTAAATTTGGTTCATTCATTCGAAAAATATAGAACATTTTTTTTAGGTCATAATGCTTTCCTATGGGGATGCAGACGATTTTTCAAATTTCGTTTTTATTTGAAATGAAAATGGAACATTTGCATAATGGATTTAGACGTTAAAAATTTGCCTATAAATTTAATAGAATTTAGAAATTAATTACTTAAAATATTTGAAAATGTTTTTGCATCAGTTCGGGAACTATAAACATCTTATTTTCGTGTTTTTTAGAATTTTTAAAAGCGTTTTTTTTATTATTTCTTTATCAAAACGAATGTAAATTTAATGAGACTGGGGATGAAAACCTGTTTATTTAAAAATGTTTTAAAGAATAAGCAATTCATTAGAATTTCAGAATATCATTGTATAACACCGTGTTTATTTTAATGATTCTAATTTCTGGAACATTCGAAGAATTTTATATGCTTCTAAATATGCATGCAATTGGAAAAATAATAATTGCGGATTGTACGATGTTAAATGATATGAGAAATGAGATTTAAAAAACAAGCAGCAACAAGCTCTAGCCGTTTTTTTTTCACATTCCCATTTGTCGCCAAGAAAGCGATATATAGCTGTATTAGAAACCTCGCTTCCGTTATGGTCGTAGTTTCTGCGTTACCCGCAGCAATCGCTACTGTCTATGTGTAATCCCATGTTAAAGAAATTGCCATTGCAGTGTATGAGAGTTGATTCTGTGTTTAAATCTCCTTACTCTGTGCGTATATATACACTGAGAAAAATGAAACTTTCAAATCTGAGTAAATCTATGGTTTCATTTTGTTATGAAACTTTTTGTTTCAAATATGACGATCCAATGCTTTCAATTCTGAAATACATGAAATACTCATAATATTGAAAAATGGACATACTTACAACTGAGCACATAGAGGTCAGTTCATACTCATTTTTTAAACATAGACATATTCAAAAATGTTTAGAATCAGTTCAAACTCATTTTTGAAACATTGACATACTGAAAAATGAGCACATAGAAGTCAGTTCATACTCATATTTGAAACATGGACATACTCAAATATGAGCATATGATGTTTTATTCTTCAACGTGTGCATGTTTTCAGAAATAAGTATATACATATTTCAAACTTGAGTAATTTTGATTCGGAGCGATTTTTATTAAGCGACGTACTCAGGTTTGAGTATTTTTTGCTCAGTTTTGAAAATGTCGTTTTTAGAGTGTATATATATATGTGTGTGTGTATGATTTTAAACCACCAATCAGGGATATTGAAAAACCTAATTTTCACTTATAACGAAGGTTTGTACCAAATTTGTATAGCAAAAAAAAAGCCTTATTTGATATCCTTTGAAAATTGGTGACTCATTTTTAGATAATCATTGAGTAGTATACTGATATTGAAATAATAAACGAAACACAAAATCAAAGTATGTCATAAAGATGAGTTGTAATATAAATTATTCTAAAATGAAATATTTCATTTGGTATCATGAGTGAAAATTTTACCAAACTTAAAATGTATCTTATGTGAAAAAATCATTCAACAACAGCCATAACTGTTATGTAAAAAATAACTGCAGCTGGTATTATAACAATTTGCTGTAGATTGATCGATGTATTTCCAAAAACACTGTTTCTATTACCATTCATCTCATATATCATCAATTAATTTCTCATGCAACGAACGAATGTTACATCTTCAGATAAACTATTCGTTTGGTGTAATCTGCAAGACAAAAAAAAAATAGACACAGTTATTATGTAGTTTGTGGAATAGTACTATGTTTCTACATTTTATTGTCCAATATAAATTTGTTAAGGAGTCCGCAGACCGCTCAAAGTTTTTTTGACATCTTTGCGAACTTTTTTTAAATTTTAACTATACCATAAGCTTAGGTCCCGATGTTAATCAAATTCTGGGTGCTTTATGACGTAAAGTGGACGTTTTAGAATAACATTTTAGCTTCTCTAACAGGCTGAAATGCGTAGTTGAACTGTTGAATATTCTTAGCTATGCTTTATATTGGATAAAGATATTGGTTACTTCGGTTACTTTGGTGTTTTACATTGGTTAAAAGTAATACAAAGCAATCTTTCAAACAGAAATTTGCTTTTTTTGAAGTTCTACACACTCACATATATACCTATATACAGGGTGATTATAAAAATCTATCCCGACATGTGGGCCCCTAACTATCATACTATTCACAAGTACTGAATGAAATTTTGGCAAACGGTATTTTGAGGTATGCGCTCAAGAATGATATGGAAAACAACAGTGTCACTCAAACAATTACGGTTACAGTGAGAAAATTTCGAAAATTACAAATGGCAACACCCAGTTTTTTGTATTGGAATGTGATCTCCATTGTGAAGTAGATAGGATAAAAGTGAGGACAACCAATAAGAACAGAGAAGCAGCATAAAATAAAGCATTTTATTGTGTTTCACAAATTTTCCACATGACTTCCTTCACACACGATGGCACTTTGCATGCGGCTGATGGTGGATAGCACTACAGCACGTATCATGGCAATAGGAATCTCTTGAATAACAGTTCTGATGGCATCTTTCAAATCAGATGCAGTTTGAGGACGAAACTGATACACTTTGGATTTTAGATATCTCCACAGCCAGAAATCCATTGGTGTGAGATCAGGAGACCTTGGTGGCCACCGAAAAGGGAAATGACGGGAGATAACTCTGTCACCAAACTGTTGAGTTAAGACACGTTTGACTGAAGACCCGACATGTGGAGGAGCGCCATCTTGCATCCACACAACTTCAGATAGAGCATTTTGTCGTTGCAATGCGGGAATCGCGTAATGAGTTAACATGTCCAGATAGCGAGCACTCGTTACTGTACACGTTTGCAGATCACCGGCAGTAACCTCTTCATAAAAGTAAGGGTGAACGTACGAAGGATGAACGTACTCGTTATACCACACCACACAGTCATTTTTTCCTCGTGTAATGGACGTGCATGCACATCATGTGGATTATTTTCTTATTTTCTTCTTCTGGTTTTGTGAAGAACTAATCAGGCTTGGATATCAGCCAAAGAAACGGTGTGACGTGTGACGTAAATGAAACGAAAATTAATGCTCTGGTGCACGGCAAAGTCCTTTTTACTTTTCCCTTGCCTAGTTCCGGTGATTTTCATGCGACAGTTGCCGTTCCAACGCTATTTAGGGTTTTTCACAATGGAGATCACATTCCAATACAAAAAACTGAGTGTTGTCATTTGATTTTTTCGAAATTTTCTCACTGTAACCGTAACTGTTTGTGTGACACTGTTGTTTTCCATATCATTCTTGAGCGCATACCTCAAAATACTTTTTGCCAAAATTTCTTTCAGTTTCTATGAATGGTATGATAGTTAGGGGTCCAAATGTCGGGATAGTTTTTTTATAATCACCCTGTATATATGTATACGAAAAATAATAAAAGCAATGCACTTTTAATGAATTTTGTATATCCTTAAGCATTTCCGTACATTTATACAGCGAAATATTAAAATACATATCAACACATTCAATTACCTGTGATCTGAAAGATTTTAACAGCCACCACCAAAATGTTTTATATTTGTTACTTCGAAATGTTATGTGAATACTAGGCATCCTTATTACAACGGACGATAAAACAAAGATTTAACTTAACTGATTTGAATTAGTTGATTAGAAAAGTATGAAAAGTTTATGAAAAGTTACTAAAGAAATAATTCTTCAAGAAACACGTAAGATCTGTATGGCGTGCCAATTCGAAGTATAAATATATTAAAATCTTTAAAAATTAAGTGAAACTAAATGAAGCATACATAATGTGTGTTCAGTAAAACACATTCGTAGTTTGATACATACTTAATATTTTAATTTGTTTTCGTATTTCTTATTATGTAGTTGAATATTTGCAGCATCTTTTTTCAAATAAAATCATATTTAAAACATTTACTATGAAATACAAACATGTACTCATTGTTTTTAATGTGAATAAAATTAAGTGAAAAACAATTATAGTAAAATATATCTCTTAATCTGTATTTCGAATTTTAAAAAGTACATATATCGCTGTGCATAAGTTAATAATGCTATTAATTATAAGTTTAATTAACCCTTTGTACGCGTGGAAGATTAGTGTTTGAAGGTATCAACTTTTTTTGGCTACCACTGTTTCCAACAAATTTTTCTTCATAATTACTTTTTCAAATGTTATATAAATATACTATAAAGATTTTGTTCTGAATTACTTGCGTGAAAGCTTAATTCTGAAATAGTGTTATCCTCAAGCTTTCTCGGATCTTACCAGGCAAATGGCTACAAAGGAATAAACAGATTACATCTGTAAACAGGAAAACTACTATAATAATTCTGATACATAATCCGATTACAAATTGAATCGACGACTATTTACTCTTATATTGTGATAAGAATGTAATCCAACTGTGAAAGCATTGTGACTAACATGTTATTCGGTTTATTGTCATTGTCATCCTGTGACGTGGAAAAGTGTACTCACGTCACAATTAATTGATATGCCCTATTTTAAGACGAGCTGCTAAAGATTAAAAAATAAGTCGCGACGATTGTACAATGGAGGCATAAAGTGTCACTATACAGCAATAATATAAGGATATATAGATATCGACCTCTTGCCCACCGTTATGACTGTGAACATTTGTCGCCAATGTGACCTCACACAATATGATTGTTGCATTGGCTTATGTATTAAATAAATAGTACAGTTGGCCAAAAAAGAAGAGAACATCCCACGCTTTTTTACCACCAGTTTGTCCAGAAAACAAAAACGGAAATAGCTATTTGACTGCAATTTATGTCTTTTTTTATTATATATTTTTTTAATTTAAAATAAATTTAGAGGATCGTCTTCATACTCAAATTTCTCCAAACTCTGACATTTTTAATACGAACACGAGATATTTACACCATATTTCGCTTTTTCGGTACATTTTACCTTAGGATACCAAACTGGAAGTCATTCGGTGTAGTAGTTTAGGAATCATGAAAGAAAATTTGGAACTCTTAATGTTAATTCATTTGTACTAGCTGCAAAACAGATTTCAATGCAGTTAGTGTTTTAAGAATAACTCAAAAACCACTTGGCGGAAAAAGCAATAATTTACAATTTACATATTTCCAGCTTATACAAATCGATTTATATTAAAATGATCAAAAGTTACAATTCGTATATTTTTAGAAAATTAATTAAGAAAATATGTATCTTAAAAATAAATTTTCGAAAAATTTATGAATTGAATCCTGTAATTTCTTATTTCATTAAATATTTAAAATATTTGTATTATGATTGTAGTATGTTGTTTCGACTGCATACTGTCGAGTTTCCAGCATTTCGAGTTAAATTTGGTTAAAACCTCTGAACGCTATAAACAAAAAACGCACGGAAATGTCTTTATATCTTCATGAATATAAATGCTATTCTTATTTCTTACACAAATGAATAGAAATATTGCAAAATATCCATATAGTCATATGCTACAGGTACAGAACAAGTCAAAAATTTTATTTTACGGTGTGATCGAAATTATTTTTTATTGAATTTGTTGTTGGCCCGGTAATTGCGCTAGTGATCAAACTTCACTGCAAATTATGAGGTTAAACTTGTTTATTACGCTTCTGAAGTTCCAATATAATGCATCAGGTATGTCTGTAGATATTCGACAAAACGTATGAACTCGAAAATCTCTAGTGACATTTGGCTATATAGTGTGCATGAGTGTACACGGACTTTTCTTTGCACCCATATGTACTTTCGAATCTCATGCAAAATAGATGTTTTCATCCTTGCTTTTTTCCCGTTATACGAAAGAGGTTCAAATTCAGATCAACCTTTTCTTGTTAATCGAGCCCTGTTCTTTCCGGTGATACTATCGGTAATTAAATCGGAAGTATTCCTTTTGAGATACAAGTTTCTGAAAACAGAGTTGAATTTATTAATTTTAATTTTAAGGAGATTTGAAAAATAAATATATTAATAAATATTTAAACAGCAGGAAACGTTTTCCCTAGCTCTATATCACGTGCAAAGCTAATTAAATGGTAAAAAGGCAAACTTCCGTAACAATTTGTTTAGTAAATGCAGCTTATTAAAGTAAGGGAGAAATACTTTGCGTCAGACTGTATGGCTAGTTTGAAGTCAAGTGATGATGATAGTATTAATTTCTGATCTTTGATTTCTGAGATTTCTGAATGAGATTTCTGATTGATTTTTGAACATCCATTTTTCTAAGAAAATACAAAACGCAGAACGATAAATGACATACCACATGCAATGATTTTCAACAGGATTCTGATATAGTACACTACCATTTCGTTAAAAAACGTTTTTCGATTAAAACTTGGTGTTAAAATTAAATCGGTATTGTTTTCCATAAATGAAATGAGTGTTTTCCCTCAAATGAGTGTTCCCAAAAATAAAATACCGCATTATGTAATCCTCAACAACGATAATAACGAAGTAATACATAGTACAAAAGAAATAAAATGTGATGTTTTCTCACGGGTTTATTTTATATTTATGATTAAAAACCAAAATTGAACTTTAAACGTTTAGAAGAAAAATATATTATTGATCGATCGAAGCAGTAGTAATCACGTGTAAGTAATCACGTGTAGCATACAAAATATGATTTGTTATAATAGATTAAATTGTAATTCAAGTGTATTTCAATTTATTTTTCTTTGTCCCATGTTTTTTCCCGTAGAAGATGACGTCATTCTCTAATGCAGTTAAAATACAATTGTTTTTTCTCTCTGGTGTGACTTTTTCTATTGTGATTTTATTCTTAAGAGCCTACATCAGTCACGCGAAAATACGCGTAAACAAAAGTTAAGTCTGTGGGAAAGTCATTGCGCGATTTCTCGCTCGCATTTTAATATTTTTAAATGATTTTTTTGTATAGGATAGCTGAGATCGATCTCTAACGTTGTTAGTTTTTACTTTTTCGATTTTGTTTCCAGTTTTTTTATATAAAGGTACTTTTACTTTCAGAACCGGTTCCAACCGGTTCCGAAATTATAAATGTCCGCTTATAAAAAAAACTCTAACTAAAATCGAAAAAGTAAAAACTAACAACGTTAGGGATCGGCCGCAGCTATCCTATGCAAAAAAAATCATTTAAAAATATTAAAATGCGAGCGAGAAATCGCGCAAGAATCTTCCCATAGACTTAACATTAGCTTGAGCGTTTCTTCTCGTGACTAGTGTAGGCTCTTAAGAGTAAATGAGATGATATTCTGGCTTGACTAATGTTGTTTGCATATATTTTTAATCCTTAAATTTTCTTTAGAAATTTAAACCTGCATCTAAGAAATATTAGATATTAGTAAAAAGTATTAGACTTCAGTGCGTAATCTTAGCACGGTTTCACTGGTCTTTAATACTCTAAGTATGCTTTCGGAACAAAAAGTTGCATTAGATCACACATTTCCAATTTGTAAGGTTTCTTGTATTATACACAATAAAATGACAAATATTTTGATTTGAATGTTTTCTCTGCGAAAGGGAAGTAATGAGCTCTATATAAATTTCTCCTTATAAATCCGACAGTTTGTATATGTCTATTTAAGGCTTATATGTATATCCTATAGCGATTACATCAAAATTGTAGGGGATCTAGCACAAACCCCTTGCCCAGTTGACAGAAAATGACGTTGTTGCATGTTTTGAAACATGGAAAAGGAAGGTCCAGAAAAAGGAATTGATTAAAACAACAAAAGATGTTTTGTTGAGTACATTTTGGTTGTTTTAGCAAAATTTTTAGTTGAAGTAAAAAAATTGGTTTTGTTGCTTGGACAAAAAAAATATTATTAACACTCTTACAAAATTTTAACAAAATTTCATCAATTTTACTTAAATTAACAAATTTTGATTTTTTAATTTTACATTAATTTTGTAATTCCAGCAAAATTTTGTTGTTTTTGCAAAATTTAAATTGTTGTGTAGTAGCCATAACTCTCTCACGTAACTCGATTTATTTGACTTATATAGCTATATATTTAAAGGATTAACATAGTTTTTGGGTAAGTAAAGCTTTTTGTTATTGGGACGGACCAAGGTAGTGTTAAAAATCCCCCTGTCCCACTTATTACTTTCTTCTATCTTTACAAGAAGAAAGTATTGGAATCATGAAAATTGTCGACTTCCGGTTTTCGACGGATTTTAGAACGTCCTGAACACGATTTGACTGTTTTAGAAAATTACTGTCAATGACTCGATCTGTCTGTATGTGACAAAAGTTTTGTGGGCGCTCTCTCTCAAGAACTAATGCACGGGATTTAATAAAGCTTTATATTCAGTTACTTCCTGATATAACTTGTTGCTGAGTAGTTTTTGGTGTAAATCGCGCAACAGGTGGCGCTACTATTTTGCATTTTTCTGATTTCTGCAATAGCTCTATCTCATTTTCAGCAGTGAATTAGGCCTGTAATCTTTGAATAATAACCAGTGAATTTTTATCCTGTTTTCTGCAGGCGTAATTCACTGCTGAAAATGAATTAAAAATTAACTATGTGTTGCCGTATGCTGGGCTTTGTATTGTCGTTTCATGTTTGCCTCAGAAAATTGCGTGCTCCTGATGACATTTCCATCTTGTGCTGTGGTTGCAGCCGTTCCGACATATATAAGAGTGAGACATGCCGAGCTCAGATATCGTTCCTTATAGATCAGTGGTAGAGCCTCAGGTCGCTGTTCTGAGGACCTGGGTACAATTCCCAGCTTGGGACATTTTTCAATCTGTCGGTTTACGCTTGGAAAAAAGGAGGAAAAAAATTCACTTGTTATTCTTCAAGGTTTACAAGCGTAATTCACTGCTGAAAATGAATTAAAAAATAGTTAAAATTGCATCTTTAGATTGGTTCATTTAACAAAAGTTTTTGTAGTATAAACAAAACAAGTTCGTAATGTAGCTTATTTTATTATTTAAACAAACAAAATATATTTTGTTGAAAAAAAGAAAATAGATTATTAAAATAACACATAGCATATATCTGTGAAACAAAAAGAATTTTGTTAATTCAAGTAAATATGAACCATTTTACTTGAATTAACAAAACCTTTTTCTTAGCTGACGATAAAACAAATTTTTTTAGAATTTAAATATATATATATATATATATATATATATATATATATTGTTTTTGTTGATTCAAACAAAATTTCCATTGACCCATATTTAAACGAAAAGTTTTGTTGGGTCAAATAAATTTTTGTTGATTCAACAAAACTTTTTTCTGGGTGCGCCAATATTTGCGCCTTTCATTACTTTCCAAAGCATAGACGCAGTGATAAAGGAAAACATTTTACTTTTATTTAACTAGAAGTTTTTATCATACTCTGCAGATATTATTTAGTAAAAAATATATCTAATTGATTATCTATTAGAATAACGAGTCGTTAATTAAGTTTAAAAGCTATAGAAAAAATGATAAATTGTTATAAAAACTTTAATAATCTAATGCACATACAGGCTGGTTCTAATTAAAGTTCCACTTTGAAATGCTCATAAAAGGAAACTACTGTATCAAATGTTCTCAAACTTGATAATAGTTTAATGGTGGTCATAGGAATTTATTTCCCGCCAAAAGAAAGTTCAAATATTCACCACCAGGGTGGAAATGGAGCTGTATAGAATATTGTTAAACGAAATAAGACATGAAGACATCGGTTTAAACGTGTTTAATCGTTTCTGAAACGTGTTACAAAGCATGTTCAATGAGGCATCCACCAATTTCCGAAAGCAAGTGAAATGGTATTACTGCATTCTCAACAGTAGCTCTTATCATGTGAGGAGGAATGTTACGAGCATGTCGGTGTATCGCATCTTTCAGTTCCGCTAAATTGTTTAGATTATCAAAATAAACAGTGCTTTTGAGATAACCTCTTAGCCAAAAGTCACAGGGGTTGAGGTCTGGTGACCGGGGAGGACAAGAATTGGGGAAGTTTCGGCCTATGATCCGTTCATTCGTTAAATGTCGCTTAAGTAACTGTGTGACACATGTAACAATGTGCGGTGGGGTCCCGTCCTGCATAAAAATCGTTGAGTCCAAAATGCCACGTTGCTGGTGTTGAGGTATGACGAAACATTTTAACATTCGTACTAAGTGAGCTGCAGTCACAGTGCATGTAACAAGTCCAGCTCTCGACTGATCTTCAAAGAAAAATGGTCCAATTATGAAACTTTCTGTCATATCACACCAAACGATGACTTTAGGAGAATGCAATGGAACTGGGTACACGCAACATGAGGGATTTGTTTGGCCCAAATACTGCAGCTCTGGGTGTTGACATCGCCATTTAGGTAAAAATGGACCTCATCTGGCTACAAAATGTCCCATGGGTAATGTTCGTCCACTTCCATCCGTGCAAGGAAATCCAAAGCGAAATATTCTCTTGCAGCAGAATAGTTACGTTAAGTTCTTGAACATGTTTGATTTTGTATGGGTAGAACTGCAGCATTTTACAGACAATTTTGTACACCGTACTGTAAACTACGTCCATTCGACATGCGACAGCACGTACCGTGTGTGCTTTCCATTGTTGCTTCCTTCACTGCTAATGCAACAACCTCCTCAGTTTCCACAGAAGCAGGTTTCCTTCCCCTCCCAGGGGCAACAGAAAACAAACCCGTGGCTTCAAACTTTGCCATCATTTTCCTCAAACCCTGCGGTATCATTGGCACTCGGCGTATTCCTCTTACTGAATAATATCTTTGCAAAACACGCCGTTTATTGTTATCGCATTCATAATAACATTTAAGGAGAAAAGCAGGTCTTGAATAGTTAGCAACATTGTCGATTCGTAACTATGAGAACTCTGACAAACAGGCTCACTTTTATCTGACAAATAAAATGACGTGTAAAGCGCATTTGCATAAATCTAATTTTCTTCTTCCTGCCGTAAGCCAATTACAAGCCAATTACAAACCATAAATTTGCGGTTTTGCATAACCACACAAACAACTTAGTTTTAGAAACGATTAAAGACATTTTAAACCGATATCTTCGTGTTTTAAGGCCGAATTCAGGCTTCAAAAATCACAAATTAGTCATCTGTAAGAAAACGATTTTCGGAATACACACACGTTTGCGAGTGATTTGCGATCTCAAATTTTGTGATAGCTATTTTCCGGTTTGAACGTTTAAGAACACGAACTGATTTTATTACACGGATGGAGCACTCGACATTCGTCGCCTTTAGTGCCTTTAAATGGCAATTTCGTTTAGGTCAATGTCTCTTAAGGGTACGAAAAATGTTAAGCCCGTGTAACAGAAGTTTAAGTTAGATTCCGATCCTAATTTCGTTTAACAATATTGCATACAGCGCCATTTCCCCCCTGGTGGTGAGTATTTGAACTTTCTTTTGGCGGTAAATAAATTCCCATGACCTCCTTTAAACTATTACCAAGTTTGATAACATTTGGTCCAGTAGTTTTCCTTTTATGACCATTTCAAAGTGGAACTTTTACTATAATCATCCTGTATATTGTTCTTTTCATTAATTTAAACGTTTCATGATTAAAATAACGTAAGAACCATTTGCCTTGTCACAAGCTATTGCACGAAACTCGTACTAGAAAAATCAACTATTATTATTTTCTAGCTTCTTTTAATACATATTGAGGATTGAATAACACTGTGTATTGCATGAAAGATGAATATGTTTAATGTAACAAACGGAATGTAACTAAAGATCATTTGCGTAAAGTTTGTTTCCCCTGACAATATTATTCAGTAATTTGTAGTTATAATTGCGTAGCAATAAATCAAACTAAGAATATAATACTAAAGGAATATTTACCCTAATCTGCACATTATATCATGTTGCCCTAGGTGGTAATTAGGATTCCATTATGAAATACGGTTTCCGAAGAGCAAAGAAAACTATGTTTCGGACATGTCATTAGACTATTATCAGTCGTACTATTTCTTTAGACGCCGATAACAGTTTTCAAAACATGTAAAACTGCTGCATTCATGTATATTTTTTTCACAAACTATATTAATAATTTTGCAGTAGCCAAACTGGAAAATTGATTGTTCGGCAGGAAAAATTAAAAATATAGTAGTTACAAAATTTCGAAAACTTAATAAATCTATCACTTTTTAAAATATGACATAAATATTGCATGTTTTAATTTTAGTTTTCACCGAAAGATCAACTCATAATTTAACTGTTACCACAACCATTAAAATACATTGAAATATCACTGCACTAGTTGTTGAGAAAAAAAAATATCAATATCATTTTTTTCACTTTTTTTAAGGGAAATTACATAATTGTTCTAGTATTTATATATTTTTCTTTTCAAACCATCAAATTACGGTTTAGCTATTGTCAAAACTATTAAAAAAATCTCGTGTGACTTCACTCGACTTTCCGCAGACTTGTAGCCGATCCCAAAACTTTCTTCTATATTATACGTGTTAATACTGCAAAATTCGCTATCACATCGCCAATTAAATCAGTATTTTTCGTCATTCTGTTGCACGTCAGCTGTTTGTAAATCATCGGGTTACGTGGATTCGAAGCACCATTCGTTGTACGAGCAGCCGATGTAAAACATGACTTCGAAAAGTCCTTCTGACCTGTACCGATTGTAAAAGATAGACTCCCTATCCTTTAAAGATTTTAGCTACTTTTACTGGAAAACACTAAGCTAAAATGCGTGGTACCCGATTACAAAATATTCATTCTCAGTTCTCGTCAATGTTGTATTTCAATCAGAATATTGCCAAATTAGTTAGTTGGCCTCATTTATGGAAACATTCTTTGTTACCAAACTTAGCGAGAATTTGACGCTGGAGAATGTGAATATATAGTGTTAAGCATATAACAGTTGGAACGACTGTAGCGACAAAGAAACGAAATTTGATAGAAAGCATGTTCACTAAAACTCATAAATTTCCTGTTATGGAGGAATCCTGCTGTCTTGTTTCAAAATGTCAGCCACCCTAAAATTTCAAACTGCTTTTTCTCAGCCATTTTTTAAGATAGAGGCAAAATAAACATTCCTCCGTAATCCTTGAATCAAGAATGAACAGTTAACTGAAAAAACATTTAGGATTTCTAATTTTTTGTACATCTTTTTGAATTTGATATATTTAAGTGGCTATCAAAGCGCTCCATTCCGGCAGAATATCCCCAAATTAAACTGGGTCTTGCAAGACATAGACAGAAACATATACAACAAATTTGCTTCAATTCTATGCATAACTTCATACACTTTTCGATGATACAATAATGAAATTGAAACAAAAATTGCTATCAAGAACGTCTCCTTCTGGAGGAATGTCCCCAAATTCAAGTGGGATCTACTGGCCATAGCCAAAAACCTATAAATGAAATTTGGTTATGATAATTATACTTCCATTACAGTATGTGTTAGAAAAGTAAAAATAGTTAAAGTGTCTTCAGTACTTCCTGAACGTAACTTAAATCAATGTCAGCTGTTTTACATGTGATTTTGCAACTGTAATTGCCACCTTAAAAACACAATAAGTACATTATAATATTACAGGAGTATTTCTCCAACTATCCATATTGTACTATAGATTTATGTTGTCCTGGGTAGAAATTAAGATAAAATTGTGGGATACCACTTCTCAAAGAGCATAAAAGAGTTCAATCTCCATATGCGTTATACGGTTTTATCAATGCTCTAAATTTAAATGTAATGAAAGTAACGTACAACAATGTCAACTATATTTCTCCATTTCTCCATATCATACCATAAATTTATGTTTCCCTAGATAGTAATTAAGATTAAATTGTGGAATGCCTTTTCTCAAAGAGCTTCAAAAATTTAAATTTGGATTTGCGTTTATACGATTCTGTCAGTGTTCTAAATTTAAATATAATGAAAGTAATGTACATCAATGTCAGGTGTTTTACACATGATTTCGCATCTGCTATCTCCCCCTTAAATAGACACCTTGTGTAGATTATAATATTACAGGAATATGTTTGCAATTCTTCATATCATACCATATCTTTATGTTGCTCTAGCCTTCTCCCCGCCGCGACCTGATATATCTGTTCACTATGCTGTAGGTTTCACAGCAATACAAGGTTTGTTTAAATTAATATAATTCTACAAATACAGGGTGATTTTTTTTTAAGTTGTAAAAGTAAAACCCTATAACAAAAGAACCACTGATCCAAATGACCTGAAATTTTACCAGTATGCTCCCAAAGCAATGGGATTTTTTAGGTGTCGTTGAAAAAAAACTTAAAATCGCACCGACAGATGGTGCTGTACATGCAGTAAAGTCGGGAGATGAACTTGTGCCCGACACACGCACATTGGCGATAAAAACGTGAAGTACGCACACCTCGTGTTTATTATTCTACGGATATCCTTGCAATGACTGTGCCATTGATGTATCGTGCGTTGTTAGTGAAACTGTATTATCAGAATAACAGCGCAGCAACTGATCTTAGGAGATTTAGGACACATAAGAATTTAAGAAAAGGTCCAATGACGACAGAGGGCCTACGGAAGATGGTTTATCTGAGTAACCGTCCATTGTTTTCCTCCTACTGACGGTATTCTTTTTTTTTGCTAACTTACAGCGCCATCTGTCGGTGAGATTTTAAGTTTTTTTAATCACGCCTAAAAAATCCCCATTGCTTTGGGAGCATACTGGTGAAATTTCAGGTCATTTGGATCAGTGGTTCTTTTGTTATAGGGTTTTACTTTCACAACTTTAAAAAAAATCACCCTGTATAATGCATTTTTAAAACATCAAGTAATGATTTATACTCTCAAAGATTACACTTATATACGTAATTAAGTTTTTTTATCTCAAGTTTGAAAATTCAGATTTTTTAAGCATTTTAAACAAATTACAGAGAAAACAACATTAAAAATTTGCCCTTTTGATCGGCGGTCAGGGGGCTAGATAGTAATTAAAATTAAATTCTAGAATACGGATTCTCAAAGAGCATTCAATATTTACATATACGTTTATACACTTCTTTTAATGTTCTAAATTTAAATCTGATGAAAATAATGTGTCTCAATGTCAGATATTTTACATGTGAATTAGCATCTGGTATCTCCTAAATAAACACCATGTAAAGATTATAATATTACAGGAATATTTCTCCGATTGTTTAAATTATACCATACATTTATGTTGTACTAGATAGTAATTAAATTTATGTTGTGGAATAAGCATTCTCAAAGAGCATTCAGTATTTTATTTTGCATATACGTTTATGTTATTCTGTCAATGTTCTAAATATAAATGTGATGAAAGTAACGTGCATCGATGTCAGCGGATTTACATGTGAATTTGCATCTTTTATCGCGCCCTTAAATAAACACTATATGTAGATTATAATATTAATAATATTACAGGAATATTTCTCCAATTGTTCATACTATACCATATTTTTATTTTGCGCTAGGTAGTAAATAAGATTGAATTCTCGAATACAGTTTCTCAAAGAGCATTCAAGATTTCATTTTACGAATGAATTTATACGTTTCTGTCAATGATCTACATTTAAATGTGATGAAAGTAACGTCCATCAATGTGAGCTGATTTAACATGTGATTTCGCATCTGTTATAGCCCCGTTAAACTAACATCACACATAGGTTATAATATCACAGGAATATTTATCTGATTCTTCATATTATGCCATAAGTTTATGTTGTTCCAGATAGTAACTAAGATTAAGTTGTTGAATGCCATTTCTAATAGAGCATTCATTATTTCAATTTGCATATACGTTTATACGATTCTGTCAATGTTCTAAATTTAAATTTAATGAAAGTAACATGCATCAATTTCAGCTGTTTTACATGTGATTTCGTATCTGTTATCTCCCCCTTAAAAAAACGCCATGTGTAGATTATAATATCACAGGAATATTCATCCGATTCTTCATATTATACCATAAGTTTATGTTGTTCCAGATAGTAACTAAGAATAAGTTGTTGAATGCCATTTCTAATAGAGCACTCATTATTTCATTTCACATATACGGTTAAACGATTCTGTCACTGTTCTAAATTTAAATATGATGAAAGTAACGTGCATCAATGTCAACTGTTATACATGTGATTTCGCATCTGTTATTGCTTCCTTAAATAAACACCATATGTTGATTATAATATTAATAATATTGCAGGAATATTTCTCCAATTCTTTGTATTGTACCATATATTTATGTTGTTCTGTCTCTAGGTAGAAATTATGACTAAATTGTGGAACACGCGTTTCTCAAAGACCATTCAAGATTTCGTTTTACATATGCGTTTATACGATTCTGTCAATGTTCTAAATTTAAATATGATGAAAGTAACGTACACCAATTTCAGCTGTTTTACATGTGATTTCGCATCTGTTATCGCTCCCTTAAATAAACGCTATATGTAGATTGTAATATTACCTGAATATTTATCAATTTTTGTTCATATTATACTTTAAATTAATGTTGTTCGAGGGAGTAATTAAGATTAAATTGTGGAATAAAGGTTTCTCAAAGAGCATAGAAGATTTCATTTTGATTGTCTGTTTATGTGATTCTCTCTGTGTTCTAAATTTAAATATAAATTTAATTTTTCAATCATATAATTCCCTAAGTAAACAGCATCTGTAAAAGAAATATGTAATGAAATAATCTAATATATTTATGTATTCAGCTAAATGCATTCAAACCTACGCACAAAGAAATACTGGTATGTGTATGGGAGCAGAAAACTATATTTATAATTATTTAAAAAGATAATTTATTTTCAATTTTCTTGTAAGGAATATATGAAAATGTATTACTTTTTTGAGTGTTCTGACAACTAGTTTTCATATATATTAAATTAACACTTTAGTTAATAACAAAATTTAGTAAATTAACACTTTAGTCAAAAATAAATATTTGATCGAAAGCTTTATAATCTATCATGTAACGTTATGAGAATTGTTTTTGCTATACTACAGCTGGTCAGAATCGTATAATAGTTGACACTATTCAAGAGATTGCAAATTGTATATTTTTTGAGAAAATGTCTACAAAGACTACGTTATTTTTAAATTAAATATAACGCAAATGCTTTATTTCTTCTATATTACATTTTGTCTAATAGGTGAAAATCTTATGTATTTCAACAATGGAAGAATTAAAGCTTTGAATCTTCGTTTTCGTTTATTTTGTTATTGGAAAAAACTTGTTTTGGTGATTACCGACTTTTAGAGCTTCAAAGTTAACATTTATTATTATTATTATTATTATTATTATTATTATTTATAATTACTCCAAACTTTTTACTTTGATCAATTTTACTAATTTACTTCAATATATATTCGAATCGCTCTCGGGAAATAACTGCAACAACCAAGAAGCTTCGTTACATTCTTATGATTGTTGTATAAATCTCGCTGTAAAAAGAGATTTATGTGAGGCAGTGAAGTAACTACAATTGATATTTTAATGTAATGCTTTATTCAATATTATTTTTTGGCACTAAGAAATATCTATACAGGAGTTATATATAAATGAATAAATATTTTTAAGACCATCCCGCACAGTGTCTGATGAAATTTAATTTTAATCTATTTTTTATTATTAAATTAATTGTGCTTACTATTTTTAGTAGAAAATACATTTATCACAACGATACTCAACATGAAAATTCTTTATTCTGAAAACTGCTTTAAATCATTAAGAAAATGCATAAAAAAGAATGAAAAAAATTTCCAGTTTAAACTAATTTCTTAGAAATGCTTTTAGAAATCATAATATTATTTTTTTACTTTCTAAACACATTTTTCACATATTCTAGATATGGTTTGTACTATGCATATTAGGAATTTTTTAATTACATTTTATTAACTTGAAATATATAGATATACGTTTATAAACATATCAGATAATATTAAAGAAATACACATAAACGATAATTTTAGAGTATTTATAATCTAAAGGGTGCAGTGATTCTCTTGAGTCTCATTAAACGTAATCTTTCAGCTCCAGACTTTTGGTATACGATACGTTCAGCGTAAAACTGTAAATTAATTTTACTTATTTTATACGGTAATTATACTTTTACATATCCATAATTACTTTTATGCGTGATGAATTATTAAAATGAATAAACGTAAAATGATTCTTAATCCATTAGTTATATTTAAAAAACTGAACAAAACGTTTATATCTTAAACATATGGGCATTTTATTTCAAACACGCAAAAGACCACTTATTGTAATGAATTTATCATCCCTTTTTTATTAAATCGATAACGTGTTAAGTTTGTATTATTCTAAGCAAAACGAGAAAAAAGATGCTAAAATAAAACATTTAGTGGAGTTTAGAAGTTTATGACGTCTATATATATATATATATATATATATATATATATATATATATACATACATATGGGAGGGGATATAGTGAATAGTTTAAACACAACGGATGTTCTTCAAATACAAGATAAACAAATTTATGTTAAATAAAACTACAAAATATACAACTGTATTTTCAACATATAACTAGATTACTATTAATTAACAATTACAACTTTACGTATTTCAATATAAAGAATAATCTGCAAGCTTCTCAGAATATTGCCTCAAAAATCAACCACTAACTATGGGTAAAATCTATGTAACTCTCGTTCACACGTTCATCCTTGAGTATTTTCACTCTTGTACATCGTGAACCCGTATTCTGTTTGCAGCTAATAGATATTGTTATTTCATGGAGTTCATACTATTGTTGCTGTTAATTCACATTATTCCTACATTTTCGGTCATCCTGACGTTACTGGCGACATCGTCAGTTATTACGTCGCATTACGTAATATTACACTTACAAAACCCAAATATACTAAATTAGAACTCAGCATATTTCTTCATACTCGCAAAGGAGTTTCTGATTTTTCCATGACACGAACAATAGTAAGTCTCATAATTGGCGCCTCTTTGCTTATAAGCATTCAAGATAACAGGAGATACATAGTTATATTTAGCGACACTCTCAATTACATAGATCATTTCTTCCCTCGGATGTGATTCTATATCTTTTAGAATCAAATTTATCTGTAAAATAGGATTCACGTTTCTTATCACGTCAAAAATAAAGTTTTTAAAGTTTGTAAAAATGTAATTTTACAAAATACAATATTCACTCAAAATTTAATCTTTTACAGTTTTAATTTTCTTTAAAAACATGCAAATTTATTAAAACATCAACCGCTGTTCTTTTTCAATTGTACTGCACTGAAATAAAGCTAAATGCAATTCCAAATACAAATGAAATGAATTATTCTAATTTTTGCACTTGCAGCTATATATATATATATATGTGTGTGTGTGTGTGTGTGTGTGTGTGTGTGTGTGTGTATATGTGTGTAAGTGTGTGTGCTTTAGTGGATTTAGACGAAAACAGTTCATAAAATACTAAAACATGCTTTAATAACACCATTCAAATTAAAAAAACAGTATGTTCTTCAAGACTAAATAAACTAACTCGTCTTTCGAAAAAAGTTATATGCGGTGAAAATGAAACACATGTAGTAAAGAGAAAACCCAATCGAATAAAAATAAATACGTGGAACACATACGTGATATTTTTTTTTAATTTGTGTGTGCCTGCGTGCCTGTCTGGGGGCGACACCAGAAGCGATACTTTTAACCCTTTTGGCTGTCAGGTGATCAAGATAGGCTGGCTTCTAGTAACTGTCAAACTGCCGTGTAATTAATGTATGCTAAAAAGCAGCAGAGATCGGTTGAACCTTGCAGCTTTTCTCTTTTTTTGGCTGCGACGCGGCGCGGCGTGTGTATGTATATGTCCTTATACTTTTTTCTGGTTGTACATGAATTTTTCATCATCTGAAGAAAAAATGTGGCTTAAAGTTTTTTATTCAAAAGAAACGTCGTCTTTTTTAAATATATATTTATATTTTCTTCAAGACTTTAAATGTAAAAAACAAAAATGTGAAATCCGTTGGTCCGGTTTCAAGCAAGAACCATTCTGTTTTCTGTGGATCAATTAAAAAGATTATAAGTTCATCACCCTTCCCCCTAATTTAATTTGCTTTCATAATTCCTGTGGGGGTTTTTTGTGTGTGTGTTTTGGATGAGTCTATGAAGCACAATCCTGAAACGCAGAAAGTCATGCCGATGCGCACAAAAGTTTTGAAATGAAGATACCGAGTCAGTGTATATTTTCTACAAGCAGAAATTTGCACAATATACTTGTTTAATGAAAACAAAATCCAGTTTTGTGTCACTTATCTATAATTGAGAACAAAATTTAAAAAGAAAATGTCTAATGCCCATTCAAATCTCTCTGTGTGTGTGTGTGTGTAAAGTAGTTAAAGTGTTTTTCCAAATAATGCACGTGTCAGTCATAACCAGTAGTTAATATTGCAATTAATATTTGATATTCATGGTGGGGTTTCCCTAAATAGATCAAGAAAAATGTTACTTCAAATACAGGTACTTAATAACAATTGTTAATATCAAACGTAGGCTAAAAGAAAAATAACTTTATCTGTCGGTGTAAATATCAGTCTGCGAACAGATAGATACAAGACACGTGTTTTGCCAATTGGAATGTGTCTTTGGAACACATTTTATGCATATTGAATCATGAAAATATATCATGAATAAATTGTCTTGCATAAATTTTAATGAATAAATTCTAATTTTAAGACATGGAAATTTCAAATATGTATATATATATATGGTATATCAAGTTATTTGTTAAATTTTTATTTCAAAGGTACATTATGTTTTCATTTTTTCTCTTTTTTTGTCCATTTGTTTTTATGATGATTTTAATGTAGTCTATTATGGTTTTACAGTGGGGTGCAAAATGATAGCACCGAAAAAATAACCAAATCAGTTCGCGTTTGCGATGCGAATACTCAAATCTTTGTGTTAAAATTAAATACATGTTTTCCCAATTAATATTAAAGTAATCGTTTACAAAAATCGTACATATATTTTTTATTCTATTTTAAATATATATTCTGCTAAATTTTCGTTATAGGAAAATGATAAAAACGCCATAAATATCTCGAAACGGCTCTTGATTGGCGGATAAATTTGCATATTTTAAAAAGAATTGAAAATAGATTCGGAACGTATCCATTTAGTTCGCAAAACTTATTACCGATGGGGAGGGGAAAAATTCTTTCTGACTTCGAAGCCAAGAAATTGCTTGTAACTACATCGGAATGTCACTTAAAAAAACCTCTGATAAAATTAAAAGTTCAAAGACTGTAATTTATAATTTGTTACATAATTCCAATTATTATTGTACTTCCAATTCAACAGGAAGGCCCAAAATTCTTTCTAAATAATACGATAGTTTGATTGTTCGCATGGTCGCAAGCAAAAGAATGACAGCAAAGGAAATTCAAAGCAGTTAAAGATGCCAGCATCAGTATAGTCTATAACAAACACAATAGAAATGTCGAGAATCCTTAAATATGTCAAACCACGTCGGTTTATCCGTTTAGCATCTGACCATAAAAAATCCGCATTCTGTTACCAGATAAACTTCTGAAGCAAGTTAGGGATTAGTCTAAAATTATTTTCAGGAATGCAAAGAAGTTTAATTTCCAGGATCCGGATAGTATTCATTCATTTTGCATAACCGTCGAAAGGAAAATAACATATTTCCCACGCGCCAACTAGCGGAAAGTTCCCTAATGGTTTAGGCTGTTTTTTACTCAAGTTCTATGCTTAGAATTGCTTTTCTTACAAGACGATAAAATAGACATACTTATATTCACATGTTAGAACACCATTTGTTGGAATAGAGTTAAACTATTGACGGCCTGAACTTTAGTTTTCCACAAGATAATGCCCCAATGCACTCTGTAAAAGACACAAAGAAGAGGTTTCAAAATATAATAATATTCCCACACTTGATTGTCCGGCCAATAGCCGGAATAAAATCCCATGAATCCCCGTTTGGGGTGTTATAGTACGCAATATCTATCGAAAAAATGGTCAAATGAACCAGCATAACTTGAAAGCACAATTAAAATCTGCAAAATTATTGTGCGTTTGGGTTTTTAGCAAGGTTTAATCTTATTATGTAGTAGATAACAAATATTTGACGATTCCAATATCGTAAATGGAAACAATGTCATTACTAAATTTCTATAAAGTCATTTATTTCGAATCTTTAATACATTCGAAAATATTTATCAGTTAAAGTATATCAAATAAAGATTTATTTTTCAAAAAATATAGAATTCTCGAAAAAAAAAACTATTTTTTAATTTCCATTTATTGATCAAAACAACTTCATTTAAAGAAATATACAGAAATATATTTTAGCTGTTATCTACGGTAAATGTTTATCACGGACTATCAAAAAATAATTGAGAGTTGCAGAATTTTTTTTTACCCTCTAAAAAATCTATTAACTTTTATCTGTGATACATTTTATTTATTTTGAAATACCTTGTACAAAAATCAACGTTCAATACAACTTATATGAGCGCATACACTTCAAAGTAAATAGAGAAACTCCAACACTTTTATTTTTCATAAAAAATGTATTTCACTGGAAAATGTCATAAAAGAATATGTAAATGTTTTCCAATGAAACATTTGTATTTCCAAATAGTTTTTGCATTTCCAAATATTATTTTTGAAAATGTGAAATTGCAAACAAAATACTTCATGATTTAAATAAGCTATTTTTTCATTTATTTATGATTTAGTAATATATTATTTTGTCTTTGGAGGCAAAGATTAATTAATAACATATTACGAAAATACAAATGCAACGTTTTGTAACTCATTTGCTAATTTATTCGAGTGTATCCATATGTAAAATAACGCATGTCTATAAAACTTGTGTAACACATATTTTAATATCGCGCTCATTCTATACATTTTATAAATTATTATAAACTTGACCTCATTCCATTTTTTTTACTATCACTTACAGCTTTTTTTTCGACAATATCTAACTATTTCGTATTTTTAAGATTACCTATCAAGCAGTAATCGCCAAACATGTATTCCACTGAACCTAGTAGAACAGCTACACAGCGACTTGTTTGTTCACATTATGTAACAAAATATTTTTAATAATCGTGTTAATATGGTCAATAAACGGTCTTTTTTTTGCGCTTTATATTTAACACAAAATCTGCACATCAATTTAGTAATATCCATATTATAAACATATTCACTATCCTGTAGAATATATTAGATAAACTCCTGTTATCTCGTTACATACAGTAGTAGACGTTTTAGGAGTTAAAAAACTCTTTAATCTAGTTTAAACTAGAGCCTATATTTCAACCGATCCTTAAATTAGACAGTCCCAAATATCTAATTAATCCTGAATGTTCAGATTGTATTGAATAGTTGAGGGTCATCATTGCCTATATAATACTGAAAATCCTCATCAACTGCATTCTCTAAATAAGATGAAGTGAATCTTCAATTATGTCTTCTGAAAAATGCCAAACATTTGTTGACCATAGGGAACAGGTACTAAAGCTATGATTGATTTAATTACATAAATATGTTCTTGTTTTTAACACTTTACAACATATTTGAAAAATATTTATAAATTCGATTTGTTTCACCGTCTATCTTACCGTCTGGCCTTCTGTTTGTATATCTGTCTGTTTGTCTGTCTGTCTGGCCATCTGTCCGTGCTCTAACTCACGTACATATATTCGGATTGTCATACAATTGATCTATGTTATTGATATATGTAAGGTCATGATCGTAGCACTTACAGTATGTTGCACTTAAACTTCGTTTTCGTTCAGAATGCCGTTACATTATAGTATATGGAAAATTCCTCTGCAGTGTTTTTAATGATGTTACACTATTTCAAATATATTGAAACTGATATATACTGAAATTCACTACAAGATGCTTTTAATGGTAGCGTAGCACTCATAGAATTTTTCTGGGAAACTCTAAAGAATCCCCTTATATTATGGTCTATAGGTAAAATGCATTTTAATCATGTTACACTATTACAAACACAAATGAAATTGATATAAATTTGTGAGGTACACTGTTTTCGTAGCGTATTTTAATTACGTTCCACTATTTCTAATATAATGAAATTGATATACATTACTGATGTTTACTATAAGATATCTGTTGTATAATGTGATGTACATAGCATTTATCGTTTATTTACACGGACACAAATGATTTCTAATACAGTACTGTATCCGAAGTATTGTCTATAAGTGATAATTGCTGGCAGTGTGCTTTCAGTTAGATATGCTTTTAAATAAATATTTGCATAATATGCGGTATGCATAAATGCTTTAGATCATACACAGGGCTCCACAAACGAATTCTTAATCATTACTGTGTATCAACTTAAGATGCTTGAAGGTATTTTTAATCGAGCTATGCAATTTGAACGTGAAATATATTTAGTATATTAAGATATGCTTGTTGAATGTAAATATAATCATATACTGGGCCACGCAAACAACTGGATACATGGCCCACTTATGTATGATAATTTTTGAAAGTGTCTTTTCAGTAGTTTACAGCCTGTGTTTGTCTGAGTGAAATTTTATCTTAATGTGTGGCGTGTATAAAAATCTTAAGGTAACATACAGGGATGTACAAAAGAATTCAAATATGTTTCCATCTATTGGTATAAACTGCTGAATGTGAATTTTCAACTGTATTATGAGTTTTCTTACTTTAATAAATTGTAGCATGCTATATAATTTATATACCAATCTATAGATTATATACAGGACTTCACAAATGAATTGGAGTAATTTTCTGGCCTGTAATTGCTGAAATCTGGTTTTTAATGTGCTTTGCGTTTCTTAAAAAGTTTACTTGGGTATATTATTTGCCTGATTAAACAGCGCCGGTTTGTTAAAGTGTTCTGGAAGTCTTGAAAAGTGTTTAATAATCTATGCTTGATGAATGATTTTACTTTCTTGTTAAACGCTAACTTGATAATCGCTAACACCTCATGAGCAAAAACAACTATCATCATTGTGGTGTTTAAACACTTTCAGATCATAGCAAATTTTAATGCTCTTTATTAAATGCTATACATGAACTTCCACACCGTTTATACCTATCCCTATGTTGTACTCAAAAATTAGAGAAATATTTTTTTTCTAATAAAATGTTTAGCATTACATACATTGAATTTTGAGGAATAAGAATTTCTTTTTATTAAAAAAAGATTTTTCCATTTAATTGAAACAGGAATATATTATTTATATAATATATTATTACAGGATATTATTATACAGGATATATATTATACAGGAATATATTATACAGGAATATATTATTTATATAATTTAAATATATAAGACACGTTTCGTGAAAATCATTTGAACAATTTTCTTTTTATAGAAAAAATGTCTATTTATAAATATAGTTCGTTTTAACCACTCAAAACGATTTTTCCCGAATTCCAGAATAGATTTGGTGTAGAAGAGAAGTTCTGAGAATTTTTTTAAAAATCTCGTTTAATATACAGGGTGATTATAAAAAAACTATCCCGATATATGAGTCTTTAACTATCACACCGTTCACAGAAACTGACTGAAATTTTGGTTTTAAATATTTTGAGGTATGCACTCAAGAATCGTATGAAAAACAACAGCCAAACTCTAACAGTTACGCTTACAAAGACAAAATTTTGAAAATTTCAAATGGCAACACCTATTTTTTTATTGGAATGTGATCTTCATAGTGAAAAACCATAAAATGCGTTGAAACGGTACCTGTAATACGAAAATTGCCGGCGCTAGAGAGACTAAGAATAAAAGTGAAAACAACCAATAAAGGACAGAGAAGCAACAGAAAGTAAAACATTTTATTATTCAGTGCTATTCAGCATCGGCCGCATGCAACGTGTCTTGGTGTGTGACGTGGAAAAATTGTGAAACACAATAAAATGTTTTGTTTTCTGTTGATTCTCTGTCATTATTTGTTGTTTTCACTTTTCTTCTTAGTCTGTCTAGCGCCGGCAATTTTCGTGCTACAGGTACCGTTCCAACGCTTTTTATGGTTTTTCGCTATGAAGATCACATTTCAATAAAAAAATAGGTGTTGCCATTTGAAATTTTTTAAATTTTGTCACTGTAACCGTAACTGTTAGAGTTTAACTGTTGTTTTTCATACGATTCTTGAGCGCATACCTCAAAATACTTAAAACCAAAATTTCCGTCAGTTTCTGTGAACGGTGTGATAGTTAAGGACTCATATATCGGGATAGTTTTTTTTATAATTACCCTGTATATGGTGCGTGTAAAGTAGTTATTAAGTAAATGATTTATCACACTTTTCTCAATATTTTTTTTTATTGTTTCTGATAATGTTAAAGTGAAAGGTAGTAGATACTAAAAGGAACCATGCTTAGAATAAAATAAAATAGAAATGTTGTTATTTGGTAAGACAGTTTGCACGTAAAATAATTTTTGAAATTATTTCATTTCAAAAACTACCGCTAGTTAATAAATTCTAATAAACAAACAAAGAATAATAGCTCAGCTTGAAACATTTTGCAAGTTATTAAAGACTACCATAAGCATTCACATTTACGAAATTTGGATAAAAATAAAGTTTACTCATTTTTTATGATTCTTTTTTTTTTTTAACAAATGTTAAAACAAATGCCTTTCAATTTTACAAAATTTGAATCTATAGACGAAAACTTGTTAAAATCTGCAAATACTTCATCCGTGTATAATTATAATTTTATCAGTTATACTTATTGGTGAAACTAAAGGAATTTTCTTCAATAAATAAAATTTGGTATTATGTGCAAGCTTAAAAATTAAGTAAAAATTACACACTAAACCAGATTTCTTCTTTTTTAGATTTTGTCTTTGTATATATATACAGACTGTCCTCTTTTAACTTCTTATTGACTAGTTAGAGGCACACTTGCAATTTAACAACTGTTTCAGCTATTTTTCTCCATTGAAAACAAAATTATATCAAATAATATATTTTGTAAAAATTATAAAATTGGAATTTTGTACAACTGCGTCATATACGTTAAATTTAGTAAAACATTCCACATCCTTCAAGACAGAAAAAAAAAATCATTGCACTAGTTTGAATTTTGTGAATTTTCAGGACGCTAACAAAGAAAATACATTTTTAAGGTGTCTTATGACTTTCAAGCAATCGAAATGTGAAAAACTGATTAATTTTGTCATTATATATGCTAGAAAGTATTCATTACAAAAATACAGTATTTAAAGACAGTAAGAGATACATGTTTTATCTTTTATTTTATGCTTTTTAGATCATAATGGGGAAAATTAGTTTTTATAGTGATTTTTGTACTTTTAGACATTTGATGAGCAACGAATTGGTATCAATGTGATTAGCCTGATTAAAGAAGAATTTTAGCATATAAAACAAATTTTTCTATGTCTATACTTGAGAGTCATATACATACACTGAACCTAACAAATTGTTTATTTATAGCACTTTAATGTTTAAAAAACAAACTGTACTTTGCGTCTATAAAGTATTCCAAATTTTAGCAATATAACACTTAGACAAAGTTATTTTTTCAACAACAACAACAAAAATAAAACTAGAATTTAAGCTCCCACTATATAGCATACCATAAAACTTTTTTTTAACTACCTTTCGCGAAATGCCGCAAAGTCAATTTTTTCGAAAAAAGACTTTAAAGTTCTCTCTTTGATAATATTCCATATTTAACAACCGAGTGCCATTCATTTTCCTTTAAAGTGCTCAGAAATTATTACTTTTTAATAATATATATATATATATATATATATATATATATATATTTAAATACATTTTTTAACGGTTTAAGGGTCTTAAATCCCATTAAGGAAGGATATTACGTATGTGAGTAAAATAGAGAAATAAAGAAACGCAAAAAATACAGACATATTTTCGGAAACAAAGAACAATGAATGTTCTTTTCGTTCTTGCAACATTTATATTGCATCCAGAAACCAGAAAATATTACAATTTCTTTGGAATGATGATGATTTATATAAATGCGTAGACTTTACACACAAGCAATCTGCTGGGAATTACATTTTTTCTGGAAATGTTATTCGTCATATTTCTTCATAATTCGGCTTCATCTTATCACCGATCACAAGATAACTTTTCAGGAAAATCATTTGCTTGTGAAAAGCACAACGAAAGAGAACTGAAATTATTTGGGTTTCTTGAAATTGCAGAGAAAGAGAAGGTAAAATGTCACTTGAGGGATGTTATTCACAGGTATTATATGTAGAAATACCAGTAAATCCCTTTTCATTAAAATGAAATAATGCAGGATTATTTTATGTTTATATTAAGGGAGATATTTGTATGTTTTCTCTTTATATTTCACGATCATGAAGATTACTGAATAATATATATATATATATATATATATATATATATTAAAAAGTCCATATTGCATTAGTCTTATTTTCAACAAATATTAATTCTATTTTTTAATTAAAATTACATCTATTGTATAAATTTAATTTGAAACTAACATCCATGTCATATAAATGACACAAATGCATTTTTATATACGAGATAAAACATAAGAGTTAATACACAGACTTAGAAAGTTAAAACACACAAATTTAACTACCATAACATTAATCTACATACAGCTATTTCAAGGATACCCTGGTTCTCCTTTAACAATGTAGGCAAAAAAACATAGAAAATAAATTAAAACAAGAAATTAAATTATTAAAAATATTCCAAAAAACCTACTTGGCTTTAGCTCCGAGTGCTGAATGACGGGCTGACCAAAGTGGTAAAGATAAGAGTTTTTAAACCAGATAAAGTAGAAGTGACGTACCTGACAGGAAAACACCAAAAAAACAGGTATCACTGCGCAAGATCACTCCAGACAAGGGACAGAAAAGTGGTTAGTCATATCATTGCCCAAGGAATTTGTAAATTTGAGGGTATAATAAGAAGTGGAAATCTGGATCAAAAGGAAAATTTCATTTTTTTTATAATTTTAGTCTCGGATAAGTTAAATTGATCATTGGAATTCCAACCATATTTTTCTATTTTGGATTTATTTAATTAATGTTTCTTCAACCTAAATCTAAGTGCCCGTTTCGGCTGCCTAAAATATGATGAAGTAGATCTATGCTATCCTTGAAACGGCCGTATGTAGTTTAATGTTATGGTACTTGAATTTGTGTGTTTTAACGTTATAAGACTATGTGACTCATGTCATTGAACACTAACAAAATTAATATTGCCTGGCTAATATATAAGAATATTTCACAAAATAAAAGAAAAAAAGCTCAGGCATCTAATTTGTACTTAATATTAAAGAATACACATAATTCTAAAAACATATTTTGATGTTTTCTCTGTCACTATAACTATTCATAAATAACATGCATGAAATATATGAGCAAATTCCGGGACAAAACGAAAAGGTAGGCTATTACAATAAGATAATACCTCCCTTTTACACTCTGGAATTTTTATATTGCATACAGAAACAAGAAAACATAGCAATTTTGCGAAGTCGTGATGAGTTTTACGAAAGTGGAGATCTTACATACATGACATCCGCCAGGAATAATATCTTGCTTTTCGACGTTTGTCTTCTTGATTCCTCTTCAGCGTACAGCCGATCACATTGATAATTCTTTAGTTAAATTATTGTCTTATGAAAAGCATAAGAAGTTAGAAATGAAACTAATTGGACTGAGTTGAAATTGCAGCGAAAGGGAAAATAAAATGTGACCAGAGAAATATTTTTACAGAAATACCAATAACGCTATTTTCATTAAAATAAAAGAATTTAATATTATTTGATGTTTAGGTTAAGAGGGATATTTGTATGTTTTTTCTCTGCAAAATTATTAAGAATATTGAAGTTTTTTGTGTTGTTTTTTATACAAAATGAAGTATTTTTATTTATTTTTTACATTTTTTTTTTTATTTCCCTCTGAGTGTCTGTGAGTTTTCCTACATTTTATTAAAAATGTTTATAAAACCAATGTTAATTTAATTTTTCTTTCGCTATTTGTTTCTAAAATGCATTTCATATTATTTCTTTATATTATAAATATCTGTAAGTACAATTCTGTTAAAAATATTTTTGTCTACAGCTGATTTAATTTGTTTTTGGAAAACGAAAATATACGGATAAACCACATAGAGGACAAAAAATTCTGTATTGTTTTAGTCTCGTTTGATTGGAATAAGAAACAATATATTGTTTTTTATTATAAAACAATTCATTTTTTAATTATACTTTTTTTAAATAAAGGGGATTATTTTTTTCTGTTCAATACGAAAGTCCAATATTTATTTTAATCTCGTCTGATTGGAATAATATATATATATATATTGTTTAATGTATTTTGCAATATAGTTTTGCTTCCCCTTTTATATAAAGGTAAATATTTCTTATATATTACTTTTATTTATAATTCAAAAGGTCCATATTGATTTAGTCTCATTAAAGAGGAATAAAAATCAATATATATATTTTAAATTGTAAATCAATATATTTTTATGATTTTTTTATTATAAAGGTAAATATTATATTTTATATTTTCTTTCAATTTAATACAAAAGGTCCATAATGCCTTACCCTAGTGTAAATAGAATCATATTTTTTAATTCTTAAATTTAGATCTATTGTCGAAATTTTACTAATATCTGTGAATTGTTCATGTTCTCAAATAAATCTCACATTCGTGTAATATAAATAAGTTATTTATTTATTTTATTTTATTTTATTTTATTTATTTTATTTTATTTATTTTATTTTATTTTATTTATTTTATTTATTTTATTTTATTTATTTTATTTTATTTATTTTATTTTATTTTAATTATTTATTTTTAATACAAAAGGTTCATAAAACTTTAGAATCTGAGTGGAAAAGAAAATTACACACACACACACACACACAACCACACACACACAAACACACACACACACACATATATATATATATATATATATATATATATATATTGTTATGGAGTAATATATTTTTAATTATGATTTCTTTATATAAAGGGAAACATTTTTTTTTTCTATTTAATGCAAAAGGTCCATATTGCTTCATTCTCGTCTGAGTGGAACAAAAAATTAGAGATTTTTAATTATTAAAATTAGATCTAATACCGACATTTATTAATGTATGTTAAAAGTTAATTATCCCCATCAAATTCACATTCATTTAATTTAAATAACACGATTTATTTTTACATACATACAGATAAAGTTTAAGAAGGTTTTACAAAAATGAACCCAGGAATCGAAATTACATTTAACATTAACAAATACACATACATTCTAAAAAATAAACTCTATCACAAAAACTATATTTCTGTCACTATATTCGTCACCATATTCGTAAATATTATCACTGGAAAATTTCAGCAATATCCGCAACAAAACAAATAGATTTACAAATTCAAAAAGATTGTGCCTATATTTTTCACTATGGAATTTTTATATAACATTGCAACTTTATTAAATCATGATGATTTTTATAAAAGGGCAGATCGTACGAATAACAAATCTGCCAGAAATAATATCTTACCTCGAAATGCTGTTTGTCATATTTCTTCGTGATTCCTCTTCATCTTATAGTCGACTCCGGGATATGTTTTCAGCAAAATTATGATCTTATGAGAAGCATAAGGAGTTAAGAGTTGAAAATAATTGTACAGAGTTGAAATTTCACCGAAAGGGAAGATAAAATGGGATTCGGGAAATGTTATTTGAAGGTCTAAATATAAAACCTAAGTTACGCTCTTTGCATTAAAGTGAAACTAAGCCGGATGATTGGATTTTTCCCTCTCAGGAGGATATTTGTATTTTTTCTGTGTAACTATGGTTGCTGATATGTATAGTAGAAAAGAGTTTCCAATAACATGAAGATTGCTGGAAATGAACGAGATGGAAGAAGCTATTTTGTGTTTTGTGAAACAAAAAATATACAGGGTGTTTCTAAATGAATATCGGGGTTTTAATGCTTGGTAGTATTTATTACATACAACTTAAAATTATAATTAATACATAAAATGAAAGAGCAACTCAAACAGTTTTACCTACAAGCTTACAGGTGTTCAATGTAAACTCAATTCGTCACACAGCACACATGAAGTTGATAGCTCAGTTCTTCCCAAACGTTAATTAGTGTTTGTGGGGTAATTGTTGCAACATCTGCCTCAATCCTGTTTTTTAGGTTGGGTAGGTCAGCTGGTAGTGGAGGCACATACACTCGATCCTTTATGAACCCCAACAGGTAGAAATCACATGGCGTCAGATCGGGTGAGCGTAGAATGGTGTTTGGGAAGAACTGAGCTATCGACTTGAGGTATGCCGTGTGGCGAAAGGTGTTCACATTGAACACTTGTAAGCTTGTAGGTAAAACTGTTTGAGTTGCTCTTTCATTTTATGTATTAAGTATAATTTTAAGTTTTTTATAATAGATACTACAAAGCGTTAAATCCCAGATATTAATTTAGAAACACACTGTATTATTTATAATTTTGTTACATTTTAAGGGTGTATAGGTCCATTAAAATGTATAACTCTTTTATTTTTAGCCGATTATACCTATCACTGGATACCAGTTTGTTTACATACGAAGAGAATTTATGTACTGAAGATTTTTATATGTATTTTAAAACAAAAGAAATTACTTTTTATTGAAAATTTTTTTAACACATTTTGAAGTAATAATATATAGTTTTATATTCTTTTAAACTGTGGTAATAATTGAAGCACTTTGTTACATGAATATATTGATTGTGTGTGCATGTGTTACAAAAGAATTTAGGTTCACATCCTTCTCCGGGTGCTTTTCGATCCGAGTACTTTTCGACAAGTCCCACATAATACCATTTAAAATAATGTAGAGTGTCTTTTAAAGTTTCCAAATGCGCTTTCAACTATAAACTATCGATGAACAATAAACTTTTAACGTCGTGTCTAAATTGTCGATAAATTACAGTTTTTGTTGCTCAATATCCAAAATAGGTAGCATTTACAGCTCAAATTATAACAATTCTTAATATGTATCCCCTATTTGAATAATTGTAATCTTATTCGGAAGGTAGACACAATTCTAAGTCAAACGGTACCTTTCACATTTCGCTGCACCACCTTGGCTTTAAAATGTAGGGGGTGACCCCTTTATTATTATTATTATTATTTTGGATGATTGTACCTACCTTCCGGTCCAATCTAGTTTTCGTATGATGAGAAACTATGAACTATTGATTTTTATATTATTTATATAAAACAATGCATGTTTGGTTTTTAATTTAACATTTATTGCTGCATTTTTTAAAGTAATGAGATATATTTTTACATTTATTCAAATTGCTGATTTCCAATATGTATATCTGCATTCCGAGTATATGTATCATAATACAATTTAGTTTCACGTCTACCTTCAGGTGCTTTTCGATCCAAGAATTGTAGCATGGTGCCTGGCTACTCTTTGTAAGGATACTTTAGTGGACTAGTAAATTTTTATACTATTATTATTTTGCGCACTATGGTATTCTCCTGAATCACTAACATTTGTGCGTGAATGAGAAATCTTTTCTGTCTTTCTTTAAGTTTCGGAAATTGCATAAGGATCTCCTAAATTGGGTTGCCACGGTTATTTTGCAAACATGTGCTAATTAAGTCACTGTATAATGGCTGTACATCGTGAGGTGTTAGCAGAAAAATTCGGATTTACAATCTATTTTGCCAAAGGGTATTCAATTTGCGATCAACACTCGTCGTGGAGCCGTCTCAAGAGTTCGATGTACTAAATACTTTGATTTGCTCGTAGACATTGGATTTACAGCGGATCTCGGTAAAAGATATAGCTGCTATCAAATCTTACGTGGATGTTTCCCCAAGGCTGGAAGTACCGAAGGGTTGCGTGACACATAGTAGATTTATTCTAAAGCTGCGGGGGTTGGTAAGAAGTACTGGTTTAATCTATTTAAAATAAGGTCATGTTTAGTCTCAGGGAGTCTATTTAGTTCTTTAATATTAAGTAAGGATTATGTTTTCTAATAAAGAGGATTGTTTCAGAAATATTGTGAAGTTAGTGTAGGATTTTAAGTATAACGAATAGCGAAGGAATCTTATTACGTTTAGTAGCTAATGGGTTACTCCACTGTTTTCCTATGTAAAAGAAATTTAAGAAACTGAGTTTTTTATTGTAAATTAGTCATTTTGTCCCAATTTGAAGCTAACAACCTGGACAGGCTTTTTACAGCATACCATCTTTCCCACCTCAACTAATGTGGACAGTGTTGATAAAGACAGAATATCTACCACTTTAAATATTTATTCAAGATATCTACCGCTATTTTAGATTGGTAACCTTGGTTTATTTAGTGACAGATATTCCGTAAATAATTAAAGCAGAGATTACTAACCTGAAAAAGTGATAAGTATTTTGAATACAATTTGCTTTACTTTGGCAACACTAAGTATATAGTGCTTTTATAAATTTTGCAATTCCACTATCGACAGTAAATGACGTCACGCTCAACTATTGATGAATTACAGATTTCATAGATCCATTACATGACTTAATACAAACCACATCAAAATATAGCAAAAATATACATCTTGCAAAATATATAAACAATGATGAAAATAATAAAATAAGTTTTCCTGCAATATGTACGGTATTCAACCTAATAAATAAAAGTGCTCTTATGCATACATTGCAGCATTGAACCGTTAAGGTTTAATTTTTCAATATGTATTTTATACATTTTTAAAACTGATTATTGCGAAAAATGTGAGCCTAAAGTTTAAATTTTAATCCCTTAATTTTGAGAATTTGAGAATCTAAAATGTTTGTTTATCAAGCATTTTAGAAAATATTAAAAAAAAAAATATATATATATATAAGGCATAGTTATGTAACTGTGATTACACGTAATCCAGAAGGTGTAATCCTCTTGAGTCTAATTAAATGTAATCTTTAAGTTCCAGATTTTTGTTAGGTCTCCAGTTAAAAATATAAGTTAATTGTGCATATTTATTACTGGATTATACGCTAATAGATCCCAGATTAAGCTTATGCGTGATATATTTTAAATTGATAAATGTAAAATGATGTTGAATTCATTTTGAATAAATCGAATTGCTATTTTGGATAAATTGATTAAATTGTTTACATCTTATAGGTATGATTTTCATTAAATTTCAAACACGCGAAAAACCACTTAGTCTAATGACTTTACCAACATTTCTATAGTTTTTATAAAGTGTCTAGTACATTAAAATTGTACGTTTAAAAATAAAACGAAAGAAAGTTTCACAAAATTGAAACATTTAACCCTTTAACGTTCATTGGTTTCCCCACGAAACCACAAAACTTTAATTACGAAATTGAACAATGACAGCAGAATTTTAATAGAAATGTTTTCCATTTATTATGTATGTGAAATTTCGCTTTTTTATTATATAAAAATAAATTTGTTTATAATTTCCGGTGTCAATAATTTATTTCAACATTTTAGCAATTGAAGTGCTTTATCCGTTAAAGGGTTAATACATTCTTATCACATATGCACTTAAATATACGAGTATGTATTTTTGTGAGTGCAAGGTGCGCAATAAGTTTGTTCACATTTTAGAAATTCATTCAAAAATAAATAAAAGCGTAAGTCATGTGACTGTCATCAACAGTTCCGGGATGGCCGTTTCACTTTTTCATATGCTAGGCGGCCATTTTTATTCAAAATTATTTTTTCGAATAAAACTGCATAAAAGTTACATTTTAAGAAAGATCGTTCAAAATAAATTAATACTTGAGAGATGACCTGCGTACAATTATGTATATATTCTGCAATAAATTCAGTCGAAATTAAGTTCGCAGTTCAAATTCTTTATTCATGAAAGTAAACAAAAAAAAAAAGATTGATTCGTCGTGAACATTTAAAATATTAAATCATGGAGGTAATCATTCGCAAAGCAAGTTATCCGCGAATGAATTTTTGGACCGCTGCCTCGCGTCAAAAAAATAATTCGCACCAGTGAGACAATCAAAGTTTGCCATAATTATGTGCTATACAACTCAACTTCCTTCCGGACCTTTTCTTGACGTAAATTGAACTCATGTAATAATATTTAATGAATCAGATTTTTAGCATTTTTAAAATCGCTAATACAGCTTTTATTTATCGCGTGTACAAATTAGAAACGATACTTTGATTTTGAAATTAAATGTTTTGATTTATGATATTATTTCTTATTTATTTAATTATTTTCTATTTAAATGAAAAGTTGAAGTATTTTAAATTTATGTAATATAAGAATTTTAGATTAAAGTTAAGTATTTTAAATGAACTGAGTGACAGGTTTATAATTTAAAATTAAATTAATGTAGTATGAATGATGGTGATGGGAACAATATTTGGCGATTTATCATCTGCTCCCGGCTAACAAAAATACTCATAATTAAAAAAGGAAATAAAAATAAATAAATGATAGTTTGATGTAAATAAATATTGATATACATATCAAAAATAATTTATAGAACTAAAAAAAAATAAAAGTAAATAAACAACAATTTCCATAACACAGTTTGAGCCCAAAAAATATGCGAAATGCTACCATGATCGCAAAAGTTCATGATTTGTCTATTAGAATCTTCCGATTTGGCGAAGGATTAAGGGAAAATTAAATTATGTATAAATGTAACGTGTTGCATTGTTTAACACACATTTAAGGGAGACCAAACTGGTCGCCAGTGGCGGCTAGTTCAAGAATAACAATCTATGGTACATGAGTAAGGTTTTCACCAAGAGACTTCCAGATGAGTTTTTTTGCGACAAAAGCAAAAAATATTTTTTTGAAAAATATTTTGTCACAAAATATCTGACCATTTTCATAAGTCTTGTAACGCAGACTAGAAACCTGCATCGGTCTGGTTGAATTAACGATACATTTTTATTTGTTGTTGCGGGCCGAATTTTCAAAAGAAAGTCTAGAATAATTTTTGAGATAAAAACATTATACATGTAATGAGTTTCAAAGATGCAACATAACAAATTCATTTTTCTATATATTATGTCTATTATTATATACAGGGTGACAATTATTGAACTATATGAAGTAAAACGTAAATTATTTAAAAACTACCGAATGCACAAACTTTTTTCAACATGTAAACGTCACTACAGATATTCGGATTTAGGTGATGACATGTTCGATACAGCTTCCATCATTGGCTATGATGTGGCGCAGACGAATAGCAAAATTCTGCATGACCCGCTGAAATGTCGTAACATCGATGCTGTCGATGACCTCCTGAATGATAGTTTTTAGCTCAGCAATGTTTTTAGGGTTAATTCTGTACACATTGTCTATAATGTAGCCCCACCAAAATGAGTCACATGTGTTCGAATCCGGAGAATAGGGCGGCCAAGCGAGTCCCATTCCAGTGGCCTCTGTGTACCCCAGAGCCAGAATGTGGTCCCCAAAGTGATCCTCCAGGACATCAAACACTTTCTTGGTTCGATGGGGTCGAACCGAAATTGCGAACACTGTCATCACAAACACCACCAGTTCTCTCAAACTTGCGAATCAAATTCTTGATTGTTAGCACACTTGACCGGTTGTCTTCAGCTTGTACTCGGTCGCAAACGGCTTTTGAGCCGCAATCGGTCTGTTATTGCTCGCGTAGTAGGCCTTCACAAGCGATATACGCTCAGGCATACTGTACCGTGACATTTTCATTTGCAAATGGCCGACAAGAACAAGTTACGTGGTCATGCGCATACTAATTCCCATCATGCCCTGTGACCAACCACGTTTGATGAAGTTTGAACTTCATCACGCAAACCGTTCAGAAGTTATGACGGTTTGATTTCATATAGTTAAATAATTTTCATCCTGTAAACGATGATATTATTGGTATTATCCTTGTCGATGTTCCAGAAATGTATTAAATATGGATTAACTTCTTACATTTCGGGCTCGGTTCAGATCTCAAATAGTCTTCAAATAGAATTTTCGTGTCACGTCGGATATAACGCTGATAGAGCAATTCACAGTTCGACTCTATTACAGTCCATATTCCAAAACGTTAATTTATTAAATTTTAATGAATTTTTTAAATGTAAGTAGATTTATAGAACTCTTTGAAATATTTCGTTTTTCTTTTTTGCTGCGAAAACGTCATTTATCTGCTATGTCGTATGATGTAAACCCCACTCTAGTACGATATTTTGTTAACTTATTATAAACTAGCTGATTTAAATATTAGAAACCGCCTGATAGTAACCTTAAATATAACCCTAAAAATATAAAAATGATGATATTATCTTTGTCTATGATCCAGAATTGTATTAAACATGGATTAGCTTCTTATATTTCGGGTTCGGTTCAGGTCTTAAATAGTCTTCAAATAGAATTTTCGTGTCAAGTCCGGTATTCGCTGTTAGAGACTTGTGCGAGTCGCAGGACTTTATTGCAGTCCATATTCCAAACCGACAATTTATTATTTTTTTATGAATTTTTAAAATGTAAGAAAATTTATAGAACTCTTTGAAATATTTCGCTTTTTTCTTTTTTTCAGCGGAAACGTCCACTCTCTGCCATGTCATATGATGTAAACCGCACTCTAGTACGATATTTTGTTAACTTATTATAAACTAGGTGATTTAATTATTATAAACCGTCCGGCGTTGCCCGGGCCAGTAATAATAATCTTAAATAAACGCTAAATTTGTATTATTTTATATCTTTAATACAATTTTGTATGAATTTCTATTTTTAATGAAAAACTCATAAAAAAATACTGATACTTAGTGATAAAAGTGCTTGTAATAAAAAGTTTTGTTCTTTTTTCACGTAGGGTGGTTTCATTGTTTTAAAAGAATAGTTATTGTTCTCCGAAGCCTTTAAAATTTTTAATGGTTATAAATATAGCGGTTTTAAAGTCCATTTAAAATTTAAGTAAAAAATGTTGTTATCTAGTTGTAAAATAAATATTTTCTTCCCGTTTTTTTTCGTTTTCACGCCGGGTCCGTTAACATAAAAATAACACCCATCAATTTAATATCGTTGTCACACGAAAATAAGTAACTCATCTTTATACGTTTGGTATTTTGTTGCATTACTAAGTAAAATTTTGATGAGCATTTTGTATTGTTCTAATAATATTATACTCCACTACAGAATAAATATATCCATCATAAAAAAAGCTATCCAGTCTTCAAAAATAACCCAAAAATTCGCATCTGCTAAAACCAGCGTTGTCCTGACAAAGAGAGTTTTAAATGGGCGGGGATGAAACAGCTGTTTCTTGCGGCTGCAAAAAAAAATGCACATAACTTGATTAAAAATGATCGCAATCGATTGTTTACTTGCAATCCGAACTGCGGTCATAAAAATTATTGTCATTCTAAAAATACAAAATCGGTGCTTTTAATGGTTTTTTCTTTCGAATTTGAAAGTCGATTGTACCATTAATCATTTGTTCAAGTGGTTTCAGTGAACGCTTAAGGTAACTATGAGATAATTTCTGTGACAGTAGTTAAATGTTAATATAATAATAAAATGGAATGATTTATGCTTGACTATTTAGTTCAATGTAGTGTTAATCCTATGGAAGCGTTCTTTTAAACTTCTCGTTTTTATTTTAATTTTTTTATTTTAATTTTTCATACGATAGGTGAGGTCGATCTCTAACCTGGCCCGTTTACACTTTTTCGACTTTGGTTGAGAGATTTTGTTTAGGTCACGTTCCATTGCAAACAAATTGATTTAAAAATATAGAAGTGAAAACGGAAAAGTTGAAAATAATGCTCTCATAGGATTACAATTACCCGAGTTTTGTCGTGTGACTAGCTTACTCTTAAGGACTCTTATTTATTGATTTATTTATTTTAAGATGAAATGCAAATTCTTTGCTTGCCTAAGTTGATCTAACACAAAACTAATCAATTACATGACTACTCGGAGTACTCAGGCGCAGACGGTGATCCCTAATAATTAAAAAAAAAAAACATTTCCATATGTAAATAAATTAAAGATTATAGGACATAATTGATAAACAACTTTCGTTAATACGTTTAGTTTAATGAACGTTTTGTGCGAGAAAATCAAAAGAGGTTCGAGTCGAACTTCGGGTCAGCGAAATTTTGAAGAAGAGAAATGCAAATGCTTTGTTCGTCGAAATTGATGTAACACAAAACAATATAATACGCTGGGCCGGCCCAAAGGTATTTTGGAGCCCGTGCGAGCATCTGTCTGGGGACAGCACCCTCCTCCCAAGAAGGGAATATTCTTGGACTATTCCTAACTCTTTATAAATTTGTTACTTTTAAACATACTATTACTAATTGTTTAAAATATTATTTAAAGAAGTTCAATTACAAATATACATAAAGGCAACCAAATTTAATCCCATCTTTCACTTAATATTTATTAAATTATGAAATGTTTCAAAAACTTACGAAAATTGGAATTTCACAATAAGCATCAGTCTTTATGTAATATTACGATCTCAGAGTGAAACACGATATAATATTCTGGGACATGAACAAAACCCCCGCGGACAAAAATCCCACGGACAAGACCCCTAAAAAACAAAAGGAGGATCGGGATATATACTATACCCCCCTCCCCCCAACTCTTCGGGGGCAAGGGCAGAAAATTTTTAATAATTATCCGATCTGATATGCTTATATTCTTAGAAAGTAACTTACCAAAATTTTATATTCAAAAGCCATAATAGATTCTGCGATAACTTTTTGTAGACCTCCCCGACCAAAAAAATAAATAAAAATAAAAATAAATAAAAAATTAAATAAAAAGAAAAAAATAGTCGAATTAGAAAAAAAAAATTCTATATCTGGAGGTTCTATTTTGATATTCTGCATCTAAACAAATCTAAGGTGCGTCTCAAAATTATATGGACAGGCGATTTTTCGAAATAACAGCTAAAAAAATAAAGCAATAATCACGAAAAAAAAAACTAGCATATGGAATCATAACATAAGTTTATTACGATACAGAAATGTTATGTTTATATCACAGATTGTTTCTAAAAAAAAATAAAATTCAAAAATCGTTGTCTCAATAATATATGGACAATGAAACGAATTGCTTTTATTACAACCGTATCAGAAAAAATTGCATTTTCCGCGTTCTGTACTTGTGACGTAACCACTTCAAAATATAAAATCACTGCTCTTTTGTCAACTGTCGAATAGTTGGAAAATGCCTCGCAACGTTGAATTCTCTGCTGCTGATATTGCTAAAATTTGGCGTTTAAAGGCCCAAAATGTTAAAGTTTCTGATATTGCAAAACAAATTAAGCGTAGCAGATCTGGAATTTATGCAATTTTATCAAAAAGTGACAACACGATTGCAAAAAAGCGTTCAGGTCGACGAAAAAAAAACATATCTAAGACAAGATAGAGAAATTTTCGCGAGCAGTTTCAACCCAAAAGAAGTATGTTCGTGAAATTACGAGGACTTTGGCGTTTCCTATTTCCAGATCTACTGTTCACCGTCGCATACAGGTAAGCGAAAATCATAAATATCGCAGAATGTGTTGGGCACCTATGCTGAAAGTGCACCATAGAAAGGCTCGAGTTCTTCGGGCTAAAAAACACATGCATTGGACGGATGAATGGTTAAGTGTTTTCTTCAGTGCGAATAAAAATTCCATTTGGGTAGCCCTGATGGCTGGACATAATATTGGCAAGACTTACGAAAAGAACCTCGCGAGTTTTTTAGTCGACGAAAAGAAGGGGGTTCACAAATGTTGTGGGGCGCATTTTGTTTCAAAGGAACAACGGATATTGTTTTTCTTAATAGCCGACAGTGCTCTGAGGATCATTAAAATGTCCTTAAAAGCAATCTACTTCCAATCGGAAACATCTTAGGGGGGAAAAACTGGAAATTCCAACAGGACAATGCGTCGATTCACACGTCCTACTCAACAGCAGCTTGATTTAAACAGAATCAAGTAACTGTTATAGACTTGCCAGCCATCAGTCCAGACTTGAATCCAATTGAAAACCTTTGGGGAGTACTTGCACGAAATGTGTAAGCCCATGGTCGGCAGTTTTATACTATTCAGGAATTACAGCAACAAGTAGAGCAGAGTTGGTTCTCTTTACAGCCGCACATACTCCAAACACTAGTTGGAAGAATGCCTGATAGGGTTTTCAAGATAATTAAAAGGAATTGATACAAAATTTGAATTTAAATGCAAAATATTCGAAATGTCCATATATTATTGGGACAGCCTATTTCTATTTTTATTTTTTTACAAAAAATCTATAAAACTTATATTTTATTTTTTTGTTGTAATAAATTTATGTTATGATACTATATGCATATTATTTTTTTCGTGATTATTGCTTCATTTTTTGAACTGTTATTTCAAAAAACCGCCTGTCCATATAATTTTGAGACGCACTATATAACTGAGGCTGTGGTAAGATTTTAGATACGATTTTCACCACTTCTCCCCCCCCAACTGAGGTGAAAGCACGCAAAATTTTTATCTCCCCAAAAGAGGGGGGTTAAAACTTTATATTTATATTCTTAGAAAGTAAGTATAATAGTAAAATTTTATCTTCTGAAGCCGTGATAGATTCTGAGATATGTTTTGCCTGGGATACAAGGGAGGGGGACTTATGCGTACCTGGTGTTTATACAGAGTGTTTCACTACCAGACCGACAAACTTTCAGGTGGTGTACAGGGCACAGAGACGACTCGGAATCACATAGGAATGCAGGGTCGAAAATGCCGTAGTTGTGAGCTATGGTTCAGAGAAGCAGAAAAAAAGAACAGAAACAGCAACACATTAATGGGACAGAAAACATGTTATTGAAAGGTTGTACTGCAGAAGGTGTTCGAAATTACTACCAGAAGTCGTCGGGCAGGCTTGATATCTGTGTCGAATGGATTCACTTACGTTCTGGAAGATTCCTGGTGTGTCGCGTATCCTGCCAGCTGCATTGCAAGAGTAAATAAAATTCCAAGTGTATTCAAAAGAAGGTAGGGATTAATATTATGTTGAAGAAATATTCCTGTTATATATTTTTTAATTACACTTTTTTAATTTTTATACTGTCACTAGGAATTACAAAATGCATTTAGAAATAAAATTCTTCATGATCTGATAGGTAAAACATTAAAAATTACATTATTCTACGATCGTATTAAAATTTAGAAAGTGTAACTTTTTAAAGTTTAATTAAGGACTACTTCATTAACCGTAACAGTAATTCATATCTTATTCTGAACATTTTTGTAATTCACATTAACAACGTATGTCGAAAAGGTAAAGCATTAAAACTAATTTAATACCTTTTGGAATAACTATATTTGCCTCTTAAATCTTGCACATCACTATCAGACGTCAGAATACGGCTGTTTCAACTGTATGGTCCATGATATTCTTACAAGGCCGTAGAGTTGTATGAATCTTCTTCGGCCATCGCTAGATAGCCCGAAACATCTTTAGATGCATCTCTTTAATTTATTTTATATTAATAAGAAGAAAGTAATAGTTTCGGGAAAATTTCCCACATCCGTGTTTTGCTGAATTAACACGTTTCGGGATTCCTTTAATCCAGCAAATTTGGATTGAACTATTTGGATAACGATATCGATCTGTGTAGTATATATATAAAATTTGTGGGGAGGCGACTCAAGATTTAATGCAGAAGTTTCCATTGAACGATATATATATATAGCTAGACGTAAACATTAAAAAGCAGAGATTGCCATGGTTACTGCAAATTGCACAAACTGTTCACAGATATATTTTTTTCTTTTCTTTCTATCAAACACCGAGCGATCGCGATTTTTAACTATAGGGAAAACCGAATATTTTCCCACCGCCATCGAACTCGGAGCTTGAAAAACCACGTTTCCCAGGAATGTGTGTGAAACCAACTATTTTGCCTACGAACTAGAGATAACCGAAGCTTATTCCTTTAGTGTTATGAGGGTTTTTAGATAATATCTTAGCTGATTATCAAAAATCAGAATATCAGTTGCATTGAGACTTCTGTTCGTCTGTTCTTATCCACATTTGAGGACCTCTATGTGTGATAAAGTTTCATACCCATCGCGTACAGATACACTCACACACACACACAAAAAAGATTTTATTTTAATCCTTTAGTGTACAAGCAAAGTGACAAGTACCCTACGCCTTTACCCGCCTCCATTGTCAACATGTCTTCTGCTCGGGGGGGGGAAGGATATGGAGAAAAAACACGGCTTGACCGATTTACGAGACGTATTTGGAGTGTGAAAAACCCCGCCTGGGCCTCTTTTGAAAGCAAAAAGTTGTGGCAAGAAAAGCCGGCTTCGACGATTTTCGTGTTTCTTTCTAAAGACGGAAAAACCCGGTTGCGACGTTTAAAGGGTTAAAAGAAGTATAGGTACTCGAAGTATATAGAAAATTAATTTTTGATTTTTTCATCCAATTATATTATTCATAATTTGTTAAATGCATTCAATTTTTAAAAATAAAGTGGCATAGAATTTATGTTCAAATATATTTTTAAAATAATTAGTGACTTTTAACTGTGATACCTAAATACATTTTTATCTTGACCACATTTAAATTAAGCGAACGAAAAAAAAAACATGAATTGTAATTTTTTCATGCAGTACAAAATTGAATCAATGTACGTATTAATTTCAAACATACTTCACTAACTTATATAATACATATTTCTTAAATTTTGTAATATATATTTACATTATTCTCTTAATACTGAGATACCTCTTATAAATTAAAATTATATTTTCAACTGCTGCAACAATTAAAAAAATTTTATTTATAAGAACCAACTCTTCAATTAGTCGTCTTCATTTACTGGAATCGCTTTAACTTTCTGGCAAACCAATAGTATTATAGCTTGTCTGCAGGGTTTTATCTCTACCAGACCGACAAACTTGCAGGAGGTGTAGATGGCACAGAGATGACTCGGAATCACACACGAATGCAGGGTCGAAAATGCCGTAGTTGCGAGCTATGGTTCAAAGAAGCAGAGAAAAAGAACATAAACAGTAACACATTAATGGGACAGAAAACATTTTATTGAAAGTTTGTACTACAGAAGGTGTTCGAAATTACTACCAAAAGTCGTCGGGGAATTTTCGACAGAGGTGTCGCATGGATTCACTTACGTTCTGGAAGATTCCTAGTGTGTCGCGTAGCCTGCCTCGCCGCTTGAATATCTGTAGCTGCCGGCAGGATACGTACTGTTTCTGTTTTTTTCTCTGCTTCTTAGAACCATAGCTCACAACTACGGCATTTTCGACCCTGTATTTCTATGTGATTCCGGGTCGTCTCAGTGCCCTCTACACCTCCTGCAAGTTTGTCGGTCTGGTAGTGAAACATCATGTATTCTAATTCTCTGTATATTTCAAAATTTTATCATTGAGGCGGTTACAGGTTTTAAGATAAGTTTTGCCCCCTGTGCATGAATTTTATAAATAATGTCCAAATAAAATATTTCATAGAATCAAAGTTCACGCAAAATAGAATTTAAAATAATTAATTACAGAAAAAAGGGCATAAAATTATTTCTATTTAAATTTCCGCGGAGACAAATTTTCTGCGCTACCATATTGTGGCGTCACTCCGCTGCTACCAACTTCGATTACGACTATCATTCACAGAAAAGCGACATGGCATCACTGCCCTATATAGTTACATTATGAAAAAAAATCAATTAAAAACCATAAAAATGTTTTCTTATTATATTTCATCTCATCCTTCTTTTAAACATTAATAAAATTCTTTATCTATATTCTGTAAAAAAAAAATTATGATGGCCGGGAAACAAAATATTCATAAATATAATTTTACTTTATATTTATTTATTTTTTTCTAAATTTATTTTCTAGGAATATAAATTTATATATACAATATTTCCTTTTAAGTGTAAATTTTTTAAAAGAATTATTTTAAAATTTTTAAACTTTAGCCTAGTTTAAAATTTGATATAGCTACTAAATTTTTGCATATTTTTTTCCTATTTGGTATGGAAAATATAAATATTAATCTCCAATAGGGATTTACAAAACCATTTATTTAAAAAATATATATACTAATTTTTAAAAGAACAAGCGTCTTTTTTCATGAGTACTTTTTACTACGACGATCATATTTTAAAAATTTTGTCTTGAAATAAAAATTCTCGAAACCAGTTTAAAGACTACATTGCTGAAAAACATTTTACAAAGTTTCATATTTTTATCTTTCATATAAATTTAAATATATCAACTTAAATATGAAAAGTGTTGAAAAATGTATTTCCCCGCTCAACAACGTAAAACTGTCTGACTCATTTTTAAACATAAAAGCCTGAGACAGCAGGTATGAAAAAGCAGAATAGCATTTGAAAAGCATGTATGCATTTTAAAGTGATATGTAATCGAACAGTTTTTTTTTTTCATTTTCCGTTAAAATAATTACATCTCGAGGTATAAATCTCAGATATTTACCTCAGGACGGCAGTTTTTGCTTCCTTTCTTGAGCTGTTGCGTTCGGAAATTCGGTTAAAAACGCGAACTTTGACGGCATTTTTTGAAAAATATCTTCCGCCTTTACCGAAAAATGGAAAAAACAATTAAATTACATACTTTCTTATTAAGAGCATCTGCCAATTTGACACATGTTCGAACAAAAATGAATTAAAAAATGTGTCAGAAAGCAGTTTATTTCGGTTTTAGAACAGCCTTCACCAACATTATTCTACAATTGAAATTCTTTTAGAAGCATGTATATGCAAAAAATTTAAGGTACATCACTTTTCGGACTATAGGTCTGCAATCCACGGAATACAGAAACACTTTAATGATCACATGGACAATTTTGTACGTGACCAATTATTATTATATAAAGAAAATGTTATATAAAGTTTGTCATAAATTAAAAACTCTATAAAGAAAAAAAAATTACTTCTGAAATTTGTTAAACAAAATCAAATTTTTGAAACCTTCTTAACCCTTTCTGGCGCGGAGTAAGTCTGTTTGTAAAATGATGAAATAATGGACTGACACCAGAACTTACAAACGAATTCATTAGAAAATATAAACTTGCTTAATTTCCGGTATTTAATAAAAGGAAAATTTTAATTAAATATTCTTGGTGCAGTTTGTCAGTTTTGGAATTAAAATATTAGGTGTCCTTTTTTGTTTTTGTGGACACCGCCCGTTAAAGAGTTAAACAAATGCACAATATAACTATTGAAAAAATAAAAATAAAAATAAAAGCCAGCGAAATCCAAGACATTAAAAAAAAAAAAAAAAAAAAAAAAAAAAAAAAAAAAAAAAAACAGAATCTATTTTTTTCGCGTTGTTTTGCGCGCCCTTTTACGTCGGTAGGCGGGTTGGCGCCCCGTGCGGTTGCACACTTCGCACACCCCTTGGGCCAGTCCTTATAATATGATTACTCTTAGTTTTTTGGCTCAAGCACCGATCCTTAATAATTTAAACAGCTTTTCTATTAGAAAGGCAATAGAAGGTTATTGATATTGATAAACCACTTTATTGATGAGACATTATTGGTAAACAACTTTCGTTACTTCGTACAGTTTAATGAATTTGCGGTACGATAAAATCAAAAGGTTCTATTCGGATTTCGGGTCGACGAAATTTTGCAGAAGAAGATTAATAAATCGAAATGAGTTGCTTGCCTAGGTTTATCTAACACAAAACAATATGATAAACTAACACAAAATAATCTGATATGATTACTCCTAGTGTTGAGGTTCAGGAACTTTTCTTGAATAATTTTAAAAATATTTCTATATGAATGGAAATAGAAAATCACAAGACATTATTGATAAACAATTTTCGTTAATACGTATAGTATAATGAAAGTTCTGTCTGGGAAAATCGTTTCAAATTGTATTTTTTATTAAAAATTGCATGCCTGGAATTGAATTAAGAATGGCGTATTTGGTATTGAATAAACACAAACAAATTATAAATTGCAAAAAAAAAATAAATAAATACCTTCTTTTTTAAGTGTGTATTTATTAAATGAATGCAAGACAGCATAAAGAGAAATGTAAATAAATTCAGGAAAATTAGGATGTGCCGCGAGCATTATGTACATATAATCAGACCGAATGAGTTCCTATGTGCATGTGCATTGCATCTGACCAAAGGCACCGTCGAAATTCGACGTTAAAAAAAGTTTTAAAATGTTTAAATTAAAAGTTTTAAAATGCCCTTTTTAAGTATTGTTCGTTTCAAATCCATATCTTCTAAAACGCATCCGTTGTTTTAAGCTAATCAATTTTTATGTAAAGATGAAGAATTTTATTTACAATTATAAGTCAATCTGCAGATGAGGGATATTTTTAATGTTTTCAAGTGTAATTTAGTTGTATGGTTTCTTCGGAGCCTTTACGTAATCAGAATGATTATTCCTTTTCCATCACAGACGGGATCTTTTCCCTCTTATACAGTTAAATATCCAATGGATTAAAAAAAATAATAAAATACAGTTCCTATCATATTCTGATGTAACATATACATCAACGAATTCAACATATCAATTTTATGTTAATCGTAAACTGATTTTTTTTGACAGATTTTAGTTTAGCGTTAAAATGCTCTATCTTATGGATAATCTGATCTTATGATTTATCAGGTTTTTATTATTTTTTTTTCTTGTTTTACTTTTCATGATGGATAGGGAACTCTATTTTCAATTGTGGCAACTTTCCCAGGGGCTATTTTACATTATTAAAGCAAACTAATGGTCATTGTTGAGATAGAATTTAAAAATATTTCATGCTTGAAAATTATTAAAAAAGTCGATAAATTAAGTGACAGTTTTCAAATAAATTTAAATCGAAAGCTAATTTTTTTTCTAATTGATGATGCAAGAATTGAAATTGTAAAATGCAGCAAAATGTAGTAAAAAATTGAAATTCGTAGTGTTTAGAAGTGATGTAAGCGCAATGAAAACTAAAGCATTGACGCCGTTTGTTGTCACGACAGTTATACATTTTTAAAAATTTCCACTGTGTTTTGGCTGGCGTCCAAAAGTAGACTAACATTTTTTGACATTAAAAGAGAAATTCACAGGGAAAAAAATAGGACTTTGCCGCTAATAATGAACTGTTAAATGAACTGATAACAAATCTACCAAAAAAAATTCCTAAAAATATTAGCCTTTCATATCAGTTTATTCCAGCTAAAAATACAATCATTATTTCAAGTTTTATATATATATATAAAACCATAACACTATTTTTAATAATTTTAATTTTTCTGAAATCCTTTACTTTTGTCATTTTTTTCTTAAAAATTGATATCTTCCAGCCTATAACTTAAAAAATGTAATTGGTAACATGTAATCAAGGTATGCAATCAAGATGGAGCAGCCAATAAAGGCTCCAGTTCTAATCTCTAAATTAAAAATTGAAAAATCAGTTAAAATTACGTCATGTTGACACAATCATATAAATTTTTCTTTTTAGTTTTATCAGTGTTAAAATGCATTTCAAGCTAAGCAGAACGTCGTTTTCACCAGCGCAAACTTTTCACACGTACTTTGTATACGTAGCTTTTATGCTTAAACACCATGTATACAAATAAAAATATATTTTGTTGTAATGAAAAAATGTCATCAACAAAGTTATAATGCATAATGATAAAATAAAACCAATGTACAATATTCCCGTGACGTCACAATAAATATGAATTTTTATTCGCTTATAAAACACGCGGATAAATATTTTCACAGAAATTTAACTTGTAAATTAAAAAATTCGGCCTAAAAGCCACGTGATTTTAATATTTATTATTTCTTGTTTATCCGTGCAACCACAAAGTCTCTCGTTACTCTGTGCCTCGCAACAATGTGCGTTATCCGATTGCCGACTATATGACGGCATACGCAGAGGTAAATGTTTAATTTAAAATTACGACTAATTAATTAAATTTCCGAACAAACGAATGTACGATAACAAATATTTGTTCATTCAAATACGTATTCTTTCATTTAAAAAAAGAATGATGTAATTTGATGTAGTAGTTTGTTCTCATGGATTGTCGAAAGAAAACGCTTAGCGTTTTAAATATATAGATATTTTAATATAAAGAAGCCATTTATATATTGAATTGTGTATACAAAGGGAAGTATTCTGTATATAAAAAAATAATAATGTAAAAGTAAATAAAATGTTTATACATATATATATATATATATATATATATATATATACAAACAAACATAACAGTTAATCAGGTTTCTTTTCATAGCTGTTTGTATCATTTGGCAAACAAACCTGACTTTGCGGCTGGCTGAAAAAAAACGCCAATTCCCCTAAAACCGAAAACACCCTTTTTCAAAAAACTTTAAAATAGTGAAACTATAAAAAATAAAAAGACATACAACTGTTGTGTTAATTAATAAAACAAAATCCTACATTTTTTTGTGTTCCTATAATTGAGTAACTGTTGTATGTATATATATATTTTTCATGTCTAATAATCAATTTATAGTTCAGCTAATGCGAAAATTATTTTTAAACAAATATTGAAATGTCTTCAGTTGTTCGAGAAAAAAGCATATGAACGTCAGATGTTTTTCAGATGTGATTTGTTTATGCTTGCAAAACTACATAACTATCGTATTTTTTATTTTGTATTTCTTGCCGAAAGACCCATTTATTGTTTAACTACTGACAAAACTATTAAATTAAATGCTGAAATTGCTTCAAAAGTTCCAGAATATCCATATCAATTGTTCTGCATGTGATTCGCAACTTATTTTGCTCTATTAAAAGAACATTAAAGTATTATAGTTTTCTCGCTCTTTGAACATTCCTGTCTTTCATAGGTTGTTAATAAAGCGTAATTGAGTTAAAGTACTCGTTTAACCCTATAATGCCCATGGTAGAATGCATTCAAGATATTACAAAATTAGGAATTCACACCAGAAATAACATCTTTTAATTTTCGTTTCTGTTTTATTCCGAAATGTCTGTTATTAAGTAAAGTAAAGATTTCTATTCCGATTTTCTGGTGCGAATTCGGAATACCTCAATAAAAAAATGCACTAAATTTGGAATACTGAGGGTAAGCATATAAGCTACCATGGGCATTAGAGGGTGAAGTATCAAAATTTATATTTAAAGTTTTTCAAATTATTCGGTGTGAGCAAAAGGGTTTCTTATATACTGGTTAACTTTTATTTGAATCAGTCGTAAATCATTTTTTAATATTTACAATATTTTTTTCTATGCAAAATAATGGAATTAGGATCATTTGGTGCACATACTTTTGAACTCATTTGAAATATGTATTGAATTTTTGTCAATAAATGAAGAAATACAAATGTTCTTTCACCAGAGATTTTGGAAGTATGCTTCTTCTCTATATTCGGCAGAAAGCGGATCTTTAAAAAAAGATATTTTAAAAAATAAAATTTGTCTTACAATATTTCATTCAAATAATTTTTCGATAATTGATATAAGTTAGAAAAATTGGGAAAAGTTAATTTTTTTTTTCTGAAAATGTTTTGATGTTCGTTATATCTGAAAATATTACATTCTTCTTTGTCAAATATTTTTGTTTTTGTTTTTCCCTTGTTATTTTGAGACGAAGCCCAAACCCTCCCATGTTTGATAACTTTTATAAAAATCGAGGCCGAGTCAGTTTAGAGACCGGGATGTGCCCGCCTCATCACTAAATTTGCACATGCAAATACACATACTTTAGTCATTATTATCAGTTTCATCAAAAAATTACTCATTAAGGTATAGAAATATGCATTCCCAATTAATTATATAAAGAGGAATGAAAACATACACGTGTATTTGTATAATGTTCATGGATACATAGAGGGCTAGAAAGAAAGAGATAGAGAGAGTATATATATATAATAAGTATAATATCATTACAGAGAAGTATATACCTGTAATCAGAATATAAACTCCTTTGTCATATAAACAAACGCCAGCAAGAAACATATAAGACAGGCAAATAAGTATATGTACTACGTTATAAAACAATTCATCAGGAGGGGATTTTTATAATGCCAACCGAAGTGTGTTTGATGAGATGAGATATTTTATATAGAAACTAGCGGTCCGTCCCGGCTTTGCACGGGTAGACAATGTAATTTTTTTATTACATTCGTTTTCCTGAATTTCGCGCTCCAAACTAAAATTGTTGCTGAAATATGGCGAAATGACCTAAAACTTTCGAATCCCCCTTTTACCACCTTTGAGGGGGGGGGGGGGATTTCTAAATTCCCTGAAATACGTGTTTAATCATTTGTTTAGTAGAATTGTTTTCCTGAATTTCGCGCACCTACATAAAACAGCTGCTGAGATATGGCGAAATGTCCTAAAATTTTCAAAACCACCCCCTTTAAACCCTTCGGGGCAACTTCTAAAATCACTGAAATGCGTGTTTATCCATTTTTTAGTAGATGTGTTTTCCTGAATTTCACGCTCCTACCTAAATCCGCTGCTGAGATATGGCGAAATGACCCGAAACTTTAGAATACCCCTTTAGCCACCTTCTGGGGGGGGGGGTTCCAAAGTCACCGAAATACGTGTTTAACCAATTTTTTAGTAGATTTGTTTTAATTAATTTAGCCCTCCTACATAAAAGCTGAGATATGGTGAAATGACCTAAAATATTCGACCCCCCCCCCATTTAACCACCTTCTGGGGGGAATTTCCAAAATTGCTGAAATATGTGTTTTATTCGTTTTTTAGTAGATTTGTTTTCCTGATTTTCACGCTCCTATCTAAAACTGCTGCAGAGATATGACGAAATGATCTAAAACATTCGACCCCTCCCCCCCCCCTTTTGGAGGAAATTTCTAAATTCGCTGAAATACGTGTTTAACCAATTTTTTAGTAGATTTGTTTTCCTTAATTTCGTGCTGCTACATTAAACTGCTGCTGAGATATGGCGAAATGACCTAAAACATTTGACCACCCCCTTTAACCACCTTCAGGGGGAATTTCTAAAATCGTTGAAATACGTGTTTAATAATTTTTTGTAGATTTAATTTCCTGATTTTCGCGCTCCTACCTATAACTGCTGCCGAGATATGGCGAAATGACGTAAAACGTTCGACCACCACCCTTTAACCCCCTCCGGGAGGGGAAATTCTAAAATCCCCGAAATACATGTTTAATCATGTTTTTAATAGATTTGTTTTCCTGATTTTTGTGCTCTTAATTAAAATTGCTGCTGAGATACGGCAAAATGACCTAAAACATTCGACCCCCCCCCATTTAACTCCATCCGGGAGGGGAATTTCTAAAATTGCTGAAATACATGTTTAATCATTTTTTAGTAAATCTGTTTTCCTGATTTTCGTGCTCCTACCTATAACTGCTGATGAGATATGATGAAATGACCTAAAACATTCGACCACCCCCCTTTAACCACCTTCTGGGTGAATTTCTAAAATCGCTGACATAGGTGTTTAATCATTTTTTTACAAGATATGTTTTCTGTAATTTCAAGCTCCTACCTATAACTGCTGCTGAGATATGGCAAAATGACCTAAAACATTCGACCACCCCCCTTTAACCCCCTTCTGGGGGGAATTTCTAAAATCGCTAAAATAGGTGTTTAATCCTTTTTTTAGTAGATCTGTTTTCTGGAATTTCAAGCTCCTACCTATAACTGCTGCTGAGATATGGCGAAATGACCTAAAACATTCGACCACCCCCCTTTAACCCCCTTCAGGGGGGAATTTCTAAAATCGCTGAAATAGGTGTTTAATCCTTTTTTAATAGATTTGTTTTCTGGAATTTCAAGCTCCTACCTATAACTGCTGCTGAGATATGGCAAAATGACCTAAAACATTCGAACCCCCCTTTAACCCCCTTCGGGAGGGGAATTTTCAAAAATCCCTTCTTATTGCTTGCCTAGGCCATAACAGCAATCTACAGTCCAAATTGCGTGACCCTGACTTCAGTAGTTTCGGCTGGGCGTTGATGAGTCACCCAGTCAATCAGTCAGTCACCGTTTCCTCTTTATATAATAGTATAGATCACTCTGATTAAACCTTACATTCACATAAATCTACAAAATACATGGAAAAGAACACAATGCTTACGGAACAAACGTTATATATCAAGTACACATCCGATTAACACTTCAAAACTGTAAAGAAAACTTTATGTATCGCAACAAGTTCAATAATATGAAGACCAAAAGATAGTTAGAAGTAGAGTATAATATACATATATAAAAAAGAAAAAAAATCTTATGTTTTGCTTGTGTCTATGTGCGTGACTCTGTGTAATGTGCACATAGTGATACATTAAGTTCAGATATTAACCATGTCATGCAGTATATCAAAATCGACGCGTCTACTTTCCATACTTTTTGTTTTCAAAAATTATGTTAAAATAAATAAATATCACCCATACTCATCAACCTTGCATATGCGAAAAAAAAATCATAAGGTTAAGTATTTTTCTGGTTTTTTTTTTTAATAAAAAAATCTCCATGGTCCAAAAATGCAATTTGCGTTTGCATATTTTATTATTTCTTCCCCATTAAGTAACATATAATGAAGCTTTAATATTTCAAATATCTAAACGGAGAAATGTTTCCTAAAGAAATCTATAAAAGTCATTTTTCTAAGTTTAAATCGAAAGTAATCAGTCAATGACAGAACATTTGAATTTTCACATCGTATAAAATAGTATAAAAAATGTTGAAACTCAGAAAAAGAAAATGGATTTTCCATTTCTATTTATTGGACATAAAATGTTCTTTACACGAATTCAAATAGAATTATGTTTTCAACTATAATTTTCAATAAATTTCCATTTCTTACTATTGGAAAATAATTGGGTATTAAACAAAATACATACTTTTTCGTGTAAAAATCAATTTTTTATGTGCTCTACATTTTATATATTATGCAATACATTGTAGCAGAGTACGCGTTCAATATAATGTATTTGTTATTATAAATAAATAAATATATATATACACCAATTAAATTTTCAGCAGAGCTGAAATTACGCTGCAAATTTTTAATGAGATACAAAGAATGAATTATCACTTTACTAATGCTGTTTTATAAAGTGATAATTCATTCTTTGTATTTCATTAAATATATATATATATATGTAGGATTTCAGTTTGAACACTTCACGTAAATGATCATCAAATGAACTGACACTCTAGTGTACTATTATTATCCAGGATTTAAATGCGCGAGTTGTAAATATTTTGGATCGCGAGATTTGGCAAAGAGCCAGTCTTCTAATTTTTTTTATGAAGCAAGATATAAAATGAATAATAGCCGGTAAAGGCGCTGTTTAGGTCTAGTTGAATTATTGTAAGGTAAATATATTGTATAGGTTTGACCAAAAGTGTATTAGCTGAAAAGAAATTGCACGTAAAGTATTGTAGAATTATATTCCTAGAACTGTATTAAAGTTCGTATTTTGTTGTACATCGGTTATTTGTTCATATAATTCCAGTAAAGCAACTATTTACATATCATTAACTTACATTTATATATGTAAATCTTATGCGTAACTTGATTAAACATTGTCCTATAAAGACATTTTCTTCTAATCATATTAAATATTATTAAATATTCTAAATAATATTAAATATTTTTCAGAAAAGTGTATATATAACAAAATTTCTTTAGGAGTATTTTAATAATTTTTAATACGAATTTACAGTAAAACTCCAAAGCTCTATACAAGTTCTTCATCTGTACAAATGTTAATCGAAAACCGAAGCTGTTCTTTACATATGTTCATATTTAAGAATACGCAATTCGGGAAAAAATAAATCACCAGGAAATCTTCAGGATCACCATGGGGTCCCGAATTCATGGTATAAAGTTTAAGGGTTTGTACAGGGCACTGTAACAATCATCTATTGTATAGGAAACTAGAGTTAGATATCCATTTATCTAGTCACAATTACAAGGTGTCTCACTCCAATCCAAAGAAGCGTTTTTGTTCACACTTTTAACAGTAGTGAAGATATTTTAACAAAATTCGCAAAAGACTCAACTTTGTATGGATTGCTAGGCTATTATAAGGATTTCATAAAAGTATCTTCACTACACCCAGAAAAAGGAATTGATTAAAACTACAAAACATGTTTTGTTGAGTGCATTTTGGTTGTTTTAGCAAAATTCAAGTAAAATTGAACCATTTTACTCCAATTAACAAAACATTTTTTGCTGACGATACAAAAATTTTTTTGGAATTGCAAAAAAAAAAAAAAAAAAAAAAAAATTGTTGATTCCAAAAAAATATCCATTGACCTATATTTAAACAAAACTTTTTGTTTAAAATGGTTCAAATGGTTTTGTTTAGAATGGATCAATTTTACTTGAATTTTGCTAAAACAACCAAAATGTACTCAACAAAACATGTTTTGTAGTTTTAATCAATTCCTTTTTCTGAGTGTACTATTAAAGTTATGAACGAAAACGCGACTTCGGATTGGAGTGAAAACCCCTGTAATTTTGATTAAATAAATTATTTCCTGACTCTGGTTTGCAATACAATAAATTATTTTTACAGTGCCCTTTACCAGTGTTTTACCAAAATTTTGTACCTTGAATTCGTGATCACCCTTATACATCACAGTAGGACAACATATTCTTGTGAAATTGTATTTGCTTTGATTAGGGGCGATTTCTGATAAGAGATTTCGGTTTATAAGATTACAGAAATCTCCTCTAAACAAAGCATGCACAATTCCTCCAGAATAATGTGGTCCTACTTCTGACGCTTTGTAGAAGCCCAGTTATTGCTTAGTTATTTAATATTTTTAATTGTCATATTCTGGAATGTGAACATGTGAAATAACAGCTTGGGTTTTCGATTGACATCTGTACGGCTTGAATAGAACTTCAAACGTCTACTGTAATTGATTTTATTATGTGATATTAATGTGTTTTTTTTAAATATCTGATTTTAAATGACTTTTAAATTATAACAATAATTTCTACCTATTCAGCAACGGGTGACTGCAACAAAATACATGTATATTGCTGAAGCCTGATGTAACAAATATCGTACAAAATGCCTATCCCCGGAACCATGATTATGATTCCAAATGTTAGTACTGATATATCAGTTTCATTATAAAATTTAATTACCTCACCTCTATCATCCCAAAGTACAAAAAAAAAGAAAATGAAAATGAAAAAACGCTGAGAAGTGTACCTCTTTGCTACAAAAAATCATCTATATTTTTTATAAATTAAAACTATAGAGAAAGCTAAGTATGCTATGATGATTTTAATGATCAAAAGAAAATTTTTGAAAACATATGTAACCCAGTATTAGTAGACTTTGTATAACATGAAATAAAACGTTTCTGGTGGATAATGTCTATATTACAATGTGGTCCACGATAAATTATTCTATTTATTTTCTTAATATATACATATACATATATTACCAAAGCCTTTATACCTCTAAAATTTACGTTGAAATAAAATTCCAAATGGGCCTATTATTCACAAAATGAATAGTGACTATATATATTTTTTTCTCGATTAGATGTTTTAAAATATAAATAGGGCAGAGGAGGCAGAAATGGGATAATTTACGTTAAAATACATTTGCTGCTCAATATATCGATATAATTTTCTCAGTTTTGGATAGAATTGCGCTATAATAATATTTAGTTTTATCTGAACTTTAAAAACATAATGAAAGTTAAAATATTCGAAAATTTTAATTTCCAAATAATTCGAAATCTGTGAAAATTTTGTCACAACTCTCTCTCAAGTGCGGAATCCCTCCACACCCCGTACTTGAGGAATTAAACACCATCTAACGTTGAAGAAAAATATGAAAAATTTATATTTGAATGATTATTATACTTTTACAAATTTAAGCAAAATGAAAATAATGATTTGGCTTTATTTATTAATATATGTTCTATAATATTTACTGTTGAAAAAATTTAAATGTTTGTAATAGAAAAATCTATTTTTTTTATAGATGAACAGCAGACAGTGAATTATGTTTTGAAATTGATTTTGCTATTCATTACAAAATAAATAGAAAAATGTTCAATATTACAAAAATGTTAAAAGTAGGCAATTTAACATTTGTAGCTGTTTGAGAACACAAAATGAAGTAATGTAATAAATCCCATACCTCCCTTTGTCACAGTATTATATTTCCCCATCCAAATGGTATATTTACAGCAAATATCGACTCGGTTGTTTTTACTCGACCGTAGGTTTAATGTGCTTACACGAATTTACATTTTTGTAACTGATTGAAAAAATAGCGAGGACGCGAATATAACCCAAGGCATTCGGCTTAAATTGCAACGCTCTGCCTATTGAGTTATGAGTGTATCTAAGTCTCCATCGTTTGATAGATTTCCATTTTACCTGGAGTATAGTTACTTGAGTTGTCTAAATGGCAAAATAGATGCTATTGCTAATAAGGTTATCTACGTGAATTGTGTCAAGCCGTTGTTGGTCCAGGTATCTTAATAAGCAGATTATGATATTTAATGTACTCAAACTTTAAAACTGAATTAGGTGTCATATTTCACTTATTACGTTAATCATACTGCATTTTAGAATTAATTTTATTAGTGAATTTTAACCACGTGGTATATGGAATTATGGTAATAATTCAAAATTTTTGTTTTACGGACTTGTTAAGTGAAAAAAATCAATTCCAAAGCTAAATGCAATATTCGCTTTTAGTTTAAAAAGTCCTTCCGGCCTGTACCGGGAGGAAAAGGTAGCTTTCATAGTCCATTGTTTTAAAAATGTAACTCATTTTACTCAAGCACCCAAAGCTAAAATGCTTGGAACCCGATTGTAAAAGATTCTAACCCATTTTTCGTTAATACTGAATTTGAATGCGCATTTCAGCATGAGAGTTACAGCATAACAAAAACCAGATTGTTTCAAAATGTCAGCTTTCAAATTGCCATATCTCTGCCATTTTTTAAGATAAAGCCAAAACAAGAAATGTTACGGATTCCTTGTATCGCGATCTAACACTTAATGGAAACAACTTTTTCAATATATAAATTTGTATACATTTTTTGAATTTTTAAAAACATTTAAATTATTTAACTTGCTTCCATTTCGAAACAAGATGGCGCATGAAGCTGGCCAATGAACTCAGTCGAGACCTTAGTATGTTCTGTACACATAATCAGTCACATTCATATCGGTTCATAAATACGAGAGTTAAAGCTTAACAAATATCAGATTATTTCAAAATTTCAACTACCCTAGAATTTCAAACTGTCATATCGCAGCCATTTTTTAAGATATAGCAAAAAAAAATGTTCCTGAATTCTTGTATGACGTTCTAACACTTAACATAAACAATTCTTTCAATTTATATTTTTTTGAAAATTACATTTTTAACTGGCCGCCATTTTTAAACAAGATGTCGGATGAAGCTGGCCAACGAACTCGGTTGAGACCTTGGTATGTCCTATACACATACTCAGTTACATTAAAATCGGTTCATAAATAAGAGAGTTACAGCATGACATATGTCATATATATATATTTCAATCAACATTTGAACAGAGGTTGGTTTGGGGGTCTGGGAGTCATGATCGGCGAAAATATACCAAAATTTTTTGGAATTGCTTTCCTCCGGACGGCTGCAATAGGAAGCTTTTTGTATTGAAAGCTACCTAAAATTGTATTTTTTTACTACAAATGTTTAAGATCTTAATGAATAGAGGAATGTATATTCAACTAGATAAATTATATCCAATGGTTGGAGTATCATAGTTGAGATGGGTATATCAACTATGATACTCCAACCATTGGATATGTTTAAGATCTTGCAATTATAAAATAGGTGGCATAAATAAATGTGTTTATAGCTACTTCAATTTCTACAACAATGAAAAGAAATATTGTTTAGTTTAAGAAGATTTAATCTTGTGACACTCCACCTCCGATCCCAGTCCTGCCTTGTCTCCCTTTTATTTCAAAGATTTTAAGTATGATGGAAGCAAGAAATACGATTTATAATTACAGTAGCCTGAAGACATCTTATTATATTACTAGAATAAATGTATTTGGGCATCTTTTGAGGCAAACTTCAACTCAGGGAAATTGAGAGTTTAGAGCAAGCCAGCCATCACAGGTAAGAGTCAAAAATAATTTCAGAAAATACACAAAAGTTAAAAGATAATTTTTTAGATTTGATTAAAATAGAATCATTAGCATTAAATAAACACTTTAAGGATCAAAATTAATAAGCATCAATAATGATTTGCTAAATTTCTCGCTAAAGAAAAATTTTTAATCATTAATCATTAGTGAGTCCTTTCGCTATTTTTTTTTATATATATGTGAGAATAAAACTGTATAAATTATTTCTCAGCTGCGCACAACAACATCAAACGACCCCCAACAACCAAGGGAATTTTGAAATACTCGTCTGTAACTATTATTCAGCCATATCTGATAACCAATTTATTTTTTTTAAGTATTACTTTTTTACATTTTACCTGTCATTAAACATTTAATATAACAAATATATTAAAAATATATATGTGTGCTTCATTTCCCCCAAAAATCCATCTTTGATTTAACACTTTCAGGGATAAAGTAGTTCTGTTGCTGAAATGTTGAAATGATTAACTGTCTCCTGAATTATTGCGAATAAATTGATTTGGGTGTTAAGAAATTCTCTTCTTCAAATACATTATAAAAGCAAATTGCTGTTTTAATATTTTGTTACAATTTAAACAGTTGACAAGTAAAATTATGTGCTTTAAATAATGTACAACTTCTCATTAAAGGATTAAATTAAAAATTACTCAAACTTGATTTACTAGTAGGAGTATCTCACTAACAAACAGAAAGCAGGAATCATATTTACGTTTAATATTAATCATGAAATGCTCTATGCATTTTATTTAATTGGACATACAGAGTTTATCATTGATTCAGTTAAACTATAAATCAAACATGTACGTCCTATGCTGCAATCTGTGACCATTTGCTGGTGTTTGGTGGTAAAATATGAATGTAGAGTAATTTGGGGTTAGTTTGAACGAACAGGCGTAAGGCGTACCTCTTCTAGGATAAATGTGGCTCAACTATTTTTGTTTTCATTTATTACAATGATCTGATGTTTACCAATGCTAAATACAATTCTCTATACTATCTGACCCAAATAACACATTTTTTAATCAGTGATGTAAATTAATCAAAATGTAAAACAGCCCTAGGTATACTATGTTGCTAATTAGTGCCGTTAGCTGTAGCGGAATGGTGACTGATGCGAATACTGTCAACACCGTCGATTATTTAAATCACTTTTTTTCATAAAGCATTAGCCTTGAGTACATTTAATCACAATTTACCGTAAATAAGAGGATATAAAATCTTTTATTGAAAACAAAATAAGCTCCATACGATACATGTGAAAAAAAGGCGTACAAAGCTGATTATCTATATAGCGGTTCCCAACCATTTTTACTCCCACGTACCCCATTCTTTTTATTCGTACCTCTTCTAGGATAAATGTGGCTCAACTATTTTTGTTTTCATTTATTACAATGTTCTGATGTTTACCAATGCTAAATACAATTCTCTATACTATTCTAGTTTACAACCGATTATCCATTTGAACTACAACACGATATCAACATAAAATAACTCAAAGCATCTAATATTAGCTAAATATTTCAAATTAAACACTCACAAATAAGGTGTGAATCTACACTCATTAATACACGTTACTGATTTCATGCTAATGCTGCCCAGTTCAATAATAAAAAAACCCTACTTCAAACGAGTTAAAAATGAAATCGTCGAAAGCAGCCGATTCGATTCATATTTTATATAAATGTTTCTAGAATTACTACAAAGAAAAGAAGAATAAAAGAAAAAGAACGACACATGCGAAATCCCAAATTATTATTAGGAGTGGGAAAAGATAATGACAACTAATATTTAAACAATTAAATATTTTTAAACAAGTTAGATATTTTCTTTCACTTCATGCGAATAGCCTATTTTCCTTTTACACAAATATATTTATAAACTAAAAGCTTAGAGTTTTGTTTCTCTGTTTCACGTGTTCCGACATTACCAATGTAATTTTCTCCAACCATTGATTAGCCCACTACTTATCGCCAGATGTCGTGTACCCCACTTTGGGAACTGTTGATCTACACCATGCATTGAAATATTGAAACACTTACATACCAAATCCGTTAAATATTTTAAAACTGCAAACACCATCTTGCAACTTCTTCAACATCCACATCAGCCCCAAGCGATTTTCATCTGTTAAGTCCACAAAAAAACCATCTTGGAAGCAAGTTGATGTTCACAGATGATGAAAAGGTTCAACTTGAAGTCCTAATGGGGCTGAGACAGCAACTCAAAGAATGTTATGCAGGTGATGTTGGGGCACTGATAAAACGATGATATAAGTGCATATATATTGGTGGAGAATATGTTGAGAAATAAAAACAGTTTTGAAATGAATATCACTGTAAGTTATTATTTAATTATATTTTGTGACTTACTTAATGACTTACCCTCGTATTATGCACGATAAAATTGATCAATTTCTGCCACAGGGAAAAAAATGAAAATATTGTCAGTAATCAAATAAATGTCCACTTTTTTGCATTCTTGAATCATTTACATATATAAAAAAATGGAAAATTGCAATTTTTGTGGAATTATTCTTTATTTAAATGTGTAAACTTATAAACAAAAAATGAGTTATGAATAACATCATTTTTCCATATGATATTTGTCAGATTATTTCTAGATTTTTCTCCATTTTGTCGGCGATAAAAGTACCGACGTTATGATAAAAAGGATTAGAAATTTATTATAAAACAAGTATATATAATAAAATTTATTATTAACTTACAAAATGTTAAATCAATTTTATGTTGTTATTATTTTTGTAATATTGTGTATTGTTATTGCTGTTGTAATGTTAAATCATTTTACTGCTGATTTAACACAACAAAATTGGTGTCGCGTCAGTTCGTCGAGCACAATTCATCGCGGAACAATTCATCGCGCACAATTCATCACAGCGTCGATTTGTCTCAGCGTCAATTCGTCGTGGTGTCAATTCGTCGCGACGTCAATTCGTCGCAAATGATATGTTTTTGAAGGCTATGATGATAAAATAAAGATAATTTAGTAAAATTATTTAATTATAATTTATTCTTTAGGTATATGGAATTATAACTAGCAATTTACTTGCGATTTTTAGAGGAATATTTTTTATATGTTATTTTTGTGAATTTCCCTACTCTGCGAGGAATTGACGTTGCAACAAATTGACACCACGACGAATTGACGCTGCGACGAATTGACGTTGCGATGAGTTGTCCCCGCGAGGAATTGACGCAGCGATGAATTGTCCGTGAAGAATTGTTCTGCGAGGAATTGTGCGCGACGAATTGACGCAGAACCAATTATATTTATAAGGAGTCAGAAATGATCCTGATTGGACGGAGTTGAAATTTAGTGAAAGGAACTATAAAATATGGCCAGAAGCATGTTACTTCTTGGTGTTATCTAGACATCCAAGGTACGTTTGTTTCATTAAAATAAAAGCATGAAAGTTTTAGTTATTTAGTTTTCAATGAGCTGGTTTTTTTTCTTTTAAGAAAAATACTTGATGCATTGAGAAAAAATTATTTTCACTGTTATGAAGATTACCGGATAGGAACAAATTAAAAAAAAATAGTTTGTCATTAACAAAAAAAACCGTGTTGACATTATTTTTCCATGGACAATATTCATATAATTTGAATTTTCTTAAAATAGATTAAAGCAATTTTTTCTTAACATAAAACAGTTTCGTTTACATGTAAATAAAAAAGTAATGCTCCGAAACCTAATAATTGAAATTACATTATACAAATTACATATGTTTTGTATGCTGTAAAATTGGCATTTTACACTTGCAGAAAAATCTATTGCACAAATTAACTTTATTAGATAATATTCTGATTTTCTGTATAGAAACATATATCCCCTTTTAGGAAGTTTCTGTCCAACATAAATTTTATTTAACATTTTGCAGGTTTATTCTGTTTTATAATAAACTAGCAAAAACCGGGGCTTTTCTCGCGTAATTATTGAAAAATGACAAGTGGTATTCGTTGGCCTAATTTCATTAGAGGAAATTTTACTGCCACAGATAATTCAGAAATTAATAATTAGGCCACTCTAATGTCGAAAAAAATCGAAATTTTACAGCGTTTTTTGCTCTTTCAACCCCCCCCTCCCCTCTGTGGGAGTGTCATCGATATAAAATATACCTTATGATACAGTAAGGTCTGTTACGATCAATTTCCCACCACCACTTTGAAAATGGTTTTTAGTTCCAGAGATTCCATAGAAATTGTAATTTAGAATGTTTTTAGAACGCTTTTCGCTCATCTTACCCTTTTTATTTTTGAATTTTTTTCGAATTTGTTTTTAGAGAGCATTTACATCTTATAAGTAACTACCATGCCAAATTTCATGTTTTTAGCTCCTCCAATATAAAAAAAAAATCGATATTTTTAGAACGTTTCTCGCTCTTGCACCTCCCTTGGGGGCAGTGGCACTGACATAAAATATAGCCTATGTTGAAGCAGGGACTGTCACCATAAATTTGCCACCATCACTTATGAAAACGGATCTGTAGTTCCAGAGATGCCATAGAAATTGTAATTTAGAATCTTTTTAGAACGCTTTTCGCTCATCTCACCTTTTTAAATTTCGAATTTTTTTAGAATTTGTTCTTAGAGAGCATTTACATATTATAAGTATCTACCATGCCAAATTTCATGTTTCTAGCAACTTCAGCATAAAAAAATCTAAATTTTAGAATGTTTTTCGCTCCTGCACCCCCCTGGGATTAGTGGCACCGACATAAAATATAGCCTATGTTGGAGCAGGGAATGTTACTGTCAATTTGAAATCGCTCCAGTTGTTCCAGAGATTACCCCCTACAAACAACAAAAAAACAATCTTTACTTCTTTATAATATTAGTATAGCTTTCTAATCTCTTTTATCATAACATACAACAATTGTACAGCTTTTCTAAAAATATTTAAATATTTTACTTTAAATATATTTTGGTAAATAACACATATGAAAAAAGAATTGAGTAACATTCTGAGCAGAAAATAGAAAACAAATATTTTCGATAACAAATAGACAATGTCTATGTTTCCCATTTTTGCGACATTTATGTTGCGTTTCTAAACAAGAAAAAATTGCATTTTTTGTGGAATCATGAAGATTTATACAAATGTCTAGACATTACTAACAGAAAATCCGCCATGAATATCCTTTTTTCTCAAAATGCTGTTCGTCATATTTCTTCTTGATTCCTTATTGCTGACAGCAGGGTAGGTTGCCAGCAAAATGATTAGTTTATGAAGCAGAGAAGGAGATACAACTGAAATTAATTGAACTTTGAAATTGTAGTGAAAGAAAGGGAAGAAAATACCACAAGAAAAGTATGTACAAGTATTATGCAGAAATTGAAATAACGCTCTTTTTATTCAATTAAACTAAGCAGGATTATTTTATATTAATGAAGCTATTCGTATTTTAAGCAATTATAGTCGAATGCACAAGAACCACACTGAAAAAAATGAAGTACTCAAAAATGAGTAAGTCCATGTACTCATTTCGAAATGAGTATTTTTGGATCAAAAATGAACATGTGCATTCTCAAAAATGAGGAATTCCATGTACTGATATCGAAATGAGTATTTTTGGATCAAAAATGAACATGTGCATTCTCAAAAATGCGTAAGTTCATGTACTCATATCGAAATGAGTATTTTTGGATAAAAAATGAGTAAGTTCATGTACTCATTTCGAAATGAGTATTTTTGGATCAAAAATGAATATATGATCAAACCCAACATACTTGTATGTTTCAGAATGTGTAATGACGAAATTTCGGAGCCTAAAAAGCTATTATTTGAAGGAAAAACGAAGAATAAGAGAAATGAAAAGTGGATCTGGTTGTTCGGGATTTTCATCAAAGTGGATCCACTACAATACATTTACTCTTTTTTTTTCCTCTCATTTTTTACACATCTACTTTTTGTTTCTTGATAGTACTTCGAAATTATGATTTTTTTTCCCACTAATTTTTTTAAAATTTATTTTAACTTTTTTAACGTGCGGCAATATTGTGTTATTTAAAAGTTTCATAACATAATATCTTTACAAATTATAGCAATGCAAATTGGTATTAAACTAAGCTGATTTGGAGTACAAATTTATGAATTACGCTAAAATTTATTATTTTATAAATTATAATTTTACAAAGTTTATGATTTTTTCCTTAAATTTATAAAATTAGTTTTTTTTTTTTTTTTTTTTTTTTTTTTACTTTTATAAAAATAAAGTTTTTAACTTTATAACGTTTTTATTTATTTCTTTAGCTTATATTTTTATAAATTAAAGTAATTTAATTTAAATAAAATCAATAAGTCCAGATTTAAACTTACCTATCCCAAGGTCATTAATTTCAAATTTGTCTCTAAAAATCATTTTTTTAACTATTTAGTTTAACCAAATCGTACGCATAAGCTCTGAGCATAGCTGAAATATAATAATTTAATTTATTATAAAAAAAATTATTTACATATTTTTTTTGAAATAAGACATTTAAAAAATATATTTTAATAGCATGTAATAAACACGTCTGATTAAGATAATTGTTGTTTTTATTAGAATTGATAAATAGATAATCAGGCAATTAATTAAAAAAAAAGTATATGTTCGAATAAAGAAATTGTTGGCACTGTTGCAGAAAGAAGCAATCAATATTCTTAATGCAATGTTTTACGCATATAATACATAATAAATTGAAATTTATCTGTTATAAGGCACCAAATCATACAGCAAAATATTGAAAATTATGAAAAGAAAATATTAACAAAATTGGAACTGAAAAAATCCATCTACAGATGAAACCTCAAGTTTTTGCAAGTTTTGCAAAATAACTAACAACATTTGAGAAGGAGGCGTGACCACTCATGGCGCATTGGTCTGAGTACACAGGACATCACGGTAGTACACAGGACACGGGTAGTACACAGGACATCACGGGTTCGATTCTACTCATGGGCAAGGGTTGGTTAATTACTATAAACTCACGCAGGAATGAAAAAATTGAGCAGAAATGTATGTCTCTCTTATAAGGTTGTCCTCGCGAAGTAGCTTTTTTTTATATCGTATAAATTTTATTTTAACGACATATTTTTTTTTTAATTTGAATACATCCATGGGATCAAAAGTGAGTACATAGCAGTTCATATTTGAATACATCCATGGGATCAAAAATGAGTACATGTGTTTCTCAATTTTGAGTACATTTGGATCGGAGCTATTTTGAGTATGTGACGTATTCAAAATTGAGTACTTTTTACTCAATTTTGAGTACCCATTTTTTTCAGTTCAGATAGACAAAAAATAGTATTTTTTATAAGAAAATATTATTTGTAATATTACTTAATTTTCACAGAACGATAGCGTTATTCTTCTCTGATTGCAAGAAATAATCATATTCTTTTAATTATAAAGATTGAAAATATTGTCGCAATCTTATAAAATATGTTAATACTACATCCTTGTAAAGCTACATTCATTTCATCTATAAATGTGTTAAGCGAATAATATTTCAGAAAACATTAAACATTGGGTTTATGATTTCAATTTTAAAAAATCATGAATATATGTACAAAAGATGTATTAGCATTTTCGCTTACACTGTATATTTTAGAATATCATGCATAAGAAAATTTGACCAATTGCAGGAACAAAACTAATAAAATATATTGTTTTAAAGCAAAATGACAATGTCTACATTTTTTGTCTTGCATTTTAAGATTGCATTCTGAAAAAAGAAAAAAATGCATTTTTTTTAGGATCATGACGATATATATATATATATATATATATATATATATATATATATATGCACATTTTAAAACAAGAAATCGACTAAGAATACTATATTTTTCCAAAATGCTATTCGTCATATTTCTTCATGATTCTTGCCCGTTTTATCTCCGATCGTAGAAATACGTTTTCAGAAAACTTATTTCTTTATGAAACAGATAAAGTGTTAGAACTGAGACTAATTGGTCTGAGTTGAAATTGTCCGTGAAAATAAAATAATGTATTGTTAGATCAATGTTATTAAAAATATTACGTTAACATTTGTGAAATACTCTTTACGTTAAAGTGCAAGTATATAAGATTATTTGATATTTCAGTCATTGGGAATATTTGTATATTTCCCTGTATACTTCACTATGATGAAGATCACTGGAAATGAACGAAATTCGAAATGGAGCTATTTGTGTTATATTAAACAAAATGCAAAAATTAGATTTTTTACAACAGTTTTTTTTCATCTTTATGTTTTTAAAAGGAAAAATAAAATAAGCATTTCAATAAAAATTTATGCAAAATCGAATAAAAATCATTAATATTTTTCAGGAAACTGCCTTCGTTTTCCTTACCAATCAGTTTGTAACTTTAAAATCATGTTGTCACCATGTTACCAACAGAGAAATCAACCATTTCTCTGGTCTGGTGATCGTCCGAATTTTCTTAACATTGATCACAACTGCGGTTTAAATAAAATGTAATCATAAAAAAATCACGCAAACTTATATAAATACTACTTTTTACACATCCATGAATATTAACGTATCCTACTACGTTTAACGATTTTTTTTTTAAATAAAACAGAATTATCGGTTAATTTGATAAATATTATTTTAGATCACTTAGACTCAAAAATTAACATGCTTAGATATAAACATAATCCCTATTTATGTTTATTATTTTTATATAGAAAGAAGGAAGAGAATGAGAAAAAAATAATATGAACTATAATTACCGATTTATTTAGACCACATAAAGAACTAGAGAAATCTTTAACATATTTTCGCCTAAAGCTATCCAATAGGAGGATTTTTGCGGGTTCGTTTGGCACACCGTGGGTGTTCGTACAGACACTTGAACAGTTTAGATATTTCATGGAAATCCTAGTTAATGCCAAATCTAAGACCTGTAGAGGAGTAGCTGCATTTCTAAAACTTCGTTAGCCATAAGATAAGTCTAACGGTAAATTACACTAATTAAGAGTGGTTTTAACATTAATCTATAGTAATAAAATAAAATGTGTTTGAAACTGCATCTCCATCTGTGAGGCTCAAACTCTGTTCAAACTGTTTAGAGCAAAGAAAATAACAAACAAACAATGCACTTTCTGATAAAGTTTGTCTGAAAACTGTAACGTGATTTGCGAGTTTTGATCGATTTTTTTCTTTAAATATACAGAATGTAATACCCCGTTTCTAATTTCAATAAATGTGATTCTGCAAGCAATTTTCTTACAATATGTTTATTTTCACTAGGTTCAAATATATTTAAGAGGTTTTTTTTTAATTTAAATCACTCGAAAATATCAAATATTAAACAATACCTTCAAAATTTTAGTTCTTATAAACACGATAGGATTTTTTTTTACAAAAATGACAGGTGACGGAGAATGAAGATTATAAATTAACTAATATACAGGGTGATTATGAGTTCATAGACAAATCATTTAGGAGAGATATAAGACACCCAAACAAGCTCAAAACACCACATAATGCATCGTCATAACTCAAGCAATGATCTGGTACAGGACGCTTCCTGATTGTGAAGAAAACCCGATTTACTACACAACATATAGTAAATGATCCTTAATTTTATTTATGCGAAATATTGTTTCTAACTAGAATGCTAATATGGATGGAAATCTGAAACATAATTTAAAAAAGTGCAATTTAAGTATCTTAGTTGGAAAAACAACTAAGAAGGGCTGCATGGATTTGCACACAATGCATGGACATAACGCAAGCAGTTAATCGCTAGATGGCTCCGTCATTAAACACATAAAGCACTGTTTTTGACAGGCATCGTTATTTCTAGCGTCGATCTCAGAAAAAGACAACTGGTTTTACAAATCTTTAAAAAACGGACAAATATTTCATAAACAGTGCTGCATATAGCAATGCTCTGGAATTCCTACACAAATTGTGTAGTAAACTAAGTTCTCTCCGAAATAAAAACAAGTGCCTTGTAGTGCTTCACTGCTTGAGTTTCGACCAATGATTTTCTACTGTTTTAGCTTTTCTGGGTGTGTTAAATCTTTCTTAAAGTTCTGCCTATCAGTTTAGAAACACCCTGTAAAAAACAGACAAACCGGAGAATAAGTGGATAGAATATACTTTTTTGTTTTGAATATCGATAAATGTTAAAGCGCAAATTATTGTTTTGATTCTCCATTTACTTCTTAGCACAATGTTGAAATACTAATAATATTATGTTATATGTTCACCTCTAAAATAAAAAAAAATGCTAAAGCATATATGTATATTTTGATTATTTTTCTCATAATAAATATAAATGGTTACATAAACGTAATATGAAAAATTATTTTATTTTAAAAACAACAAAAATTATGCATAAATATAGTGTGACTTAAGGACAAAAATTTAAAATGTGCTTAATCATTCACAATATGAGGTGTTTCATCGGATGTAATAATGGACGTAAGCAATGCCATTTACCTGGTGTCCCAAAAATGACTGATGATGGATTTTAAAATTCAATAACTTGCAAACGGTGATAGATATTAAAAAAACTCTTGTAGGAGGGTTATGTATGATGTCAGGAGTTTTTTACTGTGATTATTGATTTTAGTTCGAATTTAAAACAATAGATGGTGCTAAAAGCGGTTGGCGCAAATTCGAGACCGAAACTGACGCCACTCAGCTTTGATCTGAAACAAGGAGATTAAGGCTATGGAGTGGGGCTCATTTGCCAGTACAATCTTGCTCTTAGGCCCCGATTCTGAACGCATTCGATATGTTTTCAATGGAATGCGTTGTTGCCATGGAAACAATAAATTCTTCGATAGTGGAATACAACTTTCAGAACTGGGCATGAACTTAACAAGCAGTGTTCGAGTTTGCAGGTAATTTTACATTCATGAAGTTTTATTTTCCCAGATTAAATCACTTTTTATGGTCTGCTTTATAGAATGTTTTATGTACCGTATTTTAAAACTACTAGGTGAAATAAAACATTTTCAAGAGTGTACATTCTTTTAAAAGTACTTACTAGCAGAGTGCGTTGCAAAATAACGAATGAAGATGTGACGGATTCGATTTCTGTGCAGCTTTCACATATCTGAATTGCCGTCATTTCGCGAAATTTTAACTAAATTTGCAAATTGGTTGGATAAAATTCCCACAAATACTCATAAATGTAAAATCGTTTCCAAACACGAATACTGCTAGTTTCAGTTGTGGCAAACCATTCGTCTAGGGTTCTCAAACTGCTGCGGCTGTAGACAATCTCTCATAAGTTTAACCTACTCTAGATCTGAGTACCAGTGGCAACCAGGGCTACACTAGATACCGGGCGTGCTCATTCATTATCATGACGTCACAAATGGTAGCTGTACGCGACGAAATACATACAGAAATTGGCACAAAACGATGGGCGCGTCGCTTTGTACCAATCACTGGTCGCGGCGAACAGCTATTTTTGAAGTCATTTAAATGAATAAGCAAGCCCGGTATCTAGTGTTGCCTTCGTGGCAACCCATTCATGCAGTCACTCAAGATGCTTCGACTGTGGAAAATTCTCACCAACTCGACCTACTGTATCTGAGAGTAAAAGCACTCTAAGATCACATGACAGTGGACTTTCGAGTTTCCGACGCTTCACTTCGATGGTTATGCTTTTCGATACCAATTTTCCTGATTGCTGAATCGGCATGGCTTATAAGATGCAAGATCTCCCGGACTGGACTCATCTATTAGTTTCTTTTATGAACGGCAACAGTTTAAAGGACTTTTATTTAAACTGGGATTTTCGTTGTAAAGAACAGTGCTATCTGAAACTAAAAACGATATGTTTTAAGTACTTGATTTTCAGTGAAAGTCACAATATAATTTTGTTTTTACGATTCTCAATCTTATGTTTATTAACTTAATAAAGACGTTCGTTTAACCTACACATTTTGGTATTTCTTCGCCAACTTTCTACACACAACCATGATAAACTGTAGTAATACTGTTGGTGGTGGTTACTTTACAACCATTCTTTCCCCCACATCACCTAAATATTCATTCCTAATGCAGAACACTGTATTCTGCTATCGAAGAATTTGTTATTTACATGACAACAACATATTCCATTGAAATCATATCGAATGAATTCGGAACCGGGCCCTAAGAGCAAGATTGTACCAAGATCTCTTCACCTAGTTTTAAAATACGATGCATAAAATATTATTTATATCAGACAATAAAAAGTAATTTAATCCGGGAAAATAAAACTTCATAAATGTAATATCGCCTGAAAACTCGAATACTGCTTGTTGAATTCATGCCCTGTTCTGAACGCTGTATTCCATTATCGAAGAATTAGTCGTTCCCATGACAAGAACGCATTCCATTGAAATCATATCGAATAAGTTCAGAATATCGGCCTAAGAGCAAGATTGTACAGGCGAATGAGACCCACTCCATAGCCTCAATCTCCTTCCTTCGGATCAGTGCTGAGTGGCGTCAGTTTCGGCCTCAAATTTGCGCCAACCGCTGTCAGCGCCATCTATTCTTTGAAATTCGAACTAAAATCAAGAATCACAGTAAAAAAACTCCTGACATCATACGTAACCCTACTGCAAGAATTTTTCTAATATCTGTAACCGTTTGTAAGTTATTGAATTTTAAAATTCATCAGTCATTTTTTGGAACACCCGGTAATAGTGTGCATTATTGAACATACTTTTATTACAATAGTGGAAGAAAGAGACAATGCTGCAGCTGTGAATACGACCTTTCTGTACATATTCGTATGCAGGAACACCTGCAGCGGCTCCAACCGAAAGGCAAAGGAGTGAAAGTCCGCTGCAGAGAGCCTTCTCTACAATCCGCGAGACCACCCCCAAGGGGACAGACCCGGAAACAGCGAGCATTTAGTACAAAGCCTCTGAAATATACACAAATCAGCTTACATGGCTGTACACTTCCAGCCATATCTAAAAGAACTAAAAATAACCAAATCTAATAGAGTAAGTAACAACTTTTAGGACCTCCACATCAGTCCGTCTAACTTAAAGGTAAATATAACTAATACCAATAAAACTAATGATACAAAGTACGACCATACAGGTTCATATTCGTATGCAGTACAAAATGCAATATTTCGTAATAATATTGTATTCGTAATATTGCAAAGCACAAATAAAACGGCGTTATTTATGGAATACCCTGCATTATAGAACCCAAATATAATCCAGGTTTAGCTTTATGAGTTAGAAATTCGGCATTAGGTTCGATAGTAGTTATCTCTAGTTATCACATGCTATTGAAGCACAGTTTAATTACAAAAACTCTACTTAATATTTGTACACTTGTATGTTGTACATTTGTATGTTTTTTTGTTATATTTAATTTAATATTAGATAATATTCAGATATAGTGTTATTCTTAGATAGATCATTTATGGTTGCCAAACTGTTTTTTTTAATAATTTTTATATATATTTATGTTAGACACATAAGAAATTTGAAAACATACAGTAAACATTTTACGTCAATTCGTACATACTTAAAAATACAACTTTTTGTTTACAAAATATTGTTGTTTATTTTTACAGCAAAATTATTTATTCGTATTAGTTAAAAATAACAATCATTGTACAAATATATTTTTGCAGATATTGCAATGCATTATTTGCTAATATATCTTTCGCAGGTACAGATATTAAAACTTCAAAATTGCAAATATGGTCAACTTATCCTGTACAATTTTATACAGTCAATAAATAAATTATAATATTGTAATATTAATTTATACGAAGGTTTTTTTTAACATCGATTATTTATTATTTATTTCTAAAAAATATTGTGTATTGTTGATTAATATTTTTTTAATATATTCTTTGAAAGTACTAGTGTCGATGAGAATGTGAAAACTAACCCTTTCAATTACGAATATAAAAGTTCCTTTCTTGTAATTTTATTAATTTTTATCATTTTTTTTTAAATTGCGTATTATATAAAACGCGGATCCAACCTGGGCTTATCGGATACAGAACATACTGTACAGAACATAAGTGAACATTATTATTATTATTATAATTATTATTATTATTATTATTATTATGTAATAGATTTTTTACATTTAATATTATTTTTCTAAATTGCCTACTAACGATATCAAAAAAAAATATGAAAAATATCGATTATTTATTCAAATAAAATTTTGAAATTTATTTAACACGGTACTTTACTTTACCGCACGCGAGAGGTTAGTAGCGGAAGAAATCGCCAAATATTTTGCTGCTTACAATAACCTTTATTATTCTGAATATTTCACTCTTTAAGCAAGTAGTTCTAATAAATATCTTTTATATTTGTGTAATATATATATAATTTTATTATTATATTTATTGATAAAGTGTTAATTTCTTTGTGGGATATTAATCAAAAATAAACTCTGAAATACTTATATTTTTTAACTGATAACGATTTATCTTCCGTCATCGAGCTCCACCCGATATATATTTTTTTAATTCTTAAAAATTATTTTATCAATCATAAAAAATTAGTAAATTCAGATACAGTTTACAAAAAAAATGAATTTCAAAGAACATTTTGTTCCCTACTCGGTGGTGAAAAAATCAAAATTATGCAATGTTTAGAAATAATGAAATTTGCAAAAAAAAATGGAAACGGATTGATTACATCGTTTCCACCGTTGAAATGACGTCATCGTTACTCACAAACATATCTTTGCTTTATCATATCGATTCAATATTATATAAAATTTACGTTCACTGCAATTTAAAAAAAAAAAAATTCTTATGTACAGTTGGTATTATTTTACATTTTTGCTATTTTTTCTCATATTTTATGTGTTTGTTTAACACATAGAGAAAGAAGGTGTTAATTAGATTTTTAAGAATGTTTAATTAAGAGGAATATGTGTAATTATAAAATATTAAATTATAAAATGTTAAATTAAACTCAATTTGATAGCTTAATTCGATCATAATAATAAAAAAAAATCTTATACAAATTTAACAAAATATATAGTATTATATATAGTATTATATATATATATATATATATATATATATATATATATATATATATTTGCAATATTAATTAATAAATTATTTCTGTAGTGTTAATAAATATATTATTTTAAAGTAACTTCAATTATCTAAATATTTTTAATACTCATTACTTATTATTTGTATGGCTTTTGATGCAGTTTTTTATTGCGGATTGTACGTTAATAGTCGCTAGATGATATTTTTCCAAATTTTCTGGAATGTCTCAGACCACATAGAGATAATTATCGGTACTATACCTTTATACTTATTTTCAACTACACAGTCGTAACTTCAAACTTTCATTATTAATATTTGCCTTAAGGGGACAGTGGACGTTCAAAACCATTTTTTTCTTTTTTCACTCAATTGTACTGAAATTTTGCACACATAGTAATTCATACATTTTATAAATAAATTAAGCAATTTTGTTAAAAAAATGTGTATAATTAATTAATTTATTAATTAAAAAATATTAATTAATCACTCTAATTAAAAATGCTCCATGCACATTAAATCTGGCTTCAGGATCTTGATGTTTTGTTAAATGGTAGCATTATATTATTGCAACAAAAGTTGATATGCGTTTTAAAATAGTACCAATATATTTCGAAAAATTAATAAAAAACTTCCAATATTTAATTTTTTTTTTTTAATTTTCACGGAAAAATGTTATATAACTACGAATTTTTCCTTTTATGTGTAGTAATGCATGCATATTAATACCAAGTTTTGAAATATAGCACACTGCGAACAATCATACTTAATATTTTGAAAATTGGATAAAATATAAGACGCCTGGAATATTTTGAATATTTTAACTCGGCGAAAATTCTCATTTGCAGAAAACGCGATTTAAAATTTTATTTTTTAGTGTAACTCAATTACGGTGTCAAATTTAAAATGCTCGTAACTTTGATAGGAATCTTTGTAATTGCATGCGGTTTTTTGCAAATGTTGCAGTTAAGATTGAAGTATAGTAATAAACCAAAATACGAAAAACGATTTTTTACTCGATTTTAACCCAACTGAAGGTCCACGGTCCCCTTAATTCTGATAATGTTATTTATTTACGTCTCAGATAAACTATAAATATCTTAATTCAATCGTCCGGAATGGTGTTATCATTGTATGTAATTTACATAAATATACATACGTAAGGTACTTAACCCGTAATCGCGTTCGTTGGGTCCCATGTACTCCAATGCAAATACTTCACTATACACAAAAGCATGACAAAATGACAACACGACTTACGTATTAATATTGTGTTGTTGAATTTCGTTTTCTAAGAAGAAAGGATTTAATGTTGGGCTGCATACCCAGCAGCGCTGAGTTTACAACTGTCTTAAAATATCGAGATTTTGATGTATTTTTTTCAATTTATTTTTTGTATAATATAGTTACTGTAAATATTGCTTAAAGATTATGCGAGTATAACTTTATTGAAGAATGAATGTGTTTCAAACATTTCATACAATACATTAATCCAATAAATTGTGCTGAGAATTTCTTTGTTCCAAATACGTGAAGTTGCCAGAAATATATTTCCGCGTCAGAAGCTAGAAAATACCTGAAACAGATTCTGGGAATATAAATCTACCATTTCGTCAAATCAATGTAGGTGTAACGATTTCATTAAATCTCTCACAGTCTGCTAATTAGGCAGAGTAATCAAAGATAGAAGTTCCCAAGAGTTGGAAAACTTTTCTCACGCTTCGCTGTGGTGTGACAAGAATGTCGTTTACTACAATAGGAAAAGATGAGCTTCGATCAATCTTGTGAAACTGAAATTGCTAGAAAGAAAATATTTCTCTGATCTGACCGTCGATATGTGGGGTCTCGTATCGTGGGAAAATTTCCTGCGAGAACATTTAAAAGTTCAGTAAGACCTCCCTAAAGAAAGCTTTAGCCAATGACGTAAACTAAAACTTTTTTGATTGGTGATCGGAGAATCTTTTGTTCGAGCAAGCGGACCGGAGAAGAGAATCAGGGAAAGACAGTTAGATTTTGGAGAGCAGAGGAGTGTTGGTGAAAAGACACTGATCTCTGGATGGATTCACGACCAAGTGGGGAAGGAAGGGCTTTGCTGACAGATTTTTGAATGAGAGAGTGCGATCTCTCTGAAGTCAACGCAAAAGCCTTGGATTTGACCTTTCGGGGAGAGTGAAAAGTAGCACTAGTTAAGACTTTAAGATTCTAAAACTACTGTAAAAGACTGGACTATTTGGTGATTTGCTATAAATTACAAGTCGAGCGAACTCAGCTAAAACAAAGTGTTGTAAATAATTTTTACCTCTAGAAATTTCAAGAACGCTTTTTAATAAAATTTGTTCTGAAATATTTAATGAAGGTGATCCATTGTGAAACGGTTCCACGCTACCCCATTTCAAAAACACACAACATCGTGGATTCTTTACAGCTGGTGGCAAGCGAGTCGGATATTTCGACAAAAATTTATTAGCATTAGTGAAGAGAGCCCAGACAGTAGCAGTGACGCCCGCCCGCATCTAAGCGCGCAAGATCTGACGCCAGTTCAGGAGAGGAAAGCAGAGACCGAAGCAAGCCCTTGCAGTGTCACGACAGACCGCAGTTCCGTCCTGGAAGCAAGCCCGTGTTTACAGAGAACAAGCCCAAAGCAAGCCCTTGCAGTGTCACGACAGACCGCAGTTCCGTCCTGGAAGCAAGCCCGTGTTTACAGAGAACAAGTCCGAAGCAAGCCCTTTCTAGGAAACATCAGGAGCCGACAAACCGAGATAACCTGTGAAATCGACGACGTCTAGGCCAGACCCGAAACCGGCGACAGATAATGCAGACAAAGACTGTAGAAAAGGTAAGCTCAATTCATTTTTGAGTGGCTCTCATTTTGTTTATATATTCTTTAGTGAGGAAAATTCATTTCTGAGAAAATTTTTATTTGAATATTAATTTATGATAGATTATGATAAATTTTTAAATCTAATAAATTTTAACATATTTGGAAAAATATATGTGTATTTGTTATAAGCATAAAATTTGATAGTGTGAATTTTTCTTTTGGCAGTAAAATAATATAAGGAGGTACGGTTAGGCTAAATGTGTAATTTTTCTTTTTTTTTCTTGAAAAAAAAGAGGTAAAAATTCCGACTTTTCATATAAGTCGATTGTCTAGTAATTCCTGATTGAAAGATTTCAAAGATTTTACTTTCCCATTATTTATGAAAGAATAGATGTTTTTGATACTAAAATATTTTGCATATGTGATGTTAAGAAAATTTTTAGCAGTTGCAAAAAGTGTTCATTTTGTTATAACTCTGAAAATTGTTACCTGCGGTGTCAGAAATATCAAGTATTGGTTGAATTATGAACACAGAATTTCAAATTTCTAAATTTTTTTTTAATTTGTATGATCGACACAAAAACGTGTCAGTGTATTGAAAATTTTACAATATTGAAAATTTATTTTTATATGTATACTATTTTTATTATTCCTCAAAATTGAATTGTATTTAAAATTGTTAATATTATGTGGGTAGTAGCAGAAAATTTTTCATAAAGTGTTAGAATCCCTATTGCATAAGTTAGCGAGCGAAAATATTATTTTCATCTTTATATTGTATTTGCTTAAAATTTTAAAATGCAAGAAGTAACTGATCTGAAACAGTGCAGGAAAATTGATTTGCAGAATTTAGTGGAAGAATTAGGAGTGGAGATAGGGAAAAATGACAGGATTCCGGTAATTATCCAAAAAATAGAAGCTGCTAAGGATTACGACAGAGATTTTGCCTTTACGCAAGCTGCGTATATCATAAAAGATCGAGAAGAGAATAAAGAAAGGGAAAAGGCTGAAATACAAAGGGAATATGAGGAAAAACAAAGGGAATATGAGAGGGAGAAAGAAGAAAGAGAAAGAGAGGAAAAACAAAAAGAACGCGAATTTACGTTAGAACAACTTAGATTGACGCAAGATGCAAATAGACGTAGTTCAACTAACAGTGCCGGGTCGGAACGCCCACCTAAACTGCCGCTCCGAACAATAATGCATCGATTTGATCCGGAACGCTCGGATATAACTTTGTTTTTAAATTTGTTCGAACGACAGGCGACCAAAGCGGAAATAGAGACAGGTGACTTAGTGACGCATTTATTAGCTTTAGTGCCGGTCGAAATTGCAGAGTTAATTTTAAGGGAACCGCAAGATCAGACGGATAACTTTGAATACGTCAAAAAGTTTTTGCTAGAACGATTCCGTATGAGTCCCGAATCGTATCGTCAAAAATTAATGCAACATCCACGCAATCCAGATGCTCCGTGGAAGGATATTATTTTCGAACTCAATAGTTATTTAGAGGGTTGGTTAAATGGTTTAGATGTTACGGATTTCAGTAGTCTGAAAAATTTATTGATTACGGACCAAATCAAGCTCCGTGCTTCTAGTGAAATGAAAGAGCATTTCATTGATTCGTGGGCAAATTACAAAGACCCTTTAATTTTAGCCAAATGTCTGGACGAATATGAAGCAGTAAAAGGGATTTCAGATAAAAAAGAGAATGCGAAATCTTTTTATGATAGGAAATCTGAAGAAATGAAATTCGAGGAAAATTCTGGAGAAGAAAAAAATTCCGACAAAAAAATAAATTGGCGAGACAAAGAAATTAAAGACAGGGAACGTGTCTTTGAACGAAAGAGGCGCTGCCATACGTGTGGAAGCGAATTTCACCTAATTGCCCGTTGTCCGAAAAGACAAAGGGATAGTACGGAAGGAAAAGCGTTCGAGAGCATAAATCACTTAGGCGATATAAGCGAAGACAAAAGCTTGTTCCGACCTTTTTTGAGTGAAAACAAAATAAATGGGAAGAAGGCGTGTGTACTTAGAGATTCAGGTAGCTCGTATTGTGTTTGCTCATGGAATTTGGTAAATAAAAGCAAATAAGGCAATGAATATGTTTGGCTTAAACAGACATTTGATAAATATCCAAAACGATTTAGAGTGGCGCGCATAAAATTGGAAATAAAAGGTCTCGGATATGTAAATACGAAAGCGGCAATCCTGCCTAGACACTCTAAAATCAAACACTATATCTTAGGCAATAAGACGCAAGCTTTAATAAATGAAAGGTAAAGCGAAAGCAGAAATCACAAACTAATTCCAGTTTTAAGAACCCGGGGAACGAGATAAGCCCTTTAACAGATCTCCAAGGGCAGGAAAAAATTATTTTGTCATTTTCCCCCGAAATGAAAAACCACCGTTCTCAGGGCATTGGGGAAAAAGAAAATTTTTTGAATAGGTCAGGGAAAGTTGACGAGTTTGTTGTTGACCGGCAGGGAAATTCGAAAAATAAACGCGAAAATATGGAAGTGAGTGTTGACAGGAAGGGTTATCATTCGAAAGTTAATCTGGAGGAAGTGAGCGGATTCACAAAGAGTTTTCTAAAATCCTTCGAAATTCTGTTGAAAGAGAGTAGGGACAGTGGAAATTCACGCCTTTGTGACACTCTTGTTAAAGAAATTGAACGGTTGTGTAAAACGTATTGTTCGGCAAACACAAGTAAAGAAATTCAGTAGTAAGTTTTTGAGTAAAATCCAATCTTTTGTACATATTTGATTATTTTTAGTTTTATTGTTATTTTGGCATGTGTAGTAAAAAAGTATCTTTCAAAAAAAAAAAGTCTCTAAAGCTAGATGTTCAAGCAATGGTAAACAGTATATAAGAAATTGGGTCACTTATGTATATTGTGAGGTTAAATTGTAATGTTATTTGAGCCACTCAGATATGTTGAGCTAACCCTTTTTTTTTGCAGATTTTCCGCGTTTTAGCCCGGAAAATGTTTTGATGGTGGGGGTGTTGTAACGATTTCATTAAATCTCTCACAGTCTGCTAATTAGGCAGAGTAATCAAAGATAGAAGTTCCCAAGAGTTGGAAAACTTTTCTCACGCTTCGCTGTGGTGTGACAAGAATGTCGTTTACTACAATAGGAAAAGATGAGCTTCGATCAATCTTGTGAAACTGAAATTGCTAGACAGCAAATATTTCTCTGATCTGACCGTCGATATGTGGGGTCTCGTATCGTGGGAAAATTTCCTGCGAGAACATTTAAAAGTTCAGTAAGACCTCCCTAAAGAAAGCTTTAGCCAATGACGTAAACTAAAACTTTTTTGATTGGTGATCGGAGAATCTTTTGTTCGAGCAAGCGGACCGGAGAAGAGAACGGGGAAAGACAGTTAGATTTTGGAGAGCAGAGGAGTGTTGGTGAAAAGACACTGATCTCTGGATGGATTCCCGACCAAGTGGGGAAGGAAGGGATTTGCTGACAGATTTTTGAATGAGAGAGTGCGATCTCTCTGAAGTCAACGCAAAAGCCTTGGATTTGACCTTTCGGGGAGAGTGAAAAGTAGCACTAGTTAAGACTTTAAGATTCTAAAACTACTGTAAAAGACTGGACTATTTGGTGATTTGCTATAAATTACAAGTCGAGCGAACTCAGCTAAAACAAAGTGTTGTAAATAATTTTTACCTCTAGAAATTTCAAGAACGCTTTTTAATAAAATTTGTTCTGAAATATTTAATGAAGGTGATCCATTGTGAAACGGTTCCACGCTACCCCATTTCAAAAACACACAACATCGTGGATTCTTTACATAGGTTTAATAGAAATGGCTTCACATTTTCCTAAAAACCTATTTGTAGAAGTCTGACTGCTTACAAAATGACTACATTTAAAGTTGCTGACTTGTGAAATCACAAACTATCTTTAAATACAGTCATAAAATAAAGTGACACTTGTTTGAATAGTTAGTACCATGAATATTTGGACATTTATTAAGGACTTTTAGTTTCATTTTCAAGTAAGGGATATCAACATTTCTAATTTTCCGAAGGGATTTCTTTCTGAAATGCAAATACTTTGCATGTCTATAAGGTAAATGAACTTAAAAATGTTTTATGTGACTAGTTCTACTGCAGAGGCTCAGACTGATGCTGAATAATTTTAAAGACATTTGTCTGTATTAAAAGAAATCAAAGATTACAAAATAGTTCTTATTTACAATTATCGTTAATTTAATAAGTAAACCTGCGACCTGAAATGAAATGTTCCCCTTACTTGTGGCCCATGACTTATTTTTGTCCCCCGAAAATGCGCCCCGAGAACGAGAAAGTAAAAAGTTTGGGCTGAATATTTAGTACAGTGTATCTTTGGACATTTATTAAAGACTTTTAATTTCATTTTTACGTAGGTCAGATTTTAAAATTTCTCCTGTTCCTTAGGGATTCCTTTCTCAAACGCAAATATTTGGCCTACTTATAAGTTGAATGAACATGAAAGAGTATTATGTGACTAGTACTAGTGTTGAAACTCAGACTTATTCAGACGTTGATTTTCAGTAATTTTAAAAATATTTATTTATATTTAAAAGTAAATCAAAGATTACAACATAGTACTTATATTCAACTAGGACTTCCCCTCAAAGGGATTAGTCTGAGTGATATTGCTGAGAACATAGGCTTAACAATTACAATATAAAGAAAAAGAGCAAATTAAATGATAGAATTACAAAATATCATATATAAATTCATATACACTGTTAAAAAAAATAGAAAAGAAGTACCGTTCATCAGATGTGTTGTCATAATTTTTTTTAACATGTGGCAAAGAATCTCATTTTCTTAAGCGCGTATTGCGTAAAACTTGAAGAAAAAAACGCCGGATCTTTTAAAACACCAAGCTTTTTAAAGTTACGTAATTGGATTTGCAGCCAATAGATTATTCTATCAAGCGTGGCTTAACGCAAATTTCATTGTTGCACCTTTTTTGTGTATGAATTTAAAATTTTTCTTCCTTGATTATATACCTATTATTTGTATAACTGTTTATAGAAACTCTTAACACTTCAAACCACATTGATAGCATGTTTTTCTACAAACCAGATTGCAAAACTATAGTCTAAATTACTATTAAAGTATACAAAAAATCTTTCGATGACTTCTGTAAAATAACTTTTACATTAAATCTCCATATCGGCAAAATTGAAAAATTATATATATTACAAAGTTAAACTTAACAGACACTTCTTGATTATTCTCTAGGAGGCTCTGCCCCCTGCGCCTTTAATGCGCCTTTACTGCGCCAATCCGCAGACTTTTCTTTTGCCTGTCTGTCTGTCTCTGCACAATCTGTCTGTTTCCCTATCCGTTTTTCTGCCCGTCTCTCTAACTGATTGTCTATCTCTCTACACGTCTCGCTACCTGTCTCTATATTTCTCTACCGGTCTCGCTACCCGTCTCTATATTTCTCTACCGGTCTCGCTACCCGCCAATCTACTTCTCTAACCGTCTGTCTATCCGTCTAACTACTTGTATGTCTAGCCATGTCTCTATCAACTTCGCTACCCATTTTTCTATCTGTCTCTCTACCCGTCTGGCTATACGCCTCTCTACCCATCTTCTTACCCGTCTCTATATTTCTCTACCGGTCTCGCTACCCGCCAATCTATTTCTCTAACCGTCTGTCTATCCGTCTAACTACTTCTATGTCTAGCCCTGTCTCTATCGACTTCGCTACCCATTTGTCTATCTGTCTCTCTACCCGTCTGGCTATACGCCTCTCTACCCATCTTCTTACCCATCTCCGTACCCATCTACTGTCTCTCTACTCGTCTGTATACCCGTCTCACTATCCGTCTGTTTTTGTACCTGACTCTTCACCCGTCTCGCTATCAATCTCATTACCCGTCAGTCAAATCGTCTCTGTACTCATCTCTCTACTCGTCTCATTATCTACCACGCTACGCGTCTCACAACCTATCTCGCTACATTCCTGTCTACCGGTGTCTCTACCCGTCTCGTGACCCATCTCGCTACCCCTCTGTCAACCCTCTTTTTACCTTTCTCTCTAGCCGTCTGTCTATTCGTTTCGCTACCCGTCAGCCTAACTATGTCGCTACTCGTCTCTCTACCCATCTCACTACCCGTCTGCCTACCCGTTTGTTTACTCGTCTTTCTACATCTCGCCACCTCTTCCCAATATTTAAACAGTTCATTTAATATACAGAAGCCGTTTATCAGTTATTAAATGCAAACAGAAGTAATTTATCTAATAAGTGTAATCAGTTGCATTTTTCTTAAATACATACATAAACCTGAATAATAATTCATCAGTTTTGTGTTCATAGTTGTTTATATCATTTGACAGTAAATCTCAACTTCTTAAACCTGAATTGTCTCAAGCTTTTTAAAAAAACCACAAGGTCTGTATAACTGCAAAGTACGCTGAGGGCTATATTAGCTACATGTTATTAAGTTAGGTGAAAGTTTCGTTATCGCGTTTGCAGCCAATTGCTTATGTTAGAAAGCGTGGCTTAACGCCATTTTAAATTCATTACTGTAACTTTCTTTTCTTTTCTTTTTTGGGGGGAGGGGGGTTGGGGGGGGAGGGTTTCAAATATATAAATTTAAATTAAAACTTTTGCCTCCATGCCATTAGTGTTGTTTGTATTATTAACTAATACCTTGTAGACCAAGCTTCATTTGAAACAAATGTAAAAGACCTCTTTTATAGTTTTTTTTTAGGAGAAACTTTCGTAATTGGGCCCAAAGCCAATCGGAGTATTTAATATCATTATTGTAACTCTTATAGAGTTAGAACAATATTGTTGCTAGCTTTACTCTTGTTTGAGACCAGCCTTGCATGTGCGAACAAAATTTTAAATGGTGCCAAAAGGTAGTTTTAGCATCTTACAAAATTTTTCAAGAGAGCGGTAAAACATGTTTTTCAAATATTTACAACCGTACGTTTATTAAACCATGTTTTTGCGCCATCTTAAAAATTTAAGCACGATGCTAAAATGAAATTTTATCGCCATATTCGATATTTTAATAAGTAATGAAAACACATAAACAAACTTATTTAACAAACCTAAGAGGCATTTTTGTGATAAATAATTGTTATTGTCAGGGGGGTAAATTGTAAACAATTAATAAACGGCTAGTAAATAATAAATAGCATTTAAAATCTAAGGTACTTTTCGGTTAGCCGGGCGCCAGTGAAATGTATATATCTATATATACATATCTATGTATACATACACACATATATGTATGTGTATATATATATATGTATATATACATACATGTATATATAAATGTGTGTATGTATAGATATATGTATATATATGTATACATAGATATATAAATTTCACTGGCGCCCGGCTAACCGAAAAGTACCAAATCTAAAAATGGAGAAGTGGTCCGTATAAAAATTAAACGCTTGATATATGTAAATCTTTTTTTTATTTTTTAATATTTCCGATGGCACATATAAAAAGGTACAAATCTCTTTTCCAAATGCCAAATAGAAAATATAGAAAATAGAAAAATATCTGCAAAAAAATATATTTACATAATACTACATCTGCAAAAAAATAAGATTTAGAAAAAGTAAGCCAAATCCTTCAGATCCCAACTATCACATCGAAAAACGTATCACCAAAAAAAAACTCGCCAAATCTTACGGCACAGGAGATGGATTTTTCCCTCTGAATGCAGAATAATTTTTTTTTCTTGTACGATGGGTGATTATAATTGTTTCATTTTACATACTACATACCGTTTGATATATTGGTACTTTTATGTTATCCTGGCGCAGTTGATAAATCGCCAAATACTGTTCCTATAACAGTTTCATATTGAATTCATTTCATTTAAATATAAACGTTTCACTCATTTATTTAAAATACATGCCTTTCATTAATCCCATTTAAAATGCTAAAAAGAGAGAAAAAAAAATAATGCCATAATTCGAAACCTTTTATTTAAACACCAAAGATTTTTTTTTATTATTATTTACACATGCGAAATAAAAAAAGCTGCTATTGCTGAGATTTGCGCCAAATCTCCAATACCAAGTCTACTAAGTTATTGCGGGGTTTTTCTTTCAAACAGAAAAAAATCCAGATTAATTTTCGATTTCTACTCAATTGAAATATATTTTATTGTGCTGAATATTAGTGCGTGCATATTTTTTTTGCTCCATGTACTCCATGAACTTTTCAATTCCGATTGTCTACGAAAATCTCCCGCCGGTGAAAATGACGTACCACAAAATTTCGTGACGTATGTACTTTAATTGTGCTTTTTTATCTATTTCTTTAATATAATTTCCAAACGGTTTGACACTTATTCTTGGTAATAAATAGACGTCGTTGTCACCTTTATAGGTACCTGCTGTAAAAATTTGAACGAAATCCGTTAAATATATTTTGAGTTATGCTTGACGAAAGGTTTTAATATCCATCGTAGCTATATATGGGGCAAAGTAATACTGCGCTGTGTATGAGTCTTCGTTGCACTCAGACAACTAGGACTTCCCTCAAAGGGATTAGTCTGAGTGATATTGCTGAGAACATAAAGTTAACAATTACGATATAAAGAAGATATCAACAAGAATCTAAGTGAATATACAGCATATGATAGACAAGAGATAGATAAAGATACAACATATGAAAAATAGCAAATTAAATGATATAATTACAAAATATCATATATAAATTCATGTACTGTTATGTTTTCATATGCATTTTTTTTATAACATTTGGCAAATAATCTCATTTTCTTAAGCGGGAATTGCTCAAAACTTAAAAAAAAAAAAACGCCGGATCTTTTAAAACGGTATTTTTAAAGTCACATAATCAGATTTGCAGCCAATAGCGTATTTTAGTAAGCGTAGTTTAACGCAAATTTAATTTAATTTTTGCAACATTTTCTTTGTGACAAATATCTAAATAAAATATTAAAAAATAAAATATTAAATATTGAAATATTAAATCAAATATTTAATATTTGAATTAAAAAAATTTCCTTTGTTTATTTGCATAACTATTTATAGAAACTCGTATACTTCAAACCACATTGATAACATGCTTTGCTACAAACGTGTCTACCAGTCTAACTACTCGTATGTCTTAGCTGTGTCTCTCTCTGAACTCATCTGTCTACTGTCTCTCTACTCTTCTGTATACCCGTCTCAGTATCCGTCTGTCTTTCTACCCGACTCTTTAATCGTGTCTCTACCTGTATCGCTTCCCGTTACACTACTCGTCTATCAACACGTCTGTCTGTCTATATACCCCTCTCTCTACCCGTCTGTCAAGTCGTCTCTGTACTCGTCTCCCTATCCACCACGCTACCCGTCTCCCTACCCATCTCACTACCCCTCTGTCAACCCTTTTTTGCACCTGCCTCGCTACCCGTCTGTCTATTCGTTTCGCTACCCGTTAGCTTATCTCTGTCGCTATCCGTCTCTCTACCCGTCTGTCTACCCATTTGTTTACACGTCTATCTATCTCTCGCCAACTCTTCCCAATATTTAAACAATTTAGTAAACGGAAGCCGTTTATCTGTTATTAAATGCAAACAGGAGTAATTTATCTAAAGAATGTAATCAGATGCAATTTTTTTAAATACATACATAAACCAGCATAATAATTCACCAGTTTTATTTTCATAGTAGTTTATGTCATTTGACAGTAAATCTCAACTTCTTCAACCCGAACTGCGTCAAGCTTTTTAAAAAAGCCCCAAGGTCCGTATAACTGGGAAGGGGAATTGTCCTCAGGGCTATTAGATACATGTTATTAAGTTAAGTGAATGTTTCGTAATCGGGTTCGCAGCCAATTTCTTATGTCAGAAACGGTGGCGTCACGCCATTTTAAATTCATTTCTGTAACTTTCTTTTTCTTTTTTTGGTGGGTGGTTGGGGGGGCGGAGGGTTCCAAATATATACACTTAAATTCAAACTTTTGCCCCCATGTTAATATTAGTGTTGTTTGTATTATCAATTAATACTTTGTTGATCGAGCTTCATTCGAAACAAATGTAAAAGACTTCTACAGTTTTTTTTTTCTAGGAGAAAGTTCCGTAATCGGGCCCTAAGCTAATCGGGGAATTTAATATCATTATTGTTTCTAACTCTTATTGAGTTAAAACAATATTGTTGCTAGCATTACTCTTGTTTGTGACCAACCTCTTCTGTGTATCTGAATAGGGAAAAGTTCCGTATCATGTACTGGTTGGTGCCAAAGGCAGTTGTAGAATCTTACAAATTTTTCTAGAGAGCGGAAAAACATGTTTTTTAAAATATTTACAAATATACGTTTATTAAACCATGTTTTTGAGCCATTTTAAAAAATTAAGTACGGTGCTAAAATAAAATTTTATTGCCATTTTCGATATTTTAATAAGAAATGACAATACATAACAAACAAATTTAACAAAACTAAGCCATTTTTTGGTACTTCTCTATTATCCCGTCGAGCACTTTTCATAACAAAAAACTATCGCCAAACTAAGATTAAACGCCAAAAATACAGTCCCATTTACTTGATGCCAGAAGCATTATACGTATTTGTTATGCCATCTAGTGGTTTTTAATTCGACATTTGCGTGTATTTTTCATTACGTTTTACTGATTTATTAGTTATTTCATTCATTAAAGTAACAGTTGTGTCCTTAAATTCTTATATTTTATTTATTTTGATATTTTAATGGCAACGTTCTCCCGTTTATTTAGCGTTACAGTTTGGCGATAGTTTTTTGTTATGAAAAGTGGTCGACGGGATAATATAGAAGTACCCATTTTTTGTGATAAATAATTGTTATTGCCAGGGGGACAAATTGTAAACAATTAATAAGCGAACTAAAAAAATTACCGGAAAAAACTTGTGGGAATCTCAAGAAAGAAATATCTGATATAAATAGCATTTAAAATCTTAAAATGGAGAAGTGGTCCGTATAAAAATGCAAAACATTATACACCTGATATAAGAATTTTTTAATTTTTTTATATTTCCGAAAGCACAGATAAAAGGGTAAAAATCCCGGCACAGATGCCATATACTCACCACGTTGGCGCGATTTTTCCCCCGCCCCTTTGGCGAAAACTGTTTGTTGTGTTTGTTTAATTTTATTTTTTATTTTAATTCTATAGATTATTTTTATATGTATATCAATATTAATTTAGGCACAGATGTCATATACGCACCAGATTGGCGCGATTTTCCCCCGCCAATTTGGCGAAAACTTTGTTTTTGAATATTAGTTACAAATACCATACAATAATAGCATGTAATTTTTTATTTCAATATAAAAATAAAATAACGTAATAAATGAAATAGCTCCTATTATTCAAAAATGGGAAATAAAAATAAATAAATGATAGTTTGATATAAATAAATATTGATATATATAATAAAAACAATTTATAGAATTAAAATAAAAAATAAAAGTTAATAAACAACAATTGAAACAAAATAACCGGGTTACCATGTGAGGCATAAAATTGCCATTTTGTTGCAATCGCGCCAATGTGGTGCGTATATGACATCCGCGCCTTTATTTATATCAAACTATTATTTATTTATTTTTATTTCCTTTTTTAAAATAATAGAAGCTGTTTCATTTATTACGTTATTTTATTTTTATATTGAAATAAAAAATCACGTGTACTATTTGTCACACTATTTGTAACTGATATTCAAAAACAAAGTTTTCCCCAAGCTGGTGGAGGGAAAAATCGCGCCAACGTGGTGCGTATATGACATCTGTGCCTTGTTTCATTTCACATAGAGGTACTGCTCTATTATCCCGTCGACCACTTTTCATAACAAAAAACTATCGCCAAACTGTTAGATTAAACGCCAAAAATGCAGTCCCATTTACTAGATATCAGAAGCATTATACGTGTTTGTTACGTCATCAAGTGGTTTTTAACGCGACATTTGCGTGTATTTTTCATTATGTTTTACTGATTTATTAGTTATTTCATTCATTAAAATAACAATTGTGTCCTTAAATTCTTATATTTTATTTATTTATGTATTTTGATATTTCAATGACAACGTTCTCCCGTTTATTTGTCGATAGTTTTTTGTTATGAAAAGTGGTCGACGGGATAATAGAGAAGTACCCACATATGTATTGGTACTTTTATGTTAACTTGGCGCAGTTGATAAATCGCCAAATATTTTTCTCATAACATCTTCATATTGCATTCATTTTATTTAAATATAAATCTTTCACTGATTTCATTTGAAATACATACATTAAAAATACACGTCTTTCACTCATTTAATTTAAAAAAACACGCCTTTCACTAATTCCATTTAAAATACAAAAAAGGAAAAGAAAATAAGAAATAATGCCACAAATCGAAACCTTTTATTTAAACATCAAAGAATTGTTCCTGACATACACACGCGAAATAAAAAAGCTGCTAATGGTGTGATTTACGCCAAATCTCTAATACTAATACTACTCTTACTAATCTCTAATACTTTTCAAACAGAAAAAATTACAGATTAACTTTCCATTTTTATTAAATTGAAATATATTTTATTGTGCTGAATATTATTGCTTGCATATTTTTTTGCTCCATGTATTCCATGAACTTTTCAATTCCGATTGTCTACGAAAATCTCCCGCCGGTGAAAATGACGTACGCACAAAATTTAGTGACGTATGTACTTTAATTGGGCTTTTTTATCTATTTTTTTAATATAACTTCCAAACGGTTTGACACTTATTCTTGGTAATAAATAGACGACGTTGTCACCTTTATAGGTACCTGCTGTAAAAATTTGAACGAAATCCGTTAAATATTTTTTGAGTTATGCTTAACGAAAGGTTTTAATATGCATCGTAGCTATATATGGGACAAAGTAATACTGCGCTGTGTATGAGTCTTCGTTGCACTCAGACAATTATTGATAATATTTTAAGTAAAACTGTGGTCTGAAATGAAAATTTCCGCTGAAATGCGCCCATTACATATATTAATAGAAAATGCGACCCAAGAAACTGAAACGTTCGGGCACCCTTTCTTTAACAGAGTTGTTCACACAGTACAAAAAATAATTTAACTAAAATTTGTCTTATAGTTATGGTACAGAACTGTAAGTTCCATATTTAAACATTGAATAAACGCAAACAAGTTTTACATTTCAAATAAATTGTTTAGCTTTCTTTTATTAAAAATATTTTGTTATTATAACTGCAAAATCAAATCAAGAAAAAAATAAAAACTAATAAATTCTGTTCAGTACAAAATGTCATAAATATTATAGATCTATAATGATAATTTCGGATTTTCGTAAATAGTAACGAATGGCTAAGTCGTTTTATTAAAAAGGAAAATTTTATTCTCATTATTGATAATATATTTACACTAACATTTATTTTTTTATATTTTAAAATACATTATAGTACGAAATGAAGAAAAATGTCTTTAAATCATAATTAAACTAATAATAAATGTAATAAAAATATGTTTTACTGCAATTAATATAACCTATTTCATTTTAAATTTATAGTAAATTTTCATTCAACGAATCATAAATACCCAAAATTCCATTATTTGTAACTGTCTTCAATTGAGATAATGTTGTTTACCTACCACTGAGAAAAAATGTAGTAGTTAAATAATTAATTCAAGTCTTTACTATTGGATTTTGCAATAAATGCAATTACTTGAACAAAATATCTCGACATCCTATTATAAAAGTCGTGCCAAGTATTCCTGAGGGGAGAATTAACAAAATAAGTTTATTCGCAGTCTAGACATAATGTTAATAATATTTTCATAATATGTAACTATATGTAATATCATAATATTTTCATAATACGTATTTATACATACGTAAATTACTTAATAACATACAATTAATAGTATGCTCGCAGCTTCAGGTGATAGTAGCAAATGTAGTTATCCAAGCAAGGATGAAAACATATTTTGCAAGGTGTTAGATTCTTTGATGTAGATAGAAATGGAAAAGGTGGGATGAAACCAAAGAATATAAAAAATGTTAACTCCAGAGGTTATAAGTGAATATACGGTAAGGGGGGGGAACAAGCCTCTCTTCTTACACACTGCGCTGTACAAACGAGAGATGGTAGAGAAACAAGAATCTTCCAGAAATATGACACAGATTAAAATATCGAAGAAGAAAGCAGTGTCAAGGGTGTCGCAATTATCATTAAAAATTGTTACTGTAAAATTTAAATAGAAACACTGTCAATAATGATTCAAGAATGAACTTATTTATAATTATTTATAAAGAAGAGTAATGAAATAGACAAACAAAAGAAGAAAAAAGTCCTTCCGGCCTGTAACGGGAGGAAAATGTAGCTTTCCTATATCTTCGTTTTAAAATTTTAGCTAATGTTACACGAAAACAGCAAGTTAAAATGCAAAGAAACGTTTAGAAAAGATTCGTTAATACTGAATTTGAATAAGAAATTCGCCAAATTATTAAGCGATAGCCAAATTGGCTTAATTTATGAAAACTTATTTTGGTCGCCAAATTTGGCGATATTTCGCCAAATATCGCCAATTTTGGCGAGAATTTGGCGCTAACGGATATGAATATATAGTTTTATGCGTATGATTGGGAAAATTATTACAACAATGAAAGAAAATAATTTGCGAGTAACCGCGTTAATGTGCTGTTTTGATTCAAAATGTCACCCACCCTAGAATTTCAAACTGCTCTATCTCAGCCATTTTTTAAGATAGATGTAAACCACAAAATGCTCTGGAATCCTCGTATCAAGGCCTAACACTTAATTAAAAAATAAATTTGAATTTTTAACTTTTTGTATATTTATTTTAGTTTTAAATTTTTAAGTGGCCGCCATCTTGAAACAAAATGGCGGACCAAGCTGGCCAACGAACTCGGTCGAGACATTGGTAAGCTTAATACACACAATTAGTTTCATCAAAATTGATTTATAAATACGAGCGTTATCGTATGACATAGGTCAGATATATATATATATATAAATCAACATTTGGACGGAGGGTGGTTTTGGAGTCTGGGGGTCATGATCGGTGAAAATATATCGAAATTTTCCGGAACTGCTTTCCTCCGAACGGCTGCAATAGGTAGCTTTATACTTTTTTATATTGAAAGCTACCTAATATACTTTTTTGTATTGAAAGCTACCTAATATACTTTTTTGTATTGAAAGCTACCTAATATACTTTTTTGTATTGAAAGCTACCTAAAAGTGTGGTGGTAGGGTAATTATATTATCAGAGCATAAATAATTTAGATATTATGTTAAAACATTAGCAAATAAGTTAAGAAATACTAACTATAATACAACATAGAGTATTCAAATATCTTCATAGATTGTTCAAATATATTTATTTGTGGAGAAGTAGCATGTACATTATGAGACCAGTGAAAAGAAATTTTCTTATTAAACAATGTCTGTGTTACAATATTACAGGCTTGATTTCTTTTTTTATAAAAAGTGAAATTAATATTTGAAAAAAAAATTTGTACTGTAACTTATATAAGATTTAACAGAAATAGATTACTGGAAGCTACAAACATGCAAACCCAAATTATAGTTCAATTCGCCTAGTAGATTTTGAATTATTTTGAAAAAACTTTACTCATCGCAATCTGTTTTGTAACTAATAAACATGAATTTGTTATTATGAATTCAAAATTTTAGATGTGCACAATTTCTAAACTACTTGACAGAATGTCTTCCTGTTTTGATATACGAAGGTAAAATATACCGAAGATTTATAATAGGGTGTCAAAAATGGACGTTAGTATTAAAAATTTTAAAATTTGTTACAATTTTAAAATGTAGACGACACGGAGCATAATTTATATATATAATTTATTAGTAGACGTTATTGGTTATCGGTTATTATCGATGTCATTTTTATACGATGTTTTGCAGCAGAGTTAGTAAGGCGGTATCATTGTTTTACACAACTGTTTATACACAAAGAGAGACAGATAGTGAGGGATAAAGGTATATTTATCAATACGATTGTTAATTTTCAAATTTCTTTTTTAAATGAACAAAAGCTTTACGTTATTAGAAAAGAATATCCGATTGTATCTTTAGTTATCATGATTTTGTTTGGCAATAATTGATAGATAACGGATCTTCAATACTTCCAATATTTAAACGGCATTTTTTTAAATCTATAAAAGACTTATTTTCGTTTAATTGTAACAGAAAAGTTTATTTTTCAAATCAAATAAAATGCTTTAAAAAGGTAGAAACTGTCTGAAAAAGAAAATAGATTTTATTTTTTTAGCTTCCATTTATTAAACTTAAAACTTGTCTATAAAACATGTTGATACAGAATTATGATTTCAACTATTGTTTTCGATAAAATTGCATTTGTTTCTGTTAGAAAAGAATCGAATTTTTCCCAAATTAAATACTTTGTATTCTCAAAGCCTTTTAAATTTGATGCATCTGTATTCATCTTATATATTATAAAATGTCTGGAACAGAATTATTTAACATAGAGTATTTTTGAGCAATTCTTCAATAAAGAATTTTCCTTAATTCGAAAAAATAATTAATCCCCTGGAAATAAATCAGACACAAAATAACCACTTAAGCAATTAATTTAAAAAAAATAAAGCTTAATGAACTTTTCTTTTAAATGGCAGGTAACTTAATAACATTGTATTAGAAAATTACAAAAAAAAATCTTGGTAATTTTTAATATGCTATTCAGCGTGTTTCGATATGCAATTAAGTTTCAAAATGATAAGCATTTCGAAGATTTTCAGCGTAATGATTTTAATAATTTAATGATATCCAATTTTTAATTTAAATGTTAAGTTTCATAATATGGTATACAGTTTACATTTATTTATTTTAAGTGCTATTCTTTAGCTACCTTTAAACATTTAGTGTATCAAGCCACTTAAATAGATTTTAGTTGCAAGGTTTCACTCAAATTTTATCGATTCTTTCAATGTTTTGCTTAGCTGCAAGCGAGAAAATTTTTTATGTATAATTTTCTATACAGAATTTTCCTATAATTATTAAATTGTATTATGATTTATAATGTATAAAAAGCGAGAAGTGTTTTTTACATCTACTAAGGAAGATTAATATTTAAGGTAAAAAATACTACTTTCTTTAAAACTACTTGTAAAAATTGCAGCCATTATTAAATACAATTTCTCTTAAATGAAAAAAAAAATACTTTTATTTACGAAATTACATATTACGAGTAAAGAAAATACTGAAACCTTTTCAATTTCAACAGCTCGAGTTACACATTTTTCGGAATACCGGATTTCTAGTATTTGTGGTCAGTTTTCTATTTCTAGAGTTTGTAGACCTCATTGTTTAAAAAACGCCCAATTGAATAGATTTCAGTGTGTATGTTATTGCGAAAACAAACAGAGCTAAACACTACAGTTCCCACTGTAACCTTTAAACAGCACCTATATTTTCTGCTGTATAATCTTTGAAAAGATCTGCATAGAAACGTTCAGGCCCATTTGTAGGCTTCTTGGAGAAATAACGAAGGCTAATCAGAACTTGATGTTACAACCAGATGCTTTTTAACTCTTTCCAAGCGTCCTCGACCCCTAATGACTCGGAACACTTTGACGTTGACTAAAATGAATACTGTAAATTTTTACGATTAGTCGTTAGTATAGTAATTTTAGAAACCTTGTGTATGACGATTGTCATGAAATCATTTGTCCAGTATCCAATGCTCGGTTTAGTGTGAGTTACTATGAAAACATCCATAAAACAAAATCGTTAAAATTGGAACAATTACTTTTGCCCATGGTACAATGGATAACTTGAACACCTTTTATAGCAAAGTCAAAAGCAAACAATGAATGATAAAAAACTTTATGTAATCACTGAACTGAAAAAAAACACAAAGTGCAATTTGATTTGTCATTATTAATTTTGAAACTGGAATGTTTCCTTTTTTTGAAAATAATTTAATTCCCCATACTTACAAAAAACAAAAACGTGTAAAATGAGACCTGGATCTCTTTGGTACAAATAATTCATCTACTCTTTTTTTTTTGTTAAAGCTATCAATTAAGATGCGTTTACGCGAGATGCAACTTCATCTTGCCGAGTGAATACGCAACAATGAACATTTTCATATAACACTAACTTTTTCTATAAAATATTTCTGGTGACTACTGTCCAGGCGCTATTTCAAAGTTGGTCATAATTAAATTCAGCAAACTTTTTATTTAACACCTTCTTAACTAATATATTTATAAAGTCAAATTCGGTTAATGCGAACAGCAAAGGAATTTTAAAATTATCGTGTTAACCGTTACTCGTATTACCGTGAGGATGATAAAAGTCTTAAAATCACACACAGAAATAAGTTAAATACTACTTTTAATTGATCTAATTTTCTCAATGCTAACTCAATTACATAAAGTTAAAATAAAACAGTCTTAACATTTTGAGAGTCATTTTCTTTAGACAATAGCGGAATCAATTGCATACAGAGAAATATAATTTGAAAAGTAATTTAAAAGGACATGAACGACGTACAATAATGCAAATTATCATTCCCATTTATCTATGAAAAGTTCTAATAATATTCTAATACAGTAATCCCTTAACATTCGCGAGGGTTATGTTCACGGAAATCTCCGCGAATGTTGAGACAATCCTCGCATGCATAAAAGGGGGTTAGGTTTTACGATTTTTTCTAATGGAAAAAACAATTGAAATGTAAATAGTATATTTATTAAATAATAAATATACATACTCTAAATAAGTTTGAACAGTTATAAATATATTATAAAAAGATTATTTGCTGGTTGCTTTCTGAAAAAAACTAGTAATATGCGATTACTTGGCAGTAGAGATCTTTTGTTTATGGATTTCCATGTAAGGAAAAGTTGCAGCCTCAATTTCTCTTTTAACTTTAAGACTGCTCACTAGCGAGGGATCATATTCTATCCCTTTATCAACAAGTTGTTGTTGTAATTTTAAAATTTCCGCGACATTTTATGCATAAAATATTTCACCTGCAATAAAAAAAATTTAATTTTAGAAAAATTAGTAAAAAAAAATACATATAAAAAAACGCTTACCTCCAGTTTCACAATTCCTGCTCTCATCGTCTTTGTCATTGTCTGGTTCTGTAATTCTTTCTTCAAGGATTTCTAGAAGTTCTTCTTCAATAAGTTCATCATCATGGGATATTATAAGATCTTCCACATCTTCTCTCCTCATGTCGTCGGAGACCATCACCTACGACCTGATGAGCCAGTTCCAAATTTCTCCAAACGGTTTGGAAATTAAAGGGATTTGATTTTCTTTTTGTACCACTTGGAGGCAAATATTTCGCCAGCAAGAATTGATTGAACTTTCATTAAGTTCCATTCATGCTGCATCAATTTCGACAGTGCAATCTGCTATGTTGAAATTTTTCCATTTCGATGTGACCGTGGTTTCTGAATTTACTTCAATCGATTCTAAAATTCTTTTGAAAGGTATTCTTGTGTAGTAAGCTTTGAACGCAGCTATAAGTCCTAGGTCTAACGGTTGGATCAGTGAAATCGTATTAGGGGATAAAAACCACTTCGACGTCAGGATGGGCATCTTTTAAACTAAGTGGATGTCCAGGAGCATTGTCAATGAGGAGTAGAACTTTAGATGACAGATTTTTAGATGAAAGGTATTTATTCACCTCATGTATAAAACAATCCTTAATCCAATCCAGAAACAAAACGCTGGTTACCCATACTTTGGTATTTGCTCGACAGAAAACAGACAACTTGCTTTTATCTTTACCTTTGAGAGCACGAAGATTTTGCGATCTATAAATTAACATCGGCTTTACTTTAAAATCACTTCTAGGATTAGTACACAGCAGAAGAGATACCCTATCTTTTGCTGCCTTAAGACCTGGAGTTGTGCTTTCTATTTTAGCAAGAAAAGAATGCCGGCGAGACATACTTGTTCTGGAACATATCCGCCTCATTCAATAACTTTTGTAAGTTCTTCAGGAAATTTTTAAGGACTTACATGATCCGCAGAAGCCGATTCGCCAACTAACTTTATGTTGTGTAAACTATGCCTATGTTTGAGATTTTCAAACCACCCTTTACTTGCCTGTAAGTCAAATACATTTCATCCTTCACTTTTATCGCGTCAAATATTTTTTTAGCCTTGGCTCGTATTAAAGCTGAACTTGATACTGGTTCATATCTTCTATCCAAATACTTAACGCATTTTCAATTTCTTCCAATGACTTGTTCCGTACTTGCGATACGGTTTTTGTACTAGTCGGTGCACTTGCTGAGACGCTGTCTCTTATAGCCTTTTCGTTATTTTTTTAATTGATCGAACCGTAGATTCATTAATATTAAAATAACGACCGACCGCGTACGCTCTTTCTCCCATTCGCAACTTATCTAAAATTTTAACTTTTTCGGAAAGGTTCAAAACTTTTTTCACTCTTTTATCTGTGATTGATAATATGCGATTTTCATGGCTCGCTGGATTTGGGATTTTCATGATGAAGTTTCTCTTTTTTAGGTTTGCTAAACACTGACAAAGAAGGTCTCCTTAAAGCGCATACTCAGAAAATTTTGAAAAAAAATGCTAATGAGGCTACTCATGTATGTGATAAAGGATCAGTTAAATTTAGCTGCGGAATCCCAGTAGAAATTCTGCAAAAAAATAAAAACTTTCGAGTATTTGGCGGAAAAAGGCGCGAATTGGCTTAGCAACATTTTTTCCTCGCCAAACGCAAACGATCGTTTGCATTTTGAAATTGCTTGCAAAATTATTATTCGAATGCACAATACATAATTAATTTACACTTAAACTATGAATAGTTTATTAATTTTTCTATAATATTTACAACATATATTAAATTTCCTTATACATACATATAGATGTGTACACAAAATTGTAGCTATAAAAATTTACTTATTATGTAAGTTAAACTTACATAAACAAGTTCAGCAAGAAAAAGTCTTTCCTTAAAGATTATTTGTCATAACAGCGTACTTTTGAAATTTCATTCCGTATCCAACCAGTGATAAATCGGCAAATAAACGAAATTTTCATATTTTTTTACGGACGTTATATCGAGGTTCCGCAGAAAATTTTTTATAGACGTATATACACTCATGAGAAGAACATTCTGTAATTTTTTCAAAATTTTCTGAGTATGCGCTTATGGAGACCTTCCTTGTGAGAAGAAAAAAATAGACAGGCGAATAGAAAGAACAAATGTATTCTACGGGGACTTACGTAATTCAAACGATAAACAAAACTTAGAAGGAGCATGCGCATTACATACTTCGACGAGATAATTTGCGTTTTGGTCTTTCAATATAAATTGGAGAAATGCCAAGCTCGAACAAACAAAGGAGGATAATCTATTTTTAGCATAAAATCATTTTTCGGGTAAAACAAAGGAAGTTTACTTATAAAAATATTCTTTATAAAACGAAATCCGCGAATAACCAAGTTAAGTATTCGCAAATGTTGAAATGTTCTTCATTTTATATTTCGCGAATAATTAAAAATCGCGAATGTTAAATCCGCGAATGTTAAGGGATTACTGTACTAGCTTAATTTTGATACAATTATTCAAATTGGTAAATAAATCATATGCGATGTAATTTTCCCAACTGGGCGAAAAAATCCAAGCCAGGATTCGAACTAGGGATTTCTTGGCTGAAGCTGCTAATGCTCTAAGCTATGACAATGTTTGGCTGAAGAGCATGGGCAGCTTCAACCAAGAGATCCCTAGTTCGAATCCTGACCCAGATTTTTTCGCCCAGTATAGAAAATTACATCGCATATGTTTTATCTTTCACCAATTTGAATAATTGTGTCAAAATTAATCTAGTTTAATCACGTATCCAGCGTTTTCTGGAGTTCCCATTACCTGCGATTTATTCTGTTGAGCTGATTCAGATGCCAGACCAGATGCTATGATCTATAAGGTTAACGGTGTGAAGTAGATCCCCCAGATTTGTCCGGGATTGCTCAGTTGGTACAGTATTGGCGGCTTCAGTCAAGTGATCAATGGTTCAAAACTTGCCCGGACTTTTACACAGCATTACATCGCACAATATTTTAATAGTCACTTAGTTTTCCCGATTTTGATTCCCTATATCTTTTCATTTTAACAGTTTAATGAGAGACATGAAAGGCATGGGTAATATGATCCAGATTGCGGATTTAAAGAAAGAAACAAATAAAGCTTTTCTTCTAAGTTCCGTCATTTGCAAGACTCAGTTATAAATTTACAAAGGGATGATATTTGATACGTCTTTATCTCTTCCTTCTATCTTTCATTATTTTAAGACTTCACGCTATTCTTTTGCATTTCCTTCGGTGGGTTATCCCCTTAAAATTTCAAATTATGTCAAAAACAACTGGCAAATTACTAAATTTTAACAGGCTGTTGTAATATACAAATATTTCCGTTGAGAAACATTAGCGTTTGGTAAGAAATAGATTTTTTTTTTCTAATTCTACAAATGTTTTTTTTTTTTGAAAATCACATTTAAATGAACAGATTTTTCACTCATATTAGGCGTGATTTTGCTTTTTGTAACTTGTTAAAAGGGTGCAGTTTTCAGAATAGTTTAAATGATTAATCGTTCTAAAGAGCAAATTGCTCGTTTTAACCGTGCTCGTATTCAACGAGTTCAACTATATTTTCAAAATTAAAGTTACAGTAGCATTCAAAATCTGCCTAACATTTGCAAAAATAAATAATTAATTAAACGACAGATAACTGTTTTTTCATAGGGTTTTTAATAGAGTCTTTCATAACAGTATCTTGAGAGCTTAATAAACAGAACTTAAAATACATCTGACCATAGTGCGACCGTTTCATCTCGAATTTCCAGGTACTTTTATTATATAGATAAAAAAATATTTTACACACATAAAAAATACATCTAGTTTATGCTTAATGTAAAAAAAAAATACACTCTTTTTTCTGAGAATTTTGTTTTAATGTATAATGTATATTCCTAAATACTATTCAAGAATAAAAAATGAAAAGTTTCTATTACAAAACAAATAAAGCAGAAATGTTTGATAGCAAACAGGTAATGCATATATTTTTTACTTTTGTGTTTTTATATTGCATTCAGAAACAAGAAAATATTTCACTCTTTCATCGTGATTCATGATTATTTATATAAATGTTCAGTTTATAGAAACAAGAAATGCGCCAGAAATAATAGTTTTCCTTGAAATGCTGTTCCTCGTATTTTCTTTTGATCCTACTCCATCTTTTCGCCCATCACAGGTATAAGTTTTCAGAAAAAATATTTTCTGAAGAAAAGGGATAAGTTATTAGATCCTAAACTAATTGGATGGAAATATAATTCCAGTGGAAGGAACTATAAAATGTGATCAGAGGAATGTTATTTATACATATTATATACAAATAAAAATAACCCATTATTTATTAAAGTGAAAATACGCTAGATTATGGAAGATTGTGTTTTGTTTTCAGAAGTACATTTGCATTTCTCCCAGTAACTCTGTGTTCTTGACACATCTGGGCAAAAAATTGTTTTCGTTATTTGTATAATGACGACTAATACGGCGGTAACATGACGGCTGATACGGAAAAGTAGTTTTGCTCATTATGGAAATAGAAATATTCATTAATTATTTTGTTTTCCTTTAACATAAAATGAAGCGAATATGTATAAATATATGTGGGATTCCTCATTACTATATTTATTCATTAGCCGATTGTTATCATGAGACATCATACGGAATCAAGAGAAAAAATTGGGTTTTTGTAATCAGGGTATCTTTTATAAATATGTAGATTTTACAGAGAAAAAAAAGTACGTCAAGTACAGGGTCATTCATAATTCCCTCCGGGGTTTCGAAACGTTATAGTAAAAAAACGAAGACGAATATGAAAAAAAGAAACATATAAAATTATTCCGAAACTATTCAAGTTTTACTTACATACATTACAGGTGTTCTATGTGTGAACCCTTGGTCACACGGCATACATCCATGCGATAGTCCAGTTCCTGCCATACTCCGTTTCTTTAAATCTGAATCAGTGGTGTCAGTTCAACGGGCCTTTCGTAATAAATATCGAAAACAGGGACCAAATGACAAAACAATTCATGTGTGGTACCGGAAATTTAAAGAAACGGAGTATGGCAGGAACTGGACTATCGCATGGATGTATGCCGTGTGACCAAGGGTTCACACATAGAACACCTGTAATGTATGTAAGTAAAACTTGAATAGTTTCGGAATAATTTCATATGTTTCTTTTTTTCATATTCGTCTTCGTTTTTTTACTATAACGTTTCGAAACCCCGGAGGGAATTATGAATGACCCTGTAGAATATTTTCTTGCACTACTGTTAAGTAGACTGAAAGGAAATGTTATTCCATACTGATTCATATATGAAATAAATTCAGAATGTTAAACTTTAAAAAAAAAAAAAAAAAAAAAAAAAAAAAAAAACACATAAAAACTTTAAAGAAAAATGGATACACTCCATAAAATGTAATCTAAAAAAAAATAAAAATAAAAATAAAACAGCCATTTGATTAGGAGTTATGTCTTTTTTCAATTTATATTTAAAAATGGGCTTCCAGGGTCGTCGTCATACTGAAATTGTACCAAACACTTTAAATTTGCAATACTATAACATCCCATTGTGCATATTTCAATTTTCCGGTATATTTTCCGTCGGATAACAAGCGGGAAGTCATTACGTAAAACAGCTAGGAGATATGAAGGTTGAACACTTGAAACACGCACTGTTAAATTTATTTTTAATTGTTTAAAACAGATTGAAACGCATATTGTTGTTGAAATTAACTCAAAAACTACTTCTCAGAATAAGCTGCAAATTTGGTTTCGCATAGATGAAAATTTTAATATTTTTTTTCGAAACTACATACACAGTTGAAGCACGTTACCACGAATAAGCGTATAACGAAATGCTCATAGGCATTTAATTGTCCTGTATGTTAAATAATGCAGAATTTGAAATGATGTAACGAAAAAATTCGATCCTTTTACGAAAACCTTTAAAAAAACGATATGTCGAATTTGTTAGCTTTGTTTTTCTCTTTAAAAATGGTGTGGAAAACGGATTTTATTTTTAAAATAGCAGCTATTCTTTCCGTGACGTAACCTCCAGTATATTTCTATTTGGTCAATCACATACATTAGGTACTTCAAACATAGAGTTTAAATATGTATTATATGTACCGATAAAATAATACAACAAAATATTGATTATCCAACATCCAGTCATTCAGATCTATATCACAAAATAAAAACATTGTGTTATGAATTGTATATATTTATTCGTAAAGATATAATTTCCATATTTGTTTTAATCAACATTTTTATTTTTACTTTTTGAAGTAAACGCATAGGTTACGGACCCAGCTAAAAATGAACTGCATTGAACCTTAAAAAAATGCAGTTGGAAAACTGTGGTGATTTAGCACAAATCACTGCAGTTTTTTTTAAGTTGATACAATTGCAAAATAATTAGTTTATAAACGGCAGTCATTTTGCAAAAAAATTATTTCGCTTTTTTGGTGGCGCCATCTATGAGTCCTCTTAGCATATTTCTTTGCAAATATTTTAAAAGAACATGTTTCCCCACTTGCCGAGATGAGATTCGATCCGAGGGTGTAACGGTTGGAAGTCGTACAGGTTTGATTGAATGGGGTCTTATATGGGGAGGGTGCCCAAATAAGCAGGGTTATTTTTCGTTTCTAGGTGATTTGACGGCGTGAAAGATGAGATTTTGAGGCTTGAATTTTTATAAGGGCTCTGTGCGTGTGTACTTCGAAATTAATTTATTATTTAAATGTGTGGAATAAATATCTTAGCGGTTATTTATTTATATACTGAATAAATTGAGGATATATATATAATTTAAAATTTGTTATATATTTTAATTTGAAAAAAAAAATAAATAGTAATTTCGAAAAAGTAAATTATTAAAAAATAGTATGTTATTATAAAAATAGGTTTTGTGAAGAGACGTGTTCTATTAATTGAATTTTGTGTAGGGCCCTGTTTTATTAATAGTAATTTTGTGAAGTTACTATTGATAAGGTTATTAATATTTTTTTTGTGTAGGTGCCTGTTTATATTTTTATAGCTTGTGAAATAATTTTAATTTAATCTTAATAATTAATAACTTTTAAATAAAACAAGAAAGATAGTTGTTGCTTTTTATATTAATGCGTACTTAAATAAAAACAGTTCAATTAATTTGGGAATTAGTTTTTTGTCTGTTTTATTTATATACATATTTTTCTTCTTTTGGCGAAGATACAGGTTTATATTGTTATAGCTTATAAAATAATTTCAATTTAATTTTAATACTTAATAATTTTTGAATAAAATAAGAAAATTTGTTGTTGCTTTGTAATTGAATACGTAATTTAAAAAATAAGTTGCATTAATTTGCGAATTAGTTTGATTTTCTTTGTACGATTAAGTTTAAAAACGATTAAATATATATGGTTAATTATTTTATATAATTAAAAGTTTTAATTGAATTTTATAATATGAATTATTAGATATATATGGTTCATAGCACTTTCATTTTTTAAGTTAATGCGTAGGATAATGATATAATACTGTATGAATAGTAAATTAGTATAATAGACGATATGGTTTTAATGCATTAGTTTGTACTTAAAATGTTATAGGGGGCTCTATTGTGTTTCTGCCCAGTGCCCCCGAAATCTGTAAGTCGGTCCCTGGTTAGCTCTAACATTTTAACGATAAACAATATTGATTGATTTTTAATGTATATTTGTTTTGAATTTTAAAGTTTAATATCTTTGAATATTCGTTTTGTTTCACTTAAAGAAAGGGGGAGGGGAGGAATTTCACAGGTGTTCAAATTAGGTCCTTAAAATAAAAGTCTTGAAAACAGTATTAATTATTATTAATAAAGTAAATAGTGAGACATGCAACAATAACAAAAACTGAAAAGCTTTAACATCACTTTTAAAACTACAGATAAACTACAGAAAATATAATAGGAGCTTTCCATAAAGTATGTTCTGTAAAAATACCTCACAGTAACTATAGTTATACTGCATATACATAAGAAAATATAGTTCTGAATTAATAACTGTAAAAATACTTCAAATTTACTGCAGTTTTACTACAAATGTAAAGTCTCATTATTTTTTTACTTGGTGGTTGTAAAATGATTTCACATAAACTACAGTATTTTTGCAGATAATAGCTCAGAGTATTTTTGAAATAAATCACTGCAAAATTACTTCACATTAGCTACAAAATAACTGAAGTACTTTTACAGTCGAGATTGCACTGCAGAAAATCTACAGTTGACTGTAGAAAAACTTCGAAAACATTTCACTTCTGTAGAAAAACTGCAGTTAATTTTTAGGTGGGGATTTTCAATATCGCTGTATTTTAAATATTATATTTGTTTTAATCTCAGAAATTTCTGATTAAATAAGGCGAGAGCTATTTCTAAATAATAGTGATATTCAAAATCCGTAACAGTTGACAACAATGAGTAAACATAATCATATGAAAGCCTAATTTAATATAAATAAATAAGGTCTACATTTTTAATTAAACAATAGAGATTTTAAGGAAAATATTTATTTAAGAGAATGCATTTTTTTTAGCGTTGTTCACATTATTTAGATTTCGGCATATCCAAATTATGTTCAGAATACATTACTGCTGATATAATTGTAAATTTTACTGTATAATGAAATAATTCATTATAACGTTTTAAAAAACACATTACAACGAGCAAATTTTGGAAGACCGTTTGATCTCGTTATAAGGCGCTTTGACTGTATTTTTAAAGTAATTTTCGAAAAAAATATGAGTTGTAACAAATGATTTTTGTTTAAGGAAATTAATTTCTGGAAGCTTCAAATATGCGAATCCAAAATTACAGCTCATTTCCGATAAGTAGATTTTATGTTATACTTTAAAAACTGTCCGCATTGTAATAGGTTTTGGAATGATTAAATGTAACTTTACCATTACAAGTTCCAAGTTTCAATTGTTCCTATTACAATTTTCACAATTGTTTGGTACAATTTCATTATAACGACGGCCCTCTAAACTTTTTTAAACATAAAAAATAAAGACATAATTACTATTTTTGTCTTTCTATGTGACAATTGGGTAAATTAATCTTATAGAGTGTATCAATTTTTTTTGTATGCTGAGTGTACATTAAAATTCAGTATTTAGAAAAATAAATAAAATAAAATAAATATTTGAATTATTAAAAATTTTCCATTTATTAAAAATAAAATATTTCAATATACATAATAAATATCTGTTTTTTGTTTGTATTATTCTTCAAATTATCAGAATAGAAAATATTAGCTAAAATTTTGCTGCATGTACCTTCTTATTAAGAACTTTCTATTGAATGTCTAATATATTGGCATTATGTAAAACTATGATATAATATTTTTCTCTATCTATAAAGAGTTGAAAGATATGTATAATATTTCCGTAACCTTCTAAGATAGAAAGTAAAATTTCCATTATCAGAGTTTGAGTAGGGTTTCTTTGTATTGAATAACTTTGCATAAATCTCATCAAAAGTTTGTGTGCAGAATAGTTTCACACATAATTTGAAAAGTACATGCAACGTTGCTTACATATATCTAGCCATTTAGCTTACATTTATGCATATATGCAGTGAAAAAACATAAAGTATATTTGCATTTTAAATAGAGAGAAAACATTCTCTGAAAGAATAGATGTTTGCATAAATTTAAAAAAAGTATTAATACATATTTTATGAGATATATATTTATTTTACACTCATGTCCAAAATTAAGGTCACAAACATAAAATCTCTGAAAACCGATGGACTATTCAATGTGTTGCCACGAAATTTGGCACAGAGGTATATTAGAATGGGAGAAAGAATATATCAACATAACAATATGGAAAAGATTATAATTGTGAATTAAAATACAGGGTATATTAAAAAGTGTTAAATCATGAATCAGAGATAAAGCATTTATCTCAGGAAAAGTATGTCTGATATGGAGTGTGACCACTGTTCACTGCTATACAAGCTTCACAACGAGCTCTCATACTGTGAAGGTGTCAATACGTATGAAGGTGTCAATAAGTGTTTGTGGCAACAAAGCCATTTCTTCCAAAAGCACGGCTTTTAACTCCTGGCGGGTCATGGCAGGGGGGTTACGCTGTGCAATGGTTCTCCCTAGACCATCCAAATGTCACCAGGAAGGCCAGAAAAGACCACCACAGATCAACGACAACAGGAAAGAATAGCTATTTGGCGTTAAGCGCACGGCGACATAGGCTGGAAACGACTCCTCAGCTTACTGGTGACCTTACTGCTGCGTCTGGAATAAAAATTTCCAGGCAAACAGTATATAGACGATTAGCAGAGAGGGCACTTTACGTCCGGCATCCAGTCGTGTGTGTCCCTTTCACTGCATCGTACAGGAGAAACCAGTTGTTGTGGAGCCGAAGACATCAGTCTTGGACACAACAAGAGTAGGAGCGTGTTCTTTTCAGTGATGAGTCCGGATTCACCACGGAAAATGACTCTAGTCGAATCTTCATCTGGAGAGAACGTAGAGCTCGCTATCATCCCTCCTACGTAAAATAAATCGACAGATTTGGTTGCAAAGGAATTCTTGTCTGAGAAGGCTTAATGTTGGGCTGCCGTACCCCACTGCACGTCTTCGATGCCGGTATTGTCAATGCACATCGCTATAGGGATGAGGTCCTTGAAGCCTATGTGAGGTTGTTCCGGGGTGCTGTAGGCCCAGACATCATTTTTATGTTCGATAATGCGAGGTCACACAGTGCTCACATTGTTGATAATTGTCTTGAAGAGGAGGATATTCACCGTATCAATTGGCCCTCGAGATCTCTGGACCTCAATCCTATTTAACTTGTTTGGGATGGTCTAGGAAGAACCATTGCGCAGCGTAACTCCACTCCTAGGACCCTCCAGGAGTTAAAAGCCGCGCTTTTGGAAGAATGGGCTTTGTTGCCACAAACTTTTATTGACACCCTCATAAACAGTATGAGAGCTCGTTGTGAGGCTTGTATAGTAATGCACAGTGGTCACACTCCATATCAGACATACTTTTCCCGAGATAAATGCTTTATCTCCGATACATGATTTAACACTTTTTAATGTACCCTGTATCTTAATTCACAATTAAAATCCTTTCCATATTGTTATGTTGCTGTATTCTTTCTCTCATTGTAATATACCACTGTGCCAAATTTCGTGGCAACAAAGTGATTGGTTCATCAGTTTTCGCAGATTTTATGTTTGAGACCTTAATTTTGAACATTAGTGTATTTTATTCTATTTTATTTTGTTAAAGTAAAGATTTCTTTTTTATATCATTTCTAATTTTATTTTTTTCATGCTTTAATGTGACGTGTTGATAGTAGATTATAATTCAGATCTAAATTTTTTATTGGTAAAAAAGTTCTTACTATACAAAATCAAGATTGAAATAAAGTGATTTAAATACATTTTACGCAATTTTACATTCATTTTACGCAATTACACATTTTAAACAAATTATTCTATTTTATTTTGTTAAAGTAAAGAATTTTTTTGCATATCATTTCCAATTTTATTTTTTGCATGCTTCAATGTGACGTGTAGACAGTATATCATAATTCAGATCTAAAATTTTTATTGATAAAAATGTTCTTACTATACAAAATCAAATTTGAAATAAAGTGATTTAAACACATTTTACGTTGTTTAAAAATAAAAAGTTTGATTTTTAAATAATAATCATCTTTTATTGTGCATGAATGTATACAGAAAGTTTCATAAGTAATATGTTAAAAAGTTTATATAAGCGGATTTTTTTTTTTTTTTTTTTTTTTTTTTTGTATGATTAATTTCTTTTCTTGAGAAAGCGTCTTGAAAATAAATTTATCATAGATATCTAAGTATATGTTCCTTTTTAATTAATCGAAGTATATATGATTAAATTATGAAAATTACCGATACAAATGCAAAAACAAATGTTGTGAGTAACATAAAAAATAAAATAAAATTAGCAGAGCCTGTGATTTCCATTAAAAATCTGTATAAATAAAAGACTTCTCATAATCATTACTTAAAATAAATATATTTAATTACTTTTATATATTTAATGACTATATTTCTCTTTCAATTATTTCTTTCAGGCTGAGTACTTTTATTGACAAATCTCTATGGAGTAAAAAAAAAAAAAAAAAAAAATATATTTAATTCCTAAAATAAATAAAAGAAATGTCAGATGTAAAAACTGAAATATGCAACATTTACTTTAATTATGGTTTAATGTGATATTTGAAAAAAGAATAAATTTTGATCATTTAAAAGCATTTGCATACCAATCTAGCTTTTATGTAACATTTTTTGTAATCTAATATTTAGAGAAAGTTTAAATAAAATAAAAGACACTGGGATAAATCATGTGGTAGTATCATTTACTAATGCTGTAAATGAGAATGAAAATGCTGGAACAAATAATGATATATATTTTTTTAAAGATTCTTCTTCATATTCTTTTGTTTATTTTTATCATTAAAAATTTGATAAAAAGAGAAAATATTTTATCTAAATAAAATGCAAAATATAAATATTCGTTAAATTCATGTTGTGTTATTACATGCCTATTTTTTCTATATTATTTTAAACTACATTTTATGTTCTCTTAAAAGCCGAAGAAACACGCTTGAACACAAAACATGAATGTCCAAGCAGCATTTTTATTAATAAAGAAATCAAAAACTTCATAATAACACCATAAAATAAGAAATGAGATAAGTCTTTCGCAAGAGCTTTGTCTTTCTTTGTCAGGCACAAAGAAGATATGCTACCACTTTGAAGGCAGGATCAAAACTGAAAAGAAAAGAAAGGGAAAAAGGGACACGTTAAGGGAATGACCAATAGGAAAGCATAAAGTATCATCCAAGCACAAAAGATAATAACGATATGGAAAATTGTGAAGAAAATTAAAGAAAAAACAGAGTAAAAAATAAAAAATAAAATGCACAAAAAATGTATAATAAAACAGAAAGTAAAATAGAGATTAAAAATTCATGATATAAACAAACAAACAAATATTATAATTTTTTAATCTTTATTTTACGTTCATTTTTGTTTGCATTTTTATGTTTTTTTTACTCTGTTTTTTTTCTTCTTTTTTCACAATTTTTCAAATCTTCGGCATTTTAGGTAATTATTCTGTTCTGTGATTGAATTATACCTTCTGTTTTCCTGTTGTCCCCGTATTGCTGTTCCCGCAACTAATCCCTCTTTCCCTGCCATTTCCTTTCAGTCTTGCTCCTGCCTTTAAAGTGGTAGCATGCCTGACGAAGAAAAACAAATCTCTTTCGAAAGGGCTAACGCATTCCTTATTTTATGCGGTTATTAAGAAGTTTTTTATGCTTATATGGTATCACATCAGTTTATTCAATACTTTAATGGGAAAGAATTCAAATTTGAAATTGAAAATTCTTCAATTAGCTTCCAGTTTAATATTCACCTACCGAAGCATTTTTATAGACGCAATCACTATAAAATTTCCTAACGTTGATAATTTCAAAATATATTATGTACATTTTGTCCTATGTTTCGCGTTTCTTCTTTTGTAATACAGTAGACTCACAAAATTCGAAAATTCGGTTAATTAAAAAAAAAAAAATAATGAATCTACTCATGTATGTTGTAAAGAATCAGTCAAATCCAACTGCGGAATTCAAATAGAAAATCTGTAAAAAAAAAAAAAAAAAAAAAAAAAAAAAAAACTTTCGAGTATTTGGAAAAAAGACGCGATTTGGCGAGCAACACTTTTTCCTCGCCAAATGAGCACGATTTTAATGCATTTGGATATTGTGTTTTTAAATGAGTGTTTAAATTAGTAGTAAACAATGAATTTAAACTTAAACGATGAAATTGTTAATTGTTATTTCTATAGGCTTAATAATATATACAAGTTGCGAATTTCTGCAGATATTTACAGGTGCATATCTATTAAAGGTGCATAAAATTTATTTAAAAGTATATTTAAAATATATTATATACATATTTTCACCCCTAGATCTTTTACATATGGTTTTAAATAATTTTTTTGCCCTATTTTAGTAATTTTAATTAGTATTTCATCTATTTTATCTTCAACGTGAATGTGACATTCCACTTTAAACACTTTTGGAGTTTTTCTATTGTTAGGAATAAAGAGATTAAATAGAATGTAGCTTAAAATTTTCAAAATATCCTATATATATATATATATATATATATATATATATATATATATATATATATATATATATATATATATATACACTGCTGGACAATAGCTAAGGACGGATAACACTATCACCCATAGCAACCACAAAATGAGAGGAAGCAAAATGTGGATAATTAGAACAAGTGCGGGATATAGTAAGATGAGGTGTGCGTATGGAAATTTTCTTTTCCACGTCTGATCATCACGCGATAGCGCTGATAAGAGCTTTAAAGGATTTGACGCGTGTGAACAGTTGTTGTTCCAAGTCAAAGTTTTACAGGAAAGACTTAATTGACGAACTTGAAATTTTCGGTATGTCTTCCCGGTATCACTAAGATGATGTTTGCGTGGCTGAATTATTGGAAAGATCGAAGAAGTGCGAAAAATAACAGTTGTTGCCAGGGAGTTCGACATCGCCCACAGCCTTGTTTCACGGCTGTGGAAATCATTTAAAACTACGGGAATGTGTAGCAGGCGTCACGCGGGAGGTCGTGTTAGAAGTACAACGACTGCAGGAGATAGATACATTGTCCTATCGGCAAAAAGGAACGGAGGCACCACAGCTCAGCAGGTGGCAAATCAGTTTCTTGCTGCCACAGTACAGCAGATCTCCCGAAAAACTGGAGACAGATGTTTGAGGGACGGGGGATTATACGCCCGCAGACCTGTTGTGTGTGTCCCATCGACCAGACAGCAGCGTACTGCCCGTTTGCAATGGTTTCGTGAGCATCTCAACTGGACTGAACAGGACTGGGCATGCGTACTATTCTCAGATGAAAGTAGGTTCAGTCTGTCATCGAATTGTAGATGCCCACTCATCTGGCTTGAGAGTGGTACTGCTTATCGTCCAAAAAATATCCAGGAAATGAACGATATCCGACATGCAGTGTCATGGTATGGGCCAGCATCATGATCAATGGCCGCACGCGCCTACATGTGGTTGTAACTGGGTTGTCACAACCACAAACTGTCAAATATTAATTAACTGGCATTATTTTATTTTTTTAATTTTAATGCAACGATAGAATACTCCTATTCAAAAGGGTTAAACAAGGCAACTTCTAATATTTGTTTTTAGATAGTTATTTTGAACAACAAGGCACTATTAACCATTTTCACGATTATTTTTAACATTCATAAAAACCTACTGACGAACTTCCTTAAAAGATCTAAAATTTCTTTAAATGTAATAAAAGTTGTGAAATTTTTAACAACAACAAAAAATACTAAATCTCTTCACATAGTTTTAAAGTACGATGCATAAAATAATCTATTAATCAGATCACAAAAAGTAAAATTTAATCCGGGAAAATAAAACTTAACATAACAAAACTTAACAAAACTTAATGTAACATCGCCGGCAAACTCAAATACTGCTTGTTAAATTCATGCCTCCAATTCTGAACGCTGTATTCCACTATCGAAGAATTTGTTGTTTCCATGGCAACAACGCATTCGATTGAAATTATATCGAATGAGTTCAGAATCGGGTTCTAAGAGCAAGATTGTACTGACGAATGAAACCCACTCCATAGTCTTAATCTCCTTCCTTTGCATCAATGCTTTGTGACGTCAGTTTCGACATCGACTGAGCGCCAATCGCTTTCAGCGCCATCTGTTGTTTTAAATTCAAACTAAAATCGAGTTTCACAGTAAAAAAAACTCCTTACATCATACATAACCCTGCTGCAAGAATTTTTTTAATATCTGTCACCGTTTGCAAGTTATTGAATTTTAAAATCCATCAGTCATTTTTGGGACACTCGGTACAAAACCTTAACTTAAAACGTACTCAATTCTTTGAACGAAAAATCTGGTAACTAGAGAGAATCCTTTCTTTTGCAAAGATATACTACCATAATTATAAATTTTACTGTACCTATTTAAATTATACATATATAAATTATCTACTTTAAATATAAACAGACGTTTTACATGCGAATATTCTGCAGGATTTTTAGAGGCCGCTAAGGGCAGACTGCTGACAATATTGAACACATTGTTCAATACAGAGCAATGAATCAGTTTCTTAGTTTTGAAACTGAAAAATATACGCTAGTTTATCAAATATAGTTTTTTTAATTAAAAAATAACACTAAGATTTAAACCGTCAAAATATAACAAACATATTAAATATAAAAATAAAAAAATTGAAAAAATTATCATTGGGATTTGATGCAGATTCTTAATTGAGCTGCTAACCGTGGAATTGAGCCGGTTAGATAGAACAAAATATTTTAACGGAAAGTATTTTATGATGTTAAATAACGCAACATCCAGAATTTAATTAATATAGGACCCAAATTTATCATATATTTAGAAATTGGAACAGCGATCTTCACATCTATTTAAGAGTCCTAGTACTGTCGCTGTGGTTTTTATCGGATGTATGCCAAAACTGATAGAAAGGAATTTGTTGTTTCACAAAGACAAAAATTCCAGTTGCTAAAATTCTTCCTTTGTGCTAAACGCACTATTCACAACAAGTGGTTCATCTAAAGAAATTACACTGACTCATTGAAGAAAGAAATCATTGGTGAGAAAATAAATGACTGTAGAAATAGTACTATTTGGATAGACACAGGCAAATAACAAATCCATGCCATGTATTCAAAAATGGGTGTCAAATTCCAAGCACATATCACAGATTGAAAAAGTAGATATTTCAATGACTGCAATATTTATATTATATTATTTCAAGCTTTGCATAACAGATACCTTAAACAGGATGCATTTTGAGTAACTGTGCTAATCTTTGTTAATTTCACCGATCCATATATATTCAAACTCCATTTTTTTTTCAATACTAAGGTAAATGAACCTATAGTCAAGGACCGATCAAGCAAAAGAGGGGCCCAGGGCCTGGTATTCATTTGAGGGCAACTCTTCCTATACAGTCGCAAAAAATTATCTATGTCTTAGAGTACAAATATGAATGTATATATTATTTTTTAACTCATCTTACTCTAAAATTGCAACATACTAATTTTATTCAGTACAACGTCAAAATAGTTTTAAAATATCGGTTTTACAATAATTACATACCAAATTTTGAGGCCCCAGGGCCCAGTTGGCCCATGCTTTAATCAGGCCCACGACATATTTTTTTTAAAATACAAGCAAATAAAATCTGATTGGAACACACAGCTGTAAACTGTCCGTAAGGAAATATTTCGTTTTATACCCAAGGTTGATTGATTAACTTACACTTTCATACAGTTTTAAATGAAATGACTGTACAGAGCATAATTTGAATAAATTGAATAAATTGTATAATGTGAATAGATTCAATATTAAGAGTAATTTTTAATTTGTATTGCTAATGGTATAGAAACAGAAAAACATTGCACGTTCTTTGATTCATGTACAAAACAGTGAAATGCCTTCATCCTTTCATTCCTAAAAAAACTTTGTTTTGTAAAATATTCTACTTTTATTCAAGAGAAAAAACTATTTTAATAGTTAAATAAACCATATAAACAGGTATTGTAAGAAGGATATATATCCATTAAGATCCTGGGGCAAAAAATTGCTTTGGCTTCTCCTACAATTTTCAAAAACACCGAAGTCTAAGTTAATACAACAGACAATATTTTAGTATGTGAAAAATATTTTTCACCCATACTCAGAACAAAAAAGGATGAAAATCCAGTTAAATTATTTATTCATTGGCATTCATCTCAGTTATCTTTGCAATTTAATTGCTTTCTACAAAGGTAGATAGATTAACACTGTAGTTCTGTTACCAGATGTTACACATTTTATATAACGCATCAAGGTTTCTGTTTTCCATACAATTAAAGATGTTTATCAAAAGAAAGTACTGTAATTCAAGAATAGATCAAAGGGAAGTCCATTATAGTAAAGGAGCAGGACTTGCTCCAACTCCTACAGTTATTGATAAAGAAATTATTAATTGGCTTAAAGAGTGAGGATTGGTTGCTGATTCTATGGATACCAAAGATGGCAATCATAAAACAAAAAAGATCCAAATCGCCATTGCTACAAAAAATGTATGAAGTGTCTCTTTTTAAACAATTTCTTTAATAAAAACTTGGAGATACTGAATTAAGTGCAATTTATGAAAATATAGGACCCAGATAAACCCAGTCGAACGAAAAGATCTGTATAATGTATTTCTGAAAACTGAAGAAAAATCATGTATGAAAACATACTTTCAAATAAATTTATTTATTTTACCTTAAATGTAAATTATTTTGAGTTATTAATATTCTATATTAGTATAAAGTCGCATACATTTCAGAATGCACTGGTCAATCCAATTAAATAGCAAATATTAGTGAATTTGTTGGAAAGCGAGTGGAACAACACACAGATTTGAGGTAGCAAATAATAATGAAATCTAATGACATATTGAAACATATATATAAGAGTTTCAAAAAGGCAACATTACAACAATTAACCGTTTTTTGGAAAAACCTAGAAACATTGCTAGATATACAATATCATACAATAATATACCATATCATTTTTTTAAATGCTATCCTAAAAGATAAAAAGAAAGATTAAAATAATTCCAATTGTAGTTACGTCTATTCAAATAACACAATATTTTAAGAAAAAAATGCTAAATCTCAACAAAAAGAGAAGAGAAAAGAAAAAGGAAAAGAAAAGAGATGGAAAAAAAAACACTTTTAGAGATTTAAAAAAAAAAAAATTAAAATTTGGTTGTAAACAACTGTAAAAATAAATCAGGATATTAATTTCTGATTATTTGATTATATTTTAATCAAATTGTATAATTTAGCTATCTAAACTTCTAAATACAGTCCCTTTATTGTATACATTTATTTAGCGAAATTAAATCTTCTCTATGTTTCACACTCTCAACACTTGAGTATCTCAATTCTGGGGACCCACTACTGGTGCACAGAGGAAGTATTTTTCCTTTTTCACAAGTAAGGTATTCTAAATTTTGATTCTTACTGCTGAGGCATGAATGAACTACGATAAAAATAGATATATTTTGGATTTTACTATTTTTAAATTGGTAATTAAATAAATGACCTTGAGTGGCTCGCTATTATTACATTTACCTTATACCAAATCATTTCATTATGTTTGTTTCATGATATTTACTGGTTTTCTTACTAATTTCAGCAATTTTAAAAACAACGACATTTTTTCTCCAATATGATTTTTTTAGACCGCTGACCAGTCCTCTACTTGCCAGGCTTTTGCCCAGCTTAACGGGTTAATGTCTGGCAACAGGACGAGGATTTGCCGGCTCTCTGCTTGGCAAAGATGTGTTTGATTAATCTATAGGCCGAAGTGGCTTCAGTGCGTCTTTTTGCCTTAATTGTTTTTTCTTAGTTGGTCGGTTGCTAATTGATTTTGGATGAGACTGTTCAATACTGCACAGTGTAGCGAAGTCATGCCGGACGGATGTGAGAGGCTGGGATATTTACTAATTCCACGCTGCATCGCTACTCGACTTGGTCTCGTAATTTAGAACATTGATCTAGTGTCGAGAGCTTCACCTAAATAGGCAACCCCAGAGGTGTAATACACAGGGAACTTGGAGGACTTTACACCCGCGACGGATTTTACACGCACCGGGCGCCATTAGCGTACATGGTCGCCGCGTCTGAAAAGGAATGGGGTTAGGCATTTTATAACACTTTTAATATTTTAAACTAGGTGCTACTTTTAGACTTTATGTATTATTACTTTACTTGGTTGTTTGTCTTAATTTACCTATAGTTCTACCATATGATTATTTTAACTGAAAACAAATGCTCTACAGAGTTGCTTGTTCCTACAAAGGTGGGGGGGCATTATGTGCATAATTTACTAAATTAAGAGAGGGGTTGGACCATCGGCTATATATTATCTGTATACAATTTAATATATATAATTTATATAACTTAGATAAATCTAAAGATGAGAGGGGATGGACAAATGGCTATATACTAACTAAATATAATTATTTATATAATGTTTATAACTAGTACTAACTTAGCTGTGGAGGTACTGAAAAGCTTAATTTAAGTTAAAAAATGCTAATAAAAACTGCTTAACTAATACGTACTAAAAATGAAATATTAGAGGGGTCTCCAATATGATTTAAAACTGACTGGGAAATGCATTCTTATATTCTATTGCCACCAGTATCCACATTAATGAGATAAATGCCAGGTTATACGCAGATTTATTGTACTGGAAAACTAGAATACAGTATGAAATGTAATGAACACATGTGTCATTTCAGATAATTTAGTAAATGTTATTGTCTAAGACAGTTTAACGTCGTTATACAAACGTAGTATAATAACGTATTTAACAAAAATTATATGTGATTAAAACTCACTTTTAATGATATACCCCATACACATCAAAAACTAAAAACTACAGATTTTCTTAAAATGTGACGCAATAATTTTAGAAGATTAAAGATGAAATACAAAAATGATGTTAATCAAGAAAATCATCAAAAACTGTGGAATAACAAGTTAGGATGGCTGAAGCGATTAAACACATTTTTTAATGTGGGTGGAATTTAAATTCTCGGAAAAGTAATATAGATATCTATAGCAGAACCCCATAAATATCGCTTTGTTTCCTCGGACAGATTAAAAGTATATTTTGTATGTGAATAAATATTATTCCCATCTAAATTCTTACCTAAAAGAATAATAAAAATGTTTAAAAAATATTTCTTTAATAAACACCGATGGAAAACAGATATCATGAATATCTATGCTGGCAACACCAATCGGATTCTATAAAAAATAATGACGGATAGAATATGTTATTACATGTTATTTCGAGAAATATATCTTGGTATATTGTAATAGAAATTGATCCCAGTACGATGCATATCTCAATACAATTCATATCCCAGAACAATGCATATCTCAGCGCAATGTATATGGCAGCTTAATTCGTAGAAACATTATTATGAAATGTCTTTGAGTACAGATAATCTAGAATAGATGCACACTAAAAATATGTGACAATCTGAAATAATGAGAGGTAAGTTAAATCTTGTATGTGCATACTCATTTTGCATATTTAATTTTAGTGCATATTTTGTGAATTTTATAAGGCTTTCCAGCTTTATGAATCATTCTCTAAAATCTTTTTCCTGTTAATAAATTAGTTACTTAATATTAAAAAACAGTTTTTATTTCATTAGAATAAATGATATTAATTTTCAATTTAAAAAAAATTCTTTTTAAATTTTCCGTGTTATCACACACTTTCATCATGTAAATGCTAAAGTTGTAGCTCGTATGAATGAAATTAGCGCTGCAATTTGCTGTCATTTCCAATATATATCAGTGAATTATGTCAGTCAGGTATCGTTCGGATACCTCAGTAGGAAAGGCATTGGCACGGCAAGCCAAGGTACCCCGATTCTAGTCCGGGCAGAGACATTTTACACTCTGTTGGAATACAAATCAACTATACTACTCCAACCTTGAAGATGAAGTATTCAATATGAAGTATTGTTGAATTATATAATGAAAAATAATTTTATTTCATCTGTTATAAATTTGCAACGGAAATGTTCAAAATTTTTCTGGCTACTGAATTTATTAAAGATGTCAAATTTAATTTCTTTTTCCTTATGTTTTATGCTATTATTAAATTAAACCTCTTTAAATTAATGACTAATTTAAATTAATCCATTGCACAGAAAAATGTGTAAAACTTTGAATACTCACTTTTAAAAACCATATTGCTATCATACGCGGTAATGTTGCCGTCTTATTCAACTGCATAATTTAAAGCAGACTTTCGTGAAATTTTTCGTAAATACTCTCCATTTATTTTTGTACAGTCGGTCAAAAAAAGGAACTCTCCTAATATTTTACGGCCAAATAGGCACAGAAAACAACTGAATTATCCATATCCATTCGATTGGAAATTACGTCTTCTTAAATCCTCTGTTCAAATATAAGCTTTTTTGATGCCGTCTCCATAATGTGTAAAAAACTTTAAAATTTTCAATACGAACAACTAATACTGACATCATATTTGGTTGCTTCTGAAAATGTACCTTAGGAAACCAAACATATAGTGAAATATTTTAAAATTAAGCGAGGTTAAATGTTTCATTTCCTAATATTAAATTAATTTTTAACTCTTGAAAAATAAATTGCAACGCGCGAGGACTACTAAGCAAAAACCGAAAACTGCTAAGCAGAATGAGCTACATTGTTTCATTCGCATATTTCAAACTTCGAGAAATCGATTTCTGTTAAAATTGTAATTGGTTTCAATACATATTTATTGATAATTATTTTGTAATTTCTAGTGTAAAACAACTAACAAAATACAAGTTTCGAAATATTCAGTGTTAAATATTTCTACAGAAAATTATTGGGTTATCCGGAAAGTTCGTGCTGGTTGGGAAAATAAATTCGTACCGGAAAATTCTATCATTTAATTATTAGACATTAATTCGGATATCTAATATCTAATAATTAACGGGAACAATTTTTCGCTACGAATTGATTTTCGCAACTGGCACGAACTTTCCGGACAACCCAATACAAGCAAAACTATCGTGATTTCTTCCTCTAAAACCGCTGATTTGTAAAAACTGGACATTTAGTTCACTTATTTGCAATGTTTTTGTCTCATAAATTTTATTGAACTTATGTTCTTTTTAAATATATATATCTAAAACTTACATTTATGGTTGCAAAAATTGCAACACCATGAAGGAATTACCAGAAATTATTGCAATTTTTTCCACATGTTACTGATAGTGGTACAAATAAACGATCAAATTTACAAGACAAAAAAACAAAAACAACGTCGGAAATTAGTACTTTGTTAGTCCGCCACGCTGAGCGATGACAGCCTGTACACGTCATGGCATTGAATCCTACAGGTTCTGAATGTAATCCTGGGGAATGACATTCTAGATGTCTTCGACGTGAAGCCAATGTTCAATCTTACTGTGTGCCCCACCAGCTGTACGAGCGAATCGCCGACTAACGAAAGACCAGAATGCCGACCATACATGCTCATTGGGAGACATATCTGGGGAATAAGCAAGCCATGGAAGAAGCGAAACTTGCTGTGCACTGCAGAATGCTTGTACACTCTGAAAAACATGTGCACGGGCATTATCTTGCTGAAATACAACACCCGGAATGCGTCGAAGAAGGGAGAAGGACTTCTGGCTCCACAATTTCTTTTGTGTAGCAATCACTGTTGAGGTTGCCACTAGATGGGATTAATAATTATACCCAATACCGCCCCCACCATGATGACCTATGCGTTTGTGCGGTATGACGCTGGGTAACACACTGTGGGAGTATACGTTTCCCCCCTGTAATGTCTGACGCATATCCTTCCATCATTGTACTCCAGATTTATCGGAAAAAGCAACTTGTTGCCACTGGAAACGCCACGTGCTGTGTTGCTGAGCCCGTTGAAGTCGGAGGCGTGTGTAATTCAGTGAGAGAAGAATTCTGCATGGAGTAACCCTAGCACGCAGTTCATGCTGCAGCAGACGATGACGAACTGTGGAGCTAGAGAACAAAACACCTGTAGCTGTGTTCCAAAGTTATGCTAACACACGAGAGAACGCTGTACGATCCGTCACAGCCAAGCGGATGAGGTGTCTGTCGTCCCGTGCCATTGTTTTATTTCATGCCTCACTGCCAGCTTTTTGCCTTGTTTGATTCTCCTCTGTCCATTTCATCCAAACACGCATCACTGTTATGGCATTACATCGCGTGCAGGCAGTGATTTCGCTAAACGAAAATCCACCTTGTCGAATACCGATGATGCGGCCTCGTACGAACTCCGTTCGTTATTGGTACGGCTTCCTCGGCTTTTGCCGAGGAAGGCTTTTCCCGAGGCATTTTCACCAGCAATGAAACGTTTACCACAGACAGAGGACGATAAACGGATTTCAACGCATCTTTACAGTCCTTTATATACTTGGAACAAGCGACTGATAAATAGCCGGTTCTCGTTCCAAGCATGCGCAATGGCTTTGTAATTCTAATCATTTGCATGTCTTATCTCACTCTACATTTCCTGTAAGTTTGGTTCAATTTGTATATTTCCTTCATGGTGTTTGAATTTTCACAAACATGAGTTTATATTTTTATTATTATGACGTTTACTGAGTATAAAATAAATGTTATACTTTTAAAAAGGTTGTCAGGATTTAATTAAACAATTTTACATGAAAATCAGGAAAAAAAATCAAAATTGTCATTTACCATGTTTTGCACACGAACACTCATTTATGAAAACAGTATTAGAAAATATACTCCGTTAAGATCTGGAAACTAATTCAGTTAAGAAGCATCTATCAATGTTGTTACGATGTTGAAGTCACTCTTGTTTGCTATGACGGCTAACCTTATTTTTTAATCTTTTTGCGATCGTAGATTGACAAAGACATTTTCTTATAAAAGACAAATCCCGTTCGTCTAAAGTTCGAAACACAGCGAGACGTTGTTTATACATGTGGTCTCATATCATAACACCGAAGGCCAAACTGTAGACACGCTGCGTCGTTACCACAGAATCACCATTTTTGATAAACACTATGACTACACGATCACGATGCTTTACACTCGACTATTGCGCTAACTGAAAACTACATATTCACACGAAACGAAAAACACCAAATCCACAGTAATACGTTTATAACCGAGTCAAGCAATACTTACCTCACTTCACGTTAACTCATCCTGTATATATTGTTACTTCAGACATATCTTTAAAATAAAGCTTTTTTTTTCAAGGTTATTCTTTTATATCGGAAGAGCGCTAAATCGAGGTGACATATAATTAGGTGTATTTGTATTCTATGATAATATGACCAGGATTTGTTAACGTTCTGAAGCAGTTTCCTCTTAATAAAAAAATATTATAAAAAAAATATTATATGTTTGTTTTTTTCCAACAAAACAGAAATAAAGTTAAAATGATTAACAGAAATAGATAGGAAATATAAACTATCTCAAAAAATTAATTAATATAAAATTTGAATTAAAATTTTAAATTTGTTTTAGTAAGCGAAATAAACTGTGGAAAATATTTTTTATTCTTAATAATAGAAATACATTTTTCATAGAAGGAATATTTCAGAAATATATTTTTCATAGCAGGGTACTAAACGGAAAAGGAAATTTATTCAAGATATATATATTTATTCTATGGTCATAAACTATTTTTCTATGAAATATTGTTGGCATATTTCTCCTAAATAGTAGCATTAAAGAGAATATTTTATTGGAAAGAAAGGTGATATAAATAGTTCAGAAATAGGAATAATATCTCGATTCAAATCGTTTTCCACCTTTATGAAAATACAGGAAATGTAATAGCAAATTTGCAAAGAAATCAATTAATTTTAATTTTCGATATGCATATTTAATTTTTTCAAACAAAGAAATTTTTGGATAAATAAAAATAAAATTTTACAAGCGAAATCTGTAAGAGAAGTCGTTTGACGTGGAGTGAGAAAAAATAATAATTATACGATGAAAATGTTAAAAAGTTTGACAAATGTCTGACTTTTTAAATATTTAAATAAAAAATGAGTAAAACGTGTTAGATTTAATCATTGTGAAGGAAATTCAAAAATAACTTCCATGTGAGATAATTCAGTAATTTTATGAAAGTGCCTAAGTAGAAAATACTTTATTATTCTATATTATATTATTTTTTTTTCTTAATAATCTAAATACATTTTTCATAGAAGGCATATTTCAGACATATGAATATCTCAGAAATATTTCAGAGATGTAATATTGATACATATTACATCTTTAAAAATTACATATAAAAACAATTTTCATCAGGCAATTTCATACATGGATAACAAAAGTTAAAAAACATATTTATTGAAAAAATAATTGATGTATTACAAACGTATGTAATAAACTTGCATAAGTAAACATATACTTTTGCACATATAATTGAGAAAATATATGTATTTTTTAAGTTTTATATACATGAAATGTTTTCCATCGTGAATTATATAAACATATTTATTCTGGGATGCGATGAATTAGTAGAACAACATATGTTTTGCAGTTGAAAAAAATCTCGATGGAAGGCGATGTTTGAAATACATTAGGAATTTCCCCGTAGAAATTACAGGAAGCTGCATTATTAACAATAATTTTACTGACACTTCACCAATCAAGGACAATTCCACTAATTATCTAGTTGAGAATTCATAACTGAGCTCTGCTACGCCGTAGAAAAAAAATCATAAAGATGTTACATGTTATTATAGATATACACCAACTTAAAGACACTTATCCAACAAGTGACGGGTTTTGTTTAGCAACTCAAAAAACGTAAAAATTCTGATCCCCAAAGTTGTGTAGCGCGTTTTATATTCTGCGAGGCGTCGGAATCTTTCGCCAATGCAGGGGTAATTTAACCAACGACCGGGTTGCCTGTCTCTGGGACTCTTTATTATACTAGGCATAATTTTGAAGTGAAAACGTTAGACGCAGGAGTTGAAATGAATCATGATATATCGAATGATAATTTTAATTTAAAAAAAATTATATTAAGAGACGTTCTAAAGAAATAAAAATTTAATGTCTCAAAAGAAGAAATAAATTAGAAGTTTTTGCAAATAATTATAGCTTTTAGCAGATTAATATTTTTAGAATAAGAATTAAAAGAATAAGTTGATTAAAGATATGGAGTTATAATATAATTTATATGAAATATATTATTAAAAGACAGGGAAGAAAAATAGAATTGTAAGAATTTGGAAGGTAAAATGGCGAAATTTTTTATTATTACACACATAGCCAACATGATATGAAAACAATTATAAAACACATTGCAAAACTTTTACAATATTCTGTTATTTTTAACTTGTAATTTCTATCTGGAACAAAACAGGAGGTTTTCTATTGATCCATTTCGGTCCTCATGAGCCTACACAGATCAAGGCGATTTTTATTTCTATTTATTACACTCATTATTATTCAGTTTTTAATAGTTTTATTTGAATATTTATGAAGAATTTTAATTAAAATAGCCAACTTTAGAGAAAACAGAATCTGATTTGTAACTGTAACGATATACACTGTAAGAAATGTTTCTTAATCTGCAAAAATATAATATAATCATGAACGGAAATATGAGAAAATCTCTTCCGAGTTACCCACACGATTCCTAAAAACCTGATTTTATCTTTACAAAATCCAGATACCAATATATTATAACTGTTTAAAAAAGAATTTTTATATAAATAAAGTTTTTTTTTTCTGTCAATATGTTTCGGAAAGGTTGCCCAGTAGATTTTAGTGTATTAATTTGTTTTATCAAAGAGGGATTTTTAGGATACTAACAATTATCAATTAAACAGTTTTAGCTGCGTAACGGAATTCTTAAAGCAAGGATACCAAAATAATATTAATTTTAACATTAATGTTAATGCTAATGCTGTTAATTTATCATATTTGTCTGTAAAACATGTTTGTTGAACATGAAAATGTTTACTTAGAACTTAATATCATCCGGAAAACCAATGTTCTGAGTTCAGAAAACTCAGTAATACACTGTAAAACCTACTCGGAAGCATATCCAAAAATCAGTGGCGGTAAAAGAAACTTTGTTTTTTTAAATGTTTTACGAAAATATATTGGTCTCTAAGCTTTCTAAATATAAAGAATGCTTCTCGAAATCGAGGGTAACTCGGATGAGTTTGTGGTATATTTTCGTTTCTGGTTATATAGTATTTTCATATATTAAGGACCATACGCCATAAGTATCGTTCGGGTAGATCTGTAGGAAGAGCATTGACACTGCAAGTCAATGTACCCAGGTTCCAGTCCTGGTCCGTACATTTTTTGCTCTGTTGGAAAAAATTTCAACTATGATACTCCAACAATTGAATATGACTAATGAACATTTGTCCTATTTTTACAGTGCATCTCCTCCTTTGAAAATTTATACGATATTAAGTTTTCGCTAAAAAAGATTACGTGCTGGTATTAAGGGAACATATTATTAATTAAAAAATAATTTATAAAATGTAAAAAAAAAAAAATATGCTATCGTAGCGTAATTATAATTGAAATACTAAAAAACGAATTTGTGGCAATATCTTTCGTTATTTAAAATCACTTTTCAAACTTCACTTCCCGTTATAAAAAGTCTATTCTATGCCATATAAGTGTAACAAGATTATTCAATTTTGTTTTCCGTTCATCATTTACCTATGCACTTTTAAAATTTTTCAATGAAATATTATTAGATGTTGTTACCTTTATGCCATCCCTCTACTAAGTATAAAAATACTAGAATCCGTCAGGCCGAAATGTCGGAGCATTGAGTGGGATAAACATAAAATATAACATTAACAATGTAAAATATATATTTTGTATTTTTATATTTACTGTTTAATAGTATAAAAGAAAAATTACAATAACAGCTGTTGAATCTTCAAGTGTTTATTCGGTCAACAGTTGCCTCAGGTACTGCTCAAATGCTAATCTATCAGCAAGTGCCCCCATTCTTCTAATTTGGTCTAGCCTATCCTTTGCGAAAGGCACTTCAATGAGAACATCCTCTAAACATCGAACCCTGCTAAACGCGACATAAGTTTCTCCAAGTGACAACTCCTTTTCACCAATGTCCACAGCTATTTTTGGCAAAGTTAAACCTTGGGATTTGTGTATGGTGACAGCGTATGAAACTGTTAAAGGTAACTGAGTACGGGAGCATGAGACATTGTTTTCTTTCCAAGACTTTGTAATAGGTGTGACAGGAAAAAGTCTTTCAGTGAGAAATGGTCCCCGATAATCATCAAAATGAACCATTACTGCCTGTGGCAAGCCTGGAGGCCGTAATCCTGGTCCGTAGACAATATCTTTTACCGTACCAAGTGCACCGTTGACCAATCCTCCATCTGTCCACAGATTGGTACGCAACATAATTCTGCATCCAATTGCTAAAAAAAGTTCAGCCTGAAGTCCAGACGCGTGCTCATCTTCACTCCATCTTGCTATTTGATTATTGTGGTCTGCTAATATTCTTGCCACTGGCCATTTTGATTTACGAAGTACTTCTTGATTATGTTCTTCAGCTTGCTTGTTTGTGGGAAAAAGGAGTATGGCATCTTGAAATCTTTCAAGTTCAGCCGGAGGCTGTATAGCTTTACGTCGTTGCATAAGGGATGCGTATTGGTCGCCTGTAACTTCGCCTACGGAAAGCGAATCAAGAGTCTCTCTAAACTGTATTTGCTGATCGTCGCTTTGTCTCATTGACTTTGTTAAGGTGAAACATTTTTCAAACATCTTAAGAACTGTTTGTCCACGTAAAGCCAAAATGTCTTTTATAGAATGTCTCCTATATAGAGGTGTGTCTTTTACAGGCTGTAGCTGCCTAATATCTCCAATCAGGTAAACAAATAAGCCTCCAAAAGGTTCAATGCTGTCTGGTTTACCTTCGCGACATCTTTGCTCAAGTGCAGCCATCAGACGGCATCCGATCATTGAAAATTCGTCAATAATTAGAAATGAAACTGGATTCATGCTGAGCTGTAGATTTCTTGCTGCTTCACTTCCTAAATCAGAAAACGATTTAAAACATGTTGGTACTTTTAGTGCAGAGTGAATTGTTTTGCCCTCGACATTAATTGCAGCAGCACCTGTTGGAGCCAAAACCATAATAGCTTCCGGTCCTAACTGCTCAGTAACTCTTTTACGAATTTCTTTTATTACCGTATTTTTTCCAGCTCCGGCTTTCCCAATAATAAAAGTACGTTTAGGGCAATTTATAAATCTTGATTCCAAAGACGAAAGCTGTTGCGTGCATAAGTGAAGTATTTTTTGCTGCTCATCTGTAAATCTGATCTCAGACGTATCGTAATTTTGATGCACTGTAAGTTGTTGTTCTTTACAGTAATTTAAAAATGAAGTAAAATTGCGATCAGGGTACTTGTAACTCTCACTTTTCCACTCACATGCATGATCAATCACGCGTTGCCCCAAAGTATCCTCGTTTGTCTGCACAGGAACTAATGGCAGCTGCTGCCATATATGGATCAATCTCGCGGTATTCTTCTTGCAGGATTTCTGTCTCATGTGTACTGCTAACAGCAGGAAAATTTATTTCTGCGTGTGCATCAATATTTAGATAATTGAATGCTTCCTCCCATGAGTGATACGCAGACGGCAGGCCTTCTTGCAATAAAGAGTCAGAATTACCTCTCCAAGGATAATTGAGTAATACTTGTTGCCTATAGTATTCTTCGGCTAGAGTTGGGTCGTGGTTGAGTGATGTAAGAGGAAAAACTCTGACAACTGCATCTTTTCTTCTTTGGTGATAATCGACTCCTCTGACTGAGAAAGATTTTGCAAACTTAAGAAGCGTGCAGGAAATAAGTTTATCCGGCCGCGCGCAATATTTCTGAAGCATGCTTTTTGATGGTCTTTCGTCGCTTGAAAAGTTGACTTCTTCCCAGTTCTTATCATGAAGCCGTATTGTAACTACTTCCCGACTACTGTGATACATTGGCCATCCCATTAATATGTGTACTACCTCTTGGGATGAGTAATCCCTTTCAGAAACAGAAGACAAAATAAGTTTTTGGACTGCTTGAACTGCTGGATTTGTTTCGTTCATCTTATTTAAAATCTCAGATAACAATTCCTTGTAAGGAACAGAAACTGTTTCTGATTTTGAGGCATATTTGGCAATGTAATGCAAAACCGCATCCTTTGATGTAATAGGACTGAAATCCGTGTTAGCTCTCCAAACTTGTGACACGAAGCAATTGTAGGTATTCATTTCAGAATCGTTTCTTTTTGGCAAAAAGCTAATCATGCCATTTTCTACTTGAAGCTTTGGAGAGTCGCACTCTGCTTTTGGAAAACCAAATCTGCAGCTATAACTATTTGTACCTCTTTTTTTCCTTAGGCAATAATCTCCATGTCTTGTGTGACGTTGGACTTGATTTAAGAGCTGAGCGAGATCTTTTTCACGATATTCACTGGAAATGTCTGAAAAGCGAACTCGACAGCGGTGTATATCATTTACGAGGACGTCCTTTTCAGGATTAACAGCACTGCATAGTTTTTCAAAATATGCTGTTACGGCTGCTACATTTTCAGCGTTAGTCATGTCTAGTGTTTCCATGTTTGGCGCCCCTCTTAACCACAACAATCCATGCATGTGAGGACTTCCACGCCACTGCCATTCGAAACGAAATCAGTAGTCGTTTATTAAAAACAACGGCGTCAAGATTTTTCTCAAAAATATATCACAACGTTTTTGAAAGAGACAACCAGTCAACAGAGGTTTGTCGTGCATTAATTGTTTGCGTTCTGTATCAGTCAGCTCATTTGGATCTCTGTTAGGCTCTAAAAGTCTGAAAAGATCAGGCCAGTGATAATCAGCTGCAGACAGTGTAAAAAAAATTGTTGGTGCTCCAATTTGTCCTACCATGGGAAGGAGTTCCCCACAACGTGCACGCCAGTATCCTTTTGTGGATCTTAATTTGCTAGCATAAATCATAATGTGTTTTGCCATTTCTGGTTGCCTATTCAGAATATCACGCATCTGCTCTACCGTCTTATTGCTGAACCTATTTCGCTTAACGAAAAATCGCCCTTTAGCCAAAGACTGCCACCGAAGAATTGAATTCATGGCAAAGTAGCGAAATCGGGGGTCTTTAGCAAATCGCCCATCTTCATACTTCATTAGGAACTTAAAATACTCATCAGGAGAGACTGCTTTTTGACGAGGTTGTCGTAAGTCAGCTGTACCATGTGGAAAAAGATGAGGAAAAGCACGTGCTATGTAACCCTCTTCTTGAAATTCGTTGATAGGCTGTGAATTTAATGAAGGGTGAGGCACACGAATTGCGTCATTTATTAAGTTGTTTTGATCTACCGGTTCAAGTAGTGGTCTAAATGACTCGCGCCTTATTTCCTCGTTCAAAGTATCAATATCCTCAGTAATATCGGTTGCTGTTGGTAACATTTGAGATACGTCACCATTCTCAGGTAATGTAGCGATCAAATCTTCATCAATTGTGATATTTGAATAATAAGGATTGTGAGCTTTAAGCCATCTGAGTGCTTCTAGAAGGCGTTGTGAGCGAACAGAAAACTCTGCACATCCTGATAAAGTATCTTTTGTCACTAACACAGTTGAAGTCATATCTGAAGGATTGACAGGCAGGCGCGAAATAAAACTCTCAATATTTTGTTTAAAGCTGATTACATTTCCGCTGTATCCATACTGTGATCCTCGTATACGGTAAAGAGAAACCACTGGATGTATTTGAGCGATCATCATTTGTTCAATGTAGCTCAGATCTTTGAGACAAATAGGAACTGGACCTGGGTCCATCGAATTAGTGGCAGAAAACTTGAAAGCACCGTCTCTACACTTGCATGTCTGGCAGAGCCCAGCAGTATTTAATATGATATCAGGAAAAGCTCTGTGACACGTATTACAGGACACATAGGTGATTTGCGATACCTCTCTATCAAACCTGATTGCTTCATTCATTTGAGTTGTCAGTATACCGGTACTCGGCAAAAAAATCTGAAGGTAACTGACTTGTGCGACTTCTCCGCTTTGAATTACGATTCGCAATTCTTCTTATTTCAGCTGATTGCTTTCTCTTAATTGGCATCCTTGCAAATTCTATATAATAAAAACATATAATCCGTTCATATATAAAATGTTTCTTAATATATATTTTTTTTATCCTGGATTGGCTGGACTATATCAAAATAAACAGATTTACTCTCATACTTCTTTTATACAATAAGCTTGAATGAAAAGAAAAAAAAATATTTTGAAATGGAAACAAAAAATTTAATTACACCAATTGCTGAGTTCGATTAATTAAAAAAAAACTAAATTCATGTACTTAATACGATTTAAATTTCATTGCACGTGTTTTAAGATAAAAATGTATGGAGTCCTTATTTCAGAAAAGTAAAATATATGTAAAATATATAAAAGTAAACTATATGGGACCGAGATTAAGAGCTTTTACTAAAAGGTTGTTTCCGAGTATATTGTTATTTAAATAAGTTTCTCATGATAAAAAATGGCAACAATATAAAATATTTCAATTTTCTTTTTATTTAATTCAAAAGTTTTTCATGATAAAAAATGGCAACACTATAAATTATTTCAATTTTCTTTTTATTTAATTCAAACAATCGCAATGTTATCTCTATGGGGAAATGGAAAATTCTAGAGCAGATGATTCCGGGCGTTAGAGTTGATGAATATTTCTGTTTTTCAATCCCCGGCGAGATTTTGCCACTACCGACTTCCAGTCCAATTTTGGTATCAATGCGGCAAATATTTTGGCCGCTATCGTGTACACAAAAGTGTAATTTTTCATGGGAAGCCGGAGCTTTGCTCCGACAATTACTTTACATTAATAATTATCTTGTTTCTTTTTATCTTTTTTTAAACTGGCATCACATAGCCGTAAAGAATGTACGCGAAAAATGAAGGTGTTATACGTTTGGCTATAAAAAGAATCATTTAAATATAAACACAACATTTATCGATAAAGCTTAAATCTCTATGAATAGGTCAGTTTTACTATTGATATTTCTTTTTATCCAATGGCGTTATAGAGAAATTATTTCTTAAAATTTTTATATGAATATTTCATATAAATCACATACGCATTGCTTTCACGGAAAACTTTACATTTTATTCAATGAATAAAATTTTGTTTATTGATATGTTCAAATGATCTCAGTGTAAAAACTACAGCATATCAAAAAATAATTACAAAATTTTCCGATTGCATCATGAGACTATAGCATGAGCATAGGGTTGGGTTGGGTTGGGTTGATTATTGACGGCCAATTATCTACACTAGGGATATAGGCCCGGGGGGAGTGCCCTTCGTGGGGGTCTTTCTAAGGGAACCTAATCCGTATTTACGCATGGATAAATCCACGGCTCGAAGAAAACCACGAAAACTCCGAACGATTAAGCCGACGGGCGCGATTGGGATCGAACCCAGCACCTCCCGTCTACCAGCTTCGAGAGCACAACCTCTCAGCCACTGGTGGGGCAGCATGAGCATAGACTTTCAAGGAATTACTCTTTCTATCCATGCACAAAATACAACAAAATTAGAAGCAAAAATAAACCAACCGACTTTAACCAGAATAGGGAGGGGATATAAGGTGGAGAATCAGTAGAAAAAAATCTGTATAAATGAAATAACTAGTACGAGTAGTAATTTTCCAACTGGACGAAAAATGTCCGGGCCAGGATTCGAATCTGGGATCGCTTGGCTGAAGCCGCCACGCTCTACCACTGAGCTATCCCGGTCGAATCTGGAGGGCATAATTCATCCAGTTAACCTTATTGATCAGATAATCTGGTCTGATATTTTAATCAACTCAACAGAATAGATCGCAGGTAAAGGAACTCCAGTAAACGCTGGATACGTGATTACACTAGATTAATTTTAACACAATTATTTCAAATTGGTAAATAAATCATACGAGTAGTAATTTTCCAACTGGACGAAAAATGTCCGGGCCCGAGCTGATTAAAATATCAGTCCAGATTCTCTGATCAATAAGGTTAACTGGATGAATTATGCCCTCCAGATTCGACCGGGATAGCTCAGTGGTAGAGCGTGGCGGCTTCAGCAAAGCGATCCCAGGTTCGAATCCTGGCCCGGACATTTTTCGTCCAGTTGGAAAATTACCACTCGTATGATTTATATACCAATTTGATTTGAAATAATTGTGTTAAAATTAATCTAGTGTAATCAGGTATCCAGCGTTTACTGGAGTTCCTTTACCTGCGATCTATTCTGTTGAGCTGATTAAAATATCAGATCAGATTCTCTGATCAATAAGGTTAACTGGATGAATTATGCCCTCCAGATTCGACCAGGATAGCTCAGTGGTAGAGCGTGGCGGCTTCAGCCAAGCGATCCCAGGTTCGAATCCTGGCCCGGACATTTTTCGTCCAGTTGGAAAATTACTACTCGTATGATTTATTTACCAATTTGAAATAATTGTGTTAAAATTAATCTAGTGAAATAACTAGTATTAATGAAAGTAGCAAATAAAGAAAGGAAGTGTTAGAAGATTAATTAAACAATGAGGAAATATGATAAATAAATATTATAATAAAAAAAAAGAAAAAATGTAAAATCCTTTAAAATATAGTGAAACCTTTCTCAACCAATGTAAATTTAAATTAAAAGAAATGATCAAAGTAGGTGAAACAGACAGCGATTACGGTGAAAAGTATAACTAGCGTTCTGACTATTAAGATAAGTTAATTAGGCTATGACATTTTTTCTTCTAATTCAGTATTTGTATTTCATATCATCTGTATTTGTTTGAAATTAAAGTATAGATTGAAATTAAAAGCATCAAATCTTGAAGCAGAATTTGTATTAAAAATACATTTAACTTTTAAAAAAATATAACAACGTTGGAATATTTAGCAGTAGATAAGTTGATTAAAGAAATATTTATCAGAATTATATTAATGTTCGTTTAAACTTTTATTCTCATATAAAAATGAGTTAAAGATAATTATTGGTAATATTTGAAAAGAAAAAATGTAAAATGTCTATTTTCAAATTCCAGGAACGCACATTAGTATAAAGAACTAAATCTAATTGACGTGTCTGAAATATTCACTGAAATTTAAACATTTGTAAACGTTAGTCATGTTTAATATATTCACAATTTTATAGACGTATTAAACTAATTATGTGTAACATTAACGGATTTAAAAAGAACAGAATTCTTATAGGAATAATTGAATTTCAATAACTCTTTTTAAACTACAAAAAATATTGACAATTCTTTACATTAACGAGAAAATGTGCAAATAAATTTTTCTGGCGCAATATATATTTTTAGATATATGTCGAAACTTCTAGAATACGCATATATTTAATTTAATATTTATATTTAATTTAATATTAATATTTATAATTCGCTGAGAGTATGATTGAGTAGAAGATTTTTTGTCAGCATTTTTTATTACAACGAATTTGACTGTTGGTGCGCTGCTAAATTGTTTATTCGGAATGTATACCTATTTCAAGAATAAAATGTCTAAAAAGGACAATTTATTCTGCATTAATTGTATGTTTTTCATCTTTTATTTTGAATCGTTTTAATGAAAATCCACAAACAGCAAATGGAAAAAAAATCTCATAATTGTGATTTCTCAGTCCCCAGAATATCTCTCTGCATTTCGTTGCAATATAAATTTGTGAATATATATGTGATTTTTCAAAAATATTATGTTATTTTTACTGTGAAAATCTATTTTTTAAAATCATTAAAATGGAATTTAAATATCTGAAATGTCAATGCTGTCCCGTGTACTCAACAAAAATATTGATTATTAAAACCATCAACAAACAATAATTATTAGAAAATTTTGAAAAACCAATGCATTTATTATAAACATGAATATCATAAAGTATAATAATATAATTTTTATATGAGTGAAAATTGTCCTTGTCACTTTTGTCCCTTATAACTTGGGTTTTCAATGATAAAAACTGCCATATCGTATTTATTTTTCAATAAAATTTATGCCCATATACCAATTATTATTCTGCAATATATAAGTGGTTATTAAAAATACAAATTGAACATAATATGTCACTTTAAAAACAAGTTGGAAATTATACATCAAACGTAACAAATGAGGTGCGTTCGTACTATAACTAGTTTTATAAATATTCGGATCTTGATGCAATAGCTGTGGTAGTCTTATGCAAAAATGCCTAAATATAAAATTTATTTTATGTGTAGATTTTCATATTAGAGCTATTAATTTTATTTTATGAAATTAAGTTTCAATGCACTTTTACAAATAATTAATTACAATTATGTTACATTAAAATTATACTATGCGAAAATATCCAATACAAGACAATGAAAAAAATCATCGTTATTATTTCAGTAAAATGATTTATATCGTTTATTATTCTGGTATGGTTAATTTCCGTAATGAAAGTACATTTTAAGTTGGAAACATTTTATCATTTGTTGACATTTACTGAAAATTCCAATGTGAAACTTAAGCCTAGCTTTGAAATTTTCAGAAATTGAAATCCATATTTAGACTCTCTTTTACCATTTAATATGTATTTCTCCGGAAACATCTATCCAAAAAACAGCCGTTAGATTATAGGATTGCTATAATTAAACAATTTTAGTATACAAATTCGGTTTTTGAAATTCAGTAATACGAAAATAATATGACTCCATTTTAAATATGGCGCAATCACCTTGACAACCTAGAATCATCATGAGATATCGTTGAATTAATTACGTATACTAGGATTTATTAGAACGAAGAAAACTTTTAATAATATATTTTTATGTTTTGATTCGATTTTGATAAAGTTTGAAATGACTCGACAAATTCTGCAACGATTATAAATATTAAATTTCAAACCATTCGGTTGGGTAGTTTTTGCGATGTAATATGCGGACAGACGGACGGACCAGACGACGACTATAGATGCTACGTATTTATATAATTACAAACGCACCTTAAATATCAGATAGTAGCTGGAAATCATTAACCAAAAATCCCACTTATGAGATGTTGGCCCAGGTATCCTTTTCATAAATGTGGCTTTCGCTAGTTTTGAAGTCATTGCAATGATATGCCAATTTTTAACGGTGCAGTTCCATTTTCTCTGGTATTTTGCCATGTTTTAATACCACATATCCCCAATGGATGACATTAGATTAATAGTGGTGCTGCATAATTAGGTGCGTTCGTAATTATATAAATATGTAGCACCTATTGTCGTTGTCTGGTCCGTCCGTCTGTCTGTCCGTCCGTCTGTCTGCCCGTCCGTCCGCATAACACAACGCAAAATCTACCCAACCGAATGGTTTGAAATTTAAGATATATTATCTTTGCAGAATTTTGTCGTGACTTTTCAAATTTTATGAAAATTGAATCAAAACTTTAAAAATATGAATAAAAACATTTATTAAGAAATTTGAATTTTTGAAAAAAAATCCGTGCTTTCTTGTTATAGGAGCTTCCGAGGTTTAATCGTCAAGTGATCGATATACTTATTTTATTACAGAAATTAATCTGCAGACGATATAATTCATTTCACAGAATTAAAAATCATCAAGATCTGAATATTTATAGAACTAGCTATAGTACGAAAACACCTCATTTGTCACGTTTGACGTAGAATTTCCAACTTGTTTTAAATTTACAAAGGATTTGAAAATAGTAACAAATTTATTTATTTTTCTTAAATGATAAATTCATTTTAAAAAAGTCCTTCCGGTCATAGAAAAGATATCCGGGAGTAAAAGATACCTTTCGTAGTCCATGTTTTCAAAAATTCAACACAAACACCCGAAGCGGAAATGCTTGTAACCCGATTATAAAAAATTCAATCTCGTTAAATCGTTAATACTGAATTGGTATGCGAATTTCAGCATGAGAGTTATAGAATAACACAAATAAGATTGTTTCAAAATATCAGCCACTTTAGAAATTCAAACTGTCATATCTCAGCAAATTTTTAAGATAAAGACAAAACAAAAAATGTTCCTGAATCCTTGTATCACGATCTAAAACTTAACGGAAATAACGTTTTAAATAAATATTTTTTATACATATTTTTGAATTTTTATTTATTTTTTAATTAACTGGCCGCCATTTTGAAACAAGATGGCGCATGAAGCTGCCCAACGAACTCGGTCGAGACCTTGGTATGTTCTGTACACATGATCCGTCACATTCATATCGGTTCATAAATACGAAAGCTACAGCATAACAAATATCCGTTTGTTTCAAAATCTCAGCTACCGTAGAATTTCAAACTGCCATATCTCTGCCATTTTTTAAGCTACAGCGAAAACAAAATATGTTCCAGAATGCTTGTATCATGTTCTAACGCTTCAAAAAAACATTGTTTTTAATTTATAACTTTTTGAATTTTTAAGAATTTTAAATTTTTTTAACTGGCTGAAATTTTTAAACAATACGGCGGATGAAGCTGGCCAACGAACTCGGTCGAAACCTTGGTATATCCTACACACATACTCAGTCACTTCCAAATCGGTTATAAATAAGCGAGTTACAGCATGACATATGTCATACATATACAGGGTGATTATAAAAAAAATATCCCGATATATGAGCCCCTAACTGTCATACCGTTCACAGAAACTGAATAAAATTTTGGTTTAAAGTATTTTGAGGTATGCGCTCAAGAATCATGTGAAAAACAACAGTTAAGTTCTAACAGTTACGGTTACAGTGACAAAATTTTAAAATTTTCAAATGGCAACACCTACTTTTTTTATTGAAATGTGATCTTCATAGTGAAAAACCATAAAAAACGTTGGAACGGTACCTGTAGCACGAAAATCGCCGGCGTTAGACAGACTAAGAAGAATAGTGAAAACTACCAATAAGGACATAGAAGCAACAGAAAACAAAACATTTTAATGTGTTTCATACATTTTCCATTTCACACACGACGACACATTACATGCGGCAGATGGTGGATAGCACTGAACAATAAAATGTTTTATTTTCTGTTGCTTCTCTGTCTTTAATTGGTTGGTTTCACTTTTCTTCTTAATCTTTCTAGCGCCGGCGATTTTCGTGCTACAGGTACCGTTCCAACGCTTTTTATGGTTTTTCACTATGAAGATCACATTCCAATAAAAAAAGTAGGTGTTTCCATTCGAAAATTTCAACATTTTGTCACTGTAACCGTAACTGGTAGAATTTAACTGTTGTTTTTCACATGATTCTTGAGCGCATACCTCAAAATACTTTCAACCAAAATTTCATTCAGTTTCTATGAACGGTATGACAGTTAGGGGCTGATATATCGGGATAGTTTTTTTTTATAATCACCCTGTATATATGGATATATATATATATATATATATATATATATATATATATATCAACATTTGAACGGAGGGTGGTTTGGGCGTCTGGGGGTCATGATCCGTGAAAATATTCCAAATTTTTTTGAGATTGCTTTCCTCCGAACGGCTGCAATAGGTAGCTTTTTGTAATGAAAGCTACCTAATACTAAGTAATAAAACAAAACATATTATCTATAGTCTATAGCCTATAAACATATTGTATTATATAAAAAATAATGCGCTTAAAAATTGGGACGATCCCAAATGTTTGGCGGGATTTCATAAAAGGATGCGGGCTGGGACGCGCTTCTTTATTTGTCAAAAATTATTTCTCCTCATTCGTTCGATTTCTATTAGTATTTGGTTTTATGTCGCAAATTATTTTATTTATTCTTAGCGTACATAGCCTTTATTATTCAACAAACCAAAATAAAAAGTTCTAACTTGTCAGGAAAACATAAAACTAATGGTACATTGTTTCTTACGTTATTTCGTGAATAAAAAAATGTTTCTTAAAAAGCATATTCTTAAATCCGCCTAACTGAAGAGCGCAAAGAGCAATTTTGGAAGGAACGTTTTTCTTATTTAATGCAAATTTCTCATTTTAACGCAAACTTGCAATTCCGGAAAAACTATTTTACGGTTTACTCAAAATTATTCATTTTCATCTTTCAGGTTTTTATGTGATGTCATATGAAGAAAAATTAAATAAAGGGTTGGTACTTTATTGTTTTTTTCAATTTAATATTCTACCATAAATATATTTTTTTTACTTTTACATTTTTATCCTGATGCTAAATTTCGATTGTTAAAGAATATAAATTTATATAAAGTTTATGTTAAATATAGATGTATTTATCAGTAAAATGCGAATTCTAACTAAAAATACGTATGTTTGCAAAATTTTAAATTATAAGTTAATTATTATGTAATAGAATACATGTTATGAAAATATCTATGATGGATTGCTGTTCTAATGCGAACTTTTAAATTATAAAAAATATCAGTTAAAACCCCCTATTTTTTAATTCATATGCTAAATATTAATCCAATTTATTTTTTATTGCGTAGATGATCTTGGTTTATTTATTATTTGCAACATAGTTATACAACTAAATTTTACTATATAAAGCGTATCATTTTAGAATTTGCAAATTTTTAGCAAAATTTTAATGATGCATCTGTATTATGTTGCCTTGTTTTATTGCCATATATCACCGATAGATGGCGTTTGATTTTTATTGTGGTGCTGTATAATTGTATATGGGTCATTCCACAGTATTCGTGTGTTACGCACGGGACATTTCACAGCAAATTTTTGAGATATTTGTACTTTTTTCAGTATCAAAATATAAATGAGAAAGTTTGCAATTATTTTTAATGCATTATATATCACTTCAACTAGATTCTTATGAAATTTCTTTTTGTTTGAGCCAATACATATATATTTTTTAATTAATAAAGTTGTGTTACGTACGGGACATCACAAAAAATTGTTTTAAAAGTACCACTAGCAATTTGGATTTTGCTCTGAATTAGTTTAATATTTTCACAAATAAATTTCATGAGTAGAAGCAGAAATATATATTTTATTAATTAACTTTAAAATTATTTTTTAAAAATTGTGTCATTAATTAATGAAATCTAATTATTTCTGTTACATACGGTGCAAAGCTATTTGTTACGTATCGGGCTTATGACCAAATTTTTCTATATGGCTGTAAAAAAATGCTCTAATTTTTATTTGATTTAAAAAAATAATAATATTTTGGATAAATCTTAATAGAAGAGATTTAAAGCTTTAAAATGATGTATTACACTTAACTTTTTATAAAACTTTTTTTTCAGACTTGTGAAGCCAAATACTGTGGAATGACCCATATATGCATTTAAGGGAATTTAAAATAAATACTAATTTATTTTATATTCTACATTTTTATATTAATTTTCAGAAAGAGATGTAAAAATTGGTAAAACTAAACATCTTGTCAATAGTTCGATAACAAATATTGTGCTAAGAGAAGGGGTAATTCCGTAAGACTGGAAGATTTTTATGTAAGCAAGCTGATTGGGAAACATGATTTTTCTATTTTTCAAAATTTATTTCTTTTCTAAATGCTTATAAATTTTAAAAGAAAATCTTGAATATTTATCTTTCAACCCGTGCGTGTTACAACCTTTCGTCTTATTGTTTATAACTTTTCATCTTCATAATGCTACTACTAAGCGTATAAAGTCTCTTGGAAGTGACCATAAAACACGCAATAATTCTTAGATTTTATAACATGCAAGCGAGAAAGGATGGTTTTTTAATTTCTCTTGCCAATGCAATAAAACAAGCGAGTGCAACTGTTTAATCAGTTTGTAAATTGCTATTATTTGTAAAGAAAAATGTTCAGAATTAATTGAATTATCGAGTTAAAAGTCAAAGTCTATGTCAAAGCAAGTGGACAACAATGTGTTTTTTAGTGTTTGAGATTTACAGCAATGCACTGTAAAAATGACCAATGTTTCTTATTTTATGAAAATATATGCTATAACCACGAACGAAAATATAATATAATCTTCTGAGTTATCCGAAATTTCAAATAGCATGTTACATTGTCTTTTGAATCCCCAGAAACGAATACATTTCCAAAATTTAAAGAATAATTTATAAAAACAAATTATTTTTAGCTGCCCGAATATTTCAGAAACGTTTCCGAAGGGTTTTTATAGTGTATTAATTAGTGTCCTCAGCCTGGAATACCTGTTTTTCGAATGCTATCAATTCTGAAGTAAATATTTTCCTGCTCAAAAAAAAATGTTTAACAGACAAACATGCAAAATTAACAGGGTTAACAATAACATTAAAATTAAGATTATTTCTTTACTCTTTCATGTATAAATTAACTTATGCGGCTGAAAACGTGTACTTGAGAATGGATAACATTCGAAAAACAGGTATTCAAGCCTGAGGACACTAATTAATACACTATAAAAACGCTTCGGAAACGTTTCTGAAAAATTCGGGCAGCTAAAAATAATTTGTTTTTATAAATTATTCTTTAAATTTTGAAAATGTATTCGTTTCTGGGGATTCAAAAGACAATGTAACAGGCTATTTGAAATTTCGGATAACTCAGAAGATTATATTATATTTTCGTTCGTGTTTATAGCATATTTTCATAAAATAAGAAACATTGGTCATTTTTTACAGTGTGGTCACAAAAATAAAGTTAATAATGCGCCAAACCACGGTAGTAAAAGTACGCCACTGTCTTGGATATGGACCCGATTACGAAACTTTCTCCCCTTTAAACATTCTAAAAAAAAAAAAAAAAAAAAAAAAAAAAAACACTTCAATTAATTTTATAAATAAATGATGAACATAATGGAACTTATTAAGCGCAACAAGTTTTTTTTATGGTCATTTCGGAAACAAATAATTTAACAAAACTGGAACCTCGTGAAACCAAAGAAAATACCCAATATAATCTTAAAGTCCATCTCACATATCACCTCTCTTTTAACTATGGACTCGCTGAGTCGGTAAATATGCAGAAGCGCCCATGGTCACATAAAAAAAGCTCAAACTGCAGTAAATACGAACCACAAGTATATCTGAACAAGTTTTGAGCCCTTTCCTTTTTTGTGTGTTTGTTCACACTGTTTAGAAATGTAGGTTAAAATCTACCATTTTTAATTTATTTTGTATACATATCTGCTTGCCTGTGTGTGACACAAATTTTGTTGCAACTCTATCTCTATAACTAATGCACGAAATTTGAAAAAAACTTCAGATTCAATTTGACGTTGACAAAGATTTGTGTAAATTATATTTGGGTGTGTATCGCTTAAAAGATCGCGCTGCTATGGTATATTGTTCACGATTATCGCAATAGCTGTATTGCAAGAACTACTGCGTGAAATTGCATGACGCATCATATTCTGTGAGACGTTGACGCTATATCTCAAGAGCTAATGAATGTAATATTATAAAGCATCATACATATTGATATAAATAGATGTTATTAGGTTTGTGAAAACTCCTCAAGAAGTGGCGCTGCTATGGTGTAAATTTCATCATTCTCCAGATAATCTTCAAGAAATGCATCAAACTGAATATTCTGTTAAACCGCGACATAACGATTTATTAATCCAATTTTGACTTTGATTACTCAATAGGAGACGCTGTTATCCTATGCTTGAAAAAAAGGCCAAATTTGGGTCCAAAATCAAGTAATGCAATTTAGCGAGTGGTATTTGCAATATTATAAACTCTATTCCTGTAATTCTCATGCACTTTTAAACACATCACTCAATTTTGACGACGACTTTCGGCTGAGTACTCGATTACGAAATATTAGCCCTATGTTTTTGCAAAGAACATCTTATTTGGTATTGTGTAGAAATACATCAAAATGTATATTCGAGTTTCATGATTAAAAATATATGTACTGAACAAATTTTGAATTTGAACAATCTACAGGAGGGTTAGTTTTGCTGTTCGTTTTTTTTTTTTTTTTTTTTTTTTTGTAACGCTGTATTAAATTCGAAGAAATGCACTATACATTATATTCATAATCGTTGACGCTATTATAAATTAATATATTACAATGGTAAAGAAGAAAGTTTTGTGATGGCTACAAAGTCATAGTTATTTAAGCGATCATAACTAAGCCATATTAAATTTCGATTTTTTTAAAACAGTGTTGTGTGTAATTTTGCGTCTTAAAAATAGCAGGCATGCCAAATTGCAAGTTTCTTTCTTTAACAACTCCATCGAAATCATAATTTAGCACTTTTTTAGAACGCTTTTCCTTCATATCAATCTTTTAAATTTCGATTTTCTTTTATAAGATGTTCTTAGCGAGCATTTATATTTTATATGTGACCGTGAGTTTCTTTCTCCTGCAACCTTTTAATTTTAAAATTTAAAAAAAAATGGTTTTGTGTGTGCGTTTGCATCTTAAATATAGCAGTCATGCCAAATTGCAAGTTGATTTCTTTAACAACTCCATCGAAATCATAAGTAGCATTTATATCTTATATGTGACCGACAGTTTCTTTCTCCTGCACCGTTTTAAATTTCAAATTTAAAAAAAAGAACAGTTTTGTGTGTGCGTTTGCGTCTTAAAAGTAGCAGTCATGCAAAATTTTAAGTTTCTATCTTTAACAATTCCATAGACACCATAATTTAGAACGCTTTTAGAACACTTTCCGATCATTTCACTCTCTTGATTTTGTTTAGAGTATTTTTATCTTAAAAGCAACCGTCATGCAAAATTTCAACTTTTGAGGCCTTTCAGAATCACAAAAACATTAATTTAGAGCGTTTTTTTCTTTTCTTTCACTCTTTTAAATTACGAAATTTTAAAAAATCAGTCTTGTGTGTGCATTTGAGTGTTAAAAGTAGCAGCCATGTCAAATTTCAAATTTATATCCTTAACAATTCCACAGAAATCGTAATTTAGAGTATTTTTAGAACGCTTTTCCTCCATGTTTACCATTTTCAATTTCCAATTTTTTTTTATAATCGTTTGCATTTACATCTTATAAGTTATTCCCATGCCAAATTTCAAGTTTTTAGAACGCTTTCCTCTCATATCAATCTTTTAAATTTCGATTTTCTTTTAGATGTTCTTAGCGAGCATTTATATCTTATATGTCACCGAGAGTTTCTTTCTCCTGCACCCTTTTAAATTTCAAATTTAAAAAAACAGTTTTGTGTGTGGGTTTGAGTCTTAAAAATAGCAGTCACGCCAAACTGCAAGTTGATTTCTTTAACAACTCCATCGAAATCATAATTTAGTACGTTTTTAGAACACTTTTCTCTCATATCAATCTTTTAAATTTCGATTTTCTTTTAGATGTTCTGAGCGCGCATTTATATCTCATATGTGACCGAGATTTTCTTTCTCCTGCACCCTTTTAAATTTCAAATTTAAAAAAAAGAACAGTTTTTTGTGTGCGTTTGCGTCTTAAAAGTAGCAGTCATGCAAAATTTCAAGTTTCTATCTTTAACAATTCTATAGACACCATAATTTAGTAGCTTTAACCATAGACACCATAATTTAGTCAGTTTTAGAACGCTTTCCGCTCATTTCATTCTTTTAAATTTCGATTTTTTTTTTTTTTTTTTTTTTTTAGAAATTGTTTTTCGGGAGCATTTTTATCTTAAAATCAACCGTCACGCGAAATTTCAAATTTTAAGTCCTTTCCGAATCAGAAAAACATCAATTTTGAACGTTCTTTTTTCTCCTTCACTGTTTTAAATTACGAATTTTTAAAAAAATCAGTGTTGTGTGTGCATTTGCGTGTTAAAAGTAGCAGCCATGTTAAATTTCAAAATTCTATCCTTAACAATTTCATATAAATCGTAATTTAGAGTGTGTTTAGAATTCTTTCCGTCCATTTTTACCCTTTTCAATTTCGAACTTTTTTAGAATCTGTTCTTAGAGAGCATTTACATCTTATAAATAACTTGCCAAATTTCAAGTTTCTAGCTCCTTCAGGGTCAGAAAAATCGCAATGTCATAACCTTTTTCACTCTTGCACCCCCCTGGGGGTAGTGGCACCAATATAAAATGTAGCCTATGTTCGTGCAGAGATCGTCACCATCAATTTGCCACCATCACTTTTGAAATCGGTTTGATAGTTCCAGAGATTACTTCCCACAAACAAACAAACAAAAAGAAGTTACTTCTTTATAATATTAGTATAGCTAGTCCATGTTATCTTAATCTTAAAAATGTTTTTTTTTTCAATACTGTCGTCCACGATTACATTTTCACTCCTAGTTAACGTACGTTTCAAGATGTAGCTGGACTAATTTATTAAGGTGTATACATCATGCCACGTAAAATTAGAAAAATATACAGCCGTTCTTGATAAAAATTTCAAAATTTGACTGAAAATAAATACCCATATGACAGTTTCGACAAATAACTGAATTATAATTGTATTATTCAAATTCACAAATAATAAAAAGAAATGGTGCAAACGGCTTTCTCATACGACTTTGAGAACAGGACTGACTTGTGTACGGTGCATGTTTTGCACACTATAAATTATTTTGTATAATAATAATAAAATTTTAATTGCTTAATAGGCGTCTGTCAACTGAACCACTTGGGAACGATACTCAGCCTGGCACTTTTCCACAATAACGTGTTGGCAAGGCTACAAACGCAGCACATATTATTAATAAAGAAATAATCATATGGTGGAAAAGTTCCAGGCTGAGTATCGTTCCCAAGTGGTTCAGTTGGCAGAACGTTAGTGAGCTAATCTGATGACCCGGGTTCGAGTCACGGCATGGGTACTTTTTTCACTATGTTGGCTATACGCCTATTAAGCAATTAAAATTTGATTATTATGAATGCAAGGCGTGAGAAATTTTCTCTGGAAAAATTTCCAAGTATTAAATATGAATAATAGATCGCCCCTTAAAAATCCATTTAACTTCCGAGTAACGCAAATATTATCTTGTAGAACAAATTCTACGTGATACGATTTTATCTAAATTTGTCACAATAAACAAGATTTAAAAATAATAATAATTAAAAAAATAAGCATTTACTTTATACTTGTTGCAAAAACAGTTCTACTTTTGTTTTTTATCACTGCTATTTTTGTTTTATGTAAAGTTTTTCTAAATTGAAAATTTCCATGCCTCTTCAATGGGTCCGACATTGACGCAATTTCGTGTTCAATATTCTTTACGCCGGCCGTTGCAAACTTGAGGCTGTGTAACGAGGTCGCAAAATATAACTTACGGAAAAGAAGAAAAGTGAAATAGAAATTTTATCTAATGTAGTAAACCGAAAAGAGAGCTAATTTTAACACGACCAAATGTTGCTTTAACCCAATTCGCGACCTGTTTCCTTTATATAACTTTTTACTCTTTTGTCACCGGTCTTTAAAAATAGAAATTTTTATATAATCAACTAGGGGGCTCTGCCCCCTGCTCGCATACGCTCACCAACCCCCGTTCTGATTTCGCAGCCTCTTAAAACCTGGTAAATGCAATGTATCCTGTTTTTAAAAGATGATGATGATGATATCACGAACGGCGACTATCTTCTGTAATCAGGTTATAATGCTTTTTCATTTAACTGGTTATAATGCTTTTTCATTAAATTCATCTTTTTTATTTTTAATTCTGTTATTAGTATGGATATTCATGTATAAACACGATTTTTATGACGTAATTTTCTTTATTTCCTGCTTTCAACACGTGATCATTTAATTATTATTTTAAACTTTCATTACTGTTTTTAATAGTCTCGCGCAAATACATTTTTTTATTTAAGATAAAATATAATCATTTGCGCTTATTTAGAAATTGGCAACAACATAAAAAAGCCTTTTTCAATAAAAAAAAATTACTCAATTTTTAAGGATTTTTTGAGTTGTCCGATCGTGATAATTTTTTGAATTTCTGAAAGCTTGTTATATTTCGCGTCTGGTGGTATGATTTTCGAATCCGTAGGATGGTTAGAAAAAAAGATCGCTCCTCAAAAAAGTCCCTAGTAAAAAAGCGATGAGAATAACCCGGAGTAGGTACGCAGATTTTCATTGGTCCATTTTTAAACCATTACTTTTTTTCATATATAGAAGGATACGAGCAGGGAAGACCGAGCTATGCTCGGTCAAAATTAAATTTGAGTTCAAATATCATGACCCATGACCAAAATGACCCACTATTTGAATTTTCTCGAACATGTGACTTAGCCCAACAGTTTTCTCGTGCCCGAAAACCATAGGATGCAAAATTTAGTGTAAATTGAGCCGCTTTTTAGATATTGACCCACAATGACCCAGAAATGACCCACTAATCGAATTTTCTCGAACATGTGACCTAGTCTAATGATTTTCGCGTGAGCGAAACTCGTAAAATACAAAATTTCTTCAAAATCGTTAGAGCCGTTTTTTAGATAAAATTAATTTGACCCGCTTTGACCCAAAAATGACCCCCTAATCGAAAGTTCTCCAACATGTGACCCAGCTCAATTGACTTCTCATGCCCGAAAATGGTCGGATACAAAATTTCGTCAAAATCGTTTGAACCGTTTTTTAGATACAATTAGCTTAACCATGACCCAAAATGACCCACTAATTGAATTTTCTCGAACATGTGACCTAGCCCAACAGTCTTCTCGTGCCTGAAAACCACTGGATGCAAAATTTAGTGTAAATTGAGCCGCTTTTTAGATCTTGACCCACAATAACCCAGAAATGACCCACTAATCGAATTTTCTCGGACATGTGACCTAGCCCAATGCTTTTATCGTGCTCGAAACTCGTAGGACACAAAATTTAATCAAAATCGTTAGAGTCGTTTTTTAGATAAAATTAATTTGACCCGCGTTGACCCAAAAATGACCCACTAATCGAAAGTTCTCGAACATGTGACCCAGCCCAATAGTCTTCTTGTGCCCGAAAATGATCGGATACAAAATTTCGTCAAAATCATTTGAACCGTTTTTTAGATACAATTAGCTAGACCATGACCCAAAATGACCCAAAATGACCCACTAATCGAATTTTCTCGAACATGTGACCTAGCACAATGGTTTTCTGGTGCCCCAAAACGGTAGAATACGAAATTTCGTCAAAATCGTTAGAGCCGTTTTTAAGATAATTTTTGCATATATATATATATATATAACCACACACAAGATTTGCTCGTATTAGAATATATGATTACAAACGTTTTAATAAGATAGCCAAAATCTTGAACTAAAAATTACTGGTAGTAATAATCAAGGATTCTGAGCACTTTGTGCGTTACTTATACATGGCATTCCTCATGAAGATTATTTACGATTAAAAATTCACTTGAAAGTACAAACATATTAGATTTCCGTCAAAACAGTACGATTTCTAACATTGATAATTTTGATTCAACTTCTTTGGAATTTTTAGCAAGGAGAAAACCCATTGTGGAGTTTTCTGAATTGTTACAAAAACTTGAAGTAATTCAAGTACAAAAAATAAAATTTCTAGAAAAAAAGCAATTTCTTGGAATAAAAACTGGAGAATAGCAATATTTATTGAAGAAAAAGAAGTTTATTTAGTTAAGCTAGACAATCCAGATTGTTGACCATTTTACTGACACGACTAGCGTGTAAAAGAAAAATGTTTTTACAAACGTTAATGAGGAAGTGCTTTCATATATTGTTTTGGCATGACTTTCATGGCAAGTATAAGTATAATTGTATTTTTAAATAATCCGATGAATTGGTAGAGATTCCCAAAAAGCACTTAATGATTATTGCCACATTCTGAGGAGTTGGAGGGCCATGTTTTATGTTTCAACAAGACAATGCTACGATTCCCACTGCAGTTTGAGGGGCTTTTATCAAGGTAGTGATTGGTGAATATATCAATACCTGGCTTGCTTTAATGTTTAATTAAAACTCCAAGAATTACTATGGAAAAAACTGTCAAGAAATGCATGCTTGTGGGAAGCAGTACAATTCCACAAGTGAATTAAAGCAAGCAGTTTTATTTTAGTGAGATATTAATAGTTTGCATCATTTGTAAATCTCATTAATTCAATGTTAAAGAAAAATTGTAAAATGTATTTGAAAAATGAAGAAAATATTTCCTCTCAAAGGAATTTTATTATTATATTTAATTTGGTGTACCTATGATTCTGCAATACACGTTCCTCACATATAGCTTTCATTTTTGTAAATATATTTGCTATAACTTTTCCTGTGTGATTATTTGTTGACATAAGCGTTTTATAAGTTTTTACAAAATATAATTTAATATTCTAATCTCTAATAGATTAATTCAATATCAATTTTATGTTTTTGGTGTTGACTAATTCGTTTTCAACGCACTGCATATATAATTGTTTTGTAAGCTAATAAAATGCAAAATATAGTAGCTTACATTATAAGTCTAAGTGTTTTTTAAAATAAATTTTCATCGACTCGTATAACTTGTTTGTATTTTACGCGTTTTAGTTTGTTATTAATATTTGATATTATGATTCGATGAATATAACATTTTTATAACAAATTTCAATTTCACAGAGGAAAATTTAATATTTGTTCAAAAATTAAAATACATATATAATATATGATTTCCAGACCCTTTTTATGTAGTATTGAATTGGCACGTCATTTGAAATCTCTACTCCTGTACTCTTTCTCACACATTAACAAATATTTTTATCTATTAAAAAAAATCTGAATTTACATTTAAATTTGTTTATAAAGGAAAACATATATGTAAGCGTATTTTGCTCTTCACAGAAATTTTAAACCCTTCTATTGTTTTCTCAGTCATTTTGTAAAAATAGGAATTTGCTGAATATACTTAATGCTTGCTTTAGATACATTTTACACGCTATTTTTCGAGCTGCGATTATCATATCTTTATTGAATTATTTCCTTTTTACATTAAATTCAGGATAAAGGATGCTTAGGAAACAAAATTTATTCATATATTTTCGAGAATTTTGCAATAATACAAGATTAAAAAATAAATATGGCTGTATTTGTATAATATGTTCATTTATCTACGCTTACACTTTGTTTACTTACATATTTCACTGCTAAAGGAACATTTTATTTTACATTTTAATAGTTTGAAACGCGCTTATTTTTGTCTTATTATTTATGTAAGATTAAGCTATTACTGCTGCGCTTTTTATATAAATATTTTTTTTTTTTTTTTTTTTTTTTTTTTTTTTTTTTTTTTTTTTGTAACTCGATTCGTTTTTTTCATTCGCATTACAGTTTACGATGAATAACTGAAAATTCTGATGTATTAAAACTCAAGATATAGAATAATAATTTTATTTATGATTGATCATTATTTCATTAATATGTATGCTACAATGCTTATGGTGGAGTGAAGATGGTTAAAATTTAAAATTAGCATTGGGAAACGTGTTTTCGTTTGTGAGTTACATAAATTATATTTATACACATTACGCTTATCTTCAGGTTCCACTTGAAATTGCGAAATGGCAAAATATATTTCAACTCTCACAGTCATTTTATATACACACTTTGCATGAGTTCTTAATTGCAATTCAGGATATTATAACATTTATATTTAACAAAGTATATTGTTAGGGACAATATAAGGATAAATTAGTTTGTAAAACATTCATTAAAATTTTTGCCAAATATTCATTCGAATAGGATTTCGTTTCGCAGTAAAAGTTTTGAACTGTAAAATATATAACACTAGGGGGCTCAGTCCCCTACTCGCTAACGCCCCCCAACCCCCGTGAATTACGAAACAATTCACATTAAGACCGCTACGCGATCTCAATTCAATTCACTAACTTGCTCTTTATATTTTTGCAGCAATTCTAGCCGGAATGAGCACTATCATAAATCGTTTTAACATATGAAATTGACATTTTTTGTTAATATAAAAAAAAGTAATTGAAAACGTAGTTGAAACACAATTAAAAATGCATTTAGTTGGTACTACCAATGGGCAGACATCATTTAAATACTATGAAAAAAGGGTCTTGGAAACACAATTAGTTTAAAACTCATTGCACCTATAATATTGTACATCACGACTTAAATTCATTAAAAAAACACTACGTGATAGGAGGATAGTTTATATATATCATCAATCATTGTTTAAATTTCGTTCGACATTTTACTGTTCTAATTGATTATTACAGATAATTATTAATATAGCACAGAAATTATTTTTTACTTCATCGAAACAGCAACAGATGGCAGCATTTGTAATCTAGACAGTTCCTATTTTTATTTGCTCCGTTTTTCGTGTGAGTGAAATTCGTAAATAAATTCTAAATAAGAGTTGAGAATTCATTTGAACTTAAGGATATTACTCATAATTAAAATGAGGAATCATCTCAAACGCTTTGGATTAAGTACATGTTATTTTATTTTTAATAATTGCAAGTTTGAGTTTCATTGCTCTGACACTGTCCGCCATATTGAAGAGCTCATCTTACCCGATCTAGTCTATTGCCAAACGATAAGCTAGAAATTCAGCCTTATTTCGGCGCCACGTAAGATATATATATATATATATATATTCACAATTGTTACAAAATATTCATAATTTAGAATCCAAGAATAATGCTCGCTTCTTAAAAAAATTTATTATCAAAATGACCATGCTACCGTTACTAGTTTCCTCGGTTCGTTTATCCGGATTTTTTTTATTTTTTTTTAAGTTTCCTTTATGATATGTGATTTTAGTCTAAGTCTAGGTTGAAAGTAAAAACGAAAAATACCTTTTCATTAAAAAACCATATAATATGTTTAATTTTCATAAATTAAATACCCGATATGCTTTTACGTGTGTCATATTCATCGATAGAAACATTACGTCTTCCAATATTTAGAATTGATGAGTTCTATCTTTTCATCGCCTAGAGATAGCTTTTTTTCTTGCTTTGAGATAGATTTTACTATCTCAAAGCGAAGAACGGATTTTCTACCAGTAAGTTAATAAGTAACTAATTACATAATTTTACATTTAAAAAATACCGATTATATAAGTTCTCATATCAACGCACAAATTATATTCGATGACACAAAGTATTTATTCAAATTTCTGTGAAAACTGCATCGATATCCTCAGTTGATTTGATGATTTGAATTACTCTATTGTTGTCCTTGAAACAAGTTATGATTTAATGTTATGATTTAATCTGATTGTTTTTAAAGCATTGAAAGCATTTTATCATTCTCTGACAGGACACTAATAAATAGCACGACTTCAGTGTGCCAAAATTCATGCATGCAAAAAGCACTCATTTGCAATATGCGAATTTTTTTCACGCTGACACAGACCCTATTATTGTTAGGCTATCGTTTATTTCTAAATCTTTAGTGTCAGATATATCGTTCCAATTGAAAACGATATTATCCGATTGAAAAACGATCAATTTCAAATGATATCATCACCATACATCATTTCAAATCTACATCGTATCAAATCTACATCATATCAAAAGCGATTTAAACTCAAAATAGTTATTCTATTTTTATATAAAATACTAGCTGACCCGCCCGACGTTGTCCGGGCCCGTGATAATAAAGTTAAACAAACCAAAAGTTTTTATGATTTTATATCTTTAACTCGATAAGAATGCATAATTTTCCAATAAAAAAATCCAATATTTTTAATAATTTTATACAGCTTTTAATAGAACCATTCCAAATTTTTATTTACTTGTTTTGTATCTTTCTTTATTCATAACATAACGGACATCTGGTGTGTTATGCTTGCTCGTAGGAAAAAAAAGAAAAGAAAAAGAAAGAAAGAAACACGTTAATTTTTTTTCTGCAATCAAATTCATACGGAATAATAAATATCTTCGGTTATAACAATCGGATAATCTTAATTTTTACAAACTTGTAATGTAGAAACAGAGAGGATTCGAAAGGTGTTAATTTTAAAATTGTAGCTTAATTAGAATTGTTAATTTGAGTCACCTAAAAAATTTCTTAGTACCTCTTTCTTTGCGGTTTCATTATCGGGACACCTGCGGAGGCACAAATATTTATCAAAAAATGTGTTGATCATTGCAAGATTAAATTGCTCGAAAAATTAAACATTTCTAATTAATATTTCTGAAAGTTGTGGATGGAATTTTTTCAAATTTGACTTTTTGAATTTGCGATTGTTTGTTTAGATAGATCTGCAAATCATTTTCGTGTCGAAAGACCTAATAGTTTCTGTTATTTCGACATGTGTGGAAAAGGCGTGGTTAAAAGTCATTGTGGTAGCCCAACCTTTATCCAGTAAACCTAAAACCTTTCTTCCCTCTCTCAACACCAACACCGGCTCTATTAAGAAAGCCCGGGGACACTCAGAGTGACGTCACTAACCTCGGTCAAGGATGACGAACTCGGTTTATTTTCCATTCGTCATCATAACTTTCCGAGTTCGTCCCAAAACTTATTTCAGCCATAAGTTAGAGTGTATAGTGTAAATAACCATGTATATACGTTCATGTAACATTTCATATGTTATAAATATTATATTCATTTGAGGAAAGACACTTTCATTTTAATCCTTTTAAAAACATTCATTATATTGTCTTTTTAAAGATTAAAAAAAAAAATTTAACCCCCCCCCCCCCTTCTTTTCATGTCTCTTAATAAAAATAAAATATGAATAATTCATAAATATCAGAGTTTTTATTATTATTAACAACTGAATAAGAAAAATATAAATGTAATTCACTATTTTTTCTCTCCTTTTAAGTTACATTTTATTTGCTTCATGTAACCATTTCATATGTTATATTCATTTCAGGAAAGACACTTTCATTTCAATACTTTTGAAAGATTTCAGGAAAGACACTTTCATTTCAATACTTTTGAAAGATTTCATTATATTGTCTTTTTAAAGAAAAAAAAATATTTTTAACCCCCCCCCCCCCCTAACATCTGCTTTTTTAATGTCTTTTAAAAGAAATAAAATGTGTATAATTCATAAAATATATATTTCATAATTCGTAAAATGTACAATAAAAATATTCATGTTATATAAAATATGTATAATTCCTAAGTATAAGAGTCTTATTTTATTTTTTTTAAGAATTCAATATTAAGAAAAATATTCATTTAATTCATTATTTTTTCTTTTCTATTAAGTATTTTATTTGCTTCATGTGTTATAAATATATATTCATTTCATGAAAGACACTTTTTATAACACCTTTTTTTTTTTCTTTTGGTTAATGTGTAAATTAAAGTTCATATTTGAGTTCTAGCACATTTTCAAGAAAATTAATATTTCGATTAAAGACTGAATTGTTTTCCATTAAAATAAGTACTTATTTAGAGTATATACATGCATTTTTATTAGCAATGTTAATCATTATCTATTAAAATATGTTTACTTTGTCGTTGCTACAAGAGTAGACTAAAATATTTATATATTTTTTTATACATAGATTAAATTGTAAATGTGTTAACATGAATATATTAACTTAATTAAATGCTTCTTCTGTCACTAATTCATATTCAGAATTATACTAGTTAGTGAAAAGTGTAAGGTAAGAACTTAATGTAATGCACGGTCTGTCATTTGATAATTACATACTTGATTTATTTTTCCATATATGCTTTTCTTTTATAATCACCAATAAACGGAGTTAATTTACTATTAAGAAATTTTAAATATATAGTTGTCCTGTTTTAAGATAAAAATTTTTTTGAAGGGCCCTGTTCTGAAATTTAAAGAAAAGGGGGTCCTTTAAAAGACATTTTTAATATAACATTTATCATTATAACATATATTTTTTATCAATTATTTACTACACATTTTAAATGTGATATTTGATTTAAATAAAATTGTGAAAAGTAAAGGTTATTTTTGTGAAATTTATTACATTTTTGTGAAAAATAACATTTTGTAATGAAAGTTTAAATCCAGTTACTCAAAATCGAACCAAGATTAAAAAATACTTTTTAAATCCTTTTGCTGAAATTTTCCTCTTTGTTGAACTTATTTGTTTACAAATTACGCATTTTAAAATGCCACAAAATAATAAATAAATAATAAATAGTAAGTTTTTATGGAATAAAAAGGAATTTTGTGAAGGAACCTGTTTTATTATAAAGAATTTTGTGATTTTGTGAAGGGACCCAATTTATCAAATTGAGTTTTGTGGAGGGCCTATTTTATTAAATTGATTTTTGTGAAGGATCCTGCTTTATTAAATAGAATTTTGTGAAGTGGCCCTAAATATTCACCAAATTTTGCTTGGTATATTACCCTTGATATATTTAATATTTTCTAATAATAATTAAACCCTATCTGGTGAGTTTTATTGTAGATTATATATATGTATAAACTATCTAATATGGCAAAATAAATCGAATATGTAATTATCGTATGACAGACAGTACATTATAGTACAGTTTTACTAACTGATATTATTGATAAAATTTTGCCTGTGAATTAGTGACATCATAAGAAGCATTTAATTAAGTTGATATTGTCATGTTCAAAAATTTACAATGTACACTTACATATGTATGTAATATATATATATATTAGCAATGGAAGATATTAAATATGAAAAAATAAATAAAAGGGAAAAAGAAAAGCATGAGAATGAAACAATCGTGAATTTATCAAAATGTAAATTTCCTTTATCATTAAAAAGGGTATTCTGATTTAGATTCATATTAATATTAAACATATTTACATAAATTGTACTAAATTTAAAAGCTAAGCGAGCAAATATGAAGTATGTGAAATTATTTATGCACAATTTTCCATTGATATGTATGAAAAGAAAGGTAGGTCTTAACTAAAAAGTATTAAATTTACAATTAAAGCAAATTCATATTGAATACTGAATAATACATAAAAATTGTTGTGCGAGATTATTTACTAATAAATAAATAGTGCAAACGTTATAAAATATTTTCACAACACGAGCTTCGGACAAAGCTGTAAAGTTAAGCCTACTCGCGCAGAAACGACAAGTTAAGCATATTTTAATACATAATGATCAACATTGTTAATATTCATACAATCATAAAAATACACATATATACTGTAAATAAGTACTTACCTTAATTAAAAGCAATCCGATCTTGAATTGAACTACTTTAAATTAACATCAGAATTCAAAACAGTTTGATTTCCCAACACGTTGTATCTGAAACGCGCGGTACTATGTTACTTTCCTATGAACAAGTACGGAATGGGAGAATATTGTGACTTGCTTTATGACCGAGGTTGATGACGTCAGCAAACCAGTATTTCCTCTGAAACCTGGCTTTGTAATAGAGCCGGTGTTGCCAACACGCGACTCATTTTGCGGTTTCACATATCTTTTACACCATTTTCAGAAAACTATGACATTTTAGAAGCGATGGTTAATGAAAAACTAATTAATATCTTGGGTAATTATCAAAATATTAAAATTCTGAGTCTCAGGTGCACATGGCCAAACCTTGGGCTATCCACACTTAAATTTTTAGACTTCTAAGTAGGCTAGATTTTGCTAGCCATCGCAGACAGACAGACAAACACACACACACACACACAGAGCGAAACTTTCTTTTATTATTATAGATTATAAAATTATACATGTAAATAGACTTTCTAAAAGTTATAAAATTTAAATTTTTAAATGATCTATGGGAATTATATATTATGTTTTGAATAAGTTTTACCACGCTCTAAGAAGTAAAATATTAAAAATTCCACTATTCTACTACCAAAACTTAACAAATAATGTATCTGTTGCCGTGACCTAATGTATTGTGATTTTTCACTTTCTCTACTTATCCGGCAAAAACGATTGCAAATAAAAACAGGAAAGCTGGTAGATTTATATAAGATGTATGATAAATACTTTGCAGCAGACAGTTTTTAAATCGAAGAATCATGTTTTAAGCGCCATTTAATGTTGAAATCGTCACGATAGTTTAGTTAAATAAGTTTTATAGGATCAAACACTGTACACTGCAATTCAACTATCTTTTGTAGGCACATACTTGACAAGATTATGGTGTGCAGTGTCCAATATATTTTTTAATTGGTCTTAAGGTCTTTTTTCCCATTTTTTTTATTCAAATTCCATTATTTGAGTAGAGATTTAAATTACAGTTTGAAATAACCGTTTTTATATATTGTTGCCAGATTTTAAAATGTCTAAATAATAATATATGCTAACACTTTTCAAACAAAATATATATTTACACGTATTTTTTATTAAAAAAAAGAAGAAAACATTAAAATAATTAAAATCTTAATTGCTAACAGCATTTAGTGGTAAAAATCGCGATATATTTAAACGATTTTTTATAGCATCTAAAAGAAATACTTTCTAGACGTTATAAAAGACCAGGAGGTAGAGACTTTTTTTTTATCATTCAGTCTTCCGTAATGAAGTAATAATTTTAAAACAGAGCTAAAGTGCGCTTTTAAAGTGTGGATGGGGGTTGGCGATCGTAGTTTGTAGGAGGCAGTAACTCCTAGTCACGTAATTGGAATATCGTATAGAAATATCACGTGCAATTAATTAAATTTGTATAATTATAAAATAGATAATGCATGGATAATAACAGTTTAAACAAATAATAATATAAAGAAATATAATATAAAGAAAAAGAAACAGAAAAATCCAGTTGATGAACATTTTTAAATTTTACCTACTATGAGTTTAAATATATACATATCTTTGTTCACATTAGGTTGATGTCTGTTTCAATAACGATGCCATGTAGTTACAATTTACAGCGGTAAATTCCAAGGTTGAACAGTGACATTTTGACACTTTATTTATATGTTCGTGCATTGGATTGTCACAGTGTTTGAGAAAACGTGACGCGATCGATCGATTGCCAACTCTTATTTAAAGTTTCAATTTAATAAGTTACATAACACACAATGCTCGAAATATTCTCATTTACACATATTTACTGCTAAATATTTTGCATTAAGTGCATATTTCCTGCTATGCAATTTCTTTCTGAATAAAGTTTTAAGCGAATATATTTGTAAAGTATTCAAATGTTGTCTTTATAAAACTACTTATGAATTAATCGTTTTATGCACTCTATTTTTACAATTTTAATAATCTCTAACTATAATAAAGAACGCAGCTTTTGTGTTTGTGTGTTTGTCGGCTGTGTTCTGAAGATACCGCTGCACGCAGAGCTACAAAATATGGTGGGAATGTACATTTATGTATATATTTTTGCACCTGGAAGTACGATTTTGGAATTTATGAAAAAAAATTAATTTAATTTTTTATGCAATTTTTAGCGTTTTTTCAAGTTTTGCTGCGATTTTTCTACATTAGTAACTGGAATACTGTTCCAATCTTTTAGTCCACTATAGTAAAATTTGTCGTCTTTTCTAAAAAGTTGATGCGGGATTCGTACAGCGATTTTATACTTTTCGGCGAATTTTTTCCTTCGACACTAAGAAATTTTGCACAGAATGCTTGATTGGTTCGGAAGTTGCTTCCATTTGGGTCTCAGCTATGCTCAGAATCGACGTTTTTAGGGTTTCGTTCATCTCACGAAAACCCTATTGTTCCCGCTCCGTTGTCTGTCTGTAACAGAGCCATTCTCGAAAACTATGTAACTTACAGAGTTGAAATTTCGTGTATAAATCAGAATATTAGCTGTAAAGAGCTGAAAATATTAAAATTTGAAAAATTCGTATTATTTTAATAAATAGAGATAAAAAAACAAAATTCTAATAGCCTTTTTCTATTAAATTTAAACATTTTTCGTTATAGTAGATGCCAAAAATTTAAAATCCACGATGAAATTCTTTCTACAATAATTAATTTTCTATCAGACGATTTTCACGTGAAAAATGAAAATGAAATAAAAAGTTTCACAAATTGAAAAAAAGATAAATATGAAACAAAATTGATTGACGTCACAGTGGTTAATAAAACGGAAAATGTCTAAGATTTCTCAATAATACAAGGAGTATGAGTATGTGGATGTACACAAAGCAGATTAATATCACGTCATTAGAGAATTAAAAAGAAAATCTGACGTCCTATTGGAAGTTTACCGAATTTTTCAGATGTTTGAGAATAATACAAAGCGAGTATCAATATGAATAATAAAGAATAGTAAATATATGAGTTTGAGGAATGTATTGAATCATGATAAAAACCCGATTATGGAAATATTCGCATATTTTAACATTTTGAAGGCGTCCAACATGTTTAATTTTGAAATTATATATTTTTAAAATATCGCATTTAGTCCGTATGACGGATATTATTATGACAGAATATAATAGCGGATTTCGCCCGCTATCTGGCTGGGTTAGATTTTCGAAAAAACGGAAAAATAAACCGGTAAATTTCTACTTTATAAAAAACATGACTTTTTTTTTGTTGTTGTTGCTAAATTATATTTATTTGAATTTATTAAAGAAAGGATAAAGTGTTTTGAAAGGAATATTAAACGAAACCCTTTGTGGGATCTTCGATCACACTTACCCACTTGTTTTTTTCTTTTTTTACCTTGGAGAGAGTTGATGATTCTTTACAGATAAAAAATTATGATTTTAAAACGGAGGGGCGGGTTATTAATTATCCCGATTTGATTTTTTATTAGATTTTTTTTATTTCATTTTTTATGCGTTTTGTAACGTTTTTTTATGTTTTAGAGGGTTTTTCGTTTCAAATGGCATCACAAATCGCCCACTAGAAATCATTTGCGATTGGTAGTTGAAAGGATTATAGGCATAGCTGAAAGTCAACCGGGCAATTGTGATTGGCAGATGAAAAGGTCGTCAGCTGATTGTAATTCCAACAGCGATTTGTTTTCGGAAATTTTTAGAGTTTTTTCATGTACGTGACGTCATTTGTGTATTTGATTACAGAAATTGGCAACGATAACTTACTGTATTTGTATGTCAAAACAAGAAAAAACGTAATTATGTTTTTGTTTCAAAAGTTAATGATAAATCCTAATTTTTTACAGTCGTTGGTTTAATTCTGAGGAGGAGGGGAAGGTGAGTGTCCGGTTGTAATTTAAATATTGCGTTAATGCTCTGATCGAAACTCTCTCCCCTGTCTCCAAAATAAGAACTTTTTTATTATTAATCCGATTCACACGAAACCTTTTTTAACTTTCTTCTTAGGTCTCCCAAATATTAGATAAACATAGGTGTCCTTTTTTCAGACCTTGGTTACCACAATTTAGGAATAATAATATTCAGGGTGTGATTTATTTTCTCGGGTTCCATGGGCTCGAATTCAACTGGAAATAGTTCATTCAATTTAACTTAAATTAATTAAGACATAGCTAATTAATTAAGACATAGATATTGTAACCCCTGGCGGTAGAAAGTTTTTCTCTCTGTGCACAGCACGCCTTCTACAGGGTTCCGTAAGTAGAAGAAACGAGTGTCGTAGTTTCGTTCGGAAAGAGATTTATTTAGATTACAGAATACTGTACTTGTGGTGCAAACTGAAACTAAAAGATTTCGCAGTGCGTGCGCAGCACGTCTACTATACTCGGTATCGTAGGTAAACTGGAACTAACAGATTTTGCAGTGCGTGCGCAGCACGTCTGCTGATACACGGTCTGATACACGTCTACTGATACACGGTATCGTAGGCAGCGGCGACACGTGTCAAAAATTAGTTTTGAACAGAATGCTCCCCTTGGCGGTGGGACTAAACGATTTTCCTGCGCGTGCGCCGAAAATGACTTTTTTATTGAAACCGCAAAAAAAAATTACAGATTTGATAATCCCAGACAACGAAATTTTCTCATTTTCACTCATCCTCGAGTATTACAAAAAGTATTGGAGATATTGAATCGAAACTCACAGTCTGTACGTTGTTTCTTTTTTGATTCCGAAAAGGCAAATTTAGTGAAAAAGCGACGGTATTTTTTTCTGACGAAAAACTGACCCATTTTGAATCAAATGAACGCTTTCGTGCAGCGATATTTAGAATGATTTCGCATTTCGTAATATTTTGTTTTGAGACCAGCAACCAGGCCCCTACCTGCCAGTTTTCCCTAGCTTATACATATTTAGTGCCTGGCACCGGGGCGCGTAGCACCACTGAAAGGATGACGCGTGGCGGCTGGCCATTGCTGGCAGGACGGCTATATGGAGGTCTTTGTTTTGTTCCCATATTTGTTTTGCTGTTGATTGATGTTATTCTTTTGTATGAACCTGGGCTTGGCATCATACCCATACGTCATGCCATCGCTATGCGAGTTGGTCTCGTAATTTACAACATTGATCAGGTGACGAGACCTTCACCTGACTAGGCCCCCTCCAGAGGTATAATCCACAGGGAACTTAGAGGACTTTGCACCCATGACGGATTTTACATGCATCGGGCGACATTATCGTACATGATGAAAAATAGAAAATAAATAAAAAATAAAAATAAAAAGCCTGAAAGGGAAGGGGTTAATACATGTTTATTGAACTTTAGATAAAAAAATAGAAAAAATTGATTACTTTTACCTGTGTTGGATTTTTTTTAACTGTACTTATGTACTTAACTGTACCTGTTGCTTTTCTTTTACTGCTTGATGTTTGTGGCATTTTTCCTCGTTGTATTTAGGTTTCTCGCTTCGCATTTTTGGTTTCTCATTTGTTGCAGTTGTTTCTGGTTTCTCATTTGTTGCAGTTGTTTCTGGTTTCTCATTTGTTGCATTTGATTCGGTTTCTGATTTGTTGCTGGTTTTCATGGTGATTTGAGTTTCACATTTTTTGCTGTTGATTTTATACTCTATTGCATCGCTGATAACCGTTGAATTTGTTACATGAATGCTCTCTAATGGCGATCAGTCCATAGATACCTTATGGCTGTTATCATGAACTCGATAAAGCTATTTGAAGACTTGGTGCGCTGTGGGGTGGGGCATAACCCTTGGCCATTAGTCCGTTAATTAGTTCATTTACTTCCACACTCCTAGACGCTGAAAGATAAATTTGTTTGTCGCAGAAAAGAGGTTTGCTTTACACTGCTATTTTTATTATATATATATATATATAGAGAGAGAGAGATAGATAGATAGATATATACATAATCATATATATATATGCATATGCATATACATAAATACATATATATATATATACATATATATATCTACATATACATACATACATATATATATATATATATATATATATATATATTATATATATATATATATATATATATATATATTATATATATATATATATATATATATATATACATATACATACATACATATATATATATATATATATATATATATATATATATATATCTTTTTTTACTGAAAGAGAAGATAAATTAGGCAGAGATTATATACATTTTGAATATATGTTGGCTGCTGTTACTTTTATGATTTTGTTTATTTTTTGTTGTATTAATCTATGTTTGTCTGTTTCATGTCGTCTACATTGTTCATTAGCCATCTGATCGCTGCTATACCTTTGTTTTGTACATGTTTTTGTTTGCATATTGTCTGTGCCATAGTTTTCCATTATTAACTGTGATGTTGACCAGATGGTGAGGTTGTGTGAGTGGACAGGACGTGAGGTAGTGTTTTAGGGATTCCAATTCCCGTATATACATTCTGGAGAGCTAAGTTTAGTAAATGTATGTAAGTATTGTTGGAATGCTCCATGCTTCGTGTGTATTTTGCTCAGTGATTTTCAGCTTATAAGTCTTTTTTTTCTACCTTTGGGGAGTATCCATGGGTTGACCTACCCGTGTCCCCGTAGTCCCACTCGACCTGTCGTTGTTCTATTATTAGCCCTTTTAATATACTTTTAAGGTTTGAAATTTGTATTTCTATGTGGTAGGGTCTATCATTTTTTAGCCGCTTCTTTTTCTACTTTGTCGTCATCCGCGTTTCCTTGGATGCCAAAGTGTGCCTTAACCACATAATTTTAAATTTGTTGTTTGATTTTCTTATTTTGTTTTGTATGTCTGCAATTAGTTTTACAGTGTTGAATGGTTTGCTGAGTGCTAATATTGCTGATAGGCAGTCCGAGCAAATGCTATAATCCATCCCTGTTTCGTTGCCCCATTCTGTTGCCAGTAGTATCAACAGTAGTTCGGCTTGGAAGACGCTGTTATGTGTCCGCAATGGTGTTGACCATAGTTAATTTTTTTTGTCGTTTTTGTATGCTACAAAAGCCAATTCCGTAGCGGTAGATTCCAATTTTGACCCATCTGTTTAAATTTTTATATCTGTTTCATTGTAGCCTACCTTTGGTTCTGCTGTTTCTGCTGGATGCGTTTCACATATGTTTATTTTGTTATCGTAATCTGTTGGTTGAAATGTATTACCGTATATTTTACATGTTTCCCTTAACTTTGTTATTGTCCCATATGTTGCTTCATATTTGACCTGTAGGTGTTTGTAATCAGGCCCGCCAGTACCTGAAACCACTGTTGTGGCAATTTTGTATGCCTTGGCTATGGTCAGCAGAAAGTGTCTTTGGCAAGTGGTTAAGATCTCTTTGCTACTGACATTTAATTTGTGTCCCCAGTTGCATATGTTAGCACTTTTTCCAAATTTTTATGACGTCTGGTTTTATTCCCTAAACTCTTTTTGCCATTTGTCCTAGCATACTGAATGATTTGCATACTTCGGCTGTTTGGTGTTGGCAATGTGGAAGCCAGTTTAGGTTACGGTGTATTATGACTCCTAAGTATTTGGTTTGGTCTTTACCTTCTAGTTCCTTGTCCTCTAATTTGTTTCCCTCTATCTTTCCCGTGACTTGATCTGAGAAGTTGTATAAGCGAGGTCTGTTTAGATACAGTAGTTCTCTTTTTTTCCCTGTTTCGCGTAAGATTGTTACTTTTTATCCAGTTGTTGAATACTTCTATTATTTTATTTGCTAAGATTACCAGTTGTTCTTTAGTTTTAGCTCTGAGTATTAGGATGAAATCGTCAGAAAATGCTTGGATTCTAACCTTTTTACCACAGTTCTTTTTTAAGGCTACGTCTGCTATTAGCAGCCACAGTTGCGGGCCGAAACAACTTCTTTGCGGGCAGCCGCCAAAGGTTTGTCTTGATTGTTTTATTCCGTTATCCTCTAGTGTCACAAATCTGTTTTCTAGGAATCTAATTATCCAGTTTGTTAAATAAGTTGGGTTCGGGAAGTTTTTAGTATATTTGCTATTATTGGCCATCCGATATTGTCAAGGCTTCTTTAATAGCCATTGCTACTAATAGTGTTTGGAAATTATATTTTTCATCTTGTTTTGTCGTTTTTATTAGGTTGCTTAGTGCGTGTTGTGTTGAGGTACCTTGTTTAAATCCATACTGCTTTTTGCTCCAATATTTGTTTAATGTCAGATGGTGCATTATTCTACCATATATTATTCTTTCTCAGATTTTACTGAAGGCCGGTGCAGGCATATTGGTTTATAGTTTTGGGAGTCTTGGGGTTTTTACCCGGTTTGTGGAACAGGACTACTTTACATATTTTAAATGTTTTTGTGAAGTGTTTTAGCTTTAGGCATGCGTTGAATAACGAGACCATTAATTGTGGCGTCGCTTTGTGCATTTTTTAACTAAATTGTAGTCTATGTAATCTAATCCTGGAGCTTTGTTTTGCTTTATATTTTTTTATTATTCTCCTGAGTTCTTGTTTTGTTATGTCTTGTGGGTTAATGTCTCCGAATTTTGGTGGCGCCGGTGTGAGTTTATGTTCTATGTTTGGGTTTGTTAAGTATAGGTTATCTAGAAAGTGGTGAAATGTGTCTTTTATTCTTATTGTTTGGCTAGCTGGTAGTTTGTTTACTAGGCATGCTGGTTTTGCACTTTTGCCTGATGCGACTTCATATTGTGGTAAGTATATGTCTGTGGCTTCTTTACAAATTTTTTTCCATGTTTCCTTTTCTGTTTTCTGGATTAGCTTTTTGATGTTTGTCCTTTCTTTTTTATATTATATGTGTTGTTTGTTTCTTAGTTCTTTGTCTTGTTGTTTTTGAAATATTATTCTGAACGTTCTATTTCGTGATGTTTTTATTTCCGATGTTCATCATGTTGGGGCTTTTATGTTTGGTGATGTTCGTTGTAGAGCAATTATCGTGATTTTATTTTGTATTTTCATTGTTATTTCATCTAGTTGTTTTTTTCTATTTAATATTGTGAGTTCGCTTATGTACTTGTTCTTTATTTGTTTACATTTTTTCTCGAACTTTGCGTCTTTGCCATGTGTTTTTCGTATTATTTTTTGACGGGGCTGGGCAACGCCGCCGGATGGATCAGCTAGCAAAAAATAAATTGAAAAATTTCGTATAAAAATGCATTCGTGTATTTGCATAATTTTACTATGTCTTTTTTTTATATAAATTCAAATGAATGCATAGATAAAATTCATTAAATGTGTAGACTTTATTTTTCTACAGAAAATTATATTTATGCTTCAGTAGTAACATAAATTATCTAGATAATGGGAAGAAAATATTTTTTTTTCACGAAAAATTAGCCTTAAATAAAAAATGTAGCATCATGCTTTTTGTTCGAAGCCATAGGGACATGACACAGATGAGGTGTCACGCAGACCGTACGTGAAGTTTTTTAGATCTATAGTTTCAAAAGGAGGATGTGTGACGGGATTTATATAGCACGAGCGCCTCTCAAAACCTCTTCATGAGATCCATTTTATCTTAAATTCCTCCTAATGCTAAAATGGCATGCTAAGGTACACTGTTAAAAATTTGCAGCAAACTGTCCAGTCATTTGACCGTTTTTGTAGAAAACGGTTACGTAACCGTAATTTAACTCAATTCTGACCGTTTTCTACAAAAACGGTCAAATGACTGGACAGTTTGCTGCAAATTTTTAACAGTGTATTCCTTAAGTGACTTTGAGGATATCGTGAAGATTGAACTGCTTTGTTCGTCCTGTAAAGAAATCTCCTACAATAAGATTTCTGAGGAAGTATTTGTAAAATCATTTAAGGAACTTATTGGATACAGTCGGCCACTGTTAATTGCATGCAGTTGGTTCCACTGAATTATATGCATTTGAGTGGGGTATGCATTCAAGCGAGGACAGCAATTATTGTTACCAGTATAAGTTATCATTTGATTATATACCGCATATATGAAAAATATTAATGAACAATAACTATTAACATAATAATTTAAAAATTAACTTTGTATAAATAATTTTAATGAGTAAATTATTATTACTTTACTAGCTGACCCGCCCGGCGTTACCCGGTATCGTAAAAAAAAATTAAGAAGTGCGAAATCAATCTAAAAATCACTGCATGAATCTGTTCGTTTAGTAGCACTTTATCTTTCGGAAATTAAATATAGAGATGGACCCCGAATCAAAAATAAATTCAGTAACACCCCCTGTAATGTCTGGATAATTTTATTCAAAGCGGGTCAGCTTTTGGTCAAAATTTTAAAAAGTTACCGTCGGATATTCACAAAATTTGTATTTTCGGAGAAAAAAATAAACAACGTACAGATTGTGAGTTTCGTTTCAAAATTTCCAATACTTTTCGTAATACACGAGAATGAGTGAAAATGAGAATATTTCTATGTCTGGGATTATCAAATCAGTAAGTTTATTTTTCTGTTTCAATAAAAGTAGCCATTTTCGGCGCACGCGCAGGAAAATATTTTAGTTCCATCACCAGGGGATGTATTCTGTTCTAAATAAATTTCCGACACGTGTGCACGCTGTGTACGGTACCGTGTGTAGCAGATGTGCTTCGCACGCGCTGCAAACTCTTTTAGTTCCAGTTTTCATCACCAGGTGGAGCATTCTGTTCCAAATAAACCTCTTTCGGAACGAAACTTCGGCGCACGTTCCCGCTGCTTACGACATAGTGTAGAAGGCATGCTGTGCACGCGTGGAAAATCTGTAAATTCAACTTTCTACCACCAGGGGTGCCAAATCTATGCCTTAATTAGCTACCTATATCTTAATTAGTTAGTGTTAAGCTGAATGAACCCCTTTTAAATCAGGCCCATAGAACCCTAGAAAATAAATCCCCCTGGAGATTAATATTCATTAATGGTAGTAACCAAGGGCTGAAAAAAATTATATCGAAGTTTATTTAGTAAATGGGAGATCTCCGAAGAATGTTAGAAAATAGTTCATTTGATTTGGACAAAGAATAAATGCAAGAATTTTAGCTGCATTTTCCACTGCCAAGACTTGCACTATGCTCTAAACAACACTCTTTCCAAACGAAACTCCGGCACGTGTCTCCGTTGTTTATGGCAACGCATAGAAAACGTGCTAAGTACGCGCTGAAAATCTTTTACTTCCACTTTCCAGTGCTAGGGTGCACCAAATCTATGTCTAAGAGAGCACAGAGGTAAAGTTTTAAACTACTGTTTATTTCACTTAATCGGGCAAGGATTGAGCAGCCCTCTACTAATTTTGCGTTAGGCCAAAATAAATAACTAAATAACTAAATAAACTTCTACTCGAAGCTCTACTCCGTAAAAAATAAAACTTTCAAATTTATAAAATGTAAAGATTCAGAAAAAACGAACTCACGATTTCAATGGACAGCCACAGATCAAGATCCATTCAGTAAATACTTCGATTCCACACTGTAAACCAGGTGAGCGCTGATACAGTCGTTCGTCCTGGCCAAGACCAACTATTCATATGCAGCTTCAGACTATCAGTTAAAACGCAGGATTTAGATTTCTTTGTAGCGGGAGAGAACCCAATCAAGGTTCCGCTTTTCAAACATAAATTCGAAGCTTATATATCCCAAATATCGATTGACCAGCTACCATAATTTGCATGAATATCGATAGGAAACAGAAACTCACAATTTCCGAGATTCACACAGCATCCGTTGAAAGTTAGAGAAAGAGAGCCTTGATCAACTTTTACTCACATGGACGAAAAAATACGATCTCATTCAAAACATTGTCTACTCAAGTGATCAGAGTAGCCAAACCATCACAAAAATACATAATTTTCATTAAGTTGCAATAAAACATAATTTTTGTTTTTTGAATAGCTACTTTTAAATTTTATGACCTATTTTTTTTTTTTCATTAAAGTAGAAAAAAATCGGTCGCGATGTGATTTATACTTTTGAATTACTTTTTAAAAAATTACAAATTACACCGGAAAAAACTAGTCAGTAATATTTTAAATAATAATATAAGTAAGTAAGTAATATAATAATACCAAGTGTTTTGTATTTTTAGGTGCGTTCGTAATTATATAAATACGTAGCACCTATAGTCGTCGTTTGGTCCGTCCGTCTGTCCGTCCGTCTGTCTGTCTGTCTGTCCGTCTGTCTGTCCGTCCGTCTGTCTGTCTGTCCGCATATAACAACGCAAAAACTACCCAACCAAATGGTTTGCAATTTAAAATATATTATCTTTGCAGAATTTTGTCGAGACATTTCAAATTTTATTAAAATCGAATCAAAACTTTAGGAGATATTAATAAAAATATTTATTAAGAAATTTGAATTTTTTTTTTTAAATCGGTGCTTTTTTGTTATAGGAGCTTCCGAAGTTTAATCGTCAAGCGACCGAGATACTTATTTTATGACAGAAATTAATCTGCAGACGATATAATTCATTTCACAGAATTAAAAATCATCAAGATCTGAATATTTATATAACTAGCTGATACATATATATCTGAATATTTATATAACTAGTTAAGATATTTGTATAAACAGTGTCATAAAATATATACTTAACTAGCTGTTTAACCCATTCTACGCACGGGATATCATGAATTTAATTCTAAAACGTGCGTACGAACGCACCTCGTTTGTAACGTTTGACGTACAATTTCCAACTTGTTATGTTTACTACAGCTAAACCATTTACTTCACGTATATTCGACTCTATCTTTAGTCTCTATCGCTTCTACTCTTATTCCAAATTTCTTCACCCACTTTTAAAGTTATCTTTTTAAATGCTATATGTAATCTTAAATTTTACTTTTAATTGCTATAAACAATCTTTATTTTATCTTTAATTGCTATAAGCAATTTTTTACCTTCCCCCAACGGCTCACTTTGAAAAGACATTCAACTCACACTCGACTGGGCGTAAAGTTGCTGCAACTAGGAAGGCCCTGAACCGGCATCAACTGTTCCGGACTGTATTTTTATGAACAATACAGCACTCTTTAAGTAGTTAAGTAATCTTGCTGTTAAACACAGCTTGATAATTAATGAAAGGAACATATCGATGAGGAAATATAAATGTTTTGCTGATCATAGCAAAAAATAGAAGTGAGACATGTGCTTACAATTACTGAAGGTTCACCCCAACCTTCAGCTCTTCAGAATAGGTAAAATGAGAACGAAGAAAACTGAACATTTATGTTTACGCATCAAGCTGACCATCTGACTGGTATATGTGCTTGAGCATCTCAGGAACCATTGTCAAGATAGCCGAGTTGAGCATTGCCGAGCATATTGCTTAATAGATCACTTCAGAGTTTTAGTTTAGATTACTATACTCTACTAGAACTTTTATTTTATACCTCTAAACATAAACTATGGTCACAAACAAAAAAGCTTTGTCGATATATGTGGGTCTAGCCACTGAAGTATACAAAGATTTTGAAAGGAAATTGAAATATAGGTATTTAAAGATATGCTTTCGAAAATTTGATGAACAACAAAAATAAAACTACAACAGTAAAGATTACAATTAGAAAGATTTAAATAGCAAAACCTATTTTTCGTACCGAAAATGTTCAGCATTTTGTGAAACCATAAACTGCACTGAAATCGTAAAAGTAAAACGTGGTTACTTTTTGTCACATTTTGAGGTTTTTCTAACACCATCCACTCTCTTTTATAAGTAACCTAAAACGGCCTATTGCAAAACATGGATATATCCTTTTCCTACATAGTGACGTATTGCGTCAATCTAAATCTTTAATATCAACTGAGAAATTTAGGGTAAAGCTGTATCAAAGTTAACACATCGGGTGGAGTTACTTTGTGACAGGTGTGTTTTTTTAACTTGAAATGCACGATAAAAAATTACTATCACAAAATTAGCGATAAAATGTTTAAAGAAACATTTATTAAAACAATTTCAGAAATTTTTGTCAATCTAATCTAAGACTTTGATCGCAAACACCCTTGGATTGTCCACAGGCATTGGTAGATCAATGATGAATAAAACGTCGCTTTTTGTACAAAATTGCATCCGGTCTGGCTGGCTATATCCAGTGCAAATTCAACCATTCCATTTTGCTCACCTTATCCCTAGTCTTCAACATAGGTCTCTTTCAGGATATAGCATGCTATCGCAGTTACTCACCATAAAATCGCTCCCTTTGAATCACTCTTTGCACTGCCCTCTAATTCAAAGTCGTTTCTGATATAATTTAGGAATATCGACGACGAAGCAGTGTCTGCATCAGATGCACTTGTTTACTTGATCCGAACTATTCAACGCTATTGTCATATTCTTGAAAATAATTCGTCTCACTGATGCTGTTTATGTGTGACGCTGTGTGCTTCCTGACGTCCATAACAAAAAAGACTTTATATGGGAAGACTTTGAAGTCTTGCTGGAAATTTGTGTTGCCTCCTTGCTTCCTCTAGACCCCACCGCCACTTCACTTTCTGTGGCTTCTTATACGTCGACTGCACGTCGGTGTGCCACAAAGTATCCACATCAAGTGTCTATATTTTGATTATGCTGTTATAGCTCACTGACATACCACTTCATAAGTTATATCACTTCACAGTCTAACTAAAACAATAACAGCAAGTAATATTTACCTGTGTTAGGTGGTTCTTATACGCTTTATGCTTCAGCACACAAAATATGCGGATTTCGAGACAGTGGCGCAGGAGAAGGTTTCAACGATAAGAACCACGATAAGGTCACAACGATAAGACCAGAAAGAAGAAACGATGTGTTGGAGGTTCGGGCAATGATCATTAGGTGACGCGGCATAGAATACAAGAATGTGGCGCTGCTGTCAGCCATCAGAAATGTTTCAAATCAATGTATTCTTCATCATACGAAAATCTATATACGTCAATAAAGCTATTTTTTAAATACGACAAAATATAATTTTTATGTGGCCTGTGATGTGGCCTAATACAGTTCGTTGTATAATGCTCTTGAAAATGTCTGCACTTGAAAATTCGTCTAACTTTGGGAAAATATGGAAATTTCTAGACGCTTTATTATCTATACATTTGAAAACAAGTAAAAAAATTCTTTTTAAAATCCTTTTTTTTAACATTTAAGGTTTTGTCAAATGATACATTCATTTTTTATTTTTTTTAATTTTAAATACATATGCTCTTGATTTATGCAAAAGTTTATTAAAATAATGTTCATTCCTGAATCTCCAATGACCTTGTCTTTATAACATAATTCCATGTGTATTTTTCATTAATCAGTAGCCAATTTAAAACTTCATATAATTTTTTCCAACAATAAATATACGGAATATGAAGTTACATTTTTTAAGGTATGTGGTATATTTAATAGAAAAATAGCAAGAGATTTAAATGGAGCATACAGTATTGTGAACATTTTTTAAAATTAAAAAATTCTGATGATAATATCAAATCACCTGGAAGGCAGGAATAAATATCGGTTCAAACAAAAGACGTTAAATCTGACTAAAGGTCTTTGGAATCTTTAGCAAAGATAATTTAATAGGCATTCCAGTTTTTAAGTATGAATTGCCCAATAACTTAAATAAATTAGCTTTTTTAAAGCACAAAAAGAAGAAAGAAGTTTTCACAGGAGTGTCTCGAAATTTAAATGTAAAATTATGAGAGCATGTTTTCTATTGAAGATGCTATGTGAAACATTTAAAGGTCACGGAAAATAATCCTTATTATAACATGGTTTATAAATGGCAATGGTTGTAAAGATTTTAAATAAGAGATTTTAATGGTTGTAAAGATGCTATAAATATGGGAATCTAGAATATATACGACAATGAAAATTTAATATGTCGTTTTTTTTGTGAACTGCCATAACCTTCTTATCTACTTGTTTTCAAAAGGTGAAGTATAAAGAGTTTTCTTCTGTAGCATAAAAATAAGTTAATATACATACATACATACATGAAATTTGATACATAAGCTCTTGATTTATTCTGTTTCTCAGTACTATGAAACATCATAAAGCAACATAAATAGATTTAAATAGCATAAAACATTTTAAATGTATACACTAGGTAAAAAATATGATGCATTACATCCCATATGGAATGTAATCAGCCCACACACCTATACAGGTCATACAACAAGCCCAATGAGGTTGATGAGAAAAGTTTTAGCAACAAGTCCCTTAAAGAAGAGATAAACTATATAAATCACCAGGGCTTGATAAATACGGTCGCCAGTTCGCCACTGGCGACCAAATATATTTATCTGGCGACCAAGTTATTTAATCTAATGGGGGTTTTGTTGTTGTTTCTTTTTTGTACAAAAATTGACCTAAGCTTTCTTGAAATGGGCACATATGACACCCCTCCCCCTTTTCCCAATATTAAAAAAATAAATTTTGAAACTATATTCACACAAAAAATATTTTTAACTTTTGTTTTTGATTTGGCAAAAATAAGTTCATCAAATGTAAATTTTAAAATAATCAAATCAGAATTATTTGAGACTTCGACGGAAAAATAGGCGAAAACTTGTTTTCCTGCTTCACTATTTCGTCTTCAGCAGATATAGATTTTGTAGCATTCAACTATCGGGACATTTGAAGTATTCGGCAATTAGCATTTTCCGAACATAACGGTTAATTCCCTCTTTACATTTTTTTGGAAGGGGTGGAAGGGGGGGGAAGAGATACATGATTTTGGTTGTTTCATTAGAAAACTTAGTTTATATTATCTTTCTAAACTATGTAACTAATAATTCTAAACAATGCCTGTTATTTTTTTTTCCTCAATTAATTAATAAAAACTTTTGTGCTTTTTGAAAATTAATGACGAGGAAGGAGGGGGTGGTAAATATTTTTTACTGGCTACTAGAATTTTTTCCAGGCTACCAGATTTGATCAAATTTGTGAAGCCCTGTAAATGACTCAATAAAAACTACTACCATTTTAACTGATTTCACTTAAATTCTTAACTTGAAGATACAATACATTGTATGCACATCCATTGACCATGTAATATTACAGTGTTTAGCAAAATTTGACGACAAACGATAAATAATGTGAAATTACAGATCGTACAAATCCAATGCAGACAGTGATAATTGAGAAACGTTACGTAAATTCAATGCCATATACTTAATGACAAATTAAACATATTGCATTACATCAAAAATATTTTCATGTCTAACAGAAACATGTGATTAGCATTAAATTGAAATTGTATGGAAAAATATACTGCGGACGATCAAACTACCATATTTTATTTATTAAAGCGAAAATTACCAGTAAAAATTTAATCAACGAAGAAATTTATTTCATGAGTAATTTAATATAACTTTATTTGCATTTTATATAAAAAAAAATAAATTTTCCATTACTTAAAACGTGTTTCAAATACATTAACCACACTAGAAAGTCGTTAAATAATTTTATACAAAAATCTGGAAAGTGGGATTAAACGTCTACTTAATTTAACTACATTAATGCGCATCACAGTATTTATCTTCTGTTTTTGCGGTAAGTAGATAATTTATGACTTAATTTGTTTGGTTAAGTTATTTTCAAAGTACCTAAGTAGAAAAGTGTGCTTCTAAAATATTTCGCTTGCAGGAAAGTAGTAAGATTAATAGAATCCGTTTACATGCGATTCAATTTGTTTAAAAGAATTTAACATATTTTTAATGAAGCCATTTAAGAAAAAAATGGTTAGCCTACAGCAAAATTTAACATTTAACTTTCTTTTTTTTCCTTTGAGACATTTCATAGATATTTTATTAAGTTTTCGGCATTTATTTATTTAAAAGGCAAAGGTAAAAGGCAAATTTATTTAAAAGGTATTCATCTTTTCAACACTTTCCAACATAGTTCAAAAGTGCTTATGAATTTGGTTTGTTTGTCTGTCTGTCTGCCGTCTACCTGTCTGGGCTCTAACTTGCGTAAATACACTCGGATCCTCATGAAATTAATATATGTTATTGAAGTTTACTATGGAATTTTCGGTATTGAAAATGAATTGTGTAGCACTTATACACTGCTCAAAACAATTAAAGGATATTTGAAGTTTTATATAAAATAAAGATATAAACGAAATTTTTTTTGCCGAAAATAGAAGAAGAGAATCACAAATGCAAATTTTTCTGGTTTTCAAACTGTGGAGTATGCAAATTTTGAGTTCGACGTCAAAAACGTCGCTTCAGCAGCAGCGAATGAAATTTGACTTTCAACTGGATAAAAGAGAATGAAGACAAGGATGATCAGCATTCAGTGATTGATTTGTTTCGATGAGTATGGTGTCTCAGCGAAGTCATTTGACAGATTCAGAAGCTTGGAGAATTGTTGGTAGGTTAGAAGGGGGCCAAACTCAAGCCGAAGTAGCGTAAGCCATTGGAGTGTCACAAAGTGTCATTTCCAGGATCTGGAACCGTTTTTTGGAGAGTGGATGTTCAGGCCGAAGACCAGGGCAAGGTCGTAGACGGGCAACAACGCCCAATGAAGATCGGTATTTAGCGTTAACAGCTCGGAGACACCGAAACATGAACGCTACTCTTCTCCAACAACACCTTCGCTCGGCTACAGGCACCACAATTTCAACTCAGACTGTCGAAACCGGCTCCATGCTGTAGGTCTGTATGCTCGCCGACCGATGGTATGTGTTAGATTACCATCAAGGCATCGTCGCGACCGCAGGGAGTGGGCAACCGAGCATGTCAACGGGAGGAGAAATGAATGGAGCAATATTCTGTTTTCTGACGAGTCCCGCTTTTCTGTGCATCCGGATAATAGGCGTATTTTCATCTGGAGGGACCGTGGCAGTAGGAATAATCCTGCGTTCGTGCACGAAAGTGTCAGATTTGGCGGTGGAGGAGTGTTGGTGTATGGTGGCATCTCCATTGACGGGCGCACTGACCTCTACATCATTCGAGATGGAGCTCTGACTGGTCGCCGATATAGGGATGAGATCCTCAGACCTATTGTAGTCCCTTACGCTGCAGCAATCGGATATAACTTCATTTTAATGGACGATAACTGCAGGCCACATCGTGCAAACCTGGTGGATGATTTCCTTTTCGAGGAAGGAATCGTTCAAATGGAATGGCCAGCGTGTTCTCCAGACATGAATCCAATCGAGCACGTTTGGGACGCTCTAGGAAGACGAGTTTCTGGCCGCCAACAACCCCCACAAACTCTCCAAGAACTGGAAAGAGCTCTTCTGGAAGAGTGGGGCAGAATACCCCAACTCGTCATTAATAGCCTCATTGAGTCCATGCCTCAAAGGTGTTCAACGTTGCTGGCCGCCCGTGGAAACCATACTCCCTACTGAAAATGATTTTCTTTGAAGAAAACACCTTTTCTTATTCTTTTTTTCTCATATGCACAAATTGTGTTTTTTTTTCCTTTTGTACACAAATGCGCAATAAAATGCATTTTTTTCTGCCAAACATGTGTAATTTATTCTCATATAACCTACTATGTCTGTCGACCATGTATCAATCAGCTAAAAAGTTTCACAGATACAAAATCCACCTAAAACTGCAATATCCTTTAATTGTTTTGAGCAGTGTAGTTTCTTTATGGAGACACTCAAAGAATTCCTTTACATTATGGTCTATAGGGAAAAATCATTTGCGGTTTATCTTAATAATTTTACACTACTTAAAACATATTGAAATTGGTATATATATCACTGAGTAGCACTCCAAGAGGCATTACTAGAGAATATCTTTTTCGTACCATTTATAGTATCTTTACAGGTACTTTCAAAACAATCCCATTACATCACGGTGTATGAAAAAATCGTTTGCGATTTATTTTAATAATGTTTCACTATGTGAAACATATTGAAATTAATATATATCACTGAGTTACGTTACAAGTGGCGTTATATAGAATATTGTGTATATAGCATTAATCCTTCATTTACAGGGACACACAAAATAATTTGTTTAAAGTACTATTTGTTAATAATAATTGCTGTATGTGAGTTTTCAGTTGTGGTACACGCTTTTAAATTTAATTAAACTTTTGCCTATAACTTCATGTGTATAAAGTTTAAAGATCATATACAGGGCAGCAAAGATCTCTGGTTCATATCCTTTCATTGACGGAGATTGCTGAAGGGGTTTTACAACTGTGCTATCCGTTTCCTATCTGAACTAGATGTTAGCATATTATGTTGTATATATACAAATCTATAGATCATATGCAGGGTTGCACAATAGTATTCGGATATTTTTCCGACTATTGATGGTTATTCCTGAAATTGGGTTTTGGATTGTGTTATGCCTAAACCGAAAGGTAGGCTTCCCCGTCCGGTTTGACTTTGGCTTTGTTCACTTAGACATCATCTTTCACTTTATTAAACAGTGAAGTTTTGTTAAAGTGTTCTTGACGTGTTTGAAAGTGCTTCATAATCTATTCTTGGTGCATGATTTTTGTTATTGTTTAATCTAGTTCTTTTAACTCAACGCAGTTATCGCAGTAATATTTTAATATAATTCCATTTGAAGTAAATTTTAGCATACTATGTAGCATATATACAAATCTATAGATCATAAACAGGGTTGTGCAATAGAATTCGGATATTATTCCGACTATTGATGGCAATTCCTGAAAGTGGGTTTTCAAATGTGTTGTGCCTTTTTTTCCCCGCCCGGTTTGACTTTGACCTTGTTCACTTAGACATAAATCCTTTTTCACTTTATTAAACTGTGAAGTTTTGTTAAACTGTTCTGGACGTGTTGGAAAGTGCTTCATAATCTAGGCTTGACGCTTGATTTTTCGTTCTCGTTTAATCTAGTAACTTTTAGCTCAACACAGTTCTGGTGGTAATGTTTTAATGTAACTCCATTCCTTGTGAAACTATCTTTATATTTGTTTATGTTTTAAACACCCGGATAATTGTAGTAAAGATGATTTTCTTTCAACTTATAGCTTCAAACGTAGCACACACAATTGTCAATAAATCATGAAATCCTAAAATATTGTTATAGAAAGTACCAATATGAAATATGATAGGATAACCTCTGCATAAGTTAAATACTGAAAAGCGTGCATATGTAAAAGGTATAGAAAGTAAAAACTCTCTGAAAATATCGTTGATGCAAAATACCTATTCAAATAAGAAAATTTAGAAAATTATTCCAGCTTTGTCCGTTTCAAGTTCCGTTTGAATGGATATATGTGCGTTTTGCACCTAAATATAATTTTTTAATTTTAATTGGTTTGGATTTTACGTACATACATATGAATTTGTGAGATTGGTAAGACGACCACTTTTAATTAAGAATATTTTGAGGTTTACGTGAAAAAGCTTTAAAAATTTCGTGTCAGATTCAATATTTTATTTGAGACAGTATTTTATATTCTTCCAAATTTTTAGGTGTCTCTGTAAAAAATGTATGCATGGTAGAACTTTTATTTTAGTCTAAAAAATTTTGTAGTCGACCATAATATTATACATGTAAATTTTGCAGCAATTTTAACTTTTTTAAGGATATTTAAGTAGATAATATATGTAATTTTTTTAACATGTCGCTAAAAGAAAATCCATACGTTAACTGTTCTAAAACTAGAAAGATGTGTCTAGATTAAATAATTCAATTTTCATTATTGTTAACTTATTTTTACCTTACGTAACAGACCAGAAGGAAGAGAAATTAGCCAGTTGGCCAATGTTGTATTATATATCCAATGTCATTGCCACAGCGAACTTTAAAAGTTGATTTTAGTGATTTTCTGCTATAATTCAACGCTGCAGTTAATGTAATGTGTTCGTAGAATCTCCAACAAATGGAGATATGGGATTATGTTTTAATGCAAAGTGTAATTTATCATTAGAGCAGTTTCCGGTACTTATTGCTGCAATACTTCGAAAATTTAATGAAATGAAAAATGCCGGAAACTTCCAGAAATTGATTTATAATAATGTTATGTTCATTTATTTTACATTGCTGTATTAGGAAAATTATTATGTTTATGAGAAATATGTAATTATCAGTTTGTTCTAAATATTAAATAAGTATCTTACCGTCAATATTTTTCTTTTTTTATGTTTAAATTGTATATTTTTACACGATTTAAATGATGTAGTCTAATATCTATGTCAGGGTTGCTACGGGACAGGGAATTTTTCAGGGAATATACCAGTATTGTCTTGCTGAAAAATTCGTCTAATTCAATTTCGCGAAATTTCCTCCTTTTTTAAGATGATATTTTCTATAAGAAAATACTGATACTTTCCCCGGAAAATTCCCTGACTCGTAGCAACCCTGCTAAGTATTTTTTTTTATTGGAATTGTTGAGTTACAAAGGTTTGAATGTCTAGTATAATTTACACAGTACCATGCTGAGACTATCACTTCAGACTCTTTTTATTACTTTTCTTACCACTATTTTTTAAACAAAAATAATCTACCTCGAAGACGAATAGAAATCTACCACGAAATTTATTGTGTTTAAATAGTCCTAGACAAAATAACAAAAGGAAATAGTCACCAGTGGCAGCTCTGCATGCAAACAACATGCATACTGGTATCTGTTTCACACCTTATAGAATAATGTTTATCGTTAAAAAGTACTTAACAAAATATATGACCAAATTGTCATAAAAAAACAAGGGAAAAGGTTAGCATAATAAGCTTAAATCTAGAAAAATAATAAGTTTGTTTCATGCCTGAAATTTGAGTCAAGTTTAATAAAATTGGAGGAGTTTACTGTAAACAACTATTCTCCTATGTTTTATTTAGCGAAAGATTTATTTGAAGTAATATATATATAGAGAGAGATAAAAGACAACACAGACACTTCATACAATAATAAAGGGGAAAAATAGATATGAAAAATGAACACAAAGCTGTTTGAATAATATCTAGAAAAATGTAGAAAAAATTATAAATAGAATATATAACCAAGATAATATACAACAGTTTGGAAGGAAAAAAGGAAAAGAAAAAAAGATGAATATATATATATATGTGTGTGTGTGAGAGAGAGAGGGTGTGTGTTTGTGTCTATTTATATTCCAACTTTTCCCCCTTTTAAATTTCTATTCTTCACCGTAGAATACTTTCCTTTCTTTTCCCTATCTCAAATTTCAATTCAGTCTACGTCCAGTAACTTTTCTTCCCCGTATCAAAATTCAATCTACTTTAGAATATTCTGTTTAAGCTGTAAGCCTATTTTTAATTCTGAGAGTAACGTGTTTGTGAAAGCAGTGCCGTATTGCATCCGTTTTTTTTCCATATACTAGTAATGGGATTCGATGAGCTCTCTGATTGGTTAAAATCGCTTGACGTAATATGCTTTTTTTTTCAGAATCTTGAAAATCTATGCCGCCATGACCGATATAAGTTTCTGCACGAGCTCAGAGACCACGGTTTTCGTGTTTCTTCTTGTAAACTGAATCTGCAAAACATCAGCGAGTCGCGAAAATTTTATCGCTATATTGTTAGAAGCTTTTTTTTTTCTTGTTGATGATATTTTCTTATTTATTTTTTATGTAGAAGTTTTTTACAATGAAGACAAAAAATCAAATTAATATATGGAAATAATTATGATTGAATGGAAAGTCTGATACCAGAAATGTGAACTTATATTTTGATAAATAAAATTGTTGCACAAACATTCTCTTACTTTTCTCTTGGGGGGGGGGGGGGGATTCTATAGATTTTGTCTTCATGTTTTTTTTCCTCCGCAAAACAATTTAGTTTATTCCTACGATTGCCTGATTACCAAAATGACTGGAATTGTGCATTATCTATTATCAACGATATTACTGATACGATCTCGGCTGTTAATTACATAGCGGCCATGTCACAAAACTCCATGTTATGGCTAATATTTTACTACATGCACAGCACGAGAAGTTTAGGAGATCTCATTTCCACGCTCCTAAATCGTCACACATATACATATATAAGATACATATATATATATTAATAGTAATTCTGAAAGCAAACTGTATCTCTCAGGTAAAATACTCCTTTTTTAAAGCGTTTTAAGTATTTAAAGAAAAAAAGATTTTTCTATTTAAGATATATACCACTTGAATTACATGCTTAAATTTCTTTAAACACCAACACTTTACTTTTCAAGCATGGTGGAATCTCTGTAATTAGAAAGTAGAGTTTGGAAAAGTTAATTGAAATTTGCCATCATTATTTACTACTTTCAAAAGTATCCTGTTAACAATTTCACTTTTTATTCCCGCATAAATTTGACCTTAATATATTTATAGTTTAAAATCTGAACAACAAGCTGTTTTGTAACAGAAATTTATATTAAAAAATGTATATTAAATTACTGCAGAAGCCTTTAATTTGATTATACAAAAAAAAGAGGTATAAGAATCAAGATATGATAATAAAAAAAACAAATCCTTAAAATATAATTACAATATAGACAACAATAATGTCGCTTTTATCAATTATACAGTGATGACATATTTCTGTGATTTTTTGTAAGACTAGAATAATGTAAAATAAAGTCTTTTCATAAGTTTTGTTTTATATTTTATTACATATAAAGAGTTTACTCAGAATATAAAGGATATTTTTACTGTGATTTCCAGAAGAACGCATTAACTCTTAACATAAATTCTAAAAAAATATGTATGTATGTTCTATAAAAAAATATGTATGTATGTTCGATATAAGTTACGTAATTGCATATACAAATGTTTTTATGTGCTTATTTTATTTTATTTTTATTTCAACAAGAAATATCCAGTTTGTTTAGTTATAGATAATCTATGGTATTTTTGTTCTGGTGTCGCTTGTGAATTTTTAAGTGGGAGTGTGATTTCCAAACCTGTTCAAAGTAAGGTAGGAAACATGTTTGTATTAATATTCAATTGCAATTAATTCCTCCCATTAATTTTGCAATATATATATTTATATATATATATATATATGTATGATTGCACTAGTTAAACTATTAGCTATGTGGTATTCCGTCTTCACATTATCATTAATTATCTCTTTCGAGATTTAAGAAGAACTTGATATGTTTTTTGAAATTCATAGATATTATAATTATATATATATATATATATATATTCTAAATTTATAAACCGTACACAAAATGGCCAATTGAAAAAAATTTCTTTTGCTCCAACAACATTATTGCAAACAGCTGCATAATTGTATCTCTAAGATTAACAGAGTTCTAAAAAAAGGAAAAAAGCCTGACTTCTATCACTTTGCCGCACCATTTAAAATGAATATTTATCGACAAAAATAAAAACCATTCAGAAATTATCGATAATATTAGTTAGTTGAGAAATGTGTTATGTTATACTTAAATTAAGAATTATAGAGAGGTAATCACGATAAGAGAAAAATGCAATTTTAAATCATAGATACAATTACAAAAGTAGTTCACAACTCTTCTAATATACCTACTTTAAATATTTTACAGTTCTTCACCACTAATATTGTTTCAAGCATCGATTATCTATTTTTTCAGATTAACTGCATCTGTATTATCCGTGTCTCTTTTCTTAGCAATATATAAAATGATTTACGTTTCTAATTTGATATATTGTACTTACTCACACGTTTTAATTATTTATAGCTCTAGATGCTTTAAAAGTACACATATGCAATTTTTGTAATGATCATATTGCGGCAAAATAAAAAAATCGAATCGACCAATTTTGTCCATAGTGTCACATAAAAGCTTCAAATTGTAACTTTTGAAAATTAACACTAGGCCTGTTTCATTAATAAATTTTTATTTCCTACATTTTTAGAAATCGTTTGCAATTTACACAGCCTAGTAATCTTCAACAGTGAAATTTATATATGTAAATATTAACTACATTTCTATATATTATGTATAGATGTTAACATAAAAGTGTAGAACGAAATTCACTTTCAAGGAAAAAAATAACGAAATTCACGTTTAAAATCCAGGATTAATAATTATGTGAAAATGTTACGTGTATATATATCGAAATAGATGTAATTATCTGAGATTTTAAACTCAGCTGTTGCCCCCCCCCCCCAGGTTATTAAAATAATAATGTTATAACTTACTAGATTCTCACTGTAGTCTTCTTTCTTATCTATTTATATCTATCATAAGAATAAACAATAATATTTAAAAAGAACTTCAAAATATTGGTTTAGTTTAAATTTACATAATATTTAATATTTTGTAGACAACTTATTTAAAACAAGAACTCAATTATTCTAACTGTTTAAACACACACTTAATGCCACGTATGACTGCTAATGCGGAATATCCTCACCCCTGGTGAAATCATGAGTGTTATTTGAATAATATATTTGGATATCATAACATCGCTTATAAGCATGATTTGAAAGTTAAATTATTCGAAGAGGTGATAGTACAAAATCAACGGTTAACCTCTCATTTTTATTGCTAAGTTAAACGAATAAATTTAAGAATTACCTCATGGTTTAAGATATATATATGTTACGGTCAATATGATAAATCCGATCATTATTAATAATAACCTGTTATTATTAATAATGACCGGACATAAAGGACAGTAAATATTAATAATAACCGGTTATTATTAATAATGACCGTATTAATCATATTGACCGTAACATATATAAGTTTAATTTTGCTAGGGATTGATGATTTAAAAGCTGATCATTAAAGAACATCATTTTGATAATATATTCCTCGATTCTATCATGAATATTTATGAAATAGTAAATATTACGTATAATAAAAATATATTAAAAAATAAGAATATAAGTTAACATATTTAAAGTATATGATTTTTTTTTTTTTTGAAATACTATAAACTTACATAATTTTATTTCTGAATTTATGCTCAAAAGGGTACTTTTCGGTTAGCCGGGCGCCAGTGATATATATACATGTGTATATACACACAAAAACACATATACACGACACGTATCTACGTATACATATATATACATACAGATATATATACATATATGTATGTATATATATACATATATATGTACATACATATGTATTTATATATGTACATATATCACTGGCGCCCAGCTAACCGAAAAGTACCCTCAAAAGTACAGGAAATAGAAAAAAAAACAACTATTGGAACGTGTTTCATCAAAATAGAGGGCTTTTTATGGGCACTATGCAGATAATATCATCGAATGACATACAATGTAATTAATCAATGTATAACTCAATAAAACTGTTTAAAAATACACTTAATTCACACGCCACATATGTCTGCTAATGCGGAATATCCTGATCCCTAGTGAAAGCACGAGTGTTACTTGAATAATATGCTTTGAATCTTTGAAATTCGCGTACCCGAATGACACCGTTATTCTATATCGTGTCCTCGATGCCTTTAAAATGCCTCACGACGTCACATTTCGTATGTGGAAATCTGACAAGCGTAATCTTGCGCTAATGATGTTTAAGATGGTAGAAGTTCATGTCGATTGTGAAATTTGTAATGTAAAATTTTCTGTATGTCGTAAAAGTCAATTTATAAACATGATCTGAAAAATCAATTTATGTTATTTCCAGTTATTTGACATTAAGTCTTTAAAATTTCTAAAAAATATAGTCCGATTTTCTGACCAACTGCTAAAAGTCCTAATGCGGTTATAGTGCTTTTTATGTGGCCTAACAGCAATTGATAACGAGAAAATATATCATTAATTAATATCACCCGCTATTCGTATTACGCGATACTATCACCTAGAATATGTGAAATGCAAATAAGAAAACTTCACATAAATAGATTTTACTCTCATACATTTTTATTTTATTAAAAATGGTAACAATATAAAAAAGTCCTTCCGGCCTGTACCGGGAGGAGAAGGTAGCTTTCCTATATCTTCGTTTTAAAATGTTAGCTAATGTTACACGAAAACAGCAAGTTAAAATGCAAAGAAACGGTTACAAAAGATTCGTTAATACTGAATTTGAATAAGAAATTCGCCAAATTATTTTGGTCGCCAAATTTGGCGATATTTCGCCAATTTTGGCGAGAATTTGGCGCTAACGGATATGAATATATAGTTTTATGCGTATGATTGGGAAAATTATTACAACAATGAAAGAAAATAATTTGCGAGTAATCGCGTTAATGTGCTGTTTTGTTTCAAAATGTCAGCCACCCTATAATTTCAAACTGCTCTATCGCAGCCATTTTTTAAGATAGAGGTAAACCAAAAAATGCTCTGGAATCCTCATATCAAGGCCTAACACTTAATTAAAAAATAAATTAGAATTTTTAACTTTTTTGTATATTTATTTTAGTTTTAAATTTTTAAGTGGCCGCCATCTTGAAACAAAATGGCGGACCAAGCTGGCCAACGAACTCGGTCGAGACATTGGTGAGCTTAATACACACAATTAGTTTCATCAAAATTAATTTATAAATACGAGTGTTATCGTATGACATAGCTCAGATATATATATATATATATATATATATATATATATATATATATCAACATTTAAACGGAGGGTGGTTTTGGGGTCTGGGGGTCATGATCGGTGAAAATATATCGAAATTTTCCGGAACTGCTTTCCTCCGAACGGCTGCAATAGGTAGCTTTATACTTTTTTGTATTGAAAGCTACCTAATAGATTGTTTTCAGGAAATGACTAAAAATGGATTCTATTTTTTAAATTAACAGTAAATCGATGTATCATATGTTAAATATATTTTGTATAAAACTGTTTTATTTAATTATAGATATATAAGATATCTTTGCGTGTTTATAAGAGTATCTGTGAGTGTTCGTGTGTGTAACCGAAAAAAACCCTTTTTTTTCGATATTGTAAATTTCTATAATGTTTTATTCATTAAATAACATCTTAATTTTTTAATATATTCATGATACCAAATAATTAACTACTATTTCACGCTTTTTTTTAAAGGTTAAATCAAAGTGCAATAAAATGCGGGGAAGTTAATTTACGTTTCCACAATGCTTAAAAAATTCCATTAATAAATCAATTTCCCGTTACCCCTCTAATCTATAAGATATAACAATGACAATCATAATCAATTTTTTATTTCCTTTCAAGATTTTTTTCTTAGTTTTGGCAGTACAATTAATTTTTCTCGTAATGATAAATTCTAAAATTTCTTTGTAGTTTCCATTTAATACACTTTGGGGAAGCATTACTAATTGCAAACTCAAAAGGAAGTTAATATTATGTGTGTGTGTGTGTGTGTGTGTGTGTGTATTATATATATATTTATATATATATATATGTGTATATGTGTGTGTGTGATTTATATTGAAAAAAGATCGATGTTGCTGCTAATGTTTATAATTGTAAAAATATTTATAATTGTATTCCTTTAATTGTAAATTTAAATATTTTGAAAAAATACCAAATTTATTAACTGTGAATACATATTATTTTTTACAAAAAATAAAAAATAATAATGATTTGAAAAAAAAAATAGTTTTCTTCTCAATAAATTACAGCACATACAAAATAAAAAATTGTACACGGCAAAATTTTAGTTTATTTTTGAAATTTTGTTCAAATTATTTATTAAAATTCAGTTGATTCTAAAACTTTCTTAATACTTTACTCTGAATTTTTAGATTTTGTTTAGTGCATTTTTGAATTTTTCTTTTGATTTACTTTTGAACTCAATATGTATTAGGAAACAGATGTCTTACATTTTGAAATAGGGTCGAGCGTAGAAACTGGAAGGTATGTTTTTGAAATGTTGATGAAACATGTCTATTTATTAAAATTGACAAATTTGAATATGTACCAGATTTTGTACTGAACATCTCAACAGATTGCCTTTTTTCTTATATTCAACCTGATAACGTAAGTTATGCGTTACTTCATAGTTGACACAATTGGGTTATTAGAAAAATCCTATATATTATTTCTGTTGTCAACATCCCTTTTTCTAAGCAAATAAAAAACTCAGAACGGAACATGGGATATCATATGAAAGGATTTTGAAGTGGCATCTGACATAGTACACTCACATTTCGTTAAAATATGTTGTTTGATGAAAAATTGTATTGTAATTAATTAAAAATTAAATCGTCATTGTTTTCATAAAGAAAAAGAAAGATTTTCCTCAAATTAGTGTTGCCACAAAAATAAAATACCGCAACAATGATTATAAAAAAAACGTTCAATAAAGTGGGACATATAGTTTCTGCACGGGTTTATTTTATATTTATTAATAGCAAGAAACAATGCGTAAACGTATAAAGTGTTATCATGTTATACGAGAAGAATTTTTTAATCATAATGTAAATGGAACAGCAAACTTTTCAATGCGTTTCCATATCAAGATATAAATACAATTAGATAATATCTGATCGTCAATATTGCACAGAATATATAGATTGAGTAAAACATTGAACAGTAATGTAATTAATAACGGTTTCTATTGTATATTTATATATTATTTAAAAAATAGTACTAAAACTATTAAATACATTCAATATTGAAACTTTCAAATTAAAGAAACTTAATTTACTATTGTGTTATCAACTGAATCAAGATGCCTAACTGTGTCTTTGATGTGGCTAGAGCGTTCTCAATATTAAAGCAGATGAATAAATTCTTGGTGTTACGTAGTGTGAAAGCACCGCCCCTGAATACTAGGCCTAAGCGCTGACACAAAAATGGCTGCGCTCGTGGGCCGATTTTTTAATACCTTTGTACGGTCTTCTAATTTTACACCCAAGTATTTTCTAAAAGTTTTCTTTGACTTATTGAATCTCCGACAAATAAGGCGGAGAAAACGTTTAGAAATTATTGGTGTTGAATTTCAAGGGACCGTACACAAGCTAAAAAAATTCCGCCTACGACTGCATCAATTTTTGTGTCAGCACTTAGGCCTAATATCCAGTGGGCGGTATTGAAAGATTAAATTACGTCATAGCTGCTATCTTATTTCAGCAGTATTACTAACTCAATGCGAAATTAGAAAAACGCTTCCTCGCACGGCTGTGATAATATCCCCAGATTATTCGTGGATTTTTCATTCGATGTATGCTGTGATCATATAGAACAATTTAACACTTAAAACAAATTGGAAGACACACATTTAAAAAACAGTATAGTTCTGATAACCAGACTATACCAGGCGAATAATTGACTAAACAATTACATCGATATATTACACACAGACACCATTAATGAGATTAGAGAAAATGTAATTTTCTCAAATATACAAATGCAATTAAATCTCTCAAAGTATAAGAAGAAAAGAAAACCATAACTTAGCATGCATGTACTTATCATCTTGCAAAGTATAGTAAAATATAATTTTTTGAACTACTGAAATCTTCAAGTCTGACTTCTTCAGCAGTTTATGACCTAACAACAGTATTTTTTTTAAATATATTACAATTATAAAATATACTACAATTTTTTAACTATATTACAATATCATAATTAGTTGATGGTCTTCTTCATTATAAACCGAAACAAATTACAGAACCTTGAAAAAACAGTAAACAAAGTTATTTATTGTATAAATTTCTTCTATTTATTCTATGGGATTTGAAGATGACTGTGACTGTTACATTCTAAATCAGTATGCTTCTGTTCGAAGAATTAGTATCATTAGATTAATTACTGCGATAAATGCCCAAGGCTCATGATCCACTGTTTAAATACCAGTATTTCCTAAGGAAAATGTTTGTCGCAGGTTTCTAGAACTTCTACATTATACATAACCTTCGGACTAGATGTCTACAAAGAAATTTTAAAATAAAATATTTGTTTCAAAAAACTTTTATTACAAAAACAGATCATTTGAGAGCCCTGCATGCCAGAATGTTGTATGAAAAAATAAAAACAAGAATGCTAGGTGAAATGTGATTGATGTCTCAAATTAGATCCTTCCACAATTATATTCAACATCATCTCCGAAATGTTATGCTTGATTACAATTTTATTTTCAAGAATATCCAAATAATTTCACAACTGGAAACAGACAAACCTGTTCAAAATAATGCCATTTGCGAGAAAGTCAAATATGCTATGTCCTTTTCCCCAACAGAAATAATTTACCAGAAAGTAGACACTAGCATTCAAATAAAAATTAGAATTTGCTTCCGGAAGCTCTAGCAGAGGGTAACTTCATGAAAGTGGATATCATTAAAAAAAAAAAAAAAAACATCATTTGTAGCAGATTTTTTTAAATTGAATTTTTGCATTGGTGTATGTATAAGAAACATTTCTTTCTCTACAATAATTTTGAAACGCATCTTCCTTTTTTATTGCCGGAAAACACTTAAATAATAAAGATCAAGGTATTATAAATAGGAAAATGTTAGCCGTAAAAGAATGGGATTTTTTTAATGTCCTTTTTAGATGCAGGGCAACATTTTTCTAAATATACGTTACAAGAAAAGAGGCTGTGTAAAACATTTAATTTCGAGTTTTAATATACAGTATATTGCATAATAGCATTAAAAAATTAAAAGAAGTGGTAGAGTACACTAGAACCAATACTATCTGTATAGAAAACCCGCGTCACAATCTACGCATTCATTCAAAAAAACAGGATACTTCGTTTTAATCTGAGCCGAATTTTTTATGATAACTTTAAAAATAAAGTTGTCTTTTTTTATATTCACAACAGAGTTAACTGGCTGTGGGTGAAATATGATATAATCATAAAAAGCGTTATAAATACACAGTAATTCGGGCCGTGCACCGTATTTAATGCTACATTTCTAAAAATGTATCATCTAATTTTGCACAGATTGGATGCGTTTGGTGGCCACTTTAACCACATCTATTCATATTGACAGATTTACGGCGGTGGAAATTGTAACTAAACACATCCATTCAGTGTTAAATCCGACGATCCACATTTCTAAATACAATTAACATCAGATAATGGTGCACTCACTACAATTACATGTGTAATTGTTTCAATTTCCGTAATTTTATCGTATTTTGCACAGAGCAAGTTAATTCTGTTGTAAATAACTGTAAAATAGCTTCATTATTGTAAAAGTTATGGCTGGACTTAGATTGAATTAAAACACACTGTAATTATGTTTCAGTGAGTACATTGCGACCATTTCTTTACAATTTACAAACTTTTACAACTTCGCCATTTGTATTTCAATTTTTTTAAATGATTCAATTTACATAGGATGTCTGGTCGATGTCTAACTTTTGTCTGTTTGTTTGTTTTTTTCAATTTTAATTGCAACTTCAAATCAAATTTGATTCCGAAATTGAAAGTGTCCTCAGAATGAAACCACAATCAAAATTGAGAATGCAAAAACTTATTACGTTAGAGATCCAACTCAGATATCCTAAGTTAAAATAATTGTTTAAAAATATTAAAATGCGAACGCCGCCATTGGTCTAACGTTAGCTTAGGAAAGTCGTTGTGGGACAAGAGTAGGCTCTTCAGCTCTGATGATGAGTACTAATGTAATTATATTTAAAAAGCATCAGAAAAAGTATATCATAGATGTTATACCAATGTAATACAATAAATGTAGGCGAGCATGTTTAGTAACTACAGATATAGCACATCGTAATAAAGAACATGCTTAAATTTATTTCAGCAGAAAAATGCAATTAAAAAAATAAACTCCCGAAAACATTCATTTATTTGAAATATTTTTTTTTTCCACTCAGTAGATGATCTACAGATTTTAAACATACCACATTGTCTAATATAATTTAATTCAGATAATTTGAATTCAAATCGAGTTTGATTCCGAAACTGAAAATGTCCTAAGAATGAAACTACAATCAAAATTGAGAATGGCAAGAACTTATTACGTTAGAGATACAACTCATATATCCTATGTAAAAAAAATCATTTAAAAATATCAAAATGCGAACACCGCCATTGGTCTAACATTAGCTTGAGAATGTCGGTGTGGTACAAGAGTAGTATCTTCACCTCTGATGATGACTACCAATGTAATTATATTTAGAAAGCGTTAGAAACAGTATAGCATAGATGTTAACCAATGTAACATAATAAATCTAGGCGAGCGTGTTTAATAACTACAGATATAACACATCGTAATAAAAAACATACTTAAATTTATTTCAGCAGAAAAATGCAATTTAAAAAATAAACTCCCGAAAACATTCATTTATTCAAAATATTTTTTTCCCACTCAGTAGATGATCTACAGATTTTAAACATACCACCATGTCTAATACAATTTAATTCAGATGGATAACACATAACACAAATGCAAGTCCACTTGCGGCTACACATAACACTGAATACATAGATAGCAATGTGTCCGACATCTTTTGTGCAATTTATAAAGGGATATAACTATATTCTACACAAACCACATAAAACACTAAACTTTAGTTGAGCTCGAAAACGAATAACACAGTTACAAATACCCCAGCTTATAGAAGAAAATGCATTCGAATTCTTTTATAAAGCCCTGCATATAATCTATAGAATTTATACACACTACATACTATCTATATACATAACCAAAAATCAGTTAAGGTCGAAATAACATTTTCAATAATTATCGTCAATCTACAATAGTGCATCCGATGTTTCCAAATTTTATAAATGTATCCACGCATTTGTCTTAGAGAGTTGCTATAGAAGATGTTTCAAGAAGATGTATCAATTCCGTTCTACTTGAAATAGAATACAATCGTTAAAATTCACTTCAAAGTTTTATAGACAGTAAAGTAACCAAGTTCTTTTATTTTTCTGTTCAAGTAAGTTATAACTGATACCCACAACATTTTACATAGGGGACATGTTGTGTGCATCTAAATAACATTTATCAATTTCATTTTCTTAAGTAGTGAACAACATTTAAATGTAATGCAAAAAATTCACGCCCATTGACCATAATGTATGGGGATTATTTCGAGTCCTTTTAATCCTTTCCGGCGCGGAGTAATTCTGTTTGTAAAATGATGAAATGATGGACTGACACCAGAATTTAAAAACGAATTCATTAGAAAATAAAAATTTACTTATTTTCCCGTACTTTATAAAAGAAAAATTTTAATTAAATATTCTTGGTGCCGTTTGTCAGTTTTGAAATTAAAATTAGGTGTCCTTTTTTGTGGACACCGCCCGATAAAGGGTTAAAAGTCATTATGAATATTACGGACTCCAATTTCATTAGAGGAAATGCTTATTAAATGTATATACCCTAGTATAGTCATTAAAGTATTATATTTTATTCAGTTTAAAATAGAATAATATATAGTAATTTCGTGGTTGTCCTTTCATAGTTACAAGAGTTAAATCGAGCACAGAAAAATAAAAGGACGACTTGAAGTTACAAATTCTGATTTCTCTTATGTAAGTGAATTAATGAACAGTTTCTGAGTGCAAACTTCTTATATATCGACTGAAAATTTCTTGACAATTTTTCAGTTAATTAATTTCCGCTATATTTCAAATAATCTTCTTAAAACAAGGTATATAAGCATTTATCGTGTATACACTTTTAGTGGCATATTTCGTTGAACATGCTATTAAAGAAAATATTTATTTTTTTTGTGCTGCATCCAAATTCCTATTATCCGACTTAATATACTCGATTATATAAAACAAATGGGCTCCAATGTGATTCGGATAGCTTCAACATTAAAAAGCAATATACATTCCAATAAAAAGAGTAATATTTGAAAAAAAATATTAAAACTGCAATTAAGTGCTCATTTATTTTACAGCTCCTATACATTTTCATATATTTTTCAAATGTTTTCAAACATATATATGTATTTTGAAATTGCCTTATTTCGAAATCATTTAACATACTTAAATAAGCTTAACTGCTTTAATAAGAATTTAATGCTTAATATCTTCAAAATGATTCCAATTAATTACATTTAAATATATTTTATATGTATTAAGGTTTTTGTGCACTTAATTACTTTATTGCTTTTAATTTATTAAATTATCTGAAATCTGCATGTACTCATGTACCTGAAAATGATATCAATTAAATGAGGAGAAATTAAGAAATGTTAGAAAACTATCAATAAAATACAGAACAAAATGCTTTAAACCATAACAGATAATTCTGAATGTGTAATAATTGATAGGGAAAATATTTCATCGCTTCAGCAAAACTAATAGCCTGTTCTATCTAGAGCCTTTTAAGAGGAATTTTGAAATTCGTTAGGGAAGTTCAGATCCGAAATGTAGGTCTCCAATTCATTTTGTAAGCATTGAAAAAATCTGAATATGATTACTGATAGATTTTGATGTAATTGCAAAGTTGACTATTTCAAGAAGTTTGAATAATTTAGGCATTCCTGATTTCTATAAAATCGCTAATTGGATTTCTTAGACAATTATAATTTTGGCTATCCTCAGTGGAAAGAGTATTAATATTAGACGAATTTGAACTATAATTAGCTATTTCAAATTTATTGTTAAAATTATTAAATAACATTAAATTTTTTATTAGAGTGAGTCTTTAGTTTGGGGGTGTTGTTTAGGTAAAAAAAAAAAAGAAAAAAAAGAACACCCCTGCTAATTTTGCAACAAATTATTGTAGAAGAACATTACTGATGCCAAATGACTAGAATCAAAGTCTACTTTTAAATAATCTCTATAAAATTTTGTTAGGGGGTCATCTACATATCAAAACAAACCGAATACTTTTTCAATATCAAGACACAATTTTAAATTTGCAGTTCAAACTATACCTAGATACCAAATTACTTAAAATTCCTATGATTAGTTACAGAGAACTAAATTATTTTAAAATTAGCATATTTTAGGGGCTGTATTCAAATTGAAGTTCGGTATTCGATTGTTTAAATGTACAGAATGACTAAGTCACTTCTATAATGTCTTATTCCTTGCTTATATGACCATTTTACACACTTAATAAGTTTCGGCTATTGTTATATACAGTAAAATAATTTTTATAAGTGTTGAATTATCCGATTTTTAAAAATAGGAGATATTCAGCAACTAAAATAGCTTTCGAATATGTGAATGTGATTGAAATTTGACAGGTGTTTTTTTTTTTATTATTATTCTGCTAGTTCATTTGAAATTTTACAATTAACTCATTAATGCCGCTTTGAAAGAAAACTTGCTATTCGCCATTTTTATTTTTTTAATATTTTAGAGTTTTTAGTACACTGCTAGCGATTGACAGCGAAGCTTGTGTATCAGAAAATCATAAACAGAACTTGTAGTTTTTTTTAATTAACCTGTGTAATCTAAATGAGAAAGTTATAGAAGAAAAAGTTTAATTATTTAAAGCTTGTTATTAATTGTTTAAATCTGACCATCGTTAATTATTTGTAACGATTAAAATTTTTGATTGATATACAAAATTTGTTAAAAGGTTAAACTAGCATTTTTAAATAACAATATAATACTTTCGTGGGGATATTTTATCTAACAACAATTTAGTGTAATATTGCAAACAATTTAACAAGATTTTTGTAAATTGAATTAATAAGTATAAATATATCAGCGATTATATTGTAGGTATAATAATGGTTTAAATTATGTAAATTTTTTTTGACCAAAGTTTTGTAGCTATCAAATGCAAGAATTATATTATTTTTTTTGCCGTAAATATATCATCGGTATCTATTTAAAAAGGACAAAAAAAATTCACGTGTCTATCTATTTTGTGGAATACATTGAAATGAATAATTTCCTGTATACGCCACGACATTAGCTTGAAATTTTATGTTAATCTAATCATCAGAGTTTCTTGAATATTAATATGAACTATAGAATTTGATGGATTTTTAATGTTCTATACCCGTGTTTCAAAATTAAAGATATAAAGCAAATACAAAGTTTTGTAATCATATTTTATTATTCACCTCACTTTATTAAATTACTATGTTTTCTATATTTCTTTCCAAATGCAAACATGATATACAAGGACAATCTGGTTCACATAATGAAACTTAAAAATCACCAGTGGAAACAACTTGCTACCGAAATTTTAAAATACTGACGTTTTTCTACATAAAAAAAATTAATACGAGAAATAAGAAAATGATAGAACTTTAACAAACGAGTAACGGAAAATTATGGATAAGTTAGTACACAAAAAAACGAGAAGGCAAAATCCCCATCCCATTAATAAGCCACATCTCGTGGAAATTGTACGTTAAACGTGACAAATGATATGCGTTCGTGCTATAACTAGTTTTACAATGTAAAAAATAAATAATCGTTATTATTTCAATGAAATAAATTATATCGTCTGCTATGAGCGAAATGAGCATGCCTTTTTTTTTCTTATTACATATGTCACGTTTACAGATGCACAATGGAATTACAGATTACATTTGTTTTCGGCGCCAGACAGCGCAGCAAGTGTCACCATGGAGATCTTGCTTTGCAAATGATTACCTCCATGGTTTAATATTTTTATGACTCACAATGAATGAATCTATTTTGTTTATTTACTTTATTGGATTGAGATATTCGGCTGTTAACCTAATTTCCATTGAATTTATCTCAGAATCTATACACTTTTTAATGTAACTCATCGCGCAAGCAAACATATTTTTGAGCGATCTTTTAAAAAATGTAAATTTTATGCAATTTTATTCGAAAAAATAATTTTGAATAAAAATGGCCGTAAATTATTACAAATTAAAAAAATTACAGATGTAATATATGATACATAAATTTGCAGTCACACTCAAATAAACAAATATAATGCAAACAAAATTTCAAACATAGCATCCAGTATAAAAACACACATACAGTTTAATATTTATTCAGTTTCTTATAAATTTATATTAATCCTTGTTCAGAATTCAGCTGCTATCAATTTAAATGTATCTGTTTTAATTTAGAGTAAGTTGATGTAAGTAAGCAGTGCCTTGTACTTACACTTTATGACAGTGAATTCGGAGGGTGAACAGGGACGTTATGACGCATTATTTGTAAACAAGACGTTTTAAAATGCTAAATTTGCGGAGAATTACGCGTACCACTTTATTCAAATTAAACAGTCATAAAATACATACCACGGAAATACAAAAAATAACATTATATTTATAATATTTACTACACCGATAAGAAAAAAAAATTAACAAGAAAAATCGAACGAAGAAAAATCGCAACATAGTTATATCGTTTATTAGTACTGAAATCGTAATTTGTACTCATTATAGTCGGTTTATAACACGCATCTTCAAAATTTAATAAATCTTATTTTCTATCACAACGGTGCGTTATCCATAGGAATATATGATACATAAATTCACCGTCACCCTCAAATAAATGTATGCAATGCAAACAAAATATCAAACATAACATGCAGTAGAAAAACACAATTACAGTTTAATATTTATTCAGTTTCTTATAAATTTATTTTCATTCATGTTCAGAATTCAGCTTCTATCAATTTAAATGTATCCGTTTTTGTTCACAGTAAATTTGTGTTTATTTCACAAGCGGTGTACAGCGATATCAGTACTTTAAATTTATAACAGTGAATTCGGGGGGTGAACAGTGACGTTTTGACACATTATTTGTAAGTTCGCAAATTGGATTGTCACAATGTGTCGCATGAAAGGTAAAATCAAACGATTTCGAAATATTCTTACAACTTTAAACGTAGCGTGTTACGTAATATATAATGCTCTAAATATTTCTTTACATTCATTTATTATCTTTTCTATATAATATTAAAATTTCTATTCTATAAATTTACATACAGATTCACTGGTAACACAGTTTGAACTTTATTGAAGAATAAAAAGTTTCTGTGTATTGCTAAAGATTCACATGATACATTTAAAGTTATAAATAACTTATAAATAATAAATAATCAAAGAACAAGAACTTTTTACTTTGTTCAATTTTTATGTGACAGATTCTATGACATAACTAATTTCTAATTTTAAAAATCTGTGGTGACTCCTTTCGACTTCTTGAATACTTTACACAATAATGTTCATTGAACTAACTGGTAATATAACAATAAATAAAAACTTAGATCCTAACTTTTTCAAAGCTAAAATATTTCCACTGGTGAAAATTATCTCATATTTTAAAGAAAACAAGCACATTTATTTAATCATTTTACGAAAGATGTAACTCTCAAAAAACTTTCTATCTGCCCTTGCTGAAATTAAGGCCTATAAATTAGAAAAAAAAATTAAAAAAAAAAAGATTTTACTAAATTAAATCACGTACTGGTGAAACATATTTGCTTTGTCGATATAAGATTGACGTGAACAATAAAATTAATTTTATTGCGATGTAACAGAAAATGTTTAGCAGTTATCGTCTGTATATTATAGGTTGAGTTATCAGTATTATACGTTTAAAAAAAGATAAAATACCAAAAATTTCCTGTTTCTACGAAAATGAATATAGTACATGCGACAGTATTATGTAACATATTCACCAAATTGGAGTTCGATTGAAATCATAATTTGGACGCTACCGTGTTCACTCTTTTACACACACACATACATGGCGACATAATCGAAAACCTCCAAAAACGGTGACCTGTAAATGTGCGGAAATTCATATATACACGCATACATATGATATAATTGTGACACAGAAAGTGAAAACGGATTAAGAGACCCTCAAAATTAAAAAACATACCAATATTTCCATAATCGGGTTATTATCATGATTATAACACTATTCTTACTATGTATATGTATGGAAAGTAAAAAGACTCTGTCATACAGCATTTATTGATTAATTCCTTTATATTATTGTTATATTATCACCAGTAGGTTATTAATTAATCGTGATTGATATTCAATATATTTTGCATTTTAATAAAGTTTATTCGAGATAGACGGATTTTTACATAAGTGAACAGAAAGACTGTTGTTTGTGTCAAATCACTTAACTGATTATTCAGTTGGGGTAATTTTTAACATTGAATTATCGACCCATTTCATTTCAAATGTTGTTGTTTTAGGAATCTTTTTTAGAGATGATAGACAACTTAAAAAATAATAAAATGGGTAGTTTTAATTATTCATTCTTTTAGTTAAAAGAATAAAGACTGAGTTTTATTAAAAGTATAAATATTCCAGTATTAAAGTTTATAGAAAAAACTACTTCCAATTAAGCAAGTATTAAAAACATCGTGCAATCTTGTAGCAATCGTTTCATTGGATCTCATCTATGTTTGTTAAAAATAAAAACTCAGGTTCAGATTTAACAATAACCATAAAATTTTATTGAGATCACACAGGGACACGCAAGAAGTATCTGAAAAGAGACTTTAACCACTTTAGCTTTTAAATCTTTACTTTAAAGATCAAACATTCAAAGTGACTAAAAATCTTCAAAAACAAGAAAATTTAAATAATTTAAATCACTGTTCAATGTCCCAAAATCGTTAGAGCACAATATGAAATAGTTTGACGGAATTTCAAAAAATCAGCATAAAAAATTTTACTTTAAAATTTTCCTAACGATGTGGAATTCATTTTCCTAAAACAAACTTCATTTCTGGTACTAACGATTTAAATGTTATTACTGAAATACCACAGTAGATCTCCACAGATGTGGATTACCAAATCCCAACATTTTCAGCAAACTTTTCGCATTTTTAAAAGCCCAAACGACCACGTGCTAAATCTTAATTCTGCCTGCTTATTCACAATATTGGGAATTTCAAAAGTTTAGAAGAGTTATATAATCGTTACCATGACATTTAGAACTATTTTATATATTAAAGTTTCTAAAGTAAGGCAGGAAGAAAAATACGGTTTTAAATATCTACTGCTTTTCTAAACTTTTTTACCGATTTTCTAGAAGTTATTATTATAGATGTTTCCTTTATCACTATGCTATAATACGAAAATGATGAAATATTGCTATGAGAATTACAACTTTTCTTCTTCATATGTTAGTATTATTTCTATCAAACACAATCAAAAATATCATATTACCTTTACAAACAATAGCTAAAGCTATTAAAACTCGACTGTTTTTATATATTGTTTTCATCATAGATAGTGTAAATGACTTTTAGCCCAGAGTTAGATAAAGAAAAATACTTATATGACATCGTTAGATAACTTTAATTAAAGATCATCTGTAAATGACTAGATGTACTTTGTTGACAGATAACAAGGAACAGAATCATTTTCTTTTACCGAAACACTGAGTTCCAGAACAATAAATCACCAAAATCTAGAACTAAGTCTTTCTATTAAATATTGCTTCTAATTCTTATGGAAGAACGAAAAAAATAGTTCATTAAAGAAATTTAATGGAAGATTTCTGAGCTAAAAAAAAAAAGTACATTTGAAAAGAGATTTAATTTTATATTTAAAATATATGCTGGTATATTAAAAAAGGTTATTAAATTATATATTTTTTAAATATATACATCATTATATAGTTAGATTTAAGAAATATATTTTCTGAAATATTATACGTATTTAAGGGGTCAGGTAACCTTTAATGTGTCCGAAATTTGAAAAAAAAAATTATTAGCTTATAATTAAATATGATTCTTTAGAAACAATTTAAAATAAATCCCATGCAAAAATTCACTTTAAAAGTGGAGTTATGTCTAAAACAGTCTGAACTTTTTGTATTTGATCAAAGGACAGTTTGATCTTTGAAGTCAATTTTCTCAAAACGACGAGTTTGGTCATTGCGCGCACGATTTAAGAAAAATGATTGGTTAGAATTTCATGAAATTTTGACTGAATGTCTTAACCAAACAGATGCACAAAATGACCTACTATTGTGTTTCTCAAGTAACAAGTTTAGAATTTATGACTACTTTTGTAGTAAAAAAAACTCGATATTTCGAATTTCTCTAAAAAAAAAAATTTTTTTTCTCAAGATCTACTCATTTTATATTTTCATCGTAAGTCATTTTGAGAACACATTATATATGTACTCATTAAGAAATTTTTGTATGGTTTTAGCAATTCAAATGTGAAAAATCGTGCGCGCAGTACATGCAAGAATAATTCTTTCGTAAAAAAATTATTATATTTTTAAATAAATGTAAAAGCTTTATATGAGTGTAAACATTTTTGGATAATTTTAATTTATAAAATAAACCTTTATTAATATGCATTTAAAATTTTATAATTCAAAGTCAAATAGTTACGGAGTTATGATAATTCTTACAGAGGTCTCCTTTTCATGTATTTTGTGATTTCAAAGGTTACCTGACCCCTTAAAATAGTATTTTTATATAGGGTGGTTTTAACAGATCGTCGGGATGTCAATATTGTATTTAAATGATGTCTTAAATGGACTTTATGCTTTAAAATTTAATATCAAGTGAACAGCGACAGTAATTCAAGTTTTGTCTGTTGGATAATATCTGAAGCCAAGAGATTTTTAGTAGGCTTTCTTGTTTTAGTTCGAAATACAATCTATAGAAGCCGCTAAAACGTTAACAAGGAGAGGGCCAAGATTCGTAATCACAGATTTTGATTATTTTTAAATATGTTGTACGGTAGAAGCCCCTTAGTCTAAAAAGGAGAGGACCAAGCTTGGTAATCACAGATTTTGATTATTTTTATATATGTTGTAGGGTATAAAAGCCCCTTAGTCTCAGGTTAAACGGATTTTATACAACGTTCCTTAGTTATCGAGAAATAGGGGGTCTAATATTTTTTAAATATCTAATTTGTAACGAGATTACTGTGTAGCTCAGTTGTTATGGCGTCTGCTCGTTGACCCGTGGGCACGGGTTTGAAACCGGGATGAGATACGTTTGTTTTTTCTCCTTTTTAAAAAAAAATTACTTGTAATTATAATTTAATAATCTCAATTAAAAATTTTAATATCGTACATTAATTATGATGTTAACATATTTAAATTCAAATTAAATTTATTTGATTTTCAAGCCATTTATTAAACATTTCTAATCATTTAAATAGATTGTTTTAAAATGGATTATTAAATGATAATTACAAGTATATTTATAAAACAAAAAAATGAGAAAAACAAACGTAACTTGTCCCTGTCTCGAACCGGGCCATAACAACTGAGCTACGATCAACATAGTATTTTCGTTACAAAGTAAGTATTTAAGTTGTGTTAAAATATTAGACCCCCCCCCCATTTCTCTAGAACTAAGGTGCGTTGTATAAAATCCATTGAACCTGAGACTAAGGAACTCCTACCCTACAACATATATAAAAATAATCAAAATATGTGATTACCAAGCTTGGACTTCTCCTAGTAAGTTTCATCGGATTTTATACAACGCTCCTTAGCTCTCCAGAAATAGGCGGTCTAATATTATAACACCACTTAAATACTTACTTTGTCACGAAATTGCTACTTCATTGGTCGTTGCTCAGCGTCTGTGGCATCTGTTCGTTGATCCGCTAGCTCGGATTCGAGACCGGGATGTGCTACAGTTGTTTTTCTCGTCTTTTGTTTTAAAAATATAATTGTAATTTAATAATATATTATACCTGTCATAATTATACTTGTAATTTAATAATTTAACAATCACAATTAAAGCTATAATACTGTGCATTAATTATAATGTTAACCTATTTATTTTTTTATTTGTAACTAAATTGTTGTATAAAACATCATTTTTTTAAAAAATCAATATTAAAATGTATTTCATACATTCGTTATCGATGCAATGATAATGAACAATTGTGTCAATTCGTGATTTTAAAATAACATCATTTATACATATATCCTTAATAAGGGAATTTAATTCGATGATAATACGACTCTGTTTTTAAAGTAAGAAACATAATTATATTTAAAATTAGCATAAGAATTAAATTACATCATATTATTTTGCATATTAACGATTTTTAAATTTGCAATACGTATGCTTGCGCTTTTAATAATTTTTGCTTTCTCATTTATCTTCTTACTGCAATTATTTTTATTTTATTTGAAAATAATTATTTTTTTTAAACCAGAGGACGCCACAATAGACTTTAATAGAGTAAACCCGTTAGAAAGTAAGTATTTAAGTTGTGTTAAAATATTAGACCCCTTATTTCTCGAGAACTAAGGAATCCGTTAAACCAGAAACTAAGGGGCTTCTACCACACAGCATATATAAAAATAATAAAAATCTCTGATTACTAAGCTTTGCCCTGTCCTTGTAAAACTTTAATACTTCTCAAAATACAAAGCATTATTTGACATTTCAATAGATAAACGGAATAAAATTTAAAAGCTACGTAAACATGGATCCATTTGATACGATAATTGGGAAGTTACAATAGTTTCAGAGAGTGTAGAAAGATCTGTAGATTATTTTCTATAGTAAAGCAAGAAATTATAGTAAAAATATCCCACATTGGTTCCGATGTCAATGCGGTCACCGAATGTAGTAAACGCCCCAGCCATTCCGGACCAACGTGCAGAAGATAAAATAAACGGGACGAGCCCGGTCAAAACTTTTAGCTTTTACAGGGGTACCATCGAAGATAGATTTCATCTAATTCCAGTAGAGACAAGAAACAGAAAATTTTGGGGCCATGCTGGCCTTTACTACAGAATCATAAAAAAATTAACTTGAGAAATGTATAAGTACTTGTGTTTGTTTTTTAATGAACTTTCGAATTAAGGTTTTTTGCATGTAAATGTTATATTTGCAAGTAAATGTTGTGACTAAAACGCATCTCATTTCTTTAAGTTCGCTGTTATGCATGTTTTTTTCTTAAAAGGATTAATTTCGAATTTTAATTTCAATAAATGAATTTATTTAAAAAAGTTAGTAGTAGTCACACAGAAAACAGACTATATATATATATATATATATATATATATATATTTATATATATTTATATGATAATTGTATTCTGTTGTTTAATTTACAAAAGAATGCATTTAATAAATTTTCTTTGTTTAAATGGCTTACCTTTTTCAATATTTGATAAACAAAATGTTCATTTTCATCTAATAAACGCGTCAGGAATTTCTCAAGTGAGGTGTGTAATAGGAGTTTAATCAAATACGAAAACTTCAGATATATTGCTATATTGGAAGAGATTTCTATTTAAAGAGTTTCAGATTATAAAATGACACAAACATTAAAAATAAGTCATCCAAAGAATTGAAACGAAATTTCCTTTTTCGAAGGAATTTTCACTACAAAATCTTTTCGTTTTCCAATAGCAGGTTGATTTCCATTTATAGAAATATTTACTTAAAATTTACAAATTAATTTATTATTAATATATTTACGACAAAAAATTAAAATGTAAGGAACCCGAAATACATTTACAATACATGGAATTTTGCGTCACATGGGCAAGAAAATTTTAAAATATTAAATTCATATGTGTGAAACGTAAAGGAAAATATAAAGTAGGATGTGAATGATTAACGATTATTGAAAAGATTAGGTGTAATTGAAATATAAAATATACATTACTATTAAAAGCCGAAATCAGTCAAAACCCTACTTGACTAGTTAAAACTAGTTTAAATAAGCCCCTCAGTCAAAACTTGTGTTTACTAATCAAAACTAGTTTTAACTGAGATGCTTAATGCAGCCTGTCTCGACTAATCATCTCTTACTGCTAACTAGTTTTAAATAGACAAAAATAATGTAATCTAAAATGTAACATTCACAACTAGAATTATCAATAATAGTGAAACTTGTGTTTTAATAATAATTTTCACTTGATACTTTTTTTAGTAATACCGCTGTTGAGAAATTGCTTAACTACGCAATTTAAATTTACAGAATAAACATCATCCGTAATCACATATCTGCTATGATAAAAGTTTTACGTTATAAGAGCTCTTACAATAGTAGTGACCATGGTGGAAAATTGCATAAATGCGCAATTTAAACTCGTTACCCTAATATGATATTGCCCCAGTTCTTCAGTATAATCTGTAAATTTTTAATTTTTGCACATGATAGGTTTGTTTTATACTAGCTCCCTGCCTAGTCCCAGCTAAAAATGAACTGCAGAAAATCTGTAAAAAATGCAGTTAGAAAACTTTGATGATTTGACAGATTACACTACAGAATTTTTTAGGTCGATACAACTACAAAATTACTGCAGTTTATAAACTGCAGCAATTTTGGATATATATATATATATATATATATATATATATTATTCATTTTTGTAGTGACGCCTTCTATGAGCCATCTTAGTATATTTATTTGTCAATATTTTAAAAGGATATTTTTCCCCGCTTGGCGAGATTGGATTCGAACTGACGGTTTGAAGATCGGAAGTCTAGCGACTTATCCAATCAACCACTGTGTCTTATTGATGACTATATTGCGTGGTGTTATACGGGGAGGGTGATCGTATAAGCCCTTAATTTTTTCGTTGGTAGGTAATTTGACGGGGTGAAAGATGGGTTTTTAAAGTGAATTTTTTTAAATGTCTTCTGTGTGTGTTCTTAGAAATTAATTTATTATTTTAATGTGTGGAATAAATATCTTAGCGGATATATTTAGATACAGAATTAATTTAGGATATATATATATATTTTAAATGTGTTATATATTTTAACTTGAACAAAAATAAATAAATAATACCTTCGAAATTGAAAATTTTAATAAAGAGTATATTATTATACAAATAGATTTTGTGAAGGGTCTATTTTATTAAGAGGATTTTATCTAGAGTCTATTAATAAGGTTATTAATCATTTTTTAAGGGAAGCTTTTTATATTTTTATAGCTTGTTTAATACTTTTAATTCAATCTTAATAATTAATAACTTTTAAATAAGAAATATAGTTGTTGCTTTTTAAATTAATACGTAATTTAAATAAAAAATATTAAATTAATTTGTAAATCAGATTTTTTTTCGCTTTATTAATAATGTTTTTGATAAAAAGACCTGTTTATATTGTTATAGCTTGTAAAACAATTTTAATTTAATTTTAAAAATTAATAGTTGTTTAGCAAAATAAAAAAAGTAGTTGTGTTGCTTTGTAAATGAATACAAAATTTTAAAAATAAGTTGAATTAATTTGCAAACTAGCTTTATTTTCTTTCTACGATTAAATTTATAAATGAATAATAATTTTAATGAGCGCTTTCATAAAATCTTTTCTTGCCATACATTTACACTAGTTAAATTTCTGTGTGCATGGAATGTTCAGAGATTTCCACTTAGAAATGTTTCTTAAATAAAGTAATTTATATATGTATATGGTTCAAGCAATTGTAAACGATATTTAAATAAAATAACACATGGGAACTTTAGATATTTTCATTGTTGATTGAAACATTATAAGCTATGTGTAATAATATATTACACGAATAGATATATATTTAATTATTTTACATAATTAGAAGTTTTAATTGATTTTTATAATATTTTTATATTAGTCTATGATTCATAGTACTTTTACTTTTAAATGAATGTGTAAGATAATGATATAATATTGCATCAATAGCAAATTAGTATAATAGAGGATAGGGTTTTGATGGAGTAGTTTTGCACTTAAAATGTTATAGGGGGCCGCTATTATGTTCGTGCCCAGGGCCCCTCAAATCTGTAAGCCGGTCCCTGTTTAGGACTAACATTTTACTGTTAAACAACGTTGAATGATTTTTATATGTATGTTTGCTTTCAATTTTAACGTTTAAATTCTTTGAGTATTTTTTTTTTCACTTAAAGAAAGTGGGTGGATGTAGAGGACTTTCCCTGGTGCTCAATTTAGGTGCTTAAATTAAGTCTTTTAAACAATATTAATTATTATTGATAAAGTAAATAGTGAGCCATGCAACAGTATTAAAAACTGAAAAGATTTAAGATTACATTTAAAACTCCAGATAAACGACAGAAAATATCATAAAAGCTTTCTAAAAATTAAATTCGGTAAGATTACCTCACAGTAACTACAATTCTACTGCAGATACATCAGAAAATATACTTCTGAATTAATGACTGTAAAAAACTTCAAATTTACTGCAGTATTAATACAGATGTAAAGTCTCATTATTTTTTTTATTTATAACTGTAAAACGACTTCACATAAACTAAAGTATTTTTGCATATAGTAGCTCAGAGCAGTTTTGAAATAAATTACAGTAAAATCTCGTTATAACGAATTTCTGGAGACTACCGATAAAATTCGTTATACATAAATATTCATTAATGTGAAATTCCTATATGTCATTTTTTAAAAAAGAAAATTTCATGCACATTGAATTAAAAAGTATGTTTATTATTTCTACATATATATTGAATTTCGCTTAACATGTCAGTAAATAATAAATATATAGTATATTACTGTTATGAACTTACTAGTTAGGAATAAGATAATTATTAAGTTCTTTGTTTCAAGATTTTAATCGTAACTATTATAAAGGAATTAACACATGGGCTGAAAAGTTCCCGGTCTGGCACACAGATGGCGTTGCAATCGCCGAACCGATGCTTTTTTAAGTAAATACTAACCTTTAAAAGGTAGCAGAAAACATGTTACGATGATTCGCAGTGTGGATAAAAAGTTAGAGTGGTTTTAGTTGAATGACTTTATTGATAAACAAAAAAATGGATAAACAAGAACTTGAAGATTTGTTATTTGATGAGAAAAAACACCGTTCAAACAAAAGCTTGGCTTGATAAGCGTTATCCGGACACTGCACCAGGTAAATCAACCATTATTGACTGGTTTGCTGAATTTAAACGTGGTCGTACGGACACCAGTGATGCACCACGCAAAAGAGGTGAATACTCCGGAAAACATAAAAAAAAGTCCACAAAATCTTTTTGTGGAACCGCAAAGTGAAGTTGCAGGAGATAGCTCAGACTCTGAAGATATCCAAGGAACGTGTAGGTTTTATTTTGAATGAACATTTGTCTATGAAAAAGCTGTGACTGCCGCGCATGTTGACTTTTGACCAAAAACAACAACGAGTCGATGATTCTCAGCATTGTTTGGAGCTTTATCGTTAAAAAATTATGTTATTTATCAATAAATTATTATTTTTATTTATTTATTAAATTATTATTATTAAATTATTATTATTATTATTATTAAATTATTATTATTTATTATTAAAGTTATGTTATTTATTAAAGTTATAAAGTTATAACGTTATAAAGTCATAAAGCTATGTAAAAAAGTTGTGTGAAAAATGAATTTGTGTGAACAAAAAAATGGATAAACAAGAACTTGAAGATTTGTTATTTGATGGGAAAAAACACCGTTCAAACAAAATCTTGGCTTGATAAGCGTTATCCGGACACTGCACCAGGTAAATCAACCATTATTGACTGGTTTGCTGAATTTAAACGTGGTCGTACGGACACCAGTGATGCACCACGCAAAAGAGGTGAATACTCCGGAAAACATAAAAAAAAGTCCACAAAATCTTTTTGGAGAACCGCAAAGTGAAGTTGCAGGAGATAGCTCAGACTCTGAAGATATCCAAGGAACGTGTACGTTTTATTTTGAATGAACATTTGTCTATGAAAAAGCTGTGACTGACGCGCATGTTGACTTTTGACCAAAAACAACAACGAGTCGATGATTCTGAGCATTGTTTGGAGCTTTATCGTTAAAAAATTATGATATTTATCAATAAATTATTATTTTTATTTATTTATTAAATTATTATTATTAAATTATTATTATTATTATTATTAAATTATTATTATTTATTATTAAAGCTATGTTATTTAATAAAGTTATAACGTTATAAAGTCATAAAGCTATGTAAAAAAGTTGTGTTTTCTTTATTAGACCGGGAACTTATCAGCCCATGTGTTATAATTTATGTGACATACTGCGGACTGAAAAATCTCACCAACATCTGCCGTTAATTTAACTTTATTTCTTTACACACACACACACACACACAAAAAAAAAAAAATCTGCATTGAAGTTAACAATGCACTTTTTAAAACAAATTGTATATAAAGTGAATATTTTTATAATGCAAATGCATAAAACGTTATTTAACAAATTAAAAAATATTCGTTAAACTGAATAATTCGTTAAAGTGACATTCGTTGTAACGAGATTCTACTGTACTTCAAAATTACGTCACATTAGCTGCAAAATAACTGAAGTATTTTTACAGAGGATTTTTACGAGATTGCACTACAGAAAATCTACAGTTGACTGTAGACAAACTTCAAAAATAAAATTCCCAAAAATTTAGAATTTTATAGACATCCGACTTTATCATAATGCAACACATAAAACAACATAGCATTAATCAATTATAGATTTTTAAAAAATAGAGAAACCCTTTTTTGCAGGGTTTATAAAGTTCTGTTATCAATATATTTTCGTTTTCTATTAACATGTTTTAAATAATCTTGGAATGTTATATTATGATGCTTGCAGGTTATTTAAATTTTCTTGGAAACAATCATACGTTTTTAACAATTTTAAAAGCATCCTATTTTAAAGATGCATTATTTCAGCATGGCAAAATGAAAGAGTTACGAAACGAGTACCAATTAAAAGAGAGTAGCCAAGATATTTACTTGATTTGATTTAGGTCTATATGAGGCATTAAAAATATTTTCTATTCTGGAAAATAAGGTAAAACTAGGAGAGTCTGCGCACAGTTCAAAAGAATAACAATAAAAAATCTAAATATAAATTTTTTGCTAAACTATCATGAATAATTTTGATTTCATTTGTTTTTTATGAATTTCCATTGCTATTTTGTTGTTACTAATTTAATATAACAGTTAATTTAATATAACAGTTGTAATAAAACCAAGAAAGTTGTTTTGCGCAATCTGCCCTTACAGGGTTGGTGTGATTGCGCACATGTGTAGGAGAGATACTTACTAACAATAGCTACAATTAAATTGTTAACAATAATAATTACACTGAAATGACATTGTTGTAAGGTTTTTGTGATAGGTAGATATTTTTGTATTAGGAGTGAATATTTCAACCTAATTATTAAAGAATTAGAAAAAGGAAATAATTTTAATTAAAGGAAAAAAAAGTAAATAATCAGAAAAAGCAAGTCTAGATAAGATTGCAAAGTAACATTAATTTACTTGATAACACGTTTAACTTAAAACTAGTCCATTTTAATTTTTCATTTTTTAGACACATTTACCAATAGGCTGCGTAATCTCTCCTAGCATAGAAACCTAATGGAAAGAATACGCGATCTCTCCTAAGTAGCAGATGCGCAAACTCTCCAATTTCGGAAGGAGAGATTGCGCAGCCTTTTATATAAACATAGCCGCTACTAAAACAAACCGTTGATGTTCACATTGTTAGTCTAGATTAGTAGTTTATGAAAAATCGTTTAAGTTTAAAATATTTTGGACTACTGACATTGTATAGAAATTCTGATGAATAGCTATGAAAATATCATCACTTACTTTGGGAAAACAAAACAAAATAGCAATACTTTATCTTAGAAACTAAAAAAAATCAACGTACACTTTCAAGTAGACACTCCACTACCGCTGTTGGACAACTACCTGATGTCGCTGCACGCTCACTCCACTCCTTCCCCCCGACGCAATCTCTCCTGGCTTTACCTTATGTTATGTTATAGGTATAATAGATAAATAATGATTATGGAATGTAAATTCTACAGTATATTTTCAATATCTTACAAAACCGTATATCAGAAAGTGAATCTATTGTACTTTTAATAATAAGTAATAACAACAATTGTTTTTAATAATAAGTAATAAGCATAATTTTTAAAGAGATACCAAACGAATACCAAACATAAAAAGAGTAGCAACGATTTTTACTTGATCTGATTTAGGTCGATATGAGGAATTAAAAATATCTTCCACGCTGAAAAATATGTTATGCTATAGGAAATGTACTTATCGCACGGAATTTCAAGTTTAATTATCAGTTGTGAAATGTCGAAGAAAATACTTCATAATTATACACGATTCATTTGAAAACTGTTTTCAATTGCAAATAAATTTAGAGTAAATAAAATACTGATAGCTCAATCATCAAATCTTTTGAACTGTCCCATTTGCTGAATTAATTTATTATACTTTATTCATTTATGAATGTAATGAGCATTATAAGGAAATTCAAATTTAATTCATCATACTATTTAGTAAAAGTTTTCTAAATATACCTTCAGGATAATTTAGGCAATTTATTACAAATGATCTGTTGAATCATTAATAAGAGCTATAATAACTGAATATTCGCTTTCAAATTTATATTAAATTAATTTAAAATTAAATTAGATTTTTTAAAATTTTGACGATTAAACTATTGTTTGTTTAAAAATTTAAACAAAAAATAAATTATAAAAACAAGATAATCAAAATTTTAGCAGGAATATTTTACATCTGTCTCAAGTAAAAACGATTGGGTGAACTGTATCAAATTTTGTGAAGATACTTTTTAAACATGAGGTTTCAATGCCACAAGAAAAAGAATTTTTACCATTTTGGCTGATAAAGTAACCAAATGGGGCTATGTTCACGAACTCTAAATAATAAAGAATGCAGATGAAATCGTTCCGCCTATATGAGGAGGTATATAGTAGTTTTTCGCCGAATAACGATTTTTAAGTATTAAATTTACTTAATTGGATGAGGCGCCAATAATAAACAATACGTTTATTAAGTGGAAGTCAAAGTTGAATAATTTTTTCCAACGGAATGAAAATGATCTAGGCCGGGAATTGAACCTGGCACCTTAACTATGCGCACCAGTGCTCTATCCTTGAGCAACCCAAATAATATCCGATCTGACACAAGTCACTAACTTATAGCTGTCATCAGATATTTGAACCCACAGCATTGCCGATGAAAACATGTTACACATGTAAAATCCGTTAGTCCATCGATAATAATTATAAAATAACAACAAATTAATGATTTGCGTCAGGTTGGATATCATCTGTTTAGCAATGTGGCAGAGCAATGGTGCGTATAACCAAAGTCCCGGGATCAAATCCTAACATATATACGTTTGACTCTGTTGGGAAATATTTCACATTTGACTTCCACCTAATGTTACCCCCATATGAGTTCCAAGGGTTGCATATATATATGTAATCAACAATATGTGCAATCATCTGTCTGATTCAAAGCATTTCCACAGGTAATAAGTTTACAAGAATGTCATTTTATAATTATGAATATTCAATGTATGGTCTGGATTGTGGGATATGTTTCTTAAAAACTGGACAAAGCTGTAAGTCTAGTGACATATATATAAGTAGTTGCAAATGCAGCAATAAAAATGAATAAATAAATATATGTGGTTGCAGTAGTGACCAGGTACTTTCATGGTATTTGTACTTGCAATATTTGACATCTGTTGAATGCCTTATGTTTTACCTGTAGGATACATTGCACTCAAGAAGTGCATCATCTGCTCAAGCCTCAACGTGTCAATTACACCCATACATTTTTATGCAAAAGTGGTTGTTAGAATGAGCTGTACCACCCTGAAAATTTTTAGCATGAAATCTGAGTCATCTTGCTTAACTATTTATCTTGATTTAGTTTAAAATATTTCATTTTCATTAATAATAAGAGATTTTGCGTACATAGAAAAAATAATATCTTTAAGAAGTCATCACTGTCAAAACCAATGTTGAATTACTTTTTTGACAATATTCTTTATTATTTTCTTTTGCTTTATTTATTTTTTATTAGCTAAGAATTTTTTTCTCATTTAAGCACAAGCATTTAAATTTTATGTATCAATATTAGTTACCAAAGTTCAAAAATATCTCATGTATTTTGCATATGTTATTTTATTTTTTTCTGAAGGACTTTGTAGTATACCAAGCATATCCAATTGAATTTGCTTGGAATTTAAGATTTAATTAAAAAATCGATTGTAAAACCTAAATGAGTGGTGACTGTTTTAAAGCAATCTTTTTCATCCTAAAATGAACATTAAAAGTAAATGTTTAAGTTATTAAAATTTTACAAAATAATTATTCTTAAGTACCTTATAGGTACCATAATGAAATACATGCCTTTAATAATATTTAAAAGAATATGTCTCATATTTCTTCTCAAAAATAATTACTGTATTAATTGCTAAATGTAATAAATTTTAATGAGTAGAAATTACAAGTATTCTAATAATGGATCATTAAGTAAAGTAAAAATTAACAAGATCACATACGTTTAAAAGAGTTAGCAAGTAATTTGCATTGATCTGTTTAAGATGGAACAAAAGCAATTAGAAACGAAAGAATTTCTGAGAAATTGAGAAATCTTTAAGCTATTTCCATTCTTTGCTTACAATAAAACAGTTTAACAGAGTTAATGGATGCTATTTGAAATTGTTTTAGAAAATTCCTTTATTTCATCACGTACTTTATATTTTTAACAGGCATTAAATTTCCTAGATGTAAAATTATAAAGAGATTTCATGTTCGAAAGAATTAAAAATTTACATATATTATTCGTTATTACAATAAGCGTATGTAAATTCAGAATAAAAATGCATATTCTTAATGGAAAATAGTATGGAATTTTTATAATTTAAAATACTTGAATGCTGAAATTTATCAATTGTAAAATAACTTATGTTAATTAAGTTAAAAGTTCGTATTTTATATGATAATTATACACTTGTGTGTTTTCCTTACAATATTTTTATATTTTCATGACGATATTTCTATAAATTACGTAGTATTTAAAAGTAAAATGGTTGAAAAGCAAATATTTTATTTTTGGATCATTAGTTTTATCTAAATTTAGAGTAGATCGGGACCAGTTTGCATAAGTGGTAAATTGGCACGCAGCTTCTATTTTCTGCCACAGTGACGTCATCGCACTGCTGTTGCTACCCAGAAACCAAATACTGTTTCTTCATCATTTACTTTAGTTTTAATATGATTGAATAGAATATCCCATAGAGAAAAGACGGTAGGCTGTGCATGTATTTTGTTTGTTTGTTTGTTTTTTGGCAAAGAGTACATTTTTTACTCTTTTTTAATGCCATAAATCATGAAGAGACGTTTTCAATATTTGTGTTAGATATGAGGGTCAATAATAATTGTATTCATGTACTAAAGGTGTTTCTAAAACAGGGGAAGAGAAGAATGGGGTAGCAATCTGTAATTTTGCATTTTGTTGGTGGCGCACGTTAGCATAGTTTATGTGACTCGTGGGTATCTGTAACTCAGAAGAATAAGAACAATAAGCATAGAAAGAACACGGATGTTGAAAGAAGGTTCTAATTACTACAAATGACAAATAGGATAGCTGCCCATTTCTGGCTTCTAAAGTCAAGAATGTGATATTTTGTTTGTTAAAATGTGCACGAATTGTAGCTACAAAAAATATCACACAGGTCCCTATTTGGACCTTATACCCAGAACCCCATGCAGTGTTTGTCGGGAATTGGTTAAAAGTGTGAAATCTCATAATGTTTTGTCACATGTAATTAGCTATACAGACAGCGAGGATTGTTAAAGCCACACAATAGCCACTGAAGATGAATGCGAGATCGGGAGTCTACAGAGCACACAAAACTTATAGATAAAAATAATATGACTGTAAATTTGGTGGGATTATGCCAATCAATATCTTTGTAGGTGACTTTGTGGTTGTGAAATATAGTTCCTAGCGATATCCAGGAAAAGTAAATGTCATTGAAGACGAAGATTTCTTTGTATCAACAATAATGAAACAACGCAAATTTTGGAGATCGTCAGACTTTAGATCTCAGATCTAAAATTACTTTTTAACACTTTCCAATCTAGTTGAAAAGTATCTATGACTTCGTTTGGCAGTCTGCCACCTGACCGTGCTCTAACTCCCGTAAATATGCTTGGATTGCCCTGAAATTTTTTAATTTAGGTTAGTAAATTAATGAAACCTGCCTGATCTTTCATCCTTTCATTTCCATTTTACTGTTACATACATACTCACATGCATATCAGATATATAAAAATATTGTAAAAACGTCTAACAGAATGCTTAAATATAATTAATTGAAGATGAAAACTTGAAAACTTGAAGATTAAAATTGAAGATGTAACACTAAAAGGCACTACAGCAAAGTATAAAGAAAACTCACAACTATCGCAAATAACTTCAGAAAGATAAACTGTCATATTTTAAACTATTACTTCATAAACTAGTCGTTGGAGGCCACAGTAATACTTACCCATCATGGATATGCATAATGTACAATATTAAAATAAAAATGTGTAAACTACTTACAAAGTGCATTGCAATTCAAAAAAAAATCGTGGCTTGATGACGTCACAAACTTTAAAAGCTCGATTACTGAATTGCTTGAAAGAAACATCCTTATAACTCCAAAAATAATAATTCTATTAACTAGCGATTTATTGCATCTGATTAAGCGTCAAATTTCCAATTAAAATATATCTTTAAAGTGAAATTTGGATAAAATACAGGGTCATGAAAAATCGAAGAGTGTGGGAAATAGGATTCCAAATATCTCGGCAACTAATTATCCGATCGACTTCATGCTTTATGCAAAATTTATGTTTTTTTATTGTCTTTTATATTCATTTCTTAAAATAAACAATTTCGAAAATTTTTATATGCCTTTCATCAGAACGAATATTTCGAGAGTCCGAAAAAAATTGTTCCGGTTTATCGAGGTTATCGAAATGAAATAGGCTTCTTTCCATTATGACATACTAAGTACATACCAAATTACAAGTCTCTATCTCAATTTTTTCAGGAGATAGAGCGTTTACAGACACACAGACACACAGACGGACGGCAAAATTTTTTTTCTAAAAATATGTTTTTCGGAATCTCCAGTGTCTGAAACGTGTAAATCCGTCAAAAAAATTTTCGATTTTCAAAACGATTACAAGACTTACCCTTGTGCCAATTCGGCGGGATAGTAGATGTTATGTGGTAGTTTACTGGTTAGTTTACCGAAAACAAGCACAGATTCTTTAGCCTATGCAAATTATATTTTATTCACAAATAAACATGTGAGAATAAATAGTCTAGTGCATAGGATAATAATTGAATTATAGTAAGTTAGAGTTCATTGATACAGACAGATACTAAAAGAAGGCGGCAGCAGGAATCTAATTGGTTATTCCGCTCTAAAACGGTTACAGCACAACACCTCCTCTGGGTCTCAAAACTAGGTAACAGGTTTAGACTTATAAAACAGTGTTCTCATCGATTCAAATGACACTATTAAGGAACAAAGGGGTTCCTTCTATTCCGCTCTTACACACAAATCACTACAGCTGTAAACATCTCTGCTGCTTCACTTAGCTATCGACAATTCTCAGGATGAGAATTTCTTAGAGAGAACTTTTCTCTCTCTCTCCAAACAACAACTGACTACCGACCCTCTGCTCGTTCTTCCAGCCCCCTCACACCTCGCGGGGGTAGCAGGAAACGAGGGGTCCTTAACCTCGGACTGCATTCCTTTTCTTCGCTGGAACTTGGTGAATACATTACAGCATCACACCTCTGGTTCTGTCAGGTTTTTATTTCTGAAGAAAAATCTAACTGCAAATCCCCAGCACTTATTCCAAACTTACAATAGGGCTTACCACCATCCTTGTCTGTCATTAATTACATTTTAACTCTTAAACAGCACATCATAATGATACTAAAAATGTTACACACTTAAAAATACTGTTACAAAAATAAGAGAACTAAAAAAAAAATATCTATATACACATCATTATCTACTTTATCCTTATTTTTCTATACCCAATGCCGATATTCGGCAGTGATGGAATTCAGTTTTCCCAGGTTTGTAACCGAAAGATTGCCTGTCATCTAGAGAATTTACTGATTTCCTGACAACTAGTAAATTTTCTCTAGAACTATCAGACAACTGCTTAATTGGACCGAATTCACTTTCACTCTTGGGAAAATAATCAATAGAGGATCGCCTTTCAGTTTTTGCGAAGATCGCTTTAACCTCTTTTCTGTCGCATTTTCCCCTCCTTCCTATATCAGATTCACGCCTGGGCTTTCCATAAATCACCCTATCTTTTTGGGCTAACTTTCCCTCGCTCTCTCGTAAACAGATAACTTCGTTTCCGGAACAGTGCCCGCTCGAGTTTTGTCGGGGGGTCAAGCCGGTGTTGACCTGAGGTGGTTTTGAATTCGTTTTGTCCAGTTGCGCTTTATTCCCCCTCGAATAATGAGACATTTCCGTGCTCTTAGCTGTTAACGCGGGTTTCTTCTCAGCGCACTCAATTAACTCTGGTGGATTCTTCACTATTTTTTTGGCTCCACGACAAGAAGGGAAAATAGTCTCCTCACATATTTTTTCTATTTCGGAATAAAGTTTCGTTTTGCTCGGGAACTCAGGGTGTAGGCTATCGTTATTCTGACCCCTTTCTTTATCTTCGGTATTGTCGAACCGTGGGGCAATTCCAGTCTTCTTCCCCTTTCCAACATTGGGACCGGAAAGAGCTGATAATTTATTCTGGTCATCCGCATTATCTTTTTCGATTCTCTGACGAATCTGCCTGTGGCGCGATTTGCAATTTAATATCTCCACCCACATGCGTTTTTTTAACTTAACGAAATCGCGTACTTTCGATTTCATCATTTTCCTATCTAACCTATCTCTTATCCAACATTTTTTAGAAATCTTAACATTTGTCTCGCATTTCGGGAGAACAATCGGTTCAGGGTTTCCCTCACCATGGGAAAAATGACACTTATTGTTATCAGCGTCCGGACCAACTGTGGACGTGGGACTTTTCACAAATTCTTTGACCTGTTCACTAAAGGGTTTTCTTTCTTTTTCCGCAATACAAGATTGTGAGGAGGGAGTTTTAGTTACGATATGTACGCTCGTTACGGGCCGCTCCCTAGTTCGGGTTAACGCGGAGCTTATCAGTTTGGGTTTTGAATTGACTTGATCGATTAATATTTGGATCTTATTTTCGAGTAAATAATAATCCATCTCCACGTTTTCGTCTACAATTCCTGCACGGGTCGTGAGAGTTGTCCCGTCTTGTGTTTTTAAATTTATTCGTGCGATGGGTATGCGCTTCAAGGCATTTTGTAACGGTGACCTCACATAAACAAATTCTCCGGTATACTGGTCATTATTTACATAATTTGCACTTAGAAGGTCCAAGGTGCTTCCACTATCTCTAAAACAAATCATCTCTTTCCCGTTTACAAATCCTCGGCTCAAATAAGGCGTGAGGCTTTCGTCGACCTCTTCTAAATTTAGTAGCAGGTTCACGCTTTCGAAGTTCTCATTAGTTCTTTCTAATTCGGGGAAACTTGCTAACTGATTTACGCTCTCGGGTTTTTCATTAACTTTCTTTATTTCTGGGCAGTTGTAGCGTAGGTGAGAAAAACTTCCACATCGATAACAGGCTCTATCCCTTCTTTTATCAAAAAATTTCGTCTCTGGAATGCTGGTCATTCTTATCGCGCCAATCTCTTTTTGCTTCTGGCCTCCGTAGTTCGGTATTCTGATTTTCTACAACTATACTCCTCTCTACCCTTTTCTCATTTACTGGATTTCTAACAGAGGGGGTGGGGGTCGGTCGTTTCACCGATTTACGTACCGACTCATAACTGTCCAACCTTTGGGTTAACTCTGCCGGCGTGATTATGTTGCTCCACGAATCCATAAAATGATTTTTAACATCTGGCGGTACTTTCTTTTCAATTGGTCCTATGACATTGAGGTCTCTCAATTGTTTAAAATCGGTGACCTGAATGCCACTCAACCACTGATCGAAATAGTTTGTTATCTCGTACGCGAAGTCTTTCCATAATTTACCTTCGGGGCGATTTGTATTCACGAACCTGATCCGGAAATCCTCCGCCGAAATTTTGAATCTTTCTAGCAGTTTTCTCTTAATATATTCATAATCATCACTTAGATCTAACGGCTCTCTCAGAATAATTTCTGCTAATTCAAACGGCAGTGGTCCCAATAAATTTGTCACCCACTGCGACTCGTCAATCTGGGCCTTAGTTGCCTGCCTTTCAAATAAGTTAAGGTATAACGATATTTCTGATTTGCCAGATTCAAATTTAGGGAGTACGTTTTCTAACAAAACCTTTTGTTCTCTTTCCCCTTGACTGGGCGTCAATAACGAATCAGTCTCATGTTCGGCTCTTATTTTGGCTAATTCGTGTTCTTGATCACTTTTTTCTTTTCGGTCACGTTCAATTAATTTTAATTGAGCTACCGCCAGTGTTTCATCATACTCGAACGTCTCCGTGATTTTTTTTATTATTTTCGGAACAGTGTCATTTGGTAACACTTTTACATCGAATTCTACAGCCAACGTGGCCAAATCGCATTTCCGAAATCCGGCAATCCTGCCATTTTTACTATTTTCAATTTTCCTACAAAATCCTACACTTCCCTTAACATAGATAACAGTAATATTCCTCCCACTATAGGCATGCAAATTACACATAAAAACACAATATTAACCGCGACATAAAAATATACAATGTGCAACAATTCATAAATTTGAGACTTCTAACACTCTATCTTCCAGATATGTTTGTCTTCCCGGAAAACCAAATTCCACACATAACAAATCCTGTATTTCTTATTTTTTTTATTACAACTCTGCATCTAGCCCATAAATAACAATTCATTCATGAATTCCTAAAAAAAACAATTAACAGTGCTTGGTTTATCTAGCAATTTCAATAACAAACAAATCTTAACAAAAGATTTTCTCTTCTGTTATTTTTCTTTTCAAACTCAAATTTATATTTTAAAGTTTTCCTTATCATTTCATCTATGCAAAAAATCAATATTAACTTTAAACACATTTAATTTGATCTACCTAAATGATTTTAGTTTAATTTTTTCATTACTTTAAAAATTCGCTGAATTTCACAGAAATTTCAGGCAATCAAAATTTAAAAAAATCATATTATACTAACAGTAATAACAGACTAATTTTTAACACTTTTAAGACTTTGTTACAAACCTCAGCTCCTACTGTAAAATATTGAAACAGTGCTTACCTGGGATGCAGCTGTACTTCGGTGGTCCAATCCTGGATTAGCGAGTGCTGAGTCATAGATGCTGTATTCGGCGGCTATTCTGGCCTTGCTTCAATTTACTGGGTGCAGACTAGCTCTGATGCTCTGCCTTTCTTTTATTTGGGGAGCAGCTGTGGTTCAGTCCTCGATTAGCGGATGCTGTTTTATAGATGCTGTATTCGGTGGCTCTCCTGGCTCTGCTTTACTGTACTGGATGCGGCCTCCGGCTCTGATGCCCTGCCCTGAGCGGTGCGGCGGGTGTATATTCTCAGCGTCGCCCTGCCCGATATGGCGGGTGTAGACTGCTCCTGGTTCCACTCTTCCGTTAGGCTCCTCTGCTATTTCCTTCAGCCTCTGTCTTTCCTCGTACATTTATCCCTTTCGCTGCCACCATTTCTGTGCCAATTCGGCGGGATAGTAGATCTTATTTTGGTAGCTTACTGGTTAATTTACCGAAATAAAGCACAGATTCTTTAGCCTATGCAAATTATATTTTATTCACAAATAAACATGTGAGAATAAATAGTCTAGTGCATAGGATAATAATTGAATTATAGTAAGTTAGAGTTCGTTGATACGGACAGATACTAAAAGAAGGTGGCAGCAGCAATCTAATTTGTTAGTCCGCTCTAAAACGGTTACAGCACAGCACCTCCTCTGGGTCTCAAAACTAGGTAAGTCTTAGAAATATTGAATATGTTCTCATCGATTCCTAGGACACAAATTCTAAGGAGCAAAGGGGTTCCTTCTAATCTGCTCTTATAAACAAATCACTAGAGCTACTTCACTTCGCTCTCGGCAATTCTCAGGATGAGAATTTTCGGAGAGACTTAATCTCTTTCTCTCCAAGCATCAACTGACTACCGATCCTCTGCTCGTTCTTCCAGCCCCTTCACACCTCGCGGGGGTAGCAGGAAACGAGGGGTCCTTAACCTCGGACTGTATTCCTTTTCTTCGCTGGAACTTGGTGAATACGTTACACCCTATACTACGTATGATGGGTAAGTAAAAACAAAGTGTATTTACCAAGCTTAATTGAAGGATATGCAGCTAATTAAAAAAATAGTCGTTTGTTTTATTACTTGCAATTGCCTGCAAGCCAAAATCTTTCAATTAAAAAAGAAATAATGTTTAGATAAATTAGAGTTATATGCATGAGTAACATTTCTAGAAAGATTGATGATATTGCCAGGAATTTCAGGAATTAACTGAAATGTATAATGTTAATATCTAATACTTTTTGCATTTTAACTGACGAACGGACAGAGACACAGAATTCCAGACAACAGCCTGTTTTTATTTGTAGATATGCTGTAAATATAAAAATAAATAAGAGACTTCTGGAAAGTATTGATCTGCTTGGTACAACCACTGATTGTTTTGATTGGATGCAGTTTGTAGTTTCAAAATAAGTTTTTATTGCAAATAATATTGCTCCTGTCATGACTTCTGTTATAAAAGAATCGATTAAAAATTAAAAGGTAAGAGAAAAAATCAGGGTAATACATTTTTGACGTATTTTTGATTGTGCGTTAATTCTTTTAGATAACTCCTATACACCACCGATACACCATTGGGTGGAGCAATTGGGTAGCAGATGGCGCAGATACGCAACAGCGTCCATCATCTGCGAAGGCACTGCAACAGCACCATCTGCTTGATCGCGGTCAACCTCTACCCAATGGTGTATCGGATGTCTTGCACGTTCGCGTTCACCTGCTGTGTCGTCTTTCGTCCATAGCCGTTAAACGCTTCGTCCGTAAGCAAAGCCCGGATTTTGTCCTGGAGGGCTTTGTGAAGCTTTTGAAGTGGTATGACAAATGTCTCAATGTACGTGGTACTTATGTGGAAAAATAAAGTTATGTTTTTTCTTTAATATCTCATTACATTTTTTGTCTTTCATACACACCTCTGTCCACAGTCGCCAGGGGAAACTTATTTTCCGACTGCCCCTCGTAATATAATAACTGCTTGATAATTGTCTAAAACTGCCTATTATATTTTTGTAGTCACAGGTTTAATCATCATTACTCAGTTAAACAACTTGCAGATATGATTAGTGAGAAAAAAATATATCTACCTTATTACACAAAACTTTGATGGTTTTTCACTTGTGATATTTTAACTTTTAGCTTTGAATTTTTACAAGAGGTGACCATTTTATTTTAAATCGACATATTATGGATGTGGATTATTAAAAAATCACGAATGGACAACGAATCAGTGTATATTACAGTGTATATTAGAGTTACTTTTACCTTAGTAAACACAATCTTCAATACTAATATCATAGTGTTGCCATGTTAGTTGAAAGTATTTACATTTTCAAAAAATATTTATTACGTTTGTAAAACAATCATTAGAAACAAAATTTATTTCATTTTAAAGTTGTTAGGCTATATTACAAAAGTCTTTGAAGTTGAAATTTTCAGACTATACTAATTTAATAGAAATAAATAAAAAATAAAAGTTTTTAAATTTCAAGAAATATGAAAATAAAAATAATCTGTTTAATTCACATCCAGGGATTGTTGACGAAAATCTACCTCAAAATTTATTATTTATTTTTAATTCAATGCAATTACATATTGAAACAAAAAGAAATAGATGTGAGGTGGATTTCCAAATTTCTGTAATTATGTCTGTTGACCAATTTTTGAAAGTTGAAAGTAAATTAGGCGTATTTTATCTGTGTTCGACTGTTAACTTTTGTATAACGTCTTTGCTATTTTCAACTTATAGGAATAAAAATGTTACAAATCAATATTAACAAACCAACATGTAAAAAAGAATTATCAAAATAGCTGCAACTTAAAAAAAAAAAACCTTTGCAGATATAGTTGATAAAAAGCTTTCTGAAGTATTTTTAGAGCTAAAATAAAATAAGAAATAATGATAACTTTGGAACATTTCATGAAAATTTCTTAAACATGGTTGTATTTTATGCATATTTGCATCATGAAATGTGATAGTCTGTGGTGTGTAGTAATAGAAATCTGCTGACACACACTCTATCTCTATTCTATTTGGGCCTTGAATTTGTATATAAGGCTTTGTTTAGTGATAAATGAAGTTTACACGCTTGTCTATAACAAGAGACTTTGTACGTCATATACCTCAAACGTCCAGCAGTGTCTAAGCAAAATATTGAAAGAAAAAACTCATAAAGAATACTAATAAGCGTTCTATAATTTGTATATATTAGCTACTACTATTTCGAATTTATAATCCTTGTTAAATTTATAATGCAGAATCTATAATCTTTGACATGTGCAATAAGAATATAGTATGAAGATTATAGTATGAAAATAATAGTAGCAAATATATAAAAAATATAATACGCTGTGACTCTCGATAATATATTGCAAAATAGGACATCAGTAACTGATAATAAATTAATTTCGCTACCTGTTTTATGAACGATAACATTTTGTACGTTCAGCTAAAAAATGGACACCAGAATGAATTTCTATCTGCATCACAGTGGAATTATATGCTTTCAAGACATTTATAATTTGGATTAATGAAAGCACCGTGTTTTATTTGCTTTATAATGTGGTTTCATCTACTATGACAAAAAATATGTTAGTATATGCTATTACTATTGCATCATGGTGTCCTATTCTAAAATTGATCCTTCTGACCATTGCCTCTTTTTTAACGATATTATTGTGTACAATCCAAAAGCGATGGACACTATAGTGGATTTCTCTCCGCATCACACAAGATATTGGACCTAGATTCTGCTCTCGACTATCGCTTATATATGGTCATAAACATCAATGAAATGCTTGTCTCTAGACACTTGATTTTTAAAGGAGTGTTCTGAACACAATGCTGCACACAATTTATAATTCGTGCAAGATCGGTGTCAATTGTTTACATGTGGTGAGTATGCAGATAATCAGTGGAGCAACATTACTAGAATTCGTTACTTTGGCAAACTTTTTATGTTTGGACTAATGACAGACAATAAGCGATATTTATTGGAAGAAATGTATCAAAAATTACTTTGTTTAGTAAAAACGTAATTTCTTTTCAAATTTAGTTGATACGAAAGAATGCTAATACAAAAATAAAAGACAACTTATATTCTCTAAGCGTAAAGAGTATTATTTCAAATGGAAAGAAATAATATTATTTAAAGTAGAAAGAAAGAGTATTATTTCAAATGGAAAGAAATAATATTATTTAAAATAGAAAGAAAGAGTATTATTTCAAATGGAATACATAGAATGTGTTTGAAAGGTCGGTACACATTTCATTCGAAAACTTTTATAATTTTAATAAATCTTGTAAAGAAAATGCTAAAAATTTTTCAGATATAATTACAGTTGCACTATGTATTATTAATTTTCACATGCATTTCAGTGTAGTCGAAATTTTCTTATAGCCTTTTAAAAAAATGACTAATATCTAAAAAAATTGAAAATGCATTTACTTTTAAATGAAAAATATTTTAGTTTAAATTTATTTATAACTAATATTTCGATTAACCTATTTAAGTATTATACACATACGTATATTATAAAATGTTCATTTTTATTTTTTTAAATGTCATTAGATATTTTAATCCCGTCTTTCGGCTGTTCTCAAATTAATACGAAATACACATTCATTCATTTATTTTCAATTTAAATTAATATTGCTCGACTAAGAATTAATTATTTTTATACAGGACAATTAGATTCAATCAATTATCATAACGAATCTTTCAAAAAAATATATGTTAGTTAGCGATAAGGCAAAATCCTTCTTTCTTACAAAAACAGTATTTTTCCTCAGACTAATCAAAGGATTTCCTCTCACACGTGAAAACACAATCAATTACTGGGTCTCTTTTTTTAACCGGTAGATAGATTCTTATACATTTTCTGCTTGAACAAAATATATATTTTGTTTATTTGTTAGATTTCTGGACGTTTTTGTTAAGAATCATGTCGTAATCTTTTAACTTTCCCCTTCCAGTACATTAAAAAGATGATGAAATGAGCGAAAAATGCTCTAAAATAATGATTAATATGGAACCACTAAACCCATTTCAAATCTTCTCTTTGGATAATAATTATGACAGTCCCTGCTTAAAAAAAGCTTTAATTTATCACTTGGCAAACAACCCTAAAGGGGGTGCAAGAGTGGGAAACATTCTAAATTCGGATTTCTTTGATTCTGTTGATTCTAAAAACATGAAATGTGATATGGTAGATAACTTTAAGTCGTCAGTTGCATTCCTCATCCATACAGTTTAGTATCAAATGACGTGGCAGAATTAAATTAAAAAATATATATGACTGAAGTGTTGATCCCTTTTAAAAATAGTGATTTGCATGGTTTTTTTTTCGTTTCTAACTAGTCCGAAAAAGAATTAAACTGTGAAACCAATATGCATTATTATGACCGTTCTAATGGAGTTAACCAAAATTACCTATCTCATAGATTTCTATCTTCTTATATCTTCTCAGAGACTATCTGCAGCTCAATTCTGTGTTTCTCAGACTTGTGTCCCTCAGCGAAAAGGAAGATTTGTGGATAAAAAAACTTTTTGTCTTGCTGGTATTCTCCTAATTAAACGCAACTTATCAAAATCCGTCAAATTTCTTCTCCACAATGTGTTCGAACTTTCACGTGAGAGACTTTTATTGAATTTCCAGATTTCTATGTAGAAAAGATGAATGCCACTAAACTACGTAATAACGCTGACAACAACCTATTAGTTTTCACTGGGCTTCACTTAATAGAATTAAAATAAGGTACCTTTTTATAGCCGTATCTTTAACATTTCCTGCGAGTATATTTTTATTACATTTATTTTCGCCGAAATTTGCATAAATTTTTTATTATATATAACTATAAGAGAAATTGTAAAATGTTTTACCGATACAATTCATTCTTTATAAGAACAGCTCAGAAAAATGTAAGAAATAAGTGATAGGAATGTTGTATATTGCATTTAGAACATTATCCCATTAATGTATTGTTATTCCATTCATTGTATAAAAGAAATATAAACTCTCGTACATTATTTTATAAGCGATAAGACAAATAAATTGTATACCTGATCTTTCTTTTACACCAATGAATGTCTGAAAGCTTGGGATATAATATAAACAAATTACAAGTAATATAAGATAAAATGTTAGTTAACGCTTACTTCTGAAAATAATATTGAAGGTTCTAAGTTTTATGTATCATAGTATTTTTATTACATTATTATTTTTAAATATGATACTTGAAAATTTTATTATATTAATATAAACATAATGAACTTCAGAATATCGAAACTTAATATTAAAAAAAAATCATATAGCACTTCGTTTACATTATGGATTTCGATTTTGTTGTAATACATTACTATTTTCAGTTTGTTATTTTAAATATTTAATTGAATACAAAAACATATTTTCAAAGGCAATTCTTCTTCTATTTTTTTTCTTTTTGCTTATCATATACAACAACAAAATAAAAAATAAATATAACTTTAAAATATTTATATGTATTCCAAAACATATTTTTAAAAATATATGAACTAGTACGGGTAATATAGTTGCCAGGGAAAGTTCTGCGTATTTTCGATGCTAGTAATTTTCGAATACGTTAGAAAGTACCAAATACAGATTGCAGAATATCTTTCACAAATAAATTGTTAAATGACTAGTTATAATAAAAACTAGTCTTTGGGGGCCACCGTAATACTTACCCATCATGGATATGCATAATGTAAAATATTAAAATAAAAATGTGTAAACTACTTATAAAATGCATTGCAATTCGAATAAAATCGTGGCTTGATGACGTCATAAACTTTAAAGGCTCGATTACTGAATTGCTTGAAAGAAACATCCTTATAACTCCAAAAATAATAATCCTATTAACTAGCGGTTTATTGCATCTGATTAAGCGTCAAATTTCCAATTAAAATATATCTTTGAAGTGAAATTTGGATGAAATACAGGGTCATGAAAAATCGAAGAGTGTGGTAAATAAGATTCCAAATATCTTGGCAACTAATTATCCGATAAACTTCATGCTGTATGCAAAATTTATGTTTTGTTATTATCTTTTATATCCATTTCTTAAAATAACCAATTTCGAAAAATTTTACATACCTTTTATCAGATTAAATATTTCGAGAGTCCGAAAAAAATAGTTCCGGTTAATCGAGGTTATTGAAATGAAATAGGCTTCTTCCCATTATTACATACTAAGTACATACCAAATTGCAAGTCTCTATCTCAATTTTTTCGGGAGATAGAGCGTTTACAGACACACAGACAGACGGACGGCAATTTTTTTTTTTTTCTAAAAATATGTTTTTCGGAATCTCCAGTGTCTGAAACGTGTAAATCCGTCAAAAAAATTTTTCGATTTTCAAAACGATTACAAGCCTTACCCTATATTACGTATGATGGGTAAGTAACAAGCAAATTGCGTAAAAAATACCAAAGTTTTACTAGTATCCTGATTATCCAAATTTTTATGGTATCCTTTTGTAATTTCCGTATTTTTTACAGTTTTTTAAACAATGCTTTAAATTTAAATTTAAGATGTTTAAATTTTTAAATAGTCCATGAAATTAAAGATATTTTCATACTAAACAGCAGTTTATCACCTAAACACAAACTGAGATTCGTAATTAGTAACTTTTAAATTAAATCACTTTGTGCAAACTTATAAAAAGTACATTATCCAAGTGCGTCTTATGGTCTCGAATTTAATGTGCTTCGTCTATTTTTATAATAAGTACTATTATTAATGGTGATTAAATTTAGTACTTCTTAAATGAAAATCATATAATTTAGACATGATATTTTTGTGTAATTAAGCCAAATAAAACTTCAAGTATATGCAATTAAATATTAGTTAACCATTCAGTTTTTGCTGCGCATACCGTTTATGCATACCTTTGCTTTTGGTCTTTTTTGCAATGAAAATAACAAATAAAAATAACTGACTTAAAGGGTAACGCTACTTACAATGCATGAAAAATCACTGTATCTTAATAAATTTTATTTAAGAAAACTATACATCTACATGAAATTTGGGTTAAAGGAAGTATTATATCAATCTTTATTAATATATATAGAAAATTATTATTATAATGGAAAACGATATATATATATATATATATGTGTGTGTGTGTGTGTGTGTGTGTGTGTGTGTGTGTGTGTGTGTGTGTGTCTGTGTGTGTGTGTTATATAAAATTTTTATTTCGCATTATTAATTTAAATTAATCTAAATTCTGACATAGTCATTATTTCCTTATTTCTTAATAATATTTATTTCTATTTATCAGTAACTCTACGTGCCGTTAACAAAATTGGCTTGCAAGATTTTGGAGAGCAGATTTTTGTCGTGCTTGGAAGTGCTGACCAAAGCGTTATCTGGTGTTCTACTGACTTAGAAATTCACAACAGCCTCTTAAGATCTATTAAATGATATACTGAGTTATCGTCAAGCCTGAGGGCTTTAAGTTTATACCTGATACTGTGGGAACTATTACTGTCATCGTTCCTGGTCGTTAATAAACAATTTTTCTGTAACTTGGTTGCCATTATTGAAGAAATTCTTATGGTGTTTCATCATTGCCTAACCTCCTCGCCATGATTCTTGATTACGACTGCAATAATTCACCATCTTTAACAAACTGCCATTTTCTCGTTGAATATTAAATCTTCGTAAAAAGTTTACATACATATATATATATATATATATATATCCGCAGTATCGGGTTCTGAAAGGAAAAACTTCAAAAATCAGTATTTTTTCCGGCGTCGGACAAGTAGCACTAACCCTTAAAATTTACTTTACGTTACTTGAGGGATATCTTATAACGTGATCTCCGGTCTCCTCTATAATTGTATGTAGAAAATAAGAACTCAGATTTTTAATGATATATATATATATATATATAACCTGTAATAAAATTATTCTTTTACTGTTAATCTACATAAACTACACAGAATTATAAAAAATTATTGATATTTGTAAAAATTTTAGACGTGCTAAAAAAAAATGGGTACGATTTTTCATGAAGAAATTTTACCTTGTACATTGTTTAAGAAGAAAAATATTTGAGCAATCATAAAAATCTTCGGTAATTTTCCAGTTATGTATGCAGTCCAAATTTAAAGGCACTCCGATGAAAATTGTTAATTTTATGCTGCATGATCATTTTGCCAAGGCTTAAGCGCCGCTATTTTAATTTTTAGGGTTCCGTACTTAAAAAGTAAAAACGGGACCACTAAAAGATCATTACTGTGTCTGTCAGTCTCTCTGTCACAGCCTTTTTTCTCGTAAACTATGGGACGTGGAAAGTTCAAACTTGCGAAAGTTATAAAGCCTTTTTACCCACATATTTTCTCATATTATTAGCCATTCACAAATATGTTTAAGAAGAAGTTAGGGGCCAAATAAGTTACTAGAAAAAAAAAGTTTTTCTTTTGTATTTCGTGTTGGGTATCGTGTAAAAGATTTCGTAGTACCGAACTCAAACATATATGTGTTTCAATTTTAGATATTATATTTTCAGAAATATCGTCGAAAATGCACTGCAAAAATATGTCCCACCGCCCCTCTATTTCCGAATCTACTGAAACTAAAATTATGAAAATAAATAGGGGTAGTAGTTATTTAAACCTTGCAGGAAAACTATAGCGATTTTCCTACGTAGCATAGTTTTTGTGAAAAACGCATTTTTCCGTTACACACAAACTTTACTTTTCGGACGGTCAGAGGAAAAGTTGACGAGCTCTCGAGGTTTGTATCGACGCAGAATCATCCAAAGATATTTGATAATGATTTTTGAAAAACAAATGTCGGTAATTAGCCGAGATATTAATTAAAATACTTGAAAAAATATTATTTTAAATATCGTGTAGGGTATTGTTCGGAAGATCTCGTAACATCGAATTAAAACAAATACATTTGCTTATATAATAGGTATTATATTTTCAGAGATGTCGTCGAAAGTACACGGGAAAAATATGTCCCCCCTCCTATTTCCGAAGCTATTGAAACTAAAATTATGAAATAATGAGGGGTAGTAGGTGTTTATTAATTAATACATTTAATGTACAGAACTATTTGAACGCGAGTTATACTCGTACTTAACCGATTTATTGATTACATACACACACACACACACACACACACACACACACACAAACACACACACACACACACACACACATTGCTAATGACGTTAACAATAGATATTTTAAATATCATGAAACCAATTTTCATTCCGACGTATCATTTTCTCAAAAACAAATTATCAAAAATCATTACTTTTTTCGCCGTCGAAAGTAGCACAAACCCTTAAAAGTAACCTTGCGTTACTTGAGCGAATTACTGAGCCATGATCTTCGATCTCATCTAAGTCTGTATGTCAAAAATCACAACTCAGTTTTTTAAATTTAAAATGACAGTAAACGTTGATTGGGATCAAAAGGAGACGCGCAATGTATGTTATAGAAAAAACATTAAAACTTTTAGCCATCAAATCTCTACTTTAAAGCTAAAACTTTCAAACGGTCTTAACATCTTCAAAACGACTGGCCTTAAACTTACTTAAAACATTATTCATCTTTCTAAGGTGGTCAGAACACAAAATAAATAACTTTGACTGGATTTCAAAAATGAACACATAAAATTCGCTTTTAAATCTTTCTAACTACATGTGTGATAAGATGTCTGATTGTAAAATGAACTTTATTACAGGTAACAGCAATGTAAATGTTACCATTCAAAATAGACAGCTGATTTGGCCTAGGATCTTGAGAGTGTTGAGTTATAAAAAATAAAGCATATCAGACAAAAGCGTCCTTAATCGCCATTATTGTACTAGGAGATAAAATACCAAGAAAATTATAAATCTGCCGGTTTCATACCCATATTAGAAATGTCAGAAACTTAGATAGATTTATGTACTTGATCACGTGACATTTGTAACTAATATTATACATCAGTACTTCTAAAGTACTCACAGGTGAAAAAAAAGTCCGTTCAAAAAATTAACTTCCTTAATGGACTTTATACATATAATTTTCCGTAAGTTATTATTATAAGATATTTTTTATCTCTATACTACAATACGAAAATGATAAAATTTGGCTTTGAGAATTACAACTTTTCTTCTTCATATGTTAGTAATCTTTCTATCAAATACAATCAAAAATATCATATTACCTTTGCAAACAAAAGCTAAAGCTATTAAAACTCTACTTTTTTTTTGTATATTTTTTTCATCATAGATAGTGTAAATGACTTTTAGCCCAGAGTTAGATAAGGGAAAATACTTATATGCTATCGGTAGATAGCTTTAATTGGAGATCATCTGTAAATGACTAGATGTACTTTGTTGACAGATAACAAAGAACAGAATCATTTTCTTTTCCCGAAACATTGAGTTCCAGAACAATAAATCACTAAAAGCTAGAGCTAAGACATTCTATTAAATATTGCTTATAATTCTTATCAACAGTTCATTAAATAAAAACAATGAAAGATTTCTGAGCGGAAAAAATTCATTTCAGAAGATATTTAACTTTACAGTTAAGATATATGATGGTATATTTACAATGAATACTTAAATTACTGCTTTTCAAATACTATTATAGACATTTGAAGTATAGATAGTACATATATAGTTAAATTAAAAAATATATATTTCACGAAATATTAAATTTATAATAGTATTTTTATACAGGATTGTTTTAAATGATCGTCGAAGTGTTACTATTATAAAGGGTGTCTTATCCACTTATCGGACTATTGGATTTTTTTTTTTTTTTTTTTGGAGAAAAGTGCTTTAAAAACAAATTCGTTAATAATAAGCTTATCAAAAAAAGTAAAAAAAAAAACATTTTATGAACCTACGAATTACACTTTGAAAAAAATACAGAATTATCTATAAAATGCACCAGGTCTACATGCTAGGTGCGAGCTTCACCAAAAGTGGTTTCCTTGTCAGTATCTTTAAAATGCGTTTTCCAATATAACCACAGACGCTGAACATAGTTTAACTCATATGGAATGTGGTTTCAGGAAAAAGTTTATATTTATATAAATATGGCATGACAAATTGTTTGAAATGAAAAAGAAAAGTAAAATAGTAAAATAATATATCCGTCAATACTTTATTTACCATCCATGACACGTGAATCTATATGCGTAGCGAGAACATATGCAATGAATCTCTTTTGAATTACCTAAAATTTGGCACGAGATACTTTCCAAATTTAAAAAGGCAATAAGAAGATACTAATGTTCACGTTTACAGTTCACCATTGTTAAGCACCTGCTTTTATTATACGTATGATCTCATGGTTTTTGTTTATCAAGTTTATTTTCAAATATTTTGCGAGAATAGATTATTTATCATTTTGATCTTGAAAACGACGCCGTTTGTGCATTCAAAACATGCTGATCTTTATATTATTTATAAACCTTTAGTTGTTCGATTTTATACTATCACTTTAAGAATATACATCTTTAATTTAATGAATATCATAAAATGTTGATTTATTGGCAACGGGGAGAAAAATGTCTCTTAGCACAGTGGTTGCCAGCTTTTCACTTTAAACATATACATTTTTAGTTTAATGTTAAATAGTGATTTTCTTATATAATTAGATAAAGGAAAGGTTTCGTTTAAAAAATTTCAAAGATTGTGTACATTTTCTGAGTGTGAGAGTTTTCGTTCGCAGAATACAAACACTTAGAACATTTTTTTATTTATTTAGCACAGAGAAACATTTTTAAATATTTCAAAAGTATATTCTCAGTATGTGAAATGAAGATATTTTCCATAGCTTTTTTTCGCTAAAACAGGGTCATTTCTTTTTTGATCCCCCCCCCCCAAAGAAAAAAAACGGCATATTCACCTCAATCTAAAAATTACCTAAAATCCACCAAACTAAAGCTGTATTATCATCGATTCACAGAGATGTGCTGCCATTTACTTTTTTTTCTTTTAGATACGTAATTTTAAATTACCATATTTTCCGGCATACAAAAAGCACTTTAGAAACAATGAAATTTGTCAAATTTTACAAATGCGCGTAATACGCCGGGTATAATAATGAAAGCTTAAAAATTAAACACAAGAATTGAGATTTCTATATTAATGAAATACGCTTCCAAACGCTTTGTGGGAATTCAAGCAGATATGTTTGGCAGTAGCGTATATCCTGACTTTGAATTTTCTTATTTTCTTTATGTGTGTGCTAGTTATTATACTTTTTAATGCTCTTTAGGGTATTTTCATACTACATATCTCATGATGGATTCTTTGCAAAAAAGTAAGTGTGCATAATACAGCGAATATACCTAAAATTAGAAAAAAATACCGCCTCAAATCTTAGAAAGTCGTTAAATACCGGAATATACTGCATGCATTTTTCCCCTCAAAACAAAAATTCACAAACTAATGCTCAAAATACCTTCCCCGTTCAAAGAGGTGAAATTTATTCAAATAACAGAAAAATCTCTTCCAATCACATAGGTGTTTCGGCAACTAGCTGCTTATACTGTTTACGTGTTTTTATGAAATTCTGTTTTCAGAGTGTGCACTGAAATAAATATTATATGTTGCATGTAGTACCTGTTATGACTATAACTCCTTTAATTTCTTTAAGTTTGCTGCCATAAAAAGTCTTTTTTTACAGCGTAAAAATGATTAACTCTGCATTGCTTGAATTTTTCTTTTGCAAGTATGATTTTTATTATATTCATATAAGGGCGAAATAGCAGAAATTTTGAACAATATTTTTTCGCTATTTTTAATAGCAAACTTTTGAAATTTTATGAGGCGAATGTTTTGATTTAATTATAGTGTTTGCACGTAGCTAAATTTATTTATTAAAGGGTAAATTTTAATTGATTTATATATTCATCACTGCGCAGCGTAGTGTTAATTTCTAATTATAGTTTAAAATAAATAAATTTTGTAAGAAAAACAAAATATATATACAGTAATAGCAATATATTATACAGTAATAACAATAGTTCTGCTGAAGCATGGCTATTTTTTTCTCTTTTTTTTATATAATCTGTTTTTTTTTTTGTTTTTTTTTACACAATAATGTAAACCACTTAATTAATTTTCTTTGTTCTAATAGATTATCTTTTTCAATATTTAATAGAAGAAATGTTCATTTTCCTTAACTAAACGCGTCAGGAATTTCTCAAGTGATGTGTATAATAGGAGTTCAATCAAATGCGAAAACTTCAGATATTTTACTCTATTCGAAGAGATTTATATTTAAAGAGTTTCAGATTATAAAATAACACAAACTTACAAGTCACCCAATAAGTCACCCAAAGAATTGAAACGAAATTTCAATTTGCGGAGGAATTTTCAATAGTTAATATTTTCTTTTTCAAATATCACGATGACTTCCATATATAGAAATATATAAAATTCATAAATTAATTTATGATCAATATATTAAAAACAAATAATTAAAAATGTTTGAATTGAAATACATTTGCAAAAAACGAAAACATGTGTCAAATAGGCGAGAAAATTTAAAATTATAAAAAATATGCAAAAAAATATGCAAAGTATTGTAAAATATTATGTAAGATAGGAATGTTTTATATAAATAAAAGATTAGATGTAACTGAAAGATAATGAAATATATATGTTGCTGTTAAAACACAAAATCAGCTAAAACCCGATTTCACCTTTAAATTAATTTTAACTAACCCCCGCAGCCCAAACTAGGTTTTAACTGAGACGATTAGTAAAAACTAGTTTTGTTTAACCTTCACTTTAGTCATAAAAAAAATAGTACAGCGTGTCCGAGAAAAGTCTTTATCATTCTAAACATTAATAAAAAAAATAGTAACAGGTGAATCGAAATGCAGTTTACTGCAAAAGAAAATAGAAATATAAGAATTTTTTTACAGTACCTTCAATGTACGTGATGTACGTGAGTTCCGTTAGTAGCACGAAGAATGTCGAGCCTGTACTCGATGTGTCCCCTCGACATGTTTTTTAACACTTGTGGTACAACAGTCAGGATTGGTGAGATGAGCGATGATTTCACGATTTGTCATTTCATACCTCAGGCAATTGATACCAGAAAAAACTCTTGGATTTCTTCATTCTTTTAGAGAAATCTGCATTCCATTTCACCTGTTAGTATTTCTTTTATTAATGTTTAGAATGATAAATATCTTTCTCGGACACGCTGTATAATATATTTCATTTAAATATAGAACTGACAATAATGGTCAAATTCATGTTTAAATAAAAAAAAAATCACATGATAGGTTTTTATGCTAGTACAGGATCTGGTGGTAAATTACATAACTATGCAATTTAAACGCTCTTCCCATGAATGAATTTTGTTAAATTTTTTAAAATATGCTTCCACTATTGTCAAAATTATGTTTTGACACAAATTTTCATGTGATAGGTTTTTTCATGCTAGTCCTTAGTGGTATATCAGAAAATTACGGAAAGTAAACTCAAAACCCAACTACAACAGCTCAATCTACAAACTAAGCATCTGCCTTAATTATATTTATGTTTGTACAAATGTTTGCCGTTATAGATGATCTTATGCTAGAAGCGACCTTGGTGGAAATTGCATAAGACACTTCCCACGTTCAAATTTCTCCCAATTCTTCAAAATTCTTCTAATGTCAATACGTGCAATTCGCATCATTGCGCCGGCAAGGAGGAATGATTTGTGGCCTGCCAGCCAGTGGCGCAGCCAGAATTCGGTTCTAGGGGGGGTTTTGAGTTTCTGATAAAGGTGGTCGCCGGTTATATGATTCACCGGTTAATGGAATCAGTATTATAAATGAATCACCGGTTAATGGAATCAGTCTTTTAAATGAATCACCGGTTAATAGAATCAGTCTTTTAAATGAATGAAATCATAATGCTTATCTCTGCAATTACGTTGGTTACGGTTCGTTTAAACAGCGTTTACAATATTAGAGTGACAAACTATAAAATGCACCAACGGAATAACACAAAAATTGATTAGATTTATAAAGTGTTTAAAAATTATGAGGAGAAAACTTTAAGATGGAAGAGTACAGTACAGCAAATAATTTTTTACATAGAAAATAACAGATTTGCAATCCATTTGTTCAATCAAAAATTCACAAGGTTTCATGAGAATCACGAATTCTTATTCCTAAATTTAATAATAAAGAAGCAATTTTAACAAATTTTTCAATAGACTTACTTACCTTGCTTTTTTCCTAATGTGACAACTCAATTAAGGTAATCGATGTTTTGGAATGTAGTTGATATTAAACACGGTATTGTAGACTAAATTACTGTGCCGTTACAGTACTTTACATGACATCGAATTTCGCATTATCTAATGTAAATCTGATGAAAATTTTGTTAAAATATATTTATTATTGTTAAAGTTCTCTAAAAATATCCGAGTTTGAATTGTAGTCGTATCTATACTAATATTATAAAACAGCAACATTTGTTCTTTTTGCAGTGGTTAATTCTGGAACTACAGAACAGATTTAAAAAGAAATTGGTCAATTGGTCATATGTGAGTTTTATTCGCGTACAAAGGGTTCCACACAAAATATCAGAACTGTTCAAAGGCAATATTCTCTCATAACATAGTCACATACCTAAAACAATATTATACGCCAGAATTTAATTTTATTGGTACTGGAATGAAAAACAATGAATATATCTCCCTCTAAAACAAAGACCTTGTACAAAGTTTAAATTTGGCAGAGAACAAATCACGCTTCGGAAGAAATCCCTGAGTTTCACACGAAAAGTTACTTGTCAATCATATTTGTCGTAATAGTAGACAATTTTAAAGCATTTAAAAAAAGTATGCTGAACAACGCGAAACTTTCAGATTCATTTTCAAAAATGAAAACCTATCGAGGTATGATAATTCAAGTGATTTGTTAACGAGAAGATTTTTCATTATAAATGAATTATATATTGAATTATAAGCGATTGTTGTCTCAAAATTACTTACTCTTAATGTCTTAGAATTATTCTATGAATTATTTTTCAATATTTTCCCTCAATAATTGAATTCATTTGGTATGAAAAATGTTGACTATCATGATTCGTCTTACCTAAAGCAAAGATCTTGTTACAAAGTTTCAGCTTAGCATTGTGTCAAGCGCGCTTCAAAAGTAGGTCGCAAAGTAGCAACACAGTTTTGATCCGTGCCGTTGTTTTCTAGATGGGTTTTAATTAATATCTCAGCAAACAAACATATATTTTCGAAAATCATTACCAACAATCCTTAGATGATTCTGCGTCGATAACCCTTAACTCCCCGCTGAGCGCCAGAAGAATAAGACACATGAGTGATCTTTTAATAGTTCCGTTTTTACTTTTTAAGTATGGAACCTTAATAATGGTGTCAAAATTCTGTTAACCATCTCCTCTCTAACATAGGCTATATTTTTATACAACAATTTCCAAGCACTTTTTTTCGGTACATCACGTTCCAAATGGGTGCAAGAACAAAAGAAAAAAATTCTAAAATTGCACTTTCTATGATATTGTTGATTCTAGAAATTTGAAATTTGGACTAGCGGTTACTTTAAAAAGATGTAAATGCTCACTAAAAATGGTTTCTATAAAGTTCGAAATTTAAAAAGGGAAAAGGAGCAGGAAACGTTCTAAATTACAATTTATTTGTACAATTAGGGCTAGAAACATGAAATTTGGCATTGTTGTTACTTTAGAGACTTATATAGACCAAGAACAGTTTGCAGTAGCAGAAAAAAAAAAAAAAAAAAAAAAAAAAAAACGTTCTAAACGTCCATTCCATTGTGACGGGTGTGACATCCAGACAAAATTTTAAGAGTTTATAACTATATTTTGGGAAATAAATTAGTTAATAAATCCCTGAAAAGTATTTTAATTATGTTTTTTCCATGCATATGCTTGGATAATTGAGTAAATATATAACTTCAATAGCTCTCAATATTTAGAAAACAAAAATTTAAAACTTGTGACGGGTGTGACTCTCTCGGGACAAGAGTTTTTACTTGCATACACATTTGTTAAAATTCCTGTGAATATTTAACTGTTTTATTATTAAAACAATTTTTTCTAATGAAAGAGATTCAAATAAAACTTTGTAATTTTCATAATAAATTTTAATTATTTTAATGTATAAGAATTTTTTTCCTGCTGTGACGGGCGTGACAAAGAAGTGACGGGTGTGACATTGTGCAAAGTGTACAATTTGAAAGTTGTTTACCAAAAAAATACAGTGATCAGTAAAGACAGTAAACTGAACAATAGTAAATCTACAAAAGAAATTTAATAAAACTAACATATTTATACAGCATGATCACTGATATATCACAAATAATTAATTTCCTTTCATTAAGAGTTCTTGAGTATGTATTATCAATCTTTTCACGCGTCTATGCAACAACTAACTGCATTACACTGCTAACATAGTTTAAAAATGCAATACTCAGGAAAAGTCTGAACAATTTATTTATTTTTTCGCATAGCAACATTAAGAATTAAAAAGCATTAGCAAAACCATTCAGCAAAAATGTTTCAGCCAAAGATAAAAATCCTTATTATGCCAAAAAAAAAATGTTCATATTAACTTCTAGAAACGAATTCAAAGACTATACAAAACAGACAAGCATGTATTTCCTGTTGTGAATAAGTAATTTGCGGTTAAAACACAAGTTGTGGTTTAAACTTTATACCAGCTTCAAGTTTAGTACGAAGTTTGAATAATCGAGAAATGTATTTTGAGTATTTTCAAAATACAAAACACATGGAAAAATCATTTCAAAATACATTATCAAAATACTTTAGTTTTATCAGTTTAAAATACAAAATACAAATGTATTTTGAAAATGTATTTCAAATACATGTATTTTCGATACTGCCCAGCTCTTCTTGACAAAGTGACGCAGTCCAAATAATCAGTTTTGACTTTGACTTAACCGATGCTTGTAATATGCTCTTTCACAGTTTTAAGTAGGATTTTCGCCGTTTAATTGAATCACATTTTTGAATAGAATTTGATTTAACAAAGCGGCGGATTCCGCCAAGGCGGAAAGACCAAAAAATTTAATTTTAACTTTAGTTTTGATTCATATAAACGGCAATTATAGTAATTTTTTTAGCTCTGGGGGGGGTTTAACCCCCAAACCCCCCCCCCCCTTGGCTGCGCCACTGCTGCCAGCGGTTGACCATTTCAAACATAGATAATAAACTCCTGCTTCTTCTGTCATAATAATATTGTTTAATTACAATTATCAGGCCTTTTTCTGTCAGTATTTTTATCCGTAACAAAATAAGTGCTTTAGTATTGAAAATCATCAGAAAAAAAGTATTTGCAGTTTTCTCTTTCAGTTTAGACAATTCATGTCTATGGAGTGTTATTTTACACTAAATCAACGATGCTGAAATTGGTACAATTTAAGATTTTGCACATGATAGGTCTTATGCTAGTACTCGGCCTGGTGGGAAATTACACAACTATGCAATTTAAGCTTACCTCCCACGAATGAATTTGTCCAAATTTTGGAAATATGCCTCCCACTTTTGCTAAATTTATCTTTCAATAATAATTTTCATATTATAGGTTTGTAGCCTAGTAACGTATTTAGTGGGATATTAGATAATTACGCAAATTAAACTCACATCCCATGTATGAAATAATTTATCGTGGTTATTTATGCATATAGAAGAGTTATCGTGGGAAGTAAGTTCAGGGGGTGATTATTGAGAAGATGTCAAAGTTGGCGAATCCTTTGAAAAGACCTAAAGGATTTATTTTTACGGAGTGAAACAATTTGTTAAAACAAGAAGGTATAGTGGCACTTGGTTGTTTTGGCAATCCGCAGAGTGCGTTTCCTGGGTACTGAAGTACTAAACTGGAGTGTAGTTTTTCCTTTTATTTTGTATGATGAAGCAAAGAAGACGAAAATCACATCATTAGAGTTAATAGTCTTTAATTGGAGAAACATGTCACAATTCACTATCTTCCACAATAGTGAGATTTATATCAATCAAAGTTTCAGATTTTTAAATGGATCTGATGAATATTGGTGAGGTGACATTTTAAATTTAAAGTCAGGGGTGAAGAACACAAACATAATCCAAAGAATAATCCAGAAATGCTGTTGAACGGGTCCGATCAAGTTCACGTAATCCAAAGAGTTTTAAGAACAGCAAGGTGATTTTTCGTTATAAAACCAAAGGGTGGCCAAAGGGGCCAAGACATTTTTAGATGTTTATGAGATGAAGATCAGAAGGCAAGTGTTCTATCGATATGAAAGTGGGCGCAAGGAAAAATACGCCAAGCGAGATACATTTCAAGCCAAGAGAATCGCATTTTTTTGCGTGGGAAATGTAACCGTTACTTATATACATATCAACTTCATAATTGACGTCATTGGAAGGGAAAAATCTTTTGGCGAAGATTGCACTTTGGCTAAAAAGAGAGATTAAGAATTTTACAGTTAATTATTGTTTTGGGAACTGGGTTTCGAGAAATGCCTCAAAGGCGCCATAGAAATGCTATAGACATCTGGGTTCAATATGCAAGCCACAACTGACCATGAGAAAGGAAACATTTTATGCCTTGTATAATTTCATTTCTTTTGATATGTGGGAGACCGAATAAGTACGTTAATGATAATTTAAAAACAATATGCATGATTTTGACTAAAAGTCTTTCGTTGAAAGAGAAAGATAAAAAGGATGCGCGTTTTTAACAGCCGGGAATGTATACGAATTACGATAATGCATAAAGGGGAAAATATATTTGATAAAATACATAAAATATAGATTGCTTTAATTTTTTGAAAAGAATATATATGGTATCTTTACCATATATATATAACCCCTTCACAAGATTTTGAAAAATTTAGAATGTCACCCTGTAAATATAATACAAAATATCAAAACAGAAAAATAATAATAAAAATAAAATAAGTATGCATACAATAATGTAAATAATAATATGTAGTACTACAATAATATCTTCATATTAGTATGATAAATGGCCATACATTTTTCAAATTGCAGCAAAATATACTTTTAAAGTCTTTGAAAAGTCTTTTATCCATATTAGAACTAATGTTAGCTGCAAACATATTTTTTTTGTTTGTTTTCTTGCAAGTTTATTCATTTTACAATATGATGGTGCACCTATATAAATAAACTCTTAATTGTTCATTTTTTTTTTTTAACACAGTCTTTAAAAAGAGTTCAAGAATGAAAAATTACAGCTGCATTTTTCCTTGAAGGTTTTCTCACGTGATTTTATTTATCAACAAACATGAGCATGATAAATGAGTCTTTAGTGCACAAAATTTTTTTGTATTTGCTTAAAAAGTTCACAAGTTTGCACTATATTATTAAAAATCTTAAATGAAATGTAAATACAAAAATTTCAAAATAAAGAAACACAATTACAATTATACAATGATAATATAGAGATTATAAAGATTATAAAGATACATATATAAAATATTAAACGTAAAAAGTTTTCGTGTAAAGACACAGGAGAGCTAATAATGATGCAAGACATGGGCATCGATAAAAATATCTCCCCTTAAACTTGTTGTAATAACAAGGAAGAGACCGCAGTTTAGGACATTGGTCATATTCGGGACAGGGCGTATTTAGGGAGAGGGGTTTATTTTTGGTAAACCCCCCTTGCTCCGCACATATTTGGAAACTCCGCCTATGATTGGAGCGACTCGGGTTCATCTACGGGTTTGAAAAATAGTAAAATTGGGTATACCAATTTTAACAAAGTTTTGCTCTCATACACAATGGAATAAAGACCCCCACATGGGTAATAATTTTGAACGGGGCTTATTCCGCAAGGGCGAATAAAAACTAAAAAAAATGCAAAATAAATCAAAGTTTTTTTTGTTCAAAAACCTAAAAATCCTTCCATAGACACGTTCTAGAGTAAAGAGAGCATAAAGTCACATTCGGGATAAATATATATTGTTTCGAAAATTAAATTCTCAAAATAATTCATTTATTTTAAGCCATTTAAAAATTCAAAGATTAAATTAAAAGGAAAATGAGATAATTAATTTGATTTTTTTTTTACAAAATGCTAAGTATACTTACAAATGCAGAGAGTGTTAATAGAATTATCAAATGTTTAAATTTATAACAATACCTATTATTCTTAATTTATATTATTTATATATTTTATTTATTTATTTATTTATCCATTTATTTATTTATTTTTATTTTTATTTTATTTTTTTAACAGGATTTTAAATTATACGAACTGGCTAAACCAGAATATGGGTGGAAAAAAAATCTTTTGCCAAATAAACAAGTTCTGCAGTACTGCTACATAACACATAAACAATGGACCAGCCATATCACAATAAAAACAAATAATACAATACTACATAACATGCATGCATAAATACACCTGTTACCATGGATAAGGAGCATTTATGAATCTGGCAACAGAAAATTTTATATTTATATTAATATTTTATCACCTTTCGAGGACGTAAATTATAGGAATGAGCACTTTGTTCAATATTGTTATTACTAGGAGTATTGTTATGAACATTATGATAATTTAAGTCAAATAAATGGTTATTTCTAGGAGGTGCAAGTAAAAGTCTGTCAATATGAACTCTGAAAATTGAATTGTTAATATGAGAATTCAGTTGTTGAATTGAAAAAGAAACAGGTGAGTGTTTCTTTACAACTACATAAGGTCCTGTATACCTTGGCTTAAATTTATCTGATGATTTTAGGTATACAATGTCTTTCTCAGCAATTGGCCTGAGTTTTGCCTTTCTTTGATGATATTCGTTTCTCTTAATTTGAGATGCTTTTATGTTGTCATAAGCTTTGTTGTAAATACCATTTAAATCATGAAGGAGATTGTAAAAGTCTACATTTTGGTCTAGAAAGGGTTGATTAGCATTTAAATCATATGTATCAAATATTAGAGATAATTCGCGTCCAAAATGTAAAAGATTCGGAGAGAAAGAATTAGAAGAATGTTTAGAACCATTATAGAGATTTTTATGAATAGCAATGGCATTTTCAAAGGAATGTCCTTCTTCTTGCAACTTAATTTTAATGTCCGAAGGTAAACAAAACATTAATTTAACGTATTTTATTTTATTTAATGCATCTCTGTTATGAATTTCGGGATATACCTTTGATACAAGGACATTAATTCTATGAGCAAAATTTTTTACTGTCTCCTGTGGAAACATTGTTAAACAATTTAAATCATTTAAAGTTGCAGCCGAAGAATTCTGTGAAAAGAATTTTTGAATGCGATCGCGAATGAACTCAAAATCTTGTGCGTTATAAAGTACAGGGTCCTCCAAATAATATTTTTTTGGCGGGACCTTTCAGTTTAGTTTTAAGATAATCAACTGTTTGTTCATTAGTTATTTCCTTAATTTTCTGATACGTTAAAATTTGGTTAAAGAAATGGTCAACTAAATCTGAGTCTCCGTAATAGTCATCAACAACATAATCACAATTTTTAGAATAAGCCATAGTGATATCACCTTAAAAGTTTAATTTTTTTTTTTTTTTTTTTTTTTTTTTTTTTTTTTTTTTTTTTTTTTTTTTAGACACAGGTAAAATATCATAAAACAAGAAAAATAAAAAGAGCAACAATTTAAACAAGCCAACTTGATAATTTATTTAAAAAAAAATAATTAAATATTTAATCATAGAAAACTTCAAGAAAATTTAACTATTAAAAAGATTGGTTTTAAATACTGAAAAAAATATAAGATAGTAAAATAGAGCATATGAGAAAAACATATTTTTCCGTCATAAAATTGTCATATAAAATGCAAAATAAAGTCTCTATGAGTGTAAAAGATCACTTTTATCTTACCTGTACCTAATAAAACTTATTATAATCTATTAAAACCTTTTTGAAATATTTACAGTATAAGATTTTTATTAAATAATTAAAAGTTCAATTTCTTTTTTTTTATCAACCTTTTACAAGAAAAATTCTTACCTCTCAACATATCCATGCGCTTTTCTGCAAATAATATCAATATAAAAAAAAGCACTGCAAATTCTTAACAAAAACACTGAAAATCCTTAAAAATAAAAGAATGATATCTTTTATATTAATCTTTCATTACCGCGTATTCTCAAATCACTTTTAGTATTCTTTCTTTGAGTCAGAAACAATAAGAAAAACTACGATGAAAAATATATTGTGGTTAAGTAGTATTTGGAACACATGAAATCATTTGAAGAATGAATAAGCGTCGAAGACCAAAGTTCTTCCCAGATAATGATAATTCTAGCTAGCACAGCGTAATTGGGAATCGAATTATTCAGTATTCTTTTAGTTCACAGTTACACGGCAATTTGAAAAAGTTTTTCGATGATTGTGGAAAGAATAAATAAAAAGAACATAGTAGAAGTTCACGATAAAATAGGATATTCAATGTAGATGCGGGCGCAGATTTTATGAATGAAAAATCACTCATTGAAGAAAACCACATGTTCAAAAGCACTTGTTGAAAGGCCTAGATTGCAGATTCTCAAACTGCCGAAGAAAAAAAAAAGCACAAAAATGCACGTCTTATACGATGAATATATTTCACAATAGTACTTTGCGTACACCTTATGGAATAAATGATTCAGGGAAAAAAAGGTTTCTCATCCTTAAGAGCTCGGATATCTTTAGTTATATGATCCACATTTGCATATCTCACGGAAAATGGTTAAGTTTGAAGATAGTAACTTTTGATGATGAGTAAAAGAACAATCACAAGCAGCCTCCAACACAAGCATTTTCAGAATGAAAAAAATAGTCAGAAAAGTTGCAAATTAAAAGTTTTGTTTTTTCGTTTTGTGGCCCCAATGACACACCCTTTAGAAATTGTCGTGCGAAAACTTTCACATCCTGGTCACGGCACCAATGCATATGAAAGAATTTATCGTGGTTATTTATGCATATAGAAGAGTTATCGTGGGAAGTAAGTTCAGGGGGTGATTATTGAGAAGATGTCAAAGTTGGCGAATCCTTTGAAAAGACCTAAAGGATTTACTTTTACGGAGTGAAACAATTTGTTAAAACAAGAAGGTATAGTGGCACTTGGTTGTTTTGGCAATCCGCAGAGTGCGTTTCCTGGGTACTGAAGTACTAAACTGGAGTGTAGTTTTTCCTTTTATTTTGTATGATGAAGCAAAGAAGACGAAAATCACATCATTAGAGTTAATAGTCTTTAATTGGAGAAACATGTCACAATTCACTATCTTCCACAATAGTGAGATTTATATCAATCAAAGTTTCAGATTTTTAAATGGATCTGATGAATATTGGTGAGGTGACATTTTAAATTTAAAGTCAGGGGTGAAGAACACAAACATAATCCAAAGAATAATCCAGAAATGCTGTTGAACGGGTCCGATCAAGTTCACGTAATCCAAAGAGTTTTAAGAACAGCAAGGTGATTTTTCGTTATAAAACCAAAGGGTGGCCAAAGGGGCCAAGACATTTTTAGATGTTTATGAGATGAAGATCAGAAGGCAAGTGTTCTATCGATATGAAAGTGGGCGCAAGGAAAAATACGCCAAGCGAGATACATTTCAAGCCAAGAGAATCGCATTTTTTTGCGTGGGAAATGTAACCGTTACTTATATACATATCAACTTCATAATTGACGTCATTGGAAGGGAAAAATCTTTTGGCGAAGATTGCACTTTGGCTAAAAAGAGAGATTAAGAATTTTACAGTTAATTATTGTTTTGGGAACTGGGTTTCGAGAAATGCCTCAAAGGCGCCATAGAAATGCTATAGACATCTGGATTCAATATGCAAGCCACAACTGACCATGAGAAAGGAAACATTTTATGCCTTGTATAATTTCATTTCTTTTGATATGTGGGAGACCGAATAAGTACGTTAATGATAATTTAAAAACAATATGCATGATTTTGACTAAAAGTCTTTCGTTGAAAGAGAAAGATAAAAAGGATGCGCGTTTTTAACAGCCGGGAATGTATACGAATTACGATAATGCATAAAGGGGAAAATATATTTGATAAAATACATAAAATATAGATTGCTTTAATTTTTTGAAAAGAATATATATGGTATCTTTACCATATATATATCACCCCTTCACAAGATTTTGAAAAATTTAGAATGTCACCCTGTAAATATAATACAAAATATCAAAACAGAAAAATAATAATAAAAATAAAATAAGTATGCATACAATAATGTAAATAATAATATGTAGTACTACAATAATATCTTCATATTAGTATGATAAATGGCCATACATTTTTCAAATTGCAGCAAAATATACTTTTAAAGTCTTTGAAAACTCTTTTATCCATATTAGAACTAATGTTAGCTGCAAACATATTTTTTTTGTTTGTTTTCTTGCAAGTTTATTCATTTTACAATATGATGGTGCACCTATATAAATAAACTCTTAATTGTTCATTTTTTTTTTTAACACAGTCTTTAAAAAGAGTTCAAGAATGAAAAATTACAGCTGCATTTTTCCTTGAAGGTTTTCTCACGTGATTTTATTTATCAACAAACATGAGCATGATAAATGAGTCTTTAGTGCACAAAATTTTTTTGTATTTGCTTAAAAAGTTCACAAGTTTGCACTATATTATTAAAAATCTTAAATGAAATGTAAATACAAAAATTTCAAAATAAAGAAACACAATTACAATTATACAATGATAATATAGAGATTATAAAGATTATAAAGATACATATATAAAATATTAAACGTAAAAAGTTTTCGTGTAAAGACACAGGAGAGCTAATAATGATGCAAGACATGGGCATCGATAAAAATATCTCCCCTTAAACTTGTTGTAATAACAAGGAAGAGACCGCAGTTTAGGACATTGGTCATATTCGGGACAGGGCGTATTTAGGGAGAGGGGTTTATTTTTGGTAAACCCCCCTTGCTCCGCACATATTTGGAAACTCCGCCTATGATTGGAGCGACTCGGGTTCATCTACGGGTTTGAAAAATAGTAAAATTGGGTATACCAATTTTAACAAAGTTTTGCTCTCATACACAATGGAATAAAGACCCCCACATGGGTAATAATTTTGAACGGGGCTTATTCCGCAAGGGCGAATAAAAACTAAAAAAAATGCAAAATAAATCAAAGTTTTTTTTGTTCAAAAACCTAAAAATCCTTCCATAGACACGTTCTAGAGTAAAGAGAGCATAAAGTCACATTCGGGATAAATATATATTGTTTCGAAAATTAAATTCTCAAAATAATTCATTTATTTTAAGTCATTTAAAAATTCAAAGATTAAATTAAAAGGAAAATGAGATAATTAATTTGATTTTTTTTTTACAAAATGCTAAGTATACTTACAAATGCAGAGAGTGTTAATAGAATTATCAAATGTTTAAATTTATAACAATACCTATTATTCTTAATTTATATTATTTATATATTTTATTTATTTATTTATTTATCCATTTATTTATTTATTTTTATTTTTATTTTATTTTTTTAACAGGATTTTAAATTATACGAACTGGCTAAACCAGAATATGGGTGGAAAAAAAATCTTTTGCCAAATAAACAAGTTCTGCAGTACTGCTACATAACACATAAACAATGGACCAGCCATATCACAATAAAAACAAATAATACAATACTACATAACATGCATGCATAAATACACCTGTTACCATGGATAAGGAGCATTTATGAATCTGGCAACAGAAAATTTTATATTTATATTAATATTTTATCACCTTTCGAGGACGTAAATTATAGGAATGAGCACTTTGTTCAATATTGTTATTACTAGGAGTATTGTTATGAACATTATGATAATTTAAGTCAAATAAATGGTTATTTCTAGGAGGTGCAAGTAAAAGTCTGTCAATATGAACTCTGAAAATTGAATTGTTAATATGAGAATTCAGTTGTTGAATTGAAAAAGAAACAGGTGAGTGTTTCTTTACAACTACATAAGGTCCTGTATACCTTGGCTTAAATTTATCTGATGATTTTAGGTATACAATGTCTTTCTCAGCAATTGGCCTGAGTTTTGCCTTTCTTTGATGATATTCGTTTCTCTTAATTTGAGATGCTTTTATGTTGTCATAAGCTTTGTTGTAAATACCATTTAAATCATGAAGGAGATTGTAAAAGTCTACATTTTGGTCTAGAAAGGGTTGATTAGCATTTAAATCATATGTATCAAATATTAGAGATAATTCGCGTCCAAAATGTAAAAGATTCGGAGAGAAAGAATTAGAAGAATGTTTAGAACCATTATAGAGATTTTTATGAATAGCAATGGCATTTTCAAAGGAATGTCCTTCTTCTTGCAACTTAATTTTAATGTCCGAAGGTAAACAAAACATTAATTTAACGTATTTTATTTTATTTAATGCATCTCTGTTATGAATTTCGGGATATACCTTTGATACAAGGACATTAATTCTATGAGCAAAATTTTTTACTGTCTCCTGTGGAAACATTGTTAAACAATTTAAATCATTTAAAGTTGCAGCCGAAGAATTCTGTGAAAAGAATTTTTGAATGCGATCGCGAATGAACTCAAAATCTTGTGCGTTATAAAGTACAGGGTCCTCCAAATAATATTTTTTTGGCGGGACCTTTCAGTTTAGTTTTAAGATAATCAACTGTTTGTTCATTAGTTATTTCCTTAATTTTCTGATACGTTAAAATTTGGTTAAAGAAATGGTCAACTAAATCTGAGTCTCCGTAATAGTCATCAACAACATAATCACAATTTTTAGAATAAGCCATAGTGATATCACCTTAAAAGTTTATTTATTTTTTTTTATTTATTTTTTTTTTTTTTTTTTTTTTTAGACACAGGTAAAATATCATAAAACAAGAAAAATAAAAAGAGCAACAATTTAAACAAGCCAACTTGATAATTTATTTAAAAAAAAAATAATTAAATATTTAATCATAGAAAACTTCAAGAAAATTTAACTATTAAAAAGATTGGTTTTAAATACTGAAAAAAATATAAGATAGTAAAATAGAGCATATGAGAAAAACATATTTTTCCGTCATAAAATTGTCATATAAAATGCAAAATAAAGTCTCTATGAGTGTAAAAGATCACTTTTATCTTACCTGTACCTAATAAAACTTATTATAATCTATTAAAACCTTTTTGAAATATTTACAGTATAAGATTTTTATTAAATAATTAAAAGTTCAATTTCTTTTTTTTTATCAACCTTTTACAAGAAAAATTCTTACCTCTCAACATATCCATGCGCTTTTCTGCAAATAATATCAATATAAAAAAAAGCACTGCAAATTCTTAACAAAAACACTGAAAATCCTTAAAAATAAAAGAATGATATCTTTTATATTAATCTTTCATTACCGCGTATTCTCAAATCACTTTTAGTATTCTTTCTTTGAGTCAGAAACAATAAGAAAAACTACGATGAAAAATATATTGTGGTTAAGTAGTATTTGGAACACATGAAATCATTTGAAGAATGAATAAGCGTCGAAGACCAAAGTTCTTCCCAGATAATGATAATTCTAGCTAGCACAGCGTAATTGGGAATCGAATTATTCAGTATTCTTTTAGTTCACAGTTACACGGCAATTTGAAAAAGTTTTTCGATGATTGTGGAAAGAATAAATAAAAAGAACATAGTAGAAGTTCACGATAAAATAGGATATTCAATGTAGATGCGGGCGCAGATTTTATGAATGAAAAATCACTCATTGAAGAAAACCACATGTTCAAAAGCACTTGTTGAAAGGCCTAGATTGCAGATTCTCGAACTGCCGAAGAAAAAAAAAAGCACAAAAATGCACGTCTTATACGATGAATATATTTCACAATAGTACTTTGCGTACACCTTATGGAATAAATGATTCAGGGAAAAAAAGGTTTCTCATCCTTAAGAGCTCGGATATCTTTAGTTATATGATCCACATTTGCATATCTCACGGAAAATGGTTAAGTTTGAAGATAGTAACTTTTGATGATGAGTAAAAGAACAATCACAAGCAGCCTCCAACACAAGCATTTTCAGAATGAAAAAAATAGTCAGAAAAGTTGCAAATTAAAAGTTTTGTTTTTTCGTTTTGTGGCCCCAATGACACACCCTTTAGAAATTGTCGTGCGAAAACTTTCACATCCTGGTCACGGCACCAATGCATATGAAAGAATTTATCGTGGTTATTTATGCATATAGAAGAGTTATCGTGGGAAGTAAGTTCAGGGGGTGATTATTGAGAAGATGTCAAAGTTGGCGAATCCTTTGAAAAGACCTAAAGGATTTACTTTTACGGAGTGAAACAATTTGTTAAAACAAGAAGGTATAGTGGCACTTGGTTGTTTTGGCAATCCGCAGAGTGCGTTTCCTGGGTACTGAAGTACTAAACTGGAGTGTAGTTTTTCCTTTTATTTTGTATGATGAAGCAAAGAAGACGAAAATCACATCATTAGAGTTAATAGTCTTTAATTGGAGAAACATGTCACAATTCACTATCTTCCACAATAGTGAGATTTATATCAATCAAAGTTTCAGATTTTTAAATGGATCTGATGAATATAGGTGAGGTGACATTTTAAATTTAAAGTCAGGGGTGAAGAACACAAACATAATCCAAAGAATAATCCAGAAATGCTGTTGAACGGGTCCGATCAAGTTCACGTAATCCAAAGAGTTTTAAGAACAGCAAGGTGATTTTTCGTTATAAAACCAAAGGGTGGCCAAAGGGGCCAAGACATTTTTAGATGTTTATGAGATGAAGATCAGAAGGCAAGTGTTCTATCCGATATGAAAGTGGGCGCAAGGAAAAACACGCCAAGCGAGATACATTTCAAGCCAAGAGAATCGCATTTTTTTGCGTGGGAAATGTAACCGTTACTTATATACATATCAACTTCATAATTGACGTCATTGGAAGGGAAAAATCTTTTGGCGAAGATTGCACTTTGGCTAAAAAGAGAGATTAAGAATTTTACCGTTAATTATTGTTTTGGGAACTGGGTTTCGAGAAATGCCTCAAAGGCGCCATAGAAATGCTATAGACATCTGGATTCAATATGCAAGCCACAACTGACCATGAGAAAGGAAACATTTTATGCCTTGTATAATTTCATTTCTTTTGATATGTGGGAGACCGAATAAGTACGTTAATGATAATTTAAAAACAATATGCATGATTTTGACTAAAAGTCTTTCGTTGAAAGAGAAAGATAAAAAGGATGCGCGTTTTTAACAGCCGGGAATGTATACGAATTACGATAATGCATAAAGGGGAAAATATATTTGATAAAATACATAAAATATAGATTGCTTTAATTTTTTGAAAAGAATATATATGGTATCTTTACCATACCATGGACGCGCATCAGTCAAATCCATAGAATTTAGATTTATCATGAATAAGTTTTGATAAAAGTTTGCACATTATAGGGGCTCTTATGCTAGATACGCGGCCTTGGTGGGAAATTGCATATCTACCCAATTTTAACTCACTTCCCTCGTACGAATTTCCCTCACTTCTTTAGAATAAGCTTCTGCCATGGTAAAATTCATCTTTTATCACATGATACGATTTTTAAAACTAGTACCGGGACTGGTGGGAAATTTCTAAACTACGCAATTTAAACTCACTTTCCACGGACTAATTTCTCTCAAATCTTCAAAATAAGCTTACGCTATGGCCAATGTATTGTTTTAATAAAAATTTTGTGTGACAGCTTTTTCATGCCAGGAGTGCTCCTGGTATAAGATAACATAACTGAAAATATGCTTGACGGAATAATTTGTAATTTTAGATTTACACATCTGAAGCTTTTATAAATAGATTTTGGCTAAATAAAATCCGTACGTCACAATTCATATGGTTTTCGCAAAATTACAAAATATATATTTTTTCGAAATAATTTTCAAAATGTTACTTTTGTATGGTGAATGTTTTGTAACAAATGCATAGAAATCGATTGCTATAACATTCAAATATGCGAATCCAAAAGTACAGATCATTCCGCCGAGTAGTTTTTGATTTGTACTTAAATTTCCCAAAGTACTACACGGAATAATTTTCCGGTTGGTGTAAGACAGTAAAATATACTAAAAAATGCAGTCATGTTGTCAAAATTGGGTGTTAGTATTGATAATTTTACTATTCGCTTCTATATAGTAAACGACAAATTAAAGAAAATGTAAGTATAACATTAATTGGTATACGTCATTACTTATCAGTTGGTATCAGTAACATTTATATGATGTTTTGCGGCATAGTTAGTAGAAGGTGATAATTTTTTTGTCTGGGACTGTAAAATCAGTATAAAAAAATATATCTTATAAAATTTAATCGCCAAATCGATCGTCGCAGAGAAAAACGAAAATAACCATTTGATTTGGAATTATGTCCTTTTTCAATTTATGTTAAATAAAAAAAGCTTATATAGCCGTCTTCATACTAAAACTATACCAGACTGTGAAATATTCATAGCAGACACGCAATTTTGACAGTATACTTGGATTTTTGGTGTAGTTTACTTACGATACCAAACGAGTTCGGTATTTAACTGAAAGTTATTCGGTTAAAAGTTTAGGAATTATGAAATTATGAATTATGAAGATTGAGATTTTAAAAGTACTAATGGTAAATTATTTTTTAATTAAAATTTCATATTTTTAACCAGTTAAAATATATCAGAGAACACAAAAAATAAATTTCACAACTATTTCACTAAATGACTTTGAGGAAAATTTGTTCGTTATAATATTGATGACAATTTTTTCACGGTTTATGCAAAATATACCGATGATATTTCTCTTTACTCCATACTATAAGCCATGTTTGTCCAAATTAGTTTAATTATACAACATTGTTATATTTCGATATGAGCAAACGTATACATATTTAATTATTGAATTTTAAATATATACTTCTACAGTTTAAACAAAGTTAAAATTTCTTACTTTTTTTTTGGTAATAAAAGTTGTTTTGAAAAAAACACAGGTAAAATTAACTCAATCACTGTAAGCTCTTTAAAATGTTTGTAAACGGAGTCATTACCCGATTTACACAATTACGGATAATTTTGTATTTTACGTAAAATATATTGAAAGAAAGGATAAACAAACTGTGAAGAAATGTGCAAAATAAATCAGAAAATGTATTTCCTCAATAAATATTAAAATATTGTTATTTTTTCAATAGTTTTGTTTAATAAGCTATATTCTGCATAGTAAAATAAATTTTTAAACGAACTACATACTAATTGTTTTCTTCTTCAGAAAATAAACACTAACTAGGTAAAAGGAGAAACTCATATGATAATAAAATTTACTATTACGGCGAGTAAAAAAATCCTGAGAGAGCTTTGGTAGAATAACTTAAATCGGAAGCTTTCCTTTAAAATGACTTTTAATGTTTTCCAAATCTCAATGGAATTCCACCTTTTTAATCTCAATGTCCTAATTTTGTTTTCATTATAAAAAATAGCAAAGTTTTATTACATTAAGATTTTACAGTCATAAAAATGGAGTTGGTCACATACTTCGTAAAACAAAAAAAAAAATCTATTGCTTCCTGGTGTCTAGTACTAACATATCACAATGTTTCTTTGTGAACAACATTGATAAACTACTAGAATGCGACTATTACTTTTTCGTTAGTAAATACACCTTATCAGAGATACTTTGAAAAAACTTTTATTTTATTTTATTTTATGTTTTGTTGTTGTTACAGAATGTTTACTCTATAAATATATTCGACAAGAAAAAATAATACACATTAAATAGTAAATTATAGATTTTTAATTATAATTTTATTATATCCATTATACACTATATTCTTGCTGTTTAAATTTAAATTGAAACAGATATTTCTTTAATAAAAACATAACCTATTCAATAATTTCTTTTAAATTTATCTTATCATGGTTTTAAAAATAATTATTAGATTTATCATAAGAAAGAAAAGAAATATATAAATCATTGTATCAAACACACCTTCTTTTTATATCATTTAAATTTTTGTGCGTATACATTTAATAGAATATATTTTTAATTCATTTTTCTTCTTAAAATACTTCGTCCATAAAAGCAAATACCCACTAATTTAATTTTTCTCATCAAAATGTAATTTGTATGTAAATACCTCATATACATCAAATACATCAAATGTTTTTTTTTCTTTAAGAATGTAATAAATATTTCACTAATATTTTTCAAAATATTTTAGCTTTTAGTAACTTCGAATTAAATTATATTTAAAAAATACATTTTTGTATATTGTCTTCAAAAGATTAGAATGTATAACTAAAAACTGACTTGAATTTTTGGGACAGAAATTAAATTTTAATCATAAAGTTGGAAATGGGAAAAAAGCATGATGTTGACATTTCTATTATTTTTTACAATGCAATTTTGCATAAAAAAACATACACAATTAAAAAACTAGAAAATACTTTTAAAAGCCAGTGGATATACATAAAAATATAGTACACCGTATTAAAAGAAAATAAGAAATGAGTATTGCAAATGCTATAACTACTTAAACTTTTATCGTTTCAATTCAGGCCATTTACCTGTAAATGTAAGATTAACTAGAATGGGTGAAAAACAAATCTATATTTAGTTTGCTTTCTAGCGTAAAGTAGAATACAAGCACAAACATAAAATTTATTGTTTTTCTCGTTAAAATATTTATTTTACTTCAAATATATAAAGTTTCAACTTTAGTCCTATATGTTCTTAAATTTAAAATATATATATATTCCTTAAATTTAAATGAAAAAGAAATATTCATAGGTTGGAAATGTAGGTTTTACTTTGTTTAACATTTAATACACTTATTACTATAGTCCATTTTGGAGCACATTAAATAGAGAATAGTAAGAAATGGCCAATATCACCAATTTGGGAACAAGGTAAAAAAAAAATCTCTCTAATTTAATTATTGATATTTTCAAACTAAATCTTTGTTTAAAAATACGAAATGTTCAATAAATAACATAAAACATGCCTGGTGGAATTTGGTATTTAAAATTTTAGTAATGTGTATTCCATTGAAAATTATACGACATCAATAGCCTTTTTCTTGGTATTATAGGTGATTACAACACAGTCCGTATAATAATGTGCATACGTTAAACAAAAAATATTTTAACTTTATTATATATATATATATATATATATATCCTTTTTTAATGATCTAGTAATTTATTTTTCAACACAAAATTGTTATCAAATACGCAATTAATTTCCCTGTTATAAAAGATTAATTGAGCATTTGTTCTATTTCATTAGATTTATATATATATTCTTTACTTTGCTTTTAACAATAGTTTAGAAACAAAGCAAATTTTAAGCAACTTTTAGGTTTCTTTTTAGAAAATTGGTAGGCAAAAAAAATCAAACAAATTACGCTTTAATATTTTTTTCATGGTCTTATTTAATTATTAAGTAATTACTAAATAGGAATAATTGGGTACCAACCTTGATTTCCGGTACATAGTTTGTTGATTTTAATGGGTACTTTCAATTTCAACTTTTTTAATTTGTAAAAGCAGTTTACAAACACTTTGTATTCAATTTACACGACCACGTTTCAGTCGGCGAGTATCGAATTAAGGCTATCCCTTCAAAGTCATACAGATATAAATTTCCATAAGCTTTTATAACTTAATGCATTCTTTACTATGGATATATTAACACAAACACTTCTAAATTCAAATAGAAACATCTTATTCCAAATATACACCGCTCTATATATATGTAAATATTTACTAAAATTATTCAAATCATTCATTATCAATTCCCAACCATTCCATATATTTATCATCGGTACCAACCTTGATTTTCGGTTCTTACTTTGTTCGATTTAATGGGTACTTTCAACTTTTTTAATTTGTAAAAGCAGTTTACAATCAATTTGTATTCACTTTACACGACAACGTTTGAGTCGGCGAGTATCGAATTAGAGGTATTCCTTTAAAGTGATCCCGATATAAATTTCTGTAAGTTCTTTTTTAACTTATTACATTTTTACTATGGTTATATTAACACAAGCATTTCTAAATTCAAATACAAACATGTAATTCCAAATATACAGCACTCTATATATGTATATACTTATTACAATTATTCAAATCATTCATCATCGATTCCTACAATCGTAAAATTAACAGTGCTTTTCTATTGAGTAAACATGTTGCTATTTTCAACAGTACATAATCTCTATATTCATTTTCAAACATAAAACGCACGAGGAATTTTTCAAGATGCGCGTAAAATAGGAATTCAATCAATTGGAAATTCTACTAATATCTCACCTTCTAATGTAAATCATATTCATTCAGATTTTAAACTTACAATATCACTCATATACTAAACTAGTCAACCAATAATTTAAAACGGAGTTCACTTTTTTTAAATCGTGTAATTTGTACGAATTATGATTTAAGGGGCTTATTTAAAATGATTTTCAAAAATGTATAATTACGTGTAGTATAAAAGATTTCAAACTATGTTTTAAGGAATGCAAGGGAGTGTTTATTATTTTATTTTATTTTTCTCTTTTACGTAAAATTACAGAAACAAATATTTGTTATTGAAACAGTTTTATCTTTATTATACGGAGTGGCGCTTTTAAAATCCATGCCTACAAAGATTGCTTGGAAACAAACTGTTATATTTATATAAATATTGCTGTTGCATTTGGAAATAGATAAATGTATACAACTTGATATGACGAAATACGGAGGGACAGAGAATACATTTTACACGAGTTTTCGTCTTACAAAATATGCGTCTCCTTATAAAGTAAACCCTACTAAGTCGGAACCTAAATAGGCGAGAAAAAAATACCGTTACAGACAGGTTGCTATCTTATGAGGTACATTGTCAGTTATATATTGTATTCATATCTTTAGGATCAGGAAATTTGTTAATTATAGATAGGTTTCACATTCGCAAGTTTTATTGTAAATGAAATAAGAAAATGTAAGATCTATACATATTGTACAGAAATGAGATCTTTTAATAAATCAAATTCTTTAAATTAAATTTCAAATATCAGTGATAACTTTTATAGTTCAAAAATACTATAAAGACACTTTCTGATATCCTCGGGATGTATGATATTGAAAGTTTATAAATCTACATTTAATAATTACTATTTAACCAAAAACACATGGAAAAACAAAAGATTTCGTAACGGAAATAAACGATGAAAAATAATTAAATGTGTAAATATATCTAGAATACTTTCACGTGATGGTTATATTATGAGTAAGTCTCAAAACTATTCTTTTTATTTATTTATTTAATTTAACAACATAGACTAGTGTGTAAGAATCTATATTATATATGCCCATTTTAACTAAATTTAAGTTTAGTTTTAAAAAGAAAATAACATTATATCGCAATTGCATGATCCCGTCTCTGCATTTGCTAGTAAACAAAAACTAAACACTTCAGAAATTTTTAATTCATTCAGTAATACAGACAGATTTACAGACACTTCTTTTATAGTATTAAAATACGCAGAAATGTAATAAGTATTTTTATAATTATCTGGTTTTGTGATATTGTAATTCAAAAAATAACACATCATTCATCGATTATAGATAATATATTCTTACTTAAACCCTCATTTTCTTTACGGTTTTTAAGCTTTGTTATCATTATACTCTCTTTGCCCATTAGTGTGTTTTAAATAATCTTATAGTGGCAAACCATTTCCTTTCAGTTTACTTATACTTATTCGAAAATGATCGTATGTATTTAGTAATTTTAAAAGCATCCTATTTGAAAGCTGCATTGTTACAGCATGACAAAGTAAAAGAGATACCAAACAAATACTTAAGAAAAATGAATAGCTATGATTTTTACTTGATGTGTTTTAGGTCGATATGAGGCATTAAAAATATTTTTTATACTTAAAAGTAAATTATGCTATAGGAAGTGTACGTATATAGCACGAAATTCCAAGTTTAATTATCTGTTGTGAAATGTGGCTGAAAATACTTCATAATCATTCATGAAACTGAAAACCATTTTTAATAGCTAATAAATTTAGAATAAATATGATACTGGTAGCTCAATCATCATATTTTCTACAAAGTCTCATTTACTAAACTAATTGATTATACTTCATTCATTTATGAATGTAATGAACCGGAATGGAATATTCAAATTTAATTCATCTTAATGTTTAGTAAAAGTTTCCTAATCATATCTGCTGGATAATTTATTCATAAAATTACAAATGATCGTTTGAATCATTATTAAACGCTTCGTTCAATTAACCGAATATTCAGTTTTAAATTTATAATAATTTGATTTCAAACTAAATTTGAATGTAATAAATTTTTGACGATGAATCTTTTATTAGTTTAAAAAAAAATTATTATAAATACCAGATTATCAAAGTTAAGCTTGAGGATATCAGATCTGTCTCATGTAAAAACTACTGATTGAACTGCATCAAATTTCGCAGAGATGCTTTTTAAATATGAGTTTCAACGTGTCAAGTAAAAGGAACTGTTAAAATTTTGAATAATATAGGTACCAAATAGGGATAGGTGAAGGAATTTTACATAATAAAGAACGTATACGAATTTCCCCCACCAATATGAGAAAGTATGTAGTAACGCTTCACCAGAAAACTACTTCTAGCGAATTAAATTTACTAAACTGGATAATACATTTATAATCAACAATACGTCCATTAGGTGAAATTCGAAATTGAATAAAGTTTCGCAGCAGAATGACAATTATCTAGGCCAAGCATCGAACTTTGGACCTTGGCTATACCCGCCAATTTTCTACCATCGTGCTACTCAGATGATATCCGGCCTGACGCAATTCATTCGTTTATTTGTATCATCAGATGTGGGAACTCGCAGCATTACCGATGAAAACATGTAACATATTGGAAATTCTATTTCACCAAGTATAATAATTTTTAAATAACAATAGATGAGTTATATATTTGCGTCAGGCATGGTATCATCTTTTTAACAATGTGGCAGTGCATTGGCGCGTATAAACAAATTTCCAGGTTCGAATCCTGACACATATACTTTTCATTCTGTTTGTATTTTTTCATCTTTGACATCCACTTACAAGATCTTCCCCTGCGTACTAAGAGTTTCATCGTAATCAAGGCATTTCGACAGAAAATAGGCTTTTTAAATTATGAATATTAGATGTATGGTAGCGGAAGGTGGCCTAAAATTATCCCCTTAAGGGAAAAACTTGTGTAAAATAAATCATTATAATTCAAATACAACATTTGCTAAATGGTACATACATTAAAATCGTGAATTTACAACCATAATTAAACATCAACGTTTCATTTCGCTTCTGCGAACGTCATCAGGATGTTACAAACAAGTCGAAAATGTCAAAATGAGCATACACGTCAGAGTTCTGGAGAAAACATGATCGGAGAGTGCGCAAACGTCATCAAGTTCCCATGATAACCAAGTGGATCATACCACTGTAGTGAAAAGAGGGGTTGGAAGACAAAATGAGCAGATTGTGTTAATGGATTATAACATATTATGCCAGATTTTATGAATGTTATAGGATAAATGATCGTTACATGTATGCTGCCCAAGCTTAATAATCGTAAGGGACTCTAAAATTTTATTAACATAAGAATTCTTGCATGGAATTATGATTCTAGCCTCTTTAAAGTCAATTTTGCTACCTTCATTCGAAAAATAAAACCTTGCAAGAGCTGTACTCTGTTTTGATTGTGAAATATCTCTCTTGTGTTCTTTTAATCTTTCTGAAATCGAAAATGTCAAAATGAGCATACACGTCAGAGTTCTGGAAAAAAAATGATCGGAGAGTGCGGTTGTAAATTCACGATTTTAATGTATGTACCATTTAGCAAATGTTGTATTTGAATTATAGAAATTATGGTGCAATTGTCCTGTTTTTAAATATAAATCATTATATTCTAATACGAGCAAAACTTGTGTGTGGTTATATATATATATATATATATATATATATGCAAATTTTATCTTAAAAACGGCTCTAACGATTTTGACGAAATTTTGTATCCTACCGTTTTGGGGCACCAGAAAACCATTGGGCTAGGTCACGTGTTCGAGAAAATTCGATTAGTAAGTCATCAAGGGTCATCAAGGGTCAGGGTCAAGCTAATTCTATCTAAAAAACGGTTCAAACGATTTTGACTAAATTTTGTATTTTACCATTTTCGGGCACGAAAATACTATTGGGCTGGGTCACATTGGGCTGGGTCGAGAACTTTCAATTAGTGGGTCATTTTTGGGTCAACCAGGGTCAAGTTAATTTTATCTAAAAAACGGCTCTAGCGATTTTGATTAAATTTTGTATCCTACGAGTTTCGGGCACGACAAAATCATTGGGCTAGGTCACATGTTCGAGAAATTTGATTGGTGGATCGGTTTTGGGTCACTGTGGGTCAAGCTAATTTTGTCTGATAAAAGGCTCGGACTATTTACACTAAATTTTGCATCCTATGGTTTTCAGGCACGAGAAGAGTGTTAAGCTAGGTCGCGTGTTCGAGAAAATTCGATTAGTGGGTCATTTTGTTCATGGGTCATTATGGGTCAAGTTATTTTATCTTAAAAACAGCTCAGACTATTTACACTAAATTTTGCATCTGATGGTTTTCGGACCCGGGAAGACTGTTGGGCTAGGTCACATGTTTGAGAAAATTCAATTAGTGGGTCATTTTGGTCATGGGTCATTATGGGTCAAGCTATTTTATCTTAAAAACGGCTCAGATTATTTAGACTAATTTTTGCCTCCTATGGTTTTGGGGCACGAGAAGACTGTTGGGCTAGGTTTCATGTTTGAGAATATTTGATTAGTGGGTCATTTTGGTCATGCGTCAGGATATTTGAACTTAAAGCTAATTTTGACTGAGCATAACTCGGTCCTCCCTGCTCGTATCTGTTTAAATAAAATTTTAGACCTTTGCTAATATGATCCACACTATATTTTGCATTATAAATATATTTTAATAATATTTTTAACCCAAATTGAGTAATTAAAAAAATAGATTTTTTTAAAAGTGTCCAAAGGATTATTTTACCCTCACCAAAGGGCAAAATGATCCTTCAGCTAAAATATAATTGTAAATTGTTTTTTATCGGCAAAATAAAGGATATAAAAGTAGTTATGACAATCAATAAGTGTAATTCACATCAAAAAACATACTCCATTAAGTAAACCAAGTCATATTTCTGTACATGAAAGACTGTAATCTGAATAAATATGAAAGTTAGTGCCTATTTTATGAAAGATGTTATATAAAAAAAATTCAAAGAATTCTATTCAGACGCGTAATACTGCGATCCCTTGAATACCGCCATTGCTTCTTCTTCACTTATCACAACTAGTTTATGTCTTACCCTGTTGATAGTGCTACCTGTCAGGAAGAAAACATATTTGGATCGTTTGACCCGTTAGGATCATTTTGGGCCACCTTCACTTATTTTGTTTTTGGAGGAATGAAATATTTTTTTCATTAAACCTGAACAATGGCTGAAATCCCAGTGGCATAGATGATATACACGAAAATGCAACTGCAGTAATAAACAATAATGTAAAATCATGCATCAAGCAAAGATTAGGAAAAACTTTCCAGCACTTTCAGAATATTGTAACAAAACTTCGCTGTTTAATAAGGTAGATATGATACCTAAGTAGATATGATAGTAGATATGATACCTAAGTAATCATTTCAGAGAACTCATAACACATTTGGAAAACAGATTTTAGAAATTACCACCCACGAAAAGTACTCCAAATCTTTTGTGCAGACCTGTATTTGATCCGCAGATTTGTATATATTCTACATAATATGCTAAAATTTAGTTTAGTAAAAAAAAACGTATAATAGGTTCACAATTCACCTTGAGCATACTTGAATTATTTTGTACAGCCCTGTATATTACTTACAGATATTTATACACGCCGCATATTAAGCTAAAATTTAATTCTGGGTAAAACACATTTAAAACTACTGAAATCACACTTTCAAAAATTATTATCCATAAGCAGCCATGTATCCAGTTCGTTGCGTGGCCCTGATTTTATTGATATTCTACAAACATCTGTTAAGGTACTAAATATAGATCAGTTTGAAAATGCATAACTCATTTAAAAACCATCTATAAGCAATTCACGCCCCTACTCCGTAATGCCTACAAATTCTTTTGCGTATCCCTGTATATGATATATAGCACTTATATGCATAAATATATTTAAAGTTAAATTCACATACCATGACTGTAAATGCACTTCCAGCTATTATCGCTGGTAGACAGGCGTTCGGCTACAGCACTGTACAGGAAAGCTTTGTGTGTCACTGTAAATGAATGATAAATGCTATGTACATCTTATTCTGCTGCAAGTATCTTGTAGTAAACAGCAGTAATGTATATCAGTTGCATTATACTTGAAAATATGTTACCTAAGATTGTACGAACTGTTTTTCCCCGTTGTCTATTATGTAACGGAATTGTTGTGTGTGGTTCTGTAAATGAATACTAAATTCTATGCACCCCATATTCTACGGAATACATGTATTAGTGCACTTCTTAAATAAATATTAATTTTATTATTTTTGAAATGGTGTAAAATCATTAAAATGCACTTCAAACATTTTTTTTTCCATTGGCCGTAATGTAACTCCCCTGTAATTGCCCCTCACTGCTGACCTTGAAAGTCCCTGTAAAAGTACTACGAATGCTACACACGTCATTTTCGATAGCGATCGTTCAGTTGTAAACGTTAATGACATACAATGGTTATAGGATAATCCGAGTATATTTACAAGGACTTTTTTTAGTACACGGACCAGGCCCCTACCTGCCAGGCTTTTGCCTAGTTCAACGGGTTGCTGCCTGGGAACGGGGCGAGGATTCGCCTGCTCTCCGCATGGCGAAGATGTGTTTGATAAATTTATAGTCCGACGTGGCTTCAGTGCATCTTGTTGCCTTAATAGCTTTTTTTTAGTTGTCCGGTTGCTAATTGATTTTGGATGAGACGGTTCAGAACTGCACAGTGGAGCGAAGTCATGCCGGACGGATGTGAGATGCTGGGGTATTTACTAATTCCATGTCGCATCGCTCACCCAGACGTCATGCCTCTACTATTCGAGTTGGTCTCGTAATTTAGAATATTGATCTGGTGACGAGACCTTCACCTAACTAGGCACCCCGAGAGGTGTAATTCACAGATATTTACAAGGATTAGAGAACGGACAGACGCACAGACAAACCGAAGTCTGACACTATTTTCAACTATGTAGGAAAGTATTAAAAATGATAAATAAATATATGTGGTTGAGGGAGTGAACACGTATGTATATGGAATTCGCACTTGCCATATTTGACAATGGGAGAAATTCCGCTCAACGTATTTCGGTTTTATTCTTGTAGGACATGTTATAATCACAGAATGCACCCTGTATTTGTGCCTCAACGCGTCACTTGCACCCATACATTTCTATGCAAAAAGAATTGTTAGAATGTCCTCTACCCTAAAATTTTGTTATCGTAAGACTTGTATCACGTAGCATAAATGTGTATTTTGATTTACTTTAATATACTTTATTTTCAAAATTAATAACATATTTTGGGTAAATAGAAATATTAATAGACTTCAGTGCAGCGTACATGTTTTTATTGAAAAAACATATTGTGCTGTCCTCTAAAAAAACCTACAGTGAAATGTTTCCTACAAAAACCCACCCTAGTACTACCACAAATATTTCACTAAAGTCATTTTTTTTGTTTTGTTCTGTTTTTATGCACCATTTAGAATGATAAAAATAGTTAAAAATACCTAAGGAGTGTTTATTTAGTTTAAAATTATTTAAATTAACAACTGCAGAATTCTGGTAAAAGATGAGCTTCATTTTTTACAGTTTTTCTTGTTATAATAGAATTTTAGAATGATCTACATAAATTATTTCTTTTATGTTAAACCATTAATATGTAATAAAATCCTTCCTTTTTATTTGACTGTGTCAGGTGTGGAATTTTTTTTCAGTTAACATGGGTTAATTTTTTGAAAAGGTTTTTTTTTTTTTAATTCTCACTTCATTGGCTGCTATATTGTAATAAAGTGATAAAATGAAAAATGCCCAACATTAAAAACTTAGTCAGAACAAGCTGTAAAAATTTAACCATGTTTAAATTTTTTGAATTCTTTATTAGACTTTACATAGAGGAAATTTTAAAAATTGTTTTTTTAGAGGACAGCACGATATTATCCTAAAGTAGTCATCACTATCAAAAACAATTCTGAAAGAAAAATTCAATATTCTTTATTATTTTCTTTTGTTTTATTTCTTTTTTGTTAGTTAAGAATTTGTTCTTACTTTAAGAAAAATAAATAAGCATTTAAATTTTATATATAAATATGAATTACCAAAGAAGAAATAAAATCTTATGTATTTTCCATATGCTACTCTATTTTTTCTGATGGATTTTTTTATGACACCACACATACACGTTCGAATTTGCTATGAATTTAAGATTTAATTAAAAAATCTATTATAAAACCTAAATTAGTGGTGTTTTTTTATCTCTTTCATCTTAAAAAGCACATTAAAAGTAAATTTCTCTAAGTTATTAAAATTTTACAAAATAATTATTCTTAAGTACGTTATACATATCTTAATGAAATCCATTCCTTTAATAATATTTAAAAGAATATGTATCATATTTCTTCTCCAAAAGAATTACTGTATTATTTGCTAAATGGAATAAATTTTAATGAGTCGAAATTCCAGGTATTCTAATAATGGATCATTAAGTAAAGTAAAAATTAACAAGATCACAGACGTTTAAAAGAGTTAGCAAGTAATTTGCATTGATCTGTTTAAGATGGGACAAAAGCAATTAGAAACGAAAGAATTTCTGAGAAATTGAGAAATCTTTAAACTATTTCTATTCTTTGATTACAATAAAGCATTTTAACAGAGTTAATGGATGTTATTTGAAAATGTTTTAGAAAATTCCTTTATTTGATTACATAGCTTAAGTTCTTAACAGACATTATATTTCCTAGTTTTGAAATTATAAAGAGAATTTATCTTTGAATGAATTAAAAATTTACATATATTATTCATTATTACAGTAAGCTGAAGTAACTTGCAATAAAATCATATTTTAAATGAAAAAGAGGATGGAGTTTTTATTATTTAAAATACTTGAATACTGAAATTTTTAAATTGTAAAATAACATATATATATATTCATTTCAAACTATTTATTTTTTACTACTTATACATTTGTGCGCGTTTTACTTACACATTTCAAATACGTTATTTCTTTATTTAAAAGTAACATTGCTGAAAAACAATTATTTTATTTTTTGGATTATAATTTTTCTTTTAATGTAGAGTAGACAGGGACTAGTTAAAGAATAGGAGGTAAACTGACACGCAGTTTCTATTCTCTAACATAGTCACTACTCAGAAACCAATGACTCTATGTGCACCATCTATTGTAGTTTTAGTATGATTGAATATCCCAGAAATGGAAGATGCCAGATTTTGTTTTTGGTAAAAAGTGTATTTTTTATGCTCTAAATCATGAAGAGATGTATCTCAATAAGTGTGTTAGATAGGAGGGTCAACAATTATTGTATTCATGTACTGGAATTGTTTGTAAAAAAGTGGCAGAAGAAGAAGAAGAAGAGCAGTTTGTGAATTTGCATATAGTTGGTTGCGCATATTAGCATAGCTCACATGAATTGTAGGTATCTGCAACGCACCAGAATAAGAACAATAAGAGCAGAAAGAAAAAGGATGTTGAAAGCAGGTTCTGATTACTACAAATTGAAAATGTGATAGCTGCCTAGTTACGGCCTCCAAGGTAAAAAAAAAATCTGATATTGTTTTCTTAAAATGTGTATGAATTGTAGCTATAAAATATCATAGAGGCCCCAATTTGAACCGTCTTTCCTGAACCCTATGTAAAGTTGCTCCATCTTTGGTTAAATGTACGTCATATCATAATGTCTTGTCATATGTAATTATCAGCGAAGATTGCTCAAGCTGCCCTACAGCCATTGAAGTTGAAGCCAATCCCAGTCTTCAAGATCTACAGACTACTTAAAACTTTCATACACAAATGACATAAACGTAAATGAGCTGGATTATAAAAAACAATATCTCGTAGATTACTTTGTGAAATAAATAGTGATTAATAATATCCAGGAAAGGAAAGTTGAATCGAAGATGGATATTTCTGTGTAACAACAATACTGAAAAAACGCAAATTTTGGAGATCGCGATGTGAACGTGACAAAATTTTGCGTTAATTACAACCATCAACAATTTCAACTTGATATCCTCTCTACTTTCATTGTGGACATGAAACATTAGCTATTCACTCATTTTTCGTTTATTTTTGCACTTTTCTAAAACATTAGAAATTCCTATATTTTATAATGTTCGTTTTCTATCTAAAATTGCTAAGTAAAGTGTACAGGCATTTTATGTTTTTTTAAACTATTTATGTAATAAGAAAGTGAGTTGACGATTTCGGGTCTTACACATCCTCAGGAAAAGGCAAACGTATCGGGGTCATGTTAGGCGTAAGTATGCCTATGCCGTAGGATAATGCCGTTGATCGACTTTTGGAAATATACACATAATTTTTCTTTGTATCACATATATTATTCAATATTTTCTCTAAAACCTTCAAAAACAATTCAATTATAATGTTTTAAGCTCTCAATTAAAAATAACGGATAACCAGCAATTTTAAACAACGTATTAAAAGATATAAACAAACAAATACTGTTGCCATTCAGAACCACAAATTCAAAATCTAGAAACAAATGAACGACTCTTGGAACATTTCTTTAAATAAAATACCGGTTAACATCCTATTCTGCTCTCAAAATATTTGTAAAAGCATTGGCGATTCAAGCGCTCGAATACGCCATCTGGTGGGAAAAGGATATAACTGCTCGCTCCAGGAATGTCCTGTTAAAGCCTATTGCATTACATGTATTTTTAATTTGTTCATAATGATTTTTTTTTTTTTGCACAATTTCAGATTTCGTGTGATATTGGTGATCTGTGTTTATATGACAAGGTAAAAATTATGCGAATTTGAATAACTAACACTTTCAAACGTGTATACAATAAATAATGATTTCAATGGCACTTTAGCAGTAGTTAAAGAGACAATTTTCCTGTTCCGACAGCTGTGAATAACGCTCTCTTTAGGCCTTTTTAAGTCCCAATATTAAAGCTTTTAAATATTCTGAAAAGCGTTATTTACTTTTTTTTATACCGAGTCGTGTTTTTGTGAAAAATGGAGTTAAGGGGATAAGAAACATTCAAAATCAGCAAAATCACTTAAATTTTCGCAAAAAATTTCTTGTTCCCAAAAAATCAAGCTCCGTGTAACCTTTCACCTCCAAGTTAAATAATTGCAATGGGATGATTTTTTTTTTGATTTTATTTACATTTTTATAATTAATTGAACGTCCCTCGTGATCAGCTGATGTTTGTTTACAATGTGTTTGATGTTTGTTGTTCAGCTGAGGTTGTTTGGAACTGCAGTTGTTCCCCTAATTAGCAGTTTATTTTTAATTTTCATTCAATTGCAGCCAATTGATGAATTTTTCGGTTTCATCTTGCGGCAGATTACCGAAATTCTCGATTCACCACCCCACTCCTCCTGTTGAACAACTGAAAAAATTCATTTTTTACTGCGATTGACTAATAAATTTTGAAAATTCTCTTCGTAGCCAATTGATGAGTTTCTCGGTTTCATCTTGCGACAGATTACGAAAATTCTCGATTAGCAGTTTATTTTTAATGTTCATTCAATTGCAACCAATTGATGAAATTTTCGGTTTCATCTTGCGACAGATTACCGAAATTCTCGATTCTCCACCCCACACCTCCTGTTGAATAACTGAAAAAATTTATTTTTTACTGCGATTGACTAATAAATTTTGAAAATTCTCTTCGTAGCCAATTGATGAGTTTCTCGGTTTCATCTTTCGACAGATTACGAAAATTCTCGATTAGCAGTTTATTTTTAATTTTCATTCAATTGCAACCAATTGATGAAATTTTCGGTTTCATCTTGCGACAGATTGCCGAAATTCTCGATTCTCCACCCCACACCTCCTATTGAACAACTGAAAAAATTCATTGTTTACTGCGATTGCCTAATAAATTTTGAAAATTCTCTTTGCAGCCAATTGATGAGTTTCTCGGTTTCATCTTGCGACAGATTACGAAAATTCTCGATCCCCCCCCCCCCCTCAGCCCTCCCCGTTGAGTAGTCTGTTGCAATATGAAACCAAGAAATGAATTTTTTCAGGCACTAAAAAGTGAGAGCAGGGGGGGGGGGAATAGAATCGAGAATTTTGGTAATCCGTCACAAGATGAAACTGATCAAATCATCATTTGGATATTTTGAGCTGAATTTAATATATTTCTGTGAATTATTTTGTGTTCTTCAAGAAATACAACAGTTTTTTTGTTTTGTTTTTAACTTGTTTTATTTTTAACCTATGCATATTTTTTATCGCTACTTTACCAACACATAGCTACCAATTTACGCAAAAGAAAATTTAGTAGATTTCTAAAAATAAAAATCAGTTGATTAATCTGCTTTCAAAAAAAGCCTTTATTCAAAGTAAATCCTTTTTCACACTTCAGAAATGAAAAATAGCATTAATAGAGAACAAATATGGATTTCTTTTATTCCTAAAATAATCCATACTAAACTTTTTACGCAGCCTACACTTTAAGCAAAAATTCATGTTTTAAATGAAGTGAATAGCGTAGAAAAAGTACCATATTTTCTTCCTCTTGAGTTTGACTTTTTCAAACACAGTTTCTGGGGTGATTTTGATGACTTGCCACTATTTCAATGACCACGCATAACACAAAATAACACTAAGACAACATTAAAGAAGTCGCTATCATGGGTCTCCAATTAAAACACGCACAATATTTCAATTTATACCATCTGTTTATTTGAAACAATATGTCAATAATCTGACCTAACGTTCTAAACCTAAAATAACACTTTTCCGTCATTTTTGACGGGAACATATGGTAGTTAAGTAATAGAATTCTTGTTTGGAACTTATTTTATCGCACAGATTTTATCAAGCTTTTATAGTATGCCAACTTATTCCAGATATGGGCAAAATTGATATTTGGCAAAGTTTAAACACATTTTTAACAGGCTTTGACAACTATAATGTACAATTTAAAAGATGCATTATTCACTGTTTAGTAGACAAGGGGATCCGTTATCAACAGTGCTTGTTGATTTTAATGAAAGTGTTAGTCAAAAACAGTGAAAGAAATCTAACAACAAAACTTACGTCAACTACTCCCGGTCTCCTTTAATTGACTTCCATATGTACACGGTGTCCCACAAGGCACGCAGCGTCTAATATGTACAGATTCAGATAGAACACGTCAATATGAGTATTTTGAATGGTAACATGTGGTGTCCCCGAATATAGCGTGATAGTGTAAGTAAGATGTGAAGCCTGTCATATGAAAAACACAAGAAATGAGGAAAAAAACCAAGTGAAAATCAATGTTTATTGTGAAATTTTGGATATATTTGGGGACCCCACATCCCGCATAGCATGCACAGTCACGTCATTGTGACGTCACTGTGAGTCACGTACGTCACGTCACATCTGTGACCAAAATGACACCACTTTGTAACGTCACACTGTGATCAAAATGTGAACGTCTTGAAGATCTAAAGAAAACTTAAAATAAACTTTAGAACATCTTATGGCATGAAGACAATTACTTTTTGACAGCTTTAAAAAATTTTGTGACGTTGCAATGACGTCACTGCAAGTCACATAAGTCACGGAAAACCAATGACCAAAATGCCAACACTCTGTGACTTCACGGTGTGATCGGAGAGAGAATTTGGAAAAAAACTCATAAAATATAGAATTGAATTATGTCTTGTACCTAAATCATTAATAAAAACATTGTCACACATTATTTAAATATATTGTATTTCCAAAATAAAATAATAAATAAATATTTGTCTACATATATGAGGCAGATATTTTTTTACAATTTTCATTGCCATTTTCATGAAATTTAACAAAATATACTATATAATACACAGGTAAAAATCCTTAAATAGAAATTTAGTAACGTAGGAAAGTTTTGGCGGAAAGTAATTCAGAAATAGATCTCCCATTCTAATAAAACTGTTAGCGATTTAGAAATTTGTTAGCATTTTAAATACAAACATTTAATTTTTTTCCTACCACCGCATAGAACTCATTTGCTAATTTTGTGATACTAAAAATATTTTAAAAATCTCCAATCTCTTATTATTTTGAGGGGCCACTCAACCCAATCATCAGCTTTCTGTTTAAAAAGTGAGGACACCATTTTTGCGAGTTCGACATCGGGGGTGCTCGGGGTGACCGTCGAACGCGTTCAAGATTTTTCTTGTACTGAATATTTAAGGTGGTTCTCAACTGACCTGCTCCACAACGCGAAGCTTTCTGACATAATTTCTGACTCATTTTTAAACACAAAGGCATAAAATGGGCAGGACTGACTATGGAAGCAATTTGGAATCGAAATGAGTTTTCCATTTTTTGATAAATAAATTACTTATCGAGTTATAAGCAATTCGTGTCACGTGACGACTGGTTTTTCTCTTTTCTTTCCCTGTTACGTCGGGTATTTGGTTCAAAACGCTGACTTTGACACTCTTTTCTGAAAGATCTTCTGATTTTACTAAAAAATGGAAAACGTCTTTCAATTACAGAGTTTCTGAATACAAACAAAAGCCAATTTCATGCGTTTCCGAACAAAAACGAATTAAAAATATGTCATAAAGTATATGTCATTCCTATAGCAATTTATTCCAAAACTGGTCAGTGCTTAATAAGATATCACCTCTGTTAAATATATTGCTCTTTTCAATAGAGTGTAAAAAATGAAAAAATCGTATTTAGGAAATCTGATTGCAGAATAGTATTTATATTTATGTCGTAATTATTTTATAAAGACTATTAAATCCATTTTATTTAAAATTTATGTTTACTTTGGACGCCTAAAACAAATGCAACTGGTTAAAAAATATATAAAAATTTAAATTTTCACAGCTTATTTCCAAGAATATTAAACTCTCTCATATAAAAACAGAATATTATAGTTTTATTAGAAGTTATTTGTCAGCCATATAAACTATAAAGCATTTGAAATGTCTTTATTTAACTGTTTTCTTTCTATTCTTTTTCTGGAAACACCTGCTAGATGTTACTTTGTGGTAAACATTACTGCGCAGATCATGATCGCAGATGTTGAGGGCAGACGATTATTCTCTTCGGCGGATTAGAGTGTGTGGTGCTTTTAAGTTTGTGGAAGTATATTGTGGAATTTATACCGTGAAAGTAAATTAACGTTTTAAAGTGAATCATCCATTTTAACCTATCCTTATATCTAGCTGGGTGCGTTATTAAGGTCTGCGTGATATTTGATATCTCAGATCTATGAACACACCTAAGCTGGACACTTTGAAAATTAAAGCAGTGGACTTGAGTCTCATTTTTCAATGAAAAGGAAGCAGTCAACGACCATTAAAACTTAATCCCTAGAACTGGTGGTTTTACTTATAGATTAGCAGGTAACTTTTAATGTCTTCGCAGTTTTGTTAATACTGCATATTTAGTAAAGGTACATTAATAGTGCATTATTTAAATGTTAAGATGTTTAAATCTTTTTTTTTTTTTAATCACTTGTATAAAATTTTATCTTTAATGTTTTAAACCGTTTTAAATAGCGAGTTTGGAAAAAAGCTTAAAGTATTTAATAACAATATATATTCTAAATGTAAAGTGTTATTTATAACGAGGAATGTATTTATATTTTGCGTTTCTCAGTTCAATTTTCATAGTTATTCATTGTAATTAAAAACATTGTAATTTTTAAAACTATTAATATTTGATTTACAATTTGAAAATTTCTTAGCTAGTGGAGGTTTTGAGAAATAATTTTCTGGTATATTTGAAACAACTGCGACAATTTAACTCATTACAAATTTAGTTGTCAAGATATGTCAATATTAGGTGCACAAAAATAATGAATATTGATGAAACAATAAAACAGCTATTCAGTTAAGATAATTTTTCCAGTTATGTTATCGAATTTTTTCTATAGTAAAAATTGATATTTAAGCTCTGCATTTAGTATTCTATCAAAAACTATAAATAAAATAATTTGTAAAGAAAAAAAAAATATTTTTTTTTTCTTTGCGTTTATGATCCGAAGTTTTAAATTTCATTTGCTTCGAAAAATGTTTTATTGCTTGATACAATGTTTATTATTTAATAATATCGCACAATAGGTAGATCTATTATTTAAATGGATTCCTAATATAAATTTTTCACAATGCTTATTTAAAAATCTATACTTTTATTTTCATTAAATTTGTAATCAAATCCAAAATAACTAATTTCTGAATTCATTTTTATTCGGAAACACATGAAATTGGCAGGTGTTCTTATTCAGAATATATGTAATAGAATGGCATTTTCCATTTTTGACAAAAGATGTTTCAGAAAACACTATCAAAGTCGGTGTTTTGAACCGAATTTCCGACGCGCAGCGTCAGAAACGGTAAAAACGTGACCAAAATTGCTCTTAAGCATTTCATTTATCTAAAAATGGAAAACGTTATTCATTCCAAATCGCTTTAATAATCAGGCATGCAAGTGCCAAGCGTTTAAAAATTTTTTCATAAATGTGTCAGAAAGTTCCGTGATACTGAACGAGGGGAAATATGGCAAAGTATACACATTTAAAAACTCAATACTTAAAAGCAAAATAGCATAGTTTTAATTATTGTCAACATTTTTGGTGGTTACATAAAACAAATGGAAGTCGAAGTTATTTTTAAAAGTGGTTATTTGCACAATAGAATTTCATATTATTAAAATATTTAATTTTATTATAATTTTTAATGGATTCATCTATTATTTTTATATTGGTATGCGTTTTTTACATTTATAATTTTCTTGTTTAACGGCTACATTAGCCGGTTTCCCAATCAGATGCAAAGTTTTAATTTGAATACGAGTTGCATAAAAAAAATGATCGTCGATCTTATCCGTATTTGGTGAAATCTTGCTATCCGAATCTATGCGAAATCATTTATCAGGTTCGGTCGGGTTGTGGGCCTACAGAATTTTTGATGTTGTTGTTGTTGGGTTAGGGTAAGATTACGGGTTGAATGTAAATATAGTTTCAGTCAACCATCATTCATGTTCAAGTAGACATTCAATCATGTTCAAGAAGTATATAACCGGATTCGTGCATGACTCTAGATCCGAGCCGACATCAGAAATTGTATCGTAACACAATTTCTGATAAAATCTGGTTACTTGGTCGTATGCAAGATTCTATTCTGAACAAGACTTACAGTAAAAACATTATACCCGACTCGGGTCAGATCGGGTTTACGAAAATCAGGTCACACGACAACTAATCCAAATCTATTCTGTAGCCAAACAAATCCAAAAAGATCGATCCGAAGTTTCTGGATTGTATTCGGGTAAAATCTGGTCACCCGACCCGGTGCAGTGTCGTCACAAACGTCACAAACTTGAACCATAAAAAAATTTTGATCCGAACAATCCGTATAGGATTCGGGTAAAATCTGGTCACCCTATCCGATGCAGATTCGTCACATTTTTCACATTGAAATCGCACGGTGACTTCACGAAGTAGTCACATTGTGAGGTCACAGAAAGCCTTGAAAACAGCCATAACGACCTCGCATTTACGTCACAGTGACTTCACATCGACGTCACAAAGTCACAGTGTGACTTCACAGTGACGTCGCCGTGATGTCACCATGCCTTACGGGATGTTACCATTCAAAATACTCATATTGACGTTCTCTATCCGAATCTGCACATATTAAACGCTGCGTACCTTGTGGGACACCCTGTATGTACAAACTACAACAGTGGCTCTCAAGACATGTAGCTTATGAGGGCCGTAAGTATGACGCAACATGTTTTAATTAGTTCTTTAAGATTTTTCTAATTAATCGGATTAGTATTACTTGATTGTGCGCATTACAAATTAGACAAATTTGTTTTTAAAAAAAATTCTCAAATTGGTCAAAAGATTGCTCTTCCTGCAATTTTGTTTCAGTCCTTGAGTATTCTTAATATAAATATGAAATTTGAAAATAATCGCATAAAAATATAACATAATACTTTCCTTAAAGCTATATTACTCCAGATAAAAATGTGAAAAAGTATAGTACAAAATATGTAGAAATGATTGTACTAGTAATAAAGGTGTAAAACCTTATGAAATAAAATAAAAAAATTAAGAATTATGGTGTGTGACGTTTGAAAGCTTTCACACGCTAATGCTTGGCACAACGTTTTTTGAATTTCTTTTAACCATGTCCATGTGCAGCAGCGTATTTAAATATTACAGAAGAAAATGGTTTAACTGAAACAAGCAATGACAAAGAAATGAAATTAAAATAATTTAAAACTCATACATAATCAGTTGTTTATTTCTCAATTTGAAATATACAAATTATAAAAAAAAAAAAAATAAATAAAGTGAGAGAGACAGAGAAAAATATTCTACTCTCAGCATTATATTTATGAGATTTTTAATTAACTTTTTAAAAGTGTCTCACCGACTCTTAGAGAAAGGTATCATTGTAAGTTAAGCTATTAAAATAAAAGGCAAAACGCTTAAATAAGATCTTGATCTTAATTTTATAATTAATAAGGGTTGCTATGCTGAAATTTCTAACTGGTATTTTCTGCTATGGAAATCATGGCTGATGATCTTAGCTGTATTTTCATTCAAAACTATATCTTTTGAATTTAAATCAAGGAAACTACTATTTTAAATTTGCTATTATATATATTTTTAATTGTATCATGTGCTCATGTAATTTTTCTATTGGCTTTATTTTACCATGCAAATTATTTATTGTATTAATTTTCACATACCTTTCAGTGTAGTCAAATTTTCAATAGCATTTTAAAAAATAACTATTCTCTGAAAATTTTTAAACAATGTATATATTTCTAAATTAAAAAAAATCATGAAAATTTATTTATAACAAACATTTTTATTATTCTATTTTATTATCTATATATATAAATTTTAATTATTTTTATTATATATATATAAATTAATTATAAATTGTTTATTGTTAATTTTTAATGAAATGTAATTAGATTTTTGAATCCATTATTCTGAGCTGATCTCATATTAATACGAAATATATATTAATTCATTTCTTTTTGATTTAAAATAATATTTTACGAATAAAAATTAATTATTTTCAAACACAAAAAATATTTTCAATAATTATCATCACTAATCTTGCAAAGAAAGATATGTTAGATGACGATAAGATAATATATTTCTTTCTTACAAAAACGGTATTTTTCTTCAGACTAATCAAAGCATTTTCTCTCACACATGAAAACATAATCAATTACGGCTGTTTTTTTTTTAACCGGAAGATGGATTCTAATACATTTTCTGCTTGAACAAATATAAATGTTATTTATTTGTTAGATTTATTTGTTAAGAAAAAGGTCGAAGTCATTTAACATTCTCTTTTCAGTATTGATTCTTTAATGTAAATCTTTCTTTTTTCTGCAGTAAAATGAAAAGTAACCCTATCATTTATAAAATTGCATCTACTGGGTTCCTCAATTAAAGGTGCAGTAAAATGAAAAGTAACACTATCATTTGCAAAATTGTATCTACTGGGTTCCTCAATTAAAGGTGCAGTAAAATGAAAAGTAACACTATCATTTATAAAATTGTATCTACTGTGTTCCTCAATTAAAGGTGCAGTAACATAAAAAGTAACCCTATCATTTATAAAATTGTATCTACTGGGTTCCTCAATTAAAGGTGCAGTAACATAAAAAGTAACACTATCATTTGCAAAATTGTATCTACTTTGTTCCTCAATTAAAGGTGCAGTAAAATGAAAAGTAACACTATCATTTATAAAATTGTATCTACTGCCTTCCGCAATTAAAGGACATCCGAACTTTAAAAGTGAATAATTCTTAACTGGTATAAATATAAAAATGTATTAAATGATATGTTGATTAGGAAGCTCATAAATTTTGTATGCTGTAAATTTAGAATAATTAAAATTTTGATTGAATTAATGATGTTCCACTTCCCCATCTAAAGTCTGAAGATAATGTACAAAAATGATTAAAGTTCACTGAATTTTCTTTCGTCATTTGATTATCTGTTGAAATGTGAAAAATATATATTTTGAACATTGGGAATCAGTTTGAGCATTTTTGTATACTGTTAAAACAGGGCCCAATATATTAGCTGAAATTTAAAATATTTAAATATATATATATATACAAAAGTATTACATCTCTGTATTTATTATAGTTGAAGATGGAATTTTACTTCAGATGTTATTATTAGAAACACTGTGTAACTGACGAATAACGCAAGAGGTTTATTGGTACTTTGATCCAATATGCGTAGACGGCATAGTATTAAACTAAGATCCTAAAACTGTTTACATAGTGCATACCAAATAATGCTTACAGAGTCTGTGTGGCATATATAATGACATAGGTATCGAATTTCTTGTATTTCAATGCACGCGACGCCGAATTATTTCTTAAATTTTTTCCAGTTTTGTATTTAAGGAAAAATAATTTTTTGTTAAACACCCTTTCAAAGTCATTCTTGAAGTGAACCAATATATATATATGTACGTACATATAGATAATTTTCTGTTTAATACTTGTACCATAAAGAAATAAACGTTTTCGTTTATTGACTATAACATATAAAATGACTTTATATGCAATGACTTTTTTTGTGTGTGTTGGAGGAATTAGAAATCTCCAAGAATAACGTTTATGTTACCATTAAAATTGACACACTTAGATTCGAATAAAAAAAACTTTAATTTCTTTTTTTTATGTACGTGTTACATATAAAATTTTATAAAAATGCAGTTTTTTTCTCTTATTTAATGGTTGGTGTATCATAGTTGAGAATTACTCCAACAGAGCGAAAAATGTCGGAGCCAGGACGTGAACCTGTGTCCCTTGGCTTTCTGTGCCAATGCTCTTCCTACTGAGCTACCCGAACGATAGCTTTTTGACATTTTTCGCTCCGTTGGAATAAAACCTCAACTATGATACTACAACCATTGAATATGTTTTATCTACTTCACAAAAACTGTTATCTATTCATTTAAAATTGCTGATTCTGTTTCTATTTTGTTTTTATTTTGAAAATGTCTTGATTCTTATTGATGCAATATGTAGAAACTGATCAGTAAAATAGTCCAGTCAAATTAGGTTTTTTTCTGGACATAATTACGAAAGTTTTCAAACTCGGAAATATTGTTTGGGAGGGTCTACTAATGAACATACTAAAAGTCCTGATGGATGGAGGGTGAGCGCGAGGGGGGAAGGTAAAAGAAGGTACCATTTTTCGGTTTTTTGTTAATATCCCGTAATCTATAAGTGCTACGAAAAAATTGCTAATACAAAATATAAAGATAATTAAATTCTCTACAAAATAGATTTCATACATTTTTCTCTAGAGTCCATAGTTAACGAGATAATCGCATTCAAAAATTAAGAAATTTGCCAAAAGTCACACCAGCGCCAGAGAGCGAGTTCACGGCACTTACATTGCACTTACTTAACCTAAACTTATTTGAGTCCCCATTCCCTTAACTAACATATCTACCGATAGGTTGAATAACGGTGTTTCGTTGGGATAGATTTATTTAGAATAGAATGTGCCCCCTGGCGGTGGCATGTGAAACTAACAGATTTTGGATTTTAGGTATAATTAAGGTTATTATCACGGGTCCGGGAAACGCCGAGCGGGTCAGCTAGTATAATATTGTAATTAACACTATAAATACGCAAATATTTGTAGGTAGTACATGTAATAGATGTGTATAAGTACATATACATATATATATTCGCTACATAACTCATTTAATATGGTTTATTAATAATATTATTAATAATAAAGGGCTATAGAATTTTAAAAACAGAAATTTTAATTAAATTAATAATTATAAAGATAGATTAAATATAATAATTATAAAAACCTGCCATTAATAATTATAAAGATAATACAATTATAATAGGTATAATTACAAGTAAATCTGCAGATCAGGAAATCTAATGTTTTTACAATTTTTGTTTCCGAAAACAGTTTTGATTGTCGTTCTATAATATTTAGATCTAAGAATTTATCTAAATACATCCTAATCTACTCTATAGCATTAGCTTTCTAAGATCACCACCAAATAGGTATATTTGGAGACTTTTAAACTTAATGGATAGTCATTCATCATCGTAACTACTGCCAATTGACAAAATTGTTAACGTGATTTGGAGCTATACAGTATTTTTTTGCAATAGCCTTTTAATACGAGTAGTATCCAGATTCAATTCAAAACAGTAATATTAATAACATCGTTCATATTTGACGCTGTTATGAATTTGACGTTGTAATTCTGTGTTGCAGACCAAATTATGAAAAATTAGCTAATGTTTTGTTTCCCTCAGCCAGGTTTCATATTTCTTCTTTCGCAATCGGGATTATTTGAATGAATATTTTTATAGACTATGAAAAACAGTAGCTAAGTAACGATAAAAGAAAGAAAAAAAAAGAATGTCAAATAAGTAAATTTATAAAACAATATGTTTTACATTATTCGAAAACATGTATGAAATTCCACCAAAATTTATTCTTTCGCAAATGGAAATTTGAAAATCGCCTGAATTGCCATAGCAAAGCATTATGGCGCAAAATAAAATATTTTATATTTTCCGAATGAATGAACCAAATGTAACAAAATACAATACAGCTATATCCGGGTACCTCACCAACATGAATACTTAATTTCAAGGATATCATAATGGAAATGGAACATAAATCAACATCTTTTGAAATTTCCTATTGAACCCGGGGTAATCAAAATGATCAAGAACTTGAGTATAATGTTTATTCCTATATTATTGTATTTTACGCATCTTTCATTTTTGTATGTTTTATATTAACAAAAAATGTCATTTGATAAAGTTATTGTTCAGGCTTCCATTCTTCTGACCACAACATTTATTAATGTCCGTTTAAGTTTAGGTTAAGTAGGTGTAATAATGTAAGAGCCGTGGACCCGCTCTCTGGCGCTGGTGTGACTTCTTGACAAATTTCTTCATTTTTGAATGCGATTATCTCGTTACCTATGGACTCTAGAGAAAAATGTATAAAATCTGTTTTGTAGAAAATTTAATTGTCTTTATTTTTTGTATTAGCAATTTTTCCGTAGGACTTATAGCTTACGAGATATTAACAAAAAAAAACGAAAAATGGTACCTTCTTTTACCTCCCACGCCCCGCGCTCACCCCCTACCCATCAGGACTTTTAGTATGTTCATTAGTAGACCCTCCCAAACAATATTTCCAAGTTTCAAAACTTACGTAATTATGTCCCAAAATGATCCAAAATCTGCCTAATTTGACTGGACTAAAACTTAGGATTTTAAAAGCTCTGTCTACAACTGAAAACTAAGCATTAAACACATCCATAAAATGCCCTTTTCCTCGATAGTATGCCGCATCCAGGGTTTCCACAAATACGTTGTAACGCCATTTCAAAGATAATCCATGAATTGATGGTTAGTTAGCGAAAGGACTAAACTGCGAAAATATTTCCTTACATCCGAAATATCACTTTATTAAATAAACAAAAATTTCCTTTGTAGATGAAAAGAATGTCATTTCATTTAAAAATTAGAATAGATTTTGTGTGTTCGACGACATGATGATCATTCGTTTTAAATTAAGGCAGATTAGACTTCAGTGTCGGTAAAGTCCACTATAATTTACAGTTAGATTTGTGCAGTAGGACTATTATCCAGAACATAGGTTGCATCTCAAAAGGTTTCTCGTTGTATGTCCACACAGAGCGTCTTGTGGCCGGATTTTCTAGCAGTCACACGGGTGTTTGGCATACCCTGTATTTTGAACATAGATTTGGGCACCTCTCCGCGTATCTCTCGCAGTCACCCGGGTACTTGGCGCACCCTGTAATCTAGAACAGAGATCCGGACACCTCCCCACGTATCTCTCGCAGTCACCCGGATACTTGGCGCACCCTGTATTCTGAGCAGAGGTCTGACACCTCTTCGCAACATTCTCGATCTCAACTCTTAATTAAAAATCTTTCGCTCATGGTTTTCACAATGGGAGGGGATTTGGTCCGAGGAGGAGCTTATCAGGGCCACTTGTACCGTGTGATCACGACATCACTTTCAAACGAGTGCGTTATTGGTTCCTTTCTAAAAAGGGGAAATTAAGTAGTTGCACTTTGATTTTTCACGGAGATTCTTTTCTCAACTAGACAGGCTACCGTGTGATCACGACATCACTTTCAAACGAGTGCGTTATTGGTTCCTTTCTAAAAAGGGGAAATTAAGTAGTTGCACTTTGATTTCTCACGGAGATTATTTTCTCAACAAGACAGGCCACCAGCATAGTAAGTGCTGTCAGCCTTGGTAGGTAATGCTCTCAATATAATTCTAAAGTATTCTTTAGTTCACAAAAGAAGTTCGGGATTGCCTCTATTTCAAAGTAACACCGATGTGAGAAAATATGCTCGAAATGTTCTTTTGGCAATTTTCACACGAGAACTCTCAGATACCAAACACTGGTTCTCACGCACATAGAAATAAAAATGGATTCTTTACAACGTCTTTTAACACATCTCAACATAGTTAAAAAGTGTTTATCAATTCGGTTTGTCTGTCTAACCGCACTCTAACTCGCGTAAATATACTCAGATTGTTATGAAATTGATATATGTTATTGAGGTTTACTTTGGCAAGTTCGGTATAGAAAATGAATTGTTTAACATTTATAGTCTGTTTACAGGGACAATTAAAATTATTCAGTTATATTACAGTCTATGGAAAAACATCATTTTATGATATTACATTGTGTATTTTAAAGATATTACACTGTTTCAAATATATTGAAATTGATATATATAACTGTTACTATACAATACAGTGATTATTGCATTCATCGTACATTTACACAGACACAGAAAATAATTCGTTTAATGTACTGTCTATGGACAATAATTGGTGAAAGTGCGTTTCCAGTAGTGGTACGTGATTTTAAATGTAACAATTTTTTTGCATATTACTTTGTGTCTATAAATTCTATAGATCATATACAGGACTGTACAAAACATCTCCAGTACATATCCGTCCATTGATGGAAATTGCTGAAAGGTAATTTTGAACTGAGATATGCGTTTCCTAACTAAACTAAATTTCCGTACGTTATGTAGTTTATATATAAATCTATAGATCATATACGGGGCTGCATAAAAGAATTCGGATAGTTTTAAATGTGTTAGAACGCGATTAATAATCTATACTTAACGCATGATTTTTCGTTCTTGTTTAATTTAACACCTAAAAACCGGGTTTTTAGGAGAGAGACCGGGAGAATTTTGAAACTCACGTCTTCATTTATACTGCAAAGGTTAAAACATAACAAATGAAAAATAATATCTCTCTCAAAATTTACATTCTTAATGAAAATGTATTAAAAATAGTTTTAGATCTTTTCTCTGGAATGAAGTAGTGCTATTTTTCTCTTAAATCGAGTATATCAGAAAATATACATAATCGATTTTGGGGAAAACTTAGAACTGAATAAATTCTGTTTGCTTGAGTTTGGATGCTTCTTCCAACTGGATAGTTTAGAACAAATATTTTCTAACGATTTTTTGCTAAGCTGTATTTATTTTGTGCAAAATGAAACGTAGGATATATTTTGCGTCTAAAAGAAATATATTTGTTATTTCAATAATATAAATAAGTATGTAATAAATTTGAGAAATGTAAGATTTAAAAAAAACTTTAAAAGTTTTATGTAATTTGAAAACGATACAGAAGTGCTTCAATATGTTTTCATCGAATGTTGCATTTTTATGGTACTGTGCAAAAATTGTAAAGTTTAATTGAATAAAACTGCTTATATTAATTATTAAATTTTTTTAATTTACATTTGACAGCTACTTTTATAGGGAATTTTATTCTAATTAAATCTAGCAGTATTAGATAATATTATTAACACATAACTTTTTTTAAGTATTTTGTTTTCAATGCATCACATATCTCATATTCATATTCTGCTCTTTATGACAAGATTTTATTAAAATAGTATACCTTGCCATTGAAGGACTATAAATTTCCTAGAATATAAGTAGTTATAGTGTACGCTATGCTAAATGTATGATATTTAATTAATACCCCTTTCAGTGTAGATGTTTCCACAATTTTCCTTGCTGTGAATATTTTATTAAACAGTAGAATGCCTAAAAGTTATCTATTTCTGATATACATCTTTATGATTATTTCAGTGCTAACTAATCTGGAACCTCCAGCATATGCTTATATTGTTGATGTATGAAAATGTCAAAAATCGTAATCGGTAGCGACGAGATTGTTTTAAATATAAAAGAAAATTAACAAAGTTCGTCAAAGGCAACGTTAGGACTTTTCAAATTGTCATGAATGATGACAATACAATCGCATATACAATGCAAAATTCAATAAAAGTTCCATTATGGATTTGTTTTAAATATTCTATTATAAACATTTTCTTCTAAATTTGTATTGGTGTTACGTATACGAATTTTTAATCAGATAATTAAAAATTAATCTCCAGAGACTCTAAAATTTTCTTTTAACATAACAAAACGAATATAATTAATGGATGACATTAACTCGCATCTTTTCTCTATTTTATTGAAATTTAAAAGAAACAAACCACAGTTATAACTGTATTTGCTGTATATATTAGCTTAAGACATTTAAAAATATATATATGTAAATACCCTGAAAAGGAACTTTTTTTTTGTAAAGTTGCCGCGTAATATGAAGTACTCAAATAATTCCCTGGAACATGCGTACGAACAACAAAACATATATATTACAAAGATTAAAACAGAACAAATGAAACAATAATTTTTTCCCAAAATCCAAATTCTTAAAGATGTATTAAGAGTTACATACGTTCTCGGTGGCGAAAAAGTGACATATTTTGGAATTTTTGTTTAGGAATAGAATAAAATTAATTGAAAAAATAATAGTTCAGCGTTATTTTGTATTGTTTAAAGTATTTAAAATAAGTTTTTTTGTTAAATTTGGTCACAGAGAAAGTCGGAAACCTGCAGCCGCGTTGACCTGTATTAAAATATTCATGTTTGGCATCATCTTAACTTCCTGTAGAAACAAAAAATTATTAAAATCTCCGTTTCTTCTTCTTAAATAAACTTATAGATAAGGGCCATCGGCCCTTAAACTGATTTTTCAAAAATGATAAAATTACGCTATTTGGAAAAGAAATTTCATTATTCGTCTAAAATTGTGATTTTTAAATTTATTAGAAAATATATATATATATACATATATATTACAAAAAATGGCTCTATGGCTCTCAGACAATTTAATTATGTTTAGATGAGCGAAAATTTTATCCAAAACTGTTTAAAAAACATTCATGTTATCATGCTGCTCATGTTGAAAAATCTAGTTACCAGAAAATCCGTTTAAAGTTTTAGAAGATAAAAAAAAATACTGATAATAATTATTTTTCCAACTTATACTTAATTTGTTATGCCTGCGCCATACTGTGGATCCGCCTGTGCCATCTGCAGCTTCAATAAAGGTGTAGAATATTTAGTAGAATCTTTTCGGCGAATAATCTTTTCCCATAATTCTATACACTATAAGTATTTAATATCCGTAAAAAAATCGTTTTTTGGAAAGTTGAGAACCCATGTAACCTTTTAAAAAGATCTTTAAAGCTTTACTCTGGAATGCAGTAGTTTAATTTTTTTCTTAAATCAAATATATAAAAAATATATGTATAATCGATTTTGGGGGAATACCAGGAACTGAATAAATTGCGTTTGCTTGAGTTTGGATGGGATTTCCAAAAGGGTACTTTAGAACAAATATTGTCTAATGATTCTTTTGGTAAGCTGTATATACTTTACGCAATACGAAACGTAAGATATATTTTGAATTGATAAGAAATATATTTGATACTTCGAAAATATGCAGTAAGAAATAAATTTGAGAGATGTAAGATTTCAAAAATAATTAAACTTTTAATGTAATTTTAAAATAATACAGTAGGACTCCAGTTTTGTATGGTAAGCTGGAACAATTAGTTAGGTTTTCACTTGAATAAAAATACTTATATTTATTATTTAATTTTTAAATTTATAAATAATTGAATAAATCCTTTTAAAATTATTCGTTTTAAATTAATCCTCATCCTTTTAAAATTATTCGAAATTTATTTTTTAAAGTAATAAAAAGCATTCGCACTGAAAATATATTCTAAGCGAACACATTTAAAAAATATATAATAGTTGAAAAAAATCGATTTTCTCAAAAAGGCAAACATTTTTTTATCGAATTTATTTCAAAATATAATATTTATCTTTTACATCTAACAATCGAATTAAGAATATATATAATTCATGTTTTTATCCTCTATTAATATTACAATTTTAAAACATCAACATCATCTCATAACGAAATCTCCCCGCAATTAACTTCAAAATTACCAAGCTTTTAAACGCCAAATTGTTTAACTTCTAAGTTGCCATTTTGAGAAATCCCATATCATCATTTCAAACTGCTACTCTAACAAGCGCCCACTGGTATAATCGGCAAGACTCTTGATTCGAGTCATTGTCACCCCTGGATTAAAACCCAATGTCGGCCAGAAAATGTTCTTGAAGTATATCAGATAGTAAATACTCCCGTAATAGTCGACATATGGCAGCACAAATAGAGATGTAACTTTTTAAAACCGAGTTTCTTCGTAACGGAAAATTTCCTTTCCTGTTAGTGCTGTAAGGAATATTTCCGTGTTTTCTCAGAGCGTTAACAGAAAGTTACCGCTTCTGCAAATGGAGTTTGTCCTTCTTTTATCTTTCAAAATGGAAAACCTACTAACGGAACGGAAAAAGTCTGGCAACTTTGCTGCCAGTAGTTTTACCGTGAATTTGAGAATTTATTTTTAACAGTGTTGTTAACTTTAAATTAAAGTGTTATTACTGCTTAAAGTGATAAAAACATAACATAAAAGACTTAAAAATACCTTTTAATATATAGACGATATGTTTCATCATCCATAACGGCAACGTCTTCAAGATCAAAATGATAAATAAACTATTTTCGAAAACTTTGTGTTAATAGTTTATTTATTATTTTGATCTTGAAGAAATAGTACTCAAATAGTAATCAAAGTTCCAATAAACCTCTTGCATTATTCGTCAGTTACACAGTGTTCTTTTAGAGCGCCTGAAACATATGTCATCTATATATAAAAAGGTATTTTTAAGCCTTTTGTGTTATGTTTATATCACTTTAAGCAGTAATTACATTTTAATTTTAAATTTATATTTAATAGCTGATTTTCCGGTTAATGTTCCTGTAATTAAATCTAGTAGTATTAGACAATATTATTAACACATAGAATTTTTAATGTGTTTTATGTTCAATTCAGGAATTATTCCATATTTATACTCTCCTCTGTATGAAATTTTCTTAAGTATTATACCTTACCTTTGAAGTATTAGAAATTGCCTGTAGTATAAGCAGTTGTACCGTACGCATGCTGAATGTATAATGTATAATTAACACACTTTTCAGTGTAGATGTTTCCAAAATTTTATTTGCTAAGGATATTTTATTAAACAGCAGAATTACAAAATGTTATCTATTACTGAAAGACATTTTAATACTTATTTGAGACCTAACAAATATGGAACCTCCAAAATGTGCTTAAATTGTTGCAGTATGTAAACATCAAAAATCATAATCGGTAGTGACGAGATTTTTTTAAATATAAAAGATATTAGGCAAAATGTGTCCTAGAAAAATTTAGGAATTTTCAAATTGTCCTGAAACATGACATTACAGTGCGGTAAAAAATTATAAGACCACTTTGATTTTGAAAATTATGAAGTAAATAAAGGTTCTAATTATAGTGTAAACATGTGAGATATCAAAATACAACTTATTTATTAAAATTAGTTTGCAATAATTTTGAATAACGCAATAAATAAGTATGTTAACAAAAATATAAGCAATGATTGAAAAATACACTATTAACAAATTATAAGGCCCTTTCTCTAAAAACAAAAATAGTATGTAAATTAATACGATATTGGTCCTCCGTTTTTTCTTATAACCTCAAATACTCTGTTTTTCATTAAAGTGACCAGGTGATTAAGTACAGATTCAGAAATATTGTGCCTTTACAATGGCTACTTCTAGTTCACTGGAAGATACAAACTGTTTATTATTAGCATAAACTTTGCGACTTAATACTCCTCAAAGATTTTCCATGGGGTTCAAGTCTAGACTTCGACTTGGCCATGACAAAACATGATTTTTATTTCTTTTTTAAACCATTGCTGTGTGGATTTAGACACCTGTCAAGAAGCATTGTCCTGCTGAAACATCCAGCTAGCACCACCTAAAAAAGGTCCAAGCGGTATCACATTATCATATAACATAGCCTGATATTGCGCAGAGTTCATGCGTCACGAAATTCGGGTTAAACCGCATAATCCATCATGACTAAAAGCTCCTCAAACTATTATTGATCCTCCTCCCATTTGTTAACTGAAGCATTGTTTCGGTTCCTTCCTCAAATTTTGCCAATAGTGTTTATAACCATCTGGACCGTCAAGATATTTTTTTTCATCTGAAAATATCACTTGTTACCATTTCTTGTCTCAGGACATGACATTTTTTAGCCCATTTCAGTATTTCTTCTTAATGATGGTTCATTAATCTCGGTTTTTTCAACAGTTTCATACATTTTGCATTACCATTTCATTTCAGACTAATTCAGCAAAATTTTCCGAGTTAATAATCGAAATATTTGTCGATCATCCCGTGCTGTCAAAATCCTTTTTCTTCCAGATCGTTTAATTTTATTGGAATCCTTTTTTCTAATTATTTCATTGTGAAAGGCAGTTTTAGAACGTTTCATTAAACGAGCTATTTCTCGTTCAGATTTACCAAAACCTTTTTAAAACCACATTTTTCTTACTTCGGTCGCAGACAACTCTTTACCCCGCGGCATCTTCCAATATATCGTAAATAACACTATCTAAAACAGCACCTTTGCTTCTCGGGAATACTTTCACGAAATACAATCGCGTACGTTTTATAATGATTCTGATGTGACGTATAATATGCTAATTTCCTCAGGTGGTCTTATAATTTCTTAACAGTCACCTTATGTATGTTTTAAAAAAAATTAGAAGATTTTAATAAAATGTAACTTAAATTTTACTGCAGCAATTATCACAGAAAACGTTTTACGATCAATTTTAAATACACACGCTAAAATTTCTATATTGTGTCTTCTTCTTCAGAAGTGCACCAATTCGTTAGTGGTTGTATAGTTTCTTGTGTTTCTTTTCATGAACTTGATATAAATAGGATACTATGTCAAATGCAATTCCATATTTTAAATTATAAATGTTAATTACCTACGTTTCCTATTCTTTTTACGTATGGGGAATTGGCTATGATGTCATACACTCACGCACAGTTTTTCTTTTTTTTAATCGGTTATAAAAAGGAAAAAAGTCGCCAAATTTAGGGGATTTTTTCCTTTAGTGGCAACCTAGCTATTGTATTTAGTTACTGGTTTGGCGCGAGCTTGAAAATTGCGCCAACCAAAAAGTCGCCAAACATCTGTGCGTGAGTGTAACACATCTGTTCCGGGGAATTTATCCGGATCAAGTGGGGTGTCTAACCCCGAAATCTGGTATATATGGCCAAGATCACTGATTAAGTTGTTTGATAAAACCACTTTTTTATATGGTTTTTATACTAAAGTAATATTTTTATGATGTTCTACATAAAATTTGGAGTAGGTAGGTTAAATATGCACAGCAAAATTCATTGCTAGAGAAAAGAAAAATGAATGGGGCTTAAGTAGGACAACTATCCCGGACATACCGTATATATATACGTATATATACATTAACAGAAAGGCTTTTGGTTTTGTAAGTTCATTGGTCTGATTTCATTAGGAGTGTTTTATTTGTCTCATTAATTGATGTGTGGTTACATGTATGTTCATTCATATATACATAACACATCATACGAAGAAAATAAGAAAATAAAGTCTGTATTTCATGTATTTGGCCATTACACAGTGTTACACAGATTAAATTTATAGTAATAATCTTGTGTTTTTTTCATCTTTTTATTATTTTTTTACCATGAAAGATTTTCGTATGCTTTTAATTTATAAAATTTTAACAGGTTTTCTTTATATTAATATTACAAAAAAATTAAATCTAGTTACAGTGAAAATACATATAAAATTGCCTGAGTAATTTATCAGGATAGATATATACTGGAAAGACTGAAACAAACAAATGAAATTTAATCATTTCTTTCTCAAAATTTACATTCTTAAAGAAGCTGTATTAAAAAGAGCTTTAAAGCTTTTCTCTGAAATGCAGTAGTGTAATTTTTCTCGAAAATCAAATCTAAAAAAATATATACATAATCGATTTTGTGGGAAACCGGGAACTGTATAAATTCTGTTTGCTTGAGTTTGGATTGAGTTACCAACCGAATAGTTTTGAACAAATATTTTCTAACGATATTTTTGCTAAGCTGTAAAAATTTTACGCAATATGAAATGTAATATATAGTTTGCGTCTATAAGAAATATATTTTATATTTTGATATTATAAAATTTAGAATAAATTTGATATGTGTAAGATTTCAAAAATTAATTAAACGTTCAATGTAACGACGTGCTTCAATATTTGTTTCACAAAATGTAGCCTTTTTTATGGTAAGGTGCAATAATTAGTAAGGTTAACTTACATAAAATTAATTATATTAATTATTAATTTTTTAATTAATATTTAACAGCTATTTTTATAGGAAATTGTACTCAAAATCTAACATTATTAGATACTATAATTAACACATAACATTTTTAATGCATTTTGTATTTAATTCATCACTTATCAAATATTTATACACTGCTCTTTATGACAGGATCATTTTAAGTATTATACCTTGCTTTTGAAGAATTAGCAATTGTCTAGAATATAAGTAAATGCATTGTATGCTATGATGAAGGCATGATATATAATTAACACACTTTTGTGTGTACATGTTTCTATAATAGCAGAATTAAAAAAGTTATCTATTACTAAAATATGGAGGCTAGAAAAATTTTGCAAAAAAATCTGTAAAAACACTGCACAAATCCGACCATATTTGGTACCTCTGCTTATGCACAAAAAGTGCTAACTGAAATGTGCAAATATAAAGTGCAGAAAATGTATCTCTAAATTGTACACTTTTTATGCACAATCAGAGGTGCCAAACACGCTCAGATTTTGTACATCTTTTCTGCATACCGAATAATCCCTAAATTGTACACTTTTATGCATAATCAGAGATGCCAAATACCCTCAGATTTCGAGAGTTTTTTTCTTTTTCTTTTTTGTTTTTTTGCTTACCGAATAATTCCTAAATTGCACACTTTTTATGCATAATTAGAGGTGCCATACGCTCAGATTTTGTGCATTTTGTTTACACTTTTTTTGCATACCAAATATTCCAAATATTTCAAGTATATATTTAAATCAAGATTCAGCTTACTATGAAATTTATTGTTATTATCACCATAGTAATAAAACCATTTTTTGAAAAATGCACAATTATAAATTAAATTAAAAACAACTTTTTTAGCAGAAATGATACAAATTCACCAAAACGAGGAAAAGAAAAAAAAGCTGAAATCTAATATGTAAATTTTATAATTAAAAACAAAACTAAAAAAATGTTCAATATTATTGAGAAAATTATTACACTTACTTGAAAACAGCTTCAAAATAAATTTCTTCCTTATATATTCTAAATTCTAATTGTTGGTTAAAAATGTTTGTACTTACAAAAACATAAAAAAAATCACCTTCACTTATTCTTTGTTTATTTACCAGTGAAATGAGCTTTTTCTCAGCATTTCACTGACAATCATACAAATCTCGTTTATTTACTATAGTAATCAGCTTTTTTCATCATTTCACTTCCAAGTCAGTCATTGCAAATTTTGACCACTGCAACTAGATGCAATCATCCTTTTGACTACAGAGGGCTTTGATAGAAAATCTCTAAAATTAAACTGCTGTTGGGAAAAAGTGAAAGAAAACATGACACAAAAATAACCATTACGGTACAGTCGCTGCGTTTATTTGAAATCACAACATAAATAATCAACTAATGGTACTTGTGTATTGTTTAAATGTACAGTTAACACTTAGTTGTCGAAACAACAGACATGGCATACTTATAGCGCAAATACCCCAATTCTGTCAAAAAGTTCACAAATTAAACCATAAGGGGCATCTAAATTTATCAGAAACAGTTGGCATAACCTTTAAAACACAGTTGAAAAACTTATCACTGTCCCATGACATTCCTTTTGTCGATAAATTTACACCACAATTTACAAACTCGCATCACTATATTGAAATAGGATTCCTTCCACCATGTCAGTCATCTTAACAATGCTCAGTAGATACTTTATCTTTTGTATGGGCTTCTGTATCTTTGGTTGATTTTCATTTATAAAATCAATTTCATGATTATTTGAGACGAAACAAAAGCTGGAACCTCCAAAATGTGCTCAAATTGTTCCCGTATGAGAATGTCAAAAATTTGTATTACCAAAATATGTTTTAAATATAAAATAAAATAGACAAGGTATGTCAAAAAACGATTTAGGACTTTTCAAATTTTCAAGAAATATAGTATCACAATCACACGCGTAGCAACATCCAATATACATTCTGTTATGCATTCTGTTATGCATTCGTAGATATTGAATGAATATATTACTCTATTAACAGATTAATGATGATCAGATAGGATATTTTAACATGTGGTATTTCACTATTTTGAGTTGTTATTCTAGTTACAAACATTGAACACCTACACACTTACACACTTAAACACTTACACACCTACGGAATCCCAAAGTATATAATGACCAATAAAATTTAGAAGTTATAAAGGTTTTATAACTGCTTATTCGTTTTTTATATTTTAAAGATATTTTAGTGCACATTTCACGATTTTTGTAATGCATACATAATCCAGCAAATAGTAATCCTTATAATCCCCATAGTAGAAATAAATAACGGATACTGTAATCTGGTTTATGTAAATTTTCTGTATTATTCTAATCACAATTAACTTAAAGCATATTTTAAAAGAGATTATTAACACTTAATCTGATTGTATAGCTGTTTAGCTGCATACTCAATTTTTTTCACATGAACTACATGGAGTTTATAAAAATGTATTTTTTTCTATTTGTATGCATTATTATTTAAGCACCTAATATATTACTAATGTCAGAGACTGCAATGCAAGATTAATATGATCGACTTTTATCTCAATTAAAACTTGCAAACAATATTACTAATTCAACAAGTAACGATAATTGTAAATGGTGAAAAATCGTCACTTGTGATATGCATAACTTGCCAAGTTCATTCATCGTGACAAAGAGCAATAGTAGATCACATGACATACTATCTTCAATTAGGTAATATAGATATTTAGCAAGACTAGATATTATGCTAAGATATTTAGCAATCGACAGTACACCCAAGCCTAATCATTTTTGTACAAAGTGATATTCACAAGCATTTCATCCTTCCTTCACAATCCTTTCCTGATAATTTTAATAATTTCCTCTGTTGTAAATATCATGAGAATACAATGCGATGCTATTTACAGATATCTCTATGAATCTTGATATTGTATTGGCATGAAAAATGAACTAAAATTCAGACTCTCACATATTTTGTAACACTGAAATAACTAAGCTTCTGAAAGCATCTGATAGCAAAGTGATGTTTCTAAATAGGACAAATACTCAAGTAAGAAAAGTGAAACATCTGATTACGACACCATTATTGCTGTGCAATCTGTTCATACTGTGCAATCCAAAATTTGAACTGACATTCGCTCTGCTTCTACGTTCTGGCCACGTTCATTCTGTTATTGTTGAATAATTATTTAAACCGGGAACTTTCTTGATAAGAAAAATATCTTGGTGTAACTAGTGTTAAACAATGAGAATGGATGTAAAAAGTGCACTTGAAAATGTACTCAGTTATACCATATTCATCTGTAGTCAATATGGAAATAAAATGTATACTTTATGTAATAATGAAGCTTCATATGTATAAATAAAAAAGTACAGATTTATATTGAAAAAGAATCAGAATGAAAGACGAAACAAATTCCAGTCGTTCAAATTATAAGATATCTTACTATGAATTTAGAGGATGCAGCTTTATATGTGATAACTTCTTCACTTCCTACAACTTAGGAAATTTCTTCTAAAATGAAACAATATTATGCTTGGCACCAGGAGAAGCAATACACCAGATATTTTTGGTAAAATGACAAATAAATAGATATATAGCTCAAGCTTTAGTTTACAGATTATACAACTGCTTTGAACAACTTTCCGAAAAAGAACAAGACTATCATTCTTATAAGCACAATATGTGATAAATGTATTAGCAAAATCAAATAAAAAAATTGCAAATAATATTTGATTGCAATTTTATTAAAAAGAGGTGCGGATACATTTTTTACAAAGTGATTTTCACAGGCATTCCATTAATCCCTCAGAATCATTTCCTGATAATTTTAATGACCGTATTTTTCCGTTTCCCAAAAACAGCTTAAGTCGGATTTAGACAAAAATATTTTTAACCTAACTTTATTTTAAGATATATATAAGATAAATGCATATGAAATGTATTTTAGAATCCAACCATGAAAAAAATTTAAAATAACATTAAGTTTTACAAGCATTTTTATAAAAATGCAGAAAAGCCCTCAGACGCTCTTGGGTTAATATAAGAGGCAATGATCTGACTTTTGTCATTTGTGAATAGCATGAGAATGCAATACGATGCTATTTTAAGATATATCTATGAATTTTGATATTGCATTGACTTGAAAAATGAACTAAAATTGACACCCTCACATGTTTTGTAACACTGCAAGAACTAAGCTTATGAAAGCTTCTGATAGCGAAGTGGAGGATGTTTCTAAATGTGACAAACATTCAAGAAAAGTAAAATATCTTATTACGACAGCATTATTGAAGTGCAATGTGTTCATACCGTGCAATCCCAAATTCAAAATATAAGCTGATATTCGATCTGCTTCTGCATTCCGCCACGTTAATTCTGCTAATGTTGAATTCTTAATTAAACAGGGAGCTTTCTTGTTAACAAAAAATTTTTGGTGTAACTAAGTATTAAACAATAAGAATAACAGATACAAAAAGTGCATTCGAAAAGGTATTCAGTTATACCATATTCATCTGTAATCAATATGGAAATAAAGTATACACTTTTTGTAATAGTTCAGCTTCATATCTCTCAATCTAAAGGTACAGATTTAGACTGGAAAATAATCAGGATGAAAGCCGAAAAAAATTCAAGGTGTTCAAATTGTAAGAGATTTCACTATGAATTTAGAGGATGCAGTTTTACATGTAATAACATCTTCACTTCCTGCAACATAGAAAATATCTTCTAAAATGAAAAATTATTATGATTGGCACCTGAAGAAACAATACACCAGATCTTCTTGGTAAAATGACAAATAAATAAATATATAGCTCAAGCTTTAGTTTACACATCGTACAACTACTTTGAACAACTTTCCGAAAAAGAACAAGACTTATTCTTATGAGCACAATATGTGATAAATGTATTAGCAATATCCAAATAAAAAATTGCAAATAATACTGGATTACAATTTTATTAAAAAGAGGTGCCATTGTGATCAACTTTTGATTGCCTACACTTGTAAAAGAAATGAAATCGCTATGAATACAGAATACTACAATATTGATTACATTTTACATTTTTAAAATATGCTGGATACTTATGTTTACAATGCACTTATTTTATAGGCAGAAAAACAATAGCAAGTGGAATGGGCACAAATTCACGAAAATAAGTTTGTATTCAGAAGAGGTAGGTAAATTATTAATTTCTTTATATATTCAAGTAAGGCAATATCTTCCCACAAATTAAAAGTCACGTCAAAATGGTAGTCAAAATGATACAGGGTAAAAGGCAAAACGAGTTAACATCAACATCCACTATTATTTTATAGTGTAGTAATAAATGTGACAAATTAAGATTCTATACATCAAGCAATGATAACAAAACAAACAATCGCATTGTTTACGAATTGTAAAAACACATCTTCCAATTTGCATGTTCTATTATATTATTGCCCAAATTAAAAATAAAAACGGGGTAAGATTTAAAAAATATTATAATTTATTTATATTGTTTCATATATTTGCTCCATTCTTACATATTTATTATATTATTTCTCAAAATTATTTTTTCCGTTAACAAATGTATCATGTATCTCTAAAAATTATATTGTTATAAATGCTTAGCGGATATACTCTTGCAGTTAATATTCAATGTACCGGTAATATTGACCCGAACATAACTTGCGCGTAGAAAATGGAAACAAAACAACACGTTAACCATCATACATAAGTTTATAAATGATATAAATAACGTATGAACTCTACAAAGCAATCCGTAAAAATCTTACTTGAAAAATTCATTGGATAGGACATAATAGTAATTGTTCAAGAACTAATGCCTTTTCACCCTATGTTTTTCTTGAAAACAAACTGAAATTTATCAAAATAACACATTTTAACACGAACCACGATAATTACGTACGTGTAAGAGAAGGTTTTTTTAATTATTATTCTGGAGAAAATAATATATACGGGAGACCGAGGCAAGATGACTATGTTAACAATTTTTGTTGTGTATTAATTTATTTTGAAGTAATAGTAAAATTAATTTTACATGAATTGATAGAGTATACCTTTGTAAGATTAAATACATTACCATTTAATTTTTAAAATAAAAAAAATAAAGGATAATTTTATTTTTTCATAACATTAACAAATCGTTATCTTGCCCCAGTACTGGGGCAAGATGTCTTTGGCCTTGGGGCAAGATGACAACACTGAAAAAGATTGAACATATTTTATCTTTTGAATATGTTACATGGTTTAACAAATGATAACTGTGTTTTTACATCTTACATGCAAGCATAATGCAGTGTAACGTAATGTTGAAGTGTTTAGTTGTGCAGCTAACAATAGTCACAAATAAAAATGCCATTTTCATAATTGGAACATTCCTCATGCCACCACTCTTGGCATTTACAGCACTGGATCTATTCTTCTGTTGGTGGGTCACAATGCCGGAAGTTGGCCTTAAACGCTTTTTGAATTTTTTGAGAGGAGGGGGACCAGCGGGGGAGGGGGGAGGTCTTGACCTCGTCGAACGGTACTCTCCTCGTACCGATCGGACGCTTGGAAGTAGAGATACGGACCCCGATAGGGTTTTTCTCTCTGGAGGCTAGGGGGGGGGCTTAGCGGATGGCAAAAATGTCTTCCTCTGGTCGCCCCCTTTCGAACGACACCTCTCCCGATCCCATGCACCCATTAGCCCCAGATTAGATAGAAGCGCAAGGTCACACGAACAGACACACAGACAAACAAGCGTTTACAGGATTTAAATAGAATGGACAACATAGTTAGTTTAATAAATACCGAAACACGGGGCCAGATGACGAGCTCGTCATCTTGCCCCGGACTGCCTGTTTAAAAATATTCGTTTTCATTGCCATGAAGGAAGGCGATTAATTGACATTTATTCATGGTAGTAAGTAGTATTTAAACTAATTTACTCGTAAATATTAAAGAGAAACGATATATCTTACCTGTATCTGTAGCAGAGCTTATTTACACATGCATAAAAGTTATAACGTGGCAGCGGAAGACAATCAAAGCTTCACAACTGACACAAAAATGGTGATTTCAGTGTATCTATAGTATTGTTTAACGAACGGCCGATAGGAGAGCCAGTAGTGTCCGGTTGATGCTGCCACCTATCGGAAAACGGAAAAATTAAGACATTCGTCATCTTGCCCCACTCTTCATCTTGCCCCGGTCTCCCCTATATGATTTATTCTATTCTACTGTATTTGTGGTTTTACTTTTTACGTTGCAAGTTCACTATTATATCGAAATTAAATTTGAGTACATGAGCCACACATAATTTAAATTTTTATGTAATAAAATTATAGCGTTATTTTTTTAACTTAATATAAAATTTAAACATTGAAGAATAAATTGTTATTTTTCAAAAACTTAATTTCTATATTAAAATGAACTCATTTGTATAGCTTGTGTTTGCAATTGTAATGTATACTAAATAAATAATCGTATTTGTTGTCTATTATCCAATTTTTGTAATTTTATTGAATTTTCATTCGGCCGAAATTTTCCATTTTGGTTTACATCCACTTTGTAAGCATTATATATATTAAATTTCTAAGTGCTCACACTAATATCTAAGAAAAATATATAAATTCGATCTGTAGAAATTTTTCAGTTTTCTTAAAAGTTTTGTAGATAAAATATATATGCTATAAAAAGGATTTATTTTATTATATACAGGTAACAAACAATCTTCAACATTTACACGTGCTCGTCTTATGTTTTTAAACTTAAAAAATAAATTTAGTTCACTCTTCGGAATGAGTGAAAACAGCTAATTGAAATATTAAACATACGAAATAAAAAAGTACTTTTTACCAGAATGGATCAATAAATTAATATAAAACATAAAAATAAAACATATTACACTATATGTTTACGCTGGTACAATTCTGCAGCAAACTGTCTAGTCATTCGACAGTTTTCAAAGATAGCGGTTACTTGACCATACTATTAAGCGCACCTGACCATATTATTAGGTGCGTTCATAATTATATAAATACGTATAACTTATTGTCGTCGTCTGGTCCACCCGACTCTCCATCTATCCGCATATAACAGCTCAAAAAACTACTCAACTGAATGTCTTAAAATTTTATATATTACTGAATTTAATATGTTGCAGAATTTAATAAGTTTTTAATAAGCAGTATAATTTAATATGTTGCAGAATTTTGTCGAGGCATTTTAAATTTTATGAAAATCGAATCAAAACATAAAAATATATTAATAAAAGTTTTCTTCATTCTATTAAATCCTATCATACGTAATTAATACAACGATATCTCATGATAGGTAATGATTCGAGGTTGCCAAGGTGATTGCGTCATACTTAAGATGGAGTCATATTATTTCTGTATTACTGAATCTAAAAACCGTGTTTGTATACTAAAATTATTTAATTATAACAATTATATAATCTACCGAGAGATTTTTTGATAGATGTCTCCAGAAAAATGGAGATTAATTAGAAAAAAAGTCTAAAAGAAAATTTCAAGTTCTGAAATTTTCAAAGCTAGACTTAAGTTTCCCATTGTAATTTTCAGTAAATGTCAACAAAAGATAAAATTTGGCTAACTTAAAATGTACTTATTTTATTACGGAAATTAATCATATCATAATAAGAGACGATATAATTCATTTACTGAAATAATAACGATGATTTTTTTTACATTGTCTTATATTGGATATTTGCGCATAGTATAATTTTATTAAAATTGTAATTAATTGTTTATAAAAGTGTATTGAAACTTAGTTTCATAAAATAAATTTAATATGTATAATATGAAATTCTGCACATAAAATAAATTTTGTATTCATACATTTTTGCATAATTGTTCAGTAGATCTGAATATTTATAAAACTAGTTATAGAACAGACGCACCTCATTTGCCACATTTGACGTACAATTTCCAACTTGTTGACCCTATTATGGTTCAAATAAAGTTAAATTACGATTATGTAACCGCTTAACAATAAAAACGGTCAAGAGACCGCATACTTTGCTGAAAAATTTTAACAGTGTAAAACACACACATTTTTCCCACATTTAAAATTATATATATATTCCGTGTATGTTTGTATTAGTGGAAAAAGTTAGTATGAATCTCGAAATATTTTTTTTAAGTAAATTTCGTGTTCAACATTAATTCTTGCCATTAAATACGCTTATCAAACTACCAAAAATAAGTGTGAAATGTAAAAGAAAATATATAAAAGTAATATATAATCTCGAAATATTTTTTTAAAGTAAATTTCGTGTTCAACATTAATTCTTGCCATTAAATACGCTTATCAAACTATCAAAAATAAGTGTGAAATGTAAAAGAAAATATCTAAAAGTAATATATATATATATATATAATATTTTATGAAACAGAAAAATTTTTCCACAATTTTTTTTTTAATTACGTTATACATATGTTTGTAGAACAAAGTTGATGAAAGTCTTGAAATATTTTTAAAATATGAATTTCTAGACCTAAATTAATTCTTGCCATGACATAAACAGAAAAAAAACCAAACTGTAACATGTAATTAAAAAATTGATGAAAAATAAATATAACATTTAATTTTATGAAGATTTCGTTATGCTAAATTAATCATTCTAAAATTCTAAAATAGTGAAAAATGATTCATGAATAAAGAAATGTTTATAAATGTATCGTAGATTGTTTCTAAAAAGCAAATAAAAACATATGATAGCAAGCATAAAATATATAAAGTTAGCTTTTATGCAATTAAAAGCGTGAATTATATTTTGAACATTGCTATATTTTATTTTAAGCAATTTTTCAAAATAAGAAATTCTGTTTTTCTTTTCTGTTTTGTCTTTCTTTAGTAACATGTAAAATGACTGAACATTTTATAAGACTAGAAGTTTACTTAAAAATTAAAAATACAGATTGAGTACAATTTTACTTCATTTTTGTAATAGAACATTTCGCCCTATTTAATCGCGGTAAAATGTTACAATCAAGGTGATTACAAAGTATTTGATTTGAAATATAAATAAAATTTGTTAATCAGAAAAAGTGATGTCAGACACCTTGTAAAGAAAAGGGGAGTGTGCAGTTTGGAAAGCTAAGTTTTAGTATGTGTACATTATTTCAAAATGTTTCATTTAAAAGGTTTTTAATTTAGTATATGTAAGAATGGAATTTTTTTTTCAACAGCTATCCCAAAGATTTCTAAAATAGTAAAATAATAGTTTTTTCACTTTGAAAACAAAATAAAAATGGAAGATATTATACTGTAAAAACTTACATTTTATATATTTTAGCTTTTTTATTGGTTCAGGGTTCCTATTTTGTTTTAGAGGAAATACCAGTATTTTCTTATAGAAAAACTAGGATTATGTAATCACGCGATTACATGAGTCGTACATATTTAAAATATTTTTTAAGCAAATACTAGTGTATATCTGACCAAAAGTCAGGGAAATTCCCTGACCTGTAGGAACACTGTGGTTACTATGATGCATGAAAATAAATAATATTTCGTAGCAACACATTATAATAACAGTAAATTTCTAACGTAGTAAATTTTCAAAAAAATCCTTTTTATAAGTGTATTATCATTTGAAATGTTTCATCAAATACAACAAAAAGAAATAAAATCTGGTAAAAGATCATTAATCCACTTTGCAAATTTTATTTTCAGCGTTGAATGAAAACAAATATTACTTACTGTGGTATATATAACGTAATGAAATATAAAATATATTTTACTAAAGAAAACATTTGAAAATACTAATGTTATATTGCGAATAAAAGTATTTTGAATTTCATCGTGGCATTAGTAAATTTTCTACGCGGAGATTTTGAAAATTGTTAGATTTTATAAGCTTATAAATCTCTGGGATAGTTCGCAGAAATATGGCGTCAGAATGAGAAAAACGGTAAAACATGATTAAAGCATTTTAAAAATGAAAATTCCAGTATTGACAGGAAAAATAAGTTTTATTTGCTATGTTAGATAGAAAGTGTCTCAAAATAAATTATATTTTAGTGAAAATAAGATTTAAAAATACTACGATTACACAGAGAATAAAAAAAAGGGAATAACATATATATTTTACTGTGAAATTTATAAGCAGTGGTTTTGAAAATGATTAATTTTTATAAACTTTTAATATTCTGGAATGTTTTACAAAATCCGGACGAATGAATGGAAGAAATTTTCGATAACGCATCGCTCAATGAATTGAAAAATTCAACGTAATTTAAAATGTTTGTTGCGTTAGACACAAAGCAGTACTACACTGTTAAAAATTTGCAGCAAACTGTCCAATCATTTGACCGTTTTTATAGATGGTTACATAACCGTAATTTAACTCTACTCCGTCTATAATATGGGCAATATTATGGTCAGAATACAGTTTAACTGCGGTTATGAAACTGTTTTCCATAAAAACGGTCAAATGATTGGACAGTTTGCTGCAAATTTTTAACAGTGTATATACAATACATTTTCGTGGAAAATGTAATTTAAAATATTAATCTTTGATTTGGATTTTTTTTTTTAAACCTAATAGTTTTTTGTGATACTTGTAAATTTCGCAAACTATTAGTTTTTATAAGGTTCTCAAAATCCGGAATCTTTCATAACAAAAGAAATAAAAAATGAATGAGGTGAAATCCAGGAAAAGATTTCTCAAACATTTTATAAAAGCAAATTTCAACGTAACAGAAAGTATACATCTGTGAAAATATTTCAAAATGCGAATATTATACGGCGAAATTTTTTATAGGATTTTATGTCATATGAATGAATTTTTTAAGCTATTAAGCTATTCTGTAAAATAGTATCTTGTATAAGTTTCTGATGGTCTGGAATCATTCAGAAAAAAATATACATAAAAGGATTCAAAGGAATCCGTCGAAACGTCGTTGAAATATTTTACAAACTCAATTTCTATAATTGCTATGAGGACACATTTTGTTTACAGTATTAGTTACAAAATAATGCAATATAAAATACATTTTTGTAAACAAAAAAAAATGATATATACGTTATTTCGAAATACAAATTTGTAGGATTAGGTTTTTATGTCAATAAAATACCCGTGAGATGATTTTTTTTTTTTTTAATATTCCTTGTTGTACGTTTATAAATGTCTGGAAACATTCCCAAAACCTGACGAAAACATAAAAACATATCTTGTATAAGGGGGTTACAATATTTTATAAATTTGATTTCAAGCGTTAATGATAATAAAATTATTTTTTCTGCATTAGATTAAAATTAACTCGGTATATAATACGTTTTTTTTTTTTTTTTTTTTTTTTTTTTTTGAAAAAAAAAATAATAATATCAATGTCATACCGAAAATTCAATAACGTGTGATTTTATTGGGATAGCGGGCCATTCTATTTTGTTTGCGGAATTAGATATAAAGAATTGCATTATAAAATATACTTTTGTGAAGACAACATTTTAAAATACAACTTTTATCATGAGAATAAAGTAATTTTAGGTTATTTTGTTATATCAGTAAATTTTCTAAGCGACGATTTTAAAATTTATTAACTGTTATCAGTTTCATATTTTCTGGAAAAACGTAATGAAAGAATTAAACAAAATTCGATAAAGCATCATTCATCAGCATTTTAAAAATATAATTAAATCGTTGATAAGAAAAATAAGTTTTGTTTCCGACTTTAAAGACGAAGTAATACAAGATAGAATAAAATTTTGTGAAAAAAATATTTAAATATTAATGTTATATTAAAATTGCATTTAAGAAAAGTCGGATATTATTGTAGTAGCGAGATATTCTATGTGCATCGATTTTGAAAATTATTAGCTTTTATATGTTTATTGACGTCGGGAATCTTCCATAAATCGTTCCAAAATAGTGAAAAGAACTCCACTAACGGATATTTGTGACATTTTATAAGTGCAAAATTTAACATTGATAACAAAAATAAATTTTGTTATGATAATGCAACATGAAATATCGTTTTGAGAATACATTCGAAAATACGAATATTATACTGAGAAAAGGAAATAGCAGAATTAGATTGTGATATCAAAAATTGTCTTACGTAGCGATTTTCTAAATTATTACCCTTTTCAGGTTTAAGAACATCTAGACTATTTCATAAAAACGAGATAACAGGATTCAAAAATATTCGTTGAAAGATAAATTGAGTTTTGTAAGTTCGACTTCTATGATTGTTACGAAAAAACATCTTGTTTACTGTATTACTTACAACGTAATGCAATGTAAAATATATTTTGTATAAATCATATTTTATGTTACAGATGGTCTTTTGAAAAAAAATGTAGCATTAGGCTGTAATATCAGTAAATTTCATTTGCGTTGATTTTTTAAAATGTTATTTTTTTTTTTTTTAAGTTTATCAAGATCTGGAAACATTTATAAAAACCTGGAGAAAGAACAAAAGAAATCATGTTAAAGACCATTCATACTTATAATAAATTTAATTTCCAGATTTCATCAGAATAACAAATTATGAAATATAATGCATTATAATATATTTTTTTGTGAAACTAATACATTGTCCAAAATGTTACACTGAAATTTAATTTTTAAATGTACGATTTTATTGTAACAGCGATAACATTTTGTAGGCGGCGATAGTGAAACTATTAATTATTATAGATTTATCAAACTCTGAAATTGGTCATATAAACTCAAAAGTGGGAATGGAAAAAAATCCGTAAAAAAATTATTTCCTTTAAAAATATAATTTCTAGCGATGATAGAAAAATATAAATTATGTTAGTTATAAAACTGTTTACTGCGTTTGACACAAAGTAATGCAATATAAAAGCTATTTTTTCTGAAAGTTATATTTTAAAATACTAAAGTTAGATTGCAAATTTTGTTTTTTAAATGTATGTTTTTACTGTGATAACAATACATCTTCAGGGTGGTTTTGAAAATTATTATATCTATCACTCCTCGAATTTTTCGTAAAAAGCTGGCAAGAGACTGAAAAGGAATCTACTGAAAATGTTGTTAAACGTTTTATTCCATATTCCAGATTTGATAGAAAACTAAACTTTGGTTACTGTATAAATCAATGGAACATAAATTATATTTTTGGGAATATACTTGAAAATATGAATTGTATACTCATAATAAACATTTGCAGAATTAGATTGTGATATGGAAAAAAACTATTTCCTAAAACATGACCATTTATAGGTTTATGAAGTTCTTGAAAATTTCTTATAAACCAGAAGAAAGGATTCAAAGAAATCCATTGAAAGGTCTTTAATAATCATTTGTAAGTTTGTCATCTATTCACTGTAAAAACGAAAAATGATTCCGGATATTTACGTAAAGCGTTAAGTAAAATATATTATAACATTTTCCACGCTATCTATGATAACGAAAAGCATAACTTTAACTTCAGAAACCCCAAAAAACAATGTTTGAAATTTTGAGATATACAATTAACAGAAGAAATTTTGACTCAAAAACTTCATTTGCTACCCGTTTAAGAAAAAAAAGTTTCTGCTTATTTTTCAGTGTATTAATCAGTTTTCTCAATGTTACGTATTGATATTCGGATGATATCAATTTTCAAGAAAACACTTTGATGTTCAACATACATATTTAACATACAAACCTGCTAAATTCACAGCATTAAACTTAATATTAAAATTAAAATTATTTTGTTTTTCTTACATATGTAAATCTTGTTACGTAGCTAAAAATGTTTACTTGGAAATTGAGAGCATCCAAAAACCTATATTTCGAGTTGAAAAAACTAATTTTACAATGTAAAAAAATACTCACGAGGAAGGTCTCCATAAGCGCATACTCAGAAAATTTTGAAAAAATTACAGAATATTCTTCTCATGAGAATATATACGTTTATAAAAAAATTTGCTGCGGAACCTCGATATAACGGACGTAAGAAAAAAAAAATGAAATTTTCGTGTTTTTGGCGATTTATCGCTGGGTCGGCGACACAATAAAAAAAAAAAAAAAAAACATGCAATTACGATAAATTCTCTTTTAGGAAAAACGTTTTCTACTCTTTATACTGAACTAGTTAAAGTAAGTTTAACTTAAATAATTTCACTTTTATAACTACGGTTTTGCCATATATAATTATTTGTACATCTAAAACAAAATTAACGATCGCATTCTGCGGTTTAGAACAAAATTTGAATTGATTAAAATTGCTTTAAACTAAAAATTAATTGTGTGATTCTGAGCTCTGTCAATTTGTCATCGATATTGTTAGTGCCAGAGACAACTAGAGAAAAGTCATGTTGCCGTGGAAACAATGACTTATTCAAAGTCGAAATGTATAATGAAAGAGTGTTTAACCGGACATTTACTGTTAAAATACACTTCAAACTTAACCAGCCTTCAAAACTGTATAAAATTAAATAACTTCAGCAATAGTTAATTTGTATATGTATTACATAACTTTATAGAAAAAATAATAAACTATTTAATCGTTGAAGTTAAAATTCATAAAGTGCTACGCATTCAAACACTCATTTGAACAGAAAATTTCAAATACATTAAAATCGCTTGCATTTGGCGACGAAAAAATTTTGCTTGCCAAATCGCTTCTTTTTGCGTCAAATACTCGAATGTATTTTATTTTTTTACAGAATTACTGCTGGGATTCCGCAGCTAAATTTGACTGATATCTTATTACGTACATGAGTAGCTTCATTGGCATATTTTTGAAATATTCTGAGTATGCGCTTTAAAGAGATCTTCCTTGTCAGAAACGTTTTGTTTTTCTTTTAAATTTTTGAAAATGTACAAAAAAAACTTTGGAGTAAGAAAGGGCTCTTTAAAACTCGGAAATCTATTGCTTTCTCAGATTGGGGAAGTTAAAGGAAGGTTTTTGGAATCTTGGATAATTCATACGATGTTTTATTACATTTTGTAAAGTTTTGTTAGATCCAAAAACATTTTTCCCTTTTTTATAGTGTAGTCGCAATGATAAATACATTTTTAAATGTATTATATAGCAAAAAATGCAATATAAACAATTCTTTTGCAAATATATATGTGTATATTTCATGATACTGACGCCATGATGGGAATAACAATTTGTAGGATTAGGTTGTGATATTGGTGAAAAATTCTGTGCTGTAATTTCTTAAAATGATAAATCAATAATTATAAATAAACATATAATAATGAAAACATCTATACTAATAAAAAGAAAGTTTCGCTCTGTGTTTGTTTGTTTGTTTGTTTGTTTGTTTGTCTGCGATGGCTAGCAAAATCTAGCCCAGCTACAATTCTGAAAATTTAGGTGTGGATAGTCCAAGTTCTGGCCATGTGCACCTGAGCCTCAGAATTTTAATATTTTGAAAATTAGAGTAGTTATTAATTAAAAACTGATCAAATATCACAGATAAAAAAAATCATTCTTCTGAAATCCATTCGCGCATGCTCAGAAACCAATATCCATATCTTCGGGAATAGAAGAAAGAAAGCATGAGTCATCCCGTTTTTTTTTTTAAGTTTTTCTAAATGCGCCAATTCTGAACGGCTAAAAATACGATAAAAAAAAACGTTTACATATTCTCGAAGAATGTACTTTTACGTCTCGGACGATCTGGTTTGTTTGAAAAAAATTTCACATTTAACCCTTTCAAAAAAAAATAATCAATAAGCATCGAATTCATGTTTTTTATTTTCTCCCGTTTTCCGAGCCTTGCATCCACCGGAATACAAGAGATACAGAAACACAAAGGTCATCAAATTAAAGAACTAACTTTGTCCTTTCCAAAACCACCTTTGGTTTTAAAAAATACGAAAGTTAACTCTTCGAAAAAGTATATTTTCTGTATGCCGTTTTTCAATTTTTGCGATTTTGCGATATTTAAAATATTGCATCGGCGGTTCAGAGAAAGTCACGAAAAATTAAAAATACCGGACAATATCTACATTTATTCTTTTTGCGATATCTGTATTTGTTTTTGAAAAATACGAATATTATCCCTTCTAAAAAAATTCGCGCACAGGAGTCACTTTTGAGAATTTTGATTTTCTGCGATATATAAAATCTGGCATCAACTCTCTAAAATAACCAAAAGAAAAAGATAAAGAAAAAAAAGAAAAAAAACACCTAAAGACATCCATGTTCTATCGGGTTCAGGCAGAAACCTTTAGTTTAAAAGAAAAATTCACGTTAACCAATTCGAAAACGTTTTTACCGTAAGTCAATTTCGCTTTTTTAACAATTTCTCCTATATTTAAAAATTCTAATCGGCGTTTATAAACAAGATACGAAAAACTAAAAATACCGCGCCTAATCTGCATCCCTTTGCTTTTTACAATTTGGTATCTGTTTTGAAAAATTTTAATTTTAACCCTCCAAAAAAAAAATCCTTTCCAAAACTCACTCACCCGATTTTTGTTTTTCCGCCCAGGTTTAAAAATCGGTACCGACTCAAGAAATGCGAATACGGACAAACAGTAGACTACAGATCATAGACACGTTCATTTTCTACAAAACGCACTGTTGCGTTTTAAAAAATATCTACATTAACCTTTTCGAAACCGATCGTTTACGTAACCCACTTTCGAGATTTCCGCTATTTTCTCAATGTTTACCTGTGGTTAAATTTCAATTCTACTAGTAAATATAGTTAGGTCGAGTGTTCTGAAAAGGCCTCTTCCAGAACTGATTGCGTCCGACTGATTGGCGGTGGAAGGTAGAACTACAAAAGTATCTGTAGTTCTGTGGGCCCGGTTGCGACGGGGTTTGACTCATTCAACTTGATATCTATAGCCTTAAATATTTTAGTTGCACTTTCGACCGCCATGGTGCGCTTTCCGATCGTGGGTTCTATGAGGCCGATTACGACGTGGTTTGCCTCATTCGACTTGATTTCGATAGCCTTACAGATTTCAGATAGTTCAGATTTCAGATTATTATTATCTCGGGGCCAGGCAACGCCGGGTGGATTAGCTAGTACTATAATAAAATAAAGTTTCGCTCTGTGTGCGTGTGTCTGTCTGTCTGTGACGTCTAGTGAAATCCACTGCACGTAGAAGTCTGAAATTTTGAACTAGGATAGTCTAAGACAGGTCCTTATGCAACTGAGGCTCAGATTTTTAATTTTTTTATAATAAGCCGATATATTAATTGAAAACTCATCTTTTTTTGCGAGCCGGCAAAAGCTCTTGTGCATACCCAGAACCTGGGCCAAACCGCTCAGTACAGTTAAATTTGGTAGGCATATGCAGGGAGATCGTACTCTTACGTCTCAAATGACGCAATCAATTCAAAAATTTATTGTTGTTAACCCTTTAAAAAAAATAAAGGTTCGTTTTCCCGAAATACGTTTTTCCGAAATACGTTCGCCCCTTCAGGGTACAATTTTAAGGTACCAACAAACGAAAAATATACTCTGAAAGCTGAAACCTTCTTCTAATCGACGGTGTAATCGGTTTTTAAAAATAAGAATTTAAACCCTTTCAAAAACACTAAAGAACACAGGTCACTTTACGCCTTACAGAGACGACATTTTTATACGCAAAAAGTAACTAAATGTTCATACTTCTACTCAATTTTTAGAGCATCTCGGTAGGCCAGATTTACATCACCTACCAAAGTTTCGAAACATTCGCACATGTAAAAATATTTTTAAAAAGTAAAATTTCGAAAAAAAAAACGAAAAAGCGGAATGTTTCGGTGTGATTTCGCTTTGATTCGATTTGTATTTCCATTACTAAATATGCATATTTTTTCACGAAATTTTAAAAAGACCTTGGATACAGTTATATTTATAAACGTTTAAAATTTCAGAGAGTTCAAAAAATGAGAACTATTTGTTTATTGTTATGTTGAAAAAGCCGACGCGAAAACAAACAATCAAAAAAGCGAACAGAAAACATATTTCTTTTACAACTAGATAACAATATTTTTTCACGAAATTATTACACGGGCTATAAAACTGTTACATTTATAAATTTCAAAGAGTTCGAACAACAAGAACTTTTCATTTTAAAAAAGCTACGAAACGACCCTACGTGAAAAAAAAAGGAAAATGCATTCTAACGAGCACTTTCATCACTGAATATCAATATTTTTTCGTGACTTTTTCATTTAAAAATATAACTTCATACAAAATCGGGTTAAAGATATAACATCATACAGACTTGAAGTTGGTTTAACTTTTTATTATCACGGGCCCGGGCAACGCCGGAGAAGTCATCTAGTATATTAATAAACATATACTAATTGAAGAATGAAAGAATTCCGTTAAACGATCGTTGAAACATTTTAAAAACACATCGAATAGGCTTTAATTGGCGCAAATATGGTGTCATTTAAAGAGAAATAATGAAAGCATATAGTATTTCGCTAAATAATCCTGTAGTTATCGTCAGCCACTTTTCGAAATGTAGAGCGTCCATATCAGTGTATGTCTTACATGGATGGAATCAAATATTAGTACACTGTTAAAAATTTGCAGCGAACTGTCCAGTCATTTGACTGTTTTTGTAGAAAACGGTTACATAACCGTAATTTAACTATATTCTGACCATAAAATGAGCAATAATACGGTCAGAATAGAGTTAAATTACGGTTATGTAACCATTTTCTACAAAAACAGGCAAATGACTGGACAGTTTGCTGCAAATTTTTAACAGTGTACTTGTAGTGCTATTTGCACATTTTAGACAGTGCAAGGTAAATGTTTTGAAACATTAGCTAGAATAGTTTCATTACTTTTAATATTATGAAATAAATTACAATCTCAATTTGAAGTGAAGTCTTTCTGCTTTTTGATTTAATAAATGGATTACCACACCAATTTTCATAATAAAATTGCTCCCTTAGCGTGTTGTATCATTTCATTCTGTTTGTCGCTATATTAACTAACATCCTGCACATAAAATATTGAATGAACTCTTAAGCGTACACTTAATTAATTATAACTTAATGCTATGTTTCAAATTTAGAAACTGCATAGATGTTCATTGATGAATACAGAAGTAGAATAGATATTCTTTTCCAATATATTTTTCCAAAAATACTTGGTTAAATAAAAAAGAAGATTTGTGGGGTAAAGTTTGAATGATAAAATCCACAAACAGAGGTTTTATATGTCTTTCCACAAAATATATTCTGAGTATTTATTTGAAAAGGTTAAAATATGTTCTCTTTTAAGACATTTTTATTCGTGGAAGCAGACAAACATTTTAAAACATTTTCTATGTTTCGTATAATAATTTTTTTTATATGCGTGGTATATACTATATAAATAAAAGGTATGTTCCGTTGATAAATAATATAAAGAAACGCACATTCAATTAAATAGAACGACACTACACACCAGGTGTTAAACTCTAGTGCTCATTGCGTTGTGTCCATTGGCGTGATTGAAAAAATAATAATAAATGTCAATAAATATATATAAGAAACAAATCATATACACATCATATATATATATATATATACTAGGGGGCCTACCCCCTGCGAGCTACGCTCGCCAACCCCCGCTCAGACTTCGAAGCCTCTAAAAACATGACAGCGTGCTTTGTTTTAAAAATATTGGTAAATCTGTAATTGGGTTGCCATGCTTTTAACGTTTTAATGGGGCATTTTTCTTTTATTATCATGGCCTCATACACAGCTGTTGCGACAACTGACGACTGTTTTCGGGATTGATAAGTAAAATCAATTACACCTTGAAAAACCAGCTTGTATAAAATGGCTAGGTTGTGAATAACATTAAGAACCACGGTATTGAAAAGTACTATGTTATAGTACTATGGTATAGATTTTCAGTAACAGGTTTTAATTTTCTCTCTATTTTAATGCACCATCATGCATATTTTCATGTTATTTTAAATATGTAAATTATTTATTTTAATTAATACGAATTTTCTAATAATTATTTATCATACAAAATTAATTAAATATTTTGTGCATGTATGCCTGCATTTATTCGGCATCAATTGATGAGATATTTAAACAAATTTGCTATCCGCGATAATTTTACACCATGTTATGTCACTTGAATATTGTCCATAAGAAAATCGGGTACTTTTCCAGTATAGGATCCTTTGCTTTTAGGTTTGGCGTAATTCGAGTTTAAAAAACGAATAGATTCGTTAATATACATATATTTGTTACCAAAAGTTATGAAAACAAACCCAGTGAACTTTTGGTGCTTTTCTATTATAGGGGTCTTGACGCTTTTTTAAAAAGTTTGGCGCAATTCGGGCATCAGAAAGTGAGATTTGGTGCCAAATGACATAAACAGCCATGGAAACAAACTCGACGATTTTTTTTTTGTTTATATGCGTATTTTAATTATACGTATATTATTATTGTTTTTTCTATACAAATTACTTCTGATTACATATAAAATAGGATAAATGACATTTTACGCTAAACAAATTGTATAAATATTAAAAAAATGCTTCTGTATACGAAATGACAAAGTGAATAGGTTGACAGAAAGTATGTTGCCAAATTTTCCTTTTCCGCCAAGGCTATTTTCTCTGTTTCGTCAAGGCCCCATATACTGGAAAAGCACCGAATTTTTATGCTTGTTTATACATGTATTTATATGTATATATACAATTTATTTATAATTGTCTTTCAATTTACCTCTTTTTGTACATAAAAATAGCTAAATGGCGTCTTTATATTAAATAAATTGTATAAACATAAATGACGTCATTTGGACGAATTTATTCAAAATATTTTCAGTTTATAAATTAAATTAAATGCTGACAAAGACGATTGAATCCTGACGATAGAAATGTGATTTTTTTTTTCAAATTTTCATGAAAAACATAATTTAATCACAATCTTGTCTTCATTATCGATTGAAATAAAAGATAAATTCAATTTCAATTTGAAAATGACGAATAAAAATAAATCAATAATCCCTATCGGGATCTTTTTCGATTTTTTTCCCTTTTTTGTCACAAAAAAACTGAGTAATTAGTTGCCATCATTACAGAAATGTCATTAAAATTAGAAAAAAATTAATATCTCGAAAACTAATTCCAATTTCAAAAATCTATTACCAGTTTTGACATCCGCGGATTTTTATGGACAGTTGGTATTAATTTCACCATCAAGCTTTTAATATTTTATTAAAAATAGCCCTGAAACATAATCAGTCGTTTAATCAGTCGTTTCATAAAATCGTTTCATAAATTCGTTTCATAAAATCGTTTCACAAATTAATTTCATTAGGATTTTATATATATAGGGTAGATATATGTATTCTTGTCATAAGAAACATTGTTGATATACGAGGTCCTGGTGGATGGGGCAATGAAGGACTTGGAAATATATTTGACATGCATGTACATCAGAATCGGGATGAAGAATGTCTTAAAGAACGGCAATTGAGCTCTTCTGATTACAATTCCGTGAATGTTCGAAATATAAAAAATAACTAACCCCTCAGAAATTAAAGAATATCATTTGCAGTAAAATTGATCCAATTAATTTTGAGAATTATTCAGGAGTATAAGAAATGCCATTTACTAAAGAATACGTATCAAAGAATTATTATATTGGCATGACATGCAGGAAATTTAGTTACAGAAAAGGAACTTATATCTGATATTAAGTATAATAGAAACACCACAGTCCTGGAAAGATTATATCATGAAGAAACCATCAGATAAATTTCAATGTAATTAATTTTCCCCTGCAATTTATACCAATTTTTAACTGCAATGAGTTTTTCATATCACAAAGTATCTATGCAGTGAAAGAACATAAATATCATTAAAGGGGTACCAGTAACAATAAAACGGAAATGCCTTCAGCGAGAATAAGAAATCAGAATAGACTGGTGACAAAAAGTAAAACATGTTTGGACTACAAAATTTTCAAATAGCCCAACTGCAAGGAGAGATTGCGAACAGTAATAAAGTTTTTATCACGGTATGAAGATATTCAATAAATTTTCTACATATCAGATGTGCGTAGAGACGAACTACTATACATCAGATTTTAAACTGCAGAATTTCACTGAAGTGTGTTCGCAGAATTTTAATTTTTAATTTTAAAAGAAAATAAATTACTTCAGAATGCGTTTTGTTAGAAAACTGTATCACATTTTATTTACTTTTTAAGGTTTTTAATATAATTTTCAAATTTGATTTTTTTCAAATTTGCATGTCAGTTAATTACGGAAGATTATTCCATTTGCACTTAAAACAATGTAAGTAATTCAACATGTAATTATTTTTGTGTATTATTTTATAATTAAATTGCGAAACGAAATTAAGACGACACGTATAAATAAATAAATAAAGCACGAATTTAGCAGATATGCAATCGGACTGCCCATCTAAGTACTTACATTACCAGAATCGCAAAAGTTTGCTATACATAGCGAATTGTATTGCGATTGACCGCTGGAATGGGGTTAATCGGAACATTTTTCAACTTTAATGTAAAAAAAAGGCAAGTATCGATTTTTAAATTCTTTAATTTTTCGACTAGAAACTTCGGTCTTGTTTTGTTCTTGAAATTTTAAGCAAAAACAAAGCATTTTTTACAGTTTTTATGTATATTTTTAAATTTTTTATGGTTTTCCGATTCACCCCGCAGGTAGGGGAAGAAATAAAGAATCGGAAGAAATAAAGATTATAACATTTGTTCCGATTCAACACGCAGGTAGGGGTGAATCGGAACAAATGTAGACCGATTAACGACCGATCAGGGCTTGAATAGAATAATTGGAATTTGAATCTTCAGACGATAATCTTCTGGATAGTTTCTTTCGTTTGTGTTCCGATTCATCCCGTAAATCTTAAACCTATGCTATTACAAGACATTTTTCACTTTTTAACTATGTAGTTTTAGAAATACATAAAATATAATATAGTATATCGTTTATAGGTCTATCGTTAATACAAAAAAACTACTCTTAAGTTTAGAATACGAAAAAGTGTGTAGTTACATACAAAGTTTTGCAGATATTGAAAATATGAGGTTTTTGAGAATCTACTTGCAGTTTTTTTTTATATAACCCAGTAGTGGTGCCAGCATGACAAAACTGATTTTCCCAACACTTCATGATACTACCTTCTTAAAAAAAATTGGCAACTAAAAATGTCCGCACATATAAATATTTTAAATTTATTTGTATGACCGTGAAGTTTCGTTCCTGTTCACCCCGCTGTTCCTATTCACCCCGTTTTACGGTACAAAAGTACCAAAAATGCTTTTTGGTGTGTTGTAAAAATTTTGTTAGTTTTCAGCTACAAGTGATTTTTTACTACGGTGTGAACACCGGGCAGTATCTTTATTCCGTATAGCTGGGATTCGATCGCCTAGATATTATAAATAACAAAGTTATTTTTAGAATAAAAATGTTATAATTAATTTTTTGGTTCGCTTCTAAAGAATAGGTGTCGTTTACTCACAAAAGTTATTAATCAGGACACAACGATCTCACGCAAACTCTCAAAACTGACTCGACCACAAGTCTATCTTTATGAAAGAGTATCTAGGCATTATGCTGCCCCTAAATTTAAACCTTTTTCTTTCTGGTTGCTAGTATGGTCCGTTTGTAGAGATTTCTTTATGACAACCATGTATATCAAAACAAGGAAAAAAAGCATAACATAAATAAATACGAATACATGATAATATATATATATATATATATATATATATATATATATATATATACAGGATATATATATATTGGAACGGTACCTGTAGCACGAAAATCGCCGGCGCTAGATAGACTAAGAAAAATAGTGAAAACAACCAATAAGGACAGAGAAGCAACAGAAAACAAAACATTTTATTGTGTTTAATACATTTTCCATTTTACACACTTTCACGACGACACTTTACATGCGGCAGATGGTGGATAGCACTGAACAATAAAATGTTTTACTTTCCGTTGCTTCTCTGTCCTTTATTGGTTGTTTTCGCTTTTCTTCTTAGTCTGTCTAGCGCTGGCGATTTTCGTGCTACAAGTGCCGTTCCAACGCTTTTTATGGTTTTTCACTACGAAGATCACATTCCAATAAAAAAGAAGTAGGTGTTGCCATATGAAAATTTCGAAATTTTGTCACTGTAACCGTAACTGTTAGAATTTAACTGTTGTTTTTCACGTGATTCTTGAGCGCATACCTCAAAATACTTTAGGCCAGAATTTCATTCAGTTTCTGTGAACGGTATGACAGTTATGGGCTCATATATCGGGATAGTTATTTTATAATCACCCTGTATATATATATATATATATATATAGCGGTCATTCTATGAAAAAGTCAATATTTCGGTACTTGTTAATTAACTTTTAACAGAATATTTTATGGCAAAATGTTTTAAGATTTTTACATGTTATAACACATTTAAAATAATATAAGAATCTTTTTATTTATTTTTTAAATGAATAGGTTAAACACGTATACTTCCATTACGTGTTACACCTACTTTTCCCAATTAACACCTTCATTGATTTTGTGAAATTGATAAATTTATTATTCATCTAAAAATGTATTTTTTTTATGTTTGTGTATGTGAAAATTCCTTTGTAAGTAAATGAAATTTTATATTAAAAAAAGTTTTTCTTTCAAAACTTATGTTTAGTTTACTATTAACAGCCTTTCGTTGTATCCTTGGTTACAATAAAATTATGCACAGTAATTTTCAAAATATATTAGGATTTTTCACGTAATAAAATTATTCCGAAACACGAGACACCCCCTTTTAGTTAATGTTGTTAGCTCTGGATGTACACATTGTCTTTTATTAGTTATTTTTGAAGTATTTTCACTGAACTAGAAATGATGGTGAACTTTATATATCTTCTGTTCTTAATTTAAAAGGTAAGCATCCTTTATTTAATAAAAAGAAGTTTTTTATTTATGTATGTCAAGTGTATTTTTTTGTTTTTTTTAGATATTTACCTCAGGTTTCATATAACATTAAATATGCCTAGCATTATAAAACAAGGCATTGTGTATCTGTATCCTCCGTTACAATATTATTAATTTAATTAACCTCTCATTTTTTAAAATAAATTATACACAAACTGGTGAAAAGTCTATATGACAACCTACATAAATCATAAAAAATGTGAACGATTAACTACAGATATTAGTTTAAAAATTATTTTAAGACTAAACTTATTTATTGAAATTTTTATACTCAAAAAGCCACATTTACTGTTAAATGAATCATATATTATACGTATATTACTGCCATAAGTGCCTAAAAATTAGCTTTTTATTTTTAATTTCCTTCCTATGAATGTTTAAACTTGCAGCTTCTAATTAACGTATGTGTAATATATTACTGTAATACATTTCTTTAAAAGCACAGAATTCTACAAAAATGACGTGCTGCAGTCCATTCGTTTATTATTTCATATTTATCCATAACGAAAAAGTATTACAAAATATGGATATTTTTTATGGATGTACAATTTTAACATTGAATTATGTTGTAAATACATAAATCCTAAAACTTAAAATCAATGCTTAATTTTTCTAGCTTAAACAAATCTTTTTAACTATAATCATATTCATATTTTGTCATGTATGAAATATAATTTCTCATAAATAATTTTTCGCACCTTATACTATGCAGTAGTTTGGATAAACACCTTCAAAAGAATGATTTTGTGCAAATTCTTTTCTTTCCTTTGTGGCAATTTACTTTATGCACGGATGGAGATAAACTAATATCATTAATAATGTAAACCCATTTACACTTCAGAAGCGTTCTCGATTTGGGGATTAGATTAAGTCACTTCTATTCATAAAGCTTCTAAATAGTTTGTTCCTTGTTAGAACAAGAATTTATTCAGGAAATAATTTGTTAGAAATAATTGATGTAACGTTGCAGCGTTACTCAATAGATGAGACTTGAATATTAATAGAGCTATCTACATGCTCAATACAGTAGATTTTTATGTTAATAGGAAAGCTTACATTGGATATTGTTATATAAAGAAAATGTCTTTAATAATATATATTTGAAAGCAGTATAAATTTAACTTATTCTTTGTCTCTTTTGACACTCTTTTATTTAACTTAACTAGATTTTTGTAAGTAAAATTGAATATTGCATTCGATTTTTTACTTACTTCCTGATATTCTAAAATTATAAAACAAAAATATGTACACAGGTGTGTCTCTGATGACAGTATAACTTTTTAATATTTTTAGAACTTAATTATAAATTTATCAATTAATTTTAAGGTATTTTACCTTATCAACGACAGATGATAAATTGCCAACTATTCTTTATTGTTGCAATTCCTTACGTGTTACAAAAATAATGGAGTTATTTATACACTAAACCACTCTCTCCCAAATAGGCCAATGGGCAGTGAAACTGCAACAATGAAATATTTTAAACACTAAAAAAATTGAAATAGAAATAGAAAATAAAAAACTTAATTTAAAAGAAAACCTCTTTTATTTTATAATAGTTAAATATTAATTAATGTATGGCTATACATTCAGAAAACAAGTAGAAATCCTTAATTGATAATTTAAATATTGCTAATTTTCATTTCACATTGCCATAGCTTAAAAGAGAAATATGGCAAATATATATTTTTTATTAAATTCAGTATTTCGCGCTTTCTACCAAGGATAAATCTAAGCGGTGATTTTTCAAGCCAAATTAACGAATTGTAACAGTGATTTTTAACATAAATATTAGATGCTCATCAAATAGTGGTGTTTTTTACTATTTTTACTTTTATTGAACTTCAGTATTTTTATGTAAAACTTACTATAATTTAACCTTTCCACAGGCAAGATAATTTTGTTGTTGAAAAGTTGAAACGATTGACTGCCAATAGAATTTACGAACAAATAGATTTAAAAATAAATAAATACTTGTCTTTACGTGCATTTCAGCAGTTAGGAATTAAAATTAAGTTTGAAATACGCTTCTGACCAAATAGGAAAGGGTTAAAACACGGGAGATATACAAGATCATTTTAAAAGAAAGCGATTATGAAACTGATTGGCGTATAACTGCTGATAAAAAAAAATATGGAAAGTAAATTCTAAAGTTATGCTCTTATGAATCTAATGTATAAGCAACTAAACTATATTTATGATTAAATGTTCAACGCAGATACCCTCTGTTTTTTTTTTTGTTTTTGTTTTTTGTTTTTTGTTTTTTTTTCCCTTTTCCAAAAACAAATTAATTCGGCCGTAGACAAAAATATTTTAAACAGAAATCTATTTTGAGATATATGTAAGATAAAGAAATATGAAAGATAAAGAGATATAAATTTATAATGCGATAATTTATGTTCAAATTTTGTACTAGACTGAATATATTAAACAAGGTTATTAGCAAATATATAAATAACAAAAGTTAATTTTTTCAAACTACAAATTTTCATAACATTATATTTGTCCCTGGTAAACTGAGTATTATCTATAAGTTGTATCATTTCATAAGAAACTTCTTCGCGTGCGATAGGTGCCCCATGCCTACTATATGGAATATATATGTTAAATTGTAAGAAAAAATATAAAAACAATTTTTGAATTTTAATTTCAAAATTCAAATATTGAAATCTTTTTTTTCTTCCCATTTCGATTCTCTGGCTGAATTAGATACAAATATCATTTAATGTATCATATTTTTTTCATGCATTAAACTAGTATGCTGCGTTGCGTCTAATGTGCATACTCCCTGCATTTTTATTTTCTTATCCACCACTATTTTCAAAAACAGATTTTCAGTGGTATATCTCTATTCTACATGTTGATTAACCTCCTACTACCATAGGGTTACTTTTTCCCCGAGAGCAGCTTTACCGTACAATTGTAAAAAAATGTATGAGTTTCAAAATTCTGAAAAAAAATTGAATTTGTTCATTTTATGCTTAACATTTGACTCATATACAGGAAATTAGTAAAATGGGTAAATTTTATTTTTTATTTACAATATATTCACTGAGTACCACTGGGGTCACCTGCGACCCCAATACACATTTATATATTCGATCAAATTTTGAACACAAAATGTTATATTATTTTACATTAAAACACATTTTTTGTAACAAAACGAATAAATTTAAGGTTTATAATCTTTTAGTTATAATATTACATGTAACAATTAAAAATCTTAGTGGGGTCACATATGACCCCAGTGGTAATCATTGAAAGAAAAAAAAATTGGTATTTTATATTATTATGTTATTTTATGATTTTTATATTATTGTGTATCAAAACACGTTTTTGTAACAAAACGAATAAATTTAAGATGTATAATCATTTAGTTATAATATTACATGTAACAAATTAAATATCTTAGTGCAGTCACATATGACCCTAGTGGTACTCAATGAAAGAAAAATAAGTTGGTATTAGGAGGTTTAAATATACTAAGAAAATAAAAGTTTGAGTAAATTGTAGCAAGTATATAAATAAATATAGGATGCTGCGACCTGTGTCCATGCGAGGTATGTATTTTTTTCTTTTCTCTGTGAAAAACAAGTTACGCATTAATACGTAACGTAAATGAGTAACGTATAATGAGTAACGTATAATGAGTGCGTAAATACGGTATGCTCTTTACTTTACGTGTTTCAAACATGACAATCTATTAGAAATGTGTAAATTTAATCTCGAGATTTATTAGAATTGGTTCAAAAGCTTACATCACAACCAGCTTATTTAACACTGTTTGACTTTAAATCTAATCAACTAAAACCTCATCATATCCTTGGTTATAGTCCATAATACAATTATTCTAACAGAAGATGGTAAATGTAATTAACATTTATCTACTAAATAAATACCGACTGTTAAACATAGGACCAAAATATTACGCTGGAAAGGACTAATGCATTAAATAAGAAGGATAATAATTTTTTTTTTCATTTTAATTTCTTTCATTCATGATGTGAAAAATTAAATTTCAACTCATTTTATTATTATGTATTTAACATTATCCTATAATTTATAAATAAGCAAACGACTGCTAAATAAAAATACTTTTTGCAGCACTATTATTTTAAGTAATTATATTTTTAATTTAAAGATAATTAAGTTTTGATACAAATATATTTTTAAACATTGAAAATATACTTCAAATTTGTTTTCTACATAATGCGCTGATTTTCTCATACTCTGAAAGCGTGCTCTAAAGAAAGAAACTCTGATAATAATTTTCGTATTTACATATTTGTTTCACATTTTTATGAGAATGTTGAAATGATCTTTTTTTATATATATATATGATATACAAATCAGTTTTCTCTTTGTAACTTTCATCTCAGGCACAAAAATTAAGAAACTGACCAGATAAAAATACTTATTTATCAATCTTATAGATAAATACGGAATCTAAGAACTTCAGGGATTTTAAATTGAATTTTTCTATATATGAGTGAAATATACATAAATTAATTGGGAAATACTAGAAAGCAACAAGAGTACCAATAATTATATTGCAAAGGGTATCGCTACATTAAAATTTTAAGTCATTTTGCATTTATAATTTCATAATTTATTTCATTAAAACATCTCAAAATCATAATTAGAGAGATACTAATAAATTAACTTTTAAATAACAACTTTTCAATATTTATTACTTAAAAAAAAAACAGTGATTTCTATTATTTTTGTAATATCTGATTTTACACTTATTTAAATAATTGTTCATAAAAAAATTACTAAATAACAACAATACATCAATTGTTCAAAAATATTGGACACTATGTTTATAAATTTTTAATGAAATATTTTTAAAATTTGCGTTTTATCAGTGCTAAAAATTAACTGGAATAGCCTTCTTTAACACACTTCAACATAATTGAACAATACATATGACTTCAGTTTATCTGTCTGGCCATTTGACCGCGCTAAAATTTTCATAGATGTACTCGTATTGCCACAAAATTGATATATGTTGTTATGATTTATTGTATAACGCTTTCTATTAAAATTGAAGTGTGTAGCTTCATAATTCGTTTACAGGGAAACTCAAAAATCATCAGATACACTTTAGTCTATGGGTGATAATTGTTTCAGATAAATTTTAATGGTAACATTACGAAAGTCATATACGTTTCTGAGATGCACTACGCAAGTATTTCTATAGTAAATGGCATATGCAAGGACACGCAAAAAAATGGTTTGAATTACTGTCCGTAGGGGGTGATAGTTTCAAATGCACATCAGGATTTATGTTATTGAGGAGCGAAACAACATACCCCGTACAGAAAAATGGGGATTGTAACATTTATACTTTTGTCACAACTGCAAGAATAATTATTTCAGATACATTACTGCTTATAAACAATAATTCTTATGTGTTTATTTAAGTTGTGTTTTCAGACATATCTAAATTTTAATATAATAAGTGGTATTTATAAATTTCTCAGATCATATGCAGGGTTATTCAAAATAATTCGAATTAATTAACTTTTGACAATGACAATTTTTGGAGGTGCGTTTTCAACTCTGTTATTTTCAGCTGAAATAATTTTTTTAATAATACGTGGTATGAGTATAATATAAATTCATGTACAATATTCTTTCTGCACAAAAGGTCTCTGGTTAATAACAGCCGGGAAAATACTTTTATTTGTGTTCTGCATTTTCAAGCTAAATTAAGTTTGAGTATACTTTGTGATAGTAGAAAAATTTATAGATCGTAAAAGAAGTATAAATTCATATACAATATTCATTTTTCACAAACGGCCGCTGGTTCATAACAGCCGGGAAAATACTTTTATTTGTGTTCTGAATTTTCAAGCTAAATTAAGCTTCAGTATACTTTGTGATAATACAAAAACTTATAGATCGTATAAAAAGTATAAATCCATATACAATATTCATTTTGCGCAAAAGGTCTCTGGATAATAACATCCGGGAAAATGCTTTTACTTGTGTTCCGCATTTTCAAGCTAAACTAAGTTTGAGTATACTTTGTGATAGTACAAAAATATATAGAAAGCTATATATATATATATATATATATATATATATAAAGCTGCTCAAAAGAGTTTAAATACCCCTCATAACCTTTTGTGAGTAATACGTTGATTAAAAGGTGTTTGCAACTGTGTTATAAGTTTTCTGAGATGAATGGATGCCCCATTTTCTTATCATAGCACAGAAGCAGTTCGATTTCTCTATTTATCAAACGTTTTATTCGAACCAATGAAAAGGTAAATGCTGAGTAAAAATATTACATTCAACTACGGACAATAAGCAATTGTCATAGAATGTTATTCGAATGCACAGAAAGAACACCTTGTTTTTCAAATAGAAAACAAAATGCAGGAAAATCAATAATGTATTCTTATCTATCTTTCGTTTCGACACGTATTCATTAGAAAAGAATACCTTTAGTGCCAAGTATTTTTTAGCAATTTCAATATATTCAAAAGTATTTGTGATTGCTTGTTTGTTTATTTTGTTAGTAGTATTTAACATTTTTACGCAACCATATATTAACATTTCTCTTTAATCGCAATGCTTTGAATAATATTAGTGTAATTTGCTTTTTAAATTAATGCATTCGTTGAATATTATCTTTCTTTTTTAAACATAACACACCCAGAATTACGGAAGAGAGTTTATATTATAAAATTTCGGCAATGAATTTTAACATAAATGCTTAAATACCTATGAGGGAAAGGAATATTTAATGATTTCGATTGAATCAAATGCATTTTATTTTCGTCACGTATATATAATTTTTCTTTTCACGTTTATAAATTTTCTTTTGTATGTAAAATTTAATTCAACAATATATTAATGTTTCTGTAATTATACAGCTTGTGGCTAAACATCTTTAATAAATTATTTTGTAACAAATTCTTTTACTTCCTTCGTTTCAATTTACTTTATGCACGTATGGAGATAAACTAATATCATTAATAATGTAAACCCATTTACACTTCCGAAGATTTCTCGTTTTCAGCATTAGATTAACTCATTTCAATTTATAAATTTACCAAACCGTTTCGTCACTGTTAGAGCAAACTTGTATTTAGGAAATAATTTGTTAAAAATTACTGATGCAATGTTCCGCATCTGAAAACGCGAAATTGGAATATTAAAAGAGGTGTTCATCTAATCCTATAGTACTTTATATATGAGCACAAATGATTACATGATATGATGTTATTTACTTAATTCATTGCTAAAAGTTCTTTGTGTTTTAAAACGTGTGAAGTAAGATTCGCCTTACGGTCTTGATCTATTTAAATTTTGTAATTTTAGAAACAAATTCCATTGATTGCAATTTACGTGAAAACCTATGAAGGAATATTTGAATAGAAAAACATTTTTAAATACTTGACAAGACCCCATATCATTAAAAATGTGAAACAGATTTATAAAGTTTGTCATATTTTATATCTCCTATATGTTCTTTTAATCTTGTTTTAAACTTTCTAGTTGTCATTCTTATATTATATTGCAATATTATTATCCCATCTGCTGTGGAACAGATCTAGAACACTATATTTATTAATCTATTATTGATCATAGTGTAATAGATCATATATTGTTATAGATCAAAAACAGCTCTAACAGCTTTGTCAAAATTCCATAGGTCCGAGACCTTAAAAATTGATTTTAAGAATAGTAAAATAATTCATCCATCAATTCTTTATTTCCATTCTATTATCCGTGAATCAATAAAAATCTATATGTGTAATGAGTACATTTGCAATGAATCAGTCTCTTTTGAATTACCTAAAATCTGGCACAAGGTCTTGTTCAATTTTAAACAAAAACGAAAAATAATGCATCATGCTATAAAATGCTTCTCAACACGTCCAGAAAACTGTAACGAAACTTCACCGTTGAATCATTTGAAAAACATCTGTAAGTACACAGTTTAGATAAAATATAACAAATTGAAAAATACAGTTTTCTAAATTACCTTCTATTGTCAAAAAAAAAACAGTCGAATTATTTTGTATAGCTCAGTATAAGATCTATAGATTTGGATATATACTATATAGCATGATAAAATTTAGTTCAGTTAGAAAATTAACGTTTAGCAATTTTCCCCAATCAATGGAAATGCACTCGAAATCTTTTGTACAGCCCTGTAAATTATCTAAAAACGTTTTGTACACACCACCTATTCAGGTAAAAGGACAAAAACGCATAAGAAAACTTAAAACTCAATTTCAGCAATTACTAACCGTAAACGACAACGTATCTATTTCTTTCCGTCGTCCTGTATATGAATTTATTTATATTCCACAAACTTCTATTAGTCTAATAAATGAAGCTCAGCAGAAAAATGCGTAACATAATTAAAAACTACTCTGAAGCAATTCACTCTCATAGACTGTAATACTAACGAATTCCCTTGTGTAGCCATGTATATGATCAACTGAATTTATACACACCACGTACTGTGAAAAAATGTAGTTAAACTTAAAAACGCAAAACCAAAGTTGAAACCGCACCTAACATATATAAACTGTACTTATCGGACGTATAGTGTAACCGATATTTTTTGTGTGTCCCTGTCAAGGAACGATAAATGCACACCATACATTTAAGTGAGCAATTTACAGTGCACCTCAGAAATATATATAATTTTTAGTAAAATTTTTTAATTAAAAAAAAATATTTGTATAATAAATAGTGAAACATCAAAAATTAACATTAAATTAACGTTAATTAACGTTAAAAAAACGTTAAATTACACTGAAAAGATTTTTCCCCGTAATATAACAGAATTATTTTGTTTGACAATGTAAATGAATAATAAATGCTTTGCACCCCATATTCTACAAAAAGCATGTTTTAATCCGCTTCATAATTATATATTAATTTCATTATGTTTTTAATGGCGTAGCATCATTAAAATGCACTTGAAACGATTATTTTGCGTTCACTGCTAAAACTAATCTGAAAATCACGGGTATTCTTTTACCTGAATTTCACAGAAAAAGTACCTTTTTACGAGAAAGGGTTATTTTCCGTATAAAAAAACAGAAAATTTCCTCATATTTCCTGAAAACAACCGAACGGACGGAGAGAAAAAAGGCCAACGCAGATATTCCATTATCTGCTGCATATTTATTTTCAATTTTTAAAAAACTGACATGTATTGCTGCACAGAAAAACAAAAAAGTCAATAAATTATATTCTCGAGTTTATTTAAAACAACAACAACAAAATATTGCTTTCAAATAATAATAATTAAAAAAAAAAAAAATAATTTTCCCTCTTTTCAAATCATTTGCAATTTATTTTTTTAAGTTATAAATACATATTTGCACTTAAAATATTTTCTAAACAAGGATATTAATATATATATATATATATATATATATATATATATATATATATATATATATATATATATATATATATATATATATATAATAGTTAAATAAAGTGAAAAAAATCGATTTTACTCAAGAAAGCAACAAACAAGAATAATGCTTTCGAATTAAAATAATAATAATAATAATAATAATTTTCTCATTCCTTTAACATTATTCGCAATTTATTTTTTAAAGTTATAAAAAGCACTCGCACTGAAAACATATTCTAAGCGAACGCATAAAACCATATATAATAGTTGAAAAAAAATCGACTTTCTGAAAAAAGCAAACATTTTTTATCGAATTTAATTCAAAATATAATATTCATATTTTACATCTAACAAATTAAGAATATATAAAATTCATGTTTTTATCCTCTATTAATACTACAGTTTTAAAACCTCAACATCATTGCAGTATCAATTAACTTCAAAATTACCAGGTTTCTAAACCCCAAATTGTTTAAGGTCTAAGCCGCCGTTTTAAGAAATCTGGTATTATCGTTTCAAACTGTTATTCTAACAAGTGCCCACTGGTGTTATCGGCAAGACTGTTGTTTCAAGGTGTGGACATCCCTAATTCAACGTCGGCAAGAAAATATTCTTGAAGTATATCGGATAATAAATTCCCCCGCAATAGTCCACAGATGGCAGCACAAAGATAGATGTAATTTTTTTTTTAATCGAGTTTATTCATAACGGAAAATTTCCCTTCCTGTCAGGGCTATCAGGAATATTTCCGCGATTTGATGGAAGTATTTCTGAAAGCGTAACGAAAAGTTACCGCTCCTTCAAAAGAAGTTTTTCCTTCTTTTATCTCTCGAAACGGAAAATCTACTAATGGAACGGAAAAAGTCCGGCAACTTTGCTGCCAGTAGTTTTACCGTGAGTTTACGTATATATTTTTAACAGTGTTGACTGTAATATTACGGAATACTTTTGACTGTCCCTGTGAAAGATTGTGAAGTGTGTGTGCTACACACTTCATTTTCAATAGGGAACATGCTGTAGTAAATAACAATAACATACACAATTTTAAGGGAAATCCGAGTGTATTTACGTGAGGGAGAGCACGGAGGGACGGTCAGGCAAACCGAAGTCATAAACACATTTTAACTAGTTTGGAAAGTGTTAAAAACAATAAAAAATATTAATTTTCACGTTTACAGTTGACCATTTTTAAGCACCTGCTTTTATTACACATATCTCGTGACTTATGTTTTTCAAGTATATTTTCAAAAATTAGCGAGAATAGTTTGTTTAGATCTTGATAATGGCGCCGTTCGTGCGTTCGAAACATGTCGATCATTATATTAAAAAAATTGACCTTTTTTTTCACTTAAGCATACAAGTCTGTATTTTAATGTTGATTAGCGATTGTATTATATGTACTATGAATATATTTTACAGTAGTTTATATTAATATATATATTACCGAAATATACAAAAGAATTCTAACGCACATAATCTAAACATTTAAAATGCATGTAAATAAATAAATGTACCATTGTTTCTATAGCGTATCATTTTCAAATCTAATTTCAGTTGATTTCTTAGCAAACAAATAAAACAAAACTTTTGAAGAAGTATTTTTAATTTTGGTAATTATTTATAAATGAAATATTTTTCAGCCATTAAAAAATCGTATGACTTAGTTAAAGTTGAATTTTTAAGCATTACACTTGATAAAATATTTATTTCTTTTTTAACTATATTTTTCGCTTGTATTAGAAAAAATAAAAAATTACAATCGTGCCTTAATTGAAAATTATTTCACACAGATATCAGATAAAGTATCAAACCAGTTCATTCCCAAATAATTAATCATAATTATGTTTTTGATTAATGACTTTTGTCATCAATCATAACTTAGTAAATGAGGTTTGTAATCAAGAAAGAATTGTGGTTTTTTAATTTCTTGTTTAATATACTTTCCAATAAGAATTTTTCAATAGGTTAAAAAATCAATCGGGAAAAATAGAGATTTAAAATATATAAAACAGAATAGGATATTTAGAGAAGAGTCGTAAACACTCAGATAGACGCTTTTAAAATTATATTTGAATGTTAGATATAATCTAATGAAGAAACTTGAGCCATTGTCACTATAAATTTATTTTTTGGTAGTATGTTGCATACCGAATTTGCTATTACGCATGAATAGAAACAGAAAAACAACAACTTTAAGAGTTTATCAGAATTCGTCTCGCTCTGTGCTCCATATATTACACCGTTAGACAGTGCTGATTTTTTACTTACATCACCGATACTTGCAGCAGTCTAATATATGACACGGTTGTGATTAATATCTGAGGATCCATGGATGAACAGGCGTACTCTAGAACACTTTAAAGGATCCAAAAACTAGCAAATCCGAGGACTGATGAATCCAAAAAACTGATGATGAGTAGATTTTATGGCTGCTATATCGTGATAAAGTGAGAACAGTGTTTCTTATCTATGAGAATGCCCATGTCTCAAAAACATAAAAGATTATTGAAGTGATATGTAATAATAAATATATTTGCAATGATACACAATTAGACATTGTATCACTATATACCCTAGTCTCATAACTTTAATATGTATCAAGTCGATTCGTTCAAAAGAAATCAGTATCTGACTTTGTTAGAGTAAATACCTGGGTATTGAGTGAATAAATGTTCAGAATATGTGACACATTATTATGGCACTTACTATTGGACGGAAGATTCATTATCTGTAAGAAAGATTAATGAATAACTTTCAGATCCGAAAAATTACTTTTTATCGTAAGTTCCAAACGAAATAACATCCACATTTGAAATGTAGTTGGCAAAAACTCTAAGCAAAGCATCTCTGAAAAAACTAACATCTAGTTGTACAGACGAAAACTTCGGTTTGAAAAAATCTCTGTTTCACTGTGTACAAGTTAAGGTAAAAATACTCCCTTACAAGAAAAACTAAAACATTGTCAATTTCTTATATAGAGATACATAATGGAAATATTTTCATTTTTGTATGACTTTTAAACCGTAAAAAAACTTAATTTGCTGTTAGATAAACGGGATTTGCACTTAACGTTTACAAAAACGACTTGTATAAATATCGTCTAGAATGTGTCGTATCTTCAAATCACTTTATTACATAGATATAACACAGTCTCTAATAGCGTATTTTTGAAAATAAAGACTCTTTTAGCTGAAAAGAAGAAAAACAAAAGAAGAGTGTATCAGACCTTGAAAATATCTTTGTCGTCTTTATAAGCATATATAAGTGGTCTAAAGCCCCCGACGTGTAAATGTTTAAAGTATTCTAAAATTATATTTTTGAAACGTAAATTTACGATCTTTAACCATTAACTTTAAAAAGTTACGATTCCCGTAAAATTAATTCGTAAAATAACTTGAATTTTCAAGAAGAAAAAATAACTGAGAAAAACCAGCTTAAGAAAAACGAAATTTAAGAAAAACCCTTTTATTCCTAAAGTACATGTCTTCAAAAAAAAAAAAAAGAAAGAAAGAAAAAGAAAGAAAAGAAAGAAAGAAAGAAAGAAAAAATAAACATGTTTGTCCAACTGGGATCAGTATCTTGTGACTAAAAGAATCTGTTTTTATTTAAACAATAAAGAATTTATATTATCTTATCTTGAACCCTTTATGAAATTTATGTCGCCGCTTTAAGCAAGAGGAGGATAAAGTGAGTTGCCCGTTCATATCTTCTTTGGTACCGGCAATAAAATTTATTTGGAAACTGTTGCGCATAAAAAACTTTTCTAGGATTTTTGTTTCTGTCAAAAGTTGAGAGAATACAAACAAATAATAAAAATGCAAAACAAGTATTTTTTAGTTTTTCAAAAATGGACTTATTGGGATTATTTTCAACCTTATTCCACTACTATATACTTTTTGAACGGCAGTAACATATATTTGTCAGGGTGGTTTGACATAATAAATATTTCTGAGGCAACAATTTTTTGTAATCCAAGTTTGTTTTAAATTACATCATTGCCAATATCGCTCATGTTTGACTCACTGTAAACAATCGTACATTAATATTGTTGACGTGTACGCTAAAACACTATACACGATATGACTACTAAGCATTTCTATGTACCTTAAGAACATATTGATTTTTCGTAACGAATTGTCAATTTATACGCTTGTTACAATATAGTGTGTGAAAATACAGGCATATAGACAACCGTAACATTTTTTAATCCGGGGGTAAAATTTATAAAATTACAATCACCCAGAAATGAGGCCTTTCCAACAATAAAAGGAATTATGAACATTGGAGGATGCATTCAAAAGACATTCGCGAACACATATAAAAATGATACATGAAAATGTATTTTGAAACCCCCTTTGAAGGAAAGTCGGTACATAAAAGTTTTTTTAATGACTAAGAAAATCTAAACTCAAATTTGTAAAAAAAGTCGAGTTATTTGTTTTTCAAAAATACCATGTAGAAACGAAAACTTTTATAACAAACAATGTCGTTATGGTACTTTCCTTCGTCAGCAAACCTTCCCACTAGGAACATTATTGAAGTATGATATAAACTAAGAATTGAACTGCCTAGAAATGCAATATAAAGTAAGATTAATTAACAGAAATATGACAGATCCCAGACAAAATATCTTTTATTATTTTTTAACCTAAATGATGATAACAATAAATAATGATATAGAAGGATTATTGTGACGATAAGTTTCTTATGGGGGAAAAAATCTGAATCATATGTAAAATGATAAATCATCGGGATTAGTGGCAAGTGTACTTTCCTCTTGAATTATAAATATACTATAGACTTAGGTGACCTTGGATAGTGCTATAACGGATGTGACGGTATAGACTTCGCGTACTTGTCTAGGTGTCTTTAGTCAACCTAGAAGTTTTCTTTAATTTCCATGCACTGTGCACTGTGTGGTTTTGTTTTATTTAATAGAATTTCCATGTTTTGTTTTTTCAGAACATACTTTTTTTTAGTTTTTTTTTTTTTTTGGTATTATTATTAAGTTTTGATACACTGTTATAGCAATTCCTAGTTATACAATACTAGTATATAACCCCCGTTAAAAATGACGGATTGTTGATCTGCGTTTCATTTTCATAAGAATCATACAAACCAACAGCATGAAGATTTTATTATTAAAAGGTTTGTATTGTAGAAAAGTACATTTTAAAACCGGTAAATGACGCCAAAACAATATTGTTCGCAACAGTGTTCGTTTGTTTATACCTGGGATTTCGATGTTTAATCTGAATTTTTAATTAAGAACTTAAAACATTATAATAGGATATGATATACATGTTTTATAGGACAAATATGCTGAACAGACTGAGTATATTATGAGATAATTACAGATTTTAAGTAGAGGATATTATAATTTAGCTCTCATATGTTAGCAAAGGTTTTTCATTAAGCCTTCATTTTTCTTGCAGTTCTCATCCCTACTAGAACATTGCTTTAAACGAATATTATGTATTAAAATTGTACTCGGTATTCTGCAGACAACAAGCCTTCTTCAACAATCAAAAAGCGTTCTATAGAGCTTCACAGCTTGAAATTCGATCATGCATTGTACGGTAATTTGTACTTGTGTATGTGTAGGTGTGTTTAATCTACTTAAACATTTGCTCTCATATTTATCAGAAAATCCATATACAGCAATTTTTTTTCTGATGAATGTGCGTCCTTAAACATTGTGCATATCTAATGAGAAAAAATAAATATTTAAACATTTTGGAATTCCCGTTAAACCAGCGTCTAAAGCACTACGAATATGTATGCGATTTCTTAAGCTATACGTATAGTTTGCGACGATAAAAAGTTTTATACTCAAACTCACTATGAGCGTTGCTTGCGTTTTAAAACACGTAGTGCCTATCGCTTGCATAATCTGTGATTGTTAGGGTGTTCAAATAAATCTACAGCTACACTGGGCTGAAATCTTTCAATGACAGATCGCTATATTGGGAATGTTCTGGAATCAAACTGGTGATACAACAAAACATTTTTTTGTAAGAAATAACATATTCCCTGTATTTATATGGTTACAGCTTCCATAATGTGAGTTGTTTTATTTAATAGAGGTAACCTAGTAACTCCGGACTGGACAAGGTTCCCTCAAACTTTCATCCCGTCGGGGACGATAAAATGAGTACCAACCTTGTTTGGGAAATAACCTCTCGGGTTTCCGAGTTAGGTTAACTTTGTACTCGATATTCTGCAGTCAACAAATCTTTTTCAACGATCCAAAATCGATCTATAGAGCTTCACAGCTTGAAATACGATCATGCATTGTACGGTAATTTGTACTTGTGTAGGTGTGTTTAATCTACCTAACATTATCATTTAGGTTAAAAAAATAATGAGGCCTACCGTGCTTTTACCTAGCGGGTTACGGGGTCATATGCTATATAGCAATCCATGGCCCAGTATCAAGCAAACAAAGTTGTGCATTGTAGGCCAAGATCTCAGAGGTTTTTTGCACAACAGACTTTACTTTAGTATATTTAATAGAATCATTTTTGTATTTATTTGTATTTAATTTTTATTATGTTTCAGTGTAATACTAAAAGAACACTGTGATTCATAAAAGATAATATTACATAAATGCATTAGTGTTATTTATGTAAGAAAAATTTAGATTTAACATAGTTTAAGATAATATTTAATAATATTCATTATATTAATATTTATTATATTAATATTTATAATATAATATTTAATAATATTTAATATAATAATATTTAATATAATAATATTTATAATATAATATTTAATGATATTTAATATAATAATATTTATAATATAATATTTAATTATATTTAATATAATAATATTTATAATACAATGTTTATGTAACCCATGAATATGCCTTGCTTAATTACAAGTAACACTCTAAAAACCTTTTAAAATAAAGGGTTTTTCAAAATATTATTTTAAAACATATTTCTTCAAATTTGCAAAGTAAATATATTACCAACTCTTCTATATTACGGAGATTTTATAAAGCCGCATATCTCTTTATTTATTACCTCATTTTAGAAAAAAAGTAGAATCATAAAATAGAGTGAAGTTATCTTCTATCGAAGTTCTTTTATGGTAAAATTTTAAATGCATAAATATTCTGGTGCTGCCTTCGTCGATTTATATGCCCTTTTCATACCTTTAAACTAACTTCTATGAGAGATAAAATAAATTACTTTAGCGCTTATGCCAAATAATGTTGATATATTTTCCAATTCCAAGCGTATTTTAAATTGCTCGTGTGAAACGAAAAATATTTTTTCTGTTATATTTTTGCTATTTTCCAAAATAATTGATAAGTGTTTATGACATGCCGACTGTCTGTCCGTACTCAAAGTCTTCTAAATATACTCGGATTTCCATACAATTGATATAAGTTTTTGAGGTTATCGATAGAATATTCTCTATTAAAAATCTAGTATATACATATATAGTTAGTTTACAAGAACACCCAAAAATTACGTTACATTATGGTCTATGGGTAAAAAATACTTGCGGCCTGTTTTAGTGGTGTTATTACGCTAAAAACGTAATGAATTTTATATGCATTTCTGAAGCAATAACACATGATTTCTGTACAATATGGACTGCAAAGCATTTATTATTCATTTACAGAGTCTCATAAAGGATTTCTGTTAAATAACATTCTATAATGGGGGGGGGGTGTTTTCATTGAATTATAATGATGTAACACTAATTTAATTGTTATAAAATTTATATACATTACTGATGTACACACACACACACACACATACACACACACACACACACACACACACACACACACACACACACACACACACACACACACACACACACACGCACACACACTTTATAGAATGCTTATTATAGAATATGTTGCGCTTAACATTTAACATTTTTTTATAGAACACAGAAATTAAGTTAAAGTATAAGCGATAATTACTAAAAGAGCGTTTTCAGTTGTGATATGCATTTTCAATTTTAGCTAAATTTTTGCTCATGACGTAGTGTAAATATATTCCACGAATCATCACAGAACTGTACAATACAATTCATAAATATTGCTGTCTATGGGCGTGAATTGCTTAAGGCTGATTTTGAACTTTATTATTTATTTTCCAGCTGAACTATATTTAGTATACTAAGAGTTGGTTGTAGAATATAAACAATATATATACAGGGATTCGCAAAAAACTGAATACATTGCTAGAGGGTACTTGTTGTTAGTGCAGTTTTAAATATATATTTAGTTTTCTAGTTGAATTAAAATTTTGCTTAATGTGTGTTGTGTATAAAAACCTGCAGATACTTTATGATGTTGTACAAATGTATTTGAACGCATTTTTGTCTATTGGCGAAAATTGATTAAAGTGAATATTCTACTGTACTATGAGTATTCTGACTGAAGTACATTTTAGCATAACATGTATGTAGTATATATACAAATCTAGATATATTAGATAGGGCTACACAAAAAAGTTTCACTTATCAATGAAATTGATTGAGTTTTTAATATTTCCTTGCTAAAATGTGAAGTTTCGTTACAATAATTTTGAAGTGTTTTAAATTGTTTCAAAATACATGGCGGGTGCATGATTTTTCTCTCTTGATTAAATACTTAAATTCCTCAGATATATTGTTGCGTTATAATAATTTCCATGCTTTATATGTACCGTTTTTATATTACGGTGTTTCTGTAATATTATAAAAAACCTTTAACATTTAATAATAATATTATTTAGTTTTCACAAGTTCTTTTATACTAAAAATAATTGTCGTTATAATTAATTTTTATGACATTATTCTAGAACGTATTTTCATATAAAATACTGATATCGGAATCTTATTTTAAATTATCACTATGTGAAATCTAAAAAGATAAAGCATTTTTTAAATCATTATTAAAAACAATATTTTTTCGCACTTAAAAAATAAATATAGTTCTAAATATTAGATATTGGTAAGCAAAGATTTCATAAATTATATATCTCTTTATTTATTACTCCATTTTCGAAAAAAATGTAACATCACAAAATAAACTGAAGATATCTCTTTTCGTGGTTATTTTGTGGTAAAATTTTAAGTGCATAAAAAATCTGGTGATACCTTCGTCGATTTATATACCTTTTATCATACATTTAAACTAGCTTCTGTGAGAGATAAAATAAATTACTTTTGCGCTTACGCTGAATAATGTTGATATATTCTGCATTTTTAAGCTGCGGAACATATATTAAATTGCAAGTGTGAAACGATATATTTCGTATTAAATATTTTTTTTTAATATTCGAAATGTTTACTGATAATGTTGCTTTGAAACACATTTTTTTCATACTCATATACTCATGTACGAACACATACAATCTGTCCTCGGAATAGTCCTCTCCCATTGCAATTAATTGTACCGATGCCTTTATTTAGAAAAGTATGCCAACTTTTGATAGTTCAATTAATATTAGGAATCATTATATTCCATCATCGCTCACAGATTTACAATTTATTTTATAACTTTTTGGCTATGAAGGAAAACATGTGTCTAAGTTTATGAGAAAGCAACCCTAACAAATACGGATAATCTGTAGTTGATAGTACTTCGTCATGGAGATTAAGATAATTGCACTATGATATCATAAATAAAAAGTTTAGTGGAAGAAAATACTACAGAAAAAAATAAAAATAATATTTCGTGACAAACAAAAATTAAATTTCGATAAAATTGAAGTCGAATCTTTTGTTTGTCAATATAATTTTCTTCTTCTTAATAGCACATGTGTGAATTGTTAGCAGGTTGAACTAAACTCTCTTACGAAAACTTACTTACATTTAGATTTTAAATATAAAAAATATCAATGTTACATAATGTTGTACGTAAAAAAATATAAATATTAAAAAAAATAATATCGCATATCTTCAACACTAATTAGAATCTTTGTCTTTTAGCTTGATTCTTCGATAAATTACCTGATAACAACTTACTCCATAAAATAAAACAATATTTAACAAAATTTAACATTTCATTCCACTAAGCTCTTCAACTACAAATGAGAACGGCAATATTCCAACAAAAGAAGGGTATGCAAGATAATCTGAGAAATTGTTTTACAATTGATTGTTGAATCTTTTAAATTTATTAACATAAAAATGTATATGTCATTTCTTAATTGTTTGTTATTGAAATTATAAATTATACTAAAACAGTGAAGATACAAAGCGCGTTTTACATAAATGTTTTGGATATAGTAATATATAGAACATATTAAATGGCGATCCAAACTTATCGCTGGAATCTTTGAATAGCGAACACGCAGGTATAAAAGAAAATTCGGTATTCGGAGGAGTCAGTTTTTCAAAGGTAAAAATATAAATATAAATAGGTGTTAGACATTGAAAAACTTGTCCGCTAAATAGAAGTGCTTGCTATTCAGGAGTGTCCGTTATGGAGGTTTTACTCTATATATGAGTCATTTTCAGTTATGCATCAAATTGAAACTTCGGGAAAAAAATTTTGTTACTAACTACACATGTTTTTGATGAAAATGTTATTGAAAACATATATTATAGAATAAAATTTACTTTGTCTCTATGAAGTTACTTGATTTGTATTAAGTAACAGATTATTTACACGTCAACATTATTCCTAATGATATTTATTTAGCCTGGCATGACAACAATATATATTTAGTTAGTTCACCATATTCTAACATTCAAAAATACGTCGTAATTTTTTTTAAGTTATTTACATAATGTCAACTATATGCATATATGTTCACAATACACTACCAGTCACAGACATTAACAACAAAATTTACATATAACAGTCAATGTAGATGTTATTTACAAAGATATACGTTACTTTCCTCCAAGCAAATGCCATACAGCATATAGGAGTGGAAAACTAAATCTCATCAAAAAGTCACCTGTAAAAAATGCAGCCAAGTCTCGTAACTCATTTACCGTAAAAAGTACTGAGATCGTATAAAGCCAAGTTTAACTATTTTATTAACCCTGAAATTTTCATTCGCAAATCACTCCTAGTCTCTACATCTTTAGTTAATTATTATTTTGTGACTTGGCAATTACGTAGCACGAGAATGTGATGTATATAATTTGTCTTAATCAAATAACACCATGCCATCCCATAACATATTAAGGTGTAATAACTTCCCTGTGCGTATATAATTAGCCTTAATCATATTATCTCATCCCGTCCCATAACATAGTAAGGTGTAATAACTTCCCTGTGCTGCGTAATTGCCAAGTCACAAAATAATAATTAACTAAAGATGTAGAGACTAGGAGTGATTTGTGAATGAAAATTTCAGAGTTAATAAGATAGTTAAACTTGGCTTTATACGATCTCAGTACTTTTTACGGTAAATGAGTTACGAGACTTGGCTGCATTTTTTACAGGTGACTTTTTGATGAGATTTCACTTCTTTTTGTAAGTAATCCTCTTTTTCTTGATTTTGGGTTCTTTTTGGAGATCATCCACTGATTTTCGCTAAGCCCACACTCTGTCCCTATTATTTACAGGTATCAAAATTTGAAGCTTTAGTTTCGTTTGCAAAGTACAGTAGATAAAAAAGATTTCAGGTTCCTAGGCAAGCACTAAGTTATTGGAGGGGGAGTGTCAAAAGTACTCTCAATTGTTTCCAGGATAGGTGCTATTCATCTGAGATATTACTCGCAGCACTAGATACTTGATATTTAACATAAAAGAACTTTTTAGTATAAAAAGAAAGCCAAAATTAAAATTTCCAATAAATCAAACTATATTCCTTTTTTCGATGGGTTTTTTTTTCGTTTTTTTAGTCTTTTTTTTTATTATTATTTACGGATTTTTTAATTTTCCCTTACTTTGTGTACTAAACCCTGCCTTTCTGCCAAATGTCAAGCTTCTAGGACTACAAAATCAAATTATTTTCAAATTTTCGACTTTTTATAAATTTATTGATTTTTCAATTTTAATTCTAAGTTACCTGGTGTAAGTAAACCTGACCTAAGTAAACTAATGTTTCTAGCAGTACAAAATCACATTGTTTTCGAATTTTTCACCTTTTGTCATGCCAATATAGTAATTATTTGATCCGTCTTCTTAGGATCATTTAGGTTCAATTTAGAGATAAATCAAGTCACATCTTAGAGTCACCATGATTTTATTTAGAAAGAACTATCAAACGATAACCAGCCAGTAATGTCGGGAGGGTAGGGGGAGCTGTGAAAATTTTTGTGGGGCTAACATCATTTAACAATCCATATTTCATATGCGAAGTAAATAGAGAACCTGTGAAAGAAAACAAACCTGTCTATAAAGAAATAGCCTATAACGTAGCCTGTCTATAGTGGAACTTTCCTATAACTAAATTCGTAAACGAAAGAAAAGAAAACCATAATCCGGGGGAAATAACATAAAACAATTAGGGGCGCTGTACTAGCTAAAAAGACAATTATCTTAAAACTAATGTTTGTAGCAGTACAAAATCAAATTGTTTTCGAATTTTCAATTTTTTAAAGATATTTCGATTTTATTTTCGAATTTAACGAATTTTTTAATTGTGCCTTTTATTGAATAGTAAATACTACCTTTACACCAAGTTTTAAGCTTCTAAGACTACAAGATAAAATTATTTTCAATTTTTGATTTTTTCGAATTTTTTTTTTATAATTTTCTGGATTTATTATTTTTTTCTTATTTTGTATCCTTTATTACAAATTTCAAGTTTCTAGCGCTACAAAATCGAATTATTTTGAAATTTCCGATCTTTTTCGAGTTTTTATTCTAGTTTCGAATTTATTGTGTTTTATTTTTTCCTTTTTCTGTATCCTAAACAATAAGTTTACGCCGAATTTTAAGTTTTAAAGCTACAAAATCGAATTTTTTTCAATTTTTCGAATTTTCGATTTTTTTTTTCGAATTTTACAGATTTTTTATTTATTTATTTATTTATTTTGTATGCTAAATACTACCTTTATTCCAAATTTTATGTTTCTAGCTTTACAAAATCAAATTATTTTCAAATTTTTGTTTTTTTTTTTCGATTTTTTTATTTTATTTTCAATTTTTGTTGTGTTTTTATTTTTTTATTTTTCTGAATTCTAAACACTACCTTTACACCAAATTTTCAGTTTCTAAGACTACGAGATCATATTATGTTCAATTTCTCTCTTTTTCTTTCTTTCTTTCTATTTTTTTTTTCGATTTTTTTTAAATTATCCATATCTTTTAATGTTTCCTTATTTAGTATCTTAAATATTACCTTTATTCTAAATTTGAAGTTTCTAGCGCTATGAAATCGAATTATTTTCAAAATTTCCTTATTTTTCGATTTCTTTCGGTTTTTTTACTTTATTTTCGAATTTTATTGCGTTTTTAGTTTAACTTATTCTGAATCCTGAACACTATATTTACCGCGAATTTTAAGTTTCTAAAGCCAAAAGATCAAATTATTTTAATTTTTTTCAATTTTTTTCGATTTTTTCGAATTTTTGATTTTTTTTTTTTAATTTTCTGGATTTTATAATTTTTCCTTATTTTGCTCCCTAAATACTACCTTTATTCCGAATTCCAAGTTTCTAGCGTAACAAAATTGGATTATTTGAAATTTTTCGATTTTTTTCGATTTTTCGATTTTATTTTCAATTTTTTTTTTGTGTTTTTGATGTTTTCTTTTTCTGAATTCTAAACACTACTTTCACACCATATTTTAAGTTTTTAAGACTACAAGATAGTGTTATTTTCAATTTTAAATTTTGTTCGATTTTTTTTAAATTTTCGAATGTTTTTTTTTTTTTTAATTTTCCGGATTTTATAATTTTCCCTTTCTTTGTATACGAAACACTAGCTTTATTCCAAATTTTAAGTTTCTGTGGCTGCGGGATCTACCCAATCTTTTTGATGACGCGAGAGTGAGTGAGTGTGTGAGTGACAGAAAATCGAAACTTTGAGTTCATATATCGTCTGCACTAATTTATGGGTATTTTTTGAATTATCCATATTTTTAAAATTTTCCTTATTTAGTATCTTAAATATTACCTTTATTCCAAATTTCAAGTTTCTAGCGCGATGAAATCGAATTATTTTCAAATTTTCCTTATTTTTCGATTTTTTCGATTTTCTGATTTTATTTTCGAATTTTATTGCGTTTTTTATTTTAACGTATTCTGAATCCTAAACACTATCTTTACTGCGAATTTTAAGTTTCTAAGACTAAAAAATCAAATTATTTTAATTTTTTCAATTTTTTTCGAATTTTTGAATTTTTTTTTTCGAATTTTCCGGAATTTTTAATTTTTCCTTATTTTGCATCCTAAATATTACCTTTATTCCGAATTCCAAGTTTCTAGCGCAACAAAATCGAATTATTTAAAATTTTTCGTTTTCTTCGATTTTTCGATTTTTTCAATTTTGCTTTCGATTTTTTTTTGTGTTTTTGATGTTTTCTTTTTCTGGATACTAAACACTACCTTCACACCGAATCTTAAGTTTCTAAGACTACAAGATCGTATTATTTTCAATTTTCAATTTTGATGGAATTTGTTGAATTTTCGAATGTTTTTTTTTTTCGAATTTTCCGGATTTTATAATTTTTCCATTCTTTGTATCCTAAACACTACCTTTTTTCCAAATGTCAAGTTTCTAGGGCTACGGGATCTACCTAATCTTTTTGATGACGCGTGAACGAGTGAGTGAGTGAGTGACAAAAAATCGAATGTTTGAGTTCATATATCGTCTGAACTAGAAAAGACAGAAAGTTGTAATTTTAAATTTTGGTCCTGTGTGCCAAATACTCTAGAAAAACGAAGTTTCAAATTTTTGGGATACTCCAGCGCGGAGACATGGGGGGGTCAAAAGTGCCCTGAGTTGCTTCCAGAAAAGTATGCTTACGGCTGTCCTCTCTTGACTTGGCGGAGGCACTGCCGTGCCTCCAGATCTTTCCAAGGCTGTGGTTTTCCTATTAGACTTAATGTTAGCTATATGCTCCATTTTTCTGCAACTAAATTTCCTCATGCCAATATAGTAATTCATTGATACGTTTTCTTAGGATCGTTTATGTTCAATTTAGAGATAAATCAAGAGAATCTTAGAATCACCATGATTTTATTTAGAAAGGACTATCAAGCCATAACCAACCAGTAATGTCGGGAGGGAGGGAGAGATGTGAAAATTTTTGTGCGACCAACATCTTTTAACAACAAATATTTCATATATAAATTAAATAGAGTAAAGACTGTGAAAGAAAATGAACCTGTCTATAAAAAAAAAGGTCTATAACGTAGCCAGTCTATAGCGGAACTTTTCTATTACAAAATTCGTAAACAAAAGAAAAGAAAAGCATAATCCGGGGAAAATAACACAAAACAATAACGGAAGGTGTACTTAGCTAATAGGACAATTATCTTAAAATCTATCTAAAACAAACTATCCCCATCCTGTGGGATTTGTTTTTCAATGTTTTACTTTATTTAATGCAAAACATAGATTGCATCCGACAACTCATAAAAAAGTCCTCCGGCCTGTACCGGCAGGAAAAGGTAGCTTTCCTATATCTTCGTTTTAAAATTTTAGCTAATGTCACTCGAAAACAGCAAGTTAAAATGCAAAGAAACCGTTTACAAAAGATTCGTTTACACTGAATTTGAATAAGAAATTCGCCAAATTATTGAGCTATAGCCAAATTGGCTTCATTTATGAAGACTTATTTTTGTCGCCAAATTTGGCGAGATTTCACCAATTGTCGCCAAGTTTGGCGAGAATTTGGTGCTAATGGATATGAATATATAGTTTTATGCGTATGATTGGGAAAATGATTACAACAATGAAAGAAAATAATTTGCGAGAAATCGCGTTCACTAAAACTTATAAATTTATATTAAAATCATTAAAATTACAGACATTACAATACACTTTCATAAAACATTAAAAACATATTAAAATTGGACGTTTCGGATTTACATGGAAAATCCCTCTTCAACAACAACATTTCACTTATCGTAAATCATAGTTCAAAAATATCAACAAATAGAAAATGCAACGTATCAAAATTTCGAAGTCAAAGTTACAGTTATAATAACACGGAGTATTCATTCGGGATTGCACCTGCTTGACCATTATTGACCATAAATTTATCGTTGGTTTTTTGTAATGTGCTGTTTTGTTTCAAAATGTCAGCCACCCTAGAATTTCAAACTGCTCTATCTCGGCCAATTTTTAAGATAGAGGTAAAACAAAAAATGCTCTGGAATCCTTGTATCAAGTCCTAACACCTAATTAAAAAATAAACTTGATTTTTTAACTTTTTTGTATATTTATTTTAGTTTTAAAATTTTCCGTGGCCGCCATCTTGAAACAAGATGGCGGACCAAGCTGGCCAACGAACTCGGTCGAGGCATTGGTGAGCTTCATACACACAATTAGTTTCATCCAAATTAATTTATAAATACGAGCGTTATCGTATCAAATTATTTTCATTTTTTCAATTTTTTTCGATTTTTTTTATTTTTTTTTCGAATTTTCTGGATTTTTTTAATTTTCCTTTTTCTGTATCCTAAATACTACCTTTATTCCTAATTTGAATTTTCTAGCGCAACAAAATCGGATTGTCTTCAAATTTTCGTTTTTTTTCAATTTCTTCGATTTTTTCAATTTTGCTTTCGATTTTTTTGGTGTTTTTGATGTTTTCTTTTTCTGGATGTTAAACACTACCTTCACACCAAATCTTAAGTTTCCAAGACTACAAGATCGCATTATTTTGAATTTTCAATTTTGATGGAATTTGTTGAATTTTCGAATGTTTTTTTTTCGAATTTTCTGGATTTTATAATTTTTCCTTTCTTTGTATCCTAAACACTACCTTTTTTCCAAATGTCAAGTTTCTGGGGCTACGGGATCTACCCAATCTTTTTGATGACGCGTGAACGAGTGAGTAAGAAGTGACAAAAAATCGAATGTTTGAGTTCATATATCGCCTGAACTAGAAAAGACAGAAAGTTGTAATTTTAAATTTTGGTCCTGTGGGCCAAATACTCTCTATAATTGAAGTTTAAAATTTTTGGGATACTCCAGCGCGGAGATATGGGGGGGGTCAAAAATGCCCTGAGTTGCTTCCAGAAAAGTATGCTTACGGCTGTCCTCTCTCGACTTGGCGGAGGCACTGCCGTGCCTCCAGATAAAGACCCTAACAGTAGAATTAGCAGAAAATGTGAGGAATAAATGAGAAATGGTAAATGACCCAAAGACAGAAAAACAATAAACAAAAATTTTACACCGAACACCCCCATAATTGTTGGAAAATTGAAGGAGCATCAAAACCCGATGAAATTAAGACCAATCGTAAATAAACGCTCAAGCCCAAAGTATGACTTAGAAGAGACATTATGTTAATTTGCTACCAACATCAAAAATATCCAGAAATTCGACAAATCAATTCATACAAAAAGTCGCTGAATACAAACCTAACGTTAATGACTATGTGATAAGTCTAGATGTAACTAGCTTTTACCCATCAATAAATATTGAATATATGACTGATATTATAAATTCAAAAACTGATACAAAGCGCAACAAATGTAGTACTGAGAGAAGACTATTTTAAATTTAATAACCAAATATATAGGCAAATAAAGGGCGTAAACTTTCAAAAAACGTTGTAAATGAGTTAAACATAAAATAATTTCACAGGCAAAAATTAGATTTTACAAAATTTCTACTACAATACCTGAATAAATTTCAAACCGAATAAAATGGTTTTGTTTTGTTTTATGTTAAATTTCGAGTATTTTCGGAAAATCTGTAAAATTAAATTTTTTCTTCATTTTTAATATTTATTATATCAAACGACAAACAAATATATGACCATTAAAATTTATAAAAAAGTTCACATATTGTAATTGTTTAAAGTACATAACACCTTTTTTTGAAAAAATGAAACTGTTTATGTTATAAATGGCTTTCATCAAAGCCAAAAAAGTAAAACTAAATGCCTAGGATTAGTCCCTACTCAAAAAAGGAATTTAACTGATTATGTCATGATGTCGTCATTTTTTGACAATATTCTAAACAAGTCTTTGAAATCTAGTTTATAAATTAAAATTTAATCCAAAACAGTTGTGCTTCTTTTTAAAGAAATTTAGCTAAACAATGATATTATTTAATCATGAAAGCATAGGTTTAAAAAGTTTCATTCAAGCAGATCTTTGTACCATTTTCTAAAAATGTTAAATCTATTCACTTTACACTAGTAGCATGCGAAATAATTAGCAAAACGGCTTTTTTTTTCATACATCTTCCTTTATATATCCTCATTATTTACGTTTTGTGTTTCAATTTGCTTCAAAAATTAAATCAAAATTAATTAATTTACAAAAATAATTATGAAAAAAAACATTCTAAGAATAAAGAAATATAACATTTTCATTCCTTTTGAAGTTTTAATGAACAATACATGAAAGCGGTATCGTGTAAAATTTTATTCTCACAATATTCTTTCGTTATAGTGAAAATTTTATTTAATTAAAGTTTCTTTTTTCATATTTAAATAAGTAAAGCCTTTGAAAAATCTTTTTTACTTCTATTTTAAAAGACATTTTCAAAACTTTTAAAAATATTCACATACAGATATAATACATTTTTGAAAAGGTTGCTTCATTTACAATTTTTTTATTCTGAAATCAAACTGTTTGATTTTAATACTTTTAGTAAATAAATTCTAATAAAGAATGCAATTATTTTACATTTTATTAAAGTACTACGTAATTATTTAATGTTCATTTATTATTTTTTAGAAAGTTTTATTGTTTTGTTTTGAGAATTATGTTAAATTTTAATGTAAACATTTTGTGCGCCATAGATGCATATCAGGAATTAAAGTAATAATAGGTTTAATAACAGGTTTAATAACTTGTAATAATAGGTTTAATGATGTTATTAATTTAATAACATTTTTGATAATTATTGAAAATGAAAGATATGACTACCTTTGTTTTGTAAAGTCATAATTGGAAAAGATTATAATAAAAATAACTTAGTTATTTTTACTCTACTGAACTTCTAATAGCATATTTTAGTGCAAACACTACGAATACTAACTATGAATTTGACATATATTATATTTAAAAAATTAATTTTAGGATAAATGAGTTCTATGCGCATGTTCACATAGAGAAACACAAGAAATTGGCATTGCTAAATACTTGCAGATTTGCACCTGATATCAGCAATTTTAGCTATTATTTATTCATTATCATTGGTTGCAACTCATTAGTGTAGCAAGCTTTATTTCCTTTATTTTATCTAATTATAATAAGATCCTTATCTCCAAACACATTAATGTATTGGGTTGTTCGAAAAGTTCTTTCGTTTGGGAAAGTTTGTTCATACCAGAAAATTCTATCATTTAATTATTAGACACAAATTCCTATATCTAATGTTTAAATATTGACGTGCAGAATTTTCCGGTACGAATTAGTTTTCGAAAACGAAAGGAACATTCCGAACAACCCAATAGATAATTGTATTTTATCTTTTTTTAATATAGAATAATAGTTTGAAAATATTAAAAAGTTGGTAACTTAATTAAATATGTAAACGGTCATTTAATTTTAGCAATAAGATAAATAAAAAAAATAAAAAATATTTGAAAGTACAATAAAATAAATTATTATTTTTGTTCTTATAAATATGTTATACCACATTCAAATAAAAACTTTAGGTAATTCTGGCATATTTATGATATAATATGCCATGCATAAGGAGATGAGAAAAATGGTTTGGTTTATAACAGTGCCTATCTACCTTCTTTATAAAGGTAATCTAGGATCAAAAGGATTATGTGTGTGTATGTGTTGCTTTCTCGCATTCTTGCATGAATGAGTCTATTCTGTCATTTCTCTTATTTTCGCAATTCTGATTGAATCTCCCTGAATCTGATTGTCGTGGTTATTTTTCTGTGGCCGGCTGTGGTGTAAATACGTTAGTAGAAGTTACAAATGCATTTAATGAGTCTTACATATTTCCATGAATTAATCTAGTATGCTGCATCTAATATGCAGGGATAGCAGCGTCCTGTATTTTTTAAACATTTGCCACCACTGTTTTCAAAATAAAATTTAATTATCCGCCGTAGATCGTCATTCTACATTTTGATAAAACATACAAACAAGATAACTTTTTGGATATGGTAGTAGCAAGTATATAAATAGATGTAGGACGCTGCTACCTGTGTATATGCGAGATATGATATTTTCTTACGCCTTTCAAAAACAAGTTAAGAGTAATGAACATATTGTATTTACACATGTATAATATATATATATATATATATATATATATATATATATATATATATATATGCTTGAATACAAGGTGTTCGTTAATTCACATGATTCAAACCATGACAATCTATTATAGAGACGTAAATTTAATTTCAAGATTTATAAATATCAATTCAAAATCTCTTACCTCAAACAGTTTATTAAACACTATTTGACTTTAAATCTAATCTACTTGGATGTTATAAGTAACGTGCGTAATTTAAAAAAGTACGTGAAAAATTAAATGATACCGTTTCAAATAAAAACAGCATAGACCGTGCAATTATAGAATATTCTTATTTGTTTTGACAATGGCTGGGATGGAGCCGAAACATGTCAACAGTCTAATAAAACTTATTTTACTGTTGACTTTATTTGACTTTTGCATCTGGCATAAAATGAACATTTCTATTTAATTGCAATGCTTTGAATAATGTTACAGTAAATTTGCCTTTTAAATTAATGCATTCACTGAATATTATTTTTCATTTTTAAACATAACGCATGAGAATTACAGAAAAGAGTATTGTACTATAAAAATTTAACAATGAAATTACGACAAATTCTTAAATACCTACAAGGAGAAAAAATGTTTAGTGATTCTGATTTAATCAAATGTATCTTACTTTCATCACGTATATATATTTTTTCTTTTCACGTATTTAAATTTTCTCGTAAATAATTATATTTATAAGAATATAGATATATAATTCAATAAAATATTGAATAATAGAATTCAATAGAATATTGAATAATATAATTCAATAGGAATATATTGATGTTTCATTTATTATACAGCTCGTGGATAAACATATCTAAGGAATTATTTTGTAGCAGATTATTTTATTTCTTCCGTTGATATTTGCGTTATGCACGAATGGAGATAAACTATTATCATAATTAATGTAAACCTATTTACACTTTAGAAGCCTTCTCGTTTTCAGGATTAGATTATTTCACTTCAATTTATAAATCTATTAAAAAGTTTTTTTTCATTGTTAGAGCAAACATTTATTTAGGAAATAATTTGTTAAAAGTAAATTGATGCAATATCCCGCTACTGAATACATGAAATTTGAATGTTAAAGAGATATTCATCTAATTTCACAGTACTTTACACATCAACAAAATTGGTTACATTGCATGGTGTAATTCAATTGATTTATTGCTATAAGTCCTTTGTATTTTAAAATGTGTGAAGAAATATTCAAAGGTCGTGCTATTTTTCAAATTGCGTAATTTTAGAAACAAATCCCGCTGTTCTCAATGTACGTGAAAAAACTATACAAGAGTATTTGAATTATAAAAATATTTTTAAATACATGATAAGCAGCCATATCACTAAAAATGGGACAAATACAGCAAAGAAAATAGAGATTGAAAAACTGAATGTGTGGGAAAATATCGATCGTCATGTACAATATCCCTCCCTCCCCCTCCCAAAAAAATGGACGATGGTCATTACTCCAATTCTCAGAGATCAAGCCGCAGAGTAAAACGGAATTAGCCATTCGTTTGGAAATTATGTATTGTTTCAATTTAATTTTATCTTCATACAGGAATTGTTTAAAACTTTGAAATTTTCAATACGAACAGCCAATTTTGTAACCATAATTTGACACCATTGCATTGGCAAATGGCATATATATACGAAATATATTTTATAAACATGATCTGCGCTTGTTATATATGTCATTATATATTGTTATATGTATTGTTATAATATATTGTACATAATAATATATTGTAATTGTATATAATAATATATTGTATATAATATATATTGTATATAATATATAATATTATTGTTATTAATATATATTGTTATACATATTATATATGTCTCGTTTAAAAATGCACAAATGTTTCAAACCGGAAGTCATTTGGTAAGATAGTTTATGAATTATGAAGGGTTAAAAATTGCAATCCCTAATATTAAAGTCCCTTTTTATCAATACCAGACTGATTTGAACGCAGGATGTCCTTTAAGCATAAATCAAAATGTACGTATCGGAATTAGCTATAATTTTGGATTAGCACAGAAAAAAGTTCTGAAAACTGATTTCTGTTAAAAATTTCACAGGATACATTTCATATATATTTTTTAATTAATTTCGAAAATAATATATATTTGGGAATTAATGTTTGAAAATCTATGAATTCTCTAACAGAAATCGATTTATAAAGGCTTTTATGCGAATAATCGTTTTGCGAATCGGCAAACTCGTCGTTTATGAAAACAAACTTTAAAATCCCCAACAATAAAGCTTTGATTAAAAATATTTAAGAGGAAAGTCATCTACAGGTAAAGCTCTTATTTAGAAAAAAAGTATTTTCAATACTTACTTTCTACGATTAACTACATTATTTTTGGTAGCTTCTAAAATACACTACAATAAACAAAAGCATTTCTTTTTCTTTTTAAATTTGTATGCATTAGTAAATTTTAATGACATTGTTTAAATATTTAATAATAGTTGATATTATTCTACATTTTTAAAGCTGAAATTCATAAATGAATTCTAACGCACATAAACTAGTCATTTAAAAAAAAAAATACATTTAAATAAATTTAAGTACCTTTGCTACTATAGCGTTTCTTTTTTTTATATATATCTATACTAATAAAAGAAAGTTTCGCTCCGTGTGTGTGTGTCTATCGACGATAGCTAGGAGGGTCTAGCGCACCTAGAAGTCTGATAATTTAGGTAAAGATAGTCCAAAACCTGGCCTAGTGCACCTGATAATCAGAATTTTTATATTTTAATTATTTACAGATATATTAATTAAAATCCACAAAGAACTCTCATCAAAATAAGATTTTTATTCTTCTGTTGGTTGGTTGCATAGAGTCTTCGCAGAAGTAATTAAATAAACTAGAGTAGAGACGCCAAGGTAAGATTTCTAACGAAATAGTATTAATATGGAGTGGTATGGTTCTGCACTTACAGGTGCACAGCCGTACTAATGTAGCGCCACATGCACAAACCGAAAGGCAGACTGGCAGACAAACTTGACTAGGCAGAATTACTGATACAACTGTCCTACCCAGACGCCATATGTTTGACACATTTTTCGAAGGCCATTTTTCTTCGAAAAATTATTTCGTTAAAAGTATATTTGCAAAAATATGACGGCGACAGTACAAAAACCCGACAGAAAACCAGACAGGAATCTGCTTTCATTAAAATCTGAACTATAAACAGATGTGTTTCCCGGCCTGTCCTTCAATTTACTTTGCGAAAATGAAAGGAAATAATTGCGAATTTTTACCTATGAACAAAACTTAAGATAACTAACTAAGATATAAATTTGATTTTAAGGATCGGAAGGGGAGCCATCAGGCAGCTATTTTAGTTTAGTGTTTTCCCTTATGTTCTAAAGATCAGAAAAATTTCATTATTTTTTTTAATGATAGCTTTGGAAGGGAATTTCAATCGTAAAATAAAAATTGCGTTAATGATAAAACTACCACCATTTTGAACATTAAAGGCACATTCTTTTCTCAGGTTATGTGGGTCCGATTTCAACGGGAATTGGTTCATGTTCATTCAACTTGGTTTTCAATTGTCTTACAGATTTTAGTTCCATCTTCCACCTCGAGTGTCGGACTCTTATCTTAGGTTCTATGGGCACTATTACAACGGTGTTTGACTCATTCAAATTGGTTTTCCACCATCTCCAGTGCTTGCAAAGCACACCCTATATACGTAAGCAGTAGCGACACAGGCCGCAGTTTCGTTCGGAGTACACTGAACGCTGCCGAACGCAGTGACCCCCCCCCCCCCCCCCCGGAAACTGGATTCATTTGAAAGATTTTCTGAGGATATAAAATCATAGAAATTTGAGTTTTGTTTAAGTTATTATCATGGGTCTGGGCACAGCCGGGCGGGTTCAGCTTGTCATCTATAAATGAAATATTTTTCAGTAATTATAAAACGGTATGACTTAGTTAAAGGTGAATTTTAAAACAAAACATTTCATAAAATATTTAATTAAAAAAGTGAAACATTTTCTTTTTCTTTAAAAATACATTTTCTCCAGTATTAATAAAAGTAAAAAAAATACAAAGGTAACTTAATTGAAAAATCGTTCACGCAAATATCAAATAAATTATCAAACCAATTACTTTCCAAAATAATTAATTATAATTAGCGTTTTGATTAATGACTCTTGTCATCAATCATAACTTATTAAATGAGGTAGTAATCAAGAAAGAATTGTTTTTTAATATTTTGTTTTCTATAAACACCAATAAGAATTCTTCAATTGGACAAAAAAGCATTCAGAATATATAAAGATTGAAAAAAAAATAAAAAGAGACATTTAGGGGAGAGTCGTACACAGTGAAACGTACGTTTAGAAAATAATAATTGAATGCTAGATATAATCGACTGAAGAAAATTTAGCCATTGTTTATATAAATGGGCTTTTTGGTAGTATGTTGTATACCAAATTTACAATTTTGAGTAGAAACAGGAAAACAATCGCTTCAAAACAATATTTGAATTTGTCTCACTGTGCACCAAACCTAGTACACCGTGAGACAGGGCAGATATTTTATGTACTTCACCGACACTTTCAGAAATGCAATATATGACGTGATTGTGCCTTAAGTTTGAGCATCCGTGGATGAACTTCCGCATTGTAAGAACACTTTAACGGGTCCAAAAATTGATAAATCGGATGATTGCTGAATCCAAAAACTGATGATGAGTTGATTTTCTGACTGTTATTTCGTGGTAAGTGAGAACGGTTTTTCCTATCTGTCACTGTCTCAAAAACATAAAAGCATATTGCAGTAGTATAAAACGCATATTTTGTATTATGGAATAAATATATTGATAATGATACACAGTTAGAAACTGTCTAACTGTATACCAGCGTCTCATACCTTGCAGTGTATCACATTGATTTGTTAAAGAGAAACTTACCTCTCTTTGTTACAGTCGAACCCGTGGTATTAAGTGCATAAATGCATATGTGAAGCACGTGTGAAATATTCTAACTGAAATATCACTTACTATTTGACGGAAGTTTCATGATCTGTGAAAGAGGTAAATGCAAAACTTTCAGATCCAAAAGCTTACTCTTATTCGTAAGTTCCAAACGAAATAATATCCACACTTGAATTGTGGTCGGCGAACACTCTCAGCAAACCATTGCTGAACAACCTAGAATCTAGAGATAGAATCTAGCGAACTTCGGTTTCAAACGGTCTCTGTTTCACTGTGTACACAGTTAATGTGCACACCCTCTCTTACATGCACAAAACTGAAACTTCATAAATTTCTTATATAGAGATAATTATGGAAATACCTTTATTTTTTATCTATCTTTTAGCCCTTACAACACAGACTTTACTCTTAGATAAACACATTTTACACTTAACATTTAAAAGGCGGTTAATTGAAATATCTTCTAGAATGAATCGTATCTTAAAAGAAAGTAAAGTTGAAATACCTACATCGCACTTTTTCCCGCTCCGTTATTGTTCACCTGTGTCGCGGTGTGGGTGTGTGGGTGTACTAATGGAAAGTAGTAGTTAATTTTAGTCGAAGGAATCAATTTATTACATAGGTACGACAAAGCACCCATTACCTAATGTTGAACACAAAGACACATTCAGAAGAAAAGCTAAAATCAAAGGGGTAAGCAGACCTGGCAAATGTTCCAGAATAAGCCCCTTTGGTCTAATGCCCCTGTGGTGTAAATGTTTAAAACATACAAATACCCTGAAATTAGATTTCCGATACGGAAATTTACGAAAAGTAACAATTTAGGCTTGAAATTGTCAGTCCCCATAAATGGTAAAATAACGTGCATTTACAAGGAGAAAAAAAAAGAAACTTAAGAAAAAATACTTTTATTCTTAAAATAAATCTCTTCCAGTGAGAGAGAAAAATAAACACGTTTGTCCAACTGGGATAACTGTTTTGTAACTAAAAGTATCTGTTTTTATTTAAACAATAAAGAATTTATATTATCTTATCTTGAAGTTTTTGTGAAATTTATGTCCCCGTTTTAAGCAAGAGTATAAAGTATGTTTCGCGTTCATATCTTCTTTTTGGAACCGGTAATAAATTGTATCTGGAAATGGTTGTGTATAAAAAAATTTCTAGGCTTTTTATTTTTGACAAACATTGGGACAATACAAACAAATACCAAAAATAGAAAATAAGTATTTTTTATGAAAATAAACTGACTTCTTGAGATTTCTTCTAACCTTATTGCACTGCTCTTTACTTTTTGAACTGCAATTAGCTCATATTTAGCAGTGTGGTGTGACATAATACAATTTTTGAGGCAACAATTTGTTCTTATCCAAATTTATTTTAAATCGTCTCGTTGCTAATATCGTTCATGTTTGAAGTGCTGTGCGCAATCATATATTAACATTTTTGACGTGTAATTAGAAAAACTATACACGATACGACGACTAAGTAGTTCTAGGTACCTTAAGAACATATTGATTTTTCGCAGTGAATTGCCAATTTTATAATTATTACTATCTTATTCTAGGATGTCAAAATACGCGAAAATAGACAATGATAATATTTTTAAATTCTGAGAAATCTTGTAAAGGGACACCGATCACGGAAATGAGTCCTTTTCAACACAAAAAAGGAATTATAAATACCGGAGTATCCATTCAAAAGGTATGCGCGAACGTACATATAAAAGAAACATTCAAATTTATTATGAAACGCTAAGCATTGTGAAGTCTAGAAGTGCAATATAGAGAACGATTAAATAAGAAAAAAAACTTCCGATGTTTTCCCAGATAAATTAAACATTATTACTCATTATTTTTTAACCTAATTAATGAAGATATTAAATAATTATGTAGAAGGATTATTTATGAAGATAAGTTTCTTATTTAAAAAAAAAAAAAAAAAAAAAAAAAAAAAAAAAAAAGAATCAGATGTAAAGTAATAAGTTCTCGGGATTAGTGTCAAGTGTAGTTTCCTCTTGAACTATAAATATACTGTAGACTGAAGTTAATGTATAGAGGCTGGATAGTGCTAAATCGGGCTGTGTAGACATCGGATAAGAATTTGGATATTTTGTTTCCCATTTACAATATGTATTTACTACAAATGGTCTTCAATATATTTTAATACAAAGCTACTTTCGTTTTTCGTTTTTCTTCCAGGATATATTTTTTTCTTGAATTCTTATCCATGATAAAATTCTGATTGTTAAACAAATTATAGATAAAAAAAATCCAGCAATATCTTTGCAGTCAATAGGTCTCCTTTAACAATTAGTAACCTAATGCTAAACCTACCACGCTTGTGTCATGATCACGCCCAGAACGGCGATTTATACTTGTATAGGTGTGTTTAGTTTATGTAGAAGTTTCCTTTAATTTGCAGACAACGTGCATTAAAGAATTTTGCTTGATCAGTTTGTGTTGTTTTATTTAATAGAATCAAATCCTGCATTTTATTTTTTTATCACTTACTAATTTTATATGCTTATTTGTAGTATTACAAGCTTTGATACAATTTTCGGAAAAATTCTATTTGGCCAATATGATCCAACCCGGCCAAAGATTAGTTTAATACATTTTTTCTCTTCAGAACATTTGATCGTCAAATAAACAGTCCATATTTTGAAATTCCTTCCTTTTTTCTTGCAATACCTATTCCTTCTAGCACAATGATTGAAACAAATACTATGCATAAAAACTTTACTCGATATTGTTAATATATATACAATCAACATGTCTTCTTCAACAACCAAAGAGTGATGTTTAGAGCTCCACCGGCTAAGATACGACCATGGGTTGTACTTTAATTTGTACTTGTCTAATTCGTTTAATCCCCCTAAACATTTCCTCTAGTAATTTAAATTCTGTATATAGTGAGTTTTTTTCTGTGAGGACGCAAGTGAACGATGTTCTTAAATATTCTGTAAATTAAATAAGTGGAAGTAAAGATTTAAAATTTTTGGAATTACCATTAAAACAGCTTATAATGTACTACGAAAATTTATGAGACTGCTTAAGTTATGCCTATAGTTTGTTGACAATAAAAATGTTTCTATTTAAACTGACTATGAACGCCCTTGTGTTTTAAAAAGTGGAAAACTATTGACAATTAAACACTTCGCTGTGATCACTTGCATAATCCTGATATTGTTTGGGTATACATAAATTCAAACAAATCTACAGCTACACTGAGCTAAAAATGTTTAAAGATAGATCGTGAAAATGGGGATATTTAGGTCAAACTGGAGATACAACAAAATACTCTGATTTAGAAATAACATACTGAATACATACATATGTATTTAGCTTCCTTAGTATGGGTTGTTTTATTTAATAAAGGAAGACCAGTAATATAGTGGCAGCGGGTCAAGCCACCATGCCGCAAGTCGAGAGTTCTACCGGACTGAGCGCATACTTCACTCAACCTTTCATCCCTTTGTGGTCGATAAAATGAGTACCAAGCTTGCTTGGGAACTAACCACTGGGAAAACTAAACACACGCGCTAGATTGACCATCTGACAGGGGCATATGCTGTACAACACCCCAGGGCCCAGTGTCATAAAAACAGAGTTGGACATTGTATGCCAATATCCGTAGGAATTGTATCGCCAAAGAATTTATTTTACTTTATATATTAAAACCAAATTTCGTACTTAATTTTTCGATAATTTTTATTATGTTTTCTGAGTAACATTACAATAACACTTTGATTGAAAAAATATAATATTATGTAAATATCCGAGATTTATTTATAAAAGACAACTATTGATTTAACGCACTCTTTAAGATAATATTTATGTGATGTCTATATTATTTTTAAGAATAATACTTAATAATATTTACTATAATAATATATCTAATAGTCATATGAATTATTAATATGTGTTACTTAATTAAAAGAAAATATATAAAAACCTATAAAAATAAAGTGCTTTTCAAAAGTATATTTTAAAACATATTTATTCAAATTCACAAAGTATAAATACTATCAACTGTTTGATATTGGGGATATTTTATAAAGCCGCAGATCTCTTTATTTATTACCTCATTTTAGAAAAAAAAGTAGGATCATAAAATAGAGTGAAGTTATCTTTTATCGAAGTTCTTTTATAGTAAAATTTTAAATGCATAAATATTCCTGTGCTACCTTCGTCGATTTATATACCGTTTCCATACCTTTAAACTAGCCTCTATGAGAGATAAAATAAATTACTTTAGTGTTTTATCCACATAATGTTGATATATTTCGCAAATTCAAGCTGCAAAGAGTATTTTAGATTTCTAGTGTGAAGCGAAAAAGATTTGTACTGTTATATTTTTACCACTTTCCAACATCGTTCCAACATCGTTGAAAAGTGTTTATGACATGCTGTCTGTCTGTCCGTACTCTACTGTATATATACACTCATTACATCCATGCAATTGATATAAGTCTTTGAGGTTTACTATAGAATGTTTTCTAAAGAAAAGGAAGTGTATAGCATTTATAGTTTGTTTACAGGTACACTGAAAAAATTCCACTACGCTGTGATCTTTCGGGGGAAATTGTTCGCGATCAATTTTAATATTGTTATTACGTTTCAAATGTAATGAGGTTAATAAGCATTTCTGAGACAATAACGCATGATTTCTGTAAAATGTGGATTGCAAAACATTAATTATTCATTTACAGGATCTCATAAAATATTTCCGTTACATAATGGTCAACGGGGGTAGGGTCGTTTTCAGTGTATCTTATTGATGTTACACTAATTTAATTATAATGAAATTGATATACATTACTGATGTGCAATATAAGATGCTTATAACAGAATATGATCTGCATTTATCGTTTACTAGAGCATCAAACCCGGGCTTCCCGGGATAGAGAATATATGTGAAAACCATTTATTTTATCAAATTGAAAACTCTAATAGATTTTTTTACATTTAATAATTGCTTTAAATTGCCCCCTAAAAGCATTTTTATATGAAATATGTCAATTATATATTCAAATAAAAATTTTTAATTTATTAAAAGCGGTAATTTCGTATTGACCTCTTGCAAGAAGTTAATAGCACAAGAAATCGCTAAAAATTTCGTTATCTACAGAAGTTTTTTTTATTTCTGATGGTTTCAGCGGGTTTAAGCTCTTATTTCAATTACATGTCTGTTAAATTTGTGTTTTATTTATAATATTTTATTTATTGCTTAATGAAGTTTTAATTTTATTATTTAATATTAGCTGGAAACAAATGCTGAACTTTTTATATTGTTTAAAGTGCAAACGGATTAATAATTTGTAATCGTCTGCAAGCGTTAGAAATAGATAAAACAACAAACGAAAAATCAGGAGTCAAGCATAGATTATGTAACACTTTCCAACGATTCCAAAATAATTTTACAAACCATTACCATTTAATAAGCTGAAAGATAACATCTAAGTAAACATATTTAAAAACGTAATTTCAGATATTCCCAACATATATTTCCAACATATACAATATAAGGAAAAATATCCGAATACTTTTATTCAGCTCTGTATATGATCTATAGATTTGTATATATACTAAATAGGATGCTAAATTTTAGTTTAGTTAGGAAACACGTAGGACAGTTTAAAATCCTCCTTCTGGAGTTTCTGTCAATAAACGAAAATGTTTTTGCGAACTTTTGTGCTGCCCTGTATAGGATCTACAGAATTTATACACACCATGTAATAGACAAAAAGTGAGTTAAATTTAAAATCGCGTTCAGCAACTTAAAACGCACTTCCAGTAATTATTGTTAACAGACAGTAGAGACTTCTTTTGTGTGTCCATGTAAATGAACGATGACTGCTATACACACAATATTCTGTAGTAAGCCTCTTGTAATGCTCCTTAGTGATATATATAAATTTCAATGCGTTTAAAATAGTGAAACGTTATTTAATTAAACCGCAGACGATTTTTCGCCATAGACGTCATGTAACGGAATTCTTTTGACTGTCCCTGTAAAGTAACTATAAGTGCTATGCACACCCTATTCCATGTTAAGCTTCTTGTAATGCACATTAGTGATATATATCAATTACAATGTGTTTGAAATTGTGTAACATCATTAAAATAAACCGCAAATAATTTTTCCCCATAGACCGTAATGTAACGAAACTCTTTTGAGTGTCCCTGTAAAAAAACTATAAATGCTACACACTTCAGTTGAAATAGGGAACATGCTATAGATAGCGATAATAACATATAAAAATTGCAGGGCAATCCGAGCATATTTACGGGAGTTAGAGCACGGACAGGCAGCAGACGGTCAAACGGCAGACAAATCGGAGTCATAAACACTTTTCAACTAGGTTGGAAAGTGTTAAAAAAGCATACTTCAAATTTAATTTAAATACTATAATAAATGAGTAAATTGCAATACAGTTTTTAAACAAATTGCATTTGTAAGTAGATTTTCCCCCTATATAACGGTGTAAAAATTAAAAATATGCGACGTTTAGAAAAAAAAAAAAAAATTGCAGTAAAAAAAATCGCAAAACCGAAATTTCATCTTCAACTGTTGCCATTCGCAAAATGACGTCAGCGTTACGCACGGACACGTTTGTCCTTTATAATATAGATTTACATGACGCAGAAATTTGGTTAAAATAAAGTGCACAAGCGGTAATTGTTAGAAGTGTGTTTTCAGTTGTGGTATGCATTTTGAAGTTTAGCTAAATGTTTCCATATGACGTGATGTGTATAAATTCCATAGATCATAACATATCTGCAGAAGATAATTTATAATTATTACTGTCTAAGGGCATGAATTGCTTAAGGTATACTATATTTATATACTAACTATAGTATACTAAGATTCGTTTGTAGAATATATAAAAAATCCATATGCAAGGATACGCAAAAAACAGGATACATTGCCGTCTATGGATGTTAATTGTTAAAAGTGCATTTTTAGTTTTATTTTGCGATTTCAGTCTGCATTATATATTAGCTTAATATGTGTTGTATATAAAAAAAATCTGTAGATAATATACCGGGCTGTACAAATGTATTTGCGCTAATCTTTGTCTTTTGGTAGAAATTGATGAAGGTGAATATTCAACTGTGTTATGCGTTTTGTGAATGAAATAAATTTTAGCATAATATGTAGTGTATATGCAAATCAAATCAATATATCATATATAGGGCTGCGTAAAACAGTTCGGATAGCACTCAGATTATGGATTTAACTCCAAAATTGTGTTTTGAAATATATAATATATTTACTTATACTTCTTTCTCTTTAAAAAAAAAATAAAGTTTCGTTACAATAATTAGGAAGTGTTGGAACAGGATTCAAAATTTAGGCTTGACGCATGATTTGTCTTTCTTGTTTAAATATTCAAAATGTATTGAGATAAGATTGCGTTGTAATAATTTTCAGACGTGCTTTATATGTGCTGTATTGATATTACTGCGTTTTAACTTTTTTTCTATAATGTTTTAAGACTACATTAATTTGTAAGTAATAACATCATTACGTTTCCTCAATTTCTTTTTTATTAATAAAAATTGTTATTATAATTATTTTTAAAGAAATTATTCATAAATGCATTTTCATATAAAATACTGACATCGGAGTCGTATTTAAAAGTAACACTATATGAAATCCATATCAATAAAGTATTTTTAAATAATTATTTTAAAAAAAATAACATTTGCAAAATAAATGGTTCTAAATATTAGATATTTTGAAAATTTTATAAAGATATATATCTTTTTTTTTATTACTCTATTTTAGAAAAAGGTAAGATCATAAAATAAATTGAACTTATCTTTTATCGTGGTTTGTTTATGGTAAAATTTTAAATACATAAATAATCTGTTGCTACCTTCGTCGATTTATATACCGTTTCATACCTTTAAAATAGCTTCTCTGAGAGATAAAATAAATTACTTTAGCGCTTACGCCGAATAATGTTGATATAGTCTGCAACTTTAAGCAACATATTTTAAATCACTAGCATCAAACGAAAAGATTTCTTTATTAAATATATATTTTTTAAATATTCAACATGTTTACTGAAATATAATATCATCCATAATAAAACAATATTTAACCAAATATGACATAACATATAATTACACTAAGCTCTTAAAATCTAAATGAGAACGGTAATATTTTCATAAAAGAGAAGGGTATGCAAATTATTCTGATAAAGCAATTGTTTTACAATAGATTGCAGAACCTGCTAAAATTATTAACATTAAAAAAAATTGTCATTTTTTAATCATTTTTTTGTTGAACATATAAATAATATTAAAACTTTGAAGATATACCAAACAAGCTTTACATAATTTTTTTTTAAATATTAGTCTAAAGAATATATTAAATGGCGATCCAAACTCAGTTACACTGTTATACACTGACACTTCTGAATAGCGAACACGTTGGGATTAATTAATCTGTTCGCTATTCGGTAGTGACCACTTTTCAGAGGTAAAAATATAAAAATAAATAGGCGTGGAGATTGAAAAATAAACCCGCAAATTAGAAGTGTGTGCTATTTGGGAGTGACAGTTGTGGATGTTTTAATCTATATCAATAAAATGAGCCACTTTTGGATTTGCATCAAATTGAAAATTCTGGAGTATTTGCTGTTGGTAAGTAAACTTGTTCTTGGTGAAAATGTTATTGAAAATATATATTATAGCACGCAGTTTCCATTGTCTCTGTACAGTTTCTTGTGCAATTATTTGCAGTAAGTAACAGTTTCTTTGCCTACCAACAATATTCATAATGATATTTATTTATTCCTGCAATGACAACAATACTTCTTTATTTAGTTCACCAAATTCTAAACTTTGAAATTGAATAATTCGTTTAACTAGAAAATTATTCCGACGATGATAATAGAACATAACGTAACGTTTGACAGGTGCCAAGAGTATAGAAATATAATATTAACAGTTAAGAAATGATAAACATAAGAATTCAGAATTCGACACTGATGAAGAAGGAAAGAAAAGAAAGAAGAATGTCCACGAGCCATTGATTATGTAAATGCAATAAGTTCACTTAAAAGCATACTAACTATTACAGACGTAAAGAAAATCTGAACAAATAAACGATCACAAGTGCTTTCTGTGGATTTGTTGTGACAGATGGACTTTATATTGTGTTCTCGGTTCGCTTTTGTTCATATTTTCTTCATGTAGTTATTATGAAAAAAAACGAGCTTTATTGCATTTTCATGATAAATGACTCGTGGACGTTTCGTAACAAAGAAGGGGGTAGTATGTGGAACATAGCTAAGAATAGAAAATACAGTCTCAAATAAAGCTTGAGCGTCGTGCGTTAGAATATACGGTAAATGTTTACATAAATCTTAATACATAATGTGATGTATGCTACAAATGTTCTCATACGCCGGTATGTCGAACAGACTGAGCTTACTAAGTCGAAACTACAAACCGAAAAATTTATATTCGAAAATTTTATTTTGAATTATTTTTTTTTTATTCCAAAATTGTTTTTTAATGGAGTAATTAACCCTTTTATTTTATAAAAATAGGATTCTTTTAAATATTCCCTAGGTATATTTTCTCTTTGTCTCTCTATATAGTACTGGCTATATTTATATGCTGTACACAATTTTGGTTTTAAGAAATATTTAAATTATTAATTTTTCAGGTATCATTAGATCTTGAACTTTAAATCTCATCTATTGCATGCATTTTCTTTCATCACTAATTTTTTTTTCTTTCGACGGTCGCCTCTCCGCCCAGGACATGACACCTTACACATCGATGTTTTAAACTCATTCAGATATCATTCTTTTAGTGTACACGTGCGTTTTCTTTCCGATTGTTTCCAGTGATTTGATCAATCTGATGTATCTGTAAGCTTCACGGATTAAATTACCAATCTGCACTGTTAGAAATCCACTCTGAAACTGAATGTATCACCGTAATTAATAAGTATTTATTCTGTAATTTGAATATTGCATAAGCACTGACCTATCAATAAAACATTTAGAGAGCAATATAATTCTGTAATAAAGCCTTAATCTTTTAATAAAGAATAATTTTTGCTGAAACATCAGTGAAGGCGGGAAAAGTTTTGGTTTCCGTCTGTTTGTCTGTTCGTCTGTCCGCCTGTCTGTCTGTTCCGCGATAACTGCCGTAAAAATAGTCCTATTAGGTTGCTTTTTGGTGGGTATCTTGGTGAGGTACCGGGAACTAGCTGTATAGTTTTTAGTTACATTTGGTGCATTCGTTCGAAAAATATAGAACATTGTTTAGGTCATAATGCTGTCCTATGGGAATGCAGACGATTTTCAAATTTCCTTTTTAACTGAAATGAAAATCACATATTTGAATAATGGATTTAAACATAAAATTATGGATGCTAAAGTTTTGATATAGAGGTTTTAAATATATCCAATAGCTTTGAAAATTCACGATACATTTATTAGAATTTAGAAATTAATTGTTAAAATTATTGGAAAAAAATTTGCATACGTGTTCGGGAAATATAAAACATTTTACTTTCATATTTTTACAAATTTAAAATGCATTTATTTTACTTTGCTCTTTAATTTATTAGTTGCTTAGCAGCCATATTTCAAAGAATATCAAAATAATAAAATTTAAGTAACTCGCACTATTTTTCTGCATTTTTTTTTCAAAATAAATTATTTTCGAGTGATTTTAGTATTCTAGTGACATAAATCAGAATTTATTTTGATACAAGTTACCATTTAACAAATAATTACCGAAATATATTTTTTCAAACGAAACTTACAAAAAACATTGAACGTGTAATTTGGATTAAAGTGTAGTAGTATGTGTTTACATTTGTACATATTTCTTACATGGTATGTTATTCATTTTCTGTAACAGATGTGGGTGTTTCGTCGTTGAAGAGTTAATATAACTTTTAAAATAGGATAAAATCACTCGTACAACGAGGTGGTTAATCTAAAAAATTAGAGTAGCAAAACAATCCTGAAATATTACAATTACTGGAAATTGAGAAAATAAAAAGCTATTACAAAAAATACTTTATAGCGCCAAATCACGATTGCTATTTAGTGAATTGGCAGTGGACACGATTATGAATGATTAAACCCAATAGGTTTAAAAGTTTCCAAATAAGCCTATTTTGGGGAGATTTAAGTATGCTATTGGCATCGACTTAGATCAGGATGTACTTAGATAAAATAAATATTATAGAATGACAATCAAAACTGCTTTTCCGAAACAAAAATTGTAATAACACTAGATTTCTGAAATACATATAAGTGAAATATAGTAGATTCAGTTTACATTTCCATAAGTTGCTTCTATACCTGAGATATTATTCAACTTATCTATCAGATGCAGGTGTTTCGTGGTTGGCAGGTAAGTAAATATTGCTATCTGGGTATTAGGATAACACGTAATTATTTTCGAAATTGTGGCTTATCCTAATGAAACCACTGTGTAGAACGAAATCCACAATACACTAGAATCAATAGTAAATCACGAATATAAATTTAATAAGATTGCGGGGGTTCAGGGAGGCAGAGCCCCACTGAAGAAATGTATTTTTTTTTTATCTAAAAAATTACAAGAATTAGAAGTTTATAAGAATGTCAGAATATTATTGCATAAACGTTTCTAATTTCTGAAACCTTCGAATTCTTTTATATGCCTATATATATGTAATTTAAAAAATTTAATTTGCGGATTGTAAGATGTTAAATATTTAGAAAAGTGGTATTAAAAAACAATGACTTTCAGACATGACATTGAGACTCCTGATCTGCAGATTTACTAGTTCTGCAGTAAACCATTATTCTTTTAATAAAGAATAACTTCATAGCAAACCTTCAAACAAATGTTGAAAATTTATTAAATATAACATATTTTCACAGGCAAAAAATCGATGTTATACAACTCTTACCACGGATTGACTGAATAAATTTCCAGTAGAATGAAATGGTTTTGGTTTGTTTTGTTTTAAGTTTTTACAAAAATTCTATAAAAATACATTCTTTTTTAACATTTACTTATTATCAAGAGAGAAAAAATATGTGACTATTAAAATTCACAATAAAGTTCACATGCTGTAATTGTTTAAACTCATAACAATTTTATTTGAAAAAAACTGTTTATGCCAGAAATGGCTTAACTGCATTACAAAATAACTAATCCAAGCAAAAAAAGTATAACTAAATGCACAGAATTAGTTCCTACTCGAAAGGAATTTAACTTTTTATTAATAATTAACTTGTAATTATATCACGATCCGCCATTTTTTCTTATTACAACATGCTAAACAAGTCTTTGAAACCTAGTTTACAAATTTGAATTTAATCCAAAAGAGTTGTGCTTTTTAAAAAGACCTTGAGCTAAACAATGATATTCTGTAAGCCTGAAAGCATAGGTTTAAAAAATATTTAATTCAAACATTCATTTTTAACATTTTCTAAAAATTTTAATGTATTCCGTTTATTCAGTAACATACGAAATAATTAGTAAAACAGCTTTTTTCCCTTTAAACATCTTCGTTTATATATTATATACTCATTATTTACACTTTTATATATTTGTGTTTCAATGTACTTCAAAATTTAAATCAAACACTACTTAATTAATTTATAAAAATCATTCTGAAAAAAATTCTAAGAATACAGAAATAAAACATTTTTATTCTCTTTGAAGTTTTAATGAACAATACATGAATTCGGTAAATTCGTCTCATACAATATTATTTCCTTATAGTGAAGATTTTATTTAATTAAAGTTGCTTTTTTCCATTTTTAAATGAATAGATACTTTGAAATATCTTTTTTTTTTTTACTTTTATTTTAAAAGACTTTTTTAAAACTTTTTAAAATGTTCACATACATGCATAATACATCTTTGAAAAGGTTCCTTTATTTACAATTTTTTGTTTCTGAAAACAAACAATTTGATTTACTTACCTTCTCTAAATAAATACTAAAAAATGATGCAACAATTGTGCATTATTGCAGACAGTACTACTAATTATTTAATGTTTAATTTTGTTTATTATTTATCTTTTATAGTATTATACTGTTCGGTTTTTGAGAGTTATGTTAAATTTTAATGTGAACATTTTGTGCAGTAAAGATTCTTATCAGGAATTTAACTAATAATGGGAAAATGTTTTATAATTATTAGAAATGGAAGAAGGGATTAACATTGTTTTCTAAAGTCATAATTGGAATTGCTTATTAAAAAAATATCTGTGTTATTTTTATCTTTATTAATTTATAATAGCATAATTTAGTGCTAACATTACGAGCACTAATTTTGAATGTGATATACCTTGTATTTAGCACAGTAATTTTTGGATAAATGACTTCTAAGCGCACTTTCATATAGATCAAGAAATTGACGTTTTTAATTATTTCTAGATTTGTACCATGAATCATATTTTATGCCATTAAAACTTTTTGTAAGGCATTTGTATTGCATTTAGTCCACAAGGTCGACCGTTGTATCAGACTAGATACGAAAGCATTGGGTAAAATTGGAATGGCTTCCAGTTGACGAGGCATCAACATGGCGGGTGTCTGACATGTTTCAAAGCTTTCATACAATTTTTATCTGAACCGAAAATGAGATTTTCTTCCGACTAGGAACCTATTTTCCACCTACACACCTCTCAGTGAAAGGACGCTGCTCAACTCTGATCTTCTGGTTGTAATCTAGTTGTAATCTGGTGACGTGAATATGTCGCCATCAAGAGCAATGTTTCCAGGAGTGCTTCTCCAAAGTACTGATCGTACCCGAAAATGCCTAATTCGGTGATTTGATGGGAACCGATGCTTTACATAATCCTATGTCACTGGTACAAAACTTTTTATTACTATTCATAATTTACAATTTGTTAGTATTCCATTAAACTAACAAAACGATTATTATGGAAACCGGAGCTGTACAGCATCGTACGCCATTGGCGTAAAAGAATAACAATTAAATTTCGAAATGGTATTATTTGAATCTTCCTATATTTAAAAATATTTACCAATGTTATAGATTACGACCTTTGTTATTTTATGAGATTCTTGGTATGTGTTATGAAGCTAAATTGCTTACGTATGACTTACGTATCTCTTTAAACATTGGCTGGTTCATTTCCTCTATCCAAATGGTACGAGTGTACCTGTAACATTTCGTTCGACAGACACATTTAAGGGAAATTTTTCATTGTTTCATTTCCAACTCCAAAGGCGAAAAGTTGATTTTCCTGAACTGAAATTATTTTCCCTTCATTTACAAATTAAACATAGATAACAAGTTTATTATTATTTATAATTTTAGAAAAAGGTGCTCCTTAAGGATACTCGGCGATACTTTCATATAATAAGCAAAACCTATCCTTTATTAAAAGTTATTGAATTAAAGTATAGTGAATTTCTAATGTTTTTAAGAGTACTACTCAGATGAAAACTTAATTAATGCAAGCACCATTTTCCGTAATTTTATTTTTATCCTTAATAATAGCTCTTTCAGCTATTCATACTTCATTATCATTAATGGCAATTCATTAGTGCAACAATTTTCCTTCTCTTATTTCATCTAATTGCATTAAGACACTTGTCTCCAAACACATTAATGTAGAGTATTGTATGTTATATATATATATATATATATATATATATATATATATATATATATTAGGTAGTATTGTTTTGTTTTTTTAATTTATTTATATAATTAAATCTAATGAAATGCATATTTAACTAATAAAGTGGATAGGCAAATAAATATTAATTATGTATAATTATAATACCAACAGATGGCGACACTTTACGTGTCAGGTAGATATGATAATATTATTAATATTATTTTTAATTTAACTATAGAGGGAGCTATTGCTTGTATATTAATTTTACTTTCAGGTATTAAAATTAGATGGAGTAATTATATATTCACGGATATAATTTTTGTTATAAGTGTATTATCACCAGAATAATTTTGTGTGTTTTTGAATCATTTTGTGTTGGTGTGTCATCGATGGAGTTGTGTTTAAAAAATGTGCTCTCAACTTGTCTTTCAAATCATTTCTTTCAACTCGATTGTCAAAATTATGTGCGTGCCATGTGGACGTGGATATTATACAGTAGTTTCTATATTTTGTGCATTCAGGATAATTAATGTGAGTAAAAATATTTTATCTACAATTTAAAGGTTCTAATTTCCAATATTATGTCAAAAATGATATCTAGTGGTAATTTAGTGAGGTGATTTATAATGTTTTTGGATAATCGATGTAAGTGAATTATATTATATATTCTTAATGGTTTTTTATTTCCAATCTTATTTTTTCCAATTGTTATCTGGTAATAATTCAGTATACTTGGTTGATTCTACTGTTCTTAGCATCATGCCAGTAGAATTATGAAATACTGAATCATTTTTAAAACACATGTGGGTGCAACCAAGCTGACGAGTACATCTACATGTGTTTTTTCATATCCAATTCTTGTTTGTTCTCTTGTGGTCCAGTTTTCGATTGTATAATGTTCATATTTGATTTATTAATCCATTTGTGTTTACTTAATAGCAACTCCAATCTATAAACTTTTTTTTTCCCTTTCTCTCTCTTTCTTTTTTAAATATTATTCAGGTATGAGTAAATTTGGCCAATTCCCATTGAAGCACATGCTATGGTAAAATTATGATTGCACATGTTAATTATTAGATATGTGGTATTCTGTTTACACAATATCATTATTTATCTCTTTGTAGATTAAAGTAGAATGATATTAGAACTTATGTTCTAAATACATAAGAACTTATGTATTTTGAAATTCATAGATATTATAATTATATATATATATATATATATACAGAATAATAATTTGAAAATATTAAAATGTTGGTAACTTTCTTAAATATATAAGCATTCATTTAATTTTGAAACGTTAAAATATAAGTAAAAAAGGAAAATAAAATTATTTAAAATGACAGTAAAGTAAATAAATGTTTTTTGGACTCCTTAAAATCTGTCTTACAACATTTAAATGTTAACTTTAGGTAATTTTGGTATATTTAACAGACAGTATGCCATGAAGAAGTACCTGAATAAAATGAAGGTTTTGTTTATACAATTGTAAAAAAATGTGGTGAAAATAAAATTATTTGAAATGCTTGTGTTTTTTATATTTAAATGTTAAGTTTAGGTATTTCTATTGTATTTCACATATAATATGACATACATGATAAAAAAAGAAAGGTTCTGTTTCACATATAAAAAAAATCTTTCTAAAAAAATCTTTCTAAAAAAATCTTTTTGATTTAAAAAAACTAGAAAGTTTAAAATAAATAACGCACATAAAATTTATAGTTTTTTAAATGTTTACGAAAATGTAGATGAAAGTAAACTTGGCTGAAATGACAGTTAAAATAAAATAATCACTTTTGAGAACCTACAAATGTGATCTGCAACATATAAATGATAATATTTTTCAATGACTAACAAATGTCTATAGTGAATGAATACAATAGGTATCAAATCAAAAAATCATCGTGTACATTATGCTTTAGAATATGCTTGCATACTGAAACTTTTAAATTATGAATAGAAAAATTGCTGAGATCATTTCTGAGAACAATCTGAGATTAAAAATACGTATAGACGTGAAATTTCAAGCACACTTTACTAAAAGTATAGGGAATAAAATAGTTTATTTTTTTTAATTAATTTTTATTTTAGTTTTAAAAAATAGACTAATAGTTCAGCCGTGATATTGAGTTGGATCTCCAGATATCGAAATTTGTGTTTTTGTTTATTTTCATACGTTAATGACCTTGTTTCTAGACCTCCGGTGCATAATATGAATAATTTGAAGACAAATATATTACGAAGTTTTATAATATGACTGTATACTGTGAATGTGAATTATCTTTCTAACTTTGACATTCGTTTAATTCGAAAATATTAACGATATTTTTTACTTATACCTGTAACAATGACACATGCAAGGCGTTACTTGTAAAGTTGTAAAAACTTAGACTTGTGCTTTGGCCTTGGCGGTCAATTAGATCTTGTTTTTTAGATATTGTTTAGATCAATTTGTGATTTTGTTTCCTTTGGAAACATTAATTATCGCGTATACAGTAAACCACTCGTTAATATAAATGATTTGAAGACAAAAATGCTACAACGTTTAATATATGACTGTACTCTGAGAATGTGAATTATCTAACTTTGACATTCGATTAATCTGACAGAAATGGGGTAGCAATTATCTTTACATGTGTCTGTAACACCAACAGATGCAATTTGTTATTGATAAAATTGTAAAGAAATGGGAATAATGGTTTAGCTGTGACTGTTAGTTTTATCTCCAGATATCGAAATTTGTGCCCTTGTTTCTTTTGAATATATTAATGACCGTGTATACAATACTCGTGTGGCTAATAACAATCATTTGGAGACAAAAATGTTACGACGTTTTGTAATATGACTGTACACTGTGAATGCAAATTATCTTTCTGACTTTGACATTTGATTAATTTGAAATAAAAAACAATATTGTTTAGTTTTACTTGTAACATCGAAGCATGGAAGGCGTTATTTGTAAAGTTGTAAGCAATTTAGAATAATGGTTTGGCCATAGTTGTCAGTTATATCTCCAGATATCACAATTTGTGATTTTTTTTCTTTTGGAAACATTAATGACCGCCTATACATTACTCCGGTTTGTAATATCAATAATTTGAAGACAAAAATGTTACAATGTTTTAGAACATTAATGTACACTGTGGATATAAATGATCATTCTAACTTTGACATTCAATTAATCTGAAAGAAATAACAATATTCTTTCACTTGTACTTGTAACAACGACACGTTCAAGGCGTTATTTGTAAAGTTGTAAAAAAAAAAATTAGACAAATGGCTTGACCGTGTTGGTTAATTAGATCTCCAGACTTCGGAATTAGTGATTTTGTTTCTGTTAGATACATTAAAGACATTGTATACAGTCCGCCGGTGGATAATAACGATGGTTTGAAAGCAAAAATCAGTTATTTTAATTGCTAAAAGGCGTAAAATAAAAACTTTAGAAACGGTAAAATAATTTGTATTAGACTGTTGATATGTTTCGGCTCCATCGAATCTATTACCAAAACAAAAAACCAATATTCTACAATTGCACTGTCTATGAAGCTATTTGAAACGCCATCATTTAATTTTTCACTTACTTTTTCAAATTACGCACATTATTTTTTTTTTACTTGGATGTGTATTTATATATTTGTAACCATGGAGTAACTCGAGCCACAATTTTGATAAGTTAAATAATGCGTTAAATATATTGTTATTAATGTTATTCTGATTCCTTTATTTTAAAACTGATATTTAGATATATTTTTTATTAAAAAAACTTGCAGAGAAGTAGTTTTTTTTATAATCAATAAATTGATGAGCAAAAAGTATAATGTTACCAAATGATGGCGTTTCAAATAATAGATTCATAGACTGTGCAATTGTAGAATATTATTATTTGTTTTGATAATGGCTCTGATGGAGTCGAAACACGCCAACAGTCTAATAAAATTTATTTTACTCTTTACAAAGATTTCTTTTGCGCATTTTAGCATTTTAAAAAAGTGTATTATTACAAGATGTTGTAATTTGTTATATTGTGATATATTAGACAAAAATCACATTTGAAACTGAAGAAATGTAAAATATGTAGAATGTTTTCGTAATGAATGGAATAGCCATTTGAAAAGTTTTAAAAATTCACTAAAAAAAAAGTCTTAAAAAAAACTTTATATAGTGCTGTTATATGTAGAAGCAACACAATTTATGTCTTTTGGATTATAGTGAGAATAAAGATTATTACTGTTCAAGCATGTTTCATCAATGTATTCATCAATTCTACAATCAAACGTGAGATTTTCTATTTATTAATACATTGGATTAAACACTGAAAAACATCACTTGTTTCTTCAAACAGTTCACTTTTTATATTCACTATTAATTACCATGGAAAAAAATAATTATGTGTTCATACGTTTAGTAAAATGGATATTTTTTACTCGTGAGGCAAAGCTGATAATTCATCTCCAAATATTATTTTATTAACTTTTTTAATATAAAATATTATCTATTAAATGAATTCAAATGAATTTCAAAAATTCTTTATGAATTCTGTATGACAATGTTTGACAACTCATGATTTTTATTTAATTTTGGTTATATTTGCTTTTAATTCACAAATTAAAAACAAAATAATAATATTATTATTTAATAAATAAGATTATAATTCTTTTATATTTTACTTTTCTTTTTTTTTCTTACTTTACTTTTATTTTTACATTTAGATGATTCCTTACATTTTAAAACACCTCTAAAAATTAAAAATACAAAATATCTTCATAATTATTTATTAACATTTCAATAGTGTGAGATAAAAAATATTTTTATATTTATGTAGAACAAGTAAAATTCTAAAGCATTTTCCGTTTCTGAATAAATAGATGCATTTCAGATAAAATTTTAAAGAAGTAAATTAATAAGACATAGATGAAAAAATAATAATGTTTAATTAGAAATATTAAATCATAAACCTTAATTAACTTTCTTGCAGTTTTTTATTTTTCATCGTAAGTTAAAAATGTAAAGTATGTTTAAACTGAATTAAATTTTCATTTTTCTAATTATCGCTTTCACTTCATAGATTTAGATATTTAAATAACTATTTGAAAGTTTTCCTAAGTAATTAATGTTTTTTTAAGAAATGCTTTTTGTTCATGAATTTCTTGTTTATACAAAAACCTACTTCTATGCAAACTGCTTTATAAAGAATGTATTTAACTGTCTGCGTTATATTAAGATAATCGGAAACGGTTTATTTTACAGTGAGTATAGAACATCTGTTTTATTCAGTCAGAAGTATATACAAGATACCAGGGCCATACTTCAGAAAAGGCGACATATTCGCTACTTTTTTTTTGGGGGGGGGGGGGGGGAGGGTTCAGATTGCTTATTTGCCAGCACATTTTTTAAACAGTAATATTTGCCTTGTATAATCCGTCACTAAATAAGAGAATATTTCTCTTCAAAAATGTGGTTTCAATCAAACAATCTGAATTTTTAAAACTGTAGCAGAAAAGTAGCGTTTTTCAACTCCCTGCAAGATAGCCATCATTTAAGTGGGTGAAGTCAGTTGGAAAAAGCAAATTAAGCTAAATGGAATAAAAGGTGAATTGTACTATTTATACATGGAAATTTTGCTGTTACAAAAATATTACATAGGATATTTCCTACCAGTAGCAAAAGTTGAAATTCAAGCTGATTTTTAGCAGTAAAAAAGACATACAATCCTAATATAAAAAGGAACATTTCACGTGATGTTACAAAAATTTTACGGAAACTTAATTGTAAGCCTATTGTAATGGGATAAACTCAATTAAATTTTCATTTTTATAATTATCGATTTCACTTCCTTGATCTGAAAGCAAAATGCTTCAAGTGATTGTTAAACATTTTCTGGAGTCTTTAGCTCTTCTATATTAAAGCACTAATTCTGAACATGGTAACAAAAATCTGGACGATTTTGTTTCTTATTTAATCTATCCTCGCATTGTCTAAATAGTATTAACTGGAAATTTTACTGAACTTAGCTTAGTGGATATTTACAATTGCTCTGTAAACGTATCTACTAAATATCATCACAATGTACACTGAAAATTTGCGTTAAAAATGTGGACTTCTTAGAATTGTTAGAAATATGGATTTTCTTTTAAATATTAACATACGACTTTTAAAGTACAGTTATGGTAAGTTAGAATTTTTCATGTTTAGTTGTTTTACATACTTCTTTTCACTTACAGATTTAATCACAGTTTTCTATGTTTCCCAATTTCTGAAAACTACCATTTCATAATCGGAATATATGCTTTATTTCATCTCAGAAATCTACAATTGGCAAGCAAGACATTTTCTTGAAGAATAAAGACAAAGTTCTTTTGAAAGAATAGCTCTTTTTTTTTTTAATTTTATGATGTCATTAAGAAGGTTTTTATGCCTTCAGAATAACTAGTTTTTCATAATGATATACTTTTTATAAACGTTACTGAAAAGATCCTTGTTGCAAACATGTTCTAAAAAATCCCAGAGTAATTGTAATCAAAGGATGTATACATTTATGGTAATGAGAGGAAGAATGTTAAGAATACTATTATATTTGCTGAATTGTTTCTATGTAACCTCAAACAAATTTTAGGAATTCACACTTAACATAAATCTAAATGCCTATTTGATTTTCTTTAGAATAAAAGCATACAAAGATGGTGAGACAATGTTTATATTATGTTTAATGATGGAATATGATTTGCATTACATAATGTTATTTACACACACGTTAAAGATTCAGTGAAATGGTTTAAAATATGCATACAAAGCAACGCCATATCGTGTATTTGCTTCATATATAATTATAATAAATGGAATAACTATTTACCTTGCAATTTGTATTCTATTAAATAAACTAAAATCGAAATATGCTTTAGAGTTTTCAATTATATTTAAAATAAAATCATGACGTATGCACTAGGTATTATTTTGTGCAATATTTGTTTGTACTGAACTTAACATTTAAAATTGAATTTATCTCACAAATCTGTTTTAAAATATTATTTTTACAGGATACTCAATTGTATTAAAATTATAAAATATTTTTTATAGAACAGCTCACCTTATTTCTTGGTATTTATTTAATTAGAACGTTTATATGCAGAACGATTAAGTTTAAAACGATGAGTATCATTTAATGAAATTATTTTCTGCAATGCTACCGATCACCGCATGCACTGCGTTTATAAAAAATATCTTTGACTATTACATTAGTTTCATTTCATTTATTGTCATCATTTATTGTAATTCATTATTTATTTTGTTGCCATTCCCTGTCATAAAATGAAAATAATGAATCTAGCATTTGACAACAGTTATATTACCCCAGAATTCCACCTGTGAACAGTGGCATCATCAGAGAAACTATCTGTAATTGTTCTTTTTTCATAAACAAATATTGGAAAGTAAAGCTTATAGATTTCCAGTAATATCTTGGTAAGAATTTCACTTGACAGCCATTATCCTGTCTCTTTTACTTCGCTCAATTTTTAAATGAAATTTCAATCAGCAATTAAGTCTTATTTATTTTGAGTTTTTAAAGTTATCTTTAAGTGAAATTTATTTTTGTATATATAGTTATGATAGTAGACAAGCTAACGTTACTTTTATCATTTCCCTGTCATTTCTTTCGTTATATCTCTGTCTAAGTGCCATTCCCCTGTCTCTCTTTGGCATTGCTCCTACTTGAAATATAAATTTTATTTTTGTGTGTTTAACATTGTAAAATATTTTTGTTGACAGTATTTTATTATTTAGAGACAGTTCCTAAATACAATAAAACACAATTTTAAAGGGAAAAATTTTAATTTTTAAAAATATATAATGCTTAAACTGATCTGTTAAGAGAATATGACCCAATTACCCCGAAAGGGCCTTTTGGGAAAAATATTTTTTAACCTTTTAATCTTAAAAACTAAAAAAATCTATTAAAATTATAATTAACTAATTATTCTGTCTTGGTAAATTAGTATATCAAAGATAACATAACTTCGACTAAAGAATGCAATTGATATGCTGCACACAAGTCATTTATTTTTCAGACGTATACATCTTGACGTAACAAACACCTACATTCTAGAACATTTTATATGTAAATTAAATACCTCTTGAAACAGTTAGAGTAGAAATACTAGTAAAATATCCTTCCTTGAATTTTAGAGCTGCCATCTAAATGTTTTAATCTGAACTAGTAAATCTGCACATCAGAAGCCTCAACGTCAGCTCTGCATTCATTTTTGATATCATTTAACATTGTACAATCCACAATTATTATTTTTTCAATTGCATACATATTTATAAGCATACAAAATTCTTCGAATGTTCCAGAAATTAGGATCTTTAAATTAAACACGGTGTTATACAATGACATTACGAAATTCTGATGAATTGCTTATTCTTTTAATTTTTAAAAATAAATACACATCTCTCCCTAGTCTCATTAAATTTACATTCGTTTTAATAAAAAAAAATTACTAAAGTAGTACGAGTTTCTTGAATTTTATTATTTTATACTCTTTGGAATACGGTTGCTAAGAAACGAATAAATTATAGTGGTAAGTAAAAATAAACGCTTTTAAAAATTGTAAAAAATATGAAAATAAGATGTTTATATTTCCCGAACAGATGCAAAAACATTTTCAAATATTTTAAGCAATTAATTTCTAAATTATATTAAATTTATCGGCAAAATTTAAAACTATTGGAAATCCATATCGAAAATTTAGAATTTGTAACTATACGTCTAAATTCATTATGGAAATAATCAATTTTCGTTTCAGATAAAAATGAAATTTGAAAAATCGCCTGCATCTCCATAGGAAAGCAGTATGACCTAAAAAGAAATGTTCTATATTTTCCGAACGAATGAACCAAATGTAACTAAAAACTATACAGCTAATTCCATGTACCTCACCAACATACCAACCAAAAATTAACTTAATCAAACCTTTCTTAGCGCAGATATCGCGGAATAGACAGACAGACAGAAACCAAAAACTTTTCGTGTCTACACAGTGAGCCTTCACTGACGTTTCGGCAACAAATCCTGCACTAATTATTAAAAGTAAATTTAATATCAAAATATCTCAATGATATAAATTGAGTCTATGGGTAATACATTAATGTACACACAGGAAATATTGGACCTATACATTGAATAGATTGCTTTAAATATCGTGGATCATCGTTAAAAGTGTAGCTTTTGGTAAATAAAATGCAAAATTAGGTTTATCGATCTTTTTCTTAAGTAGAAATAACTTTTTTTGGTTCTGTTTCCTGTTCTATTAACAATTTTTTAATCTGGTTTTCTTAGCTCGTTCAAAACCTTTTACAATAAAAACAAGATAAAAAAAAGTAAAATAAAAAAAAACAGTAAAGAATATTTTTTGGACTTTTTTTCGACTTTAAAAGGTAATATTTTAAATATAACTATACCCAGTGCGTCAATTTTCTTAAATTTTCACATTCATTCTAAAATATAACTAGTCGTTGGGGGCCACCGTAATACTTACCCATCATGTATATGTATAATGTAAAATATTAAAATAAAAATGTGTAAACTACTTATAAAATGCATTGATATTCAAATAAAATCGTGGCTTGGTGACGTCATAAAAAGGCTCGATTACTGAATTGCTTGAAAGAGGTTTTTTCCTTATAACTCCAAAAATAATAATCCTATTAACTAGCGGTTTATTGCATCTGATTAAGCGTCAAATTTCCAATTAAAATATATCTTTGAAGTGCAATTTGGATGAAATACAGGGTCATGAAAAATCGAAGAGTGTGGAAAATAGGATTACAAATATCTCGGCAACTCATTATCCGATCGACTTCATGTTTTATGCAAAATTTGTTTTTTATTGTCTTTTATATTTACTCCTTAAAATAAACAATTTCGAAAATTTTTATATACCTTTCATCAGAACGAATATTTCGAGAGTCCGAAAAAAAATGTTCCGGTTAATCGAGGTTATTGAAATGAAATAGGCTTCTTCCCATTATTACATACTAAGTACATACCAAATTGCAAGTCTCTATCTCAATTTTTTCGGGAGATAGAGCGTTTACAGACACACACACAGACACACAGACACACAGACACACAGACGGACGGCAAATTTTTTTTTCTAAAAATATGTTTTTTGGAATCTCCAGTGTCTGAAACGTGTAAATCCGTCAAAAAATTTTTTCGATTTTCAAAACGATTACAAGACTTACCCTATACTACGTATGATGGGTAAGTAAAAAGCTATAAAATTTAATAATATATTTCCAAAATGCATCACAATCTTCTTCCACAGAGCGTTATGCCGTAAAGACAATTCAGATCGATACCTAATCAATATATTTTATAAGTAGGAGCTAAGTCGTAATAGTATATTGTGTAAAATTAACCAAGCAGAGAAAAGAATCAATCGTATAGATAAAGAAATGAATACTTCAACCATATTTTAAAAGATTGCGTGCGGTAACTATTGATTTCATCTAAAAAAGAGTATTTCAAGAGCATTCAATCGAAAATATGTTTATTTTCTTCTTTTCTTTATCGTTCTTACAAAACTTCAATCACAATTAAAAAAAGGGTTGTTAAGCTTTGGAATTGATTCAATATAATCATTTTACAATGAAGAATTGATTCTGTATTGGTTTATATGCATGAATAAAAGTAATTTATTATATGTTATTTCTTTTCAATTATCCGAAAAACATTTTTTTCGGATAAAAGATAATTATATTTATTCTTATATATATACACTATATAGCCAAAAGTCACTGGACATGTTTCATTTTAGACTTTGTTTTAATATCTAGAGAATTACTTGCGAATTGTTCTTGAACATCAGGAGGTAAAGTACATGTTTGACCACATATTTTTCTGTAAAGGTTTAATCACAAGAGCAATTAGATGAATAACAATTACTTGATAAGACATATGTTATTTGGGATCACTCTGCAATATAAAATACTCAAAATAATAATCTGTCATTCTAAAAAATGACAACATTTTAATGTGCAACATTTTAATGCATTACCAGGTAACAGTGCACGTATAAGCTTGAACATATAAACGTTTCTTTAGAAAAAATCAAAACTTTTAAATACACACCAACACAGAAACACATTTAATACACACACATATACGCAAGCACATATATATATATATAGGACACTAATTAAAATAAAATAACACATGAAACATAGAGATGAAATGACTCTGGGCTTTAATTTAAAAAGGCTATGCTGACTTCAGACAGCAAGGTGAAGTTAAAATTGATTTTTATACAATTTAACTCTCTCCTAGAACTTTTCATTCCAAAAGAAAACAAAGTATAGAAAATCCACGACTGATAACTGATAGAATGTCATAAATTGTACATTCACATTAAACACATGGAGACAAGTAAAAATAATCCCTGTTCTTTTAGCAGTAACTAAAACTAAGAACTGTACACAAAACATAGCCGTAAAATTTCCCTAATGTGTTCATTGTCGGTAAATTACTTTATGTAATTAAACATACATATGCTCCCTTAAGTCAAAAACATTTTTTTAGTATTGAAAATTTTAAATTTGCCTTCTGCTGCAATATAGAAACAGTCTCCTAAGCTCTATTCTTCCATACACATTTTTATAAAACACAATTCTTAGTCAAATGGTACCTTGCGAATCTCTCTACAATAATTTAAATAAGGAATAGCATGATATTTTTCGATTTTTGATTGACCAACTGTACGCTATAAAATATCATTATACACTATAAAGTATACACATTTACACACAAATACATCAAATATTTTTCATAGCTACATATCTATATATCTTCACATCTCCATCTAGATCTCTATACATGTGAATCAGGGTGGTGCGACAAAATCGAAATCAATTTCTGAGTCGGTATATTGCGGTAAAGTTGCCTTTGCCATTGATAAGAAAGATTTAAAAAAAAAAGATATTTTAATTCGGATAATAGCTTCCAATCGCGCACACAGCCTACAATTTCCGAAAATTGACGAATTGGAAGGTTTCTTCGTAATAATTACAGTATTATAATTACATGCTATAACGTGAATAAGGTGCCTACGGCATTGTTAAAAAAATAATTTGAAAATATTTTCGAAATAGGATTAAATCTTCCGATCGCGCATACCATTGGAAATTTCGAAAAATTGACCATTTTTAAGATTTTTTTGTGTTAAAAAGAAAAACAATTACAGTAATATATTCAATCACTGTAGCGTCGAAAAGTTGCATATGATATTGAAAATAATGATTAAAAGAGATTGTTGAAATTGAATATTATACTGCGATCGCGCAAATACCTTAAATTTAATTTAAAAAAGAAGTTTTTTAAAGAAAAAAATTTGTTTTATGTTTCTAAAAGTAATCTAATATATATTATTCATTTGAAGCTCTGTTATGATTCTTGAAGTATTTAGAAACCCTTGAAATTGTTATAGAATATAGAAAGTTCCGTGATTATTCAATATTTACCTTTCTAGAGCTTTCGACGAATTACGTGGTACCAATAGTTCATATTTCACTCAACCGCCACCGAAGGCGGTTCGTCACTAGCATGGAGTCATAACGAAAACTCAGAATGTATTGAAAATAATACTTACTCATTAGCAAACAAACCGTATGCAGCATGCTGTCATGTCTAAATAAAAACGGGTTTTCACTAGCAGATCTAGACGTTGTTAGATGCTACGGTATTAGCATTAATACTGGCTGAGAAAAATCAAATTGAAATCTGTATGTTGGACGTCCACAACAATGAAGCCACTATTTGCTCCGTTCCACCAGATTGTAATTCCGCCATTTGTTACAACACATAATAAGAGCGAGTGCGAAACTTAATTCATTTTGAGGACTAATTTTACAGCAAATCGTGGGGTGTGACACAGTACCAGTGGTAGCCATTAAATAAATAGATTGTACAACCCACGTAATGGATCGAGATATGAATACTAAATTACATAGCTGCATTGTAATCAAAACAGGAAACTATCGAAATGAATTTTCTCATCATATTTGTATTCCAGATGGCTTACAAATGCCAATATACTCCTTAGACTTAATGTGAGTACAGCAAGTCCCTAATATGAGCTAAAAGTGATAGTTAATATTATAACTAAATCTTACAAGCCAGTTTGATTCGAAATTAAAGTAAACAATATCTTTACGGCTAGCCCTATACATTTTTACAGCGATATTGTAACTTCTTGTAATTTGCTTCATAACCTGAAACAAGTTATAGAACCCATAATCTAACGAAATGGGGATCTTTCTAACAATCAAAATATATTGGCGACTATTATTTTAACAAAAGAATACATTAAGAGACCTTGTTCTGACGATCTGAGATCAGTTTTAAAAGCACGAAAATGTATTTTTATAAAGAAAGCTATCAGAAACTTTGTTAGTCTAACTCTCAATTACAAGGTTTCAAATTTAAAGTTAACTCATTGATTGGAACTCAGTCAAATTATACTTTAAAACATAACTAACGATGATATCAAATCTTCATACAATGTGGTAACGTACCAAAATGGAATGTAACAAAGTTAACCTTTTCCATTTAGTCCGTGTAATGATACAGAAAAGTAGTTTCAGAAGCATCACAAAAGTTTGGGGAATAGAGTCAAAGGAATCCATATCAATCATAATTCTGATTTTACAAGAAACACACTATAAAGTTGGTTTTGTTAAAAATATACTTTAAAATGGTGATATCGGTTGCTTTAAATGAGACAATTTTATGATTATTGAAATTTTTCTACAGGATGTAGAAATGTATGTACTACATAAATGTAAGTACTACATATTATATATTGTAGAGAGGCAACATGTACTGTTCAAGTGTTCTTAGCGGATAAGAAGACTATTAATGAAATTTAAAAGTGCAGCAACTATCCTGTGATGTATTCGGGGTTGTTCTGTTAATACCGAAAATATTTAATCATTTTTAAATTTCTAAACAAGCTAAGAGATGCACGGTTTGCCTATGGTGTATGGAGGATAGCGGAAAAAATTCCAACTATACTAATAAAAAATATAATACATTTTATTAAAAAAAAATTTAATATAGTAAAAATTGTCGTATTTTTTTAAGTTTAAAGTATTTGCGCGATCGGAAGATGTTATCCTATTTCAAAAATATTTTAAAAATATTTTTTAATAATGCCTTAGACAACTTATTCACGCTACAGCGTGTGGATATATTACTGGGTCTATTTTTCTTTTTATTACAAAAAAACTTTGAAATTCGACAATTTTGGAAAATCTTATGTTGTATACGCGATCGGAAGATGTTATCCGATTACAAAAAAAAATTCTATCTTTCTTAGCAATGGAAAAAGCAACTTCTCCGCGTTATAGCGAATCGAAAACAGACATTAAGTTTTTTTCACACCACCCTAATGTGCATATCAGCTTTGCTATCTATATCTACATTTATACATTATACATGCACTAATTTCCAGGCATAACTTTTACCTGTGTATAGCTACACATCTGCATTCTCATCTAAACTTCTGTAATATCTCTGTACAACTACCTACGCACATATGTATATAACTATACGTACGCATTTACATCAACACGATTGATACATCTACGTTTACAGAAAGGTACCTTAACCTGCGCATCTACATATTTTCACTATACATTTTAATCTGTGTACAGTTATGCATTTCTATATATTTCAATCTGTCGCATTTACTCGGATTAGTGCATACTTATCCCCAAGATTTCAAGTAAAAAATCTGGTGGTACAAATTACACATGGAATATTTCCGACAGCCATGTGGTACCAAAAATAATTTTACTACGTCACAACATACAACAATTTAGAGATAAAATTGTCTAGAGATTCATGTCCTGCCGAATTTAAAGTGTATTCTATGTCAATTAGTGTTACTTCCGGTACATTTTTCTTTTACTTTTATCCCATGTTATGTCATACAAGAATAACAAGTTTTGGATAATTTTCGTTTTATCTATATTATAATATTATTCAGATCAGACTTGTCGTAACTGTGGAAGCATACTGGACAGACAAATTTCATTGTAATAATTTCGACAGTAATATAATTTCAGTGTAATTTATTTAAAGGACGAATATATGCGTGAGTGAATATGGTATTTTAGGTTAAAAAAAATGTGAGAAACGATTTCTACTGCAGTTTTCCTATTCCTAGTTTTTCTGCTGTTAAAATGGCATAGTAAAAGTGTTAAAGTGGAATATCATTATATTCACGAAATTATTTTTTTTTTGTTTTTCCTGATCAATAATAGAGTAAACATTATACACATTTGTGGACTTTGAACAAGAGTAAATGCAACACATAACTACACATTTTAATCTCTATAAGTGATTGCAAAATATAAAATCTTGATTCAATCAAAACTTGATAAATATTTTTTTTTAAGTTTTCTTAGATATTTATTAAATTTAAGGAATCTCCTCTAATTGGAGTGTCCTATGATTTTTAGAAACTAAGCTTTTCTAATACATCAAAGTGTAGTGACATTTCTATTGATCATAAATTAATTTTTTTGTTGTTTCGTTTAAAAATTAAATTCGTATTTAGTAGATCGAGGAAGATTTCGTATATCACTAAGCATAATTTAAAGGAAATTGTAGAGTATATTGAATGGAGTAAATGTTTAGAATTTGCATGAAGAATATGCTTTATATTAGCAATTCAGATAAGAGCTTTATAAAGTGATACTTGTACTATATTACTATTCACTATAAGCATTATCAACACATTTTACGAAAGACTTGTATCTTATTTAACATATGTATAAGTAATTATTCATACAAACGTTCTTAACGTTGTGTTAATGATGAATATTTTACAACAGTATACAGGGTGTCCCAAAAACACTGACCTTGGTTTTTATTCCTTAAATATTGATCATATTATTAATTACAAAGCTACGTAAAGAGAGGTACAGATCTTTTTATAAAATCGATTAAAATTTTCAGGGGATTAAATTTGAAGAAATATAATGTTTAATTTTTTTTTTACTTCCCCGTGCAAAAGATTTCCGAATGAGTAAAATGTGCACCATATACTAATATGGTCATGTACAATATTTAAGCATTTTATCATAAAAGTCGTAGAGATACATAAATGCTCACTTAAAGCAGTTTTCGATGAATGGATATGAGTTCGCAAAGGGGGAAAATGATGTCGGATGACCCCGTTTCAGGGTTCGTACACAAAATGTAGTGTTATTTATTGTGTGCCACAATGTGGCATATTGTGTACAAAAAATGTATGGTACAGACGGCAGACAGACAAACCGAATTCATAAGCACTTTTCAACTATGCTGGAAAGTGTTAATAAAAAAGAAATAATTAAAATATCACAAATATAAACAATAATTTCATTCTAAAGATAAAGATGAATAAGATGCTCAAAATTTCTTTGTCTATATTCAGTTACACTGCTGCTTCAGTTAAATTCACTTAATGTACGCATGTTTATTTTTATACGTATATTTATTTTTATTCGAACTTTAAAAATCTCAAAACACTTCTGTTTTCTTTTATACGTTTTACGCAAAATAGAAATTTTCTTACATGTTTAAAAACAATATTAAACATGAAAACCTTTAAACATAAAATGCGTTCGAGAAGCGTGTGTGAATATTATTGAATCATATCCCAGGTGTCCTAAAATAGACTGACTGATTTTAAAAATCAATAACTTGGAAACGGTGACAGATATTAAAAAAATTTTTGCAGAAGAGTAATGTAAGATGTCAGGAGATTTTCTACACAGATTCCCGAATTTAGTTCGAATTACCAGCAATAGATGGCGGTGTGAGCAATGGGCGCTCAGTCGAGGCCAAAACGAAAATCACTCAGCATTGAAACGAAGAAAGGACACATTAAATATATGAAGTGGGCCTCATCCACCGATACAATCGTGTTCTTAGGGCCCGATTTTGAACTCAGTCGGTATGATTTCGATATCGTAGGAGTCCGCGCAACATTAGAGAAAAGTATTGTTATCAGGGAAACGACTTTTTCGAAATCTAAATGTGTAACAACAACGTTCAAAATACAGTCCTTTTTAAAGCATGTTAAAATTTAAGATTATATTGGCGAATGAGAACCACTCCATATATTTGACATACTTCCTTCGTTTCAGTGCTGGGTGATTCCAGTTTTGGCCTCGATTGAGCGCCTATTATTGATTTTAAAATTAGTCAGTCCATTTTAGAATACCCAGTATATTTGAAAGTAGTTTCGTTTATAATCTTTATCTTTTTTTTTTCTACACGACATCATAACTCTCTATAGAAGGAAATTAAAATATTTTGCCTTCACAGAATTTACTTGTACTGTTTCTGAGCAGTTTTATACATTTCAAGAAAAAACATCATCATAATAAAATTTTAAGCATTTTTTAAATTTGCTCAGATGTTTTATCTTAAAAACAATATATCAGTTACATGATAAAAAGCAATTACAATGATCTCAAATATACAATGACCGTTAAACAATTAAAATTAATAAGCTATAAATTTGTACATGATGTTTGAAAAAGGACTTGAAAATTTATAAATTATTGACTACGTTTAAATAAACATGAAATGAATATATATAAGATATCTTGTATATTGTGTACACTGAAATTAAAAAATAATTATAAATTTTAGCCCATAACGCGTTGCGTTACCTTAACCTATAAGAATGTATAAACTCTCTGTAGAACTAAAATTGCACTTTATTACTATATTTTACAATTTATTTGTCTTTTATAAGAAATATTAAGAATTTTGTAAGTAAACTGCAGATTATTTTACCTTCCATTTTTTGAAATATTTTGAAATTTGGACCTGAAATATTTATACAATTCAAAGTACACTAGGCATTTAAATTATTTTAAAGGTATGGAATAAATTTTTCCACTTTACAATATTTCTACTAATTTTCAACAGAGCTAGGGCAAATTATATAAAACAGAGTTATTTTATGCAGCTTCGGAAATTGAAAATCAATAATTAAAAAAAATGCGTGCGTTTTCGTTACCTGTCAATATGATTGATGATTAATTAAATTTGAAAAAAACTATTTTTTTCTTCATTATCTACAAACTAAATCAAGAGAAAAATATTTAAATTCTTTTCAGAACTTTACTTCATGTTAAACCTTTTTCAATATCATCTCATTATAATTTGTACTAATAAAGAAAAACAAAAAATAATAGAAAATAAGAGTGCTAGTTTTTAAACTTCACCTAATACTAGTTTTAGTAAAATCTATTCGTGTTTCTGTTATTTTCGTTTAAAAAACAATTTTTCTTTGCTAATGATTAGAAAACTAGAAGCATTTCTTTTTGTTATTGATTATTGTTCTGATTTCTTATTCATAGATAGTTAATAAATATGTTCACCTCTTCAGAAATATTAAGCTTTTCTTAAGAAATATTATTATACATTACAAAAATAAGAAATGCAATTACAAGAGACTTACACAGTAAAAACTAATACATGAAATTAAAGAAATCTCACCTGGAATATCTACTATTAATATAAAAACGAAAAGAAACGGAACAAAATATAGATAAAAAGGCTGACACATCCACAAAAGTTTCAGATCTAAATATTTGACTAACACCATAAAAGGACAATAACATATATATTTTTTTAATGTCTGTAAAATAAGGAAACCCTGAGAAATATATTAGCGACAAGTTAAACAGAAACGAAAAATAATGTATCTGACATATATTATAAAACACTTTCCAATACTAACAGGATATTATCAAGGAAATTCAGTTTTCATACAATAAAATTATATATCTAAATAAACAATCTAAAATATACATAAGTCCATTTTTATCAATTGTTGTCCATAGCCGGTAATAAGTGCAAATTATTTTGTGCAGCCGTGCATGTGATCTATGTAATATATACACACTACGTAATGGAATAAATTAAAAATGCATACTATAGCTGAAAAGCAGTTATATGAATTGCCGAATTTTTTTGTGTGTCTCTGTAAATGAATGACAAATAGTAAGCCCTCCATACATTATATAAATCATATTGTAGTGAACCTGGGTGATCCTTTTTCATTTCTTTATGTTTGAAGTAATATAACATCAATAAAATTCACCGCAGCCGATTTTTCTCCATAAATCATAATGTAATGGAATTTTTTTGCGGTTCCTGTACATGAATTATAAATGCTACATTTTACTTCAAGATTAATACTTCAAGCACTTTGTAGTTCATTTCTGTGATACATTCCAATAACACTGTAAAAAAAAGGGTCGATTTACTAAAAAAAATTTAGTTTTTCTCGTTGATTTTTGCAATTACTAAAAAATTTTTGTATTCTTACTCAGATACAAGAAAATCTGTAAGAATTACTAGAAAACACCTAGCAACATTGCTAGAAAACAGCTAACAACGATTCCGGTTTTTAGTACCGGTTACAAAAAAAAATCTGTGGAATACAAATATACTAAAAAAAATTTAGTAACCTCAGGATTTTTTTTTACAGTGCACATCACGTTTGAAATATCGTAACATCAATAAAATGCACCGCAACCGATTTTTCTCCATAGATCATAATGTAATGGAATTTTTTGTGGGTTCTGTACATGAAGTCTAAATGCTACTTTTTTCTATTCTCCTTTTGAAGCCTTTTATAGTCCACTTCTGTGGTACATTCCAATCTCATAACTTTTGAAATATCATAATATCAATAAAATGCTCCGCAGACGATTTTTTCCATATTCCATAATGTAACGGAATTATTTTGTGCGTCCCAGTGAACAAAATATAAAAGCTACACACTTCAATTTTAGTACAGAACATTCTATAATAAACCTCAATAACACATGACCAATTGCCTGGCGTTTCCGACTGTATGTTCAACAGTTGTAGCACGGAGAGGCGAGAAGACGGTAGACAAACCGAAGCCATAAATATTTTTATCTAGTTTGGAAAGTGTTAAAACACAATGCTGTAAAAAGGAGGATGAGGTATAATAACAAAATGAATAACATTATAAAATGAATAACATTTTTTAACACTTTCCAAAATTGTTTAAAAGTATTCATGAATTCCGTTTGTCTGCAGTCTGTCCAAAATTTAACTCTTGTAAATATACCCGAATTGCTTAAATTTCAAAGTACGGTGCTGAGATTAATTATAACATGTTGCTATTTAAAATGACGGTCTAGCTATTATAGTAGGTTTACAGAATCCGTTGCATTATGGTATATGAAGAAATATCATTTCAAGTGTATCTAAATTAAATTAGACTATTTTAAAAATAAGGAAATTATATGTATTTATGAGGCGGAATAAAACATATTTTCTTTAGGATACGGAGTGAAAGCATCTATCACAAATTTAGCAGGTAATACAAAAGAACTCCATAACATAATAGTCTACGGGGGAAAATCGTTTGCAGGGTATTTTATTAATGTTACACTAATGCAAAAATAGTGGATTTGATATATATTACTAATATAAACGGTAAGATTTTTAATGTACAATATATTGTGTGCATAGATTTTATCATTCATTTACAGAGAGACCTCAAACAAATTCCGTCACACCGCTGTCCATGAGCAATAATTGCTGAATTCTGTTTTCAGTTGTAGTAGGCGTTTTTAAATTTAACTTTTTTTTTAAGGAATGTGCATAAATTCCATACATCATATAGAACACAGAACAAAACATTTCATAAGCATTACTATGTGAAATGTCATGAATTGCTTAAAGGTGTTTTTTAATTGTACCGTGAATTTTCCTGCTGAACTATATTTAGCAAAAATATACATTAAAAATATAGTATAATAATATGTTTGTATGCATATACTGCATATACTGGGTGCATATACTGGCATGTACTGCATATACTGGGATGCATATACTGGGCATATACTGTGAATGCATATACTGGGCTACGCAAAAGACATGGATACATTTTCGTTCATTAATGGTAATTACTTGAAGAGATATTTTAGTTGTGTTATACCTTTTTTACCTAAATAAAATTTAACTTAATATGTAGGGTGTATCAAAACCTGCAGATAATATTCCGGCCTATACAAAATAATTCTAGCTCAATTCCGTCTAAATGCTGAAATTTATGAGCGTGAATATTCAGCTGCATTATATGTTTTCTAACTGAACTCAATTTTAGCATGTTATGTAAAAGTAGTATATACACATATTTATAGATCATAAAGAGGGCTGCACAAAAGTGTTCGACCAGTTTTCCGCATATGGGCGGTACTTCTTTTTTTTCTTCCTTTTTAATACTTATAAGTGGTGTGTTGCCATACTTTCTTTTTTATAAAGTCGATAGATTACAAAATATTATTGAATTTATTTTGAAAATTTCTACTTTGTTTCGATAATTTTTCACTTCGATTTACAGGTTGAAGAATTTATGTAAAATAATTTTGTGTTTTCTGGCCACGATATTTTGCCCTATGTCCTTGAAGGAATTCGTTATGATGCAGCGTAAGAAAATTTGTAAAGGTTCAAATGTTAAAGAAAACGCATTATGTAATGAAAATCTTAATTGTGCTAGTTAGTTAATATTGGGATTTCCACCTTAATTAACAAATACGTTCAAGTAAATTTGCATTACGCATAGAACAACTAATTGTAACCAAATAATACTTGATTTCTAATAAATCTCGAAGCTCTAAAGTGCGTTGTTCAAAATTCAATCCCTTATAATATATACAATATCCTTTATTCACCTTTCAGTCTAGAAAGTTTAATTTCGACACCCGTGCAATTCATGATTCTTATAGAAAGTCAAAATGGTGATTTTTCAATGTATTTAATTCAATGTTTTAATACCTCCTCTTATATATGTTATCAAAAAAATTAAACATTTTTAGATTTGTACTTACGAAGCATTTCTAATTCTCTAATGGAGACAATTTTCGGAGAACAAAATCTATGAGATAAATATTTTCATTTTATGTGCTCCCAATATCCTTATAGGTTGGTTGTTTGTATAGGGTTTTATGGCGCAAGGTCAATATCATTATAGAAGTCTTCAGTTATTGTAATTTATTATATTAATTAATTGATAACTTCTGTGTGATTATGGTGGACATTGAGGGAGATAGTATCATCCTGTAAATAATAATTTATATACAGTTCCTTTTAACACTTTCCAACTTAGTTGAAACGTGTTTATGACTTCGATTTGTCTGGCCGTATGGCCGTCTGCCGTCTGCCGTCTGTCCGTACTCTAACTCCCGTAAATAAACTCTGATTGCTCTGCAATTTTTATATGTTATTGTTGTTATCTATAGCATGTTCCCTATTTCAACGGAAGTGTGTAGCACTTATAGTTTTTTTACAGGGACACTCAAAAGAATTCCGTTACATTACGGTCTATGGGGAAAAATCATTTGCGGTTTATTTAAACAATGTTTCACTATTTTAAAAAAATTGAAATGTATCTATATCACTAAGGTGCATTAGAAGAAGCTTAATATGGAATAGGGTGTGCATAGTACTTATACTTACTTTACAGGGATATTCAAAAGAATTCCGTTACATTACGTCTATGGAGAAAAATCGTCTGCGGTTTATTAAATAATGTTTCACTATTTTAAACGCATTGAAATTTATATATATCACTAAGGTGCATTACAAGAGGCTTACTACAGAATATTGTGTGTATAGCAGTCATCGTTCATTTACAGGGACACACAAAAGAATTCTCTACTGTCTGTTAACAATAATTCCTGGAAGTGCGTTTTAAGTTACTGAACGCGATTTTAATTTTAACTCACTTTTTGTCTATTACGTGGTGTGTATAAATTCTGTAGATCCTATACAGGGAAGCACAAAAGTTCGTGAACACATTTCCGTTTATTGACAGAAACTCCAGTCGGAGAATTTTAAAATGTGCTACGCGTTACCTAACTGAACTAAAATTTAGCATATATATACAAATCTATAGATCCTATACAGGGCTGAATAAAAGTATTCGGATATTTTTCCGATTATTGTATTTGTTGGAAATTCCTGAAATTATGTTTTTAAATATGTTATACGTTTTCCAAATTGTTAACTTAGCTGTTATCTTTTAGCTTATTAAACGGTATGATTTGTAAAATTATTTTGGAAGCGTTGGAAAGTGTTACATAATCTATGCTTAACGCATGATTTTTCGTTCTTGTTATGTTAAAAAACATTATTGTACATTTCATAGGTAATTTTTATACTTTTGATGCATTTACAGGGTCGTCCGGTGGGTAATGTTTGGAAAAAAGTTTTATAGATGGTACTAGGCATTAGCGAGGTAAAGTATACGTCGTACGCGTGATCTTCAGAGTGGACAATTGTTAATGCATGCGTTTTGTGAGAGAGCCTCGACATTAAGTTTATTGCCTGAGCAAAAAATGTTAACGTTACATTGGCATAAAATCACTGTAGTTTGCAATACAGTGTTGCAATATTATTGTATGGTGTAAATGGTTCCCTTTTAAAGACCATTGCATGCTTGTACTATGAAAACACTGTAAAATGAAACGTTGCATATCTGTTAGAGAACAGTCTTTATCAAATAATTAACTTAATTGTTCTTAAAATGATAAGTAACTTTCATTAGGCCGCAGAAAGAGAGAAGTTTTGAAATATGATTTTAAAAAAAACATTTATTAACATGAAATTAAGTAAAACAATAAAATTAATCAATTCTAACGTTTTTAAAGCCATCAGGAACCTTTATTAAGACATACAAATATAGAATAATCGAAATGTTATTCAAAAAGCCACACTTTCAAACCGTAAAGCAATTAAAAGGAAAAATACTCTTAATTATAATGCTGTTCATGTGATAAGTGACCTTCATTAAGAAGTAGAAAAAGAGAATAATTGAAATTTGATTAGAAAAACCTCCTTTATTAACCTCAACGCAAGTAAAACAAAAAATACTGAAATTTAAGTCCGACAGAAGGTTAATAGTCAAACATCTGCTTAGTTTTATTGAAATACTTTTCACTATTAAGATAATTATATAAACTTTTTTTACAATTGATTTAAAAGTAGGTGGGTAAAAAAGCATTCATATTTCGCACACTTTTATGTTAAAAAAAATCTAAGATGTTGTAATTGATTTACTGAAATTTGGGATCCATATTTGCTGTATTTTTGATTAATTTTTGTTTAAAGATAGCATAAATGAATTCATAGGTGTATTTAGCACATTTTAATGTCTTTCATTTGATTTCATTTCGATATGACGCGATCATAAGACCATCGTATTTTATACATGTCTGAAAATGAAAACTATAAAGTAAAACATATGCAAAAACTACAATGGTGTTTTAAGAGATTTACATCAAATAAAAAGGAAATTGATGTAAAAGAAACACATTAAAATTTGCTATATAAATAGATTTATTCATCTCGTATAACATATTTTAACAATCTTCAAGCAAAAGTTAATCTAGGCTGTAAATATAGATCGCAATTTATATCACTCACCCACAAAAAAAAGACACACCATAACAAAATTCATTTTGCATATTATTGCACTAACAGGTCTGACTTAGACGACTCTTGCGACAGTAAAAGTATCAAGAGTGTAGTTGTCTTAAAAATATCCAAATTACACCAAAATGTCACTTTGCCACCTCACAAGGGAAGCAAATTTTGTAAGGCTCCGTTTAGTGTGCAAACTTGCAAGTCGTCCTGAGATAGTCATAAATCATTTCCCTTCGCATTATTCTCGAATCAATTTGTGGTCAGCAACAAAAGAAAGGAAATATTCAACAAAAGAAATGGGTGGTGTTAACAGCTGTCAAGTGCTCCCGTTTTGACCTTTGAAATTTAGACTATCCTAAGACACCGTGAGAAAGTGATAAAACATAAAAATATCCGTAAAACTACGAGAAAAGAAATCTACCTATGTCTACGCACTGTTTACACCATAAGGGAAAAAGTCCTACCATAAGGGAATAAATCCTCCCTATTTTGTCTACGTCTTAATTCTTATGTGTTTTATGCTTTCTATGCTCCTCTTATAGTTGCATTAAGCGTTAAGTACTAGAGATTTATTTTACAGGAAATTAATGAAAATATTATTTTGTTTCACTTGTGAAACGTATATTTTTGAGTTGTGTCACTTTTCGTGCAGCTGAGTTATAGTAAAATTATATTAGAGAAACGAAACAACAATTAAACTGATCAAAACCAAAAACACTGTTTATATACTCATCTTCCTTGCTTTATGACTATAGAAATACATTTTGAATATCATTATTTTTATATTTCTCATCTCGTGACTGCTTATACCATAAGAATCACTTACTATTTTAGGAAATATTTATCAAACTCTATTTAATGCATTGTTGTACATTCATAATACCACTTATTTTAAATAAATACAATGCAAAATGCATTCATACATGACATTTCGCCGTAGCTACAGATATAATAAGAACACTGTTTCTAGTAATTTACAGAATTATTTATTATTCTAAAACAAATAGTCTACTTAAATGCATATATATTTTGGATATGTCCATTACAATAATGCTTGAGTACAAATAAACCATTGTGAATGGCCCTTAAAGCAATTAATAATGTAGTTTCATTTACAAATTTGCAAATGTATACTTTATATATTAATTCAATATATCAAAGTTTAAATACGCTAGGTGAGGATAATTCCGCAGCGCACTGCTTTAAGATTAGCTTTAAAGAATGTATTTAAAAAATTATGTTTATTTTAAATTCCTTTTTTTTCTCATTTTTCAAAAAGGTCAAAATTTTTATAACTTCAATTTGTCTCTATATTTGCCCAACGACTCTAGTAAATATACTCTTTTACGGTTACAAAATTTAATGTACTGGTGAAATAAAAGTAACAGAAAAAGTAATTGGATTGCGAGCCTTGTTTATACAAAACTACCTTGTTTACCTTCACACACATTATCCACCCTGAACGTATGTTTCACTAGATGAGAAGCACTCTGTATTTTTATTTTTTACTAAATAGCAGAAAATGTAATGTTTGAAAAAAGAAAAAGAAAGAAAAATTAATGTATAATTAGTTTTATTCTTACACAGAAAAGTCCAAAGTGTAATAGAATTACGTTTCTTTGTATAATATTATATAGTTAATATATTGCATATATGTTGATATACAAATGGCTATATAGCGTACTTGATTTTCCCTAAAAGAAGGTTCCATTTAACTTTCATTCTCAATTTGAACGTGAAAATTTTCTCATTTCGTAAATCGTCTCACATTCAGGAGAAAAATTCTTAACATTAAAATTAAAATGTTACACTTCAGTTTTAAAATTAGAAAAGGGATGGTACCTTTTTCTGATCTATTATGTATTTTAAAGATGGTGTAAATATTTAGACCTTCATCAACACCGTTTATTGCATATAATAAAGCATTAGGTGTTGTTTATTTTGATTGCAGAGTGAATAAAAGTGTTAGGTTTTGTACGCAGGTTTTTGTTAGGTTTTCTTTTTCTGAGCTTTTCTGAAAACTTTTATTATTTCCTTCAATTTTGAAACTTTTGAAAGTTTTACTTCATAAATATATGGGGAAATAAACGTAAGCAGTTTTCTCATGCCGATTGTAATACATATTGTTAAAATTTTTATTTCATTATTTATGTAAATTTATTTAGAGAATTTATATCGATATGTTTTATTATGTTAGTCTGTATCCACAACAGTTAACTGACCATTAATTTCTTAACGTGTTCTAATTTATTACATTTAAATAAATATATTGGCAACCAGTAGTATACCATTCTTTGCTCATAAGTCATGTATGATATACAGTCCGCTTCGAAAGAACAATAGATCGGGGAACTTCACTCACTTTGTGTTTGTGGGCACTCTGAAACATGATTTGCCTTCTTCGTCACTCTATCCCATCTTTTGTATTTACCAATTATAAGGCGTTATTCATCTACTTTATAATAATTTACTCTCTCCATGTGCCTGATATAGTTACAGATCAGCTGTCCAGGCCAAGGTAATTACATTATCTGCATCTAAATAACCAAAACTATAAAGCAAAGGTTATATCTTTTAATTAATAAACTAAGCAAGTGTCCAAAAATAGCCACATTTTTTTAACTTTTGCCACTAGTTGCATAGCGATTTCATTAGACATCCCTATATTCATTAGTAGAGTTTTTAAGCTCTACGTGTTAACGTTGGTTTCAGCTTTTAATAAGGAATTGCGCAGGTGCTCAAAATTCGTTCTAATTTTAGATGATTGCCATTGGTTTCACAGCGATTTCACTAAGCAACCTTGTATATTTCAATAAAGATAAGTATGCTCTACAATTTAGTGCTGGTTTCATCTTTTAATTAAGGAACTAAGGAACTGTCCAAAAATAGCCCTACTTTTGGGAAGGTTGCCAAGGATTGTACCGAGATTTTAACAGGAAACACTATTTTTTGATAAAGAATGGTAATTTCTTCACTTTAGAACTGATTTCATCTTTTAATTAATGAATTTAATAAGCAATCGAAATTAACATCGGATGTGAGCTTTTGCAGGGCTGCCATTTGCTACTAAAATGGTACTTTTTGTTACTATTTTCAGCTTCAGGAGCAGAAAGAATTTAGAGAATTTACATCGATATGTTTTATTATGTTAGTCTGTATCCACAACAGTTCACTAACCATTAATTTCTTGATGTTTTCTAATTTATTACATTTAAATAAATATATTGGCTACCATTAGTATACCATTCCTTGCACATAAGTTATGTATACCATAAGACAATTTTTTTAAGCCAATTAGGCTTGAAATGCAACTATTTCTGACAAATAGGCAGCTATTTTATGACATAAGAGACTTTTTGAAAATTTTATTCTAGATTTTTCAAACACATGTTGCAAGAAAAATGAAACAACAATGATTTATTTTTACCATTCCAGTACAATTTTTCTAGATGTTCGATACCACCACCAAACAGCACTTTCTTGACCAAGAATTAATTTCACTCATTTTTCTCTTAATTGTTCTAATTGTCGCTGCATAGTAACAGTAAGCAAATAAGCAATTATATCATTTAATCCCCCAACATACGTAGTTTTAAATCATTAAAGTTCTATTTCTGAAATGAAAAAAAATGCAATAAATAAATCATCTAAATGATCTCCTCCATTAAAAAATTTCTGCTTCCTCCCTTGCCATCATCCCCACTTTCACCCTTTCTCTGTGTTTCAAATCGTTTAAATATCTTTATTTTTTTTAAGAAAAGACATCTGCCCTATTTACTGATTACTACTTCTAATAACAATAAATAAATAACTATCATCTAAATTCCCTCCTGTCTCATTCAAATTATACTCTTTTCCCCTAGCATACAAGGAAATTTATTTTTATATTTAAAAAATTCACCTGTCCTACGTGTTGCTATCTAGTGCAATAAATAAATAATTAGGCTTATAAACTACCCCTTCCTTCCAAAATTTTGGTTCTCCCATTTACCTAACCCCTCCAGCATGCAGATTTTCAAGTATTTCAAAACTTTATTTTAAGAAAAATAATTCTTCCCTGTTTGTTGTTATCTAATAACATGAAATTAAAAATATTAATCATCCACCTCTCCCTCTCAAATTTACATTTCCCCCCCTTCCCCACTCCAGTGCTGAAAGAGGTTTAAAATATTTATTTAGAGAAAAATCTCACCTAATTGTGTTATAACATGGGCTTATATTTAAAACTCTTTATTTAAAAAAAATTCTGTCATATTCATTGCTATCTAGTAACAATAAATAATTAATCAATCATCTAAAATATCCCCCCCCCCACGCCCAATTTCTGTTTTCTCCCACGTCTGCAATTTCAAATTTTATAAAATTTAAATTTTTTATATAAAAGAATTTTGCTGTATTTGATTCTTTGTAGTAATGATAAATACCAATGACCTAAATTCCGTCCTGAAAATTTTCATTTGTAAATAATTTTTCAAATAGATTTTCGTAATGTGTAGTGCATTATCCTAAATCGGGATGCTAACTATGTTGTAGTAAGCAAATATACACGTAAAATAAAAACTTCCCTTATACTGCAGTTTTAAAATTACTGAAATCTGCAGTTTAGGAAAAGTTCCAAGAAAGATTTCTTGAAGTTCATTACGAAAGCAAAAAATGTTGGAAATATCACAATTACATCTGCAACTAACAAGATCTATATCAAGTGTTGATCCCAAAGTCGCACCAAACTAAACTCGGATGTCATGAAAATTAGAATGGATATACTTTTAACAATTTCGTTACTTAATAATTATATTATATTAGAGATGCACCGGATGTGAATTTTTGCAGGATACCGAATATCTGGTATCCGGCCGAATACTTTTTCATCTTTAATTTCAATAGTAATATTTATATTTTATGCTTGTTTAATTAAAGAAAAAAAACTTTAAATTATTATAATTTTATGTCATTCAAATGTTAATAATATATTTAAACTCATTTATTAAGTGAAAAGTTGCTTAAAAACAAATGCTTTTTAGTAATTAAGTATTGAAATTTAATCATTTTTTATATTTTACCTGTTTTAACAGAATTTAAATAGAGAAGCTCCTCATTGCAAGTATCTTCTTTTGTAGTACAAAGGGGACAGTGAACTATTCAAGAAAGTGGCACAATTATTTTTGTGATTAGTATTATTTTACCACAGCTGGTCTTTCATCCATAGACAACATAGAGACACAAGATTCAATAAAATCATTTTTACTTTAGAATTGTTGAAAACACATAAAAAAGAGACAACCAGAGGAATGAACGCTTATTCTCAGAAAAAGGAAAATGTTTGTGATCAAAAACGTAACAGAGCCTGAAAATGCTGAGCACCATAACTTGCCTTTAATTATAAATAATTAGTTGCTATATTTTAAGTATTATATATTTTCATTTACTATATATAAATCCTATAATTTCATTTTTGTGAAAATATGAATATTTATTTCTACTAACATTGTTTTAACAGAATAATGTTGGTAAGAAGCAAATTAATTTTGAACTGACTTTTTCTGATAGTGTTAAAAAATATTATTTAAAAAATGAGTCGCTATTCGAAAACCGGATATTAAAGTATTCGGCAGGGCTGAATATCCGGTTGAACTGCCAAATAAGCAGGATATCCGGTGAATCCCTAGATAATATGTAAAAACAGTACTGAATTTGTGCAGATTGTATATGAAATTTTGTATTGTTGTAATCAGAAAAACTTAATCAGGGAATAGTCAGAAAATTTGTGAAAGGGAAATCATTATTTTCCTTTATCTCAACACTGTGAATATTTTGGATAATATTTTATATGCAACTATTTTGCTACTAAATCAGCCATGATATGCAACTATTTTTGCTGCTAATTTTGGCTTCAAAAGCTACTAAAGCAACTATTTTGAATAATTTTTGGAATGGCAGCCCTTCTTTTGTCTCTTCTCTGTACCCGCTTTGACTAGACGACCCTATCACCTTTGCATTGTTATGATAAGTACTATTATTTTTTATTTTCACATTTTAATAAATGATCTAAATTTATTTGCAGTCGTCATTTGGACTAACACCAAAGTTTCATTCTAGAATGAGAAAAACGCTGGTTCTGTGATTAGAACGTACCACGTACATAAGAACTTACAAATAATGCATTTATTATTTTTTTAAATAAATTCAATGCATGATTTAAGTATCCATTACACAACTTTCACTTCATTATGGCACATTGTATGTCTATTACAATTATTTGTGTTTTGGACAGGGGCGTAGAAAACAGAACGAATTATAGCATTGAAAAACCCTTCTTTTCAATAAAGACATTTTTTTAAGACACTTGAGCTTTTCAATTATTGCCTTCTATCAATGCTGGAGCTGTAAAAAACCCAAAGGATATATACCTGAAAGTATACACTACAGATTTACTTTAGAAATAGAGAGAATATGGAGCATATTTAAAAAATCCATAAGGTGTAAGAGTAAACCATCGTATATCCTCTACTGCTTCCCTATCTTCAATGACAGATAAATCATCTTTGAATTAACTATTTTTTACATAAAGAAGAATTAAAAATATTCTTTACATTTCTAGTAAATATATCTGCAGATTATGAGAAATAAAGTAAGCTCTGTAAAGCATTTTTTAAAAATTCATTTAATTTAATATTAGAATATGTTAACAAGCATTTTTTTTATATTAGTACATAGATTTAAAAAAAGAAGCATAGAAAATCTTAGAGTACATTATTTAATCAGATTTAACACTTACGAATTGTATTGGAAATTCCGATTAATTACACAGATACTCAACGACTGTTTATTTTCTGTTAGAACTTTGCATTACATGGGGAAAAATTTGCTCCTTCAATCACCCTATTGTATCATTAATTTTATAACCATAATTGTCTATATCGTTTAAAATATTGATTTTGTGACGAATGCATTGATACCTAGTTTACACGATATATTTATATCATATATATATAATTTAATTATATATATATATATATATATATATATATATATATATATATATATATATAATAAAACTTTTGTTAATAATAACCATCAAATCACATAAATAATCGACAATATAAGAGCCGAAAATTATAATAAAATGCAAGGAAATATATCCAAAAATGTGAGATTCTAAAAACACATGACATTGTAAATAGCAGTGGCGAAAATTCCTATAAGAGATGTATTATTTAACATTAAGCTTTACAAAAGCATGTGTAAAAAAAGCAGCAGTGGTACACTAAAAAAAATATTTAAATTAAACATATGAAAATATAAATACACAACTAAATGCGCAAATGAAGCCAGGAAATTATGTATTTTAAATTTGCTTAACTTATATTAATTTGCCAAAACTGACAAGATGTAGATGATAAAACAGCGTAACTAATGCATAATGTTTTTATAAATGAAAACAAAATGAACACTATCCAAATAATAAATGCGCATTTGCAGCAATTCACTAAAGAAGTTAAAACTTTAATGGAAGATAATAAAAGTTTTGATGATAATAACCATCAAATCACATAAATAGTCGACAATATAAGAACCGATAATTATAGTAAAATACAAAGAAATATATTCAAAAATGTGAGATTCTATAAACACATGACATTGTAAAGCAGTGTCCAGAATTGCGATAATCGATGAAGGATTTAACAGTAAGCATTACAAAAGCATGAATAACAAAAACAGCAATAATACTAAAGACGTATTAATATATGAAAACTATAAATACGCAACTAAATGCGCAAATGCAGCAATGAAATTATGTATTTTAAATTTGCTTAATTTTTTTTATTTGAAAAATCTGGGCAATATATATATATATATATATATATATATATATATATATATATATATATATATAAACATTGATTATTAATTATTAATATAGTATTTTATTTGAAAATGAATTCTTGAACCTGACCCATAATTTTTTAATTCCTAGTACACTGGTTGATGGAACTTATTCTGAGAACTTATCTTTTGTTTAAATAGTACATCGTCAGCTTTTTTTCTAAATCTTTTTATTATTGCAACATTTAAAAAAAAATTAAAAATACTTTACGTATGAAAATATTATATATATATTTTAAATGAATATTATACTTCTACCTGCAAAAAAGATATTCTATCAAAAAACACCTACATTCATTTATTTATATATTTGCAATTTACTTTTTTTCTTTATCAAAAATATGTTTTGTTTCTGTTGACACCGATTAACATAAATAAAAAGGACTTTTGATTTTCTGAATGCAGTTTCATAATGCCTTGAAGTAAATGCATAAAAAACTTAGTCTTTAGAAACGTTATGAAGAAAAAATGCATTAGCCATTTTCCAACTTCAACACCATGCACATAGCTTTAGGGTGTCAATATTATATTTATTTTCATAAGTTTCAAAATATATTTGAAGTGTAATTCAAATAATATCTTTAAAAGAACAGTAAAAAATATTTAATCTGATAAAATATTGAAAATAAAGAAAATGAAATTTATTGAAATGCTTGTTTTAAAGTATCTTTGATTTTTTTTTTTTTTTTTAAATAGAAACGTTAGAAGCAGCTTAAGAATTTTAATTTCTGTTTACATAAAAATAAATAAATAAAAAATAAAAAATCGTTTTAATTGTGTTAGAACGATGTTTAATAAAACAAAGAAAACTGTTTAGTTTATTTATTGAGTTACTTTTGTGGTCATTTTTTTTTATCAGCTCAAAACTAAAATCGTTATACATAGATGTATTGATAAAAAATTTCCTTTTAATGTACTTCTTTTATACTATCTAATTTAAGTGTTAATTAATAAACAAAAAAAGTTAAAAAATATTTAATAATACTTTAGTTCCATAAAAATATTAGAAGCTATTAAAAATGTAAGGAAGGATTTTGTAGCATAGGGTACTTTTCATATTTAATTTGGTAACTTTGGTAACACGTTAACAACCGGGTTGAAATTAAAGCAATCGAATTATGTTCCATTAGATTCTCATGTTTAAGGCAACGTTCAGTACCGAAGACGCATACGTGGGCGTTCATTTGATAGACCGTTGGCGTCACAGCCATCCTACATTGCAAAACGTAGCGCCATGTGATAGGAACTACCGTAGAACTTCTAAATCTGCTCATGAATGACATAATCGGTAACGAACGTGTTATGACCAGAGGACGCATAACGCATAGGTGGCGTCAGTGGAATGTCAAATGAGTGCCAAGCGATGCCATGTATGCGTCCTCGGTAGTGATCGTGTTAACTAAATCATATTTAAAATATAAATCCGTGTCGAAATGCTAGCATGTATATTTCTCTAGATTATATTCCGGGGACGTAACTGATAATCAATTTGCATCGAAAATGCCATCTTTTTTATCAAAATGGTTAAAGAAAAGAACTCCTGTTCCCGATTTGCAAGCGGAAGTGAAAGAATTCGAAATTTATTGACTAATTAGCTAATTTTAAGAAAAATAATTAAGATATCGATTTGAATATTTCTGAGCATATGTAAAACAATTTTCTGCATCCGACAAAGCATTTTTTGTAAACTTCGTCCGGTAATTTTTCTTAATTTTTGTAAAAAATTAACAAAAATCTGACAGCGCCAATAATGCCATCTGGCGGCTATTTTAGCGCAGCGTCTTCGTTATATTCTAATTATCAGAAAAAAGTAATTATTTTTTAATGATCGCGTTTCTGTACGGGAAGGTAGTTTTCTTGAACAAATTATTTGCTATATTTGCGGGTGTGGGGAAACAGGGGGTTAACGCCTTGCTCCGATTTACACAAAGAAAATTTCACTGAAGAAATTTAACAATTTTAGCTTCTCCCGTAGCGTTTAATAAATGATATATATAGAGAATAACGGAAATTTCAAATGAGTTATGCTCCCATAAAAGTATACAACCCGTATTTACTTGATGCATACTGTGATGTTTAGTTAGAAATGTAATTAATAGATGGCAGCACCACAGCGAACTACGTCACCTAACGGTATTAAGTTTTGTTTACTGTAAGAATGTATCTGTTACGTGTTTTGTGTAGATGTACATGTTGTGATTTAAATTGTAAATTAAACATGTTTAAAGTCCACCTCGAGTTATCCATTATGAAGTTGCTTCAATTACTTTAATTTAAGTACTTAATATACAATATTATGGCGACGCAGGTCAAGTTTCTTACCGGAATTAAATTGAAAAGAATTTCCAACTGATACGCAAAATGGCTAAGCTTCGGGTTTTACATCTACAAGAGTATATGCTGCATTAATGTTCTAAATACGTACGTCATTTCGAGGGTGGTAAGTGCTGATATTTTTTTTTCTTCTCTGCAATAAATAAAAGTTAATAATGTTTGCTAATTTTAAGGAATTCAATGATTCCATCGAAACGTTTCAATCGTATGTTAAGAGGTTGGAACAGAGTTTTTTATTACATGATGTTGAAGAAAAAAAAAAGTACCTGCAATTGTTTCATGTATGGGGCCTAAATTATATACTTTAATGTCTGATTTAACTTTTCCCAAAAATCCGGAAGCACTAAAATATGCGGAAATAGTTGAAATTGTGTTAAAGCACTTAAGCCCCGCCCCTAATAAAATTTGTTCTAGAATTAAATTCCGTAATGCTTATCAAAATGAAAACGAATCCATACAAGATTTTGTTTAAAAATTAAAGAAGTTAACTACATTCTGTGCTTTTGCTGGTAAAACTTTAAATGAAAATTTGTTAGAACAATTTTTACGAGGTTTAAAAAATGAAATTATCCAAAGTAAATTACTTTCACAAATAGATGATTTAACATTTAAGAAAGCCTTTGAAAAAGCAATTATTTTGCAAAATAACGAACATGATATTTCTGAATTAAAGCACAAAAATGTAAATGTTAATAAAATGGCTTATTCTAAAAATGTTCAATCGAATAAAATTTCAAATAATTTCCAGAAACCGAAAATTAACAATGTAAATAACGGGAATTTTGAAGTAAATAAAAATAAATTACAATGTTATACATGTGGAAATCCATCTCATCTTGCCAACAAGTGTAAGCATATAAATACAATTTGTAAAATATGTAAAAAAAGGCCATCTTGGTAAAGTATGTAAAAGTAATTCTCAGAAACAAACAAATGTATTGCAAACTGTCGACATTTTATCTGTCAGCCATGATAATAGTTCTACACCTATACAAGTCTGGGTTTTAATTGAAAACAAAGCTAACGCTGAAATGGAGGTAGACACGGGCTTCGGAATTTTCGCGGTACCTGTAAATCGTTTTCGGAGAATTTTTCCGAATAATAAAATTTTTCCACCAGATGTTCAATTGAGAACGGCAACGGGTGAGGTGTTTACACCTGTGGGGTATGTAACAGTAGATGTTTCTTATGCAAATATTACTAAAAAGCTTAAATTGTATTGAATTAAAGAAGATAATTTCCCACTTTTATTTGGCAGAGACTGGGTAGCTGCATTTAATTAGTTTCCTACTAATTTTAAATCTGTGTATGTCAATGAAATTACAAATTCTACTGATCAATTGAAAGCATTATTAAATGATTTCTCTGATTTATTTTCGGATAAAGTAGGGGAAATAAAAGGTTTGAAAGCAGAAATTGATCTAGAAAAAGGTTCTACGCCCATATTTTGTAAGGCTAGAACAGTCACGTATGCTCTACGTAATTCAGTAAATGATGAAATTCAAAGGTTACATGATGAGGGTATTATTAAACCTGTCACCAGTAGTATGTGGGCAACTCCTATAGTTCCAGTGGTAAAACCTAATGGCAAAATACGTTTATGCGGAGATTTTAAAGTTACAGTGAATATATTTTTGAAGGTAGAAAAATATCCTTTACCTAGGGTAAAGGACATGTTAGCTACTTTAGGTGGTGGTTTACATTTTGCTAAAACTGATTTAAATCAAGCTTATCTTCAGTTACCTGTAGACGAAAAATCACAGGAATTGTTAACTATAAACACTCCTAAAAGGGCATATTTCAATTTTTAAAGTTACCAATGGGTCTTACTAGCTCTCCAGCAATTTGGCAAAGATCTATTGAACAAATATTAAGTGGTATTGATGGTGTCACTGTGTTCATTGATGATATTGGTGTTACAGGGGAAACGGATGAAATTCATTTAAAAAGACTAAAACAAGTCTTAGAATGATTACGTGAATATAATATTAGGATAAATAAAGATAAATCAATTTTTCTGGCTGACCATATTACATATTGTGGTTATAAAATTGATAAGCAAGGTATTCATAAAACGCAAGATAAAATTGAAGCTATTGTCAATGCTCCTAGACCAATTAATGTGTCACAAGTTAAACCTTTTTTAGGCTTAGTCACATATTCTAAATTTGTACCAAATTTATCTACATTTGCTCATCTTTTAAATCAATTGCTCAAAAAGAATGTAAAATTTATTTGGTCTCCTGTTTGTGAACAAGCATTTAAAAATATAAAAAATGAAATTATTTCAGAAAGAGTTCTTACACATTTCAACCCTAAATTGCCTTTAGTGTTAGCAACAGATGCTTCTCCATATGGTATCTCTGCAGTTCTTCCGCATGTGATACCAGATAACGTGGAAAAACCAATTGGTTTTGTGTCCAGAACTCTTACGAATGCAGAAAAAAGTATAGCCAGGTGGATAAGGAAGCACTAGCTATTATTTTTGGAGTAAAGAAATTTTTTCAATATTTATATGGTAATAGGTTTACTTTATTTACAGATAGTAAACCACTCGTGTCCATATTTTCTCCAAATAAAAGTATTCCTGTTCTTTCAGCTGCTCGGATGCAAAGATATGCATTATACTTACAAGCGTTTAAATATGATATTCGCTATAAGAAAACATCCGAACATGGAAATGCCGATGCTCTTTCACGACTTCCATTACGTAGTGAAGATTTACCCCCACAATGAAATTCAAGTAATGTAAATGATGTATATGAATTTTTTCAAATTAACCAAATTTCTACATTGCCTTTAAACGCCAAATCAATTGCTGTAGCTACAAAATCTGATCCTTTATTACATCAACTTTTTCATCATCTAATTTCTGGTTCTCCAGTTCCTAAAAATTTACTTTTTGGTGGCAAACAAGAAGAATTTACTCTTCAATATAGTTGTATTTTAAAAGGATGTAGGGTAATTATCCCATAAGTTCACCGTAAACAAATTTTACGTGATTTACACTTTGGACATTTCGGTATAGTGAAAATGAAGTCCTTAGCTCGCAGTTTTGTTTGGTGGCCAGGGATTGACCAAGATATTGAAGATCTTGCACGAAATTGCACTACTTGTGTCAATTTAAAAAATAATCCTCCTAAGGTAGATACTCATCATTGGGAATGGCCCACAGCTCCATGGCAAAGAATTCACATAGATTATTTTGGTCCTGTGATGGGTAAAATGCTTTTACTTGTGGTTGATGCTCATAGCAAATGGCCTGAAGTTTCTATTGTTCCTAATACAACATCAGAACATACCATTACTTGTCTTTCTTCTCTTTTTACCAGATACGGGTATCCTATATCTCTGGTATCTAATAACGCAAAACAATTTACTTCTGAAGAATTTGAGACATTTTTGAAGAATCCTGGGGTTAAACATAGGTTTAGTGCTCCATACTATCCAGCTACAAATGGTCAGGCAGAGAGATATGTACAAATTCTCAAAAGAGGGTTAAAAGCCTTATCTTCAGAATCTGATACTTTACAGATAAAAATAAATAACTTTCTTTTACAATATAGAAAGATGCCTCATGTTATTACGGAGGAAAGTCCTGTATCTCTATTTCTAAAACGAAATAGAAGAACGAAAATAGATTTGATCATTCCAAATGTTACAAATTTTGTGCATGATAAACAAAATGCGAGAAAGGCAAATTCTAAAGTAAAAGAATTTCAAATTAACCAGAAAGTGGCTGTAAGAAGTTATACTCCTGAAGCCAAGTGGAAAATTGGTCGCATTATTGCAAGAGAGGGCAAGTTGCATTATAGAATTCAAGTTGGTTCGAATATTTGGAAAAGGCGTGTTGATCAGATAACTAATGTCGGTTCGAAGATACATCTAACTAATGATTCAAATTCTGAAGAGAGTGGTACAGAAAGTCACAAAAGTGATAATGCAGTTGTTAATCAAAGTGATTCTCAGCTAATGCCTCCTAGTGTCCCAGATTTTCGACAAGCTGACTCTCTATTCCAGCTGACTCTCTACGCTGACTCGCTGACTCTCTGTCCCATCTACTCCAAATCCTCAACCAGATGATTGTGTTGTTCCAGCTCCTCCAAATCCTAAACCAGATGACTTTGTCCTCCCAAATACTCCAAGTCCTGCTCCAGTGGACACTAAAGTGATCCCTTCTGTTCCAAAAACCATGGTGCCCAATACTTCTATTGATGATGCTAAAGATACTTTAATTAACTCTTCTTCTTCCCAACAGGTACCTAGAAGATCCACCAGGAAAAGAAAAGCTCCCTGTAAATTCCCAAATTAAGGAGGGGAGAGTATGTGGTGTTTAGTTAGAAATGTAATTAATAGATGGCAGCACCACAGCAAACTACGTCACCTAACGGTATTAAGTTTTGTTTACTGTAAGAATGTATCTGTTACGTGTTTTGTGTAGATGTACGTGTTGTGATTTAAATTGTAAATTAAACATGTTTAAAGTCCACCTCGAGTTATCCATTATGAAGTTGCTTCAATTACTTTAATTTAAGTATATAATATATAATACATACCAACAAGCAAAGTTGTTGTTAAGCACTTGACCAAGCGCCCCCTGGCGAGCAATCCAACGTTTTTCTTTTCTGTGCTTTCTTATCTTGGTTTCTATGGGCCCGATCACAACGGGGTTTGAATGATTCGACTTGTTTTTCGTTCGAATTACACATTTTAGCTCCACCTCCCACCGCGGGAGCGCATCATTTTCTCGCGTTCTATGGGTCCGATTTCGATGGGAATTTGTACATTCAACTCCCTTGATACAACGGGTACTCGTGTCGGATGTTCATATAGAACACTTTGCGTCCCCTGGTGGTGGAAAGTGAACTAAAGAATTTTGTAAAGCGTGCTCAGCACACCTGCTACACAGTACCGAAGGCATTGGGAACACGTGTTGGAGTTTCGTTCGGAAGGTGGTTTGTTTGGAACAGTGTGCTCCCCCTGGCAGCGGAAGGTAGAACTAAAAGATTCTGCAGCGCGTGCGCTGCACACCTACTATACGGTGCCCCAGGCAGCGGCAACATATGCCGGATATTTGTTTATATCACAATGCGCCCCTTATCCGTGGAAAGTGTAAATAAAATATTTTCAGTCGCGTGCGCAGCACTTTTAAATAAATAATTTCATACAAAATCGGGTTAATCATACAAACTTTAGGTTTGTTTAATTTTATTTTCACGGACCCGAGCAACGTCGCACGGGTCCGTTAGTAATAAATAAATAAATCATATACTTGTCCTATTGTATAATTATTTTTTTTTATTATTGATATTATTATGATTATTATTTCATTTTTTTTTTTTCATTGCAATAATTTGAAACTTCTAAAAAGTCAAATTAAAAAATGTAATCCTAATTATTTATTAACATTTCAATAGTATCAGATAAGAAATACATATTTATCAATATAAAACAAGTAAAATTATAAAGCATTTTTCTGTTTATAAATAATTATATATATTTCAGATAAAATTTAAAACAAGTGAACCAATAACAAAAAATGAAAAAGTAATTAATTTTAATTAAAGATATTAAATCATAAGCTTTAATTAACTTCCTTGAAGTTTTTTATTTTGTACCATCGCTTAAAAATATAAAGTTATGTTTAAACTTAATTAAATTATCATTTTTCCAATTATCGCTTTCGCTTCATATTATTAAATACTTAAACAACTATTTGAAGTAATTCATTATTGGATAAATAGTTTTGTTTATTAATTTTTAGACCTAGAATATAAAAAAAAACTACTTTTACGTAAGCTGTTTTATAAAGAATTGCAGTGAAATATATATTTTAAAATAATGTTGTTCAGACGGTTTTGGTAGATAGGGAGAATGAGAACATGTCTTGTCACCAATCAAAACTATATACAGGATAGCCATAATAAAAGAGAATGTGTTTGTTAGTTAGAAAAAATCAGTTAGACAAAACAAGATAAATTTTTTGTAAATACTATTTAAGCAATATCAAGCAGGGCGGTCGCTCTGCCAAGCCAAGCTTAAAAAAAAACGCCATACAAACAACGCCAAGAACTGGAATAAAGACCGCTAATGCTTATATACAGAAAGCAACTTCGCAATGTTAAATCGACAAAACATGCCAGATTAAAATATCAGATATCAAACAAACCAAGCGTCGTAGAAAAAAAAAACGAAAACTAGAAGAATCTAAGGAAGAATTTCTTCAATTTAAGATCAAACTCATCTTCATAAGTGATTTATAAACAGAGAAATAGCTTTTTTTAAAAAACGTCGAGTTACTTAAAATGATCACTATTTTCTTCGTCAAACTTTTTTTTTCAAACAAGCTACAGGCCTTAATACTGGGCAGAATAAAAAAAGGATTGCATTTTTGGACAAGTAATTACGTAATCTATGTGCTTTTATAAAATTCAGTGTAAAAAAAATATTTTCTATCCTTAATTAGCAAAAAACTGTTAATTAACTTGGCGATTAAAAAATTATGCCAAAACAGAGATAAAACCCGCCAACGACCATGTACCATCTGTATTAAAATAGCACAAATCAGTTACAGGTTATAATATAACCACATCAAATTTCATCTGCAAGTCAGCCATTTTCTTCTGAAGATATTTTTTTTAAAAAATAAAACTTCACAATTATAAGAACACATATTTTATCAAATAATTAAATATGACTGCAAACTGTGGCAGATGATTGTTTCTAACATGAATAAGTATGAGAAATTGCCGGTTACGGATATGGATCTGGGTAGCTCAGTCGCAGAGCGTCGGCATGGTACGCCTAAGGTCCCAGGTTCGAGTCCAGGCCCAGGTCAATTTTTCACTCATGTTTGTTTAGTGTATTTAATTGTCTGATAAAATGCGTGTTCTTATAAATATTGTAAAATAAAGTAATCAGACGTAGTGTTTATGCTTTAAAAATATTTTAAATATATAATTTAGAAAGATCTTTAAAAATAAATTAGTTTTTGAGGGAAGATGTACCTTCTAAAATGTATACATTAAGAGTTATCGACATTTAAAATTTCTTTCCAAACGTAAACAAAAATTTTGAAATTAATTAAATGTGATTCATTTATTTCTAAAAATAAAAAAACACGGTAAAGGACAGGCATTTCGTTCGCAGGAATACCTTTCACGTCATCTACTATATATACGAGGCTAGCGAAAAAGAAAGGCTACCGCGGTGCTTTACGCGTATCTTTTTTTACAGACCGCGGGAATCACGTGAGGCTCGAATCCACCAATGCAGGTGTACGAAAAGAGCATCACGTCACTAAAAGCGGTCTGTAAAAAAAGGATAAGTGGAACGCACCGCGGTAGCCTGTCTTTTTCGTTAGCCTCGCTATATATATAAAACACAAACGGAAATTTCGTTCCGTTCCTTTATAACTCGAGATCTGCTGAATGGAATTTGATGGAACTTGCACTGTTCGAGAGATAATTTTTCAGGGAAGGTTTTAGTATGTAACACAACGTTCTACGTATAATAGCTATCGAATTATGATAGAAAGTTCTGTTATTTTGGCCGAAAAGGTTACCATTGCTAATTTTTTGGCGATCAGTACTGTTGCAGAAAGAAATGAAAAGGCTATACATCTCGAAAAATAAAACAAAAACTGTTACTAATTTTATTTAAAAAAAAAAAAAAAAGAAAGAAAGAAAGAAAGAAAAAAGAAAAGAGTTTTGATGAGAGAATATTATAAAACGAAAATATTTAATTTAAACATGATTAGAAATGTTCATAATGCTTAAAACATTATTCAAGGGGCAAGATATCTATTGAAACAAATTTGGCGATTTATCTTTTGTTTTTGGCGATTTTGATTTTACTTTTGACCCCAAACAATTTGATTTTAAGCCAAAAAGTGTCTTTTTTTGTTGCAGAAAGAATTGAAATGGCTATACATCTGGAAAAATAAAAGAAAAAACTGTTACTAATTTTATTTTTTTTTAAAAAGAAAGAAAAGAAAAAAAAGAAAAACAGTTTTGATGAGAGATTTTAGGCCAAAAGGTGTTTTTTTTTCAAGTGTACGACTGCATTTTCGCAGTATTTCTTTTTTGGTACTTTTTGGTTAGCCGGGCGCCAGTGATATATATATGTATACACACACATATATACACATATATCTACACAAATACCTGTATATACATACATATATATATATATATATATATATATATGTGTGTGTGTGTGTGTGTGTGTGTGTGTGTGTTCATATATCACTGGTGCCCGGCTCACAGAAAAGTACCTTTTTTTATTCAAATGCAAACTATATTAATGTCAATATACTTCTATTTACTTCTACATATATGAAATTTCGTTCCGGCTGCTTATAACTCGAGTTCTGCTGAATGCCTTTTCGTAGAACTTAAACAAAGATAATTTTTAAGGGAAGGTTTTAATGTATAACATATCGTTCTACGTAGCTTAGTTATATAATTATTCTGGGAAGTTCTATAATCAGATCAATCCGATTATGAAAGATTAGCCTTTTTAAAAGATTTTGCCGAATGTATTTCGATGGAACCTATACTGTTAAATAATTTTCTAGGGAACGTTTTATTATATAACGTTGCTTAGTTCTAGAATTATAGGGGGAAATTCGAAAATCGGGTGACCATTTTTTTTAATCAAATATTAGCCTTTTCAATATTTGATTCCGATTATGAAAGATTAGCCTTCTAAAAAAGTTCTACTGAACGGATTTTGATGAGAATTGTATTGTTAGTTAGATGCTATTTCAGAAATGGTGTTAATGTATTATATATTGTCCTACGTTGCTTAGTCCAACAGTTATGTGTGAAGGTTATATAGTCAAGTGAACCCGATTCCGAAATATTAGCCTTTTTGATAGTTTTTACTGGGCGTATTTTTTGCGACTTGCATTGTTAAGTAGATAATTTGTAAGGATTGTTTTAGTATATTTTATATCGTTTTGTTGTTTTAGAATTATGTGGAAAAGTTCAATAATCAGATTATCAAAAAACTCTATAAAAACTTCTTCTGAATGGATTTTGTTAGTTAATTTGTTTGCATTGTTATTTCGATAATTTTTAGTGATGGTTTAGTATATTGCATATAGTTTTATCATTCTTTAGCAAACCCTAACTGTAAATGACCAAATAAAAGAGTTGGTCCTTAACAGCTAAAATTTTGACTACACATTAGAAAATATAATAGCGCAATCGCGTCATTTTTCAGTAATGTGGAAGGATATTCCACGTAAATATACAGATTGCTTTCAAATACAAGGTCAAATTAAACGATATATTTCGTTTGATTCAGGGTGCATTTGTAGAATCCGACCAGCGCAGCGGGCGTAGCTTGCTAGTTTTCCTATAAATTAATGAAATCCAGTTGTTAAATTATTTTTGTTTTAGAAGTGAAGTTTCCATTTAAATTTATTGTAACAGTACAATGTTTAAATGAATAAAATAAGGTAAATCTAAGAAATTGCTAAGAAATTCCAAACATGCACAGGGCAACGCAAAAAAAAATAAAATAATAATAAACAAAAAATAAAAAATAGATAAATAAATAAATAAATAAATAAAAATCAGCTTTCAGAAATTCTAAAAATTGTTCCGCTATTCATATTATGTATCTTCGGGGTCCATCCTCCCACTTTCAGCCCTCCCACCCAAAGGGGGCACTATTCTAAATTTTGCCGACAACTCTCATGTGATATATCGTTGGAAAAGTCTGTGAACGCTTAATCATAATATGCAGGGGGGGGGAGGGGTATTTTCTAAATTTTAGAATACACCTCATGTGATACATCGTTGGAAAGGTCTGTGACCGCTTAATCCTATTATGCATCTCCGGTGTTCATCCCCCCTTTTGCCCCCCAAGCGCAATTAGCTTTCACCACCAGGGGACGCTTTCCTATATCTGGTTGGCTCATTCGACTCGACGTCAATAGAGCTTTCCGATTTTAGTTCGTTTTTTCACCACCAGGGGGCACTTTTCTATCTCTGGTTCTATGGGCTAGATCACGACGGGGTACAGTTCATTCGACTCGACATCTATAGCCTTAACGATTTCAGTGCCCGAGGTTCATACAGAACAGATTGCGCTACCTGGTGGTGGAAGATGGAACTTGAGCGTGCGCAGCACGACTGCTATACGGTGCCGAAGGCAGCGGGGACCCGTGTCGGAAGTTAGTTTGGTTAGAGGTTTATACTATTCGATGTGCAAATTAAGGGATTATCCGGTGCCGAAGGCAGCGGAGAAGCAGGTCGGAGGTTCGTTCGGTTCGAGGTTTTACAAGATTCGAGGCCCCGATATAAATTAGGGGTCCGTTAGCGGGCGAAGCCAGCTAGTGCTAATAATAAAAGAGCGTGGTATCACGTTTGATTTCAAATGCAGCGCTGACACGCTATGTACGTATTGCATTGTTATTCATTTCATCGATAAGTCAGTGATATTTTTTAACGGGGGATAACAAGTATTATAACAAGCCACATTTAGTATGTTGTTATTAGTTTAATTTAAAAATCTACTGGTATTTCTAGTTAACCTTTTAAACAATGACTGAAAGTAAAATGTAATTTTAAATTATTTCTCATGTTTAGATTATTTAAATTATGTTTATTCTGTTTAAAAAAAAAGAAATGATATCTACAAAAACAACTTTTCAAAAGTAAAAAAAAAGCCAAGCGTAAAAAAAAAAAAAAAAAAAAAAAAAGTTGTGGCTAAAAAATGGTGTGATATCAAATTTCCAAGCTATTATATTACTTTTTAAACTTTTTTCCATTAAATAAGTTATTATTATTATATATAAGTCGAGTGCCCACGTATATGTTAATAGAAATCGTTTTCTCCTGTACTAAATACATCCTAACGAGTTTCTGAAAATTCAATTTTTTTCAAATTATGCATGATGGGCTTGGCGGCCATCTTTTCATATTTCTAAGCACCCAAATTTCTAAAGTAAAAGCGTAATATGTTTGCAATGTAATATGTTTATAACAATTTCGAACTTCAGATTTTAACTACGGACAGATAAATTAGATTAGACTGATATTTTGAGAAATTGATTTTTACTAGTTTGAAATTACTAATTACTGTAAAAAATAAATCATAAGATGAATCTTTAAGATAAGTCATCATTATCTTAAGACACAATTTTCAGATCATACAAATCTATAAATGAAACGCTTAAAATATTTGCTTAAATAACAATTTTGAACTTCGGATTTTAACTACGGATTTGGATGCTTAGAATTTTGTGAATAATATGCAAAGATGGCCGCCAAGCCCATCATGCATAATTTGAAAAAAATTGAATTTTCAGAAACTCGTTAGGATGCATTTAGTACAGGAGAAAACGATTTCTATTAACATATACGTAGGCACTCGACTTATATATATGATAACTTATTTAATGGAAAAAAGTTTAAAAAGTAATATAATAGCTTGGAAATTTGATATCACACCATTTTTTAGCCACAACTTTTTTTTTTTTTTTTTTTTTACGCTTGGCTTTTTTTTACTTTTGAAAAGTTGTTTTTGTAGATTAAATAATACAATATAAAAATATTAGGTATGATATTTGCAACAATCAGAAAAAATGGAAATTCAGGCTGAGTTTAAACAGTAAAATATAGGCATGCAAAGCAAAAAAGGAATATGATCACTCAGGTGATATTTCAAATATTTTACGGAATTTTAGTGTTTATGTCTATTTTAATGACATAAGCTGGAAAAGAAAATTTAAAGTAATTGCTGCACAATCTATGCTTTCGTTAATATATTGAAGAACTAATTTTGATCATGGTGTCAAATATCTGGACTATTTGTGTTATTATTTACTCTAATCCCCATCGTCTGAATAGTATTTATTGGAAATTTTGTTGATTTTAGCTCAAAGGAGTTTTTGCTATTGACCTGTAAGCGTATTTATTTTAATTATAGCCACCTCGTATATTGAAACAACGTGTTAAAAAAGGGAACTTCCAGTTTTAAACACAAGTTTTTAAAATATATATTACAATCAAATTCATTTATAACTAGGGTCAAGGACCACTTATTTTGCTCATAATAACCAGTCTTGCCGTAAGCGAGCTCAAGCTTCATTAATTTATTCTCTATAAGATTATACATTATGTATGACTGTTTAAAATTAAATTAATAAAATTCGATAAATCATCGCACTTGCAGACGTACTTTCACAGCCTTTCACTAAAAGTATGAAATGAAATTATTAATTACTAGGGGGCTATGCCCCTGCGAGCTACGTTCACCCACGCCCGTTCAGACTCCGCAGCATCTAAAAACGTGTTAATGTGCTCTGTTTTAAAAATATTACCCAATTACGGAAGATTGAATAATAGTATCAGGAATTGCGGCGATCTTTTGTAATAGGATTGCCATTCTTTTCCGTTTGACTGAGATATTTTTGGCTTCACATGGCATCATCCACCGCTGTTATGACAGCTGACGGTTGTTTTTGGGATTGATATGTAAGATCAATTACACATTTGAAAATCATCTTGTATAAAATGAGCAAGTAAAAAATGTCGCTGCCTCTCGGAATATTATAACGACGCTATGGACAATATTCTTCCTTCGAGGCTACAAAAATTCGCCTGCTGTGGAATAATATGAATAATATTCAGAACCGCGGTATTGCAATTCACTCTGTATAGAAAATTTACGTGTATGTTTTATATTTATATCGAATTTTAGATATTTTCAGGAAAAGGTATAGCTTCTGCATGAAATCTTTTCTCCATTTTAATGCACCTTCATGCATATTTTTTACGTAAGTTTTAAAATGTAAATTGTTTATTTTAATTAATAAGCATATACTAATATATTTTAATTAATATTCAGTTTTCTAATATGTATTTTTCAAATAGTATTTTCTACAAAATAAATCTTAAGTATTCTACCCATCCATTTCCCTGTTCTGTATTTATACTGCATCAAGTGATTAAATATAAAAAGAAATTTGCTAGCGGTGCTACTTTCACACCATGTGACTCCCACTGTGAAGTCACATGAATATTGTCCAGAAGAAAATCATTTTAATATATGACGTAATTTTCAGAATTAATTTTTTCTTGTCAATTTGTCGACGGACTTTTTTTTCTTTTTAAGATAAATTGATTCCTGCTTCTTAAATATGTGAACATAAATTTTTATTTCTTCAAATTTTATTTAAAATGTAATTCAATCACGATAGTGTTTTCATCATCTGCTCAAATTAAATATATATTTTTATCAAATTGATTGACAAAATGACATCAATAAATAATAATCCTTTTTAATGTATTTTTCCCTCTTATCCACGAAAACATTTACATAAATGACGTCATTTGAATGAATTTATTCAAAATTTTTCCAGTTTATGAATTAAAATAAATGCTTAGAAAATTGTATTTTTCAGGCTAAACCATCTCGGCTTTAAATGCCTTTGTGAAAAGTTTTAATCGCGATCTATAAGAAATAAATACTTGAAGAACTGGGTTTCTTCTTTAAATTCATTTCTTGTAAATAGGGGCAATAAAATCTTTACTTAAAAGCAAGGAGCTCAAATGTGTTTTTTTTTTTTACTTCTTTGGATGAATAATTGTGTAATGAATGTGTAATTGATCTTACATCACATAACTCCTTGGTCTTGAAGGCAAAACTGAAAAAAGCTACAATTGAATTATTTCTTATACATCAATGGAATTTATGTGATTGTTCAAGATGAAAGACGATTTTTGGCTTTCTAAAATGAACTGATTCTTGAGGATCTAATATGTGAAAATAAGTTTCTATTTCTTCATATTTTCTTGAAAACCAGAATTCAACCAGAATATTGTTATCATTATCTAATAAAATAAAAGATAATTTAAATTTTCAATTTCAATTTGAAAATGACGACAAAAAAAAAAAAAAAAAAAAAAAAAAAGAAATCTAATAATCCTTATCGTTTTCCCTTTTTTATCTTTTATCCACAAAAATGGAGTAATTTAGTTGCCATCATTACACAAATGTCTTTAAAAATTAGGAAAAAATTAATATCTTGAAAACTAATTCAAATTTTAAAATTTTAAGACCATTTTTGAAATCCTCTGACTAATGTGGATAACTGGTATTAATTTGATCGCCTAACGTTCCATATCCAAAGAGGAATAGCTGTGAAATATAATCAGTCGTTCAATCAGCCATTTCATATAATCGTTTCATAAATTTATTTCATATAATCGTTTCATAAATTTATTTCATATAATCGTTTCATAAGTTCATTTCCTAAATTCGTTTCATAGATTTGATTCATTAGGATTATATATAATATAGGTAGATAGGTAGGATAGGTAGATATAGCAATGTTTAATTTTGTAGTGCTTTATATGCTTATTTAAACTATTAAAAACAAAATATAGGAAATGGTAAAGGAATCACTCTTACCAATTATTTATTTTTATATCACGTTAAAAAGGGGTTTATTTCATTCTAAATGTTTTCATAACTTTTCCTTACATACTTGTTTTCTTCATCTGATTAAGTTAATTGCACGGAATGTATGTTTGCTGCACTTTACTTTTAAGGATATTTGACATTTTATGTTGCAATTCAAAACAATTTCATATGGCGGAGGAGAGATTATTATTATTCAAACTATATAGTACCGTGTCCATCCACATTATTTTAGTAATGGTATAAATAAACTATTAATAGGTATATTTCTTTTAGAAGCTTAAAAATATAAAATAGATTTTTTTGGTAAGTTTGCATATTGTTTGCTTCTTATATCCTAGTTTTACTCGCTACAAATAAGCTTCTTGCAACGTATTTTTATATTAGCATTTGCTCATAAATTCTTCGTTAAAATAGATTTCCTGTTGCATACAGGCTCGCTATAACTAAGTTCAACGTAATATATGGTAAATGAGTTTATGATAAGTTAAATTTTTTCATGTTTATTTTCTTTGATAAATTTCCCTTTGACTTACAATTTTATTTACAACTTAGATTTCTGTGATGAGTAAACAATAATCGTGATTCAATCTGCAAATACGCTTATATTTTTTTGTTTTGATTTTTTTGCAAAAATGTATTTGCCACATCTGCAAAAAAATAGGGTGTATATTTTTGTATATGTGTAAATTGTCGTATGATAAAAATCAACTTATTGCCTTATATCCTATAATAATTGTATTTGACCCAAAATAAATTGTTTTTTGGTACATAAGTTTATGAAACTTTACCAAATTTTCCTAATTTCAAATCATTCTAAAAGCTAAAGAAAAGGTTATTTTTACAAATGTGTTCTAATTACAGTATTTGTGACAACTGTAATAAAATAATGTGAACATTAATGACAATAACCAACTGGGAATAGTATTTTTAAAACCATTTTTCTATTTATTGAATTGAATTCGTGTAACCTCAAATAAATATTACACATACACGACTAATGTAAATTTTCAGAATTATTTTATTTTATTTATCTTAATAAACAAGTGTTAAGACGATGTTTATATTACGCAAAGCTGCCAAGCTTTTGCCAGCTTTTTTAATCCTATGTTTTTCCTACATATAACAATTTTTAATAAGTGGAATAACATTTATTTTATAATTTTCTTCTGAGTTGAATAAACTTAACCCAGATAAATTAATGATTACAATGATTATCAAGAGAAAATCATGACGTATGCGGTAGCTTTTTTTTTTCGTGAAATATCCTTGTGTATTAAACTTGACAACTCTAAAAAAATCATATCTATCTATAATAAGTTTTAAAATACTGTACTTACACCATACTCAATCGTGTATTATATTAAATACATTATTATTAAAGTGCCAACAATATTTATTGGGCATTTTATTAATAAGCATTTTTACATTCAGAATGATTTAAACTTAAAATAATAATCATATCTTATCGAAATGATTTCTAACTAAAGAATATAATTTTAAAAATCATGGATAAAGCGCTTGTTACTTTGTGATAACGTATCTGTTGTATTTTAGTTCCCTGCACTTACATTTAAGATTCATATTTGGATTATTATGAAAAATTTAAATATAATATACATTTTATGATTTATTTACTAGCGCAGTACTATTTTTTTTTTGGCTATAAAAAGAATTAAACTTTTTAAGAATCTAACTGCGATCAATTTTTTGCTGTTAGGGATTTCATTTCTTTCAAATTGAGTTTGACAATGCAACATGTATTTTATTACTTTTTGTAAAATATTTAGAAGATCACCTTTCAAAAAACAGAAAAGAAAAATTAAGACAATGTTCTTAAAACTTTTCGTGGAACAGCGGTTGAAAACTCTTACTTTAAATGCAGGGTATTCTAGCAAAACCGTAAAAGCTGTGAAGAACAAAATATTGGCTCCTAGTATCTGAAAAATTACCATGGAAGCATACCGCTACGATACATAATTTGCAAGAAAAGTGGAAAATGAAAGTGTAACGACAAAACTGGTGTAACTCAAATAAGGTTTTTAGAAACGGGAACAACCGTATTTGGCAACGTATTTACACACGTAGGTGCAAACGTAGGTCAAAGTGATAACCGCACATATCGAGGCGTACATGCGCGTGTGATTAAGATGTGTAACAAAACATGATCTAAGATCGTAGTGTCTACAAAAATAAAAGCAGCAAGCAGACGAGCACATAAGACTATTTATGTAAGAACTAGGTTTTGAAAACAATTTTCCTCCAACGTCCCCATAGTTATTGTAATATTTTATTTTTCTCTTACGTTTTCCATATTCACATGATTTTAAAAAAGCTTAATTTTGGTGCAGCGCGAGGCTAACGAAAAAGACAAGCTACAGCGGTGCATTCCACTTATCTTTTTTTACAGACCGCTAGAGTGACGTGATGCTCTTTTCGTACACCTGCATTGGTGCATTCGAACAGCACGTGACTCCCGTGGTCTGTAAAAAGATACGCGTAAAGCACCGCGGTAGCCTTTCTTTATCGTTAGCCTCGAGTGCACCGCATGTGACGTCAAATCTGTAGCATTTTTTCTCGTAAACGAAGCCGAGTAGTTATGTATTTTTTTGGTTAACTTTTATGCACTACGAGTTCTGCATAGTTTATGCGGTCTTCACAAAAACCCTTTATAACTAAACCTAGTGCAACAGTTTTTTCTTTATTAATTTTCGTATTTCTTTTCAAAATATGAAAAGCGATAAAACTTATTTTTTTTTTTTTTTTTAGAATGTGTCATGAACTCCTTCGACGCAAATCTATGTCGTGGAAAAATTCAAATCGATTCCTAATCAATGTTTTTATAAATTAGAAATAACACGTTGAAGTAGATTGTGTATAATTAATAGAGCAGAAAAAATAATCAATCGGACGGATAAAAAATTGATCTTTCGACAAGATTTTAAAAACTCACATATAATAATTATTGATTTCATGAAATAAAGTTTTTCAAAGTCATTCATTCGTTAAATATATTTCTCTGCTTCATTTCTTTCGCTTCATTTTTACAATACTTAGATAATAACCACAAAACAGTTTTGTTATTCTTTTGGAAGGTATTCTATACATAAATGATTTTGAATGAAGAATTTGTTCTGTATTGGTGTCTTATAGATGCGGGTCATTCTAGGAAAAACGTTTCTTAGTTAAAAAATGTCAATAAATAAAGTTAATCAAAATTTTTATGCTAATATCTCTAGTTTATTCTCCACCTCTTTTAAGACTTATATGTAGGTGGTCGAATAGTCTTTTCACTATTTGGTATTTGAATTCTTTAATAAGGATTTAGGGAGTAATTCTCTTAATAATAATGTAATTGATAATACAAATAAATAGTGTTTCGTTTCATAATGCCAGACTTATTCAGAGTAAGATACAAAACTTCATGTAATTATCGCCAAAAATGAATTCAAAACTTCATTTAAGTAAATAAATAATACTTTATTTTTAAATCAAAAAAGAGTGATACATGAAGTTCACACCATTTCTAGTTCATTGAGAAAACCTCAAAATTAATGCCAAACGACAGTGTGCACATCCACGGCTAAAAACTGAAATTAAAAGAGGATGCCTCCTGTCTCTGAATATTATTATTAGGACGCAAATGTTACTTTGATTTAAATATTATGGCAGATAATTTTATTGTAACGGAAGCTATACAAAATACTTTTAACAGTACTTCAAACATACCGATTGCATTGACAAAAAAAAAATAATTTTTGAAAAAAAAAATTATATTTTTTTCTAAATTTAATTTAATTTAGGTATAAATGAATTTTCAGAGAGCAAAAATTAAATAAGGTTATTGAATGAAAAACATATTTATCACATTACTAAACAAATAAATGAAGATGCTACAGAGGCAATTAGGTATAACATTTAGCAAAGATATACATGTTCAATAGTAATAGTAAAAAGATAAAATAAAATAATTCATAAATCTTCAGTTTTCAACAAATATGTTTTTTAAATGTGTTGTGTTGTTATTATACTATATAAAACACTAAAACGTTTAAAAAAAAATCTTTTGTCAAAAATTAATTGACATGTACCGAACAAGTAACGTTTTTTGTAGAATGACAAACATATGTAAAAACAATGTTTCTTATTTTAATTTTCCCTCTAACTTAAAAAAACACATTTAGCTGATAAAATAAGTATTCAAATGAAAAGAAAAAATGGACGTTATTAGTCAAATACGAAGAAATATAGAGAAAAACGATGATAGCTGACTTTCTTTGAAATTTGAGATAAAAGTGCCATCCCTTAACATGAGAGGTGAAATTTTGTAGAAACGGCGAAGAACGATGAATGTTGAAGTTCCTAAAACGATGAAGTATAGAGCGGTGGATAACTATCATCTAACTATATGTTACGATAATCGATTTTCCTTCTGACCCGTACTATCGTATGACAACTTTGGATCGAGGCAAAATTGAGGTGATACTTTGAAGACAGACACACAGTTGTAGATAGATATGAAATGGGAAGAACAGTGGAATTAATTTGAATATGAAATGGGAATAACAGTGGAATTAATTTGAATATGAAATGGAAAGAACAGTCGAATTCATGTTTCAAAACATTTGCGGATACAATAAGTATTTGAACGAAAAGAAAATACGGACGTTATTAGTTAAATGCGAAGAAATAAATAGCAAAACGATGATAGCCCACTTTCTTTGAAATTTGGGATAAAAGTGCCATCCCTTAACATGAGAGGTGTATTATCGCTTGACAACCTTGGGTCGAGGCACGAATGAAGGTGATACTTTGAAAAAAAAGTTGTAAATATATAATAAAAGAAGGTGCACAATGTATGTAATTTGAGAAAAATAATTTAATTTTTGGTATAAACGGGGCAGAAGGATACATGTTGAAGTGCCTAAAATAAAGAGCTATGAATAACTATCATCTAACTAACTGTTACATTCATCGATTTTCCTTCTGACCCGTACCATCCTTTGACAAGTTTGGATCGAAGCAAATATGAAGATGATACTTTGAAAACACAGTTGTAGATAGATATAAAAATAGAAGAACCATGAAAGTAATTTTAAAAAACATGAAGTTTCGTATAAACAGGGAATAACGATGAATGATGAAGTTCCTAAAATAAAGAGTGATGAATAACTATCATCTAACTAACTAATACGATCATCGATTTTCCTTTTGACCCGTACTATCGTATGACAACTTTGGATCGAGACAAAATGAAGGTGATACTTTGAAGATACATACACAGTTGTAGATAGGTATGAAGTGGGAAGAACAGTGGAATTCATTTGAATATGAAATAGAAAGAACAGTGGAATTCATGTTTCTTATTTTATTTTATTTTTCCCTCAAATATAAAAACACACATTTTGCTGATACAATAAGTATTCAAATGAAAAGAAAAAACTGACGTTATTAGTTAAGTGTGACGAAATAAAGAAAAAAACGATGATAGTCCACTTTCTTTGAAATTTGAGATAAAAGTGCCATCTCTTAACATGAAAGGTCTATTATCGTTCGGCAACTTGCTATTATTCAAAGATTACAGGCAAAATTCACTGCTGAAAATGAATTAAAAAATAGTTAAAATTACTTGTTAGATTAGTTCATTTAACAAACAGTTTTGTAGTATAAACAAAACAAGTTCGTAATATAGCATATTTTATTATTTAAACAAACAAAATATACTTTGTTAAAAAAGAAAAGGTTAAAATAACACATAGCATATATCTATGTAACGAAAGGTTTTTGTGATCAAAACAAAAAATAATTTTAAAGTAAATATTATAATTGTTTTTTAACAAAAACCTTTTTTGTTAAAACAAAGAAAATTCTTAAAATTACACAAAACAATTGAACTTTCAACAAAAGAATTTTGTTAATTCAAGTAAAAGTGAACAATTTTACTTGAATTAACAAAACATTTTTTGTTGACGATACAAATTTTTTGTGTTGGAATTGCAAAAAAAAGCAACAATATTTTTTTGTTGATTCAAACAAAATTTCCATTGATCCATATTTAATCAAAAAGTTTTGTTGGGTCACCCAAATTTTTGTTGATTCAACAAGACTTTTTTCTGGGTGTTTCAATCTTATTGTTACACCTTGTATAGTTTAATAACATTTGCTATAATATTTAGTGCGAGCTTTATGTGTACTTTACATTCACACAGGATAAAGTTAATAATGTCTTCTAATTCTTTATTAATTAAAGATACTAAATAAAATTTATTTACAATAAAAGGCAATTGCGTTTTTAAAAGTGAAATGTTATTAGTGTGAAAAGGCAATCTTTATCAAACATATTCTGTGTATTTATATTTGTAACAAAATAACTTTAAGCTGTCAGTAATTAAGACATTAAAAAAAAGCGTTTGCAATTCTTGCAATAAAAAACTCAAATACCCCCCCCCTCTTTAAATAATGCACTTTGTCATGCTTAAAATAATTAATATATTACTTAAGATTACTTTAAAACATGTTTCTTTCCTTCCATTTTAATAAAATATTCAAGCTTCAACAAAACATAACCACTCTTTTTAAAAGCCAAAATTTTAATTTTATGCTATACATTTAAGACGTTTCAGAGCGTTGTCGCATAATAAAATGCCCTTTAGGGAGAAATCAAATTAACTTTTATTAAAGGAGGCAGCTAAATCTAAATATGAAAACACTCATTATCATATTTAAAAAACACAGAGGGCTTTATATTATAAATCGTTAAGAAAAGAAAATCCAAAATTTCTCTACTGCTTTCTTTTAAAGAACATGTTTAACATGGAAAAGGACATTAGGTCTTCTTTTAATTTTTTTTTCGTGTAATTTAGTAAATTTCATTTTATAACCTATGTAGTATATATCAATAAATATGTCCCAAAATAGTTATATAAAGGAATAATTCGCCTGTAACATAAACAAATACGAAGTAAAATATATTTAAATAAAAAATATATTTTTACAAAATTGTTAACGTATAGCTAATCAAAAATATTTCAACAGGTTTTTGATGGTTATTTAATTATAATTAATTATAAAAGTATTTCCGGCCTGCACAGGAAGTAAAAAGTAGCTTTCATATTACTTGTTTTTAAAAATTCCACTAATTTTACTAAAACACACGAAACACGATTATAGAAGATTTAATCCGAGTTTTCGTCAATACTGAATTTGACTGAGAATTTCGCCAAATAAGTCAGCTAAATCCAAGTTTAGTTACCTTCATTTATAGCTATTTATTTTGGGTCGCTGAATTTGGTTGTATTTCCTCAGATATCGCGAATCTTGGCGAGAATTGGCCGCTAGTAAATATGACTATGTTCTTTTAAACGTTTAAAAGTAAAAACAATGGTTACAACAATTAAAGTAAGTTTGTGAGAAACCACGTTTTCTAAAGCTCATAAATAAAACCTAATTATGCAACAGCAGCCAACCAGAATTTAAACTGCTACAAGTCAGCCATTTTTTAAGAAGGGGAAATTAAAAAAATTCACGAATCCTTGTATAAAAGCCGAACACTTAGGTGGAAAAACATTTTAAATTTCTCTCTCTCTCTCTCTGTATATATATATATATATATATATATTGTAAAACTTTCTGAATTTAAAAAATATTGAAACGTAAAATGCGGAATCCTAGTGCCAAGATTGAACACTAAAAGTAAAAATATTTTTCAATATCAAAGGTTTTTGTACATCATTTTGAATTTGTTTTAAATTTTAATAATTTTAAATGGTCGTCATTATGAAACAAGATGGCGGATGATTTGCCCAACGAACTCCGTCGAGATCTAAGTAAGTTTTGTACACATGCTCAGTCAGATTAAAATCCGTTGATAAATATGAGTGCTATCGCATGACAAGTATCAGATTTTTTCAAAATGTCCACCACCCTAGAATTTCGAACTGCTATATCTCAGTCATTTTGTAAGATAATGGCAAAACAAATATTATATTGCTCCGGTATCCTTGTACCGAGATCGAACACTTAAAGGGAATAACTTTTTAAATTTCTAATTCTTTTTTTGTGCATTATTTTGATTATAAATATAAATATATAAAAATTAAGTGGCCGTTATTTTGAAACAAGATGGCGAATGAAGATACCCAACGAACTTGGTCGAGTTCTTGGTATATCTTGTATATATGCTCAGTCACATTGAAATCGGCTACTAATTACGACTGTAATCGCATGACAAATTTTGGAATGTATCATAAAGTCAGCGACCCTAGAATTTCAAACTGAAACTGTAGGGCCATTTCAAACTGGAATCTTACCCAATTTTTAAGATAAGGGCAAAAAAAAAAGAAGCTTCGAAATCCTAGTATCAAGATCAAACACATATGAACAACAACTTTTCCGATATCGATTTTTGTTTCTACATTTTTTTAAATTTTTATAAAAATAAAAAAAAAATAAGTGGCCGCCATTTTGAAACAAGATGGCGGATGAAACTGCCCAACGGACCTTGGTTGTATACTGTACACACGCTAAGTCATATTCAGATCGGTTCAAACATACAAGAGTTACAGCATAACAAGCATCAGATATATGTGGTGAAGTGAAAAATTGGAGCTGAGAAAAGGTTGTCGGCAAAAATCTGGTTGACTTGTGTTTCCATATTAAACTGGATTTCCATTTCTAAACGCAAGCATAGGCCGGATGGTTTCATGACTCAGTAGGTACGATGAAAATATATGGACTCTATAAATTAAGCAGTCGGAAGTGGAAAAATAATGTTTATTTACATACTCAGGAGTAATGCTGTAGCATGCCCATTTAACTAATTATTCATTCATCGTTACTTTGCAGTCGGGGTTTCAATAAATCTGTGCATTATGATGTTTTAAAAAATCATTGAATAATATTCTGAACTCTCCGAAAAGAATATTTTTCAATCCTCTGTCTGATTCATCTCTCGTTCTCGTCTTCCTCTACCGTCCACCGTCTAAAAAAACCCACTCAATTAAGGTCTGCCTTTGTATTTCAGTAATCACTCGTCAAGTTACAATTAAAGGTTACTTGGTTCCTCTACACCAATTAAATGGTTTAAGAGGGACTTATTTAACCGTTTCGGTGTATTAATTTTGACGTAAACTCACTTCCTGATAGGAAGAGAAACTTCTGGCACATTCTAAAGCCTCGAATCAGGTATACTTCATGTAAAATCTGATTTCGAGAGTGTTGCTAAAAATAGATTTCAGACGATGTTTTTACGAAAAACAGAAAGGAAAAGAAATTTATTTATTGATGCGGAATAAAATTAGAATATTAAAGTATTGAAATATTATATAAGTATAGTAAGAAGCATTTTAATATTTTATTAAAAGAATGATTTTAAATAAATGGGTTTTAATTTAAGGAGCCGGTATAATAGATGGGATATTATTAAAAGGAAATTTTATATACACTCATGTCCAAAATTAAGGTCACAAACATAAAATCTGTGAAAACTGATGGACTATTCACTGTGTTGCCACGAAATTTGGCACAGAGGTATATTAGAATGGGAGAAGAAATATAACAACATAACAATATGGAAAGGATTTTAATTGTGAATTAAGATACAGGGTATATTAAACAGTGTTAAATCATGAATTGGAGAGAAAGCATTTATCTCGGGAAAAGTATGTCCGATATGGAATATGACCACTGTGCACTGCTATACAAGCCTCACACCAAGCTCTCATCCTGTTTATGAGTGTGTCAATAAATGTTTGTGGCAACAAAGCCATTCCTTCCAAAAGCGCGGCTTTTAACTCCTGGCAGGTCATGGCAGGGGGGTTACGCTGTGTAATGGTTCTTCCTAGACCATCCCAATCTCACCAGGAAGGCCAGCCAAGACCGCCACAGAGCAACGACATCTGCACAGACTAGCTATTTGGTGTTAAGCGTAAGACAACATAGGCTGGCAACGACTCCTCAGCTTGCTAGTGACCTTACTGCTGCGTCTGGAATAAGAATTTCCAGGCAAACAGTATATAGACTACTAGCAGAGAGGGCACTTTACGTCCGGCATCCAGTCGTGTGTGTCCCTTTCATTGCATCGAACAGGAGAACCCAGTTGTTGTGGAGCCGAAGACATCAGTCTTGGATACAACAAGAGTAGGAGCGTGTTCTTTTCAGTGATGAGTCCGGATTCACCACTCAAAGTGATTCTAGTCGAATCTTCATCTGGAGAGAACGTTGAGCTCGCTATCATCCCTCCTACGTAAAATAAATCGACGGATTTGGTGGCAAAGGAATCCTTGTCTGAAACGGCTTAATGTTGGACTGCCGTACCCCACTGAACGTCTTCGATGCGGTTACTGTCAATGCACACCGCTATAGGGATGAAGTCCTTGAAGCCTATGTGAGGTTGTTCCGGGGTGCTGTTAGCCCAGACTTCATTTTTATGGACGATAATGCGAGGTCGCACAGTGCTCACATTGTTGATGAATTTCTTGAAGAGGAGGATATTCGCTGTATGAATTGGCCCTCGAGATCGCTGGACCTCAATCCTATTGAACTTGTTTGGGATGGTTTAGGAAGAGCCATTGCACAGCGTAACCGCTCTCCTAAGACCCTCCAGAAGTTAAAAGCCGCGCTTTTGGAATAATGGGCTTTGTTGCCACAAACATTTATTGACACCCTCATAAACAGTATGAGAGCTCGTTGTGAGGCTTGTATAGCAGTGCACAGTGGTCACACTCCATATCAGACATACTTTTCCCGAGATAAATGTTTTATCTCCGATTCATGATTTAACACTTTTTAATATACCCTGTATCTTAATTCACGATTAAAATCCTTTCCATATTGTTATGTTGCTATATTCTTTCTCCCACTATAATATACCTCTGTGCCAAATTTCGTGGCAACACAGTGAATAGTTCATCAGTTTTCACAGATTTTACGTTTGTGACCTTAATTTTGGACATGACTGTAGAATAATGTTAATCGTTGCTAAATAAATTTTAAATATTGTAATATATATATCGTAATATATATATATATATATATATATATCAACATTGGAACAGGGGGTTGTTTTTCTGGTCTGGGCTATTGCTCGGGGAAAATATACCAAAATTTTTTTAATTGCTTTCATCCAGACGGTTACAATAGGTAGCTTTTTAATGTTTGTTTTGAAATCTACCTAAAATAGTATCAAAATACGCCCAAAACATCAAGGAATAGAAAGTAAAACGAACGATGGCTATAACACCACTTCTATTTTGTGCAAGAAAGAAAAAAATCACTATTTTTATTCAGATAAAATTCTTTATAATTGTACATTATTTATTTTTCAGAAGGGATCATCTGCATATTAAAATTGAATCCAACTTCACGAGAAACACCATACGTTTATTTCATATGAAGTTTCACATGCTATAAAATAAGGAAATGTAATTTGCTATTAATTTTGGAATAATAGGAATATGTAAATTATTGAAAATTGAATAACTCAATGCTAAAGATAAACGCCTGTTATTTAAGTATTGGATTGTACTCTATCAAAATTCAATTGCGATAAGAAAGTAGCGTTATATTACTTACCTATTTTGTAACAGATAAGTAAGTAAATCGAAAAATGTGCTAAACAGAAACACTTTTATTTGTTATAACAGCGCAGAATTTAATAAATAAGTTTAAAAACTATTATAGTAGTATATTCGAAGCAACGATTTTTTTCTCACTCATTAGTGTAACCCCAATTTTGATAAGTTTTTTTTTTGGCACTTAGTAATTGGTAATGGCATTACAATGTATCAAAATAATTACATTCGCAAGTACTTCCAAATACACCATGTGCGTTTAAATTTACATAACTTCTTGTTTTGAAATTGAAGAATCTGTATGACACAAAAAATAGCACTAAGCTAATTGTACAAGTAATGGATAATTTAATAAATTTTCTGGCTTCATTTTATTGTAAGTTTTCACTTTTAGTGACTGCGACAACTGAGAGTAATCGATATCGCGATAAACACTTTTTACACAGGAGTGTGCTGTAAATGTTTCTGCTAAAACATCTTTCAGCTCAAAACAATTTTTTTTGGAGAACTTAAAATGCACCATTAGAGGGCACTTGTTTTCCAATAGTGCACAGGTATTAGAACTTGCAAAAACCGCAGAAGGAAGACGAAACGGCAGGACATATATTTTTTATTAATAAAAAGATATTTCTTAAATGAATTACTAGAATTTGTTTTTTTTTAAGTTCCTAACGCGTTTAACAACTTTTACACTTTCATAACAGCGCTAATTGCTGAATTTTATTGCCAGTCAGTCTTAATTGGGAAATGGAATTTTAATCATGGCAATCCTAGAAAAGAGTAGTAGTGCCGCTGACTCAAAAATTGGCGGCTTTCATAGGCGGATTTTTCTCAGCATTCAGATAATCTCTAAAATTTGACCATCACTATTCCCAAATAGTAGTGTTCGCATTATTTAACCGCAGATAAATAAGGCAAAGAGTACTATTATGAAATAGTAAACTTGGGTGAAATTTTTTCTCCCCTAAAGCAGCGAGAACTTTAGGATAGTAAAAAAATGCTGTCACCTTGACATAAAACATTCTGCTTAAATATCCAAGTATCGAGTAAAGCCCTTTTTCTTACTATTATTTGTGGACTTCCTCGAACCATTTCAAATGTTTTTCTTCATAGATTTCACAGCTGTTATTGCAGTTAAATACTCCAGCTATTAACGACGAAATTGTCGGGTTCCTTCGTAAATAAGCATTACATGATTTGTGCCCTGTGTAACGATATATGTTGAAATTAATACTCATTTACATTTGTTAACATATATACAATTAATGACGACAAGTAACACAACGAAGAAAAGAAAACAGTTAAACAACAGGCACGAGCGGTTACAGTTAAAATGAACGTTGTCATAGATACAATTATATTACATCTCCCCTTTCAAAATGTTATTCAAGTTCTATTTAAATTCTATTATAGATCAAGTCTCTTTATTGGTTTTACAACCCTTCCAGACCTGGTAATGATGGGTTTGCTGTCAGTCTCACTGGGAGCAGATACACTTACATTTTTCTGCGGAGACACGTTGGAATTGTTATCAGCATTAGAAGGTTGATGGTCAATTTCTAATGGTAACTTCCTTTTCTTTTCAAATTGGAACTTCAACTTAGTTGGCTTGATTTGGATTGTTTTCCTTCTATGTTTACTTTATGAGTTATCACATTGTATGATCTAGGAGCGGCTTGAGATGTTATTGTTGCTGGTATTCAATTCCTTGGTGCTTATTTCAGCATCACATTTTGATTTGGTTGTAATGACGCACTGAATGATGGTCTTGTATGAAGGTCGTGGTAGTATTTTTGCTTTAATCTAGCATCCGTTAAATGTTCTGTAGTTTGGGTCATAACTTTCGTCTTTATCAATGCTTCAGCAATTGGAACTGTGATTCGGATGCGTCTACTGAAGAAACGTTGAGCTGGTGATACTAAGTTTTCTCTTGGCGTATTTCTAAAATTCAGTAATGCTAATTGTATATCTTGGCCTGATATCTTACATTTTCTTAGTAAATTCATTGCTGTCTGGACAGCTCTCTGTGCTTGACCATTGTTTTTTGGATATAGGGGACTTGAAGTTTGACGGGTAAACATCCATTCTTCAGCAAATTCCTTAAATTCACAAGATTCATAATTTTTCGCATTTTCAGTTTCTAAAATTCTAGGAATTCCACGGACACTAAACCAGTCTTTGAGGATTTGTATTGTAGAATTACTAGATAAATCTTTTAATGGTTTGAAATCAATGAAACCAGAATAACTATCTGTAATAAGTAGATAATCCACATCATTATATGTAAATACATCAGACGCAAGAATTTCCTATTGTAGTTTAGGGATCTCCTTAGAAATTAATGGTTCTATTGGAGGAGTCTGCTGAGTTTTCTGACAAACTACGCAATTTTCGATCATGGACATTATATCTCTAGACATTCCTGGCCAAAACATACACTCACGAGCTCTTCTAAGACAACTCGTAATGCCTAAATGACCTTTATGAAGATTCTCCAATGCACGCCGTCAGTATCTCTCGGGAATAATTACATTTAGTCCCTTTAAGATTAAATCTTTTTGAATCGATAGTTCATTCAAGAATGGTAAGTACTTCTAACACGAATCTGGAACTACATCTTTTTTTTGGGGCCAACCAGTAGAAATGAAGTGTTTCAGTACTATTAGATCTGGATCCGTATTTGTGAGATCCTGTAAAATTTTAAACCCTACGTCTGTGGTTGGAATTGAAAATAGAATTTGGTAGTCACTCTCCTGTAACAACTCTTGATTAAGAAAGTCTCTGCTCAGCAAGTCAGCTATATACATTTCCTTACCTTTCTTATAACAAACCCTTGGAGCATACTGGTGAAACTCTAAGAAGATACTACGGAGTCGTAGTGGAATTTTTACTATTTGGTTTCTAAAAATAGATTCTAAAAGTTTGTGATCCGTCTCAATAGTTACTGCATTTCCATATATATATTCATGACATTTTTGGCATCCGAATTTTATTGCCAGGGCTTATTTTTCTATCTGGGGACAAGATCTTTGTGCGTCATTAATCGCTGTGGATGAGAATGCTATCGGTCTACCCTCTTGGAGCAGTACTGCACCGAATGCGAAGGAACTAGCATCCACTGAAATTGTAATACTTTTTTTGAGATTATATTATTTAAGTGACGGAGCTTCCTTCAATAATTTCATGATTTCGGCTAATTCTCTATCTAATTCCTTATTCCAATTCCACTCTTCATTTTTCCCCAATAACAATCTCATATTATGTGTTTTGTCTGAGATATTAGAGATGAATTTATGTTGATACTGAATCATGCCAAGTAATCTTTGTAATTCTTTCTTTCTAGTTGGTGCTTTAATTCTATCTATGGTTTCAACTTTCTCAGGGTCGATCATGATACCATCACCAGAGAGGATATATCCTAAATATTTAACTTTCTGAACTTCGAATTCACATTTGTCTTTATTTAGTTTTGCTCAGGCATCTCTTAATGCTTGTAGTGTTAATCGAGTATTTGATCGAAGAGTATTAATGTCAGGGACATAAATCAATATATCATTCTTTGAATTTTCAACACCTGGAATGCCTTGTAGAATTTTCGCTATTACACTCTGAAAATTTTCTGGAGCCGTTTTTATACCGAATAGAACTCGAAGGAAGGAATATCTTCCCCATGGAGTACTAAATGTAAAGAATGGCTGGGTATGAGGTGAAACTTTCAGCTGCCAAAAACTTTTTTTTTCAAATCTAAATTCGTGAAATACTTTGATCCATCTACAAAAGTTATAACTTCTTCTAAAGTTCTTAAAGGAAATTGTCTTTGCAAGAGTATTTTGTTCAAATCAGAAGGATCAATGCAAATTCTTATTTTTGCGTTTTGTTTCACAATAACCATATGCTTAGAAATTGGTGTAGCTTCATCTGTTTCCTTAATAATCCCATCTTAACCATTCTATCTAGCTCCTGTTTGACAATATTTCTTATCTTAAACTGAACTTTTCTTGGTGGTTTGATCTCTTTTTGAGTACATTCTTCTGCAAAATCGGCTGTGTATTCGAAAATTTTTATACACCCCATTCCTTGAAACAGGTCTTGAAATTCATCTTGTAGTAAATTAACTAATTCAACTCTTTGATTTAATCCTGCCTCCATACAGGTTAATCGACCTAGGATTGGACTGATTCCTCCATGTGCAATTATTAATTTAAGCTGTATATGCTTATCTTTAATTTGGCAGTGACTATAGATTCTCCTGCCACCTCAATAGCATGAACAGGATATGAGAGGAGTTTACGGACCTTTGTAGGTTTTATTATTAAACGTAATTCTTTTGCTAAGCGAAATTGTATAACATTGCACTGAGTACCGGTATCAAGTTTCATTGGTATAGCTTTAATTTTAATTATAACTGTCTCGCACCAATCTGATTTATTAGCGTTGATACTTGCTATCACAGAAAATTATCACCTTCCGTAATCGTATCAACATTTTCAATATCCTTCACTCTGTATCTTTTCTGGTTTTTTGACCTACATTTCTTGGAAAAATGATTTTATTTCTGTCAAATCTTACATTTCTTGCCAAAAGCGGGGCATTCATTGATTTTATGGGTACTACCATAGTTTCTACAATCGTTTATCATTTTAAAGAATTTGGTATTAGAATTAGGCTTATCGTTCAAAGAAACATGTTTATGCGACTGGGTGAATTTCTCCGATATTGTAGAAATTATGGGTTGTGATTTATTATCATCAGAAATATTTTTCAATTGTTCTGCAACTTTTTCAGAAGCAAGACAAATCTGCACAGTTTTGTCTAACTCATCATCGCTCAAAAGCTTTTCCCGAACGTCATTATTTTCAATTACGACAACAATTCTATCACGAAGTAATTCCTCTTCCATAATCCCTAGCTTACATCTAGAAGCTTGTATTTTAAGCCTTGTTAAAAAATCTTTAAAATCTTCATCCTGCTTTTGTTTAATTTGGTTGAATTTGTAACGTTCAAAAGTATAATTGACTTTAGGAGTGAAATATTTTGTGAACTTACCTCTAATAATTTCCAAATCTTGTTGTTGATCGTTGCTTAAACTGAAAATTTTATAAATTGGTTGTGCTTCTCTACCAGTGATGGCCATAAATGTCGCTACTTGAATTTTTTTCTCTTTCTTGTCAAGTTGAACAGCAGCAGCATACCAATCAAAACTTTGAATCCAATCTGCCTATTGTTCGTTGGAATCCAACGTAATTGTTTTGGAAGACGTATGCCGTTTTCACATATTTGTATTTAATACAGATTGTCGTTAACGAAATTTAAAGTAAATTTAAGTTACTTTTTGACACAACTTCTGACACCATGTAACGATATATGTTGAAATTAATACTCATTTGCATTTGTTAACATATATACATTTAATGACGACATGTTACACACAACTAAGAGTAAAAAACAGTTAAACAAAAGGCACGAGCGGTTACAGTTAAAATGGACGTTGTCATAGATACAATTATATTACACCCTGGTCGGTTATCGACAAAATATATTCTCCCATCACAGTTACTTCCTCAATTGTTCCACAGTGTTCGCAACATCGTTACTTTATATACAAAGATTCCAGCTTTTGACAGGATTGTTCACAACTTGTTATGGTGATATGTTGTGGAAACAGTAGTAAACACCCATAAGAAATAAATCCAGCTGATACATAATTCCAAAATAAACGCAATAAATAAATTTTGATTTTTTTATGTTATATTAAGGCGAAAGGTACGAGAAAATATTGCTTGACAGCCGACACAAAAAAATCACTTATTTTTTTCCAAGCTAAATGAAATCATGATAACATGACTCCACCGTCGCATTGTTTGAGTTGAAATCAGCTCAACTGTACCAGCACCCCCATGACTATCCCAAACCTATGCTGGACATTCAAAGTTGTTTTTTTAACAGACTTTTTTTCGTTTATCTGTACCTGAGTCATTTTATACAATTACTAGCGGCCCGTCCCGGCTTTGCACGGGTAGACAGTGTGTTGACTACGATGTAGGGTAGAGAAGTGTAGGTACTTTAAAAAAGTTGTTCTAAATTGGATAAAAGTGGGAGTGAAACAAAATTGCAGTACTTAGAAATTTTGAAAATTAAAAGCTTGTAAAAATGTGATAAATAATTTTGTCTGTTTATGTATATATTGAAACTAACAAATAATACACGGCCCATGGAAGGACATAGCTACTATATGTATTCATGTAGAATGTGTTTTTCTGAATTTCACGATCCTACCTAAATCTGCTGTTAAGATATGGCGAAATGACCCAAAACTTTTGAATACTCCTTTAGCCACCTTCTGGGGGGGAATTTCCAAAATCGCCGAAATATGTGTTTGACCAATTTTTTAATAGATTTGTTTTCATTAATTTCGCCCTCCTGCATAAAAGCTGAGATATGGCGAAATGATCTAAAAAAATCGAACCGCCCCCCTTTAACCACATTCTGGGGGAAATTTCCAAAATTGCTGAAATACGTGTTTAACCAATTTTTTAGTAGATTTGTTTTCCTTAATTTTGCGCTCCTACATAAAACTGCTGCTGAGATATGGCAAAATTACCTAAAACATTCGGCCACCCCCTTTAACAACCTTCAGAGGGGAATTTCTAAAATAGTTGAAATACGTGTTTAATAATTTTTTTAGTAGATTTGTTTTCCTGATTTTCGCGCACCTACCTATAACTGCTGCTGAGATATGGAGAAATAACACATTCGACCACCCTCCTTTAACCCCCTTCTGGGGGGAATTTCTAAGATCGCTGAAACAGATGTTTAATCATTTTTTTAGTAGATTTGTTTTCCTGATTTTCGCTATCCTACCTATAACTCCTGCTGAGATATGGCAAAATGACCTAAAACATTCGAACCTCCCTTTAACCCCCTACGGTGGGGAATTTTCAAAAATCTCTTCTTATTGCTTTCCTAGGCCGTAACAGCAATCTACAGTCCAAATTCCGTGACCCTGACTTTAGTAGTTTCGGCTGGGCGTTGATGAGTCAGTCAGTCAGTCACCGTTTCCTTTTTATATAATAGTATAGTTTCAAGTAGAATATGCAGGAGCTAATCATTTTGTCTGGTATTGTTCACATTTATATCTATTGTATATGTACTTCTACGTTACAGCTACATATGTGCATTTAGTTATATTCAACTATACATTTTCATCTATACATTATATTTCCATAATTTTTTCATTCAGCTATACATTTCTATTTACACATTTCCATTTATACATCTTAAACTTCTATCAGCGATCGCAAATAAATTTCAATTCAACCATAACTTATTATTTTTGTTTTAGTCGAAGAATCCTCTTTAACAGGAATTGCCTATATGGACCTATTTATGACCTGGTTTTAAAAATGTAACTTGTTCAGCAATTCGAAATGTAGTAACCAATAATAAAAAGGTACGACCTATAATGCGTAACTGACATTATCACTCTCCCATGTTCGAAGATTTTAAGCACTAATTAAACTTTGTGGTTATTTGGTTTAATGATTACTTAGATTTTGAATTTTACTAAGCATGATTTAATGTAAACTGTAAAGTGTATTGAATGGAATATATGTTTAGCATTTGTGTGGTGAATATACATTATATCAGTAATTCAGAGGATAGATTTAGAAAGTGTGTGCTTGATTGATGTCACTATACACTATAAGCATTATCAGCACATTTCACGAAAATCTGGTAGTTTATTTAACATTTGTAAAATGAATCATTCATATAATTGTGCTTAATGTTGAGTTAGTAATGAGTGTTACTGAATTCGGTGAAACCATTTAGACTATAATGGATTATATTATACGTGAAGATTAAAATGCATGAAATTATCTGTACTCTGAAAGTAGTTTAAAACTAGGAAATGCTAATTTCTTAAATATGCAAAATTGCTCTGTAATATGTCTTTTAAATGTACTTTATACCTCAATATTATGATTTTTTTCACAGTAATAGGGAAATACTTGAATTACAAATATACAGAAAATAGATAAGAGTACGTTTAATTTTCATTCACAAAGATATGGATTAACAGGTTGGAGAATGTAAAATAAATCGTTAAGTTTAACATTGTTAAAAAATAATCAGATAACTGTTCGGAACTCATTTAAACGACAATATAATATTGCATACACTACTCTAAAAAGTGTATTTCTAAATGTAGAGAAAAATAAATTAAATTGAAGAAAATTAAATACTGAAAAATTAACGAAAATGAATAGTGGCATTTAGTAACATGAAAATTTTCATAGTCTTTTTTTATGTAGTTTGAGTTAGTAGAAAATAAAACGTTTTTTGGTAGATTGTGTTATGAAATATTTGTCCTGATGATGGTGAAGCATAACAATGAAAGCCAAATGCAAACATAACTCCCGTTCTATATTCACATCAGTCTTAAAAAACTGTTTGTAATAAAGCTTCTTGTTGCTGTTTCAATAAAGACTTCTTGAGGGTGCATATACTTATCTTTTAATATGAATATTGAAAATCTCTGTTCTTTTATTGCTGTTTTCCATCCGAATTATTATGCCGCATTTTAATAAAATACCACTTTTTTTCATATTTATTTTAAAATACGCTATATATGAGTTCAAATATGTTAGAAATAGATGTGTGAATATTGTGGAATCGTATATATTTTAAATCAGTTTAGTTTAACACTTTCAGTTCGTCGGAGCTATTTCAACCACATATCTACCTCTGGACTGAGGGTATTTCGTACTTATGATTTTAAAAAAATCTTGGAAGATATGTATTTTAATAATTTTTATATTTCAAACGTCAAGCTGTTCTTATTCATAATGAAGGAACTATTTAAATTTACTAAAAATAAATATTTAATGAGAAATTATTGAAAAAAGCATGTTTTATATATTTTTTTAAAAAGTGCCGCATAAGAAAACATAGTTTTTTAACATAAAATTTTACATAGACATCAATAAAAATTGACCCAAATGTTGTATAAATATCTGAAAAAAGGTTTTATTTGTATATAAATGTTATTTAGTAAAATTTGCTTTTGTGTAGAATAATATTTGTTAGTATTTGTTTCGTAAAATTCGCTCAAAGTGACGCTGATTTTAAACTCAGATTCTAGATATTTTCATTTATAAAATACTTACTTGTGTTTAGTGCTACTATCTATATATATATATTTTTTTTACAAAATAAAAGGTTCGTAGATTAGATCATATCTGAAAAGACAGTGAACGTACAAGTACATATTCCGTACTTTTATACCTCAGAGAGTTAAAAGTTGAACCCAGAGACTCTCGGTATTAATTCTCTTCACCAAAAACTGCAACCCGAGTGACTGTCAGGCTTTTAGACTTCAAAGTGTTAAAAGCGTCATCACTTTCTCTAGTGCAGATTCTTTTATCTCAAGCACTTTAATAAACACTTTCGTAGTTTCTGTCAATTTAGCACAAAACAATGCATTGCTTTTAGATGTTAAATCAATAAATAAAGTTTAAACAAATTATTTGCGAATCGCAACTCAAAAATTGCTGAAATATTAAGTGTAAGGTTAAAATTTAATTGCAGATTACAACTATTGTTATTGGCGTCATATGTTTGCGGATATGCTTTTTATCTCAATAGTGAAGTTTCAAAGACCGTTTTTTTTTTTTCATTTTTCTAAATTTGCTACGGGCAAAGGGCCGAAAATACGGAAAAATAGTCTACATACGCTTGAATGACGTTCCTTTACTTCTCGACTGATCCAGTTGGTTAAAAAAAATTCCACATTTAACCGTTTAAAAAAAAATTAAAAAGCGTCGTTTTTTTCCCCTCGTATTCCATTTTTTCTCGGCCTTGCATCCGCCAGACTACGAGAAATACGGAAAAACCAAGTGAACCAAATTAAAGATCTGACTTTCATTTTTCAAAGCCACCTTCAGTTTTTAAAAATACGAAAGTTAATCCTTTGAAAAAGTATATTAAAAATACCGCGCCTAATCTATGTCCTTTTTTTTTTTTTTTTTTTTTTTTTAATCTGGTATTCGTTTTGAAATATTTGAATTTTAACCATCTGAAAAAAAAAAAATTATTTTCCAAAAATCAGTCACGCGATTTTCGTTTTTCGGCCCAAGTTTAAAAATTGGCATTGACTCGGTAAATACAAATACGGACAAACATATCATAGACACCAGATCATAGCCACTTTCATTTTCTTCAAAACGCACCCTTAGGTTTAAAAAAATACCTTCATTAACCCTTTCGAAACCAGTCCTTTACGCAACCCACTTTTGCGATTTCCGATATTTCGACAATGTTTACCTTTCCGTCACAGGAATTTTTTTTTTATCGAAATACGCAAAATCCTACAAAAAAGCTTAAAGTGAGTACATTCAGGTGTAGAAAGACGACATCGGCTTTAAAAAATTCGAAGATTGTCCATTTGAAAAAAAATCTGTACCGCAACTCTTTTCTGCAGACTTCCATTCTTTTCCACGCAAGCACAGATAAAAAAAAGTGTGTTTGCTTTCAGCATAATTTTCTTATTTATTAACATTGTCAAACCAGAAATCGTTCTTCATTTTGCGTACATAGCTTTCCGGAAATATGATTATTTTTGAGAAATAATAATATTTTCGTGGTTAAACTTCAATTCTACTAGGAAATTTGGTTGGGTCGAATGTTTGAAAATCCTCCCCCAGAACGACCTGCCTGGCGATGTAAAGTTGAACTACATGAGTATCTCTAGTTCTATGGGTCCGATTACGACGAGGTTTGGCTTATTCGACTTGATATCGATAGCCTTGAATATTTAGTTTCACGTACTACCGCCAGGGTGCGCATTCCGATCTCTGGTTCTATGGGCCTGATTACGACGAGGTTTGCCTCATTCGGCTTGATTTCGATAGCCTTACAAATTTCAGTCATGTTCGATTAGAACAGATTAGTATCACGGGACCGGGAAACGTCGGGCGGGTCAGCTAGTTTATTAATTAAAACCTGCCAGGAGCAAAGTTTAGCTCAATGATAGTAGTGTTTTAATGCTTGTATTACGCTGTTGCCTGGATAATTTGTAACACGCACTGAAACCTTTACATTGTGTTTCTGGAATATTCTTCAAATGCATTAATATCTCAAAACCTGCCTTATTAATTACAATTTGTTTCATCATATAGAAAACCACAATTTTTGTCCAATTAATTTATGTTCATCTACTATAATTTATCTTTAGGTCTTCATAAAAAATGTTCTGACAAATGTTCTGAATTTATATGTAACTTATGATAGGAGTGATTGTCATACTTTTGTCATAGAAAAAAAAACTTTTTTGCGAAACCTTTTACAGAAACAAATCATACTTTTTTGCGTTTCATATAAATTCATTTTATTACTTCTGATCACATATACATTTCAAAGAATAACCACTCTACAAAAAATATGTTTTTTTTTTTTTACGTGAAGCATAATATGTCAATTACATCTTAAAATAACATGTTTTCAAATGTGTAATATCCATTCCACAATTAAGATATACAAAAAATAAATTTATACAGGATGTCTGTAAAAAGATCCTCCAAATTAAAAGTATTGATAATTTATTAACTATGATTAATTAACGAGAATGATACTGTTGTGAGATATCTTGTATATTTTGTATAAATTAATTACAAAACAAGTTAAATTTTTGAACAAACAATGCGCTATCTGAACCTGTAAGTGTGCTTAAATTATCTTCAAAGCTTCATATTGCAATTATTGTTTTAAAATGCAGTTATTGTTTATGGAGACTTTGAGTAGTTTTTATAAGCCTACGGCATATTATCTTTGATTTTTCCGAATTTTGACAACCTAGGTCTAAAACATTTACAGTATTTCAAACACAATACACTTTTCTTTATACAATTTTGTTGCACACTTTCTCGAATAATAGTACAAGGAAAAATCAACAATGAAAATCTAATCAATAGAAAGAAGCAGCAACTACAATGTTCTAAAATACACGGTAAATACGATATAGTATATTGTGCAATGAAAGGTCGACCTTGGCTACTTATCGATTTTGGTGATCATTAGAAAACATATTATTAGAAAATTTGGAAAAACGGAAGCTGTTCGATTAAAATTAAAGGAAATATCGGGTACCATCTTCATTGTTTGAATCCCGGAAATACGACATCACATTTGACGTTATTATTTAGTAAAGCAATATAAATAGGATTGCTACGAAGATACAGTCAACTCCAGATAGATTAGGGGGTGCAGGTAGCTTTTTTCGCTTTTACTTAAGCAAACGATCAATCAAAAGCCTGTATTTTGCAAAATTTGAGAAAAGAACGAAAATGCAAGCTTTTGATTCGTCAGTTGCGTTTCGAAAATAACAAAAACTTTAACTATATCAACTGGTAGGTGCCAAAGGTCATTGTTTAGGAGTAAAGTTTAGCTCAATGATAGTAGTGTTTTAATGCTTGTAATACGCTATTTTCCGGATAACTTGTAACACGCATTGAAACTTTTACATTGTGTTTCTGGAATATTCTTCAAATGCATTAATATCTCAAAACCTGCCTTATCAATTACAATTTGTTTCATCATATAGAAATCCATATTGTCCGTTACAACATGTTATTATATTTTAATACCAATAAATATCAATGCGGCAAAATCCAATAAATATAAATACATGTTAAAAGAAAATGCAGTAAAACGCTGTTTTTTACAGACACAATTTATTATAAATTTATAACAAATTTTAAATCGAAAAATAATTTTTTTTGTTCGGTATTCAGTTCCTTTAACTGTTAACATGATTAATGACGAATGAAATTAAACAATCGTTTTTCTGCTTTATCTTCAAATTGGAAGAAAAATAAAAAAATAAATTAATTCTTCTCAGAAATTTTTTTCATGTTAAATCTTTTCAATATCCTCTCACTGCAATTTGTTTTAATCAGTGAAATCAAAAAATAAATTAAAAGGATGAGTACTGATTTTAATCGTTATCTAATACCGTTTCAATAAAAACTCTTCCATTTTGTCAAACTATTTTTAATGTAAAATAAATCGAATTAACCTTCTTTTGTTATGGTTTATCGTCATGCTTTATTTCTCACAGACCAATATTGATTGCATTCACATTTAAGAGGTGAAGCTTCCTTACGAAATAATTTCATATATAAAGGAGAAATGCTACAAAAGATACTGTAAGAACTCAGAAAAAATTATTAAATGATCAAAATCAAATACTTAACACAACGTTAATCTAGAAAAAATAACAGAATAAAATCGAGATTAAAATGATGAATACTACAGAAATCTTTCAGGTCTAAATATTTGAGTAAAAACAAAATAAAAATACAGGGTGTCCGAGACGAAATTTTAATCACTTACACTGAAGTTAATAAACAACCAAGACAATTTTTTAGGTGTACATGGTAACTTAGATGAGGTCATTTATATTATGTAATAGCAATGATTTTGCTGAAAATCTAAAAATTGAAATATGTCAACGAATTCTAAAAAAGCACAAACCGTATGATGGTACGCATAAATGGGGTCCATTCGCATGTTGTGGATTACATCGACATTGACATTTGGGAATCCAGAACATATTGACTGCCGAATTCCCACAGAGATGGATTGCGAGAAATGGTCCAATTCTCTGGCCAACCACCTTAGACATCCTCCGTGACACTCGTGGAGAACATGTACAAATGGTGGGATTGCACAAACAAAACATCCTAACTATGTCTATCTATTGTTCTTTTAATCTTCTTAATGCAAGGATTATATGTTGTATTTCAGACTGTTCAAATTAGAGGGTTTCGTCTCGGATGCCTGTATATCAGCACATCTGATATAGTATGGGTGTTAAAAAAAATTGTTAAAAATGGTATTAAATATAGGTGGTGAGGTGTACTAAAATATAGGTTTTTCTTGTTTCTCTGTTTTTGTCGCTAGAATACAAAAACAGTACTCGATTTTTCTCCAAAACCTGACACCATTATACCAAAGTTGTTTATAAAAAAAAATAAACCAGTTACTGAAATATGAGAAATGTTTAAATATCCAAGTCAAATTTTTTAAAATGCAAATTAACCACTCCATTAGTCGAAATGAGTCATGTGCGTATTTTTAACATCCAACATAGTTGAAAAGTGCTTATGAATTCGGTTTGTCTGTTTGAGCTCTAACTCGCGTAAATATTGTCATGTTTCTGTGTAATTGATATATAATATTGATATTTATCAACACTTTCCAACATAGTTGAAAAGTATTTATGAATTCGGTTTGTCCAGTCATCTGTCTTTCCGAGATCTAACTCCCGTACATATAGTCGGATTGCAATGTAATTAATATATATTTTTGAGGATTACTATGGCATATTCAGTATTGAAAATGAAGTATGTAGCATTTATAGTTCGGTTGCATGGACACTCAAAAGAATTCCGTTACATTACGGCATATGGGGTGAAATTGTTTGGAATGTATGTTTATGATAATTGCTGGAAGTGCATTTTTAGTTGTGGTATGCGTTTTTAACCTTCTCAGCGACGTGAACTGATATATCCGTTCACTATGATAAGCAGATTTCACTGCATTAGAAGCATTATTTAAATTAATATAATTCTACAAATATAATACAGTTTTAAAACATCGAGTAATGACTAATACTCTCAAGAACTATACTCATGTACATAATTAAGCTTTTTATATCAATTTTGAAGATTCATCTTTTTTTAGCAGTTAAAAAAAATTACATTGAAAACAACATTACAAACATATGTGTATAAATTATTTCGATCATATTCAGGGCTGTACAAAAGAATTCGAATACATTTCCGTTTTTTGACGAAAACTGCTGAAAGGAAATTTTCAACTATATTAAGCAGTTCCTAACAGAACTGAATTTTATCATAATATATACTATATATACAAATCGACAGCCCATATAGATGGTAATTGCCGAAACTGAGTTTTCAAATGTTTTATGCGTTTTCCAAATTGTTTACTTTAATATCATCTTTCAATTTGTTAAACAGTGAAATTTTGTTACAGTATTCTGAATGTGTTGGAATGTGTTTCATAATCTCTGTTTGACGCATGATTTTCTTTTGTTTTTAATACAATGCGTTATTGAAATCAAACTTCCTTAACTCAGAAAGCTGTTTATGGAATTGTATACGTCAAACTCACATGCAATTTTGACAACACGTCTTTTGTCCATTCTATCTTTAGACACTAAAGTATTAAAGCAATCGTTCGCTAATGACAACCGTTAACTGAAACAAATCATCATTTTGGAACCAAACAGCATCGGTTTTTTTATAAAATGACGCCTCAATTAAAACACTCCATTAAGCTGGAGAATATGTTTTGTAATTAAAATATATTGATATATATGTTTGGGCTTATCGTAAAAACTATAAGTACCTTTTGTATCATATCAAAATGTAGAGCTGGAGGGGAAAATAATTTTACGTATTAGCATTCTTAAATAATTAACATAACTACCCTCAACTTTCCTGTATAAAATTTTTTGAAACATTCCCTGATATAGATGAAATATTTACAAACGTTTAGCACAGCATCCTACTTTAGTACTTTAACGAGTATGGTACTGATTCCATTTTCTTAAGAAATATTTAAGAGAAGAAATAATAAAAAAAATCTCACATACAATAAAGATTCCAAAATTATCAAAGCGTCTTTTCCGAAAATTGAAGACAATAAAAAGACACTTTTAAATATGAAGAAAAACTTCCGAAAAATACCTCAAAACTATTCTTTTCGAAAATTTTAATCCTTCTTAAAATTATTTTAGAAGACAATGGTAGATTCAAAATTCCAAGTAGCTACGGATTTATGTTAAAATTTCGTAAGTTTCTACTATATAAAGAAAATTTCTATTCTTTTTTTTTTTTTTTTACAATGTTGGCACGTGTCATGTATCACTTTTTAAAAATAGAATTTTACGCACTTTTCCAACTATAAGCACTCCCTATATTTTAATCTTATGGGAATATATGATCAGGTCATATTTCCCTCATATTATGAACAAATATTTCAGTAAGAATATTACACCAAAAATCTTAATTAGTATTTTGTCTGCTTAGTTTAAATCAATTATATTTTAGCTATTAAATTTACAAAAAAACGTTTATTATAATTAATTTAAAATTTATTTCATAAATGTAGCAATGTATTTTAAAATCGCTATTTCTTATATTGCTTAGTTCGTGACACCGTTTTTGCCATAAAATTTACATCATATCTTTAATATCGAATTAATCAAAATTTTACAAGACAGTAAAGTCTATCTATGATGAAATTAAAGAAAGATTTTTCGTCTTAGACCCTATTGCGCCATTGGCAGAATTTACTGTATTGAAAATTGATCTGCGGGACATTAAAACCTTTCCGAGTTAGAGAAAATTTCGTCTTACACGGATTCCGCCATAAACAGAGTTTACTGTATTTACATTCAAATGAACTTAATATAAAATATATGCATGAGACTACATCGTAGCAATACATATCACAATAGCACTGTTACTTGTATTTTGGAGAAATATTTACAATTCTAAAATGAATAACCAACTTAAATGCATATAAATTTTGACTACGTCCATTATGATAATTCTTCAGTACACATAAACTATTGAAAAATATCCTAGAAGCAATTCAAAATGCAATTTTATGTACTAATTCGCAAAAGTGTATTTTATAAATTGGTTTAAATAGGCAAGGATTATTCCGCAGCATAGTACTATGCAACTATTCTTTAAATAATCGGTGTTCATACAGTTTCATGGGAAATAACAGTATTTTGTTAAAGAAAAACTAGAATTATGTAATCTCGCGACTACATAAGTCGATTTTTTTCCTAAGTAAATACTGGTGTATGTTTGACCTAAAGTCAGGTAAATTCTCTGACCTGTAAAAACCCTATTAACATATATCTACAAATTTAAGTTTAATACAAATTACAATTTTTGCATTTTTAAATGGAGTTCAAATGATTTTATAACTTTCATCTGCCTGGTTATCTTTCCAACGATACTACTAACGTATGTTTTAATGACAAAGTGCGTACACTATTTTGAATTTTTCAGGAGTCTGCCAAATGTATTTGAGATAAGAAATTTTCTATTTAATAATTATATTTCAGAAATCGTAATCACCGCGTTTATTCACACAATTTGTGGTATTTTGTTGCAGTTGGATAATGTGAAAATTTTTATTAAAAATTATGCTACAACTACCAGCATCCTGTCATTTTCACAAAATTATTATCTGGGTGATCCAAATATGACAGAAAATGTAACAATTCAATAAATTGGAAAACATATAGAGTATAAAGATGCATTTTTTAGAGAAATGCAAAAAGAAGACATGATATTTCTTCGTAATGAAAATTTTAGTAGAAGAATAGTCACTTCTGCCACCCATCAATAGCTCTTCATTTGGGTCTGTAATTTGTACAGCAGTATAGTTTGGAATGCATCTAGGTTTAGAAATATACATTGTAGATCAGGAATGAAAATGGTCATCACAAGTGACACAACACTATGCATAACATTGAAGAAGATTTCTACAGTAATTCATGAGACATAATGTTTAAAAAACTATAGACAGTAACACAGAAACATGATAAATTCATTTAATGGTTTTAATTACATTTATCAACACCTCACATTTATTATGCTTCTTTTTTATTATAGAATTATTCCGAGGGAGATGCCGCATAATTTTTTTTTATTTGTAAATAAAATCCCATGGTGCACATAAACTAAAAAAAAATCATGCTGTTCTATTTAATGTTAAATATACAACATGCGTACTGCGACAAAAAAAATATTAAAAAAATAATTAATATTTAAAAAAAATGTCTTTTTAAACATTACACTGCGGCGCTTTACCCATACATTCAGGGTGAGAAGGCTGCACTTGTGTGGGAGTTATGCTGCGCTTGTCATAAGAACAGAATAAAATTGTAAATAACAAATATTCAGGTCTGGACCATAATGAACTATGTAAGAACAAAAAGAAACTAAATGAGTACAATGAAACGCACTAATAAAGGTTCAAATATTAGTTTACCTATTTTGTTCACTACTAAAACTACGATGTTCACTATAGCATGCTCCTATGTGGGAAATGGCGTACGTTTCACTTATAGTTTTTTTATATATATAAAGCCGTACATAGTAATTGAATACATAAATTTTCTTGCAAGATATTTTTTACACATAATTTCTTGCAGTAATACAATTTTAAATTCAAAAAAATGTTTGCATGGCTTTGGAAAACTTATCATTATCTGTAGAACTTTCGTATTGTTATTTACCTTAGATCAGAACTGTCTGACACAAAAACCGAAAAATGCTTTTGTTACATCCGGAAAGCCCCGAAATTTCATAAAATCAAAGTATCATAACGCGCTAACTATTGATAATAGAAGAATGGAATTTTTACTGTTGTATTTGCCAATGGCAAGAAAACAATATAATCTTAATTTCATTATTATAATCTTAATTTCTTCCTTTTCTTAAAGAATTTTGCAATATTTATTGCCGTCGTATCTGAAACATGTAAAACAATTAAAACGCGTTTCAATCTTTTTTGGGATACCCTCTATAATAAAATATATTTTATTTTTAAACAACATATTAAATTCAATAGAATTATAAATAAAAAAATTCTTAACATGTTCTTTAAACATTCTAAGAATGATAATTTAAAATGTGATTAAATATTTTTTAATTTTTGAAAAAACTCTTTACATTGATATTACATAGTTATAATATTATAGTTTTTTTAGTACTAAATGTATTTATAAATAATGGAGGTAAAATGTTTAAAATGTTATTTTAAAATAAATTTATTTTACATTTTTGTACTTGTTAAATTTATTCCTATTATTATGATATGAGAAAATTTCAGTAATCCTGGACCAATCTTTGAGTAATATCCTTTGTTTTCTCCCTTCTTCACTTTTTTAAATGACATTATTAGGATCTCTGGTATCTTCCTTTTCGTTCCATTTGTCATAAATACTGATAATTGAATCGATATTTTTTTTTCAAAAGCAAATGATCTTTATTTTTTTTTCATTTAGTTGCTTGAACTGTTTCAGAAAAACAGATGATTATCAATATTCACAACATACAAAACTCTTAATGAAGAAGATTTGTTTGTGTAAAAAAATCCAATTGTTTTAAAAGTAGAAAGGAAAGGAAATTCAATGTCCTTTAAAACTACTTGTATTATTTTTCATAGCACACAAAGAAGATTTAAAATCTTTATGGCATCTCAAGCATTCTTAACAGGTTGTTAATTACAAAAGGAAATTATTTTACAAATTCCGCCCTCATGAGTATCTTTAGAGAATATAACTATTCTGCGAACATAGGGAAAAATACAGAACATTGTTTATTAATACATGTTTCATGTGTAGCCATAAACAACTGATATAAACTCTGAAATACAAATATGTAATATTATATCAAATGAAAGTAAAATTATTTGTGAAAAATTATTTTACTTTAAATAAATATTTTCATAAAATCTCTCCGTATGCATATCAAACAGTAATAGTAATTTCGTAATGCCAATGTTTCTAAAGGTAAAATTCGTAAGAGAATATATATTTTTCTCTTCTGAAAACAAATGTTTCTTATTGTTTCACTTAGTTTTGTCAGTTTTTTCAGAAATATAGAAGATTATCATTATTCACAATTTACTAAACTCTTACTAAAAAAGTTTTGTTTGTGTAAAGAAATTCAATAATT